>JAQPPZ010017109.1:3510000-4827757 GCA_028583015.1 Wollemia nobilis
TTAACTCAAGTATGATCTTATATAAACCTAGTTACCAATTTTCCCTAAGGGGGTCTCAAGCCCTTAGGTTACCTCTAAGTTCACCCTAGAACTTACTACTGAGTTTTTATGAAATTTATTCAACAAGAAAATAAAGATAATTCTAGATACTAAATCTAACAAAACATAACTCATTAAACAAGCAAAGGAACAATAATTAAAGAATAAACATGCATAAGAAAGGATTAAATACATTCATATTAAATCAACTAGAATACAAAGGTGCATCAAAGATATTGTTCATTTATTACATAAGCATGTATGGTATAACCTCCATACCTTTAAACAATGCATTACATCAATCTCATTGGAGAAAATCTCCCCATAAATCTAATCTATTTGCATAAATATACAAGATGTAAAGTAAAGAGTAAACTTGTGCATAGGTCCATCTGTAACTCTGGTCCTCCCACTTTTCCATCGATCAAGTGAGGATAGTATGGGATTATGACACTCATAATTTAGGATAGACATGCTTCTAAATACATTTACTCATTTTGCAACTATACAAATAACCCAAGCAATTCAACTATCTAATGCATAGTTGATATCATAGAAACTACTCTTTCTACACCTTTCCTCTCATCCTCCTATGAGATTCTTTCAACAATGCATCTAGATCATGGGCTATACTTGTAATAAATGATTCAACCCTTATTCAACAATTAAAGTCCCATACCCTTAATTTCCAAACAATCTAGGTTCATATTTATTTATCAATAAAGTCAACTAATTTAATCCATAAATAAATTCCTTCTTTTTCATTTCATAAACCAAATTCCCATACCTTTAATCTACAAAAAAAAACATATTTTCATATTTATTCATTAAATTAAAGTTAACTACTTTAATTCATAAATAAACCATTTTTTCCTTTCATTTCATAAATTAAAGTCCCATACCCTTAATTTACAAAACAAACCATTTTTCATATTTATTCATTAAATTAAAGTCAACTACTTTAATTCAAAAATAAACCATTTTTCCTTTCATTTCATACATTAAAACCCCATACCCTTAATTTACAAAATAAACCATTTTTCATATTTATTCATTAAATTAAATTCAACTACTTTAATTCACAAATAAACCATTTTTCCTTTCATTTCATAAATTAAATTCCCATACCCTTAATTTACAAAACAAACAATTTTCCATATTTATTCATTAAATTAAAGTCAACTACTTTAATTCACAAATAAACCCTTTTTCCTTTCATTTCATAAATTAAAGTCCCATACCCTTAATTTACAAAACAAACCATTTTCCATATTTATTCATTAAATTAAAGTCAACTACTTTAATTCAAAAATAAACCCTTTTTATTTTCATTTTATAAATTAAAGTCCCATACCCTTAATTTACAAAACAAACCATTTTTCATATTTATTCATCAAATTAAAGTCAACTACTTTAATTCACAAATAAACCCTTTTTCCCATTATAAGCAAATTTCTCTAACTCTACTTATTAACAATTCATGAACCATTTTAATATATATATATATATATATATATATTAAAATGGTTCATGAATTGTTAGTAATTAGAGTTTTATATATATATATATATATATATATATATATATATATATATATATATATATATATATATATATATATATATATATTTCTCTAACTCTACTCATTAAACAGTTCATAGATCATTTTAATAAACAACCAAGCCTTGGAATATTAGAGATGGCCTTAACTTAAATAAAGTCTCCAAGGACTCAGGCTCAGAGACACTTTGGCAGCTCGACGTCAAGCATGACGCTCTTCGTAGGTGAGTAGTTCGTCATAGTGATGAACATCCTCTATGGTCTGTGAATAGCCTTGTCTCCGTAATCCAAGCTATGGTAGAAGGAGGATGGGTTACCTATGGTGGTGAACGTCACCTCCCTCGCCAAGGTAGGAGTGTATTCTAGTCACAAGTGTGAGGAAATAATGATAGAGGGGAAGAAGCACTTTCCCAACGTATGGGCTACCTTTTAAAAGGTATCCAGCCATGTAAGTCACCAATAACATAGCAAGCCATATACATGAGGCAACCACAAGGATAAACCTCTTACTCAGCCAAACGACGATAGCCACACATAGTAACCACTATGGTAGACTTTCCAACAACAAGCATTAAAATTGATAGCCACGATGGCAAACCTTCCAACGAAAAGCATGATAGCAAGCACAATACACGGTAGCCACGATGACAAGCCTTCCAACAACAAGCTTACACAGTGAGCACAATACATGGTAGCCATGATGGAAATCCTTCCAAGAACAAGCATGACAACAAGCTCAAAATATGGCAAGCATAATAGAAAGCACAATATATGGTAATCATGACAACAAGAACAATATACAATAGCCATGATGGTAAGCCTTCCAACATCAAGCTTATACAATGAGCACAATACATGGTAGCCATGATGGAAAGCCTTCCAACAGTGAGCTTATACAATATGCACAATACATGAGAGTCATGATGGCAAGCCTTCCAATAATAAGCATGATAGCAAGCACAATGGTAGTCGAAGCTAAACCATGGCGGTGAACAACCATACAACAAAAATTAATTAAAAACACAAGCAATATATTTGAATCCAACCTAGATCCTTATTTTTTTCCTAGAGGTGGTTCGAACAACATTGCTTCAATGCTTTCCTTGGAGCTCCCCTTGTATCTATCTATATTTACCCACGTTCAAATCTTCCAACCAACATCATTCAACCGATGTCTATCCCCCTTCCTTCGTACCATGCCATCCCTCTAATCTCCTTGATTATCATGCTCATCGTCTGCCATCACTCCCCATCCATTATTTCCAGTGGTAAGTTGCTAGGAGGTCACCTACACCATCCCTTTGCTCATGCATCATAAATGGAGCTCCACTTTGTCAAGGTTCATAGGTGCTCCCATATTGAACGTATATTTCTCAATGTTCAAAATTATGGCAGGTCTTATCCACCTTATTATTCAAATATTTAGTGGTCTTAAGGGGGGGGTTTTAAGATGGAAGTTCATTAATACCATCTCTTTTCTCTTTTTTTAATGGTAAGGCTATTCTTAGTAGAATTTCATTAATACATTTTTTTTTTAAATGCTAACTTGAAATGAAATTCTTCCTTATTTATTTAAAATAAAATATTTACTTACTTTTAAATGAAACCTTTTTTTCATCATTTAAAATGACACTTTCTAAATTTTAAATAAAATATATATAGATTTTAAATGAAACACACTATCATTTAAAATTAAGTATTTATAAATATTTTAAATGAATTTACTATCATTTAACAAAGTATTTACTTTATCACTTTATTTTACTAAACACACAAAGAGTTATGAATATTACCTATCTATTCACTCTTCCCAAGTTATTGAGGTAATAGTGTTGAAGTAAAATACAATCAAACTTGTGCAACAAACAAAGAGGGGATCTTTCCATCAATCTAGTCACCTATCTCAACCTCTAGAACTTACGATAGCTACTAGGCTATTAGTCTAGGGCTCAAGATGGCTATATATTGATAATTATCCCTTAATTGAATGCATACATATATAGGATCCTTAGTAAGAACATGTTCATCAACAACCCCCGACTGATTTTTGTAAAAGGTTTTGGGTCAACCCGTAAAACCCGGTATTAATGCTATAGTATCTTATCTACAAAAAAAAAAATGCATACATATATGAAGGTATCCATCCTTATTGCCTGTGAGTTGCCTTATCATCATTTTCCTAACCTCAAGTACCCTCGCCTTTGGTGGATGACTCAAATTCTTCCACTTACAAGTGTACCTGATCCTACACATTGGTAATTTATTAGTAGTATCATGTTCTTCAATATCTACTAACATTGCATAGTTGCTTAATTGCACAAAATCGAGTATTAAATCACCATCAATTAATACATTGTTTTCCATGTCAAAATATCCATCTGGGAGGGTCATGACATCCTCCCCCACTAGGACTAAATATCATCCCGATGTTTTCCAGTTTTACACAATCACAACCACAAGCAAAAAGTAAATTATTACATTTTAAAGATCTTCAAACAAAAAGGGAAAATATTTTTGCATATCTGCCACCTTCTCCCAAGTGGCATTCCTTTTAGATAAACGGTCCCACTTGACCTTACATTCCTCAAGAGTCCGATTCTACATAGTCTTAGAATGAAATTTAAGAATATTTACTGGAATTACTTCAATTGCCTCTGGATTTACCATCTGTAAACTAGAAACATCCCACACATGTTCAAGGTCAGCAATATATTTTCTAAGCAAAGATATGTGGAAGGTATCATGGATTTTTGACATATTAGGAGGTAGAGTAAGTTAGTATGAAACCAAACTAATGTTTTCAGTGATCTCAAAGGGCCCTACAGATCATGGATTCAATTTTGTGGACTTGATCACACTTTTCATTGGTTTGATCCTTAGGAACACTTTATCTCCTACTGAGTACTATCTTGGAGTTCTATTTAAATTAGCATAACTCTTCTACCTATCAGTGACTTTCTTGAGTCTTTGTCTGATTACCTTCAATTGGTATTCCATTTCCTTGACCATTTTTGGTCCAATCACAACCCTATCTTCTAGGTTGTCCCATGATAGTGGTGTTCTACACTTCCATCCATACAAGGCATCAAAGGGTGTCATTCCAAAATATGAGTGATACCCATTATTATAGACAAACTCTATCAAAGGTAGGTAGTCTTCCTAGTAAGAATTGTGATCATGCTTACATGCGAAGCATATCATATAGTACTTGGTTTACCCGCTCTATTTGAACATATGTCTTAGGGTGGTATACCAAAATCATGTTTAGTTTTACACCTATTTCCTGATGAAGGGCTTTTCAAAACTTGAAAGTGAACTTGGAATCCCTATCTAAGATAATTACCTCAGGAAATCCATGTAGTCGAAACACTTCTTTGGAAAATCTATTAGCCACCACCTGAGCTTCATCCTTGGTGCTTCTAGGTATAAAATATGTAATATTAGTCAGTTTTTCAACTACTATCAGGATTGCATCATGCTGGGACCTGGTCTTAGGTAAAGCTAGTATAAAATCCATTGATATGACCTATCAATTCTGAGTAGGTATACTATGTGGATAAAAATTTCCTATGGAATGCTTGCATTCTACCTTAACCTTCTCACATTAAATACACCGATTGATAAAAATGGTAATATCCTTCTTTATTCCTACCTAGAAGAAGGTTATTTTCATGATTTATCTCATCTATGCCCCTCTAGGGTGAGCTAAATAAGGAGATCTATGAGCTTCTTACATTATTATATTTCTTAAATAACATGATTTTGATATGATGATTCTACCTTTGTAACACAAAAGGTTATCTATCACTCTAAACTCATTATTGCCCTCAAGGTCTCTATCTATTCTAGCCCAAATTTCTTGGAAATATTCATCCTGATATTGCTCCTACCTTGCTTGATCCATGAGACTTATCTGACTCCTGGTTATGGCTGCTATATGTTTTCTTCTACTCAAGGCATCAACAACCTTATTCTCTTTTCTCTTTATGACTCTATTTCAAAGTCATACTCAGCAAGAAACTCAACCCACCTTCTTTATCTCATATTGAGTATCGGTTGGGTAAATATGTATCTTAGACTTTGATGGTCATATTTCAATTCAAAATGTCTCCCCACCAGATAGTGGCACTAGATATTTAGAGTGTGCACTACAACGACTACCTCTAAATCATGAGTAGCATAATTGAATTCATGCTTTATAAGCTTTCTTGAAGTATAAGCTACCACTGACTCTTCTTGCATGAGTACTCCTCCTAGCCCTTCCAGTAATGCATCAATGCATATCAAAAAATATCCTTGAGGATCTAGAATCTTCAATATTGGTGCGATAGTGAGTTTATGCTTCAATAAAGCAAAGATGGTTTCACACTTTTTTGTCCATTTGAATTCCTTCACTTTCTTTTGAAGGTTAGCTATTGCTGAAGAAATATTTGAGAAATCCTTTATGTAACATCTATAATATCCCATTAACCCATGAAGCTTCTTACTTCAATAATATTAGTAGGGGTGACCAATTCAGTATGTCTTTGATATTCTCTAGATCCACAATAATTTTTTTTGTTGATATGATATGCCCTAAATATCATACCTCAAAAACATAGAAATCACTCTTGGATAGATTTTCATAGAGTTGATTTTCTCTTAGTAACTCCAAAATGATCTTGAGATGCTTATTGTGTTCTTCCTTGTTTCGAGAGTATATTAGGATATCCTCAATAAATACAAGGACACACTAGTCCAAGTGACTTTTAAATACACTATTCATTAAATTCATGAAGGTGATTGGGGCATTAGTCAGTCCAAATGGTAGGATTGTAAATTCGTAGTGTTCATACCTAGTCTTACATATTGTCTTGTGAGTATCCCCCTCATGTATTCTTAACTAGTGATACCCTGACTTCAAATCTGTCTTAGTAAACATCGTGGCATATTTCAGTTGATCGAATAATCATTTTATTCTAGGTAGGGGATACTGGTTCTTACTTGTAGATCTATTCAACATCCTATAGTCAATACACCTCTTTCTTTCAGTTTTCTCCAAATTTATTTAGTTTAATTACATAGAATATTTCTCCTTTTATGAGGGATTTCTTCATCTACATAGCTGAAAATATCTGGGGTTTGAATGCTCCATGTTCACTATGAATTCATAGCCTTTCCTTGTCTCCATCAGAAATATCAATCCATCTCTCTTGGAAATTGATCACAACTTTATGGGCCTGTAACCAATCCATCCCTAGGATCATATTGAAGGATTGAAGTGGATCTACATATAAGAAACCTTCCTTGGTTCCACTAACTAAAGCAATTTCCATAATAGGAAAATATTGGTTTATAGAGTAGGTCTGTCTAGAACCATACTTGACCTTCCATCCATGAGCCAAACATCCTAGCCTTTCTAGCATATCTTTGGCTAACTTACAAGAAATAAAGCTATTAGTGGCTCCACTATAAATTACGATATTTAATTGCTTATCAAAAATCTTACCTTTTATAATCAATGGGGTGGCTTACCTCTCAAGCTTCTGATTCCTAGTTGCAGCATAGATATGGTGTGCAGGTTCTTTTACTTTAATACTGTATATGCTTGGTCCTGGTCGGTGTGGGCATTGATTAGAAAAATGTGGCCCTCTACAATGGTAACACCCATCCTTGGGCCCTTGTCATTTTTTTGATTTTTTCTCCTCACGCTTGATTGCTGGAACTAAAAAATACAGTTTCTATGGTTGAGGTTTAGCATTATTGGAGTTTTTGCCTTTCTTATAAAAGTTCTTGAACTTCTTTTGAATTCCATTATTTTCTTCTAAGGGTTTTAGGGGATTTTAGCCTTTAGATCTTGTTTAGCCTCCCATTTTATAATCCCATTGTTATTCCTATTCTTTAGTTCCTGTTGATCTTGCTCAGATAAAGTTTCATATTTATAATGAAAGTGCAACTCTGCTTTCTTTTCCAAGTCATATGCATTTTGCAATGACCTAGGCTCTTGCATCTCTACATCATGCTTTATCCTATATTGCAACCCATGAGTAAACTTATGAATCCAAATTTTTTCATTATAGGTGAGGACATAATTCAATAATATTACCAAATTCTTGTAGTATATGTAGACACCAAAATCCAGCCACTTGTAAGTCATCTATACCTTCCTGCCAGCCACGTGTCAGTCATCCATCCTTCCCGCCATTATTTGGCCCAAATCCACACTTTCCCACCATTATTTGGCCCAAATCCACACTTTCCCACCATTATTTGGCCCAATTTCACTTTTCCCGCCATTTTTCATCCCCAAATTTATTTAAATTAATATTTATATATATATTTTAATATATTTTAATATATATATAAATAAAGTTTAAGTGATTTAATCCGAGCCGTCCATCCTTCATTTAATCTCATCCGTCCATCCATCTTAATCCGTTTCACAACCTAGATTTATTCTCTACCCTTGGATCCACTTTAATCTTAGCCACACGTTCAAAGTGTCGTTAAAACCCTAAAGTGTGCCCTAAGAGTAGATTATAAATTGAGTCACCTTGATGGCTCAAACCCTATCTATCTCTTCGGCTAAACCTACTTATCTTCCCTATCTAAGTCCGGAGTTGGCTATTGCTGTTAATCCTGAGTCTTCTGAGTCTTCTACGGCCCTAAGTCTGAACTAAACCCTTTCGCCGCATCCATCGCCGTCGCCTGGTCTCACCGCGTTAATAGGAAAAGGTATAGATTCGTCTAAAGCAAGTAATCTTTCTTTATGTATTAATCTGCTATTGAATTCTGCATTCTGTTTATTTTTATTTCATAAATCTAGGGTTTTAGATCGTTTCGAGGGCTCACACAGTGGAGCCCTCTTATTAGTTTCTAACTCTTTGATAATTTTAATGTGTGCATGATTCTAGTGGTAGATCCGATTTGTTGATAGCAGCTGCTTAAGCCGGAGTGGTCCGAGCCAAAGGATACAACGAAGCCCACTCATTCCGTTGAGGTTAAGGATACATTCTTCGGAGACGCCACCACATTGTGCCACCTAGGGTTTCGGAGAACCCTAGCACAAATTGTAACTTTGTATCACGAAAAGGGTTACAGTGCCCCGTTGTACTTAAAAGGAGTTTCTAAACTCCATTGATTAATAAAAATCATTCATTTTGTACAACCTGTTCGCATTCCTTTATTGTGATTTCTTTATTTCTGTTTGGCGTTGTATCTTTAATCTACAAATGGCGATCACGGTGGGACCCCCTAGGGTTTCATGTTTTTAATACTTGCTTTACTGATCTATTCCTGTTTTTGTTTTATTTTGCAGGTTCCAGAAATCGCGAAATTCGTTGTTCCAATGAACTAGGGTTTCTGAGGAGTTTGCAGAAAATGCAGCAGACGCAGAGCGGCGTCTGGAAGTCCGATCCGAAACGCAGAGGTGCGTTTCAGCCTGCGCAGACTCCCTTGGGCGTTTGAAGGCAGTTTTACAGAAAAAGCGTAGGCTTCCGAGTAAGTGCGTTTTTTTTTTTTCTTTGTTAAACTGTACTTTTTACGTTTTTGGTTTTTCTGCTGTATTCTGTTTCTTTTTCAGATCATTGCTTTAAAATGAACAAAAACTAAGTAATCTGGAAAAGAACAGTTAAGCTGTATATACATTTTTTTTTGTTACATTTTTAGTTACATTTTTCTGCATTGCATTATTGGTTGTTGCTTGCATAAAAAAAAAAATTGCATACCTAGCCGCATATTAGAATAGCTACGAATTATCTCTTTTAGTTATCTAAGTAGGACTATTGATTGGATGTCAATAGTACTCCTGCCATTGGGTGATTCCAGGCAGAGAAGTGGACGAACCTTCCGGTTGCTCCTTTGATATCTGATATCATTGGTAGGCAAGGGGTTTTAAACGGTGTACTCCACTTCTTCAGAGGAAATGGCATATTTTCAATGGCCTCTTGCTTAGATCATTAGAACTTTTGATTTATAGCTTTGTATGTATACATTAGACAACTAAAACACTTAAAATAAAATTCACTGCATTTCATATTGCATTTAAAATAGTAATATCTGGATTTCATCACCATGTATTGCTTGAAGTTTAGTGACGGTGGAATTCATCTCCATCCATTAAACTTTGCCTCATACACCATAGGTCACCCCCGAGCAAACTTGCTGGATTTCATCACCAGTAAGAATCTCGTTGTCCTTTCCTAGCCATAGTTTTTACCTTTTTTTTGTGAATAATTCAAGATTAGATCACATGCAAAACTCATAAACCGGACACTTAAAATTTACTACAGATTAAGATCAGAAAATAAGTAATTAACCGCAGGTAAGACACATTGGTTGAAACCTAGGTTGTGACTATTTTCTCGATAATTTCTTTAGTGTAAATTTATCATTCAAGTTTTGCATTCTTCTTTTCTGAATTTGTTTAGATTTATTGCGTTATGGTCTTAACAAGGAATCAATCTAAAGTGTTAAATCTAAATAATCAAATGAATAATTCATAGAACATCCCCACCACCAACATGACCACTTATCCTAGTGAATTTCAGCAGTGTTCGCCTGCAAGTCTTTCACGTCCTTCTACCGTCTATCGCATGGCCATGCCCATGGAGGAAGACAATTCCCGTCATATTACCCACATTGATATGGCCCAAGTGCAAACTCACTTAAGAGATGGCACTGGTTATATCCTTGAGCCAATCCAAGATTCCCCTATACAAGATTCTATTTTTCAATAGGATATTGCATCAACCATACCCGCTGGTTTCACTCAGGTCTACACTAACCCTTTTTTTGAGGCTAATGTTGTATCTCGCTCACTGGCTTCATCTCCAACATCTTCCCAGATGCTCAATTGTCCTCCTTTGGAGACAAATGTAGTGTCTTCCCGACCACTTTCTCCTCCATTTACCCGGGTGTACACCAATTCTCTCTATGAGGCCGGTGGAACCTCCTCTAGCCATGACCAATTTCAACCCTCTTCTTCCCAAACCATTTATGGTTTCACCCTACCTGGGGCACAGTCTATCTGTTTCTTCCCAGGTACCGCCTACTTCAGCCACCTTCATTGCCCCTGCTACGCAGTCTCCTATGACTACCATGGCAGCCTGCCCTCCACCTTCATCCAATCATCCCACCTCCCTTGGGTTAGAGATTAATAAGGTTAGGGAGTACCTCGACAAGTTGCTTCAGAAACAACAACAACAAAATGCTCAACCACCTGTCGTAGTAAATCCTACACCCCAACCAATTTCTACCCAGCCAGCTTTTCTTAGCTCAGGCCCCACCTGGGTACTCCAATCTTCGGTGGTGTCCATTCCTACCCCACCTTTCTCCCAACCTAGTCCAGCTTCATCATTCACCCCAATCACCTTCTTTCCGGTATCATCCATACCAACAACTTGTCCATTCCACACCGCCTAATCCAGGCAATTTCATCCCATCTCATCATTTTTCCACTCCTCCATTGCATCATCATAATCATCAAACGAATCAAAATTTTCATGAAGATTCTCGACTCCATGCTATGCAACAAAAGATTGACAACCTTATGCTCAACATGCCTGGCTCATCTAGTCAAAAACCTACGCTAAGGTCGTTGATCAATCAACCAATTCATCCTTCGGTACCTTCACCGCCATATCCGACCGATTTCACATTACCGAAGTTTGACAAATTTCGAGGAACTGAGGATCCTCACGAACATGTGAGCTCATTCATGCATGCCTGCTTTAGAATCCAAAATAATGACGCTCTTATGCTCAGAACTTTTCCTCAGACATTAGGAGGAGATGTTGTACAATGGTACAATCATTTACCTCACCATAGCATTTATGCTTACGAGCAATTGATTAATCTGTTTTTTAGAACGATTCTCCCTAAATGTACAAAGGAAAGTCTCATTGTCCGACTTATACAAGCTCAAGCAACATGACGATGAGACTCTTTATGACTTTGGAAACCGTTGGAGGGCTATCATTAATAAATTGCCATTCTCCCTACCAATGGAGGAGTTAACCAAAATGTTCACCCGGAGTTGTCTAAAACCTATCTCTTGGTTACTCCAATTACAACAATACAGACTTTTGAAGAGGCTTTGGCCCAAGCAAGTATCATAGAAGACATTAAAGTCCAAGAGGGTGTTTTAAAACCCCGTAGAAAAGAATGGCAACAAAAGGGCCAACAACGAAATAATAATTATGGCCAAAACAAACAAGCACAGGCTAGTTCAGCCTCAAATGTTAACCAAGTTAATCAAGTGGTGGCGAGCCAGCCCGTAATGGCTCAACAACAACAAGTAATGCAAAGTCAACCGCAACCAATTGCTTATCATGCGGTACCCGCCCCTCCTCAACCAACTCACAATAATGGGCCAACCATGGAAACTCGACCTTGGCAAACAAATCGTCCCAAGCGATAGTTCACACCTTTAGATGAACCATATGCGGTCATATTCAACAAGTTATATAGCACAAATCGGTTAACTTTACCTGAGTTTAAACCTTTAGAACCATCTAGAAGGGGGAAGTATTACAAGGAGTACCTATTTTGTCCTTATCATAGGCAAAATGGACACGATATCAATAATTGTACAACTTTCAAACATGTGATCCAAGATCTTATTGAGATTGGAGCCATTAAATTGGATAGCCCCTTAGCCCAACAAAATCAAAATCTTGGTGTATTTCAAACACCCCTTCCACATCGGGAGGAAGCTCCAACAACTTCAGGGGGAGTAACTCAGGTAACTCCTCCTAATCAAGTCAACCATGTACAACAATACCAAGGTTTTGTGGGTACTATTAACGTAGTAACCCGGGGTCAAAGGGCGAACCAACCAAATCAGGCTCGAACCACAACCACCTGTACAAACTCCCAGCCCACCTCGGTAACAGATGACCCAACGACGTGCTAGTACTTCTCAACAACCGCTAAATCATTCTACTCAACGCCAACGACCCATCATGTCATTGAGTAGCCGATTAACTACCACTTTAAAAATGGCTTCGCCAAGTTATCGATCTATGACCTCATTCAACAATCTCCCCCGCATAGAGAGGCATTAATGGAAATATTAAAGTCAATCGAGCTTCAAACTCAAGATACTAATGCCTTCAACAACTTTGTGGGGAGTATTCAAACATGCATGGAGCCCTCCATCACTTTCTATGATTTTGAAATCAAACCTTTGTCAACATAAAGTATAGATCCTCCACTGCATATCATGGCCAAGATCGATCACAAGCCATTCAAGAGAGTCTTAATTGACACCGGTTCCTCAATCAATATCATTACAACATCGGCGTTGAGTCATCTAGAGCTGTCGCCATCCCTTATCACCAAGTCGACTTTTACTCTTAAAGCATTCAATGATGCTTTATCTTCCACCGGTTGGCACAGCTTATCTTGCCCATTGAGGTAGGGGCCCGAACTTTGCATACCTTGTTTCACATCTTGGAAGGGTCCATGGCATACAATGTATTGCTTGGACGGCCTTGGCTTAGGGAGATGAGATGTGTCCCTTCTATACTGCATCAATGTCTAAAGTATGTATATGAGGGACAGGTTCATTGTGTACCTGCTGACATTGAACCCTTCAAACATTGCAACTATGTCTCAAATCCTTATGAGATTGTGTTGCCATCCACTCATCTTTTCTTGACCCCATCTACTTCTTCTATACCATCTTCTTCTAAAGCTCCCATTCCCGAGGAGCTACCCATCATATCGCAACCATCTTCCTCTTCCGCTATTCCATCTCATTCACCACTTTCTTCATCTCCTAATCTTCCTTCTTCTTCATCGGTGACCACATGCACATGTGGCCATGACCAATCATCTCTTTCCACGTCATTACCCCCTTCTTCTACACCTTCTTCAACATCACCTATTATTCCTCCATCTTCCCAACCATCACCACTGATGTTTCACAAGTCAATGAAGCATCAACCCAACCAAATCCTTCCAATTCTTCTATCCCACATTTTTCCATTCCATCATCTAGTCCATCTCCCTCCCAAGTCAAGGTCCATCTAACTGATGCAGGTATTGGTGAGTATGCCATCCAAGATGTCCACATCACACCGTTCAATGTGCAAACAATTAAAGATTTTGGTCGTCCACATGACCAACATTTATCCATTGGATCGGTTTATAACATGGGTTCTATGCCAAATTCCATTAATTTTGTATATGGGGGAATAGAGTCATCTTCTAGTCCTACCACCATACTAGAACCCAAGCATCCAGTCCCTGCCAATATCGAAAGGATGGAGGGTTTTCCCTCTCGCTATTTCCATAGACATAATTGGCAACAATTTGGCCTAGGTCGATACGAGCAAGGGGTAACTGAACGCATCGATATGCCATACCAGAGACCCACTGAGCGTTTTGGTCTGGGCTACCAACCACTTCCATCCCTTTCTTCTTTTGAACAAGCTTTTCAAAGCATTAATCTTAATTCAGAAGAAGAAATCCTCCACCCCGACGAATCCGAAGATGAAGCCTATGAAGAATTTGACGTCATGTCAAATGGTGATGAACTCAAGAAGAGTCGGCGCCCATTGTTCCCCTCACCGAACAAGACGAGTTTTATCTCCAATTGTTCCCTCTCCAAGAGGCCATCTTTCGCTTGCTTCTTCCACAAGAACGAGGTGAACCACCCCCTCCGCCACATCCATAAGCCATAATCCAAACTTGTATTATATGTATATACTAAAATAGTGGTTTTCACCACTACCAAAAAAAAAAAAAAATCAGAAAATTCCCAAAAAAAAAAAAAAAAAAAAAAAAAAAAGAAATATCAAAATATATAAAAATACTTTATTGCTTTATGTATGTGTGTAATAGTGGTTTTCACCACTACAAAAAAAAAAAAAAAAAACTCAAACTACAAAAAAAAAAAAAAACTGAAAAACTATGTTGTTTTGCATTTCAGGTCTTCCGAGGTCTTCACCGGTTTTCCCTTCCATTCCGCCCATCCTTTCTTTCATAAGTCGACAATGAATTTTGAAGACTTATTCACCCCGCTCCATAATCCATATGATCCGGATAAGCCAATCCCGATCAACCCAAACCTGATTGACATGGATCGGATTTCATCTCCTCCATCTATTTCAGAGTTCATCCTTTCCGAGGAATTGTTAAGGGCTTCCGCCAACTACATTCCTCCTTCACCTCCACATTCACCTTCATCTTCTAATCCAGACGTCTTCCAGGCAAACAAAGACGAGAGCAAGGCGCAGGAGCCTGATGACATTTTAGATGACATAAATCTGATCCCTACTCCCCATCAACTTGAGGAAGGTTCCCACATGTCTATTGAAGAAACTATCGATGTAGACCTTAGTCCAGACCAAGATGGCACCCAAATTGTGAAACCGGCTAAAAGTCTATCATCAGAGGAACAAGAGCAAATGATTGCTCTACTCAAGCGGAAGAAGGAGATATTTGCATGGTCTTACAAAGACATGCCAGTCCTAGACCCTAATTTGGTTGTCCATAACCTCACCTTACAAAAAGATGCTAAACCTCTCAAACAGAAACTTAGGAAAATGCATCCTACCGTGGCCCTCATAGTTAAATCGGAGATTCAAAAACTTCTGGATGTTAAATTTGTCGTCCCGATTGATTATCCCGAGTGGCTTTCTAACATGGTACCCGTTCGCAAGCCTAACGGGGGATACGTGTTTGCACCGATTTTTGAGATCTAAATAAAGCGTGTCCTAAGGATGACTTTCCTCTTCCAAACATTGATACTCTTGTCGACACCTGCGCTGGTCATGAAATGCTTTCGTTCATGGATGGATTTTCAGGATACAACCAGATTCGAATAAACCCTGAAGATCAACACAAAACAACATTTACCACACCTTGGGGAACTTTTTGTTACAAGGTGATGCCCTTTGGCCTTAAGAACGCAGGTGCAACCTATCAACGAGCCATGACTTATATTTTCCATGATTATATGCATAAGATTATCGAAGATTATGTGGATGATTTATTGGCAAAATCTAAAACTCGACAAGAGCATTTTGATGTATTGGAAAAAGTTTTTGATAGACTTCTAGAGCATAAAGTAAGGTTGAACCCTAAGAAATGTGTCTTTGGTGTTACCTCATGCAAACTCCTAGGTTTTATTATCTCTAAACGAGGTATTGAGGTGGACCCAAACAAGGTCAAAGCCATTATGGAAATGTGTCCCCCAACTAATTTGAAGGAGTTGCGTAGTTTGCAAGGAAAGATTAATTCAATCCGTCGCTTTATTGCACAACTTTCTCATAAATGTAGGCCATTTTGCCACCTACTACAAAAGGGGGTACAATTTTCATGGACAGATGAGTGTCGGAAAGCCTTTGATGACATCAAGCAAGATCTTAGCGTCTCCGCTCAGCCTTAGCTCCGCCTCGTCCGGGGGTCCCTTTCAATCTTTATATCTCAAGGAACGGACTTTGCCTTAGGGACAATGCTTGCACAAAAGAATGAACAAAATCGTGAGCAAGCAGTCTATTATGTTAGTCGAACATTGGTAAGCTATGAAACCCAATATGTTTATGTGGAAAAATGTGCTTAGCAATGGTTTTTGCCACTAAGAAACTTCGTCATTATATGCTTAGCCATACAACATATGTCATAGCTAGAGAAAACCCTCTCGCGTTATATGATGTCTCGCACTTATAATAACACTCGTACCGCTAAATGGATAATGTTGCTTACCGAATTCGATCTTGAATTCATTAGCCAAAAATCCCGTTAAAGGTCAAGTTATAGCCGATCAACTTGCGGAAGCTCCACTACCTAGTGATCATCCTTTGATTATTGAGCTCCCGGATGATTCGATATTTGCTATCACTGAACAAGAAGAGGACATCATTCTGGAGGAAGATGTTGATATCACGCTATTCTTTGATGGCTCTAAGTGCGCGAAAGGTCAAGGCGCTCGGAGTTGTGTTTCATACACCTCAAGGGATTCCCATCCCTTTATCATTCAAACTAGACTTCCAATGCACCAATAATACAACAGAGTATGAAGCCTTAATTTTAGGTCTTCAATCAGCCATAGCTATGAGCATTAAGCGTATTCGGATATTTGGGGATTCTCAACTCGTGGTTAAACAAATTACAGGAGAATACCAAGCCAAAGAACCTACCATTAAGCTTTATCATGATGTAGCAATGAAGTTGCTCTCTAAGTTTGATTGGTATGAGATCACTAGTTTGCCTCGCTCGACTAATAGATTTGCGGATGCCATGGCCTCTCTTGGATCATTGATTCCAAAGGACTCCCTTGGAGAGGTACAACCCCTAATCATTTCCACAATCTCTAAGTCTGCAATTGTCCGTGCTGAGTCTAAGGATGAAAAAGATGTTTGCTTTATCCATTCGGATCCATATGAGCCTTGGTCTAGTGAGATAGTAGCCTTCCTCAAGTTTGGAACACTCCCATCTGATTTGTCTCGAATCGCCTCGCCATTGTTTTAAGCAAAAGGCAGCTCGCTTTGTTCTTTTGGGGGATGTGTTGTATAAACGTGGATATGATGGAGTACTCCTCCGCTGTCTAGAAGCAAGTGAAACACATAGAGCTATTGCTGAAGCCCATGATGGTACTTGTGGTGGTCATTTTAGTGGAATGGCCATTGCGAAGCGTATTTTACGTATGGGGTATTATTGGCCCACTATGGAACAAGATTGTTGCAAATATGTTAAACAATGTAAAAAGTGTCAAGAACACGCTAATTTAACCCATATACCATCACAAGTTTTACAGCCCATCCAAAGCCTTTGGCCCTTCTCACAATGGGGTCTCGATTTAATTGGCAAGATTTCACCCGCCTCTTCAAGACAGCATACTTTCATCATTACAGCCACTGAATACTTCACAAAGTGGGTTGAAGCTGTTCCTCTAGCCAGTACGACAGGTCCTAGAATTGTGGAGTTTATACTTCACCATATCATTTGTCGTTTTGGTATTCCCTCTAAAATTATTTTTGATAACGGCAAGTCTTTTAAGAATAAGGATGTTCGAGCTCTTTGCAAAAAGTATAATATCCAACATAGTTTCTCAACTCCTTACTACCCACAAGCCAATGGACAAGCTGAAGCTTCCAATAAGACCATAATTGCTATTCTTAAGAAACTTGTTAAAGAAAATCATAAAGATTGGCATACACAAATCCCCTTAGCATTATGGGCTTACGTAACAAGCATCGAACTCCCATTGGGGCAACGCCATTTTCTTTGGTCTATGGAGCTGAAGCAATCATGCCTCTTGAGCTCGAGATCCCTTCCTTGCGAATTTCTTTGCAGGAATTTATCGATGATGATACCGCTAGACAAGCACGTCTTGATCAACTCACACTCATAGATGAAAAACGAATCAATGCTTTAGAGCATTTGCGAGTTTATCAAGACCGATTGAAACGTGCTTACAATGCCAAAGTTCATCTAAGAGAATTTCAAGTAGGGGATCTTGTCCTTAAAGAGAATCAACAAAACACCAATGCATTGCCGCATCTTCGAGATAAATTCGCGGCTAATTGGTTAGGTCCATATATGGTCACCGAAAGAGTGGGTAATGGAACTTATAGACTTGCCAGCTTAGAGGGAGAGGAAGAACCCGAACCACTTAATGTTATACACTTGAGGGCATTCTACGCATAGTTTGAATTTTATATGTACATATATACATGGCTTGTACAACAAAAAAAAAAAAAAAAAAACAAATAAAATAAAAAGAATTTGCATTTCATTGTTAGTTGCATACATCTCATTCAAAAACATTGCATTTCATGTGCATACATCTCATTGAAAACCATAACATTTCATTTTCAGCCATAGTTGCATATCATGTTAGAGACCATTCTATCTTTTGGATATAAAATTTGGTCAAGCAAAAGTCATGTTGCCTTAATCAGGGGCACCTTCATAAAATCCATCAAACCGAATTGTCATTCGTACACCCATTTTCCATTTGCACATATTTACATTGCCAAAATGTTTTCAATCACTCATCCATTCCTAGTGTTTTAAGCAAACTTCGAAATGCATGTCAAAGTTCTCTAGGGCCATATCACAAATTACACTAAATAAAATCTTGAGTATTGGGAAATGATTTCAAAAGCGGTCTTGAACCTATCACATTTTCACATCTTAAAAACATCTTGTGTCAAAGAGAGATAACACCATCCTTGGGTTGTGCCTTGAAGTGAAAAGGGTAATCCTCGTTTGTCCTATCATGCAAACATAGTCCATAAAACAAGTGGTTCTTACCACTATCACAAGCAATCACAAAATATAAATATAAACAGAGTAGTAAGGATAGGGTAAAATTCTCATCATACTTCGGTTGAGAATCCGATTCCCCAAAGCTCTAAGGAAATGAACATTTTTCACACACCACCGATCCCAAATAAGTTGTAAGGATCGTACTACTTGTCCAATCAGACGGATAGGTAGTCATCCCAAAGGCTTACAAAGGTCAAAAACAACATGGACTATGGAGTTAACCTTCACCGGGGCTATAGACGCTTGACTGGAAGTGGAGTATACTCATTGCGTGGCGACATGTCTCTCCTCAAAAAGAGACCTCTGAATGCTCATACGGACAAACTAGCTTCGGGGTCTTCTCCATAACAGAGTTACCTAATTTATGCAAGATGAGGTTAATGAACACACTTGCACACACACAGGTTTTTGATTGCCTAGAGTCACTACCATGCTTCGGATTTGGTTAATGAACTCGCATGCACACACATTTGGTCCTAGTTGAATTAGGCAGTGTTAGTAAGTTTGTTTGATACCACTAGCATGTTTGAGTCTTTGTAAAACAGTCTTCCATATCAACCTCCATATCAACCTCCATATCACCCTCCATATCTTCTTCCATATTCATGTCATTCCATACGTCATCCATTCACAAGCCACCAAGTTCGGTGCCCCTGATTAAACAATTATGATAACAATTCGCTAAATCTAACTATCTAAAAGTATGAGTGCTTCTTAGTGCATATTTCATTTACTTAGTCTTGCATTAATCATCCATAGATTTACATATCATTTACTTAGTCTTGCATTAATCATCCATAGATTTGTATGTTATATACTTAGTCTCGCATTAATCATCTATAAGTTTGCATTCCATTCCATCACATATGCATCAAAAACATTAAAACATATAAAAACATGCATCACAAAAACATAGGCATTCACACAAAAGAGAGTAAAACACCAAATAAATAAAAGCCATGTATATATATATATGTATAAAGGTCAAACTAGACAATGAATGCCAAAAGGCTACAATATACAATAGAGCACCAAGGCTCATAAAGAGTGCATCTAAGCACTAAGCTAACCATCAAAAGAGGACCCCCGAGACCTAGTAAATATATTAAAAGGATCCCTACCTCTCGGCCAAAGTGCCTAGAGGTACCCCTCATCCGCCCGAACTACCTCCAACCGGGCTGCCTCCGCTAGCCCCACCGCATCCAATATCTCCCGCCTACTCGGGACAACGACCTCCTCATCCCCGAAATGATAGGGGAGAATCGGTGTCGTGCCTCTAACACCCTAAGCTGCAAAACAACAAAACAAAAATTTGTTACAAATTTTTCCAAAAAAAAAAAAACACATAATAAGTACTTGCTTAAATGAACAAATACCTCAGCTGGCTGCACTGGCGCGTCCGCTCCCATCTCCGCCATAGCTCCCGCGTGCTTCACTCTCCCACACAACCTTTCACTCCACTTCACTCCACTCCCTCAGACGCACTTCTCTTAAGCTCGAACGCACAAATGAGCGAAATTCTCGCTGAAACTCGTTTAAATAGCTGATTTTGGCGCCCCGAAATGCAGTAGGGCATTTCATGGCGGATTCGACGCAGTCCCGCATCCGCAGAGCGCCTAAACACCGGCGGCGTCTCTTGCCAACCACAAACGCAGACCGACGTTTGGTGTCAGTATTGAATAAAGGAACAAAACTTACAAAATTGAAGCTTACCTCCTCCAAATTTCATCAAATTGCATTCATCCATTCTTCTTATCATAATAAAACATTTTGTGAAGGTTACAACAGCTTTTGGACACAAATTTTGTCATTTCGCTCAAAAAGCGCATCATTCATCATTGTTTTACAAATTGGGTTAAAAATATTCAAAACCTTCACAAAATTAACCACATTCATCAATTCTTCTGATCTATCGTCAATTTCATTCTTCTTTCATCATGCATATTTTTGCCAAATCAAATTAAAGTAAACCTCGTATCTAGTGGTATATTCTATCACCTTGGCGATTGCAACGATTTGAATCCATGCAATTCGGTAAGAGGATTAAACCACCATAAGGACACTTACCATTTATCATCATCAATTATTTCACCGTTTGAAAATTGGAAATCAATTTTGGGTATTCTACTTTTCAAGTGACCTCATACCAAGATTAATTTGCTCAACAGCTTGTCATTGATGGCCTAGTTCATGGGGCCTTAAACATGGACAATCTTTCATATCGTCATTATTTTAAGTCTTGCTAGAGATTGTGGCTACCTAGGTTGATTGGTTCCGACCCGAGGAATTATCCATACAATCACTAGGAGCATCTCTGAGTTCGGACTCTTTCATGCATCTTTCATCTCTTGCATATCAATGGCGCCAACAAGGCAATTTCATCAACAAGTATGGATTCACACACAAGAGTTGGGGCATCCGTTATCAATTTCTAATTTTCCTATAGTGGAATTCATCTTACATGATCATGGAATTTACAGTTTGGCAAAAATCCCTTTATAACCGTTGGGGCAGAAAACGGTCCATCTTTCACATCACTCATATCGTCTTCAATCATATTCTTTTCTCGGTTTGTACACCAACCCCTTTTCTCGTTGGGACATAAACAGATGGTGCATGCACCAACCCTTTTTTTCACCGTTGGGGCAAAAACGGTTCAATTGGCTTGTGAGAACCATTCTCGCTCGCCAATTGAGGGGGTAAGCTGAAAAATTTTAAATATTCTTTTATTCTTTGGTCTTCAAAGTTGTGCTTTAGTCTTGAGAGAGAGTTGCGTCTCGATCCAAATTTTCAGGTGTCTTAAGTTTTTGTGCTACATTGTGTCTTCACACAAAGCAGACTCAAAAAGGGGCATCTCAGTAGACACCAAAATCCAGCCACTTGTAAGTCATCTATACCTTCCTCGCCAGCCACGTGTCAGTCATCCATCCTTCCCGCCATTATTTGGCCCAAATCCACACTTTCCCACCATTATTTGGCCCAATTTCACTTTTCTCGCCATTTTTCATCCCCAAATTTATTTAAATTAATATTTATATATATATTTTAATATTTTAATATATTTTAATATATATATATAAATAAAGTTTAAGTGATTTAATCTTGCCGTCCATCCTTCATTTAATCTCATCCGTCCATCCATCTTAATCCGTTTCACAACCTAGATTTATTCTCTACCCTTGGATCCACTTTAATCTTAGCCACACGTTCAAAGTGTCGTTAAAACCCTAAAGTGTGCCCTAAGAGTAGATTATAAATTGAGTCACCTTGATGGCTCAAACCCTATCTATCTCTTCGGCTAAACCTACTTATCTTCCCTATCTAAGTCCGGAGTTGGCTATTGCTGTTAATCCCGAGTCTTCCGAGTCTTCTACGGCCCTAAGTCTGAACTAAACCCTTTCGCCGCATCCATCGCCGCCGCCTGGTCTCGCCGCGTTAACAGGAAAAGGTATAGATTCGTCTAAAGCAAGTAATCTTTCTTTATGTATTAATTTGCTATTGAATTCTGCATTCTGTTTATTTTTATTTCATAAATCTAGGGTTTTAGATCGCTTTCGAGGGCTCACACAATGGAGCCCTCTTATTAGTTTCTAACTCTTTGATAATTTTAATGTGTGCAGGATTCTAGTGGTAGATCCGATTTGTTGATAGCACTCGCTTAAGCCGGAGTGGTCCGAGCCAAAGGATACAACGAAGCCCACTCATTCCGTTGAGGTTAAGGATACATTCTTCGGAGACGCCACCACATTGTGCCGCCTAGGGTTTCGGAGAACCCTAGCACAAATTGTAACTTTGTATCACGAAAAGGGTTACAGTGCCCCGTTGTACTTAAAAGGAGTTTCTAAACTCCATTGATTAATAAAAATCATTCATTTTGTACAACCTGTTTCGCATTCCTTTATTGTGATTTCTTTATTTCTGTTTGGCGTTGGACCACAGAACCGCCCTTCGGCCCGTATCCGAACCTCGTACAACTCCCGGTACACCTATGCCAATAAAGTGGGTGCCCAGGCATACACTACCCTATTAGTGAGCATATCGCTCACTACACCCATCAAGTTCCATGGGAACCTACACCCGGTGTTGTTCGAGGACACAATGTTGGCCAACACGAACATCGTCAGAGCCTCCACTGCTCCCAACTCCTTGGCCGTATACATGGCCAAGTATGGGATCCCCCCGCTCTCCGTTCGGATATCCCTCTAGTCATCCCCAAACACCTTGGCCATATCTGTGGCCCTATCTCGTCCAACCTCCACCCGTGCCCCCTCCACGGGCACCTTGAGGATGCGGTATACATCCTCAAGCGTCACCGTCATCTCT
The DNA here is from genome assembly GCA_028583015.1 of Wollemia nobilis. Taxonomy (NCBI): domain Eukaryota; kingdom Viridiplantae; phylum Streptophyta; class Pinopsida; order Araucariales; family Araucariaceae; genus Wollemia; species Wollemia nobilis. The sequence goes on from JAQPPZ010017109.1 coordinate 3,533,185, forward strand.
CCAGTCGGGAGCTGGAACGTCCCCCGATCTGGATCCCACCTCTCGGCCAAAGCCGAGAGGTACCCCTCATCCGCCCGAACTACCTCCAACCGGGCTACCTCCGCTAGTCCCATTGCCTCCAATATCTCCCAGTCTGCCTGGGACAACGACCTCCTCATCCCTGGAATGATAGGGGAGAATCGGTGTCGTGCCTCTAACACCCTAAGCTGCAAAACAACAAAACAAAAATTTGTTACAAATTTTTCCAATAAAAAAAAAAAAACACATAATAAGTACTTGCTTAAATGAACAAATACCTTAGCTGGCTGCACTGGCGCGTCCGCTCCCATCTCCGCCATAGCTCCCGCGTGCTTCACTCTCCCACACAACCTTTCACTCCACTTCACTCCACTCCCTCAGACGCACTTCTCTTAAGCTCGAACGCACAAATGAGCGAAATTCTCGTTGAAACTGTTTAAATAGCTAATTTTGGTGCCCTGAAATGCAGTAGGGCATTTCATGGTAGATTCAGAAGCAGTATTGCATCTGTAGAGCGCCTAAACACCGATGGGCGTCTCTTCCAACCACAAACGTAGACCGGCGTTTGGTGTCAGTATTGAATAAAGGAACAAAACTTACAAAATTGAAGCTTACCTCCTCCAAATTTCATCAAATTGCATTCATCCATTCTTCTTATCATAATAAAACATTTTGTGAAGGTTACAACAGCTTTTGGACACAAATTTTGTCATTTCGCTCAAAAAGCGCATCATTCATCATTGTTTTACAAATTGGGTTAAAAATATTCAAAACCTTCACAAAATTAACCACATTCATCAATTCTTCTGATCTATCGTCAATTTCATTCTTCTTTCATCATGCATATTTTTGCCAAATCAAATTAAAGTAAACCTCGTATCTAGTGGTATATTCTATCACCTTGGCGATTGCAGCGATTTGAATCCATGCAATTCGGTAAGAGGATTAAACCACCATAAGGACACTTACCATTTATCATCATCAATTATTTCACTGTTTGAAAATTGGAAATCAATTTTGGGTATTCTACTTTTCAAGTGACCTCATACCAAGATTAATTTTCTCAACAGTTGTCATTGATGGCCTAGTTCATGGGGCCTTAAACATGGACAATCTTTCATATCGTCATTATTTTAAGTCTTGCTAGAGATTGTGGCTACCTAGGTTGATTGGTTCCGACCCGAGGAATTATCCATACAGTCACTAGGAGCATCTCTGAGTTCTGGACTCTTTCATGCATCTTTCATCTCTACATATCAATGGCGCCAACAAGGCAATTTCATCAATAGTATGGATTCACACACAGGAGTTGGGGCATCCGTTATCAATTTCTAATTTTCCTATAGTGGAATTCATCTTACATGATCATGGAATTTACAGTTTGGCAAAAATCCCTTTATAACCGTTGGGGCAGAAAACGGTCCATCTTTCACATCACTCATATCGTCTTCAATCATATTCTTTTCTCGGTTTGTACACCAACCCCTTTTCTCGTTGGGACATAAACATATGGTGCATGCACCAACCCTTTTTTTCACCGTTGGGGCAAAAACGGTTCAATTGGCTTGTGAGAACCATTCTCGCTCGCCAATTGAGGGGGTAAGCTGAAAAATTTTAAATATTCTTTTATTCTTTGGTCTTCAAAGTTGTGCTTTAGTCTTGAGAGAGAGTTGCGTCTGATCCAGATTTTCATGTGTCTTAAGTTTTTGTGCTACATTGTGTCTTCACACAAAGCAGACTCAAAAAGGGGCATCTCGTAGACACCAAAATCCAGCCACTTGTAAGTCATCTATACCTTCCTCGCTACCCACGTGTCGGTCATCCATCCTTCCCGCCATTATTTGGCCCAAATCCACACTTTCCCACCATTATTTGGCCCAATTTCACTTTTCCCGCCATTTTTCATCCCCAAATTTATTTAAATTAATATTTATATATATATTTTAATATATTTTAATATATATATAAATAAAGTTTAAGTGATTTAATCTGAGCCATCCATCCTTCATTTAATCTCATCCGTCCATCCATCTTAATCCGTTTCACAACCTAGATTTATTCTCTACCCTTGGATCCACTTTAATCTTAGCCACACGTTCAAAGTGTCGTTAAAACCCTAAAGTGTGCCCTAAGAGTAGATTATAAATTGAGTCACCTTGATGGCTCAAACCCTATCTATCTCTTCGGCTAAACCTACTTATCTTCCCTATCTAAGTCTGGAGTTGGCTATTGCTGTTAATCCTGAGTCTTCTGAGTCTTCTACGGCCCTAAGTCTGAACTAAACCCTTTCGCCGCATCCATCGCCACCGCCTGGTCTCGCCGCGTTAACAGGAAAAGGTATAGATTCGTCTAAAGCAAGTAATCTTTCTTTATGTATTAATATGTTGTTGAATTCTGCATTCTGTTTATTTTTATTTCATAAATCTAGGGTTTTAGACTGTTTCTGAGGGCTCACACAAGTGGAGCCCTCTTATTAGTTTCTAACTCTTTGATAATTTTAATGTGTGCAGGATTCTAGTGGTAGATCTGATTTGTTGATAGCAACTGCTTAAGTCGGAGTGGTCCGAGCCAAAGGATACAACGAAGCCCACTCATTCTCGTTGAGGTTAAGGATACATTCTTCGGAGACGCCACCACATTGTGCCGCCTAGGGTTTCGGAGAACCCTAGCACAAATTGTAACTTTGTATCACGAAAAGGGTTACAGTGCCCCGTTGTACTTAAAAGGAGTTTCTAAACTCCATTGATTAATAAAAATCATTCATTTTGTACAACTGTTCTGCATTCCTTTATTGTGATTTCTTTATTTCTGTTTGGCGTTGTATCTTTAATCTACAAACCGGAGCACATAAACACAAGGGCGCAAAACAAGTGAGCATCTCGCTCACTACACCCATAGTTCCATGGGAACTTGCACCGCGTCGGGCCACAATGTTGCCAACACGAACATCGTCAGAGCCTCCACCGCTCCCAACTCCTTGGCCGTATACATGGCCAAGTATGGGATCCCCCGCTCTCCGTCCGGATCTCCCTCCAGTCATCCCCAAACACCTTGGCCATCTCCGTGGCCCTATCTCATCCAACCTCCACCCGCGCCCCCTCCACGGGCACCTTGAGGATGCGGTATACATCCTCAAGCGTCACCGTCATCTCTCCAGTCGGGAGCTGGAACGTCCCCCGATCTGGATCCCACCTCTCGGCCAAAGCCGAGAGGTACCCCTCATCCGCCCGAACTACCTCCAACCGGGCTACCTCCCCTAGCCCCACTGCATCCAATATCTCCAAGTCTTCCTGGGACAACGACCTCCTCATCCCCGGAATGATAGGGGAGAATCGGTGTCGTGCCTCTAACACCCTAAGCTGCAAAACAACAAAACAAAAATTTGTTACAAATTTTTCCAAAAAAAAAAAAACACATAATAAGTACTTGCTTAAATGAACAAATACCTCACCTGGCCGCACCGGCACGTCCTCTCCCATCTCTCGCCATAGCTCCCGCGTGCTTCACTCTCCCACACAACCTTTCACTCCACTTCACTCCACTCCCTCAGACGCACTTCTCTTAAGCTCGAACGCACAAATGAGCGAAATTCTCGTTGAAACTGTTTAAATAGCTGATTTTGGCGCCCTGAAACGCAGTAGGGCATTTCATGGCGGATTCAGACACATTCATGCATCTGTAGAGCGCCTAAACACCGACGGGCGTCTCTGCCAACCACAAACGCAGACCGACGTTTGGTGTCAGTATTGAATAAAGGAACAAAACTTACAAAATTGAAGCTTACCTCCTCCAAATTTCATCAAATTGCATTCATCCATTCTTCTTATCATAATAAAACATTTTGTGAAGGTTACAACAGCTTTAGACACAAATTTTGTCATTTCGCTCAAAAAGCGCATCATTCATCATTGTTTTACAAATTGGGTTAAAAATATTCAAAACCTTCACAAAATTAACCACATTCATCAATTCTTCTGATCTATCGTCAATTTCATTCTTCTTTCATCATGCATATTTTTGCCAAATCAAATTAAAGTAAACCTCGTATCTAGTGGTATATTCTATCACCTTGGCGATTGCAACGATTTGAATCCATGCAATTCGGTAAGAGGATTAAACCACCATAAGGACACTTACCATTTATCATCATCAATTATTTCACTGTTTGAAAATTGGAAATCAATTTTGGGTATTCTACTTTTCAAGTGACCTCATACCAAGATTAATTTGCTCAACAGTTGTCATTGATGGCCTAGTTCATGGGGCCTTAAACATGGACAATCTTTCATATCGTCATTATTTTAAGTCTTGCTAGAGATTGTGGCTACCTAGGTTGATTGGTTTCGACCCGAGGAATTATCCATACAATCACTAGGAGCATCTCTCGAGTTCTGGACTCTTTCATGCATCTTTCATCTCTCCATATCAATGGCGCCAACAAGGCAATTTCATCAACAGTATGGATTCACACACAGGAGTTGGGGCATCCGTTATCAATTTCTAATTTTCCTATAGTGGAATTCATCTTACATGATCATGGAATTTACAGTTTGGCAAAAATCCCTTTATAACCGTTGGGGCAAAAAATGGTCCATCTTTCACATCACTCATATCGTCTTCAATCATATTCTTTTCTGGTTTGTACACCAACCCCTTTTCTATTGGGACATAAATAGATGGTGCATGCACCAACCCTTTTTTTCACCGTTGGGGCAAAAACGGTTCATTATCTTTCGAATTTCTTCCAATTGGCTTGTGAGAACCATTCTCGCTCGCCAATTGAGGGGGTAAGCTGAAAAATTTTAAATATTCTTTTATTCTTTGGTCTTCAAAGTTGTGCTTTAGTCTTGAGAGAGAGTTGCGTCTGATCCAACTTTTCAAGTGTCTTAAGTTTTTGTGCTACATTGTGTCTTCACACAAAGCAGCTCAAAAAGGGGCATCTGTAGACACCAAAATCCAGCCACTTGTAAGTCATCTATACCTTCCTGCCAGCCACGTGTCAGTCATCCATCCTTCCCGCCATTATTTGGCCCAAATCCACACTTTCCCACCATTATTTGGCCCAAATCCACACTTTCCCACCATTATTTGGCCCAATTTCACTTTTCCCGCCATTTTTCATCCCCAAATTTATTTAAATTAATATTTATATATATATATTAATATTTTAATATATTTTAATATATATATAAATAAAGTTTAAGTGATTTAATTTGAGCCATCCATCCTTCATTTAATCTCATCCGTCCATCCATCTTAATCCGTTTCACAACCTAGATTTATTCTCTACCCTTGGATCCACTTTAATCTTAGCCACACGTTCAAAGTGTCGTTAAAACCCTAAAGTGTGCCCTAAGAGTAGATTATAAATTGAGTCACCTTGATGGCTCAAACCCTATCTATCTCTTCGGCTAAACCTACTTATCTTCCCTATCTAAGTCCGGAGTTGGCTATTGCTGTTAATCCCGAGTCTTCCGAGTCTTCTACGGCCCTAAGTCCGAACTAAACCCTTTCGTCGCATCCATCACTGCCGCCTGGTCTCGCCGCGTTAATAGGAAAAGGTATAGATTCGTCTAAAGCAAGTAATCTTTCTTTATGTATTAATCTGATGTTGAATTCTGCATTCTGTTTATTTTTATTTCATAAATCTAGGGTTTTAGATCGCTTTCGAGGGCTCACACAAGTGGAGCCCTCTTATTAGTTTCTAACTCTTTGATAATTTTAATGTGTGCAGGATTCTAGTGGTAGATCTCGATTTGTTGATAGCAACTGCTTAGCCGGAGTGGTCCGAGCCAAAGGATACAACGAAGCCCACTCATTCTCGTTGAGGTTAAGGATACATTCTTCGGAGACGCCACCACATTGTGCCGCCTAGGGTTTTGGAGAACCCTAGCACAAATTGTAACTTTGTATCACGAAAAGGGTTACAGTGCCCCGTTGTACTTAAAAGGAGTTTCTAAACTCCATTGATTAATAAAAATCATTCATTTCGTACAACTGTTCTGCATTCCTTTATTGTGATTTCTTTATTTTTGTTTGGCGTTGTATCTTTAATCTACAGTATATCTCCACTAAGTTGGTTCCTTGCCTTAATATGGAAAACTCCTCAAACTTTAGGGCATAGAAATATTCTATAAGGAACCTACTTTTGAAGATGACTATAAATTCCTTCCATGGAATATCTACTATTTCAATCTTGGTTTCCTCATAAGAAGTCTCCCACTAGTCTAGGGTGGCTCCTTCAAGGTAGATAGTAGCTCAATAGTTTAGGTTTCTAAAGAATATCTCTTTACTATGAAGAAAAATTCTAGTTCCCTTAACCAAGCCTTAGCTGTATCTCCCTCTCCTTCTCCATAAAAATTAGAGATGTAGATATTATTTAAGTCTCTTACAGTTTCCTTTTCTAGGAGGGTTCTAGCTTGTATTTACTCCGTAGTTAATCCCTCCGCTTGGTTAAATTTTGAACCTCTAGCTTGCAAATTTTGGTTTGTAATGGTTTCTAACAACTGTCTTAACTGATCTTGCATGACGACAACTATGGTAGTGAGATATTCCATTCCCCTATTGGGAGTTTTAGGATTCTCATTCTAGATCTCTTATTTGATATTACTTTGTCAAGTCTATCTAGGTGTAGGTCTCTCCATTTTGGCCTTAGGTGGCATCTTGACATGGTTTCAACCAAGAAAAGAATTAGGTTACAACTTCATCCTAAACCAAACCACTTAGTTAAACTAGATTACATAGTTTTTCTTGCCAAAGCATTAGAAATATAACTAGGATAATATTCCAATATTATGATGTATCATCAATACCAAAACCCATGCTGAGGTATCATAACATTCATCTACCCTTAGGATCAACTCCATTAGATTATAGTAAGTAGAGACTCTAGGTCATCCTAACTTTTATCTTAACCTTAAGCAAACCTTCATTGGAGACTTCCAAATCTCTTTTAGCACATAAGAAGCTCTATACCCTCGTACCTAGAGCTTTGATACCAAATGTAATGACTCTAAAATCGAGAAATAAGAAAATACACAAGAATAGAAAGATTTTTTATTTATTTTTTTGACTAAGGAGAGGGATTCATAAATCCCTATCCAACCTTAGACCGACTTAATGTTTAAAAAACCCTAAGTTTCTCAATAACTATACCACACAATATTCCCCTCACGCAAGTCCATTATATGTAAGCATATCTCATGTTATGCACACAAGTCCATCCATATCATCTTCCTTGATGAACTAGACTTATCACCTTCAATCATTAGAAGGTGTACACGCATCTCCATATTCTACGTAAGTCATTATACGTAGGAATGCAATGTGTACTGTGAGTTAAGCTATCAATATTGTTCTCTGACAAGCTATCTTAACTTAGGTACGATCTTCTATAAACCTAGTTACCAATTCTCCCTAAGGGGGTCTCAAGCCCTTAGGTTACCTCTAAGTTCACCCTAGAACTTACTACTAAGTTTTTATGAAAGTTATTCAACAAGAAAATAAAAATAATTCTAGATACTAAATCCAGGGTTATGCATAAGGGGTCAGATCCAAAATCTAATTATAAATAAAAGGTGAATCAATTTAGAAACCTAGGCAAATCCTGGTCAAATTCGTGTAGGAGACATAGCGAATTGCATTTTATTTCCACCAAAAATTATAATAATAGGGTGAATTTATGTTAATATTTGGAAAAAAATAAAAAACAAAAATAATATCGAAATTACAATTTCACATGAGGTAAGAGGGTACCGGAGTATGAGGCTACCAGATTAAAACACCTGTATGAGGCTATCAGTGTATGTTTGTTCTGGTAGCCTTTAAAGGCTACCGAATTGCCAGTGGAGTCAGTAGCCACTCTGAGGCTACCGATAAATGTATGGATACTTATCCATTGGTCTTGTACTCAAGTCCTACCACATCCACTCTCATACCTCCACTCACAAATATTTCACCATATATTATTGCCTATTTGTTTTTTCTTCCATGTCATCATGACCCTTTGTTGTCTATGTGCAATAGTTCCTTAGATTTACTATTAGTCATCACAAAAAATGATTGAGTCTAATTGTATCATGAAAGGTAAACAACCTAACATAGACATCAACCAAGCATTCCCTTCACATTATTTAGTCTAATTGTTCCATGAAGACTATAAATGAGATGGTTTGATGAAATAGGATGACAAACAAATAGAGCAAATCATCACTAGCCTTAATTACTCAAATCCTACAACATCTGCATTGCTATTATCATGGTCTATTACTTGTTTCAAAATATGAATTGCTCAAGATAAAATTATAAATCTCAATTTTATAAATATTATGAATCTCCTTTACAAAAATATAAATCATAATTTCAAACTCACAATACAATAAAGTTAATGTGAGACCAAGTGAAACCACCATGAAAGTAATATTTTATCTCTATATGGTGTTAATGGGAGTTAGAATGGTACTAAATATGTATAGAGGTAATTTAAAGGTACACAAAGTTTAATAATCCATATTTTTTCTAAAAATGTATTAAACTAAAGATTTTACCGGGAGTAGAAGGAATTTACCATTACTTACTCATATGTGAGATTTATAAAGATAATTTAAATATTTTGTTACATGGTATTCAAAAATTATTTTTAATCTACTTTTGTTGATGATAAAAAACTATTGATTTTTATTTTTATTTTTACATTATATCATTTGCTTATTAGTTATGGATTATGTTTGGTTCCAATTACATTTAATGACTATCGATTTCCCGTGGAGCTGGTAGCCATATAAGGCTACCGGAAAAATGTATGTGGACGATAGCCTATAAAGACTACCGATCTATATCTGGTACAGATAGCCTGATGAGGCTACCGCCCTTTAGATGGGGTCCATAACCATCTGAGGCTACTTCCATTGGATGGTGTTTGTAGCCATCTATAAAACGGGATGAGTTACCATGTTAAACAGTCAGCAAAATCATTCCCAATATAACAAAAAGTGGTATGGTGATAAATGTGCCTCTTTCCACAGTAATAGATATATTGTTCCAATATCATTAATACCAATAAATATCTTCCATACAAAAACTAATCTTTAGACCAAAAACGTTTTTTTTTTTAAATAACGTATCATCAAAATCACATTATCCTAACTTATAATCTATTAAAAATTAAAAATTACTTTATTTTTTTATTTTACTCTAACATATATAACATATATTTTTTATATATAACATATATTTTTTATTTGGTTAGTAACTTTACTGCAATATTAACCTTTTAAAAGGACAAGTAATTTGTTAAAGGCCTCTATATTGTACTTTTTTCAACCACCACAAATGATCCCTTTTTACTTTCGGGGAGAATATTCTTTCTCTATATGGTACTCATTTGCAATAGTTGAAAAGTCACATACGCTTATCCATACCTATCTCTTTGCTTCTCTGCTCTCGTAGTCACAACTTCTTTCTTTTGATGTGGATTTCAAACAAACATGGCACAGTTCGTACTTAGTCAGCGCTCCTATTCTATCATATATGAAAAAATAGGTGTCGAACCTGCAATATTGGAACAGTGGCATCGGATGATTGCATGTGTAGGGTGTTAGGCTACCGTCTCCGAGTGGCACCGGTAGCCTATCGAAGCTATCGGTGTTTACGTGGGGACGGTAGCCTGTGATGGCTACCGGCCCCATCTAAAGGACGGTAGCCTTAGATGGCTACCGACCGGTGGCACCGGTAGCATGCCATGGTCTCAAATCATGATCTTATTATAATTAGGACAAAACTCACAACCACTTAAGCTACCGTTACAAGATAGTTGAGGTCTATCTTCTCTTTTAGGTTTATTCTCAACTATATTAAAAAGCCTTTAAGTATTCCTTTTATTATAGTTTATCTATTGTATTAAGGAGGTATACTAGTTAGAGTTTTCTCTTACTTTCAAAATTTATTTTATTTTTCATTTTTCTTGTCTTAAAATATAACTCTATAAGAGTTTTACTATAGATTAAAACATCTTTAATGGATTGAAAAGGATATACAAATGTATACATTTTATAATTATCCTAGAAATTTAAATTATAGTTGTGAAGGCTCTTTTGTTTGGTTTATTGACTTGGAAAAACAAGGTTTTTCCAATTGCTTGTCATTAGAACTAGGATTATCAATAAGGTTGGAGTCATGGAGATCCTTATGAGGAGTTTGTTCCTTTGATTTGGTAATAATAAATTATTTGGGATCCCTAAATACTCTTCTTTATTGTAGTTATAACACATTCTAATTGATAGAATTTACAAAACAGTTGGAGAGCCTATTGAATCTTAACTACACATTGATTGTCTAATTTTACTATTAGGGTTCAATGTTGGTTATATAGGTAGATGTGGTTGTGGATTTAGAAGTTTTAGATTGGAATTACTAGACATAGGTAGATAAAATTGTTGTGGTTGTGGTTGATGATATTGATAATTTATAAAAACATGATGTTTTTTGTGGGTTTTACCATGGTTCATTGGGATATTAATATTAAGGCCAAGGATTTTACTGATTCATCCAAGGGTTTTTGTTTTAAGAGGGTGGATATTGTCAACCTTGTGAATACCAAACATTCAAAAAATATAAGAATATGAAAATATTTGAGCTCTATGGTTCATATCTTCAATGTTTTTTTGAGGCTTATGATGAAATTTTTTGAAACGTGTCAACAACATGCTTTCTTTTCCATATCATAGAAAATTGTCAAGTTTATTCTATGATAACAAAATACGTTTGAATTTTTTTTACAAAAAATATCAAGCCTCATCCCTACTAAGTCACTCCTCGTGACATACAACTTTGAGGAGTCATTTGTCTTAAAGAATCACACCATAAATTAAATAAGACTTGTTGAGTAGAAAGAGAAAGAGACATCCAAAGGCATGACCAATACATTGAAGTAGGACCAATTTGATCACATAAAATATATAGAGAAATAAAATTTTCTCATGCTTATTGTAGAGTTCATTTTGTACTCTAAGAATAAAATTGCTGAAAACCAACTATAGATAATTATAAAACATCATAGCCATGGTGCAATAGTAGCCTGCATAGGCTATCATCCCCATAATTGGGATGATAGCCTTTGAGACTACCATCCCCATCATTGGGATGGATGATAGCCTCTGATGCTACCAACCCCATCATTGATACAATAGTCTCCTTAGTGGCTACCAATCCCATCATTGGGATAGTAGTCTCTAAAGCTACTGATACCATCATTGGTATGGTAGCCTTTGAGGCTACTAACCCCATGAGGCTACCATCCCAATGATGGGGTTAGTAGCATCTGAGGCTACCATCTCAATGATGGGATCGGTAGCCTCTGAGGTTACTAACCCAATGATGGGAACGGTAGCCTTAGAGGCAGTCCCCATGATGGGATGCTAGCCTCTACAGGTTGTCATCCCATTATGGGGATGATAGTCTTTGCACACTATTGTAACTCATGGTAATAATAGTTTGGAGAGACTACCGGTTTATTATAACTCGGGTAGCCTTAGGTGAATATAACTTTTCAAGCACTCTACATTAGGTGAATATAGACTGAAATCATTATTCTATAATTGCTATGGAAAATGGATGTTAACTACTTGATTTTTATTTGCTACGGGTAGGCACAAGATGCTACGAGTAGGCACGATAGGTCATTTTTTGATGTTTCAGATGGTTTTTCACTACTTCTGATCTTTTTTCGTTGTTGTAAAGTTTTTGATGCTACGGGTCATTTTTTGGGTATATGAGTAACCCTGTCAGGTTAGGTATATATACTAGTGGTATATTGGTAAATTTAGCAAGAAAAATAAAATTATTTATAATTTTAAGGTGAAAGGTCCATGGATTTGGGTGAAAGTGGTTGGCGAATTAAAATAAAAACAAAAAAATTATTATCACGGTCGGGCGAGCCAACCCCAAAAAAATTTGCACCCCAAAAATTTTGGGTGAATCGGCCCCAATGAAAGGTCCCCAGATTAGCCAATTTCAAAATCCAAAATTCCTAATTTTTGCCAATTTGGTGATGATTTGCCGCTATGCATAACCCTGACTAAATCTAACAAAATATAACTCAGTAAACAAGCAAAGGAACAATAATTAAAGAATAAACATGCATAAGAAAGGATTAAATACATTCATATTAAATCAACTAGAATACAAAGGTGCATCAACCATATTGTTCATTTATTACATAAGCATGTATGGTATAACCTCCATACCTTTAAATAATGCATTACATCAATCTCATCAGGGAAATATCCCCACAAATCTAATCTATTTGCATAAATAAACAAGATGTAAAGTAGAGATCAAACTTGTGCATTGGTCCATCTGTAACTTTGGTCCTCTCACTCTTCCACCGATCAATTGAGGATAGTAGGGGATCAAGACACTCATAGTTCAAGATAGACATGCTTCTAAATGCATTTACTCATTTCATTGCCAAATTGCAACTATACAAATAACCCAATAAATTCAACTATCTAATACATAGTTGATATCATAGAAGCTACTCTTTCTACACCTTTCCTCTCATACTCCTATGAGATTCTTTTAACAACGCATCTAGATCATGGGCTATACTTGTAATAAACAATTCAACCCTTATTCAACAATTAAAGTCCCATACCCTTAATTGTCAAACAATCTAGGTTCATATTTATTTATCAATAAAGTCAACTACTTTAATCCATAAATAAATTCCTTCTTTTTCATTTCATAAACTAAAGTCCCATACCTTTAATTTATAAAATAAACCATATTTCCATATTTATTCATTAAATTAAAGTCAACTACTTTAATTCACAAATAAACCATTTTTCCTTTCATTTCATAAATTAAAGTCCCATACCCTTAATTTACAAAATAAACCATTTTCCATATTTATTCATTAAATTAAATTCAACTACTTTAATTCACAAATAAACCATTTTTCCTTTCATTTCATAAATTAAAGTCTCATACCCTTAATTTACAAAACAAATATTTTTCCATATTTATTCATTAAATTAAAGTCAACTACTTTAATTCACAAATAAACCCTTTTTCCTTTAATTTTATAAATTAAAGTCCCATACCCTTAATTTACAAAACAAACCATTTTCCATATTTATTCATTAAATTAAAGTCAACTACTTTAATTCACAAATAAACCCTTTTTCTTGATATAAGAAAAATTCTCTAACTCTACTTATTAACAATTCATGAACCAATTTAATATATATATAAAGTTCTCTAACTCTACTCATTAAAATTCATAGATCATTTTAATAAACAACCAAGCCTTGGAATATTAGATATGGACTTAAATTAAATAAAGTCTTTGAGGACTCAAACTCAAAGATACTTTGGTAGCTGAGTGTCAAGCATGATGCTCTTCACAGGCGAGTAGTTCATCGTAGTGATAAACATCCTCTATGGTTCATGAATAGCCGTGCCTCCACGGTCCAAGCTACGATAAGAGGAGGATGGGTTTCCTACGATAGTGAACGTCACCTCGCGGTGTCTTCTGGTCACATGTTTAAGAAAATGAGAATAGTGGGGGCAGAGGTGCTTCCCCAATGTATGGGCTACCTTTTAAAGGGTACCCAACCACACAAGTCACCAATAATACAGTAAGCCATATACACGGGGTAACCATGAGGGTAAATCTCTTGCTCAGCCAAGTGATGATAGCTACACACATTAGCCACTATGGTAGACTTTCCAACAACAAGCATTAAACTCAGTAGGCATGATGGAAAACCTTCCAACAATAAGTATGACAACAAGCACAATATATGATAGCCATGATGGCAAGCCTTCTAACAACAAGATTACACAATGAGCACAATACATGTCAACCACGATGGTAATCCTTCCAACAACAAGCATGACAATAAGCTCAATACACGGTAAGCATGATAACAAGCACAATACACAACAAGCATAACATCAAGCACAATACATGGCAGCCATGATGGCAAGCCTTCCTAAAGTAAGTTTACACAGTGAGCATAATACACAACAACCACAATGGCAAGCCTTCCAACAATAAGCTTACATAATGAGCACAATACACGGTAACCACGATGGCAAGCCTTCCAACAACAAAAATGATAACAAGCACAATGGTAGCCAAATTTAAACCATAGTGATAAACAACCATGCAACAAGAATTAATTAACAACACAAATAATAGATTTGAATCCAACCTAGATCCTTGTTTTTTTCTTGGAGGTGGTTCGAACAATGTACAATGTTGCTTTAGTGCTTTCCTAGGAGCTCCCCTCATCTCTCTTTGTCTTCACCTGTGTTATCCTCTTCCAATCGATGTCCTTCAATTAACATCTCTCTCCCTTCCTTCATACTATGATGCCCCTCTTATCTCCTCATTTTCTATGCTCACCGTTTGCCATCACTCCTCATCCATTCTCATCGATGACAAGTTAGTAGCAGGTCACTTACCCCATCCCTTTGCCTAAGCATCATAAATGGAGCTCCCCTTTGTCAAGGTTCATATGCACTCCCATATCGAATGTATATTTCCCAACATTTGAACTTATGTTGGCTCTTATCCACCCTATTATTCAAAGATTTAGTGGTCTAAAGGGGGTTTTCGAGATGGAATTTCATTAATACCATCTTTTTTCTCTCTTTTTTTAATGGTAAGGCTATTCTTAGTAGAATTTCATTAATATATATTTTTTAAATGCTAACTTGAAATGAAATTCTTCCTTATTTATTTAAAATAAAATATTTACTTACTTTTAAATGAAACCTTTTTTTCATCATTTAAAATGAAATATTTTTAAATTTTAAATAAAACATTTATAGATTTTAAATGAAACACACTATCATTTAAAATTAAGTATTTATAAATATTTAAATGAAACTTGCTATCATTTAAAATAAATATTTTTATAAATTTTAAATGAACTTACTATCATTTAACAAAGTATTTAATTTATCACTTTATCTGCCTAAACACACAAGGAGTTATGAAGATAACCTATCCATTCAAGCTTCCCAAGTTATTAAGGTAATAGTGCTAAAGTAAAAGATAACAAAGCTTGTGCAACAAACAAAGAGGGAGTTTTTCCATCAATTGAGTCACCCCTCTTAGTCTCTAGAACTTATGATGGCTACTAGGCTATCAATATAGGGCTCAAGGTGGTTAGCTATTGACGATTATCCCTTAACCAAATGCATACCTATATGAAGGTATCCATCCTTGTTACCTCCGAGTTGCCTTATCATTATTTCCCCAACCTCAAGTACCCTCACCTTTGGTGGATGACTCAACTTCTTCCACTTACGAGTGTACCTCATCATACACATTGGTAATTTTTTAGCAACATAATTTTCTTCAATATCTACTAATATTGCATAGCTACTTAATTGCACAAAATCGAGTATTAAAGCACCATCAGTTAATACATTAGTTTCCATGTCAAAAGGTCCATCTTGGAGGGTCATGACAATATAAGCATAGATACCCAAATTAGAACCATTCAAGTCTTACTAAATCATAACATGTCATAAATCACTCTAACTTAATCACATCAAATCAAATTAAATCTAAAGCAAAGCCTAAGGCATATACTTTGTAAGACATGACTCATATAACATCAAAATGACTTAAAAAATTAAGTCTTCTCCTTAGCAAAACTCTCAAAGTCCAATTTTTTTTTAATATATGCTAATAGAGCTTAATCAAAACAATGCCATCTAGCTATGTTTATCATTAGGGTTGGTAGTGTTACCAAATATCCTTTTTTTTAGCAGTGCTATTGAAAAAAATTCACAAACATCCTAACAATAGGCAATTAGCTAACTACATAAATTATATGCATCCAAGGTTAAGTTATTCTCTAATGGAAAACACAACAAATATATAATTGAGGTTATATTTATGAGATCCTCTTAACATATGAACAATCATAATTACAACAATCATGTCATTTATACAACATAGTACTACACGTCAACATCCAATTTAGATTTAATTGTGTCACAAGGATTATCAAGACTCGAATGGAATACAACTAGGATAGAGTTAAAAATTATGAATCTCAAGTCTTCTATATTTTTATTTTTGTTGTAATTGACATAGTGATCACTAAGTTAGGGATGCTATTTATATTAAGTTTAATTTTTAGAAATCTAGCATTATGGAAAACCATGCATATGGCATAGGTTTAATACCAATGCCATCCATCATTTATTTTTTATATATTATAGTTCATATTTAATTTTATATCCATTTTGTGGCATGGTCTAGTAACTACCAATCTACTTGTAACAACCCATCTAAAACCAACCCAAGAGAGAGGTGTTTTTTTAAAATCACAAGAAGGTTCATAGGATATCCCAATTATTTTACAATATTAAAAGGCATAACCACATTTTGATAACTTGTTGTTGCATACGAATCTCAAGTGTATAGGAGTGACCAACATCTTGTAGTTTATGGGGTTTACCTTTATAAACCTCCATGGTTTGAAAGGATACCTTCAGTGGTCACCCCATATTTATGATACCCTCCATGATTATAAGATAATTTGACTATAGCATAGGGATTATCCCCTTTTACTCTATTTTATAGAAAAATGGATGCCATTTTCCTAACCCTACATAAGTTTGTCTATGTAGTTTTTTTGGTGTTTTACCTTAAAGCCTAGTTATCACATATCCATGATGAGTAAACTAGTGCCTTAGTGATAATTTACCACACCTCCATTGTGGGATAACTAAGGCTATTATCACTACCTATGATAATAAGCATGGCCACCTAATCCTCACCATTCAAGGTGTCATAACTATATTGACTACTACAAATGATTCTTAGACCTCATTGCTCATAATTATAGTCCAAGACTCACCATTTTGGGTACACCCAAGCCTCAATATTTAAGGTATCATTCGTAATAACCTGGGTATTACCTCACCACAACTTCGAGGATTTGGTTGTCTCTTTGACTCAAGGGCCCTACTAAAATTCTAGATCCATACCCATGAACCCTCCTCAAAACCCAAGAATACATCAATACAATAAAACATCTATCTCTAGAAATAAATGATTCAATTTAATTAATATGATTACATATAATACTAGCTTAGATATAAAGGATATATCTAAAAACGTCTGGAGTTATCAATCTTGATGTGCCTATCTCATTTCTTGGGGGTGTTATCTCCAAGATAGGCACCTCGAGATTGATAACTCTCAGTATTTTTAGATATATATCCTTTATATCTAAGCTAGTAATATTTTAAATATTTGCAACGATTGGTTAGTCGGCTGTTTTAGTTTAAATATTTTAAATATTTTTGTTAATGTTGGTTTTTTTAATAAAAAAAATGTTTACGACGTGACATGTATGACCTCTTTGCCTCCCACCCCCATGTTTGCCATTGTAGGAACGCATCTCTACGTAATAATGTAAGATATTGAAACATAATAAGACATTTGCATTCTATATTCAAGCATAGCATAACTATCTACTTAATGCTAGCACAAGAGAGCAACTTTTTATATTTAACTTAATCTTAATGTTAAAATATAAATTTAACATTAACATAAACATATTTACATGCTCAATAATTCATAAATGCTAACATATAAATCATTTTCATAAGGTTAATAACCTTTACATTCTTTCATTTACTCAAAGCCAAAAATTTCCATACATCCATATAAAGACTTCCCAAGCCTTATTAATACAGGAATAAAGTATCCAATTGTTACATAACAACATTCTCATTTACATAACAACTTTTCATTCCCAAGTACATTAAAACATGTTTGTCCAAGTGACCTCAACTCCAACTTCTTTTCATGCTTCTCTTCATGAAAGGAATCTCCCATTGATTTTAAGAGAACTTAGGGATCATGACATATATTAATGTAATGCAACTTAATATAATCTATGTATAAATGAAAGCCACCATGCAAAATATATTTCAACAATTAAGGATAGAATCCATACTTATCTCTATAATGGTTCCCTTACCTACTCAAGTTTTATAAAACTATTATAATCATTTAATCATTTTAGGGTTCATTTCTCAAGCAATCATGCAATACACTTTTCAAGCAATCAACAATGCACCATACAAATAATTTATCACATCTTCAAGATGAGTTAGCTAGCAACTATGCAGTATGAATTTGAGCAATCAACAATACACCATACAAGCATTTACCACCTCTGTATGATGAGTTAACTAGCAACTATGAAATATGCATTTGAGTAGTCAACAATGCACCATATAAGTATTTATGACATCTTTGTAATAAGTTAACTAGAAAAGGAGTAGTCACCATACAAGCATTTATCATAATTCTGTGATGAATTTACTAGCAACTATGCAACTTGCATTTGAGAAATCAACAATACACCATACAAGTATTTATCACATCTTTACAATGCATTAACTAGCAACTATGTAATATAAATTTGAGTATTCAATAATGTACCATACACACATTTATGACATCTTCGTGATGAGTTAACTAGTAACTATGCAATATGCATTTGAGCAGTCAACAATGTACCATACAAGCATTTATCATATCTCCATGATGAGTCAACTAGTGTCTTAGTGTTTAGTTACCACACCTCCATGGTGGGATAATTGAGGCTATTACCATTCCCTATGATAATAAGTATGACCACCTTATCCTCACCATTCAAGGTGCCATCATTATATCAGAAGAACTTATGTAATTCTCCCATTAAGCCTCATCCAAGCATTAAGCATACAATAACCATGCAAAGCAATTCCATGCCAAAACTTTGGAAGAATTCATACTTCTTCCAATTAAGCCTCATCCATGCATTAAACCATTTTAAGCATACAATAACTATGCAAAGCAATTTCATACCAAAAAATTGGAATAACCCCATAATTATTTCATTTAAGTCTCATCCATACATTATACAATTATATGCATACAATAACTATGCAAAGCAATTTTGTGCTTGACATTAGAAAAATTCCATGTTTCTTCCAATTAAGCCTCATCCATGAGTTAAACAATTTTTAAGCATGCAACTATGAAAACCAATTTCATGCAAACCTTTATAATAATCCCATACTTCTTCCATTTAAGCCTCGTCCATGCATTAAATAATATTAAGTATGCTACAACTATGAAAAGAAATTCCATGTAAAATTTGGGAAGAACCTCATACTTCTTCCATTTAAGCCTCATCCATGTAGTAAGATATTTCATACAACAATATAATCTCATACTTCTCTCAGTATTGGTTTTCTTATCTACTCAATCCTTAGAATAACTAATACTATTCCTATATAAAGGAACATATAACTATCTCTTTATAATAAATCCAATATTACTTCCTTCTTAAAAAAAAAATTTAAACATTTTTTCTTTAACTAAGGAAAACCAATATTATTTCCATTCCAAAAATCATCGACTTAACAAAATAAAGGTTTTAAATTAAATCTCCTAACATAGTCCTCATCAAATGCAGTTTTTATATTAAAAATATTAACACATGCTTCTCCAAATGTAGGGTTTATATTTAAACCATTAACATAATCTTCTTTAAATGCAGGTTTTATATTAAAACCATTAACTCAAGCTTTATATATTTTACATCCAAACCATTAATGCAACCATTAACACAACTTTTCTATGTGTAGCCATTAACACAAAATTTTCTAAGTACAACCATTAACACAAGTTTTACTAAATGTAGCCATTAACACAAGCTTTTTAAGTGCAACCATTAACACAAACTTTTCTAAATGTAGTCATTACATTGTTACAATAATATTTTCTAAGTGCACTCATTAACACAAGCTTTTATAAATGTAGCAATGTAACCATTAATACAAGCTTTTCTAAATGCATCCATTAACCATGCTTTTCTAAGTGGTGCCATTAACACAAGCTTTTCTAACTATAGCAATGTAACCATTAATACAATATTTTTCTAATTAACACAAGCTTTTCTAAATACAACCATTAACCAAGATTTTCTAAGTGCAACTATTTACACAAGCTTTTCTAAATGCAAGTTTTATATTTAAACCAAAAGCACCAACTTCTTTAAATACAGGATTTTCTTTTAAACCAAGCACATACTTCTTTAAAAGTAGGGATTTTATTTTTAAGTCATTAACATAGACTTTTCTTAATGCAGGATTTTACATTTAAACCAAAAGCATGGGCTTCTTTAAATGCAGGTTTTTATTTTAAACCAAGCACTAGCTTATTTAAAAGTAGGGTTTTTATTTTTAATCGAGTAACATAAGTTTTTCTTAATGCAAGTTGTTTTTAATATTTAAACCCTATGCACATGCTTCACGTTAAATAAATATTAAGTACAATAGGAAAGAAGGTTACTAGTACATCTCTAAGCAACGCACTCAAGAGACAAAACATAGGTATGCATGTGTAACATAACTCTCATTTAACATTGCAAGATTAAATAGTAACACAAAATATCAATTTGTATAAATAACTCAGTAGCCATGGAGATGCATGAGGAAACAAAAACAAATAAATCATCCAAAACCTCACTACCTCAATATAGATAGGAATTCAAGCAAAGCATAACCAAAGGAAAATACCTCTACAACACTCTAGAAATCATTTAATTTTTTTTCTCTAACCGATCCTCCTGTCCTTGTTAATCATCCCCATTGTTGGCCTCCTCATACCCTCGGTAAAACCAACCAGATTTAAACCAAAGACATGTAAATCATCAAAGCTGGAAAAAAAATGCTCCCTTATTTTCCTCCCATGCTAGCCCTTATCTCTGCCATAAATGCATGTGTCATATTTCCACTAATTTTAGGTTTTTATTTATTTTTAACCAACTCCTTCCATATATATATATATAGAAAATAAATAAATGCTTTTACATAGCTTTAGTAATTAAATCCATAAATATCTTCATTAAGATTAAAACATAACATTAACAAATTAATTAATTAATTAATTAATTAAATTAATATCTAATGTTAACATTAACCATTAACATTGATATTAAAAGTGATATCAATAATACCCTCTATAATTATTGATATCCTCTTGAAGAAAATCATTTACCAAAAATATTCCATGCATCAAACATGAGTATATAAACCATAAATGCTTATCAAACAAGTAATTGCATTACACCACCTCTTATCCCTAGTAGCAGGTTTTATGATGACTTCCACGTCATCACCTCACTACTAAGAATTGCTCCTTTGCTCAAGCAATCTCCCAGCAAGTGGTGTAATTATAACAAAACACAGATGTGAAATGCAACTACATAAGGGTACTTAGTTACCTTGGAACTAATGATGAATATATAATCTCCATCATTTTCCATTTATGATGGGGGATGGGAAAACGAAACTCACACTATTCTAGAAAATTTCTTCATTAATCTGCAAATCTCGGTTATAGATACGCAACAGCCCGTAGGCTTTACAATAACCAGTGCTCGGCTTGGTTTTTTTTCTAACTACACTCTCTCAGTCCGTTCTCCAATCCACCACACCTCTTATTACAAAAACTGGGTTTTTATAGAGGCCCTAACCCTCTAAAACGTCTTTTCCCAAAAATCGGATCACCAACCCGATTAATGGCTCCACTCCGCACGACCCTTGTCATTGCCGCTTCCTGTCAGATCACTCTGACTACCGCTCCCTGTCAGATTATTTTGTGTGACCCATCCTCTTTGTTTCCTACGCTTTTGGGTAATAACCCGCTTTTATTGCACCCTGGGTGCCACGTGTCGTCCTCATTCTGCAACCACCGCCTGACCTCTGTCGTCTTCTTCCTCCAGCTTGCACTGTGACAGGTGTTGCGATATCACGACATGTTCCTCCAACACTGCCTTTCTTGCCTTCGAGTCACGATATCGCAACATGTTGCTATATCACAATGTTTTCCTTCCTCGCCTCCACTTCTCTACTTCGGGTCGTGAAATCATGACATGTCACGATTTTGCAACATCTTTTCTTCTTGCCTCCTCTCGCTCCTTCGGGTTGTGATTTTGCGACATGTCACGAAATCGTGACATCTTCCCATCTCATCTTCTCTCTCTCCTTCATGTCGTGAAATCGTGACATGTCACGCTATCGTGACATCTTCCTTCTTTGCATCCTTTCTTCTCCCTCGGGTCACGAAATCATGACAAGTCACAAAATCATGACTTTCCAGCTCCCTTGCCTTCTTTTCTCCATCGGGTCGCAAAATCGTGACATCCTCCTCCTTCGGCTCCTTTGCTTGCTTCTTCGTCACAAAAATGCGACATGTCGCGAAATCACGACATCTTCCCTCCTTGGCTCCTTCGCCTTCTGGCCGCGAAACTGCGACCTGTCGTGAAATCGCGACATCTCCTGCTCCTTTGGCTCCTTCTTTGCCCTCAAGTCATGAAACCATGACATGTCACAAAATCACAACATCTGCTCCTCCCGTACTCTCTTTCTGCTTATGGGTCACGATTTCTTGACATGTCACGAAATCACGACATGTCGCGAAATCGCGACATGTCACGAAATCGTGACATCTTTGCTTGCAGCCTTCTTCTTCCTGCTTGGGTCATGAAATCATGACATGTCACGATTTTGTGACATCTTCTTCCTGCTGACTCCGTTCTCCGTTTGTGTCGTGATATCGCGACACATTTTCTGTCATGATATCACGATAGCTTTCTCCGTCTGCTCCTCTCTCCTCTTTGTGTCACGATATCACAACACTTTTTTTGTCATGATATCGTGACAGGTTTTCCTCCTCACCCTCCTTGCATTTTTCTATCGTGATTTTGTGACATGTCGCAAAATTGTGACATTCTTCCTCCTTAGGCAATTTTTCAAATGCCTCTGCATCAGGTGCTACTAGATGCTCCTGCATCAGACACCTAGGGTTGGTGGAGAAGTGATCTTCACTTTTGCACTGTCTGGTTACTGCCTTCTGCAGCACCTCCAGACATTCATCTGCCTCTACAGCCTGTTCCAACCCCTTCTCTTGGCCCAAAAAACTTTTGCCTTCCTCTAGACAGATTCTCCCACTGTTGCATACTTCTTCATCTACAGGCTACTTCAACTCTGTCTCCTAGCCAGATAAATTTTTGTCTTCTATCAGACAGATTCTGGCATGGCTGTGCTCCTCCTCGTTTGCAGCCTTCATCAGCTTTAACTTTTGTTTAGCCTCATGATTTATGCACCACTCCTCTTGCCTCTACAATTTTATTCTGAGCCACTCCTCTTGCAGGGTTTTAAATTGCCTTTACAATGCTTCTAACTCTTCCATGGTCATCATACTTTCCTCACCGCCATGGTTTCTTTGTGGAGGCATTCTCTTCACTTTTCTCACAAAGCTCAACCGATCCTGGTGTAGCTACCTCATGGTCAACGATTTGCTAATGCGCTCAAAGATCCTAAACTCTTTCTTCTCTCTTAGAACCCTACCACAGATCTTGGTGTAACTGCCTCACATTTGGTGAATCTGTCGCGCACTCAGAACCTTCTAGCTCTAAAACCATTGATGGGGGATGGGAAAACAAAACTCACACTATTCCAAAAAATTTCTTCATTAATCTGCAAATCTCGGTTATAGATATGCAACAACCCGCAGGATTTATAATAACCAGCACTCAACTTGGTTTCTTTTCTAACTGCACTCTCTTAGTCTGTTCTCCAATTCACCACACCTATTATAGAAAACTAGGTTTTTATAGAGGCCTCGACCCTCTGAAACGTCTTTCCCAAAAATTGGATCACCAACCCGATTAATGGCTCCACTCCGCACGACCCCTATCATCGTCGCTTCCTATCAGATCACTCTGAATATCGCTCCTTGTCAGATTATTTTGCATGACCCATCCTCTTCATTTCTTGTGCTTCTAGGTAATCGCCCACTTTTACTGCACCCTGGGTGCCACGTTTCATCCTCATTCTGCAACTGCCGCCTGACCTCTATCGTCTTCTTCCTCCAACTACACTATGACAGGTGTCGCGATATCGCGACATCTTCCTCCAACACTGCCTTTCTTGCCTTTGGGTCGCGATATCGTGACATGTCATGATATCATGACATTTTCCTTCCTTGCCTCCGCTTCTCTGCTTTGGGTCATGAAATCATGACATGTCGCGATTTCGCGACATCTTTTCTTCTTGCCTCCTCTCGCTCCTTCGGGTCACGATTTTGTGACATGTCATAAAATCATGACATCTTCCCATCTCGTCTTCTCTCTCTCCTTCATGTCGCGAAATCATGACATGTCGTGCTATCGCGACATCTTCCTTCCTTGCATCCTTTCTTCTCCCTCGGGTCATGAAATCGTGACAAGTCATGAAATCATGACTTTTCAGCTCCCTTGCCTTCTTTTCTCCATCGGGTCACGAAATTGTGACATGTCACGAAATCGCGACATCCTCCTCCTTCGGCTCCTTCGCTTGCTTCTTCGTCGTGAAAATGCGACATGTCACAAAATCGCGACATCTTCCCTCCTTGGCTCCTTCTTCACCTTTTGGTCGTGAAACTACGGCCTATCATGAAATCGTGACATCTCCTACTCCTTTGGCTCCTTCTTCACCCTCAGGTCGTGAAACTATGACATGTCACGAAATCGCAACATCTGCTCCTTCCGTACTCTCTTTCTGCTCCTGGGTCATGAAATCACGACATGTCATGAAATCGTGACATGTCACGAAATCATGACATCTTTTCTTGCAGCCTTCTTCTTCCTGATTGGGTCGCGAAATCATGACATGTTATGATTTCGTGACATCTTCTTCCTGCTAACTTCGTTCTTTGTTTGTGTCACGATATCGCGACACATTTTCTGTCGCGATATCGCGATAGCTTTCTCTATCTGCTCCTCTCTCCTCTTTGTGTCATGATATCGCGACACTTTTTCTATCGCGATATCATGAAAGGTTTTCCTCCTTGCCCTCCTTACATTTTTCTGTCGCGATTTCATGACACATCACGAAATCGGGACGTTCTTCCTCCTTAGGCAATTTTTCAAATGCCTCTGCATTAGGTTCTACTGGATGCTCCTGCATCAATTTAGGTCTCTCTTTTTTATGGTTGTATATCTTAACCCACATGTGAGAGAACCTAGAGCACCTAATCCTACAACCATAGATTCCATCAATAGTACCATATTATAGCATAATATAATCAAAGCATAATTTGCAATTAACCACATATCATGATAACATAAAAAAATATTAAGCATTGAAAATCCACACATCAATACATAATCAATATCAATGATAAGTCTTGCCAAGGAGGACCATGACACTACTCCATGTGGTTTTGAATATGGTTTCTCAGCAGCTTGGATCTTACATATTGGATCAAAAAGCTTTGATGAGTCGATCATGTTTCTCATTTTTATTTCAAACATTAATTTAATTTAGTTTAGATTTATGATTCCTTATTTTGCTAGAGCTCTTGTTTAGGAAATTTTGTTTTTGTATCAATTTATATTTTACAAAGTTCTCATAGGTTCTAAAAAGTATGTTGATCATTTTATTTATCCATCTATATTCATATTAATATTAATAGTATTGTAAAATATCATGCATTTGACGTTAGCAATAGAACACTAACACATTAACACTAGTAGTCATCCATGCTTCTAGATAACTACTAATGTGAGTAGATTTTATAAGGATGAATGTTACATTACCAAGTATACCATTTATCATTTGTGCATGAGTCTTCATTACACATATTTGATATTTTATCATATAAATACAACCTTCATTTTGTATGAATAATCTACCTTGTATTTTGACCTCCTACATCAAAAGGTTTGATTTGGCATCAAGAATTTTGCAGCCTTCAATTTTAAACATCGATCTTGCACTATTTTTTAATTAAATATATTATGATCTAGGGTTTCAAATGTGTATTTATTTATTTTAGAAATTACGATCCACATCTTAGATTAAAATCTTGATTCAACTCACCTTTCTACTAACTTTTCTATCCATATACTTGCTTTTTATATTTGTTTTTACACGTTTAATAAGTTTATTAAGGTTTTGATAAGTTAGAAGAGATGGATTGATAGTCAAACTAATCTATTTGTCCCCATATTTGATGGTTTGATTAGGTACCATGCTTTGACATTAGCACTAGTGATGCTAATACACCTTCAATAATGGTTTTGATAGAAGACTAGTAGAATCCAATTTGACAACAATATATGTATAGCCTTTCAATTTCTATATTTCTTACCTTAATTTTCATAATTTTTTATTCCACTACAAAAAATTGGGAGGATTAAGATATTGATTGAGGAAATTCACAAATCCTTCACTTATTTTATCTAGGTTTATCTTGGCATCAAAGTTGTCTTCTAAATCTAGATATACACTTTCCTATTCCCTCTTAAGCATATTTTATTTGTAAAATGATAATAAAATCGAGGAACCTTATTATAGAATCAAAATAGCGCATTCTATGGGAAAAATATTGGTGTTAATAGAATACACCATTAGCAAAAGTAAATAAAAACCATAGTCTTAGGATAAAAATATACACTAATATTTTTAGACTATATTGCCTTATCTCATACTTCTCTACTTTTAAAAAGAATTTTTTTCATGACCCTTCCTTGGCAGACTTTGCATCATAATGGATTTGTTTTTTATTATGTGCTTTATTTATAGAATTCTTGGATAATCCTTGTCTAGATGCTTAGAAGTAAATGGTTTATGAGGGTAAATGATTAATACTATTTATTAAATGATTGATTACTTCAATATGAATTTATGCAATATAAGGATTATATGGATAATGTGATATTTCTTATCACTGAAATGATTGATTATTTCATGTGTAATTTTTGTAAAAACATTTTAGTTGTAGAATATGATGCTACTAATAGAGTTGCACCCTTTTTGCAGGAATAGGTATCAAACAGTGGTAGAAATAATTAGCTATTGAGAAGGGATGCCTTAAGGGAAATGATATTATGGGTTATTTGTTGGAATTATTTGGAACAACATGAATGAATGTTCAATTCGAGAAGATGCATGTTATGATCTGAAAAATGTTTACTACATAATGATATTTTGTATGACGAAAATTTATTGGCTTGAAAGTATTCATTTTCAAAAGAAATAGATGTTTGATTTTATTATTTTTGTTTTCTTAAAAAAATAAATAATAATTTAAATAAATATATATTGAAAATATCTTTTGAATAATAGAATTAATAAAAATAATTATGAAAATGATTTATTGGAAATTATATTGGGACAACGATCATTGGTTGATCATTGTGCTCCTTTAAGTAAAGTTTTATTTTTCTGGTTTACACCAAAGTTTCATGAAAGAGAATTTGTAATATCTAACTTTATCATTTGAGAATGTTTCAATGCTATGCTGAGGTGCTTTGTTGTGCTGACATTGAGTAGAGAACACATTGGTTGTTTAGATTTCTATTCTATGTTGTACAAAATAAAGTTAAACTACAATGATACCACAAAATGGGTGATGAACGATGTGCTCTGAATGATCGAGAAGTGCTTGTGGTTGAGGGGCAATGATTCCTACACCGATGTGAATTCACCAAAGGAAAAGTAAAAAGAGGTGGTGAAAGAATTTGGAGAGAGGCAAAGAGAGAAGATAATTGAGAAAAATATTCGCAAGCGATCATAGGTAGCTTTAGTATGGTGTACATTCCTAGGCGATTACAGGTAGTTTTTGTCTCAGCTAGTCCAAATAGTTAAGAATCATGACGTTGTTGCTAGGATTATTTCCATTTTTATTGTTTGGATTTTGATTTTATTTAAAAGACTTTTATTGTTATTTAAAGGAGAAAATCTATTAATTTATGAATTATAGTCATAGATTTGTGTTGCATGATATCTGCAACAGGTTCTTATTTTATCTAGTAAGCTTGTTATAGATAAACTTACTTAATGGTAAGGTCATTTAATGACAACCTATGGCTTGTGAATATTACTCCTTTCAACCTATTTTTTTTGTATTAAAAAAAAGAAGTCAATCCTTCTTTCTTGAAAACCTAGGATGTAGGAAACATTTTTCCTTATGAATTGGTAAACCAACATGGTTATGGGTGTCTTCACGTATCGGGTGGAGTGAAGGCCTAACTAAACCTCTATCCAGTAAGTCTTGCATTTGGTATTGCTTAAAATTGGATGAGACTTCTACATGTTGATCTTGCTAGGTTGGGAAATATGTTTTTGTATTTTAGAGAGGAACTGGATGCCAAAGTATGTGAAAACCGAAAACCTTTCCTCATGAAAAACAAAATCCAAAATATTTAATGTTTCTAATACATTTTATTTTGATAAGGATAGAGTTTGAGTTCATGTATGATGATTTTGAATGTTCATAATTGTAGGTTTGCTATAGATTCTTGCTTTGTGTAAAGAAAAATATCACAACCTATTCCTTTGTTAATGTTCTTATTCTCTTTTTGAAAGAAATATTTGATTAAAATAATCCTGTAAGATTAATTGATTGATATTCATTTGTTACAATAGATAATTGGTAATTTAAAATTGTGACAAGTTTTAATATGAGATTTGTTAAGAATTCTAAAAGATAAGAATGAATTTGTTTGGAATGGTTTTGTGTGTGATGGAATATTATATGTTAGACTTTCATATATATGCTTGTTCTATTAAGTAACAACAAAAAAATGCTAGCAATGGATTGCACATTATAATCCTATTCATACTGGTAGTTGGAGTATCATGGAGGAGAATAACATCAGGAGATAAATATGGACTAGTGGAGAAAGCTAGTGAATTTCCTTAACCAAGTTCGAAGTTCCAAAATGAACGGAGCATGGTGGCAAGTGATTGACATTTCACCGTATCAATGAAGCATATATCAATTGAAAATTGAGTTGGTTATGTGAGTGAGAAACAACAATTGCATTGGAAAATTGTTGAATGTTCTATTATAGTGGGTAGATAATTGATCCAGTGGATCTATAAAGTATACTTTGCATACAATATCAATGTTTGTATTTTCTCAATAAAGAAAAGAGACTTCTGGAATTACTTTGTTAAATTGAGAGTTGTTTTGGCATTTACTTTTAAAGTAAAATGTATGGAAGGATTAATATTTGGGTATTTGTATTCCATTAGATTATTGCAAGTTTTATTAATGAACATAAAACTATGGTTGATGTGCTTATTCATTTTCTTATAATATTATAAATATTTTATAGAATGGATTTTCCATTTTGTTTTATGGGTTAAGTAACCTAGGTTCTCTTTGGAACCCAAACATGCTTAATATCGTGTGTTATGAGTGTAACATCATGAAAGTAAAATTGGTTGACCTTGAGGAGAAGATTAATCTTTGTAAGTTGGGATATTTAAGTTATGGATATGTTAATCCATTATGAAAAGAGACTACTAGACAAGTTTTATTATTAATAAGAGTACTCAAGTTGTTTTAATGTAGGTGTTAATTAGAATAACGAGTTTACACCCTAAAGAGAGATCTAGTGAACCTTTATTCGATATAAGTTTTTTAAAACAAAATTTTTATTAATATTTAGGAAACCTTGGTGGAATATGAATAAGCTAAGTTTGAATGCTTAAAGAGATCTTGTGTTTCATTAACCCAATTCTCTAACCATGCTATATGGAAAAAACCTTCCAATTAATGAGTCAAGTGCTCTTTCTAGGAAAATAAACATAAACCTTGGACCCTGAGAGTTATTATGTAGACAATGAAGTTTCCTTGACTTTATTCGATGATGAAAATGATGAATTACTCATAACAAAATTAGTACACCTATGTATGAATACTTATGTAGAGTGTAGGGATTAGCTCAAACCTCTTCGAAATATGGAAGAGAAGAGAGTTTTTAGTACACCTACATAGAGAGACTTATGTAGAGTGTAGAGATTATCGCAGACCTCTTTGATAGATGGAGGAGTTAGGATAATTACATAGACTGATGTATGTAGTGAGTAATATCTGAAGCAACCCTTTCAAGGGATGGAAAGGGAATGATCTTACACATGAGAAACCATGTGAACAAGGACATAAAGAAAAAACCTCTCCCCTAGTACACTTGCATATCAAAACTATGTAAGTTGTAGAGAAGGGTGAAAACTAGTGGGGCTAAGAGAGCAAGCGACTCGATAAGTTAATGACCATTAGCATGATGTTGAGAGTATTGGAACTCCTAGCAATAAATTGTGGAATTTTTTTTGGATGTTTGGGTTATGAAATTTGGTATCAGAGCATGGTTTGTTGTAGAATAGGTTTACTACACAAAACTAATTTTGTTGTGTAATAGAAAACATACCTATGTAAAGATTAAACCTTGCTAAAAACAAATACTAAAAATTAAACCTATATGTTTAGTTATGAAACTAGAAACTAAGTTGATATTAGGAGAAACCAACTATGAATTAATGGTGAACTGGATCCTACTATCTCTTTTGTGTGTGGTAACGGACAACGCTACCAAAGAGAATAATAAGAGGTATTTCCCCATTTATAAGGTAGATACAAGGGACCAATATTGAGGATAGAAACCTAGAAGTAGGTTTAGAGAATTCTAGTAATGAATGAGAGAGTATCAATACAATAGTGGCCCTACTTTGGGAATAGGTAGAAACACAAAAATAGTTGTTGGATGTCGTGTTGATTCAAGAAACACAAGCTAGGAACTCTAATAGGAGATAGGCAAATGAATCCCTAACTAAGGCACAACTAGCCAGAGTTCAGTTTGAGGTCGAGTTGGTCAAGGAGATGAAACATTTAAAATATTCCAAATTTAATGGAGAGGAATATGGTGATAAATCCAAAGCCTAGTTGAAAGAGATAGAAACCTATTGTAATATGAAGAAATTTTCTTCTGGCACTTAGACATCCTATGCCACACTGCATTTTCTAGGTGATGGTTTGGATTGGTGGGATACTTTTAGTGAGGATCAAAAAATTATGGCAATAGTCAACCTAAAATGGGAAGAATATGTAGTAGCTTTTAAAAAGAGATTCCTCATGGAGAAATTTTATTCCTAGAAGTTTGAGGAGATCACTAAACATCAACAGGGAACTAGGACAATGGAAAAATATTATCAAATATTTATCAAGTTGCTAAAATATGTGCTTGCATATAATGAGAAAATGAAGATCCATAAGTTTATAATAGGAGTAGATCCTAGAATAGGGAAAAATATCAATATGCAGGAACCTAATACTCTTTAAAAGGCCTATGATCTGATCAAAAATTTGGAAGCATATCTCAAACCCATTTTTGACTATGAATGGTTAGATGAGCAGGGCAAAGAGGCACTAAGAAAAATAAATAGTGTAGAATTTGTAAAGTGGAAAGAAGAAAAGATGGAAACTCCTTCAAATAGGATCAAAAGAATGACAAAAAGAAAGGGAATTCTAGAATAAGGTTCCAAGGGAAAAACTACAATTCTAAAAATCGCAACAATAGTAACAAAGAATCAAATCAAGAATAGGCTAACCATCCATCAATAGTGAAAGCAGATGATGGGTAGAAACAAAAAACTCATACAAGACCCAAGATAGGATGTTTTGAATATGGTGGATCACATTATACCTGTAATTTCCCACGTAGAGCAGAAATGAGTCTAAATAAAGAACTGATGTACAAAGAACCTACACACAAGGAACCTACACACAAGATTTATGCAACCATTGGAAATCAAAATCTAGATGGGTAAGCCACTCCACTACTAATAAAGAGTAAGATATTTGGTAGGAATGTTAAAATTTTAATTGTTAGTGGTGCTATAGATAGTTTCATTTCCACTAGCTTGGCTAAAGATATATTACAAAGGCTAGGACTATTGGCACAAGGGTGGAAGGTCAAGTATGGTTCAGGATAGATCTACTATGTAAAGTAGTGTTATCCTATGGCAATATTTGCCTTACCTAGTGGTATGACTATGGGATATTTGTATGTAGTTCCTCTACATACTTTTGATATAATCCTAGGAATGTATTAGCTGCAAGAGCATATAGCTATAGTCAATTTTCAAGATAGATGGATTGAGTACATTGAGATTGGTGGAAAAGTACAAAGTGAGTACATCACACAGGGGCATTTTCAACCTCAAATCCTCTTGATAATGTAGCTTAAGAAAGATATTTGTGGTTAAGATAAATGAAATTGAGAAAGGAATGAAGGAAGAGGTGTTTGGAAAACACCCTATTCTTAAGGAGTTTAGGGATGTTTTTTCTAGAAGATCTATCTAGACTACCCCCTAAATAAGAATTTGACTTTACAATTGATATCAAACCTAGTACATAACCCATACATAGGGTTCCATATAGAATGAATCCTATATAAATGTAAGAGCTAAAGGTACAACTTCAACGATTGTTAGAGAAAGGACTAATTAGACCATGTGTATCACCATGGAGTGCACCTATTTTGTTTGTAAATAATAGGGATGGTTCCTTGTATTTATGCATAGATTATAGAATGCTTAACAAGGAAACTATTAAGAATAGATATCCCCTACCAAGGATTGAAGATTATTTCAATTAGTTTAAGGATGCTACAATATTTTCCATGATTGATTTAAAATATGGGTATCATCAATTGAGAATCCGCGAGGAAGATACCTATAAGATAATATTTAAAAATTGATAAAAAAAATTTGAGTTTACTATCTTGCCTTTTAGTATAACTAATTATCTAGCAAAATTTATGAACTTGATGAATATTATCTTCTGAAAATATTTGAAAAAAATTGTTCTAGTATTCTTGTATGATATTTTTATATATTTCCAAAACAAGTCATAGCATAAAAGACACCTTAGGATTGTTCTAGAGCTATTGAGAAGGAACCAGTTGTATGGGAATTTATCCAAGTATGAATTTTATGTATCAAAGGTGCAGTACCTAGGGCATATTTTATTGGTAAGAGGGATCGCAGTAGATCCTAAAAATATAGAATCTATCATGAATCAACCACTGCCTACAAATATGATAGAAGTCCACAATTCCATGGGTTTTATCGGGTACTATAAGTGATACGTGAAGGACTACGCAAATATTACCTCTCCAATAACTAATATTTAGAGAAAAGGAAAATAAATTAGGTGGTTAGATAAATGTGAGGTAGCTTTTGAACTGCTTAAGCAAAAGCTTACTACACCTCCTATACTAAAGATACCCGATCCTAAAGGAAAATTTTTTATTTGTACATATGCATCATTGGAAGGTTTAGGAGGAGTGATATCACAATATGGAGTAGTGGTAGCCTATGGATCAAGAAAACTAAAATGACCTGAGGTTAATTATGCAATCCATGATCTAGAATTGATAGCGGTAGTGTTTTCTCTTAAGAGTTGGCAATATTATCTGGTTGGGAGATCTTTTGAGCTAAGGATAAATCATCAGTATACAATACATTTTTACTCAACCTTTACTAAATGCTAGGTAAATAAGGTGGATGGAATTTCTTGTTGAATATGATTTTAGCATTGAGTATATAAATGGAAAAGAGAACAAAGTCATTGATGCTTTGAGTAGAAGAAGACACATAGCAGTTTTATTCCATATCCACGTTGACTTAATGGAATAAATTAGGAAAATGCAAGAAAAAGATGTATACTGCAATAAAATATGGGAAATAATGGAAGGGAAACTAAATGAAAATAAGAATTTTAACATCAAGGATGATTTCCTATACTTTAAGGATAGAGTAGTAATTCCTAAGGTAGATGATTTGAGGAATATGATCATGAATGAGATAATAGATCTTCGTATTCTGCCCACCTAGGAGGAGAAAATATGAGGGAAAACATGAATAAAGTGAAAGCATAACATAGATATCCTATGGGACTATTGTATCCACATGATGTACCTATGAAAAAATAGTAGGTGATTTTGATGGATTTCATTGTAGGGCTACCTAAAAATAGGTTTTAGCATGATGCAATCCTAGTAGTGGTAAAAAAATTGACCAAGGTTGCTCATTTTATACCCAAAAAAACCAAGGATTATGTTGTAGTTATGGCTAATAAATTTTCCAAAGAAATATTTTGACTTCATGGTTTTTTTAATGTTATTATATCAGATAGGGACTCAAGATTTAAATCTGATTTTTTGTAGGTATTACATCATGCCATTGGTACTAGACTAAACATAAATTCTATTTATCATCCATAAACTAATGGGAAAACCAAAAGAGTGAACCACATGTAAGAGGAATTGCTTCACATGTATTGTATGAATCAAAAAATCTGGTGGAAGGATTACTTAGATATGGTAGAGTTTACCTAGAATAATGGTCACCATTCAACTCTAGGCATGGCTCCTTTTGAAGCACTGTACAAAAAAATATGTAGGACACTATTGTCATAGGATAATCTAGAGTACCATATTGTGCTTAGACTAGACATGGTCAAAGATATGGAGTAACACTTAAGGGTAATCAGGGAAAGGCTGAAAGAAGTCACAGATCAACATAAAAGTTATTCCAATCTTAAGATTTCACCAAAGGAATTTGCAATAGGTGAAAAAGTTTTTTTGAGGGTAAGACCAAAAAAGAGTGCAACCAAGTCCACAAATTTAGATCCTCGCTTTATAGGACCCTTTGAAATTGTAGAGAAAATTATTCCTATGGCATATCAACTTGCCCTACCACTCGGTCTATCCAATATTCATGACACATTTTATATTTCATTACTTAGAAAATGTGTGGCTAATCTTGAGCATGTGTGTGAATTTTCTAATTTGCAAATGGTGAACTGGGAGGCTATAAGGATTTGACCAATAAAGATCCTTGAGATTTGATCCAAATAGATGAGAAAGGGCTCCTGGAACAATGCAATGTCTAGTGGGACCATTTTTCTGAGATGAATGCTACCTAGAAGAAAGTAGAAAAAATGCAAAAATATTTTTCATACTTATTTGGAATTGATGTGTAATTTATTTTGTACTAAACTATTTGACACATAGGATTGTGTTAAGCCTAAGGGGAGACAATGTCATAACCCTACCTTGGAAAACTTTGAATCATGATGGATTTGTATTTTATTATGTGCTTTATTTATAGAATGCTTGGATAATCCTTGTCTAGATGCTTATAAGTAAATGGTTTATGAGGGTAAATGATAAATATTGTTGATGAAATGATTGATTACTTCAATATAAATTTGTGTAAGATAAGGA
Source organism: Wollemia nobilis (assembly GCA_028583015.1). NCBI lineage: Eukaryota > Viridiplantae > Streptophyta > Pinopsida > Araucariales > Araucariaceae > Wollemia > Wollemia nobilis. The sequence continues at coordinate 3,568,362 of JAQPPZ010017109.1, forward strand.
TTATTTTGATAATGTGATTATTTTTTATGATTGAAATGAATGGTTATTTCATGTGTAAGTTTTGCAAAAACATTTTAGTTGGTAGAATATGATGTTGCTAATGGAGTTGCACCCTTTTTGCAAGAATATGTATCAAACAGTGGTAGAAAGAATCAGCCACTGAGAAGGGATGCCTTAAGGGAAATGATGTGATGGGTTATTTATCAGAATTATTTGGGATAACATGGATGAATATTCCATTCAAGAAGATGCATGTTATGATATGAAAAATATTTGCTACATAATGATCTTTTGCATGATGAAACTTTATTTGGCTTGAAAGTATTCATTTTCAAAAGAAATAGATGTTTGATTTTATTATTCTTGCTTTTTTTTTAAATAAATAATTATAATTATATACATATATATATATATATATATATATATTGAAAATATTTTTTGAATAATATAATTAATGAAAAGAGTTATGAAAATAAAATATTGGAAATTATATTAGGACAACAATTGTTGATTAATCTTTGTACTTCTTTAAGTAAATTTTTATATTTTTGGTTTACACCAAAGTTTCATGAATGAGAATTTGCAAAACCTAAGTCTGTCATTTGAGAATGTTTCAGTGCTATGTTGAGGTGTTTTTTTGTACTGGCATTGAGTAGAGAACACACTGGTTGTTTAAATTCCCATTCTATGTTGTGCAAAACAAAGTTAAACTACAATGATACCATGAACTAGGCGATGAATGACTTGCTCCAAATGGTTGGGGAGTGCTCGTGGTTGAGGTGCAATGATTCCTACATCAAGGTGAATTCACCAAAGAAAAAATAAATACAGGTGGTCGAAGACTTTAGAGGGAGGGAGGGAGAGAGAGAAGACGGTTCAGAAAAATGTTCACAAGCGATCAGAGGCAACGTCAGTCTAGTGTATGTTCATAGGTGATTACAAGTAGTTTTTATCTTAGCTAGTTCGAAGAGTTAAGAATCAAGATGTTGTTGTTGGGACTGTTTCCATTTTCATTGTTTGGAGTTTGATTTTCTTCAAAAGACTTATTTTTATTTAAATAAGGAGAAAATTTATTAATTTATGAATTGTAGCCATAGATTTGTGTTGCATGATACTTGCAATAGGTTCTTTTTTTACCCAGTAACCCTTCTATTAACACAATCACTTAATGATAGGATGATTTATGGAAACCTATGACTTGTGAATATTAATCCTTTCAACCTGCTTATTTTGTATTCAAAAGAAAAGTCAATCATCGTTTCTTGAAAACCTAATATGTAGAAAATATTTTCCCTTATGAATTGGTAAACTAGTATGGTGATGTGTCTCTTCATGCATCGGGTGGAGTGAAGTCCTGACTAAACATGTATCTAGTAAGTCTTGCACTTGGTCTTGCTTAAAACTGGATGGGATTTCTATATGTTGATCTTGTTGGGTTGGGAAATGTATTTTTGGATTTTAGAGAGGAACCAAATGTCAAAGTATGTGAGAACTGGAAACCTTTCCTCATGATAAAATATGATCCAAAATGTTTAATGTTTCTAATACATTTGCTTTTGATAAAGATAGAGTTTGAGTTTATGTATGATGATTTTGAATTTTAATTATTGTAGGCTTGTTATGGATTATTGCTTTGCGAGAAGAAGAATATCATGATCTATTCATTTTTTAATGTTCTCATTATCTTTTTGAAAGAAATATTTGAGTAAAATACTCCTATAAGATTGATTGAATTATATTCATTTGTTACAGTAGATGATTGGTTATTTAAAACTATGATAAGTTTTAATATGATATTTATTGATAATTCTAAAAAACAAGAATGACTTTGTTTGGAATGGTTTTGTGTGTGATGGAAGATTATATGTTAGACTATCATATATATTCTTGTTCCATTGAGTAAAAAGAAAGAATGCTAGCAATGGATTGCATATTATACTATTGTTGACATATTTAATCCTTGAATAAGGCAATCCTCTTCTCGGTGGTGGTTGGAGGATCACGGAGGAGAATAGCATCAAGAGATAAATATGGACCAGTGGAGAAAACTAATGAATTTCATTAACCATGTTTGAAGTTCCAAAATAAATGGAGCACGGTGGTGAGTGATTGATAATTCACCATAAAATGAAGCATATATCAAGTGAAAATTGAGCTGGTTATGTGAGTGAGAAACAATAGTTGCATTGGTGCATTTTTGAATGTTATACTATGTTGGGTAGAAAATTCACCCAACGGATCTATAAAGTATAATTTCCATATGATATTAATGTTTGTATTTGCTTAGTAAAGAAAAGAGACTTTTGGAATGACTTTGTTAAATTGAGAGTTGTTTTGGAAATTCCTTTTAAAGTAAAATGTATGGAAGGATTAATATTTGGGCATTAGTATTCCGTCAGACTTTTGAAAGTTTGATTAATGAATAGAAAACTATGGTTGTTGTGCTTATACATTTTATTATAAGATTGCAAATATTTTATAGAATGGGTTTTTCATTTTGTGAGCTACCATATTTTTATAAACATAGTTTGGGTTAAGTAACTGAGGTTATTTTGGAACCCGAAAATGCTTAATATCATATGTTTTGAGTGTAACATTATGAAATTAAAATTGGTTGACCTTGAGGAGAATATTAATCTCTATAAGTTGGGATATTTAAGTTATGGACATGTTAATCCATTATGAAAAGAGACTACTAGACAAGTTTTATTATTCATAAGTGTACTCAAGTTGTTTTAATGTAGGTGTTAATTAGAATAACGAGTTTACACCCCAAAGAGAGAGATAGTGAACCTTTAATCGATCTAAGATTTTTAAAGCAAAGTTTTTATTAATATTTAGGAACCCTTGGTGGAGTATGAATAAGCTAGGGTTGAATACTTAAAGAGATCTTGTGTTTAATTAAGACAATGCTCTAACCAATCTATAAGGAAAAGACCTTCCAATTAATGAGTCAAGTGCTCTTTCTAGGAAAATAAATAGAAATCTTAGACTTTGAGATTTATTATGTAAACAATAAAGTTTTATTGACTCTCTTCGATGATGAAAATGATGACTTACTCATAGTGTGCTTAGTACACCTACATAGAAAGACTTATGTAGAGTGTATAGATTAGTGCGAACCTCTTCAAAATATGGAAGAGAATAGAGTTCTTAGTACATCTACATAGAGAGAATTATGTAGAGTTTAGAGATTAGTGTGAACCTATTCTATAGATATAAGAATTGGGATAATTACATAAACTGATGTATGTAGTGAGTAAGATCTGAAGCAACCCTTTCAAGGGATGGAAAGGAAATGAGCTTGTTGGAAATATTGAGTATATTGAGTTGTCATTGATGTCAAAAGATGTATGGTTTTGAAGGCAAAAATATTCTTCAAGTTTGATGAGGTTTTAAGGTTGGACAAATTATTACAAAGGAAGTTTATTACAAAGAAAGATAATTATTTTTAAGGATTATAATATTTAAATACCAATATTTAAATATTATAAAGAGATGGACAAAGGCTTGAGCAAGGATAAATTTAATATTTCAAAGGAACAAAGGTTCAAATATTTTTCAAATGGACAAAGGTTTAAAGATAAAAGGATTTAATATATCAAAGGGCCAAAGGTTTTAAAAATAATATTATAATATTTAATTTAAATATTCAAATGGGTTTAAGTTTAAAAGGCACCAAGGGAAAGCATAAAAGTCAAAAATTAAAGCGTCGAGTCCATGGTGAAAACAAAAAGACACATATAAATGGAGGAGAAAAATCATATGCAATGAAAAATGTTTTAATCGTGTGATTCAATATTACTTCGGCACATTGTTTTCAGTGAACGAAGAGGTTAGGAAGCACAGTGAGAAAGTTCATCATTGGGTAAAATATAAAGCAAATAAATAATTTGTTGTGCATATTGGTTCCCAACCATCGGTGTGTCCCAACTGGTTGGTTGGCCCATGGTAGGGCGCTACTATGTAGATAGATAGAGGTTCGAATCCTACCATGCGATTTTTATTGTGTGATTTTCTGGTTGGAGGATAAAGTTGTGAAGGATACAAATATTACCGCCAAGTCCTTAGGTTTCACCCACTGGCCTAGCTTAGCCGGTTGAAGGTCCTTTAGGAGAGCTTTGCATTGGGCAAGGTGAGGAGATCGAATATCTTGCACACCATTTTGATAATTTGGTTTTTTGAGGTAAGAGCAATAATTTTTTAATTCTTATTAAGTGGGAGTCATAAGGTGCAACATTAATAATTATTTTATATATTTTGTTTTGAGTTAGTGGAAGTAATAAGGTGTATGAGGATAAATTGAAGATTGTCATTTGCACATTGTGTTAGGTGTATTGGGATAAATTGAAGATTATCATTTGCATATTGTGTTAGGTGTATTGGTATAAATTGAAGTTTATGATTTGCACATTGTATTGGGTGTATTGGGATAAATGGAAAATTGTCTTTTGCATGTGATGTGAGGGTATTATAAGGCATATTGAGATAAATTAAAATTTATCTTTTGTATATTTTGAAAGTAGGAGTTATAAGGTGTGATTATGATTTAATTTTTAGATGTATTTTTGCATGGTAGAAGAAGAAAATTTTAGGGTTTAGTCACTACTAAAATATTTATTTTGGGAGACTAAAAAGGAGTCATAAAACATTTTTTCAAGACTTATTGTGCATATATATATATATATATATTTATTTACAATGTGGAATCAGTAGTCATCACGAATATGTGCAGGTTGTCCAGCTTTTATGATTGCCACAATATTTTGTGTTGTCCACCCCAAAATACTCCACACATATTTTTGCATAGTTCACCCTTATAACCACCATGCCACAATCATTTTAAACCTTTTACACCACTAAAACCACCAGGTTAGGGACAAGCATTTAATCTGACGAGGCTCAAGATTTGAACCTTGGACCTCCACCTCCCTTACGGGGTTTTGGAGTTCTTTTATTTTATTACATGGTGGAATCGGTAGCCACCATGAATCTGGGTAGGCTTTCTAGATTTTATGGCTTCCAAAGTATTCTACATTGTTCACCTTGAAAGCTACCACACAGATCTTCATGCAGTCTGCTCCTATAACCACCATGCCATAATAATTTTAAATATTTTATGCCACTAAAAGCACCAGGAAAGGGATAAGTGTTTAGTCTGACAAGGCCTGAGATTTAAACCTTGGACCTCCACCCCTCCTACAAGGTTTGGATGAACCAATTGGTCTACACCTCGAACCTGCATATCTTTTTGAGAAGGGTTTTATTGTGGATGATTTGAAAGAGAGATTTACTAACTAGTTTTTGAGTGGGACAAGAAAAGAAAATTATTTTTGAAGCACGTTTTGAAGGTACATCATCATCAAGGTAGTTTTACAAGTATGGTGATTTAATTCCTTATTAATGTGGTTGAGTTGTCATATGTTTGGAGAAATAAGGATTTAATGAGTGTGCATTGCTTTGATAGAAATTGGAAATAAAAGTGCTAGGGTTTGAGAATAAAGTTGTGCATTATTGTTGAATGAAATTGGAAATATATGTGTAAGGGTTTGAGAATAAATTTGTGTATTATTATTGAATGAAATTTGAAATATATGTGCTAGGGTTTGAGAATAAAATTGTGCATGAATTTGAAAATATACTAGCAAGGGTTTGAGAGCAAATTGGTGCATTAAATTTGATTCATATTGGGAATGAACATGCAAGGGTTATAGACCAATCTTGTGAAGTAAATATATGCATTAGTTTTGAGTTATATTGGGAATAAATTTGCAAGGGCTATATACCACTTTTGTGAAGCAAGTATGTGCATTGGTTTTGATTAATTTTGTAAGTACATAATAAGGTCAACTATCGAGTTCTAGACTAGAGTATCCTTTTGAATGCAATGAATGTGAGATATGTAAAAGCTATAGGCATAAAATATATGTGAAATAACATACTGAGTATTTTTAGTGTATATCATTCTTCATATGTTCATGAAGATAAACAATTCTAGGTAGAATATGTCTAAATTACTTTAGTTAAAGAAATCACTTTTGAGAAAGATATAAGCATTGTTTGTATGCAATATTTGAGAATATTTGAGTAGGTTCTATGAGCAGCATTGAGGTATATTTTACTAGGTTTGAGAAGTTATGGTGAGAAGAGTTGAGTAGGTTTGGTGACCTGATTTGAGCAGTGATGGTGAGCTAAGTTGAGTAGGTTTGGTGAGCTAATTTGAGCAGGTTTGGTGAGCTTATTTGAGTAGGTTTGGTGAGTTGATTTGAGTAGATTTGGTGAGATAGTTTGAACATGTTTGGTAAGCAAAATTGAGTAGGTTTGGTGAGCTAATTTGAGCAGGTTTGGTGAGCTAATTTGAGCAATTTTGGTGAGCTAAATTGAGCAGGTTTGGTGAGCTAATTTGAGAAGGTATGGTGAGCAAATTTGAGCAGGTTTGGTGAGTTTATTTGAGCAGGTATGGTGACTAGATTTGAGAAGGTTTTGGAGAATATTTGAGTAAGCCTTGTATAAAGGCTTGGAGTATATCAGAGCAAAGGATATTTGTGTCTCCTATGGATAGATATCCATGAACCAAAGAAAAAGGTATTGGTATCTCCTATTAATAGAGGTCCATGAACTAGAGCAAAGGGAATTGGTGTCTCTTGTGGATAGAGGTACATGAACCAGAGCAAAGGGGATTGGTGTCTCCTATGGATAGAGGTCCATGAACCAGATTAAAGGGGATTGGTGTCTCTTGTGGATAGATGTCCATGACCCAGATCATAGGGGATTGATGTCTCCTTTGGGTTGGTGCCCATAAACATTGTAGTAGGGAATTGGTTCCCAAGATATTTATTGAGAAAATTTATAAGACACATTTTCTTCATGGATGTAGCCCACATTGGATGAACCACATTAAATATGTGTCTCTTATGTGTGTGATGATCTATGCATTATTTTATTATTATAATTGATAATTTTGGATAATACTACTTTGGAAATAAAAGTAAAAAGTTTTATCTTATATTTTTCACCTCCTCCCTCTCATTATAAGCTTGTGTTCTTCAATTGGTATCAGAGCGGGTTCCTTCATGAAAGCCTAATAGCTTAAAGGAAGATCTTACAGGAACACACATGGATCATAAGGAAGGGTTTTCATCAAATAAGGATCCATTGTTTGATGGGACTAACTATGCCTTATAGAGTGTGAGGATGAATACTTATTTGATGGCACATGGATATGCTACATGAAAATATATGGAAAATGGATTCACACCATATACAACTCCTCCTACATATGCAAGTCGTAAGAAACCATATGAAGATAATGCCAAGGCAATATATGTAATTTTGTGTGGTTATGTAAATTAGATTTTGTGAAAGCCATGCAATGTACTTTAGCAAAATAAATGTGGGATAAGATATAGAGAACATATGAAGGATACAACAAGGTCAAAATGGTAGAACTTCAAACACACAGAAGGAAGTTTGAAGACTTGAAGATGAAATATGATGAAGATATTACTATGTATATACTTCATGTTGATGAGGTTACACTCTTCGTGGACTTGGAAAAAATATTAAAGAATATAATATTGTTCAGAAAATATTGAGGTCACTCCCTATGAGGTATGATGCAAAGGTTTTAGTAATAAAATAGATGAAGGATCTCAAAAATTTAAGCATGGATGAGCTACATGGAATTATCATAGCCTATGATATGAGGAAAAAAAAAGAACAAACATAAAAAATAGAGGCAACATTCAAAGCTTCAAAGAAGGAAAAGAATAAAGAAAAAGAATCAAGTGATGAATCAAGCAGTGAAGAAGAGGCTAACTTTGTGAGAAGAAATAAGAAGGGTCCAAGAAAACACAAAAGTATGAAGACTGTGAAAGACTAGAACATGAAGCTGAAATTCTTAGGAAGGCACTTAAAAAATTTAATAATAAGATATATCAGTTTAGGAAAAGATCAAAATATTTGTATGATATTATCAAAACACAAAGATCTCTGTTTATGAAAATCGGACCTAGTTATGAGGAAGGTCAAGAGGTACAAGAAGAGGAGTCAAGCTCAAAATAAATAGAAGCATAAAAGAAGGTATTTGAAGAAGAGCCTAAGACCTATACTGATAAGTTGAGAAGTAGAAGCATCAAAGAGGAAGAAAACAATGCACCATAAAGGAATAGGAACTATCATAAGAAAAGAAAAGAAAGAACCATGCAATCATATCCTCCAAGGCAAGATGAATATCTCTTCCAAGTTTATTGCTACTCATGTAATATTTTTGGTCATAAAGATATACATTGCAGGGTTTATTGTAAAAATGATTATGGTTTCACCAAGAGAAATTTCAAGCCATTTACACCTTCCAAGGACTATAACATTAGGTGTTACAATTGCAATAATTTTTGGCATAGAGAAAAGTGGTGTAGAACAAAATTTTTGAAACTTCCAAAGACAAGCAAGAAAAAGGATGCTCAAAAATTTCAAAGAGTTATGAATTCAAAAGTTTGGAAAAATATTGAAAAATAAGAAGAGCATTGTGTTTTGGGAGTATCTTTACTCCCATCCCAAAATTAATCACCTCATGAAAAGGAGGTGGTGAGGGGGCTATGCGAAGTGTCCAATTTTTAGCCCCAAAGAGCCCTTTGCCATTGATGTCAAAGGGGGAGATATTTTAGTAAGGGGGAAAGAATTCAGTAAGGGGAGCAACTTATCAGGGGGAGTAGATTGAGAATCCAGTTGTAATCAAAGGAAATTTTTTATAGGGTTGCCATCAATGACAATGGGGAAGATTGTTGGAAATATTGAGTTGTCATTTATGTCAAAGGATGCATGGTACTCAAGGCTGAAATATTCTTCAAGGTTGATGAGGTTTTAAGGTTGTAAAAATTATTACAAAGGAAGTTTATTGCAAAGCAAGACAATTATTTTTAAGGATTATAATATTTAAATATTAATGTTTAAATATTATAAAGATATGGACAAAGGCTTGAGCAAGGACAAATTTAATATTTCAAAGGAACAAAGGTTCAACAATTTTTCAAATGGACAAAGGTTTAAAGAATAAAGGATTTAATATATCAAAGGGCCAAATGTTTTAAAAATAATATTATAATATTTAATTTAAATATTCAAATGGGTTTAAGTTTAAAAGGCAATAAGGGTAAGCATAAAAGTCAAAAATCAAGCATCGATGTCCATGGTAAAAATAAAAAGACACATATAAATGGAGGAGAAAAAATGATATGCAATGAGAAATGTTTTAATCGTGTGATTTGATATTATTCCAACGCATTGTTTTCAATGAATGAAGAGGGCATGGAGCACAATGAGAAAGTTTGTCATTGGGTAAAATTTGAAGTAAATAAATAATTGGTTGTTCATGTTGGTTCCCACCTGTCGGTGTGTCCCAACTAGTTGGATGGTCCTTGGTAGGGCATTGTTGTGCCAAGATATAGAGGTTCGAATCCCGTCGCGAGGTTTTTTTTGTGTGATTTTTTGGTTGGAGGATAAAGCTACGAAGGATACAAATATTATTGCCAAGCCCTTACGTTTCACCTACTGGGCTAGATTAGGTGGTCAAATGTCCTTTGGGATAGGGTTGCATTGGGCAAGATGAGTAGATTGAATCTCGTGCACAATATTTTGATATTTTGGTTTTTTGAGGTAAGGGCAATAATATTTTAATTCTTATTAAGGGGGAGCCATAAGGTGTAACATTAATAATTATTTTATATATTCTATTTTCAATTAGTAGGAGTCATAAGACACCTAATACATTGTCATTCACACAATGTATTAGGTGTATTGGGATAAATTGAAGATTATCATTTGCACATTGTGTTAGGTGTATTGGGATAAATTGAAGTTTTTCATTTGCACATTGTATTAGGTGTATTGGGATAAATGGAAAATTGTCTTTTGCATGTGATGTGAGGGTATTATAAAGCATTGAGATAAATTAAATTGTATTTGTTGTATATTGTGAAAGTAGGAGTTATAAGGTGTGATTATGATTTAATTTTTAAATGTATTTTTGCATGGTAGAAGAAGGAAATTTAAGGGCTTAGTCACTACTAAAATCTTTATTTTGGGAGACTAAAAAGGAGTCATAAACCATTTTTTTTCAAGCCTTTATTATGCAAATATTTTTGAGAAGGGTTTTATTGTGGATGAATTGAAAGAGAGATTTACTAACTAGTTTTTGAGTGGGACAAGAAAAGGAAATTATTTTTGAAGCACATTTTGAAGGTACATCATCATCAAGGTAGTTTTAGAAGTATGGTGATTTAATTCCTTATTAATGTGGTTGAGTTGTCATATGTTTGGATAAATAAGTATTGATTGAGTGTGCATTGCTTTGATAGAAATTGGAAATAAAAGTGCTAGGGTTTGAGAATAAAATTGTGCATTATTATTGAATGAAATTAGAAATATATGTCCTAGGGTTTGAGAATAAAGTTGTGCATTATTGTTGAATGAAATTGGAAATATATGTTCTAGGGTTTGAGAATAAAGTTGTGCATGAATTTTAAAATATACTAGCAAGGGTTTGAGAGCAAATTGGTGCATTAACTTTGAGTCATATTGGAAATGAACTTGCAAGGGTTATAGATCAATCTTGTGAAGCAAATATATGCAATAGTTTTGAGTGATATTGGGAATAAATTTGCAAGGCTATAGACCAGTTTTGTGAAGCAAGTATGTGCATTGGTTTTTAGTAATTTTAGAATTACTTAAGAAGGTCAACTATCGAGTTCTAGAATAGATTATCCTTTTGAATGCAGTGAATGTGAGACTTGTGAAAGTGAAAAACTTAAAATAATGTGAAAGAACATACTTTGTATTTGTAGTGCATATCATTCTTCATATGTTCATGAAGATAAAAGAATTTTGGGTAGAATATGTCTGAATTAATTTAGTCAAAGAAAGCACTTTTGAGAAGGATATAAGCATTGTTTGTATGCAATATTTGAGAATATTTGAGAAGGTTATGTGAGTAACATTGAGGTAGATTTGAGCAGTGATGGTGAGCAGAGTTGAGCAAGTTTGGTGAGCTAATTTGAGCAGTTATGGTGAGCATATTTGAGCAGGTTTGGTGAGCTGATTTGAGCAGGTTTGGTGAGCTAATTTGAGCAGGTTTGGTGAGTTAATTTGAGCAGGTTTGGTGAGCTAATTTGAGCAGGTTTGGTGAGTTTATTTGAGAAGGTTTGGTAAGCAAATTTGAGAAGGTTTGGTGTAATAATTCCAAATTACCCATAAAACCAAACCATCACACCCAATTTTTTTTTTACTTACATATTCATGAGAGTATTTTATATAATTTCTATTGAGTATGCAGTCACATGTTTTTTCAAGGCTATGCACCACACAGGAGTCAAATTGATCAAATTATATCCATGTGCATGGGAGTGGCTAGTTTCCCATAATGATCAGCAAGAATTTTCTAGTCTGTTTCAACCAAAACATATATTTCCATTTGAGTTTAACCCAATGTTAAACTAGTTCCAACCATAGATGTCTTTCATCCTAACATTTAGTGTGTGCCTTGTTGACTATTCATTGTTTTCCAATGAGGTAATATTTTTAGGTGCAATGCTTAACCAGATAACCATACCACATATGGTTTGTTAAGAAAATCATCCAATAGATTCTCATAGGCATATTTTTGCTTACCATTATGTCTCATAGGCTTCTACTCTCTAGATCTCTCAATTATGAATTCTTTTATATGTCCATGTTCCTTCTATGCTTCCACATTTTCATTGATAGGAAATAAGGATCTATTTTATTCATATATAAACAAATCATCCACTTGAGAGTCCAATATACATAACAAATAAGGTAAATAACTTGGTTTCCCATGAACATAAAACTTCAAAAGATTACATTGTTCTTATCCAATACAACCAGATACTTGGGAGTTACATTTTTTTATGGTTTCTACAATAATTCATAATCTCCTACAAGTTATTACATTATTTATTCTACAATAAACCTTTTCATGTTACAAAAATAGCCTCATTGAGTGGAATACAACACCAACTTTCTCTAGTCTTCAACTCTCTTTCAAGCTCCACGTGTACTTCAGGTACTAGTCATCTTAGTTCCACCAGTACTAAGTGATTGGTTACTTGGGATAAGGACAATCCAATTTATGAACATGCATATCTAATTACAAAATGCCATGCAACAATAATCCATAGAATGCAAAATAGTTTTCCAACAAATAGTCATTCAACGCAATTCAAGAGTAGGAAATCCTATACTTTCCTAAGAATGAAATTTTTTCCATTCCTTTCATCCCATATCCCTTCACACAAGAAACATGCTCTTAAATCTATACTAACTACATCCATTGACATGGCCATGGAGAATCCCCATAAGTTCCTGAGAAATCAACCCAGTTACCTTTTCTCCCATATTAGACTCTGCCCTCATAATATTTTGTTCCTCATTCTAGCATGCATGATTGCAATCTACATTACGTAGTTTTTCTTAAAGCATAACCTAAGCCAAATTGGAAGTCCCTTACGCTCACCGAACAGGACCATGGTTTTGACGTACGTCCAGAGGATGCATTGCTTCTCATCCGAAGGATGACATCCAGGGATTATCATCGTAGGTGCCAAACCATAGCATCTATGTTTTTCATGGCACACCCCCCTAGATGGCAAACAAAGCTAAACAACACCAAAACACAATACGTAAACCTACAAGACCTTCACATCTGCAAGTAGAGTGATTTATATCCCATGTCTCGCAACCAGATCGCTTGGTATATGCAATGGCTACCCAAAATGTTCTTCACATGACACAAAGGTCCTATAATGGAGCCTTGAGTGCTCTTACCGAAGGTAAACCTACGCTCAAGATCATGGAGCAAGGCTTCTTCTATAGAAAGCTTGAGATCACTCTGTCTCTAACAAAGTCAAGGGTCATTCTTTTTTAAAAAAAAACCTAAACATAGCCCTTGTACCTACTATACGTAAACTTCTACCTTGCCCATGCAAGCTCACATCAAGCCATACTAGTTTACGTAAGTTTCTCATAAAATGATCCATCAAATTTGAGACCTACAACTTACTTAAAAGGACTTTTCTATATATTGCTAATGCAAGCAAGGGTTTCCAAGGGAAGAACCTCACAAATTGTAGATCAATAATTTTTTTAATACACAGAGCTTTTCTTTATACCCCATTAAAACCTTTAACCTTTACAACAAGAAAGGCTATTACTATATCATTAACTCAATCACCAAACAAGCATACTCATCATTCATACTATAGTTGGGATCTTAACCCTAACCTGAATCTTTCATAGACTTTCTCCGATCCAAGCTCCGATAAGTCTTCCAATACTTCGACTTACACGTGACTCTTTTTTTTTTAGCAAAGCAACGAGGTGAGGAAAACTATGGCAAATCACAAGGCCCTTCTAGTTTCTGATCCGAGCAAAGCCCGGAGAGCATACTCCCTAGGAACCTCTAGATTTCCAAAGCCAATTTGTGAAGAATGTGAGATTTCTGGTTTTTGATCCAACTCTATTGGAGAGCATAATCCCTGATCTCACTCCACAAATATCGCTATATCTTTGCCTTCCCAAATACCTCTATTTATAATGGAACTCACCCTCCCCCCATAACCATTTTTTTATTATTAAAAATTGTTGGAGATGAGCCCATCATAAATGCTATCTAGAAATTGGAGTTATCTTTGACTTTGCACCCGAGGTGGTCCAATAACAATCAAACACATACCAACTCTTCAACTAATCTTTACTTCATTTCTAAGAAACTAATTAATTAACCTAGTTAATCACAATTAGCTTGTAACTAATCTAGGGATAAAATAGCACTAGATTTAATGCCTCTTCAATGTTGTCCATTAATCAAGCTTAACACAAGTTAAAGACCATGGTTAACCAAATAAACCAATCTTAGCAATTAATTTCCCAACTAACTAAGGAGACAAAGAAACATTCCAAATAAATGCTTTAAATGCCACTAACAATTCATGTTTAGCATCAAATTCTCCTAATTTAGCAAAGCATACTAACCATTTCTATTTCATAATCACCTCTATGAAATCAAACCTTAAGCTATATAATGCAAACACAAAGTAGGGGGTAAAAATTGGGATGTTACATACTCCCCCCATAGGCTAAACACAGTCCCCTGTGTTTCATTCCCAAGGTTAGTCAAATGCATTTCCATTCATCATAAAGAACAAATCAAGCATTGAGCTAATATTTTGCAACCACATTCAAATCATGCAATCTATTATGCAATCTGATCATGCAAACCCCATTTCCACACTATTGTTTTTCCTATGGTTGGCATTTTTTTAAGATAGTCAACTATCACCATCCCACTAGGAGACTAGTCTAGGACATCACGGTCCAATAGTGTAGTCATGGAGATGTGAGGGTAAATTTCTCTACCTTTTTTTTACCCTCTGGATTGTCTTTGTCATCCTTTCCCTTTTTCCAGTTTCCCATTCCTGGTGGTTGAGAAACTCCTTCTTTCAAATGAGAAGAACAACCTCTTCCACCTGACGAGAATATCTAGACCTAAAATATAGTAAACAAACATCAGTAGTACCATATTCTAAAAAGATAAAGTACTTATACTGCATAATCATGTTTCAGTTTTACATAATAATGTCCATTATTTCATCAAGCATCATCAAAATTTAGCCAATCCATACATAACATAATAAAATCCATCAGTCTACTTAGTTTGCATAAGTATCCATCATGCTATCACAAAGTCTTAACTAAAATTAGACACTACATAGTGTCCTCAAATAAGTACGAAAAATATTTTTTCATGTCTTCCACCTTTTCCCAGGTGGCATTTTTCTCAGAATAAAGATCCCATTGGACCTTACATTGCTCCAGGTTCCATTTCCTCATATTTTTAGTGTGAAACTCAAGAATATTCATGGGATTGACCTTGATGTACATCAGATCCATCATTTGCAACTTAGAAACATCCACAACATGAGTAGGATCATATATGTACTTCCTAAGCAGGGACACATGGAAAGAATTGTGGATCTTTGCCAAGTTAGGTGGCAAGTCGAGTCTATAAGCAACAGGACTGATCTTTTCCAGTATGGTAAATGGTCCTACATATCTGGGATCCAACTTAGTGGACTTAATTGCACTTTTCATAGGTTTGACTCTTAGGAACACCTTGTCTCCCATGAAAAATTCCAAAGGAGTCCTTCTCAAGTCTGCATATTTCTTCTAGTGGTCCGAAGCTTCTTTGAGCCTCTGATGGATTATCTTTAGTTGCTCTTCCATCTCCTTCAAATATTTTGGTCCAACATTGACCCGATCTTCAAGATTATCCCATGATAATGGAGTTCTGCACCTACGACCATACAAAGCCTCAAAAGGAGCCATTTTTAGAGAGGCATGGTACCCATTATTATATGCAAACTCAACTAGATGCAAGAAGTCTTCCCAATGAGACTTATAGTCCATGCAGTACATGCGAAGCATATCCTCTAACACCTGATTGAATCTCTCAGTCTATCCATCCATCTCAGGATGATATGCAAAACTTATGTTCAGTGAAGTACCAATTTCTCGATGGAGAGCTTGCCAGAACTCTGACGTAAACCTTGAGTCTCTATCCGAGATGATCATTTCTAGAAATCCATATAATATGAAGATGTCCCTAGAGAACCTATTAGCAACAACTACTACATCATCAGTAGTACTACCAAGAATGAAGTGTGCGACTTTGGTCAATTTGTCAACTATTACCATTATGGCATCATGTTGATACCTAGTCTTTGGTAATCCCACAATAAATTCCATAGATATCACTTGCCATTTTTTTATGGGCACATCGTGAGGATATAGTAGACCAATAGGATGCTTATATTCTACTTTCACCTTCTGACATTCTAGACACTTAGCCATAAAATTAGTAATATCTTTCTTCATTCCAGGCCAATAAAATGTTTTCTTCATATTCTCCCTCATCTTAGCTCCTCCAGGATGAGCAGAATAAGGAGATCTATGAGCTTCTCTCATGATAAGTCTATGCAAATCATTTGTTTCTGGAATCACAACCCACTCTTTGAAACATAAGAAGCCATATTTGAAGCCAAAATCTTGAGCTATCTTTGGATCCTTCCTTATTTTCTCTTGCACTTCCCTACAATATGGGTCCTGAAGTTGAGCTCTTTTAACTTGGTCCATCAGGTCTACATGACTTCTAGTTAAAGTAGTGATATGCCTTCTTCTACTTAGTGCATCTACCACCTTATTCTCTTTACCCTTTATGTATTCTATCCCAAAGTCATACTCTGCTAAAAATTCAATCCACCTCCTTTGACGTGCATTTAGAAAAGGTTGAGTGAAGATATACTTCAAAATTTGGTGATCTATTCTTAGTTCAAAGGGTCTTCCTAGAAAATAATACCACCAAAATTTCAAGGCATGCATGACTATGGCCAATTCTAAGTCATGTGTGGCATAGTTTCCTTCATGCCTCTTTAGTTTCCTGGACTCATAAGCCACCACTGCTCCATCTTGTGATAAAACACCTCCTAGACCTTCTAAGGAAGCATCGGTATAGACTAAAAAGTCACCTTGAGGATCTAGAATCTTTAATATAGGAGCAGTAGTCAATATTTATTTTAGCAATTGGAAAGCAGTTTCACATTTGTCCATCCATTTGAATGACTTCCCTTTTCTTTGAATATTGGTTATAGGACAAGCTATTTTGGCATAATCTTTCGCAAACCTCCTATAATACCCAGATAGACCCATAAAGCTTCAAACCTCTATTACATTTGTAGGGGTTGGCCAATCTAAAATAGCTTCAATCTTCTTAGGGTCAACTATAATTCCATCTACAGAAATGACATGTCCCAAGTAATGTACTTGTGACACATAAAATTCACATTTTGACAAATTTCCATATAGTTGATTTTCCCTCAACACCCTTAGTACTATCCTCAGATGTTTGTCATGCTCCTCCTTGCTATGATAATAGACCAAGATATCATCTAAAAACACCAAGACAAACCTGTCCAACTACTTTCTAAACACACTATTCATTAAGTTCATAAAGGTTATGGGTGCATTTGTTAACCCAAATGGTAAAACTATGAACTCATAGTGTCCATATCAAGTTTTAAATGTTGTCTTATGTGTATCCTCTTATTTGATTCTCAACTGATGGTAACCAGACTTCAAGTCTATATTTGAGAAAATAGTAGCCCCTTTCAGTTGATCAAACAAATCCTCTATCTATGGTAAAGGATATCTATTTTTAACTGTTGCTTTATTCAACATCCTATAATCGATGCATAATCTCAAGGATCCATCCTTCTTCTTGATAAACAAAACTGGTGCACCCCAAGGAGACACACTCAACTTAATTAGCCCTTTATCCAACAACTCTTGTAGTTGCACTTTCAGCTCTTGCATCTCTATAGGGTTCATCCTATATGGTGCTCTATGTATAGGTTTTGTACCAAGTAATAGATCGATAGTAAAATCGAATTCTCACTTAGGGGGCATTTCTAGATAATTCAGATGTAAATACATCCTTGAATTCTTGAAGGATGGGAAATTTCTCAAATATTTCATCCTTTTTATCATCCTTAACCTCCTTTACTTTGACCACATACACCATCCCTCTTTTCCTAATCACCTTCTTAAGTTGCATAGCAGAGATTAATATGGGTTCGAATATCCTTTGCTCACTGTACAACCTAATTCTCTTCTCATTATCATCAGTGAATTTGACCCATCTCTCCTAAAATTTGATCAAGGCCTTGCGGTCCTTCAACCAATCAACCCCTAGAATTATGTCGAAGGCATGTAATGGAGCTACATAGAGTTTCCAAGTGATAGAATTTGTGGGTAGGGAGATTTCTATCAAGGGGTAATATTGATCTATAGAGTAGGTCTATCCAGACCCATACTCAAATTTCCACCCTTTTTCCAAAGACTTTGGATTCTCTAGCATGTCCCTGACCAAGCTACTAGAGATAAAACTATCAGTAGCACCATTATCTATCAAAAATCTAATATTTTTATCAAAAACCTTACCTTGTAAAAGCATAGGGGTCACTTATCCATCAAGATTCTGATTTCTAGTAGCAGCATAAATCTTGTGTCCTTTATCGCTTACCTTTTGGTTAGCTCCTATACGACATGGACAATTTCTTGCATAGTGAGGTCCCCCACACTCATAGCACCCAACCTTCGAATTCTGAGTCGAACCTTGAACTAATTTTTCCTTACCTTCAGCAAGAGTTGGTTCTACTTGATTCACGGGTTTGGCCTTCTCCGCATTAGTAGAGTTTCTATCCTTAGACTAAAACTTCTTCTTAAATATTTTTTTGACCCATCATTTCTCTTACCAAACTTAAACCCTTCTTTATTCTTTTGAGTTGGCTCATTATTCCACTTTCTTTTCTATGGATTTTGGTAGTTCTTCTTGGGTCCTTGGATGGGATTGTTGCTCTTTTTGTGATTATACTCTGCTTGACAAGCCAGATCATATGCAACTTCTAAATTGGTGGGTTTGAACATGTTGACAGAGATCCTAAGCTGATGATCTAACCCTGAAAGGAATTGATGCACCTTCATTTTATCATCATTTTCGTAGGTTAGAATGTACTTGAGAAGTCTAGTGAAGTTCCTATAGTATACATCCACTGACTGCTCTCTTTGCCTTAGCTGAGTGAACTCATCTAGCTTCCTAGCGTAATATTTCTCAGTAAGGAATCTCTTTCTAAAAGCCTTTTCAAACACCTCCCATTCACAATGGATTATATTTATCTTTTTGTCCTTGTAGTAAGTTTCCCACCATTCCAATCTAGCTTCAGTCAATAGTCTAGTGACGAAGACTGTCTTTGTGGTTGAAGAGTAATTTCTCATGGAGAAGTAAATTGCTAACTCATTCAACCAAGATTCGATAGAATCTCCACTTTCCTTTCCTAAAAATTTTCTAACCTTAACATGCTTTAGGTCTCTTTCCAATTCAACATTGATTCATGCCTTAGCTACCTGATCAGGATCATTTGGTTCCTCCACTACTACCTCAGTAGGAACTTCTGGTGCCCTATCATTTCTCCTAATCTCATCTCTAAGGGCCTCCAATAGATTATTCTATTGTATCATCTACTCTCGATAGGTGGACATTTCACCCTACATATTTTGAACCATATTTGTGAGATTTTCCACACCATCGAGGTTCCCTGAGTTTTCTCCAACATGACCCTCTCCAAGGTTTTCAATGCTAGCTAACCGAGTCCTTCGAGGAGGCATCTTCGACCCACTTCCTAGCTTGGGTGGCATATTCCCTAGTTTTAAGAAATGCGTTAGTTCACAATCTTACACCGAAGTCTTTTCCTAATATGCACTTACTCTCATCTAGCTAGTTAAGTTTCTTGATGGTTTAACTAAGTTTGCTAAAGTTTTTCATCAACCTTCACCTTCTATATGATGACTTAAGTTGAATATAAACACCTTGAATAAATAAGGAAGAGTCTTGGTTTAGAGCTTCAAATGGCAAGTACGATCCCCAAAAGAGCATCAAGTACACCACTTAAAACCCATGTTAGTGGAGGGTTCATCTAGCTCTTCCAATCTGATTCACCAGGGGTTCAACATGGGGGCAAGACTTGCTCATTTTCCACATCCATACCATTTCTCTTTCCTTACTTGCATGTGTTTGCTTTAGAGTCATCAAGATTGAGAGTTATGCACCTATCTAAACCTAGGCTCTGATACCAACTATAATAACCCCAAATTACCCAACCAAAACCAACCATCACACCCATCATTTTTTTTACTTACATATTTATGAGAGTCTTTTATATAGTTTCCATTGAGCATGTAGTCACATGAGTTTCCAAGGCTATGCACCACACAAGAATCAACTTGATCAGAGTTTATCCATGTGCATGGGAGTGGCCAATGTCCCATAATGATCAGCAAGAATTTTCCAATCTATTTCAACCAGAACGCACATTTCCCTTATTGTTTAACCCCATGTTAAACTAGTTTCAACCATAGGTGTCTTTCAACCTAACCTTAAGCGTGTGCCTTGTTGATTACTCATTGTTTTCCAATAAGGTAATATTTTAGGTGCAATGCTTAACCAACTAACCATACTACATATGGTTTGTTAAGGGAATCATCCAACAGATTCTCATAGGCATATTGTTGCCTACCACTATGTCTCATTGACTTCTACTCTTTAGATCTCTCATTTATGTATTCTTTGATATGTTTATGTTCCTTCTATGTTTCCACATTTTCACTTATAGAAAGTAAAGATCTAATTTAGTCATATATAAACAAAGCATCCACTTGAGAATCCAAGTAACATAACAAATCATGTAAACAACTTGTTTTTCCATGAACATAAAACTTCAAAGAGATTACATTGTTCTTATCCAATACAACCAGATACTTGGGAGTTACATTTTTGATACTTTCTACAATAAATCATAAACTCCTACAAGCTATTACATTATTTCTTCTACAAGAAATATTTTTATGTTACAACAATAGTCTCATAAAGTTGAATACAACATCAACTTCCTCTAATCTTCAACTCTCTTTCAGGTTCAATAGGTACTTCAGGTACTAGTTGTCTCAGTTCCACCAGTACTAAGTGAATGGTTACTTGGGATCAGGACAATCCAATTTATGAACATGCATAACTAATTACATAATGCCATGCAATAGTAATCCATAGAATGCAAAATAGTTTTCTAACAAACCTTAAAGCATTCAACTCAATTCAAGAGTAGGAAATCCCATACTTTCCTAAGAATGAAACTTTTCCCATTCCTTTCATCCCATATCCCATCACACAAGAAACATGCTCTTAAATCTATACTAACTGCATCCATTGACATGGCCATGGAGAACCCCCATAAGTTCCCGAGAAATGCAACCCAGTTACCCTTTCTCCCACATTAGAATATGCCATCATAATATTTCATTCCTCATTTTAGCATGCATGATTGCATATACATGATTCTATTTGTTCAATGCATTGTAATCACAATATTGCAAATATGCTATTCTTTTCTTCTTCTAGGTTATCAAAACTTTAAGATAAAAGCACCCAGAAATAGCATTTAAACAAACTTGTACACAACATAAAATCACAATATCAAAGGAGAACATTCTTTCATTCAACCCCTTAAGTGTGACCACATTCCTTAAGAGTTTTTCTTTCTTTTCAAGATACTAGCTTCTTCAAAGAGCAATTCATCATAAACAACCAAAAACCTTCTATGAGTAGGCTAATCTATTTTTACCTTGTACACATATAATCAAACCTATAATTGTCTACACTATTTAGAACAAGTAAATCTAAGTTTCCACTATAGATTTAACTTCTTCATTGAGACATATAGCATTAGATTCCATCAAACAAGTTTGAGTCATAACATTATTGTACTAGGCTAGGGATATTTATAACCCCTTAAATATTTCAAACCCTACTCAATAAATGGATATGGTGCAAATACAAATTTTCCTTTGTTGAACTTTAAATTTTAGCTAAAGTCTTAATCTGAGTCTTTTTAGGATAATTATCTAATATTACCATTTAGACCCTTTTACCCTTTTTATATTTATTTCAATATAAATTTAAGACCCAAAGTTGTTATCGTGAGATAACTTAATTAATCCAAACCATAAAACCTAGGTCTATGATTTCTATCCATAAACCCTGTCATACCACTATATTTTATTTCACCATCCATACCTATGTTTAACTTAAAACTTATCATACTTCATAAAAGCAATATGGTGACATTATAGTTAGAGAAATTCCTCCCTAACATTTTAAATGTTCACAAGGGAGGGCCTACGTTAGGTGCTAGCACCTTAGCCTAACGGCTAAGCGCTTAGCGCATCAATCGAGGTGATTGCCTCCTTGGACCCTGTAGGCATCATGGACCCTAGACCCTTGCTCTTGTGAAATGAAATTCATGCCCAATGCATATTTCATCGTATATGGAGTATTCAAACCCTAAGCATCTAACCAGATAGAGACACATGGCATGATCTATGCCACGAACAAGTTTCATCAATGATGATTATGGATTTATGTATATTTTTTAAGAACATTAGGGAAATAACCCTAAGGTTAAATTACAAAAAATCAATGTCATTTCAGGCTTCCATAGAGCAACGTCTGCGCTTCTCACCAAACATGATCTGCATCACGTAGTTTTTCTTAAAGCACAACCTAAGCCAAATTGGAAGTCCCCTGCACTCACCAAATAGGACCATGGTTTCGACGTACATCCAGAGGATGCATTGCTTCTCATATAGAGGATGATATCTAAGGATTATCATTGTAGGAACCGGACCATAGCATCTATGTTTTTCATGGCACACCTTCCCCTAGATGGCAAACGAATCTAAACAACACCAAAACACAATACATAAACCAACAAGACCTTCACATCTGCAAGTAGAGTGATTTCTATCCCACATCTCGCAACCAGATCGTTTGGTCTATGCAATGGCTACCAAAAATATTCTACACATGACACAAAGGTCCTATAATGGAGTCTTGAGTGCTCTTACCGAAGGTAAACCTATGCTCAAGATCATATAGCAAGGCTTCTTCTATAGAAATCTTGAGATCACTCTGTCTCTAACAAAGTCAAGGGTCACTCTATTTTTTTAAATCCTAAACATAGCCCTTGTACCTACTATACGTAAGCTTCTACCTTGCCCATGCAAGCTCACATCAAGCCATACTAGTTTTCGTAATATTCTTATAAAATGGTCCTTCAAATTTGAGACCTGCAACTTATTTAAAAGGACATTTCTATATAATGCTAATGCAAACCAAGTTTCCAAGGGAAGAACCTCACAAATTGCAAGACAATATTATTATTTTTTTATTTACATAGAGATTTTATTTTTATCCCATTAAAACCTTTAACCTTTACAACAGAAAGGCTACTACTATATTATTATTTCATTCACCAAAACAAGCATACTCAACATTCATACTATAGTTAGTGTATCGCTCCAAATTTTTTGCATCCTTACCTTCGGGCTATAGGATCCATGCGCCCGGAAGGAGGATGCGAGAAGGATGGGACAATACCTCGGATTGAGAGGCCCTTTGAAGGTCCCGCCTCTTGGGGGAGGGGTATAAGGGTGAATTTTTGATGGATGGTGGGTTCACCAGGAAACTTTTGAGTGGCAGTTTCCACACCTAGGTTGATAGTGGGTTTGATGTGTTCATTTTGTACTTTAATCATTCAATTCCTAGGTTTGGCCAAGATGAATCTAAACTATTCTATATGCCAATGCTGATTTTTATGGATACAAAAAATATGAATAAATGCTAAACATAGAGAATGTGCCGAATGGGACAGAACATACCTGATTTCGGATGTTTGATGAAGATTCTGAGTTTTGTAGCAGTCCAGATCATCTCAACTCATACGTAATCATCTAAAATTTCACAGGATCATCTCAAATCATAGTCGGTCATCTGAGATCAGACAAAATCGTCCGAGATCACGACGAATTCGATACCTGCAATCACAAAAATAGATACAAAATACCGAATATGCAACTATAGAAGCAAAGGAGAATGATAGAAATAACAGCAAACATGCCTAAATAATAGATTCAAATAACAAATAAGAAAAATGCAGTAGATTTAATGATTGATTTTAACTTTATCATGCGGTTATGCTAAATGAGGTGAACTCCAAGATGCATAAACATAATAACTAAGATAATGTATAAAAAGAATGCATAAAATGATAGAGAAATGCAAACTCTAGACTCTGATTGCCCCCAATCTGGACTACAGTCGGGATCGCCTCCAATCGTACGAGATCGTCTGCGCTCCTCGACAGGATCGTCCGAAATCGTTCGAAATCGCTTGCGACGATCCGAGCTAGCTTCGACTGAAAAATAATAAAGTTCCTACAAGAAAACATGAAATACCGAATGCAAATGATGGTGTGGGGATGCTCTGAGGTGCGTGGAAGTTCAGGGGGGTTTAAGCAGAGTTTCAGGCAGAGAGTCAGGGAGAATCAGGGGGATAAACTGAGAAAATCTCAGTTTATATAGGATTAGGGAGAGGTTAGGAGGTTGGGGATCATCCCAATCTGGGAGATCTCCAATGGGGGAATCTCCAACTGCGTAGACGCGCTTATGCCTAGGTTGGAGAGAGTTGTTGAAACAGAAGCTAATTATGAAAATTTGGTTTTGGGACGAAATCGTCTGGACGTTCTATTCCAGATGAATTCGTTAGATCTGGGATGATTTCGTCTAATCTGTGATGATATCGTCCAACGGTCAAAACAAATCCTAAAAATGGCATGAAAAATGAGGAAAGCGGGTAACGGGCGGTTAATGGGCAGATTGAGGTTAAAATTTGAATTTTTATCTTTTTACTAAGGTTTAACTGTGCCAATTTTAGGGTGCTACATTTTGCCCCCTCTTTAGCGAATTTTTTGAAGAAAATGCATTAAAGACGAGTTCTTCCCATTTTACGAGAAAGCAAAAATGTACTCAATTTTCTAGATGATGATTCTAGGTCGAATCGTACGACTGCTGACTATGGTGCCCCCTCCGTGTTTTTACCCAAATCGAACGTTTGAGGTAAAAACATAAAAAAGCAAAATTAAAATGTTGTTGGTTTTGAATAAAATTAAGAAAAATAGGGAAAACCCTAATTCATTTTTACTATTCATTTTTACTGTTCTAGAGCTCTACAGAGAGAAAAATGGTGGAGACAGTGCACAGAGCGACAGAGGTCCGGCGCGGGCTACGGGTAAGGATCTAATCCTAGTAGATTAGGTTTGAATTTAATTTGTACAATTTTTTGTTTTAAATTTTGATTGTTTGGGGCATCGCGGCCATTTTTAGGCCATCGACGACGTCGGGATGAAATCGTCCCTATTTCATCGAAATCATCCCTAAATCATCGATTTCGTTCGAGGGCGAAATCGGTGAACTAGGGGCGATCCCCAAGTTGCGAAATAGGAGATGATTTCATCCTAACAAAGGATGATGTTGCCCAATTTGGGATGATATCATCCAATGGTGGACGATATCATCTTTAAGCTTGATTAAAATGTATTTAATTTGATTGCAATGATTGATTTATTAATAAATTTTATTGTTTTATTGTTTGTTTTGCAGAAAGGATTACTAAAGAGTCGAGAATGGAAATACGGTGGGCTGAGAGATGACTTGGCCACTCTTGATCAGGCAGAGCATGACCGACTAGCACAGGTCGGTCTACAGCATGTGGCAGAGATGCCACAAGTACCGACGGACATGGGGCTACTGCAACCCTAGCAGAGAGGTGGTATCCGGGGTCATCCTACTTTTGGCTACCGATAGGGGAGATGGCTCCCACTCTAGAGGACGTATGGAGGATCATGAGGATCCCCATACAAGGATGGTTGATGATGCCTACGGCCAATCAGGGCCAGGCTATGATGAGATTGAAAGGAGACCCGAGCTTCGCCCTGGAGAAGGGCAGGGTGAACATCGAGTCTCTAAGGTAGATGCCTGGGGCATCTAGGCTGACTCAAGTTTTGGCAGGGGTGGTAGGTGGCTTACTACTGTGCCACCAAAGTGGGTGCAGATTACCATGGCTCCTCTCAGATATAGTCTGCGATATGAGAGACCACGGGTACAAGTTTGCATGGGGTAGCTTTGTACTATGCCGCTTGTATAGGATCCTGCATGGGGTCGTATACAAGGGAGGTCGATGTCTAGTCTTGACATCGTTGCTACAGGTTTGGTGTTGGGAGCACATCATGGTGTGGAGGCCGATAGGGCTCCCACTAACAGGGGTTGATCAGGAGAGGCCCTAGGTTTTCTACTAGTGGCTACAGAGGGGGTCACAGCGATGGATAGATCTATCGATGTCACGGAGGTTTTTGGATGACCTCATCCCAAACCAGATCACCTAGAGGCCATGGCGAGAGCACCCCGGGTGGGCAGAGGATGGGTAGGAGCTGGCTCGCATCAGGCGAGTCTACTGGCTAAGGATGGAGTAGGGAGAGGTAGAGCTCCACCGCTACGATCGAGGTTTTATGGTAGTTCGGTCTTTAGTAGGGGATCCCTTCTCTCAGGGATTACGAGTACTCCTAGACTATTTGAGATAGTACTACACTGAGCGGGGCTCCAGACATGTAGTGATTCTAGAGTCAAGACACGGATGATGCCCCCATCCAACCAGTGGATGGTGATGATGCTGGGGTGATAGATGGATACGATGCCTAGTACGTAGGCATCCACCCTCCTCAGATGATGAGGGCACAGGGTCCAGTGCACGTCATGGTGCATCAGATGGGGAGGCGATGCCAGGCTGCTATTGAGGCAACGCGGGGTCACGATGGGAGAGAGCAACGATGGTCTCCATAGGAGAGACGCCAGAGGATGGCACGGGCTCCACAGAGACCACAACAGCCAAGGAGGAGGGAGGAGGGACTCCCTTCTTAGTAGGGGGAGAGACCACCATCGCTCGATAAGGGCAAGGGTGTCGAGGTAGGGGAGAGCAGCGAGACGATGGCTCTCCGGGCTGAGGTTGCCCGCCTTCGGGCTCAGGTGCAGACACTACAGGATGAGGCTACATGGCTTAGAGCTTAGGGTGGAGGAGCGAGCATGCAAGAGTTGGCATGGTCTATGGCTCAGACTACATTCTACCGGGGAGCATACTACTAGATGGTTCCAGAGAGCCAGAGGTTACAGCTGCCAGCTGACATTGCGAGGCCGATCAGGATGGGGTCATCGAGGACATCATCACGATCGATGTCGAGGACCCACGACACAGGGCAGACTTCGATGGGGCCTCCTCCTCCACCTCAGGGTGGGAGAGGAGATGAGGCTGAGAGCTCGAGGGCTTCTCAAGACTAGACGCTCATTGCACAGAGATTGTATTATATATTTTTTGAGAGGATTGAGTATGCCAGGCTATTGATTGTGGCATACCAGTCCAGTTTTGATATGATGTACATAATCTGTTGATATATATATATATATATATATATATATATATATATATATATATATATATATATATATATATATATATGGTCTTTTGATGATATGACTTGTTGAATTTGTTGTATGATGCTTTAATGTTGAATTTTGATTGATTATTGATGATTCATGTAATTATGTCATTTTAGAAATATTATAATTTTATGTCATGTTGTAAAATTTAAATGAAATAATCTGATGTAAACAATTGGTTGTTTTGGTGTGATTTGATGAAAAATAAAAGGGACTTCTAACAATAATTTCAAAGGACATTGTCGTTGTTATAGACCATTTCATGGAGTCGCCGCTCGCTCGGTCGTCAAGCTAATCCCAGTATAGAAATATTGCTAAAAGTAAAAGAATGCTTAAGAGACTGTCTTAAGACTTTGTGTTGTGATGATGGAAATGATGATGGTTTGATGATTTGTTTTCAGATTTTCATAAAAATAGTATGCGTGAGATACTAAAAGAAATATGATTTTGCTAGGCATAAATTCCTAAGTGTGATAAAATTTTGAACAATTCCTTAGAAATTATACCATGGTTGCAAGATTGAATGTTGACATAATGACATGAAATAGAATAAGTGTTCGTTCGTTTTAAAGCATAATTGTGTAACATAATGATGTAAGCCATATGTTTGTATGAATTTGTTTAAAATAAATGGAAAATAAAATTAGAACAATGGTTTGCGCTAGGCATAGAATTATAGGTATAGACTTATACCATCATCGTGAAATCCAAAGAAGAAATTGATATTTTAGTTTTATTGCATGATTGATTTTTGATTTTTGATAAACAAAAAATAATAATATGAACATGACTTTATTTGCTAGATTTTGTAATAGGTTGTTTAAAATAATTTTGGATTTTTGAAAACAATGTATGTAATTGTGTTTATACTAAACAGATGTTCTGAAATAAGAATAAAATTTATTCCAAAAGAGTTGCAGAAATATTTTTAAATTATCTCAAAGACAAATGTAGATTTGTAAGGAACCCTCATGTGCATATGTGAGTTCATTGCCGATCTTGATTTATCATAATGATAGAGAATCTCTCAAATACAAATGTGTGTGCAATTGTATTGTTCATTCACCAATTTTGAGCAAGATAATTTGATACAAGTAATTTGAATTAACCAAATGAATGTTCGTTGACCATGATTTATATGCATGTAACCGTACCAGGATACTATGTAAGTTAGGTTATCAAGAGCTAGCTAATCCATAAGCCGACATAGGTCTATACAAAAGAAGGTCGCTAATGTGACGGACATATCACCATGCTAGGGATTACCCAAGGCCAAGCGGGTTGGGCACAAACCACCTGTTATGGGGCTTACCTCACAGTTTTCGAATAATTGAGAATTCCAGGGATTCAAGCTCATTCACCCTTCTTTTCTTTTCAAGGGGTAGGGAAAGGGATTTATTGCATTTTGCTTTTGCTTTTCTCTTTTTCTCTTTTTTTTTTTTTTTTTTTTTTTGTATTTTTGCTTGATATTGAGATAATGCTGAAATATTGTTGTGATGATACAAAATAATATTTTTCTTTTTCTCTTTTTCTTGAACTTTTCTTTTCTTCCTATGCTAGGGATACTTGCTCGGATTAGCTGTAGAGCAAGGGATTTTTATTCTGGGTAGGGGTGAGCTTGTCCTTTTGTCAATTCTCAAAGATTCTAGACCATGTGCATGATAGGATAGCAGGGAAACTTTTCGCTCAAGAAACCACTTCTACTATGTAGCATCATATTGAATTTGCAATGAAATCATTTTAATGTGAAAAGATATATTTGGTTCAAGTAAATAACAAGATCAGTTCTCTATGCTCAAAACTTTATTTAATTCAACTTGTGGACTTTGATATAAGAGAGATTAATAATCATACAAAATAAAATCAAGATATTTATTCATGTGAATGTGAAAGTGCGGGATTCCAAATAAATGCTAATTTATCCAAAATAATTGAAAATATAATTGCAATACTTCAAGAATTGACAAGTATGAAAATAAAATATGTTTTTGAAGATTTTGATGATTTTGATGTTTTTATATTTTGATTTTGATTGATGAATTGCAAGAAGAAATACTATTACTATTTTTTGAAAAATATTTTGATAGAAATGGCTAAAATGAAACAATATGCAAAAATACAATATATACAAATGATGAAATGACCCAATGTTATGCATAATAACGCTTAAGATGCATAATGTTCATAGGTTCTTTAAGATCTTTACCGTCTAAGGTAGCTAATCGATATGCTCCCGATCCAAATTTAGCGGTGATGACATATGGTCCCAGCCAGTTGGGCTCAAATTTACCTTTAAGGTCTTTAGTTGCATTAGTATTTTTTTGATTTTCTTTTAAGACAAGGTCGTCGATCTCAAAGGATCGCTGATGAACTTTCTTGAGGTATGCTCTCTTAAGCTTGTTTTGGTAGGCACGAAGATGCTCCAAAGCATTGATGCGCTTCTCATCTAGGAGTTCCAGTTGACTAAGTCTGCCAGCACGATATTCATCTCCTACTTCAGTATCTTGAAGTAGTAGAGCTAAAGAAGGAACTTCTAATTCAAAGGGAAAAATGACTTCAGCACCATAAACCAAAACAAAAGGTGAAGTGCCTGTGGGGGTACGAACGCTAGTTCGATAAGCCCACAAAGCAGGATATAATTGAATGTGCCAATCTCGACCAGATTTATTGACCAGTATTTTAAGGATTTTAATTAGTGTTTTATTAGATGCTTCTGCTTGGCCATTACCACGAGGATAATAGGGAGTGGACCAACGATGTTGAATTTTATACTTTTGACATAATTTCTTAACATCTTTATTTTTGAAACAAGTTCCATTATCTGAGATGAGATTTGTAGGAATTTCGAA
The DNA here is from genome assembly GCA_028583015.1 of Wollemia nobilis. Classification (NCBI taxonomy): domain Eukaryota; kingdom Viridiplantae; phylum Streptophyta; class Pinopsida; order Araucariales; family Araucariaceae; genus Wollemia; species Wollemia nobilis. Next base: position 3,598,274 of record JAQPPZ010017109.1, read on the forward strand.
CCTACAAATAATTTGATTAAAAATAAACTTGGAAACTTGGGTTCGAGTGCAAGAAGCTAATGGCATAGCTTCAACCCACTTCGTGAAATACTCGATGGCGGTTATGATGAATTTGTGTCCATCGGATGACACGGGGTTGATTTTTCCAATGATGTCTAAGCCCCATTTTGAAAAGGGCCAAGGAGATGAAATAGCCTGCAGTTCTTGTGCAGGCGCATGGACAAGGTCAGCGTGTTTCTGGCACTTGTCGCAATGTCGCACATAATTATGTGCATCATTTTCCATGGTAGGCCAAAAATATCCTATCCTAAGGAGCTTCTTAGCAATGGCGCTACCACTAAAATGTCCCCCACAAGATCCATTGTGGGCTTCACTCAAAGCTGATCTAGATTCTGCTAGATTCAAACATCTCAGTAAGATGCCTTCAAAAGATCTCCTATACAAGGTATTACCAATGATCATGAAGCGACTTGCTCATCTACGTAATAACCTGTGCTGGTTGCTATTACAACCTTCAAGAAAAGTCCCATTTTGAAGAAAATTAAATATATCAGTGTACCAATGTTCAGGAGTAGTTTCGTTGATTAGAAACACATCCAAAGGTTCTAAGCATGATTTTCTTGAAGTGGGTTCCTGGAGTCGATGAATAATGATGGTAGCATATTCATCATCTAACTCCAAGGGCAAAAGAGATGTAGCTACAACCATAGCATCAGCCGCACGATTGCTAGTTCGAGGAATAGCTTCCAAGGTAACTTGATCAAACAAAGATAATAATTGTAAGACATATGCTTTATATGGGCATAATTTATCATCTCTGGTCTGATAAACATCATTGATTTGATTTATGACAAGTTGAGAATCATCGAAAACCAATAAATTTTTAATTTTTAGTGCCAAGGCAGCTCGTAATCCAAGGATAAGAGCTTCATACTCAACAGTGTTATTGGTGCAAGCAAATGTTAGTTTGAAGGACAGAGGTATAAGATGTTTCTGTGGAGATATTAAAATAATACCTGCACCAGCCCCACTCATGCATCGGGCTCCGTCAAAGTATAGGGACCATTGCTCGGGATGGTCTGCCTCTAGTTTAAGGCATTCATCAGGAAACTCAATGATGAGGGGATGGGTAGACTCCAAGGGTGCAACAGCTAATTGATCTGCTATGATTTGACCTTTAACAGACTTTTGTCCTATAAACGTGAGTTCAAACTCGCTTAGCGCAAGAACCCACTTTGTTGTGCGACCAGATAAGTACGGTCGACTCATGAGATATCGCAAAGGGTCGAATTTGGCAATAACATACATTTTTTGACTGAGCATATAATGTCGTAGTTTTTGTGTAGAAAATACGATTGCTAGACATAATTTCTCTAATACGGTATAGCGAGTTTCATAACTGATTAAGGTCCTGCTAATGTAATAATTAGCACGTTCTTTCTTCTCATCGTCAAGCTGAGCTAACATAGCTCCTAAGGCAAAATCGAAAGCAAAAATGTACAAAATAAATGGACGATCAGATCTAGGTGGGGAAAGCACCGGTGGTTTAAGGAGATATTGTTTGAGGAGTTCGAATGCTTCCTGACATTCGTCGTCCCAATGAAAAGAGACATCTTTCTTAAGAAGCTTAAGAAAGGGTCCGGTTTTGTCTGCCAACTTATCAATAAAGCGGCGAATAGCTTGAAGCTTACCTTGTAGACTTCGTAATTTCGATATATTTGTGGGTGCGGGCATATCAGTGATAGCCACGATCTTGAGAGGGTCAATTTCAATGCCACGTAAAGAAACGATAACCCCCAATAATTTATCGGACTTAACTCCGAATATACATTTGGCTGGATTTAGTCGGATAAGATATTCCCTTAACCGATCAAATACTTTTCTCAAGTCATCTAAATGATCATCTTCTTTGATGGAACGAGCTATAATATCATCTACATAATCATGTAGAATATCATGCATCATATCATGAAAGATATAAGTCATGGCTCGTTGATATGTTGCACCTGCATTCTTTAAACCGAATGGCATCACTTTCCAACAAAAGGTTCCCCAAGGGGTAATAAAGGTTGTTTTAGCCTGATCTTCAGGAGCTATCCTGATCTGATTATAACCAGAAAATCCATCCATTAGGGATATCATTCCACTCCCAGTAGTAAAATCAATGATCTGATCCATGTTGGGAAGAGGAAAATCATCTTTAGGGCATGCAACATTAATATCTCTGAAGTCTATGCAAACCCTAACTTTAGTGGCTTCTTTCTTAGTTATTGGAACTACATTTGAGATCCATTCAGCATAATCAATGGCTTGTATAAAAATAACATTTAAGAGTTTTTCTAATTCTCCTTTGACTAGTAAGGCCACTTTAGGATGCATTTTTCTAAGTTTTTGTTTAACAGGTTTAGCATCCGGATGGACTACTAGGTGATGCATAACTACAGAAGGGTCTAATCCTGGCATATCTTCATATGTCCAAGCAAAGACGTCTTCATATTGTTTAAGGAATGCAATGTATTTATCTTGTTTTTCTTGACTCAATTCTGATCCAATGTTGATTATGTGAGGGTTATCTTTGGTTCCAATGTTAATTTTTATGATGTTTTCTACTTCCATATGTAGATCTCTCTCAAAATTAGGTGGGGCGGGTGAAACGCCTAATTCTTGTAATTCTTCCAAGGTTAGCTTGGATAATTCATCTTGAGGAGTCGTGGCCTCAAGCTGGGCTATACTAGGTATAGAGCCATCGAAATAAAATCCGTTATGTAACAATTCCTCAATGGAGACATCATGGAAGATATCCCCCTCCAACTCATCGTCGGATTCGACAATCATCTCAGGGTAAGCTATGGATAGCATATTGCATGTAAGAGGCTTATTCATTAAATGCAAGACATCCCGTTTATCCAAATAATCTTGGTAACATATAAGATGGTCATCATCCTCAAATGGGAAGGGCTGACCTTTACTAGGAAATAGGCCCACACCACATCGGGCGGGCCATGGTTCTACCTCAAAAGGTTCTTTCATACCATTTTGGGAAGGTCCCAAACCTTTCCCTTTATATCCCAATTTAAGCATTATAGGCTTAGCTTTAATATACTCATTAGCAAAATAGCATCTAGCATATCCATCACAATGTGTCTTGATGTTTCTAGGTATTCTTCCCCAGTCATATCCCTTATAAATAAAAGCACAACTCCCGACTTGGTAGATACTTCCCATAGGTTGTGGGAGACCCAAGGTACGAGGAGAGGGTGGGAGTTTATTTAAAATAAGGGAATCTTGCATGGCAGTGTTTGTTTTTTCTGATATAAGAATTTTAGATAAATCGGGTAAGAGCTCATCGGTAAGAGCATAAGAGGTAGAAGGAACATTTCCTACATCGTCGGATGTGGAAAGGATGCCTGTAGTGGATGTAGATGTTATAGAGATATCGATGGATGAGTCTATAGGTATGGAAGTTATAGGAGTAAAACAAGAAGCATTGGTTGTAGTTGTGGGATCTTTTCGAGGTCCTAATGTGGTTTGTTCGGAAGATGGTTGAGCTATATGTAGAGGTGTAGTTGAAAGAGTAGATGATGTTATGGGTGTGTGTTTCACACGTTTGGGTGGGTGATGAGAATTAGGATGTGTGGATGACAGAGCAGGGCAAAATTGAACTCCAACAGGTTCTACCAAAGCACACATATCAAAGGGTCTAGGATCACCATGAATGGTAACCAACTGATTTTTAAATTCGAATTTAACACACTGATGTAAAGTGGAGGGAACAGCTCGCATCGCGTTGATCCAAGGGTGACCCAAAAGTATATTGTACGATGCAGGGCAATGTACAATAAACACGGTCGTGTCTAAGGTTCTAGGACCAACTTGTAAGGGGATAGTAATAACTCCACACGTTTCTTGTGTTTCGTCATTGAAGGCTTTTATAATCATATCAGTTCTTTTCATTTCATCACTTCTAAACCCAAATCTTTGGTAGAAGTCAAAAGTGCATATGTTTAAAGATGAACCATTATCAATCAAGACTCGTTTAACTGCTACATCCCCAATTAGGGCAGTAATATATAAGGGGTTATCCTTATGTAAACTATGTTGTGGTATATCTCTATCCTGGAAGTCAATACAATCGACTTCTCGAGTTATGATAGTATTGGACATGGCTTCAGGTTGAATATTTTGTGGTACCATCATTTGGCTTAATGTGAGCATTAATTCATCCCTATGGGTAGGAGAAGATCTTAAAAGGTCCAAAAGGGAAATTCTAGTTATAGTATTTGATAATTGTTCATTAATATTATAAGGAGGCTTAGGTTGAACATTAGGCGCATAATTCCCTTTATTGGGATTTTTCAAAACAAATGGAGCTGATCCATCGTTTTGAGTTTGATCCTGTTGAGAGTTTTGAGCCTGTTGTCTAGTAACGGCTCCGATGGTACCTACAATATTATTTTGTGGATGATGAATAGGTCTTGGTCTAGTGTTTATGACTTGTTCATTAGAAAGTATTTGGTGAGAAGATGGTCTAGTAGTGACTCTTCTAGGAAATGGTTCTTCTGGAACCATAGAACTTGTGATGGGTTGAACAACATCTGATTCATCTTCAGAACTATTCGATTGATTTGAGGTGATTTCCATGTCACTTTCAGTCTCATATTCGGTATCACTAAGATCAAGTGTCCGAATATTATGTAGAGGTCTAGCCGTAACCATGGATAAAGTTGTGTCAAATACTTCCACATCATGAGTAAGTGAATGTCCACTAATAGTTCCTACATATCGGGTAGGAGGGGGAACATTATGATGCTCAATTTGATTAGCCACCTCTTTACCATGCTTTGGTAAAGGATGTTGAAATATGTCCAATGATTGATTGGCATTCTGATTCTGATTTTGGGGGATGTTCTTTTGAGCATTATTAGAAGGATTTTGTTTAGGTTGAAAGGCTTGCACCTCCATCTCATTGTTATCAATCAGGTCTTGTATTTTATGTTTTAATCTTTTACAAGAGTTGGTAGCGTGTCCAGGTCCTCTATGGAAATCACAATGTAAATCAGCTCTGTATCCGGGTATAGTTGGATCAGGTTCCCGGATATTTGGTAATTGAATCAAACCTCATGCTAATAGTTGTGGGAGAATGGTTGATAAAGGTTGATTTAACCTAGTAAATTCTTGGGGTGGTTTATCAGGAGGTTTCAATATGAACTTCTCTATTGTTTTTGCAGTATTAACATTGGCAATGTTTCTGCTATCAGTGACTCCATCACCCACAACTTGTTTATTTTTATATTGATTTCTGGATGTTTTCTCATCATCTTTCTTTTTGAGCTGACCTCTCCTAATGAGAGCATCTTCCACTCTTCGAGCTAAATCTATAGCTTGATCGAAGGTGGTCAAGGTAGCAATTGATAATTCATAGGATAGTTGTTCTTGTAAATTATTGATAAAGATATCCAACATTTCCCGATAAGGTAACACAAAGTGTAATTTTCCTATCAACTGCCTCCATCGAGCTAAGAAGTCAGCAAAACACTCATCTTTGTCTTGTTTTAGGTTGTACAAATATTTAATGGTTACATGCCTTTCGATATAGGCACTAAATTGATGCACAAAAGATTCGGCGGTTTCTTCGAAATTTCTCAAAGAATGAGTGGGTAGTTGATAATACCACTCCAATGCCATCCCTCCTAAACTCTTCGGGAACATCTTTAGTAATAACAAGTCATCATGTGATATATCATGACATGCTATCCTAAACATACGAAGATGCTCTATGGGATCTTCAGTTCCTTTGTATATAGGTAGGACAGGCATAGGAAAGTGTTTGGGATATGGTTGTGCTACAACTATAGGATCTAGAGGCTGACTACACATCTCTCGATAATTGTACGAGGGACGGTAGGGATCTATCTGGTCCATGCGGGAGACTAACTGTTTCACCATGGCTTCCAGATTACCAGTTTGTCCACCATATTGGTTCGGTGGTACATGAGTATTGGATTTGTGAGCGTAGGATGGCGTGACGTAAGGATTAGATGCTATATTGTTGTTATGCAAATGGTTGGTAGGAAGAGTATTATGAAGAAGATTTGTTGTAGCATTATGTTGTATCCCAGATTGTTGGAAATTGGTATTTGGTTTTGTTTTAGGCTTTTGTTGATTTGAGGTATATTGATCAATAGCTTGGCGAAATAGAGCAGTGAATGAAGGTTTCTTTTGTGTGGGAATAACCCTAGGCTTAGTAACAGGCACTCTAGGTGGTTGGGTAACCTGTTGTTGTTGCGTGTTTTGGATTATAGCAGCCATATCCAAATTGGATGGTCCAGCTTGATCACTTTCTTGATCAACGAAGGACAAGGGATTAGTGCGTGTGTGATATATGTCTTCTAGGGTTGCTTGAGTGTCACTAATTTGATCTTTGTCCATATGGACTGCTCTATTAAGAGTGCCAATATTAGTATTGAGGAACTTCCAGAAATGTTCCATGTTCTCAAAAGTAACGACCTCCTTTGGAGATATTTTAGGGGATGAGGATCCTTCCTCTCTATCATTTTCTTTATGTTCATTTCCTACAACAAATTCTTCTTCTTGTTGGTCGAAGGTTCCTTCTTCCCGAATTGGGTCTTCAGGAAGGACATCTGGGTTATTTTCTGGTTTTCTTAACCAATCTTCTTCTACTTCAGTCTGTTTTCCATTCCTGAGTCTAGTCATTATGTTTAAATTTAGATTTTAGCAAATATATATTAATATATTTGCAACAGATTTGGGAGGTATATATTTTAATTATATACCTACTATGATGCTTAAAAGAAAATGTTTTGATTTTTGTTATGATTTTGTTTTGTTTTTTATTTTATTTTATTTATTTATTTGTTTTTTATGCTTATAAAGACAATAAACAACACACTAAATGCAAGAAATAACAATAATAAAAGAATAGCTTAGTTTTCTATAAATAGTTTATAGATGTCATTGATAGGATCAAGTTCATCAGGAGTCATGAAATGCTCCTCTTCAAATTGGAAATGGTTTTTCAAGAACTTGATAAAGTGTGCTATAGTGATATTATCTGTTTCAGACTCTGTCTTGTAAAAATAGATCTCATGGCAATACTCTCGATATAACACAGCTCTAGGAACTCTATTCCATATTTGTCTATCCGTAAGAACGACCTCTTGGTCCTCTATACGAGACAAAAATTTATGTACTACAACTGCATTATCGAGGTATTCCTCAAAGGTATACAATTCAGAAGACACAAGGGCTCTTTTATCTGCTAACCACCTATGGCAAGCTCTCTGAAGCTCATGATACAAGGTCACTTGATCGGGATCCAGGATTCTATCTAGGACAAACCTCTTGATTTGCCTAAGTTCGGTTGCTCTAGATGAAATGAGATTCAATCTCCTATTAAGCTCGTCCCATAAAGGTGGGACTCTATATGTTTGAGATACTCTAAGCAAAGAATTAATCTCTATGGCTGCTAATTGATTCTGAACATTAATGGTGACAACTCGTCTTTTATTATAATCTACCATCTAAATATGATATGCAATCTTTGATCCTAAATGCATTTATGTTTTTATTTTTATTTTTTTGATTGTTTTCAAAAGGTTTTTAGTTTTTCACGTCGGGTTCACCAAAATGTATCGCTCCAAATTTTTCGCATCCTTACCTTCAGGCTATAGGATCCACGCCCGGAAGGAGGATGCGAGAAGGATGGGACAATACCTCGGACTGAGAGGCCCTTTGAAGGTCCCGCCTCTCGGGGGAGGGGTATAAGGGTGAATTTTCGATGGATGGTGGGTTCACCAGGAAACTTTTGAGTGGCAGTTTCCACACCTAGGTTGATAGTGGGTTTGATGTGTTCATTTTGTACTTTAATCATTCAATTCCTAGGTTTGGCCAAGATGAATCTAAACTATTCTATATGCCAATGCTGATTTTTATGGATACAAAAAATATGAATAAATGCTAAACACAGAGAATGTGCCGAATGGGACAGAACATACCTGATTCTGGATGTTTGATGAAGATTCTGAGTTTTGTAGCAGTCCAGATCATCTCAACTCATACGTAATCATCTGAAATTTCATAGGATCATCTCAAATCACAGTCGATCATCTGAGATCAGACGAAATCATCTGAGATCTGACGAATTCGTCAAAAACCTGCAATCACAAAAATAGATACAAAATACCGAATATGCAACTGCAGAAGCAAAGGAGAATGATAGAAATAATAGCAAACATGCCTAAATAATAGATTCAAATAACAAATAAGAAAATGCAGTAGATTTAATGATTGATTTTAACTTTATCATGCGGTTATGCTAAATGAGGTGAACTCCAAGATGCATAAACATAATAACTAAGATAATGTATAAAGAAATGCAAAAAAATGATAAAGAGATGCAAACTCTAGACTCTGATTGCCCCCAATCTGGACTACAGTCGGGATCACCTCCAATCGTACGAGATCGTCTGCGCTCCTCGACAGGATCGTCCGAAATCATCCGAAATCGCTTGCGACGATCCGAGCTAGCTTCGACTGAAAAACAGTAAAGTTCCTGCAAGAAAACATGAAATACCAAATGCAAATGATGGTGTGGGGATGCTCTGAGGTGCGTGAAAGTTCAGGGGGGTTTAAGCAGAGTTTCAGGCAGAGAGTCAGGGAGAATCAGGGGGATAAACTGAGAAAATCTCAGTTTATATAGGATTAGGGAGAGGTTAGGAGGTTGGGGATCATCCCAATATGGGAGATCTCCAACGGGGGAATCTCCAACTGCATAGACGCGCTTCTGCCCAGGTTGGAGAGGCTATTGAAATAGAAGCTAATTATGAAAATTTGGTTTTGGGACGAAATCGTCTGGACGTTCTGTTCCAGATGAATTCGTCAGATCTGGGACGATTTCGTCTAATCTGTGATGATATCGTCCAACGGTCAAAACAAATCCTAAAAATGGCACGAAAAATGAGGAAAGCGGGTAACAGGCGGTTAACGGGCAGATTGAGGTTAAAATTTGAATTTTTATCTTTTTACTAAGGTTTAACTGTGCCAATTTTAGGGTGCTACGAGTTAGGATCTTAATCCTAACCTAAGTCTTTCGTTGACTTTCTCCGATTCAATATCTGATAAGTCTTTCAATGCTTTGACTTACACGTGGCTATTTTTTTCTTTTAGCAAAGTAATGCAGTAAGAAAAAACTATGGCAAATCACAAGACCTTTATAGTTTTTTATTAGAGAAAAGTCTGGATAGCATACTCCCTAGGAACTTCTAGATTTTCAAAGTCAAATTGCAAAGAATGCAAGATTTTTGATTCAAATCTATTGGAGAGCATAATCCCTGATCTCACTCTGCAAATATCACTATGTATTTGCCTTCCCAAATACCTCTATTTATAATAGAACTCACCTTCCCCCATAACTATTTTTTATTATTAAAAATTGTTGGAGATGAGCCTATCATAAATGCTATCTAGAAATTGGAGTTATCTTTGAATTTGCAACCGAGGTGGTCCAATCACAATGAAAAACATACCAACTCTTCATCTAATATTTACTTCATTTCTAAGCAACTAATTAATTAACCTAGTTATTCGTAATTAAATTGTAACTAATCTAGGGATAAAATAACTCTAGATTTAATTCTTCTTTAATGTTATCCATAAATCAAGCTTAACACAAGTTAAAGATCTTGGTTAACCAAATAAACCAATCTTAGTAATTAATTTCCCAAATAACTAAGGAGACAAAGAAACATTCCAGGTAAATGCCTTAAATGCCACTAACAATTCATGTTTAGCATCAAATTCTCCTAATTTAGCAAAGTATACTTAACCATTTCTATTTCATAATCACCTCTATGAAATCAAACCTTATATAGGTGAGCTAATTTGAGCAGGTATAGTGAGTATATTTGAGTAGGTATGGTGAGTATATTTGAGTAGGTTTTGGAGTAGATTTGAGTAATCCTTGTGTAAATTCTTAGAGCAAATCAGAGTAAATGGGATTGGCATCTCCTATGGATAGAGGTCCATGAACAAGAGCAAAAGGGATTGGTGTCTCCTATGGATAGAGGTCCATGAACCAGAGCAAAGGATATTGGTGTCTCCTATGTATAGAGGTCCACAAACCAGAGCAAAGAGGATTGGTGTCTCCTGTGGATCAAAGTCCATGAACCAAAGCAAAGGGGATTGGTGTCTCCTATGGATAAAGGTCCACAAACCAGAGCATAGGGTATTGGTGTCTCCTTTAGGTTGGTGCCCATAAATATTGTAATAGAGAATTGGGTCCCAAGAGATTTGTTGAGAAAATTTATAAGGAATATTTTCTCTGTGGACGTAGCCCACATTGAGTGAACCACATTAAATATGTGTCTTTTATGTGTGTGATGAACTGTGAATTTTATTATTATTGCAATTGATAATATTGGATAATACTTCTTTGGAAAGAAAATTAAAAAGTTTTATCTTATACTAGTTCACCTCCCCCCATTCTTAGTATAAGCGTGTGTTCTTCAAATCTTACATAGGAGAAACCATGTTAATGAGGACATAAAGAAAAAAATATCTCCTAGTATACTTGCATAAATAGAACTATATAAGCTGTAGAGAAGAGTGAAAACTAGTGGGGCTAAGAGAGCAAGCAACTTGGTAGGTTAATGACCATTAGCATGATGCGAAGAATATTGGAACCTCTAGAAATTAACTATGAAAAAAATAAAATTGGATGTTTGGGTTGTGACAAATTTCTTATTTATAAAAATGAAATAAAAGAGGTTAAACCATTCACTTTAACCAGTTGTTCTAGAATATCATTAGTCTAGGATAATAGTATTCTTAGAAAAATATAGAATTTTACACATTTCTTCATTAGTAGAATCAACATTTGTATGTTTCCTTTACAAAGTACATTAGGAGAAATATATTTAGTCTTTTTCCACCTCTGAAATAAACAATATCTTCTTGCATCTTAGTTTCTTAGTAATATGAAAATAAAAGTGTATTTTTTTTTTAAATTTTGGAAAGCTAAGGGTATTTATTTCATTGAATCACATTCTCTTATATTTTTGAAAATCAAAATTAAAGGTAATTTATTTTACCATAACAATTTTTTTTTACTTTTTCATTCGATTCATTCTCTTAGTAGAGCATTAATTGTATAATATTATATTCTATTAAATCTAAAAATAAACAAACATATAAGGGAATTCCATTCCTTGCATTTCAATTTCCTTACCTTCTAAAAGTTAAAATCCAAAACACTTATTTTATTTTTCATAGAAGGATTTTTTCATTCCATTTAATTTAGCACATTAACTTTGTTTTTCATATTTAGTAGAATCGCATTTTACTTATTTATAAATTCCCACAAAACCCTAGTTTTGTTCATAGATAAAACATAAAGTAAATATAAATTATAACCTAAAATCAAAACTCTTCACTCTATCATTTTGACATGGTCCATGTATTTAGGAATAACACTTGTTAGATCATAACCTTGTTTATATGGTGTCACATTTTGGTAAACCCAACGTGAAAACCACATGGGTCGCTATAAATGTATAGATGCTCAGTAAGATTTAGTCCTAAAAAAATGAATCTAAAAAAAAAAAAAAGAGACTTATATAACATTAATTTTTTTTTCAAAAATACATTAGAACCTATAACTACTACCTTCTTTATAATATCTTTAGGCATTTGCAACAATTATAATTATATTATATTATACAAGAGGATAGAAAACCATCCATTTTTTTTCCAATAAAAAGAGAGATAACCTTTTCTTGGATATGAGCATCCAACCTTCAACGACAATGAAAAATATTCCTATAGCTCAATGACATAAATGATGAAAAATTAAGGATAAAATTTCAATCATGTTCATCCATCACCAATTTCCTTAATAAGTATAAATATGACATAAAAAAATTATAAAATAATTCCCAACTAGTCTTGAATATTCTCAAGCAATGGTTTCATTTATTGACCAAGTTCTAATCTTAACCATGCTAATTTTAACTCAATGTTTTCAATAACTTCGTGGTACTCATGAACAATTCTTTGGTTTTATTAATGACAATATGCAAAATACAACCGTACCAATACCTAAATATAATACCTTAATTACTAGTATACCAACATTTAAATCAATTAAAAGCATGAGAGAAGTTTAACAAATGTCTCCAAAGGTTACAACCACATATTATACTTTATGTTGTCTCTTAAATACTTATTCACATCTTTCAAGGATACATTGTCACTCCTACATTAGAAGTATTGGATAAGCCATTCAACTTCTTAATCATAATAAAAAATTTCCTCTTACATATAGAATTAAATAGGATTTCTACCATGTCATCTTATACAAATACCACCAATAAAAGAACTCAATCGATTATTGGACAATCCATTTAATCTCTTAACCTTAGCTAAAAAAAATTTATTACCTTGAGGATGTTAAATTAGATTCCTTGTATATCTTCTCATCAGTAAAATCCTATAATATCCTCCATATGATTCATCAATATTAGATTTAATGTATGAATATTATTTGACAATTCAAAATGTCAATCAAATTTCTATTAATATTCAAGCTCTCATAACTCAAACCACGTAGATAAAACAATTGATAGTTATCTAAAAATCTTAAACAAGGTAATAAAGAAAGCCAAGCCAAATATTTACTAATATGGAGGGCCCTTGTGGGGATATTCTAATATATCCCCCCATAAAAGGATTTTCTAGATATATTTGCATCCAACCTACATGAGCAACTAGAATTATACCTTGAGGCCACTAATATTTTAAAATTTTAAGAGGCCATATTCTAAAGCAGGAGGGCAAAAATTAATTATAAAAAAAAAGGACAACTAAAATTTATGAGTGGTTAAGAAGATAATATTAAGAAAACTAAATAACAATAAGAATAACTCTTCCAACAATAACTATAATAATAACACTAGTAAATTCCAATATAAAAACAAGCACACTATTTATGAAGTGATTGTTTCTCATAATACCATTAATAGTGTAAATGCTATAGTGAACTCCAAAAAAATATTTTTCATAATCATAACAACCATAACCCTTTCCAAAATAGGAGAAGATGTACTAGGATAAATTTTCCCTTTGATGTCATGTTAGACTAACTTTTAAAAGCTAAATTGATAGAATCACCTATCATCATTCCTATTGAACTAGAAAGAGAAAAATCCCTATGGTTTAAATGTAATGAGTATTGTGTATTTTATAGGACCAATGGTCATGAACCCAATAGGTTTATAGAATTAAATAATATAGTCCAACAACTTATTGATATTGATCATGTTGTTATTAGTCCTAGCTCTAATTTAGCTCATTTATCTTTACCTAATCAGTACCTAGGTACTCACACACATACTATATATAGATATGTATGTATATGTATATATGTATATCTATCTATTTATATATCCATCTCTAGAAACAAACACACACACACATTAAACTAGAAAGAGAAAAATACCTTTTTGTTTAAATCTAATGAGTATTGTGCATTTTATAGGACCAATGGTCATGAAACCAATAGGTTTATGGAATTTAAGAACATAGTCCAACAACTTATTGATATTGATCATGTTGTTATTCGTTCTAGCTCTAATTTAGATTATTTATCTTCACCTAACCAAGACCTAGGATACTTGCACACAGACTATATATAGATATGTATGTATACATGTATATCTATCTATCTATCTACATACACAACTCTCTCTCTCTCTCTATATATATATATATATAGAGAGAGAGAGAGAGAGAGATACATAGATAAATAGATAAATAGATAGATAGATAGATAGATAGATAGATATATAGATAGATACACACACATATATACCCCTAATCATAAAGGCCCAAAGATTACAAAATATAATGCTAATAGATATGTTAAAATCATGATCCTCCTCATCATAAAGGGTTCATTATGTTTGTCAATCAATATTTTTTTGGTAGATAAGATACTATAGCATTAATATCAGATTTTATAGGTTGACCCAAAACCTTTTACAAAAATCAGCCCAAGGCTGTTGATGAACATATCCTTACTAAGGATCCTGTCTATGTAAAATCTACATGCCGCCAAAGCCATTACATCCGATGAGGCACATAGCCTGTTATCAAAAAGAAACTTCCCATGCAAAATTTTGGGTATACCCTGAGAAAACACACATGCATCATAATTACAAAAAAGAAACAGACACGGATCCCTTCCTTGAGGCAATGGAGAAACAAAAATCTGCAGACACACAACAAAGTATTGAAAAAAACTCCCACAAGCTCTGTATTGACAGTTACTCTTAATAATTATTTGGTAGTTATTTTCTTCCGTATATGACATGCTTTGGTACCACATACTATCTTGGCCAATCAGCCTTGGAGAAGAGAAACTGCTAGCTAGATTTATGGCGGTGGCTATCTAGTGGTCCACGTGGCTTTGGTTCGAAGTCTTATATTGTTGTTTCTTTCCTTCCCTATGATTATCAACCAACCTCAAATTACTAAGATGAATAGGATCCATGTTATCTGACATGTGACTATCCCCATTAGTCTTTGTGGTATTTCCAAGCAACATCCATGAAGACTGATAGAAAAGATAATTTTTATTATGAGTCCAATTCAAAAAAGAGATGGGAATACTCCTATCCTTCGAACTTACAATGCCTTCCCTGTTGATAAATTCGACTATTGTTCTTGGAATTCTTGTTGAATAAGCTCCTCTACTTTGCTCGAGACACCGTGTTTCCATTTGAAAAGTTTATCACCATCGACACCCAAATTGGCCAGCTTATCAGCAATTTTGTTAGCTTTTCGAAAGACATGTTGGGATTTTCTGTCCTGTATTCCCCGAAAAAGGATCCTATCCTCTTCAACAATTGTTTTAATCCTTCAAGGAGGTGTTTTACAATTATTGAGGAGATTTATAACATGCATAGAGTCTCCTTCTACGATCAAATTGCCTTCTAAGTCTTGAGTCATTTGAAGGCCTCTCCACATAGCTCTAGCTTCAGCTTCGTTGTTCGTCCTTGTTCCCAAATATTTGGAAAACACAAGAATCATATTCCCATTATGATCTCACACAATGCCACCAGTGCCTACTTTGCTAGGATTGTCCTTAGCTTCTCCATAAAAATTAAGCTTAAACCAACTCGTAGGAGGTGGAGACCACTTAACATTGGCTCTAGGGTTGACTACCCTAGGCACATACTCATCTAACAAGGTTAATCTTAAAGATTGAGAAATCATGGTCTCCTGCAGATGAGGTTTATAGCTATCAAAAGGGATAAGATTCACATTCTCATTGTAAAAGGATAGGATCCTTGCAATGATAGTTTGATGATCATGGATAGGATCATTAAAGACTCTATGGTTCCTTTCTAACCACACCTGCAAAAGATAGTGATTGAGAAAAATTTTCCACATGTATCTAAGTCTTTGGCTTGAAAAGGGGTAAGGCCATTGGACAAACAAATCAAGTACGATGGATGGTTTAACCCATGAAATATTGAAGGCCTAAAAAACCCCACTTAGGATAGTCAAGGAAAAAGGGCACTCAAGGAAAATGTGATAAATGGTCTCCCAATTAGCCCTATATAGATAACAACGATTAGTGATACAAATACCTTTACGCATCATATTATCAATGGTTAGAATTCTTCCTTGGATAACCAGCCATGAAAAGACTACAATTTTTGGAATTAAATTTTTTATCCAAACTAAGTCTTTTTGGAGGACAAAATCCTCGTCATCAAGCAGAAGCTGGTAAGCTGATTTAACAATGAACTACCCATTTTTCGTAGGAGCCCAGGTCATTTGATTTTCCTTGGGTATCATGGGGATAAAATGTTTCCCGAGAATGTTATAAAGATCATTTTATTCTTCTTGAAATCCTTGAATTCTTATTTTTTTCCACTTCATTCTACCTCTGTCCTCAACCATATAATCAAAGACTTTTTTGCCAATGAGTTCTTCTATGATATCTCTGATTCGGGATAAGTTAGGATATTGTGTCAGTGGTTCATCCTTAGCCCACCTGTAATTCTAGTAATTTATCCTCTCACCATTGCCTAAAACCCATCTTAAATATTTTTTGATGATTTCCTTACAATTAAGAATTGCTTTCCAAAAAGCAGAACCTCTGATTGGAACTGATTCACTTAGAAATTCCATATTTTGAAGATACTTTCATTTTATGATAGTTGTCCATTCATTTTCTTCACCAAAAATGAGACGCCACACCTGCTTAGCTAGTAAAGCTAAATTTATATGAGCAATTTTCCTCAGCCCTAAGTCCCCATTTTCCTTGGGTCTGCACACTTTAGTCCATCCTACAAGGTGTGTCCTTTTTTTATCCTCTGATCCAGTCCATAAAAATTCTTTTTGGAGTTTCTCAATTTTTTGGAAAACCTTCACAGGGGCTTTGAAAATAGAGAGGAAATAGATTGGAATGTTGTAAAGAGAGGCCTTAGTGAGGGTCAGCTTTCCTGCTTGAGATAGAAGATGACCTTTCCATCCAGCAAGTTTTTTTTGAATTCTTTCAATAACCCTGTCCCACATTGACTCTCTCGGAGAACCAATGAAAAGAGGGAGACCAAGATACGAAGTGGGGAGGTTTGCTATATCACACCCTAAAATTTTTGCAATCCTTCCTTACCTATGAATGGGGGTGTTCAAGAAATATAACTTGATTTTACTGAAATTAACTTTCTGACCAGCAACGTCCTTGTAGAGTTGCAGGATGTATTTAATTATTTTGGCCTCAACCATTGATGCCTTAGTCAATATAAGGGTATCATTGATGAATTGTTTGTGAGAAACAACCCTAATGAGATATGTCTTGATTCTCAATATTAGCCTTGAAATGCAAGCATTTTTTATGGTTTTGCCTAAAGCTTCTACCACAATGATGAATAACATGGGGCTAATAGGGTCCCCCTGCCGAATTCCTCTATGACTTTGAAAGTAACCAGTAGTTGTTCCATTAACTAGAATTGAGAACCATGCTTTAGAAATACATTCTTTGATCAAATTAACCCATTAGTTGTGAAAACCAAACTTAAGGAGGACAACAATCAGAAAGTCCCAATTTAGCCTATCAAATGCTTTGTTCATATCAAGCTTGAGGGAAAAAATGAACCTATTAGTCTTATGAGCAAAGTGCAGAGCTTCATGAACTGTGATAACTCCATCCAAGATTGACATGCCCTGGATAGAGCTTCCCTAGCATGGATCTATGATGTAGGGCAGAATATCTCTCATTCTATTTGCAATGGTTTTAGTTAGGATCTTGTAAGAAATATTGCACAAACCGATTGGCCTGAAGTCAACCATAGATTCAGGGGTTTGCTTCTTCGAAATTAGAGAAATAAAAGTAGAGTTGATACCTTTTGGGATATTATTGCTTGTTTGGAATTCTATGACAACAAAAATTACATCCTCACTTACGATGTCCCAAAAATCTTGATAGAAATGAGGGGGAAAGTCGTCGGGTCCCGGGGCTTTGTATTGCTCCATGCTAAACAAGACTTCCGTAATTTCCTCATCAGAAAATGGAGCTAGAAGCTTAAGGTTTATATCCTCATATATTATGCTAGGAATGGATTGTAAGAGAATGTATTTGGCCTCCTCATTGCACCGCGATTCTTGACCAAGGATAGAAATGAAATAAGTTATTGCCTCCTTTCTGGTTTCTGTTAAGTCTTGAGTAATAGAACCATCTATTTTTTTTTCTTGTTATTAGTTTTGTTTCTAAGTGTGGTAATGTGAAAAATCTTGGAATTTGAATCTCCATATTTCAACCAAAGAGCCCTTGATTTTTGCCTCCAATAGATTTCCTCATAGGCCAAAATGTTATGAAACTCTGCTAGTTTTGTTCATTCCTCCTGCCTAGTAGTTTCATCAGAATCACCATGTTGGATCCTCTGATCAATTATCTTCAAACTTTCAACAACCTATTTTTTATTTTCAAAGAGGTTCCCAAAGACCTATTTTTTCCAAGTTTGAAGCTTTTCCTTAACCAACTTTAATTTGCTAGTAAGTTAAAAAGTTGCACTACCCTTGACAGGCTGCTGCCACCATTGACTTAAGTTATCTCTGAAACTGGAATTTTTGATCCACATAGATTAAAATCTGAAAGGTTTATTGAAGGACAGAGAGTTAGGGATCTCTAACAAAATGATATTATGATCAAAGGCAATTTTAGGAAGGGCTTGTAGGGTTGAATCATCAAACAAAGTTGTAGCCTCCTTTGATAGAAAAAATCTATCAAGCCTTTCTTGAATGAGATGACAACCTATCCGCTTATTGCTCCAGGTATAATTCGCTCCTTTAATTTTTACATCCATAAACATGTTGGAGTTCACAAAGTCATTGAAATCATCCATGCTCCTAATAGGTGGTCCATTTCCACCCATTTTTTCTGAAGGGTAAAGAGGAGTGTTAAAATCCCCAGCCAAAATCCAGGGGAAATTATGGAAGATTTCACTTAGATTGCCTAAGTACTCCCACAATAGATCTCTCCCTTGAATTGAAGTCGGGGCATAAATATTTGAAAGGATCCACAACTTGTTGTTGTTTATTTCCTTAAATAAAACACTAATAACCCTGTCATCTTTATGAATAATGGTGCCTTCTACTATCTGAGGATACCACAAAGTCATAAGGCCTCCAGATGCTCCTCTGGATGATTTTCAAACCATATCCCCTTGATTCCAAATTTTTTTTTCTATTTTTTTTACTGAATCTCATCAGTTTTTGTTTCTTGCAACATGATAATAGTTGGATTCACTTGATTTCTTATTTCCATGAGAGGAACTTCATTTAGATTGTTTGGGATTTCTTCCTCTCCCCTTCCCTTGAAGGGGTTTTCCTAATTTTTTTTCTTTAGAACCTGGAATAACCTATTGAAACAAGGTTCTTTGTTTTCCATTGGCAATGTCATTATCAGTTTTAATTTTTTGATGCTCAGCATTTGATATTCTCCCTCTTCTTTTTCACTGCAAAAATCTATAGGAGACTTCACAGTGCTCCTGGTTTGTTTAGGACTAAATTGAGGGGAGGTAATTTATTACAGAACTAGACTACCATATTCCTCAGTCTGAAGAGTTTCACATATATCCACCTCTACATCCAAATATTCTCCTTTTTTCCTGTATTCCCTTGGTCTGCAGGATGGTACCTTAGTAGGATTCACTTGGATCCTAGTGATGATGTTAGGGAGATGAGATTTTTTATTTTCCAATGCCTCAACTTTCTTCCTAAGTTCTTCAACATTAGGGTTTGGCTTTGGGATGCCCATTGGGCTTGAAGTATTTCTAGCATTGGGGTTTAAGGATCCTGAATTGGATGTGGATTCTAGAGATCATGCATTAGGGTTTGGATTTGTGATGCCCATGGGGCTTACAATAATTTTAGCATTAGGGTTTGAGGATCCTAAATTGGATGGGGATTCGAGAGAGTCAGAAAGGTTAGCTTGAAGGTGTTGGGCTTCCATGTCTTCTAATAATCCTCCTACTCCCATATTGGATAGAATTGAAATTTTATTTGAAACTAGAGGATTGGAACTTACCTGAGTATTTTTGTTGCCAAAAACCTGTTGTTTTCCTTTGTCTTGTTGGGACTCTGCACCCTCTCTTTTCTTTTTTTGGTAGATATATTTTTCCTGATTGAAATCCCCTCTACCAGAGAAAATCCTCAAATTTCCTTTGTCTAGCATTCCCTACTTCTGGTTTTCTCTATTCATTGCCAGGTTAGGAAATTGATTGCATAGATGTCCTTGATTTTTACATTTTGCACAGAATGTCGGTCTGTTATTGTATTCTATCAGCTATTTTCTATAGTATTCTCCATACTCTAGCTCCACAAACCTTGGCAATTCATTATTCAGATTAGCATTTACGTAGATTCGTGCATGAGTCGTCCTTGTCCTGGCCAAGGTTGCATGGTCAATGGAGATCAGGTCCCTTATAGTTCTGGCTATGCCCTACAACCAATATTCATTGAATAACTAGGCAGGTAGACTTGGGAGATGAACCCAAATAGGGGTAATGTTAATATTTTGCTTTTTAGGGTCAAAATCTTCACCCCATCATCTGAGAAAAAGGCTCCTTTTTCCTAGAAACCAAGGACCTCCTGTTAAAATGTGGTTAGCATCCTCCATATTGTTAAAATGGATAATGAAGAACCCTCGAGTTAGAGCTACCAACTCCAAGCTACCTACCGATCGCCATTTACTCGTCACCCAATATCAATCAATATCAATGTATAAACCATATCTCTAATAAGGTTTGCGTCTTGACTAAACAAAAAATATAATTTAAAGCCCAACTAGTCAGTATTAATTTAGTCAAGTAACGTAACCTCCTCTAAGTATTGAATTTTAAGCTAAAACTACAACTAAAGGAACTTATGGTTTGCTAGAACATCTTGAAAAATTCACCATAAAAATACCAATTCTAAACCACATGATGAAATCTACCATCTATAGGGATATCTTGGTCAAAGTATTTAGCAAATTCATAGTTTCTCAAGAAGTTAACCTAAATGTGTTTGTTTCAATCATTGAATTGATTTATGTGGAATATATAAATACATCATTTTATGAGAATAATATCCTAAGCCCCACACCTTTGATAGTAGATCCTCCATTATATATCATATATCAAGTTTTTGAAGAACTCAAAAAATAAATTCTGGTTGATAATAGATGAAGACTTAACATTTACATACCAATGTTTATTAGCCATTTTATGATAACAAAATTTGATCTTGATCAATCTAATCTAACTATTATGAATTTTGATAATGGAGATTTTGACATGGTGGGGCTAAGTTTTACCTCCTAAAGTGATCCCTAGAACAATTTATACCTTGTTACATGTTATGCCTTGTGACTTATCCCATATTATTCCTTTACATGAACCTTTGATTCATGATATGCAATTAGTTCCATCCACTTTACCTTAATTTCTCAAGTATGAATATAAATTTTAGATCTATAACATACCAATGCATATTTAAGACTTTAAATACTCTAAACTAATTGGATATAAGAACCAAAAATCTAAAATGTGTTCTCAATTAACAAAATATAAAGTCACAATAATTATTCTAGATAATGAAATGCCTAGTAGTGTAGAAATCATTTCCTATATAGGTGAATCTAGTAAGTTTCCTAGTAAAATCCCAACTAGTAAAAGCCATGGGTTTACTCAACATACAGAAAAATAAAAAATAAAATAAAAAACAATTAACCTAAATTTAGGTCCAATAGCAGATAATTTTAGCCCTAAATTGTTTTACTTGACCATGTTACCACCTCCCTATTATACATTAGGTATGTTGACCATAGGTAGTGCTAGAAATCAAGGCAATAAAGTATAGATAGAAAATTACTTTTTTTGTCTATCCTGAAATTGTGATGAAGAAAAGGTCATTAGCATAAAATAGTTTCTCTATTAGAATAAATATACCTATTATTACCAATTTCATGTCTACATTTTTACCAAACCAATTTTGGGCAACATGGCTTACCATTAAATGAATTTAAGATACCATGAACAAGGCATGAATGATCCCATTTGTGTGGAATCCTAGCCTAGAAAATTTGATATAGAATTTAATCCTAATAAGGTCAAACTATATCATGGCTCATTCTTATTTTTTGATGATGATGAGTATCTATTTATTACATAATTGTGATCAAATTTCTATAGCTAGTACAATCTCCAAAAATATCATGGATTGGAATAAAGGGGATTCTACTAGTGAAAACCATATAATCATTGATGAGACTCTTAATGATATTGTAAAATAGTATTTAATGAACTACCTAGATTTAGTAAATATCAAAATTATAAGTGATTAACCCCTTTATAATCTAGAGGTTGATAACATCATAAAAATCCTTACCAAATCTCAACAAAATGAAGATTATATTACTAGAAATAAATTTTATTTTGTAGGATCTTTTCCTCAAATGGCTAACAAAGTCTATTATCAAATTTCTACTTTAGATTCTAAAATCCATGATATCAAATACCTAGAAAAGTTAATTTCTTTCCCACCTCATATAAATTTGAAGATGATTTGTGTCTTGTAAGATAAAAAATCGTAGATATTAATTGGGAATGTCAGACAAACTACAAGTCATTAAGATAAGAAAGGTTTTATATCTAGTCAAGTGATAATATTACACCAAGTGTACACTATTATTTTTCTTTGTCATATATGGACATGTATAGCTTGGAAAATTTTGTAGCCCTTCATTGCTTAATGGTTAGATTTGATGATGAACTTGTTAAATAAAATCTATATAATATGCATCCTAAAGTAATACTTTTAGTCAAATAATAGTTGTAAAAGCTTCTTAATGTCAATTTTACCAAAACCATAAATAATTATAATTATATTTCCAATGTGGTATTAGTGGGCCAAGAAACAAGAAGTATAAAAATTTCTACCAATTTTTAAGACATAGATAAATCTTATCCTAAACACAACTATGACTTCTTAACATTGACATGTTAATTAAATACATTATTAGGTGTGAAATGTTATCCTTAATGGATGGTTATTCTAGCTAGAACCAAATAAAAATTAAGAGAAAAACCCAAAAACCAAAATAAAACTATCTTTATGACTCCTTGGAATACTTTCGACCATCAAGTGATACCCTATGCTATAAAAAATATAAAAAATTGTCTATCAATAAATAATTACATACATGTTTTATGATATTATGCATGATATCATGGAAGCTTAAATTGATGATTTCTTTGGTCCCTATCTTAACAAATAGTACCACTCTTATTTGAATGGCCAAGAGTCTATAAAAGCGTCTAAAACCACAAAAGTGTATACTTGGTGTGAAATCTAGAAATCATATAGGGTTTATTTTGTCTAAGTGATCCATAGAAGTATATTTCGAGAAAATAGAATTCATCATCAATATACCCCCACCCATAAACCTTAGTCAACTTAAAAAATTCTGAGTTATAATCCAAGCTATTTAGATATTCATGTACCAACATGTAGATAAATGTAAGCTCTTTACCAAAGTATTAAAAAAGGATGCAACATTTTTTTTCTAATGAAGGAACTACCAAAAATTATTTAAGGATATCAACAAGCAATTGATGTCACCTCCTAGGCTTATCCATACAAAACCTATTAAGCATTTTTTATGTATAGTATTAGTCAAACATATTCTTAGGTGATTTATTTGCTCAATATGATGATCAATGAATGGAAAAGTTTGTATATTATATTAATCACACACTACATAGTTATGAAATATCCAATAGTATTTTGTAAAATATTTTCCTATTTATAGTGTTCACTTACTAAAATATGATATATTATATGGTTATCCATGAGATATTTTTTATTACAAGAGTTGTCTCCTTGTGATACCTTATGTTTAATCCTTATATATCTAGATGAACTACTAAATGCATCACTTTTCTTAGTGAGTTTGGACTAGAAATTATAAATTAAAATTGTTAAGGAGTAGTAGCTAATAAGTTAGAATATGCACCATTATAATCCAATTAGCATTTATGGATAAAATTTCCATGATGAATCTTTATTTAGTATTAAATCCAGATACAAAGATGATCATTATTGATCTATTTTTATTTTGTTTTTTTATAAATAATTATATATGAATGAAATATGTAGAGGTAGGATTATTGTTACTCCTCAAGATCATTTAATATATTTTTCTTTTGAACTTAACTTTAGATTTATAAGCAACACAACAAAGTTTTAAGTTCTTGTCCTTGGTCTTTGAGATACCCGATCCTTAAATATCAAAGTATACAAAGCATTTAGTGACTCCTAAGTGATCATCAATAAGGCCTAAAAAATAGTCTATCAAACCAAAGATGAAAAATCCTTATAAAGAGGTTCATTAATTATTTTAAACCTTTGATAAGTTTACAATTGAATACACCACAAGAATAAATAATAACCATGTATATGCCATGTATTCCATAACAACCCTCATTTATTTGGAAAACAAAAATGAGCAAGCAAGTGAAATGATTACATAAATTAAGCATCCAATAACTATAGAATATAAGTTTTATCTTTTAGAATTATTTACCTTTGAATGTGATACTATTGCTAATATTTTTTATCAATACATCTATAACTCCCTAAGGAAAGATACTTTTCTTGAAGGGTTAACTAGAAATTAATAAAATACAATAATATAATAAGCATATTAACATGTCATATCCTATATTAATGTGGCCTAAATATCAATGCTATGGTTTTTAAAGCAAAATAAATATTAGAAGACCATCAAGTAAACCCATTAATATTCTTATGGTAGTTACATCAATGGGATACCCATTGCTAAAAAAAATATTAAAATGGGTTACTAATGGACAACAATGGAAACAGAAACTTGCCACTATGTTAATACATGAAATAAATATAAAAGGCTTAACAATATTATCTAAATATCACAATAGAGATAAATGGTCTACCATATATTACACATAGGGTAATGGTTAAACCTAATCATCTATTAAAATCCCCATCAAAATCCTTAATATACTTGTTAATAAGACCAGGTGACATTGGTACTCATAGATCTATGATGCTCTTTGGTATTATTTCACTCGTGTTAGGATGCCAATAGTTGTAACTCTTTATGCCTTGGTAAATGCATTTAAGTCTATATTTCTCTTCAAGTTTGAGGTTTCATAATCAAGTAATATCTTGAAAAATACTTATTTCAATGATGAGTAAATGTTATAATGGCTTGATTAGCTAAATATTTTAGATGAAAAATGTGTCTATATGTTAAAGCATTTCAGAGTTTACTAGTAAAGACTTAAGATATCCTATAACAAAAAGTTCAAGATATATCCCTTTGAATTAATGAGCTGGTCTTATTAGAAAATCTAAAGAACATTAAAGTGAAAACATATATTAAAGGTAAACTTGAGTTAAATTGTATAAGGTATTTTATCATATTTTCCATGTTTAGTTCAAGCATCCATTCACTATACACACTTGATAGAAAAATTATAGAACCAATGAATATTATGCATCTTAAAATATATTACGCTTTATCAAATCTTTGGTCATGGTTTAGATCTCTTATTCAAATTGTTGATTCTATTTGTAGCATATTGTATCAATGATGACAATAATTTCTTTGCATATGCCTTTATGGTTCACTATATCTTTTGTTGGTTATATTTTTACTTTTATGTACTTTATATTTCTCATCTATCCACATGTATATCTTATAAGTTTTTCATTTTTGAATTTTATCTATATTTATCAACTTTTATTTTTTCTTTGCTTAGATTTGATGATACAACAATGGTATCCACAAGGATAATAGAATGTCGATACTAGCTAGGATTTTAGTTATATATATATATATATATATATATATATTGCTAGGATGTTGATGAGAGTGGAATTCTAATGTCATTTTATTTCCTTTTAACTTTACTTATGAATAAAGAGCTTTATGTATTATCTCAAGGAAAATATTCTAAACGTAAAGCTATTGCTATGTTATCTTCCTATAATAAATTATCTAGATTTTGAAACACACAAAATTTTTGCACATCAGAATATTATAACAAATATTTCCATATTGAAAACTATTTCCCCTATATTTTACTTTTTACTTGTTATTGCTAACACAAAAAGTGTATCCATGATTATAAAAAAAATGATAATACTAGCGAAGGTTTTAGTTATTTTTCATTTTTAGACAATATTGATAAGAGTGGATATTATTCCCCTATTAGTTGTGGACCATCATATTCTCTTTTGTACAAATATTGATATAAAAAAATACATTTAATTATCCTCTTGATCTATCATCTTTTTACATATCTTGAAATCAATTTTATAACGTCATCATCTATAATCTATGTCATGACCCTCCCTTGGTAGAATTTTCATGTTGATAGATGTATGTTTTACTATGTTGTTGTGTGAATGAAATGATAGAATATTTGGATTTGTTATGCAAAACACTTATTTCTTATGGAAAAATATGATATATGAATATTATTATGGAATGTAGGATAATTTCATGCTTGGTTTTATGAAACATGCATTTTATGTGAGAATATGATGTTGCTAATGAAAGTGCACTTTTGTAGGAATAGGTTCCTTTATGGTGGCAGAAAAGACTAACCACTAAGAAAAATGATACCTTGGGGAAATGATGTGATGGGTTATTTGCTAGAATATTTGGGAAGGCAACATGGATGAATGCCCCCTTTCATGAAGATGCATATCATAAAATTGCATATGATAAAGAAATTTCAAATTCGAGTTGTGCTTGTATGATTGCATAATAATTTGACTTATGATGGAAATTATTAGGAATTAAAGTATGGTTGCTTGTAAGTTAAATGTTTAATTGTTTCTTTATGTTTTTCTTCCAAAAAAAAATAGTATATGAAGAATCTATTTTTATTTGGTAATATTATTGTAGTAAAAACTAGAAAAATAGTAATCAAGCATAAATAGGAAAATGAAATGTAGTTTCATTACTAATGATGAGATACCCATTGTACTTGGCTTACTTTAAAAAAAAGATTCATTGCATTAATAAGAGAGAATTTTGGAAGTTTTGCAATTGGGTCTGTTTTTTTGAGTTAAGCACCTTGAATGGATATGGGATCTTCATTACAATTGAATGGGTCTTTGAAATGTCAGTTGAAAAGTGATTGCATTCCAAGAACCTTCCATAAAATTTGGATGGTGGAAGCATGGCATGATGCTCTTTCAAGAAAAACGAAAAAAAATGGAGAATAAAAGGAGGGAAAAAAAAGAAAAGATAGAGAGATTTTGGATAATGTTGGCTTCAAAAAAAGAAAAAAAACAACCTGGAGAGCTCGTGGAAATCAAGAACTCATCTACAGTGGTAAGAGTAAGTAAAACATTTGATTGCTATGTTTTCCTACATATTCATTTAAGCTTAGAGATATGTGCAGTAGAGATATTGCCTAGCTTGTATTTTCAATATTTGGGTGAATGAATGTCTTAGTTTAGCTTTGATATTATCGCCTAAAATCTTATAGATTACAAAACTAGTATTGAGGTAGAGTTTGCATATTCAATGTGTTTTAAAAGGAATGAGTAGTTGAATTTATTGCTTAAAAAAAGAAACTAGAAACTTATTGAATATAGGTTCAACGGAGTTTACTTCGGAAACATAAATGCAAACCTTACACTCTATATTCTAGTGTTGATTTTATCAAATGGTCTTCAACCACTTAGTTTATGGAAAATAGTGCCTTTAATGTTCCTATTTTTGAATAGTTCATCGGCTAACATGAGTTCACTCAGGGACATTGTGAGACATCTAAATGAATGTTCTATTTTAGTTTATTACAATACAAAAATGCATTTTCTGTATTATTTTAATTAAGAATTTAAAGTGTACCGGGAATTCTGGGATTTGATCTATAAATAGATGCAAAATGATTTGTTCCTATCAAACCAGTGAAATAGTTGTAGATATAATATAATGAACATTGTTTCTTATTGCCTGAATGTTATGTGTTATTTTTTATTTTTGAGAAGTTGGAACCTACACTTTAGGAATGATGATGTGTGAATTATCCTAAGTTGATAAGTGGTTCCAGTAGGAGAGTTTAAGAATAAATTAAATATTATTGTGTTTACCAATTTCTAGCTTGTATATAGCTCTTTGTTGAAATTGAGAGTATTCTTTAAATGCTTACAAAGTTTTTAGAATACCCTGATAAGAAATCAAATGATGAAATTGAAAAGTGTGCTTTATCATTGATGATAGTGGAGTTCCTTAAGAAATTTTTGGTACTAGATGGATTGTTGTATGACTTTTGAAAGGATAAATAATTGGTTATGAAATGGATTATTCTATAGTTGTCTGAGTGTTTGGTGTACAAATTGAAATGCTTCACTAAAAATGGTATTGTGGCCATATGAGATGCATCATAGAATATTATTGGATGCAAATAGAAAATTGCCAAAGAATGGATAATGTGTGCAATAGAAATGCAATAAATAAATTGGGAGCCATATTCAGTCCCTAACCAAAGGCATTCTCATTCTTGATGGTTCCTGAGGAGGACTCAAAAGTAGAGGACGTCGATTTCATGTCTGAGATGATGGAATAATGAACATTGGCTATCAAAATTCTGTGTACATGTTCATAAGAAAGTTGGAAGACAACATATGAAAATGTAAAACAATACTATGGTATTGTTGATTTTTCTTCCTGAGGGAAAAACTTTGTTGTTGATGTATACATATGATAATCCAACAGATTAGAAATTAGTGTGTAAGTAAGACTCATGTAAAGATGAAGTTTTTATAACGAGATGCCCTGCTAAATGGAACTATCATCAATTAAGAGAATTACATTGAAGTTGATTCTATTGTTAACTAGAATACTAATGACCATATTGGCTAAAGATGTTGTTTAATAAATATGTGCAAAGTTTGTAACTCTTGGCTATGTAATAAAAAATTAGTTATTTATAATTGAGTATTGTTTAAAAATGGGTTTGTATGATGTGAATATCGAAGGGTTCACATTTGGAATAAAGCTTCTTAAGGTGCTTGTAGAGCCACAAGGTGGTAGTTGATTTATTAACTACTAAAAGTAGCTTTGGAAACATGGTCCCTTAGTATAGATAGTTTGAGTAAATCAAGGAATGGATTACTTGGTTTGGTAGTAGACTGTAATGATAATTAAGGAATGGATGTATCGTGAGATAGCTCTATGTTATGACATCAACCCTTATGTATTAGATGTTGATGAACGATCTAAAATAGAAGAGATTCATATCTCTTTATGCATCTTAAAAATTTAGTCAACTCATTTAGTGGTGTTGAAAACTAATAATACCGTAAGAGTTGCCTTAAACTTGCAAAATATTACTTGCATGAACTCATAGCTAGAAAAACTAGCTCAATTTAAGGATGAGAGAGAAGTCATGGTTCTAAGAACATTCACATATATGGATACATGTGAAGTGTAGTTATTAGAACTTACCTTTTCAAATGACTAAAAAGGGAGTGACCTTTCAACTGACTGAAAAGGAATAACCTTTTGATTAACTAAAAAGGATATACGTTTTCGATTGACTGGAAAGGATTGACCTTCCTTCTTTAGTGATTGAAAAGGAATTATTTTGTCATTGAAGTATGGAGTGATGGCTTAAATATAAATTTTTCTAGCAATCTTACATAGAGGGAATTATGTTGAAGTGGATATAGAGGTTTACGAATTATGTTCATGTAAGGCAATGAGGAAAATTATGGTGAAGTCGATCAACTTAGTAATAAGACTTAAGGAAAGTTCTCTGTTAACTAATGAAGGAGTGAGAGCTAAAATTTAATAAGATAGCACTTAGCTTGTTAAAAAAAAAAATTACTCTTAATTAAGGATAGGAAAGTTGGGTCTTGACAATCTAACTTTAATATTCCTATAACTATCTATGTTATCCACTATTTTCATTTACACATTCACCGTGATTGAAATAACCAATACTAAAGCATCACTAGTGCTAGTGGTAGTAAATACCTATATTCTATATTATATATCACTTATATTTATTCTTTTGAATTCCATATTATTTTTGAAGAGAAGGAATGTCTCAAGAAGTATATTCTTTTAATGTTTTTATTATCATAGTTTTCTATTATGCTCAAATATTATATCCAAATAAAATTCACTTATCTTTATTCTAGCCCTTATGTTGGTACAACAACAATGTTATCTTGTTTTAGTAAACAATCTTATTTTATATTGCTTTTATACCCATGTATAATGTTTGGTGGCCTTAGTAGATTACTTTTACATAGGTCTATATTATTCATCTAAAACTCATATAAACATGGAGGTACTATGTTAATTTAATATGTTGTGAGATGCTTTTAAATTCATTCAATATGTATAATGGTCTTAATAGTTTACACTATGTATTTCCACATTTCTCCCTCATCGTATATAGGAATGGAAATAACCTGTATTTCCAATCAATAATTATCAAATCTCTATGTCTTATCAATCCATTAGCATACATGCTCTATCCTTTTTCATTTGTCATATATTCTATCAACTAGAGTAGTTATTTTTAGTTATATTTTACAAATCTTATTTATAAATATCCTAATATTTATAATCAATTTGAATATTATTTCAATAACATGATGGATATTATTTGTTTTATTAGAAAAAATTATATGCAATAAATCTATATATATATATATATATATGTGTGTGTGTGTGTGTGTATTATAGGGTCTTATTACATTGTTGCATGTAAGTGTATGTTTAGGAAGAATTAATTACTTATAAGCAATTTAAGGATTACCAATAGAAAAAATTAGCTATGCATATATAATATAATTTTCTTATGGAAATAACACATAGAAGTTGGTACCTTTACTCATACACAAGAACATCACTGGTTTTAAATGAATATATGAGATCAAATATGTTCTTGATGGTTAAATTAATAATTATAAGGCTTACCTTGTTGTAAAATATTTTCCTTAGAAAGAGGATTTATTTTAATGGTACATTTTCTAGTTCCATTTGCATGATTTTATGTGTAGGCTACATCATAGATACATGAGATCAATGTTATGAATTATTTTATTCATGTTGACATTAAGGAGGATATCTACATGAAAAACCATAAAGGTTTTATTTAATATGTTTATACACCCTTTCCTTATTAACTTTAAATGCTATTTCATGGGATTTAACTAGGTAACTTGTACATTTTATGATCCATACGTTTAGTTCTAAGGCCAATCATGATGGTAAAAGCTTCATTATTAAGACATATGTTCATGATGTGATCATTACAACAAAATTATCTTCCATATTTCAAGATTAAAATATATCACTTTATTAATCATTTAAGATTGATTTAGGCTAAACTATATTCTTTCTAGGGATTTGAAGGAGACGGGAACCCACTCTTCACGCCCACAATGCAAAATCAAACATTTTCATTAATAATCGGAAAAATATTTACATGCATCCAAAGAAACATAGCCCGCAGGCTTACAATGGCCGGTCTCCGCTTCGGCTCTGTTCTCCCCTCTCTGTTCTACTTCCTCCTCTGTTCTCCGGTCCGCCCCCCTCGAAAAACAAAAATTCCGTCTTTTTAACAAGGTCCCGGTCCTCCAGGCAATCAATGCCTCCACCAAATATAATTTCAAATTCAAATTTCCCTCCTCCGAGATTTTTGAAATATCAGTCTTAAACGGCCATCTGCCCGATCTACCATGGTATCGACATTAATGGTCTTCCTGCACTGGCCGCGTCATTCTGACCGTCCTTGCACTGTCGGCTCCTCCATTAAATTACCAACTGTAAAATGTTACAATGCCAAAAATGTCGAGAAGAAAAAAAAAATGCGGTCGACTCCTCCCTTAACAGTTAAAGTGACCCATAAATTAGCTTGAACACACGTGGTCGGCTGCATGTTCATCTTTCCAAGCTTCTCCCCCTGTTGCCACAAATTTGATCCACGTGCCCTTCACGACCGCCATGTGTCCAGCTTGGCTTTGCCCGGTCGTTCGTCATTTACCCTTGGTCTTGTTCTCTAACTCTCTTTGACTTTCACCACTATCAAAATACCGGCCACGTGTCGGCCTCACACTGGCCGCGATATCGCGATAGGACTCCTTTCTCCGCTTTGCCTTCGAAGACCGTCGCGATATCGCGACGTCGCGATATCACGACGTCTAGAGCTCCTCCTCCCCTTCTTTGTATTATCGTCACGATATCGCGACGTCGCGATATCGTGACGTCGCGATATCACGACGTTTGAAGACCCTCACTCTTTCTTTTCAAAATCGTCGTGATATCGCGACGTTTGAAGACTTCTTGCCTCCTCCTTTCATTACTGTCATGATATCGCGACATCGTGATATTGCAACGTCACGATATCGCGACAAAACTTCACCAAAGTTGCAACGCTGCATTGGGGTCGCGATTTCGTGACCCCTCCCTTCCTTGCCTCTCAGAACCTTCCAAACCAAAAATTGCTTCACAAACCTTTCACAGTACTTGAAAATAATAGATCTAAGTGCAAAGATCTTAGAAAGGAAACTAAAAATATTTGGAAGATGCAAGATTGCTTTTCCCTCACCGGATGCTCCTGCATCAGACACCCCGGGTAAGAAGGAGAAGTGACCTTCACTTCTACGCTGTTTGGGCTGCGTCCCTTGCAATATCTCCGAACATTCATCAACCTTTATATTCGGCTCAAATCCTGCTTCTTGGCAAAGTTTTCTGCCCTCTACCAGGCAAATTCGGCATTCATCGCACACCTTCTCATCTTCGGTCTGCAATGGCTTCAACTTGTGCCGCATTCCATATTTCACCAAGGAATAAGTATTTGCACGACCATCATGCACTACACTCCGATCAAACTGCCATGGCCTGCCCAATAGCAAATGGCATGCATCCATAGGGAATACATCACACAAGACTTCATCCTGGTATCTCCCAATCTGGAACGTGACTAAACACTATTCTCGGACCCAAGCTCGGTGGTCCTTCCACAACCACGCAATCCGGTATAGATGCGGGTGTCTCCTTCTCTCCAGCTGCAACTTAGTAACCATCTCCTCGAAAACCAAGTTGTCTGTACTCCCATTGTCAATAATGACATTACAGACTTTGCTCGCACTTTTGCACCGGGTGTGGAATAGGCTTCTCCTTTGCTTAGACTAGTCTTCTTCCACCAGCATGGTCCTTCTAACAATCATGGCTTCTCCCTTTTCAGCTTCTTCAGAATGCTCTGAATCAGCATCCTCAACTGCCACAACTGCTCTGGCAGGACCCACCTGCTTCTTGTTTACTCTTTCTCGATGTTGGGGGCACTCATATGCCCGATGTCCTTCTTCTCCATAATGGAAACATGTTCCATGAAATATTCCTCTTCCATACCCACGTCTAGATCTACCTCTTCCTCTCGGGTAGTTATCATTCTAAACTAGCGGTTTTGGGTCTTCATCTTCTTCTTTCTGATCCCGGCTGCTGCTCTCCTCTTCTTTTTTATCTTCCTTTCCTTCTTTCTTTCCACTGTTCTTTCCTCCTAGTTCTTTCACTTTCTGCTTGCTTTCAAACCTTCGGTTCAATTTTCCTTCAACCTTTAAAGCAAACTGGTAAGCATCTTCAATGGTGCTTACCCGAACCAAACTCAACTCCTCCTGAACACTGGGCCTCAACCCATTAATGTAACGGGCCACCTTTTCTTTGCTGGCTTCTAAGTGTTCGGTTCTGATGGAAATTTTATAAAAATCCTCCTTATATTCTTGAACTTTTCTGTTCATCTGCCTCAAGCTTTGCATTTTACGTAACAGATCCAGCTCATAGTCAATGGGGATAAACTATATTTTTAACTTCTCCACCATTCTGTCCCACCTGGTAATCCGTTCTTTTCCTCTTCGGTTTCTCTCTAGCTGTACCCCCTTCCACCAAATGCTAGCATGACCCTTCAGTCGGGTCTTAGCAAATCTGACCCGGTTAGGGTCTTCAACTTCTTCGTATTCAAAGTATTCTTCTAATTCATTCACCCAGTCTATCAATTCCTCTGGGTTCAAGTTCCCGAAATACGTGGGAACCTCTAACTTCGGCCTCTTCCCGATCTGGGATATGGCCTTGTATAGCCGGGCCTGTGCCGGGTCTACATCTTCCTCCTCTTCTTCAAACTCATTCTCCTCTTCCACTTCATCCTCACTGTCTGCATCCCTTCTCGGCTCACGTCCTCTGCGTAGCTCTTCTTGCAGGGCCTGGACTTGCCGCTGCAAAGCCCGAAAATCTTCCGCTGCCATGCCTCTTCCACCCATCGGGTTTCTTCTCGGAGGCATCTTCACCCAAACTCAAACCCTCCCACACGTCCTGGCACAAACTGCCTCACGGCCGACGGTCTGTTTATGCACTCAGGAACTCCCGCTCTGATACCACTGACGAAGACGGGAACCCACTCTTCGCGCCCACAATGCAAAACCGAACATTTTCATTAATAATCGGAAAAATATTTACGTGCATCCAAAGAAACATAGCCCGTAGGCTTACAATGGCCGGTCTCCGCTTCGGCTCTGTTCTCCCCTCTCTGTTCTACTTCCTCATCTGTTCTCCGGTCCGCCCCCCTCGAAAAATAAAAATTCCATATTTTTAACGAGGTCTCAGTCCTCCAGGCAATCAATGCCTCCACCAAATATAATTTCAAATTCAAATTTCCCTCCTCCGAGATTTTTGAAATATCAGTCTTAAACGGCCATCTGCCCGATCTACCACGGTACCGGCATTAATGGTCTTCCTGCACTGGCCGTGTCGTTCTGACCGTCCTTGCACTGTCGGCTCCTCCATTAAATTACCAACTGTAAAATGTTACAATGCCAAAAATGTCGAGAAGAAAAAAAAAACGCGGTCGACTCCTCCCTTAACAGTTAAAGTGACCCATAAATTAGCTTGAACACACGTGGTCGGCTGCTTGTTCATCTTTCCAATCTTCTCCCCCTGTTGCCACAAATTTGATCCATGTGCCCTTCACGACCACCACGTGTCCAGCTTGGCTTTGCCCGGTCGTTTGTCATTTACCCTTGGTCTTGTTCTCTAACTCTCTTTGACTTTCACAACTATCGGAATACCGGCCATGTGTCGGCCTCACACTAGCCGCGATATCGTGACAGGACTCCTTCCTCTGCTTTGCCTTCGAAGACCGTCACGATATCGTGACGTCGCGATATCGCGACGTCTAGAGCTCCTCCTCCCCCCCTTTGTATTCTGTCACGATATCACAACGTCGTGATATCGCGACGTCGCGATATCGTGACGTTTGAAGACCCTCGCTCTTTCTTTTCAAAACCGTCACGATATCGCGACGTCGCGATATCGCGACGTTTGAAGACTTCTCGCCTCCTCCTTTCATTACTGTCGCGATATCGTGACAAAACTTCACCAAAGTTGCAACGCTGCGTTGGGGTCGCAATTTCGTGACATGTCGTGAAATCGCGACATGTCACGATTTCGTGACCCGTCGCGATATCGCGACAAAACTTCACCAAAGTTGCAACGCTGCGTTGGGGTCACGATTTCGCGACCCCTCCCTTTCTTGCCTCTCAGAACCTTCCAAACCAAAACTTGCTTCACAAACCTTTCACAGTACTTGAAAATAATAGATCTAAGTGCAAAGATCTTAGAAAGGAAACTAAAAATATTTGGAAGATGCAAGATTGCTTTTCCATCACCGGATGCTCCTGCATCAGGATTTAGGCAACTCAATATTAATTAAGGATATTTCTTTCTTATCCTTAGAATTTCTTGTAAAAAAATATGGTTGTTTAAGCTACCTTCCACCCTTTTATTTTTGGGATTAATATTGAGTTTAACTATCCTTATTTATCTCGCTCACATTTAGTGAGGCATCTACATTGTTATAAGTAGATATTGTAGGATCACACGAGAAAATAAAAAAAAGCCACAAAAAAAATTACAACTAGATTATTTGCTACATTTATATTATTACTCACATCGGTATTTTATATGTGATAATGAATACTATTTACTTATAGTAATTCTTAGATGAGAAAAAAAATCCACAATAGAATTAAGGAGCTTACAAAAAGTGATGGATCCACCACTTCTGATATTCTGGAAATCAGGGATGAAGTTATTTCTTATTTTAACACTCTTCTTGGTGAGAGTAGGTCGTCCTCAGATCTTGCCCTAGATTCTATGCTCTATCACATTCCTCAGTCTGTCTCATATATTGCCAACTCCAAGCTCTTGGCTTATTTTTCTGATGAGGAAATAAATTATGCCTTGTTCTCCATGCACCTTGATAAGGCCATTGGGCCCGATGGCTTTCCTAATTTTTTCTAGACTTACTGGGATATTGTGGGACCCGATGTGTTCTCCACCATAAAAGAGTTTTAGTCCTCTAAGTTCATTCCTCACTGTTTTAATTCCACTTTTATTACTCTCATACCTAAAAGTCCTATGGCCAAATCCATGATTGACTACAAACCTATAAGCCTCTACAATGTGGTGTACAAAATTCTTACCAAAGCTATTGCTTATAGAATGAAGGATATCATCCCCACCATCATTGATACTAGCCAAGGGATTTTTGTTCAAGGTAGATCCATCCTTGATGGGGTTATAACCATTCATTAATCCCTTCACTCTGCTTATCTATCTAAAAAAGTTACCTTTATGTTGAAGTTGGATATGAACAAAGCCTTCGATAGAATCAACTGGGACTTCCTTTTTTTCATCCTTCTTATGTTTGGCTTTCATCCTAAATGGGTTGAGCTGATTAAAGGGTGTATTTCGAATTATTGGTTTTCATTGCTTGTCAACATATCTACTACAGGTTATTTTCAAAGCAATAGAGGTCTACGTCAAGGATATCCCATATCTCCATTGCTCTTCATAATAGCAGCTAAAGCCTTAGGCTAGACTATTAAAGTTGCATGTAGGATCAATCTCATATCGAGCATCAAAGCTTCTATGTAGAATAGCCCTGTATCCCATCAGTAATTTATTGATGATACCATAATTTCCATGTTTGCTTCTATTTTTAATGCCAAAGTCATTAAACATATTTTGCTATTGTATGAAGAAGGAGTTGGCCAAAAAATTAACTTCCATAAAAGCAAGATTTACTTTCTCAACACCCCTATCCAAAGGTAGATTAAGATATCTAGAATCCTTGAATTCACTATGTCATCCTTTCCTACTACATATTTGGGCCTCCATTTGTTCATAGGCAATATTTCTATTTCAATGTGGAATAACGTAATTGAGAGATTATAGAAGAAACTCGTAGGCTGGAAAGGAAACCTTTTATCTCAAGCTGCCAAGGTCACCCTTACCCAAGCTTCCCTTCAATGCATTCCTATTTATTTTCTATCTTCAAATTCCCAGCAGGTGTTTGTCATAAAATTGAGAAAATACAAAAGAACTTCCTATGGTTTGGGTTTGAAAATAATAATTGTTTCCATCTAGTTTCCTGGGAAAAAGTTTGCCAACCTAAAGGTTCTGGAGGATTAGGCCTCTTGAGACTCCATATCCTAAATTTAGCTCTCTTGGATAAGTAGGCATGGTGTTTAATCACCAATGTGGGAATTGAGTGGGCTCTCATTGTTATTCAAAAATATTTGTAGGGCATGAACTTTCTTAATGCTATAATTCCTATTAGAGGATATGCTTTTTGGAAATTAATATTTCATTCTAGGTTCCTAGTGGAAAGAGGTCTAAGGTGAAGACTAGGATATGGCCAAAAATTTGACTTTTGTAATGACAATTGGATCAAAGGAGAACCACTAATAAATGATCCTAATCTAATAGTCCTGAAAGGCGACACTGACAATATTTTTGGTCAAAAAGTGTCCAATTTCATAAGTATTTAGAACAATAGGAAAATGTGGAAAATAATCAAAAGCACATCCCGTCCTGAGGAATCTAAAGAGATGCAATTACTTCTAAGCTCCATGTTCATCCCCTTTGGGAGTCTTAGAGATCAAATATTCTAGGAATTCATTGAAAGAGGGGATTTCTCTATGAAGTCTGCTTACAAGTTGCTTCTTGCCCATGAAGAGCCCATACTTCCTTTCAATCTTATCTGGCCTAAATTCCTCATTCCTAAAATAGCTATTTTTTCTTGGGTGGTCTTTCAAGAAAAATTCTTACCATAGACAACCTTCTTAAAAGAGGTATGGCCATTATTAATAGATGTTTTATATGTTTGTAAGATTGGGAATCCCATCATCACATTTTTATTTCATGTTCCTACTCCACATCTATCCTCAACAAGTTATTCAATTTCTTCCACATCCTTTGGTCCAAACCTTGCTTTATTACTAATATCTTTACCCAATGGTTGAATCCTTTTTGCAACCCCTGCCTTAAGTTCTTGTGGTAAGTTTACCTTCATAATTTTCTATAACAAGTCTGGCTAGAAAGAAATCGTAGAGTTTTCTCTAACAAGATGTTGATTCCAGACTATGTTACAAATAAAATCATTTCCTTTTCTATATAGAATTCTTCCCTTTGTCCTCTTTCATCCCACCCCACCTCTAAGTTTTGAGACTTCCTTGGGCCTCTCTCTCAACCTTCCCATTATGGACAATCATCTGAATCCTCCCTCTAACCTAAGGGTCCTATCCAAATGGATTTCCCCTCCTTCATATTGGCTCAAGTTAAAATTCGATGGTGCTACCAAGGGTAACCTTGGACTAACTAGAGTTGGGGGTATCCTTAGAGATAGTAGTGGCAGAGTCATCCTCGATTTCATAGAATTTTTGAGAATTCATACGAATCAGGTTGTTGAAGCCAGATCCTTGTGGAGAGGTATTTTTCTGGCAAAAGAATTTTTAGATAGACTCATGGTTCAAGGGGATTCTCTAACTACTATCAACTCTCTAAATAATTTCATAAATCTCTCATGAAGTATTAGGAACTGTATCGATGAAGCTAGGTCTTTAAGTCAAACTTTTCAAGAGATTATTTTTTAACATGCTTTCATGGAAATCAATAAAGTCGCTGACGTGACTTGGAAAATCCTGGTGACTTGGACAAGTGGCCTTCCTCAAGAACTAATTGCTATCATGGAGCAAGATAAAATTTCCATAAATGATACAAATATTGACGTGGAGCAAGACAAAATTTCCACAAATCAGTCTAATTCTTGATGATTCTATTTCTATTTCCACTGATTCCCACATAACCTCATTACATAGATTAACCAATTTTATTGGTATTTTCAACATTAATCCTCTATCCACTACTTTTCAAGAATTTTGTGTTTGTGGTTTTTTCGAACTCGCTCGCCTCGCCATCCATCCCTACCATGTTGGTATTTGTTTTCTTGTCATTTGTTTCCACCTCTCCTCCAATGCCATCATTTATTTTCACCCCATAAGTGTCGGGCCATCCATATCCCTCGCTTCCCTTTCTCACACCCTCCATATTTTAACCACATATGCATCTTCATTCGTACCTTCATCATTGATTCCTTCATCTAGTATGCTTTTTTCATCATGTGGGAGGTTGGTTTGGCCATTCACATGCTCCATATCCAAGATGGTTTAAGTGAGGTCTATCACGATCACCTTGAATTATGCAGACTCACCTTTCCCTAATTCACTCAACATCCCATATGATATGGAGATCTCATTGCTTCAAAATCGAACCCAAGGCTGCTTCTTTTTATAGCATTCCTTGTCCCTTTCACCTCCACCATAATCCTTTCCAAATTAATTCTTAGAGCCTCTGTTGTTTTGCCAACATGAGATTTTTTGAGCCATTTTTCCATTGTTGAATCTATCCTCATTGCTAGAGGCTTCCTCCCCTTATTTAAGAGTTTCAATGGAGATTATCTTGAAATTATCTCTACTTTTATAGGCACTTGGTATAATGGAAGGGTAACAATCTGTGATAGAACCTTCGAAGTCAACATCAAGACTCTGGTTGAGCTTATAGGGTATCAAGTGAAAGGGAGGTCAATTCATCATGAAAAACACAATTGGGAAGTTGAACTCACAGAAATTAAAGACAAGAACCTTTGCAAAAATACTCGAATGGGTATGCATCGTGAGGAGCTCCCCTCTCCCTGAAATAGTGTCATGAAACCCATCATGGATTTCGTTACTTTGGATGAACCTAATAAGATTTTATGTAGTTTTCACTTTGCTTTCTTTAATCATTTTTGTGATGTCAACCTACTAAACATTACCCAATTCCTCTTCAACTCCATCAACTACACTTTAGAGCACATCCATATGAAAAATAGTAGCAAGTTACCTTCCCATTAGGGCCTATTCAAGGTTCTATATAGCCACTAGTTGATTCACCACCTTCAAGATGTTATCCTTCCATCTGCCCTTAAAGCTAAACTGAGCCTTATCCAACCCAATATTTTCCAGTCCACTCCTCCATCCTCTAGATATCTTGCCCTGTCATCCAAAAAGAGGGTGGTGGTCAAGACTATTTGTAAGTTGAGAAAAAGAGTTAAAAGTTAATCCCCCAAGCTAAAGTGTGTTCGATCCTCTATGCACTTGTAGAAAATACCATAAAAAAAAAATCCTTAATCATCGACTCCGAGGATGATGATAAGGATACCCTTGATATTTATCTACAATAATTTATCATCAACTCTGTTTCCAATTGCATGTCCTAGATCGTTGATCTCTACAATGCTTTGAACCTGCTCTTCTTCAAGAAATCCTTTTCTGAGGATGGTGGCAAGGTCTCTATCAAAGAGGATATTAAGATTGTTGTTGCTTCTGAGGACGATAAAGAAAAAAATAAAGACATTGATATGGATGAGTCAAATTATGAGCTCTAGGAAGTTGATGCAGATCTCGAAGATAAAGCTTAGAGCTTCCTTTCATGTTGAGGTTTTTTGTAAAGGGCATCCTCTATGTCACCCTTAGCTTATTTTCTGATTAAGGGTATCCTATGTGTTGCCCTTAGTTTATTTTTAGCTGCTTTCTAAGGGCATCCTCCGTGGCACTTCTAGTTTTAAGGGACTGTGTTCCCTATCCTTGTCTCCCTAGTTTATGCATATGGTTTCAAATTTTTGTTCTCTAACATAATTAGGTTTTGGGTACCTGTCAAAAATCATTTTTTAATCAAATATTTTAACTGATCAAAAAAATCTTAGATGTAACTTCCTCAACCCTTCCTCCTTGGTTGGATGGTGTTGCAGATGATATAATTGGGGTGGGAGGTCACTTCTCCATTTGTCTACCCCTTTCCTTACCCTTTGGTGGGGTTTTCTTCTGGTGTCTAGGTTCTGGGATGGTTTTGGGTTTTTCCCTGGGACCTTCCCTAGGTTTTTTGGGTTGCTTTAGGGATTTATTTCCTTGGAGTTCTCAGCTTTTTTTCCAAGTTTTTTAGGTGTCTTCTTAATGTTATATTTTAGTGGTTCTTTAGGTGTGGACTGTTGTGGCTGTAGGAGAGTGGCTTCATGAGTGGTTTTGCATAGCATATTTTTGGTTTTTAGGGGAACCATATGCTTTCTACTATGACTCTACTATTTGGGATTGGTTTTGTGGGTTTTATGGGCTCTCAGTATTTTTTGTGGCCTTTCCCAAGGGCCTATGGTTTGCTTGCTACTATTTTCCTGCTAGAATTCCACATTTGTTTCCCTAAAGTTGTTCATTGGTAGTGTTGAAGGTTGTTTGTGATTTCTAGTTGCATCCTCTTTGTTTGGGATGACCTGTTTTTAATACCTACACCTATTTTTCCTTGTGACTCCTTCCTCTTGGGTTCCTTAGGAACTTTCCATATTTTTCCTATAGTTTGCTATTATGCATGTACTTCTTGCTCTACTCAACTGACATCTTTTTTGGCTTCTCTCTTCTCTACAAGATTATTTCATGGCTTGTGGATATCCTTAGATTATTATTCCACTATCCAAGCTTATGAGGGATGTGATTTTTATCAATTCATCTTCTGGCATCCTTGTTTATTTCTCATCCTTTCTTGTATTGGATATACTATTTTTTATAGTTGTTATGCTCCACCCTCTGGTGTAGGATGGTTTTTCTATAATACTTCTAGTTTCTTGACATTTCCCTACTGGTGTGTGGTGGTTTCCTATTCCCTTCCTGTTGCTTAGGGGGTTTTTTGTATTTTCAAGTTTCCTGAATGATTATGCCCAATTTTTTGTTCTCTCTTGCGTGGGATGTTGCTCTGCACCCAGATGCTAGTATTCCCCTACGTGGGATGTTGAATTCTCCCAATTTTTTGTTACCCTAGTGTGGGTTTGTGTTTGTTTCCTTTTATCGCTTTTGGAGTTGTTTAATTTTGTATTCAGGTGGGATTGACCATTTATTGTTATCGCCTTTTCTTTTTTCTGCTGGGCAAGTTTTTCAATTTTTTGTTTCTTGTTTCCCATGCATTTTCTTTACTTCCTTCCTGAAGGCTTTCCTTTTGCCTTCCTAAAGGTTTTCTTGTTGGCTTTCCTCAGGCCTTTCCTAATGTTATTTCTTGGGCTTTCCTACGACCTTTCCTATGGATTTTCTTATAGAATTTTGGTGACTTTTTGTAGTCAAGTTTTGGGTCCCTTGATAAAAACCCACTTTAATTTAAATTTAACCAACCAAAAAAAATATGAACAACTATTATAGAAACTAAAACATACCCAATTTGTTTTCATAGTAATTAGAAATTATTGGACATCAAATACATTATAATAATATATCATATCATGTAGAATTAAAGTGGACTATTTACATGGTTGACACTATCCCACATAACTTAGTTTATATCTTTCTTTAAACTAGGGTGCAGAAAAGGGTTCACTTCTGTATTTATAAGTTAAATACATCATTAATATGTATACCCATGGAAAATAATATTAGATATGAAAATATATATTTTAAAAGAGTTTTCACATCTATGTATAATGAATTTTATTATTTTTTATGGGCATTTACTACCCAACATTCATCTCATACACCTAATTGGAGAAAAAAAAAAACACTGATCACCAACCAAAGATCTACTTACTTCTACCAATATATGGCTCATCCTAACAAATATAGACATAATCCCTCATAAATGTTTGGCTAGGGTCTCCCATAACTAGAAATATAACTCAGTCCATGCCAAAAAATAATTCTCATGTAAGGACCTTCTTAAAATCATAATTTTCTAATAACGATTATATAATTGAAGTAATAAATATTAAAATAATTAATATTGTTAAACTATATGGTAAATTATGTATAAAACATACTCATTCACATACTCTAACAATCATTTTTGTAAAGTATAATGTATGTAAATAATAAAAAAAATTAAATAACAATATGCACATGCTAAAATAACTAAAGTGTGGTTACAATTAAAAGAGTTCAAGAACAACTATAATATGGTTCTTATAACTAATTATAATGCTCCAAAAAATATGAATAAACATTGTCCATTTTATATTTATTAAATATTAAGCCATGTAAAAATATCATGAATAAAATCATGTAACATTATCATCCATAGCATAAAATCATGCCCACTTTATAATATTTGAAGAACACATGTTTATACTGAGAGAGGGGGGTGAACAGTATAAGATCAACTTTTACTTTTCTTTCCCAAATAATATTATCCAATATTATAAATGGCAATATCAATAGTAGTAATCAAAGCAATGCACAAATCATCACACACAAGAGAGACACAAATTTAACGTGGTTCACCCAATGTGGGCTACTCCATGGAGAAAATATTTCTTCTAAATTTTCTCAATCTAAATTTTCTCAACAATCTCTTGGGAATCAATTCCCTATTACAATGTTTATGGATATATATCCAAAGGAGAAACCAATCCCCCATGCTTTGATTTGTGGATATATTTTCACAAGAGAACTCTTTCCCCTTTTATCTGGTTCGTGGAACTTGATCCAAGAGAACTCTATCTCCTCAACTAGTTTATGGATCTCTCTCCACAAAAGAACTCATTCTTCTTAGTTGGTTCATGGATGTCACTCCATAGTGGAACTCTATCCTCTTGCTCTAGTTTGTGGATATCTCTCCATAGGATAACTCTATCCCCTCTGATCTATTTCATGGATATCTCTCCATAGGAGAACTCTATCCCATTTGATCTGGTTGGTAATCTTCTAGAAGACTTCTACCCCCACTATTCTGGCTTGTGGATCTCTCTCCACAAGAGACATATAGTCCCACTGCACTGGCTGATGGATCTTTATCCACTAGAGACTATTATCCTATTTTCTCTATTACCTCCAAAGCCTACTCTCAAATCTATCTCAAATTTGCACCAAACTCTATTCCAAGTCTAGCACAAATATGCTCTTAATTTGCACACAAATCTGCACCAAATTCTATATTAGGTCTAGAAAAAAATTGCTCCAAATCTGCTCACAAATCTACACCAAATTTTGTCTTAGGTCTAGCACAAATATGCTCTAACTCTACTTACAAATCTACCCCAAGATTTAACACAAATATTGAACAATTCAACAATCAAACCTCCCTTCAATTTTGTTTTAAGTCTTCAGAAGACTTGCTCAAATCTACCTTCAAGTCTTCTCAAAATACTTGCTCAAATCTGTCCTCAAGCCTTCTCAAAGACTTACTCAAATCTATCCTCAAGCC
This sequence comes from Wollemia nobilis, assembly GCA_028583015.1. Lineage (NCBI taxonomy): Eukaryota > Viridiplantae > Streptophyta > Pinopsida > Araucariales > Araucariaceae > Wollemia > Wollemia nobilis. The sequence continues at coordinate 3,642,462 of JAQPPZ010017109.1, forward strand.
TTCTCAAATACTTGCTCAAATCTGCCTTCAAGTCTTCTCAAAAGACTTGCTCAAATATGTCCTCAAAACCTGTCCTCAAGCCTTCTCAAAGACTTGCATACAAACACAACTTAAATATCTTTCAAAAATATTTATTCACACAAACAAATTCTACTTAGAATTCGTTTAACCTTTGGAACATATAGAGAATGATATGCTCTATCAAAAACTCAATATGTTTCACACTCATCAATCTTGTACTCAATTAACCACTCTATATTTTGCAAATTTTATCTCAAATATCGATCACACTAATGCACAATTTCCCTCATTAAAATTGATCTAAAACACCTTCACAATTTCTATCAATATCTCTCAAATCAATGTTCAAAATATTTCATAAAGATGCACTAACTTGTCTTCAACCCTAGCACAAGCAGTTCACAATATCTATCTTAAATTTATCAAACCATTTCAATAATAGAAGCATATATTGTTCTCAAATTATATCCCAAATGTTTCCAAAACATTCAATAATTAAGCACAATTTCCTCACTCAAATATTTCCAACAATGCTTATCAAACAATCCTTTTCACTCCACCTTATGTTCCAAAACATTCACTTCAACAAACACTTCAAATAAAGGATGATGTGCCCACACCCCTTAATTTGCTCTTATGGAGATATATCTTCAAAATCTGTCTCACAAATAACTAATTCTTCTAATGCCACTTCAAGGATTAGATTGCAAGATACTTCCTCAAAATATCCACATGAATTTTCACCTCAAAATATTTTTCACCATACAAACATTACAATAAAATATCAACCACTATAACACCTTATTACTCCTATTCTTTCATGCAAAATAATGCTCAATAAAACAAACTAGAAATTACACACATGAATTTCACATATACACCTTATACCTCCTTCTTATGAAAACAAAAATAATTCACTTCAAATTCCAATAAGACCAAAAAAATTGTCACTTCTTCTCATGCATCCACCAAGCACTTGCAATCTAAAATTTCACCTTTCAACCCTTTCTAAAAAATCAAATCATTTTACTATCCTTATTTCTCCCTAACCATTTCTCATTAAAATGATAAAAATTAATTAACCCTTATAACTCCCTAACCAAGCATAAAGTGCATACCTTTTAAAAATTTTAATTCTGCCCTCAAGCACTGCCATCGCTACTCGAACTCGTAACCTTGCTGACCCTCGTGCCCTAGCACAAGGGCAAATACCATGTGGGCTAACCACTCATATAAGCCTAAGGAGCACATTCTCATTCTTCTCCTTTACCATCGATGCAAAAGACTTCGATCACACAATAACCTCCTTGCAAATCGAATGTTGAACTTGCTGCCTATAATGTGCTTTTCAAGCCAAGCTTGCCAACTAGGCTACCATCCATCGTTGGATGGTGTTTGGGCACCCTCTGTCTTAATATCTACACTACCTTGAAATTCGTAGGAATCTCTCTCTCTACCTTCATCACTTTTTCTGAAAAGAAAATGCAAGTAATAATTTTTGAGGATTCTTCCACTATGGTTTGCAAGCATGTTAACCTTTTTATACACATTGTCCTTTGACTTTGGACATCGTCTCAACTTGGAAAATTTGCCTCCATGCAATTTTTATTTTTGGCGCTATTAAACATTTTCAAAAATATCATAATAATTTAAATCTAAGGTAGATTTAAATATTATAATAATTTTTATTTTAAACTTTTGGGTCCTTTAATTTTTAATTATTATAATTATTTAAATCTTCATAGATTTAAATATTATAATATTTTTATTTTTTCTTGGATATTTTCTTTGGAAAAATTCTTCCTTTTTCTTTCGCAAATGCCACCATGGTAAAACCATTAAACATTTATTTTTCTTTACATAATTGACAACCAATATCATTAACCTATGCCATTAATTATTTGACATCAATGACAACAATATACTCAAAATTTCTAATAATCTCCCCTTTTGTCATTGATGGCAACCCTTTTCTAAAAAATCCTTTTTCCTTTTTCCATACCATTTGATTCCAAATCTTCTCCCCCTGAGAAACTTCTCCCCTTGACTAAATGCTCTCCCCCTTTGACATAAATGGTAAAGGCACTCCTTTGGGACTAAAGATAAGACTCTTAGCTCAGCCCCCTCCCCACCTCCTCCCTTTCTCTATCAACCTTCTTTCTCAACATACCATTTTGATCCTTTTGAGTGTCCTTGTTCTTGCTTGTCTTTGGAAGCTCTGAAAACTTTGTTCTATACCACTTGGACTTATGCCCAATATTATTGCACTTGTAACACTTAATGTTGTAGTTCTTATAAGGTGCAAATGTCTTGAAGTTCCTCCTGGTGAAGCCATATTTAATTTTGTCATGAACCCTATAGTGGATTGCTTTATGACCAAATCAATTACAAGAGTAGCAATACCCTTGAAAGAAATTTCTATCTTTGAAGTTCCTCTTAGTAAAACCATATTCCTTCTTTTCACAAACCTTGCAATGCATAGCCTTGTGACCAAAACAATTACATGAAAAACAATGTCCTTTGAAGAAATATTGTCTTGAGCCCGCTAGTCTCTTAGTCCTTTCTTCTTTGTGATGATACATATTCCTTGTCTGTGCATTGTTTCCTCTCTTAGTGAAGCTTCTATTCTTCAACTTATCCTCATAAGTCTCAATTTCTCCTTCACTCTCTTCCTTTGAAAATTCTTCCTCTTTTGATCTTGAGCTTGACCCTTCTTCTTGTTTCCCTTGTTATTCTTCAAAACCAACTTCTATTTTTATAGATGAATATCTTTGTGCATTGATAATATTATCCAAGGTTTTTGAAATTTTCCCAAACCTGTGTAGCTTTTATTTAGAATCTTTCACTTCCTTCCTTAGTGAAACTACCTCATATTCTAATATTTCACATTCTAACTCTTTTTCTTCTAACTTTCTACTCATGACCTCTTTAAGTCTCCTTGCCTTAGATATTGAGTTTGTTAGGTCTTATATAAGCTTTCCTTTTTCTTCCTCACATTCTTGAACTCGATCCTTTTGTCTTGAATTCTGCTTTCTAACCTTTTTCAATTCTTTGAGAGCAACAATAAGTTCGTCTTCTAGATTGACTATGGCTTTTGAATATTCCTCTAGGTATTCAAGAGCATCTTCATATTCTTCTTCACTGCTACTAAACCCATTCTTTGTACAATGATCTTCAAGGTGACCAAAGTTACCACAAATAAAACATTTGAGTATTCTTGGTTCCTTCTTAGCTTCTTTTCCAACATCTTATTTAACTTAATATTTAATAGGAGTGTCCTTTTCTTTTTCTACTATTGAAAATAGAATTTATTCTTATTCACAATCTGGAGGGTCTTTCATCATTGTCAATGAATATTTACTTCCCTTATCAACATAGAAACTCTTCTTGTGCCTTTGAAATAACGTTTTTTCATGTTTTTTTGACCATACCTGGATTTTCCTCCATTTTTCTTATGATATTGTTTCTCTTCACTGCTACTGCTTATAGATTCAGGACAATTAGATGCATAGTGACCAAAATTTCCATAATTAAAAAATTTCACCATTTTCATACCTTTGTGCTTTCTTGAGTCCTTCTTTCTTCTACCATAGTTAGCTTCTTCATCACTACTTGACTCACTGCTTGATTATGCTTATCCTTTATCTTCTTTGATGCTTTGAAAGTTATCTCTTTTTGGAGTTGGGATATTTTACTATTCTCATCTCATAGGCTATGAGAATTCCATGTAACTCATCCATAGTCAACTGATCAATATCTTTCATCTCTTTTTTGGCTAAAACTTTTCCATCATACCTCGTAGGAAGTGACATTAAAACTTTCTAAGTAACATTGGAGTCTTCAATTTCAAATCCAAGTCCACGCATGGTATGCACAATATCATCCACATGAAGTAAGTATGCAACAATGTCTTCCTCATCTTCCATCTTCAAATATTCAAATATTTTCTTATGTTTTTGTAGTTTTTCCATCTTGACCTTTTTATTTCCCTCATAGGTTTGCTCCAATTTGTCCCATATCTCTTTTGCTGATTTGCAATGCATAACTTTCACAAATTCTGCTTCATGTAATCCACTCAAGATTCCATTCATAGCCTTGGCATTACTCACATGTAATAACTTACCATATTTATCTATGGGAGGATTAGTTGTAGGTGTGAACCCATCCTCAACTGATTACCATGTCACATATCCTTGTGCCATCAAGTAAGTCTTCATTCTTATGCTCCTGAAAGCATAATTGTTCTCATAAAACAATGGTACCTTATTTGATGAAGATTCATTCTTAGATGCCATATGTCTTCCTGTAATATCTTCCTTAATTTTGTTAGACTCTTTCAAAGGAACCTGATCTAATACCAATTGAAGAACATGAGCTTATACTGAGAGGGGGTATGAACAGTATAAGATCAAATTTTACTTTTCTTTCCCAAATAATATTATCCAATATTATCAATGACAATATCAATAGCATTAGTAAAATTAATGCATAAATAATAACACAAAATAGAGACACAAATTTAATGTGGTTCACCCAATGTGGGCTACTCCATAGATAAAATATTTCTTCTAAACTTTCTTAACAAATCTCTTGGGAATCGATTCCCTATTACAATGTTTATGGATCTATGTCCAAAGGAGACACCAATTCCTTTTTCTCTGATTTTTGGATCTCTTTCTATAGGAGAACTCTTTCCCCTTTTCTCTGGTTTGTGGAACTTGATCTAGGAGAAATCTATCTCCTCAACTAGTTCTTGGATCTCTCTCCATGAAATAACTCTATCTTCCTAGCTGGTTCATGAATCTCACTCCATAGGATAACTCTATCCCATCTACTTTGGTTTGTGGATATCTCTCCATAGGATAAATCTATCCCCTCTGCTCTAGTTCATGGATCTCTCTCCACAGGAAAAATCTATCCCCTCTTCACTAGCTGGTAATATTCTAGAAGAATTTTGCCCTCACTGCTCTGGATTTTGGATCTCTCTCCACAAGAGAACTCTATTTCCACTATACTGGATAATGGATATCTATCGACTGGATACTATTATCCTCTTTGCTATGTTACCTCCAAATCTTGCTCTCAACTCTGTCTTAAATTTACACTAAACCTTGTCCTAAGTATATCATAAATCTTCTCTTACTCTACACAAAACTTTACACCAAATTTTGTTTCAGGTCTAGCATAAATCTTCTCTAACTTTACTCACAAATTTGTACCAAATTCTATCTCAGGTCTAGTAAAAATTTGCTCTAACTTTGCTTGCAAATTTACACCAAATTCTATCTCAAATCTACCCCAATATTGAATGCAAAGCTTGAACAAATCAGCAATAAAACCTACCTTCAATTATGTTTCAAGTCTTCACAAAACTTGCTCAAATATGCCTTCAAGTCTTCTCAAAAGACTTTCTCAAATCTATCCTCAATCCTTCTCAAATACTTGCTCAAATATATCCTCAATTCTTCTCCAAGACTTTCTCAAATATGCCTTCAAGTCTTCTCAAAATACTTGCTTAAATCTATCCTCAAAACCTGTCCTCAAGCCTTCTCAAAGACTTGCATATAAACACAACTTAAATATCTTTCAAAAATATTTCTTCACACAAACAAATTCTACTTAGAATTTTTTTAACCTTTAGAACATATAGAGAATGATATGCTCTATCAAAAACTCAATATGTTTCACACTCACCAATCTTGTACTCAATTAACCACTCTCTATATTTTGCAAATTTTCTCTCAAATATCAATCACACTAATGCGTAATTTCCCTCATTAAAATTGATCTAAAACACCTTCACAATTGCTATCAATATCTCTCAAATCAATGTTCAAAATATTTCATAAAGATGCACTAACTTGTCTTCAACCCTAGCACAAGTAGTTCACAATCTCTATCTTAAATGTCTCAAACCCTTTCAACAATAGAAGCATAGATTTTTCTCAAATTATTTCCCAAATATTTTCAAAATATTCAAAAATTAAGCACAATATCCTCACTCAAATATTTCCAACAATATTTATCAAATAATCCTTTTCACTCCACCTTATGTTCCAAATTATTCACTTCAACAAACACTTTAAACAAAGGATGATGTGCCCATACCTCTTAATTTGATCTTATGGAGATATATCTTCAAAACCTGTCTCACAAATAACTAATTCTTCTAATGCCACTTCAAGTATTATATTGCAATATACTTCCTCAAAATATCCACATGAATTTTCACCTCAAAAGGATTTTTTGCCATACAAACATTACAATAAAATATCAACCACTTTAACACCTTATTACTCCTATTCTTTCATGCAAAATAATGCTCAAAAAAATAAACCAAAAACTACACACATGAATTTCACATATACACCTTATAACTCCTTATGAAAATAAAAATAATTCACTTTAAATTCCAATAAGACTAAAGAAATTATCACTTCATCTCATCCATCCACCAAGCACATGCAATATGAAATTTCACCTTTCAAACCTTTCTAAAAAATCAAACTACTTTACTATCCTTATTAATCCCTAACCATTTCTCATTAAAATGATACAAAATTAATTAACCCTTATAACTACCTAACCAAGAATTAAGTGCATACCTTTTAAAAAATTTAATTCTGCCCTTAAGCATTGTTGCCGCTACTTAAATCCATAACCTTGCTAACCCTCGCATCCTAGCACAAGGAAAAACACCATGTGGGCTAACCGCCCACATAATCCCAAGGAGCATGTGCTCCTTCTTCTCCTTTACCATCGGTGTGAAAGACTTCGATCATGCAAAAACATCCGTGCAAATTGAACATCGAACCTACCTTCTACAACGTGCTCCGCAAGACGAGCTTGCAAACTAGGCTACCATCCACCATAGGATGGTGTTTGGGCACCCTCTATCTTAATCTTCGTACTATTTCAAAATTTACAAAAATATCTCTCTCTACCTTCACTGCTTTTTTTGAAATGAAAATGGAAGCAATAATTTTCGAGGATTCTTCCACTATGGTTTGCAAGCACATTAACATTTTTATACACATTTCCCTTTGACTTTGGATGTCAGCTCAACTTGGAAAAGTTGCCTCCATGCAATTTCAATTTTTGGTGCTATTAAACCTTTTCAAAAATATCATAATAATTTAAATCTAAGGTAGATTTAAATATTATAATAATTTATATTTTAACCTTTTGGGTCCTTTAATTTTAAATTATTATAATTATTTAAATCTTCATAGATTTAAATATTATAATCTTTTTCTTTCTTCTTAGACATTTTCTTTGGAAAAACTCTTCCATTTTTTTCGCAAATGCCACCATGGTAAAACCATTAAACCTTTATTTTTCTTGACATAAATGACAACCAATGTCATTAACTTATGCCATTAATTCTTTGACATCAATGACAACAATATACTCAAAATTTCCAACAATATCCATATAAATTATCAAAAGCAAGAAAATTTAAATGATAAAATGAAATTCATATCTTGGTATGCAGAATATTTAAAGCTAATATTTGGAACATTTTACCATAATTTTATTTCAAAATAATTTTAATGTATTGAAGAATAATATTTTCATTGTGATAGAAGACATTGGAAAAATCAATACTATAATAACTACAATTAGTTTCTTTTTCATCCTATTCATCCCCAAAAAATTTTAGATCAAATACTTAATAATTTTTTTTTTATCATTCATCATGATATTATTTATAATATAATTTCATAAATAATAATAGGATTTAGTCTTCCATTGTGCGATTAGTTGTATTCAACTTATAGAATTACCACATAGTTTGATTGATTATAAATTGTTGGAGCATCAACAAATAATCTCTTAAATTTTGAAAGGTTGACCAAAAGGATATGATTAATAGGTCATACTATTTTTGCATAAATAAATAACCAATCCTTGATTATTGAAATAAATTACACTCACAAATTCATGTTAAAGTAAAAGTATAGAATATGATATGCAATTGTGATGTAAAGTAGTTATTAACATAGCATAGAAAGAAAAAAGTGAACAAATAAAGTAATTGTAAACTAATATATATATATATATATATATATATATATATATATATATATATAGAGAGAGAGAGAGAGAGAGTAGAATAACCCTATAGGAAAGGGTATCGATGATCATAGTGTAGACATAGAAAATTAACCCACTTGAGTGAGTCATTTTCCCTAGATCCTTAGAGAGACCCTTCAACTTGCCCAAAGCAATTTTAGGCCTCTCTCCCCTTATTTTCCTTTTTTTTTTAGTTCTCGTGAAATCACGATCAGCCCTTATAGGGCACGATTTTTCCTAGCTAGAGTTTTCTCTTACTAACTTTTCAAATTGACCTTCTTTGACATCAATCTCCCCTTGGTTTTTCCATCCATTTTTGTTTCAAATATCTTATAAATAGAGGGTTTGAAGAATTATTTTTTCCCCAACTAAGTTATGAAGTGAAAAACCCAAGCTAATAATATAATAAGAAAATAATAAGTTTAGACAAGTGCCAACAAGATCTTATTACAAGTGCCAAGTAATTTGTTGAAGCTATTTGATCTTTGTGGAGTTCTCCTCTGTTGCATTGATTGTGTGTTGTTTCCCTTGGTGGACAAGTGTTGGAGCCCTAAGGAGGAGTCTACTATCTTGGAGGTCTTCATCCTTTTGTCTATATTTTCACTACCACTAGGTTGTTTTCACTCATCTGCATTCGTACATTGCTAATTTTGCACCTGTTATTAGTTTATTCACATTATTTTGTTGTATTTTTCTTCTATTGTGAAATTGTATCCCATAATTATAGGGTATTATTTCATCAATAGTGAAATTATATATGCTCCATATAGAGGAAAATTTCACCTACATTAATCTTGGGGGTAGAAGTTCACCCTCAAATCTTAGATTTGTATTTTATGTTACATTTAGAGCATAACTATACAATTTGCACTTTATTCATCATACTGTTTTGTTGCATTGTATTTTATTTGTTCATCTTATAAAAGGAAAACTTTTTCTATTGCATTAAAGGTAAACTAAAATGACTTAGTGGGATTAAAAATTGTGCCTCCAAGTACAACCATATAGCGGCCTAAGTAGACCCCCTAAAGCTGATCATATTTTTCAAGGGTTTTGTAAATTTATTTTTCAGTATTGAAGATGTGAAAATATTGTTGGATGCAAGATAAATCTTGGAAAAACCATCGAATCAGATAAGTTTCCTAGTATATCTCTAGGTTATTTTTTGATTTCTTTCTATCCATTTCTATTCAATACCTAGATCACAAGTAAAGAAAAGTATTTTATCAAATTTGTAGGCATTTGAAAGACTAAAAACATATAGTGTGCATCTAGGATTTAACTTTGTTTGTGCATTTCTCTTGGATCCTTGCTCAAATAATTTGTTTTCTAATCCTAGGGTTAGTGATCATTCAAAAAAAGAATTATTCTATGGATAGCTATTGTCTTCCAGCATCTTGTATATTGTATTTTTATTTCTCTTTTTATAGTGTGTTTTTAGAAAGGCTAAACATAGGTGCATGCTTAATTGACACATTCAAATACATTCCACCTCAGACTTGGAGTGAGTCCTAAAATCATTCCTGGTGAACCCTTCTCCTTTGCCCATTGAGTGTAGAGTTATAACATACCCCCCATGGTTCACCTCAGATTCCAATGGATTTATCCAAGAATCATATGTGGTAGGGTGGTTTTCCCCCTCTACATATTTGATGAACCTGATGTGAATGTGCGTCTTAGTGGCAAAATTAGGAAGCCTCTTCCTTGTATGTTTTTCTTTTGAAAATATTTTAACAAGACCACTAATTTGTTTGCTTAGGATTAGAATAACATTAACAAATATCTTTAAAATATTCTTGTGTGTATTTTGTTAGTTTTATATTCTATCATTTCACTTCTTCTAGTGGCTCCATTGCTTAGAATTTAGCGAAGGTAGCTAGAGTCTGGTCATGTTCCCCAAGAAGATGATCATATTGATAGATATAACCCTAAAATTAATGAAGAGGAGCAATAAAATAAGGAAACTAAAACAAACTATGATACCTTTGAAGGTCTTGATGGTGGCTACATCTTTAAATCATTTGATTATGAAGGTTTCATGAATTGTCACAAGGCAAACTTGTTGGAACTATGGAATGGAAAGCTTGACTAGAAAGAGGTGAGACTCCTCCTCTGCCAACAATATATCCTAGATGTGTTCACACTAACCCTTTTTTATAATATTTGAATCATGGTAATATTATCCATAAACCAAATTATTCCACTATCGTAACCACTTACATTGGAAGGAATTCACAAGTTCTTTCAACCAGTAGTGCCATGCAAGATTTTTTTCAATTTCCTCCTCATTTTGCTAAACTCAACACTCTTGTTTTTTTACACCAATTTTTAGTTATCCTCTATAGAAATATACCACATACCATAATTATATCAATTCCCAAACATAAGCCAAGTACTCTTTCAACAACATACCTATACCTATCCCTTAGGGAATCTAGGGGTATTGCACAACAACAATCCAGAAGTGCAAAGATTAACTAATATGGTGAAACGGTTGGTTTCAAGAGTGGATATAACTAAATACCCTGGTTTCACCTACAACTATAAATAAATGTCCAATCAATCCTTAGACCCTATAATTGTTGCTAAGACCTATCCTAAGCATTTTCCCATGTCGATTTTGCCTATATTTAAGGAAATAGAAGATCCAATTGAGAATTTAAGAAATTTTAGAACAACTTGCCATGATATCATATATGATGACATGTTATTGCTAAATATATTCTCTAAGAGCCTTGGTGGAATGTCATTAGAGTGCTATTATCATTTTTCCAACCATTCTTTGAGGAATTTTGAAGAGATAGTTGAATTATTTGTGCAATAGTTTAGTTCTTATATTGAAAAAATGTAACCATGAAATATGTTTACATGTTAAAGCAAGGTTAAGAGAATTTTTTTTTAGAATTTTATCTCGTTGGAGGAGTCTAGTTGGATACTTGAGATATACCTTACCTCCTTGAGATATTTATTAGAGATTACAAGAGAAATTGTATTATGCATTGGAAACTACAACTATCATATTTTTGATCAAGCAATTGATCAAGAAATAAAAGTAGAGCAAGCTCTTATCAAAATAGGATAACTTAAAGAGAAATAATACAAGATCACTAAAAATTAATATATGAAAAATCATGTGGTTGGTGATGGGGTAACAAATTGTAGGCCTATTAAATAGCATTATTAATAACCTTAAAAATATGGTGCTTAACTAGCCACAAAAACCCCCATGAAGGAATTTCACGAAGCTCAACATGCATATGAATGTGGTTTTAAAGTAGCTTTTGAAATCTAATATGATTGAGTTACCTCCTATAAGGAAACAGAATACCACAACTGATTGGTATAAGGTTGGTTAACACTATGAGTATCATAGTGTGGAGGGGCACTAGACATTCTTGTAGGAGGTTGAAAAATGTGGTTCAGGACTTGATTGATGAAGTTCACCTTATCATAGAAGGTTCTTGTCCACCAAAAAATCAACCTTCTACTCAACAAGTGCCCACAACTAATAAAGCTATGAGAATATTCCAAGATCTCATACCTAAGCATGGGTAAAAAGTAGATAATCAAGTGTTATATCGAAATGTTCCACCTCCCTATGATAATATGGTCAGTATGAGAGAAGTAACTATAAGGCAACAATATCAATCTCAATCAGCTCAACATTCTCAGTAAGAGACAATCTCTTCATCTAACCCACCCTCGAATCCCATCCTAGTTTTTAAGAATTCTTACAGGAGGAGTATGAAAGTAAAAACCCCATCTTTAGTATTTAAACCTCAACCTAAAGTCTCCTTTGATATTCAACATAAGTTATCTAGTATCCCAACCAAAATATCTATATTAGAACTCATGCAAACTTCTCCTATTCATAGGGAAGTTTTGTTGGAACTTCTAAGACAATAATCTATCCTTGTAGAAATTTTCCCTAGTATAGTGGCTAATATTGTAGGTTCTCTTGGGATACATCACATTACATTTATGGATGATAATATGCCTTCCTAAGACATGCAAAGGGATTCCTCCCTTTACATCACAATATTTATTGGGAGAAATTTTTTAAACAAATCTTAATTGACAATGGTTCATCCCTTATTATAAATTTTTCCAAAATTTTGGATTAGAAGTGGAAGAATTAACTAAATACAATATTATCATCAAAAATTTCAAAAAAGAGTCCCAAGAGGCCTACGACATTATATCCCTTCCCATGAAGGTTGGACCTCGGATCTTAGATACCTTGTTATATGTGGTACCTTACCCAACATCTTTCAATATTCTTCTTGGATGTCCTTGGATCCACACTATTAAGGTTATTCCTTCTACTTTTTACCAATGTTTAAAATTCAAATTTAAGGATCAAGTTGTCACTATTTTGGGTGACCCTCATCCATTTGAATATATTTGATGGTTGTGAAAGCTCAGTCTGATCTCAATATTTATCCTTTGGTTTATCATTTGCTCCTCCAAGTTCCTCATCTCAAACATCTGAGCAACTTGAATTATAAAAGTGAGTGAGGAACCTCAAATCAAAGTTCCATATTAAAATCAAGTTAATCATTTTTTTCAAGAGCATCTTCTAGATCTTGCCAAGCTACCACCTTCACCAAGGAGTATTGGTTTACCTCATAAGAAGGGTGAAGTTCTACACATTGATACTTGTACCTTTATCTTCATGGGAATAGCCTTAAAATAAAATATTGGTGGTAAAAACCCTTCTCTTGTAGAGCATTATTTTTCCCATTGTTACTTATCCAATGATTACCCACTCTCAAAATAGATACTATCTAGCATAATATATGTTGGTAAAGGTTTGGGACCCCAATAGAAAGACATTCAAGACCCTTTAGATGTTGAATTCTAGCCTGGGAAGTGTGGTGTAGGCTACATTCCAAAAAAAACCAATATTTACCATTCGATAATGATGATCACCTTAAAACTTATGCTGAATATATAGATCATCAAAGATTGGAGTGGAGTGATGAGTACGAAGGACCCCCTTATCTCTCTAACATTTGGTTTTGTAATATGGTAAATTTTATGTATTTTGATGATAAATATTTTGCTTCTCAAAGAGACCCTGATTCACTATCTTATAGATATATTACAAAATTAGGGATTGCCCCTCCTTTTGTTAAGAAATATGGTTCAGTTAGGGTTTATGAAGATTTTTGTGTAAAGTATATCAAAGAAAAGGCTATGAAGGATATTCCTTGTGATTTTGATCATCAAGGTGATCTCTATTCTAGGTTTTTCTTTGATGGATAAATCCATTGTATGCATATTCTTTTTATCAAGATAGGAGGCACAATCAGACTATGTGTTGACTACCATTTTTATTACTTGCATTAACAAACCGATATAATAATAATAATAATAATAATAATAATAATAATAATAATAATAATAATAAATCATTAGTTAGACATACCTTGCACTTCATTCACCACATTCATTTGTTTTTTCATACTTCATATTTGCCTATCATATTTCGCATGATTTGCCTAAAATTTTATTGCAGTTACATCTCTGATTGCATTTTTGCTTGCTCATGATTGTTTGATCATATAGTTTTCGGGTACCTCATGATAATGGAACATGATGACACCTAGTTATGTCATAACTGACATGCATTACACTTTCACTAGGAATTTGATGCCTAACGAAGTCCCCAACCTAGGGTTTTTTGCTTATTCCTTCCTCCTCTTGTTTTTGTTTCTTTTCTCCTTTGTCTTTGATTTTGTGTTCCTTGACCTTGAAAATTTTACTAATGACCATCAAATTCTATAATATTTTGATGCAACATGTAATGGGAGATAGCAATCACAAGATGCAGAATAATATGAAATAAAGTAAATCTACGAGATGACTGAAAATATACTATAAATAGAAATGATGGAGATGTTTACAAAAGTAGTTATGGAGGAAATGAACACTCCATGAATATAGCTACAACTCAAGAATGGGCATTGAGCATATTACACCCCATCACAATACATCACATTGCTACATCATGCCACACTGGTCTACACTACTTCCTACTACTATATCTTACTCTATGTCTATGGCCCTTTATATAGGAAATAGGTTCCTTGGCCAACACTCTACCTAGATGTGCAAGGGCTAGATTGCACATATACAGCTTGCACTTTGACACTTGTGCATTTATTACATTGCATGAAGTAACTAGATAAATTTCCCCTAAAGTAATCTAATGTCCTAAGTATGTACCAAGAAAGGTACATTTACATAATCCAAATGATGTAATAGTCTATTTCTAACACCCCCCTGTATTACATTATTTGGATATTGAAGACTTTAGTCTTCAATGTGGATCTTCTTCAAGTCATTAAAGATCTGAATCTTCTTCTCTATTTTCTATAACTTGTTCAAGCAAGTGATTAGTGTCTTCATAATCTGTCATTCTTGCTGAGAGAGCTTTGATTTCAAAATCATCTGTCGATTCTTCCAGTTCTTCAATTTCTTCTATCCTCTGAGCTAGATGTCCTTTTTGATTTATTTTTCGATACTCCAATTGAGGGTAATTGATTGGATGCTAAAATTATTGTTGATGAGGATTTTGATATTGTCATGCCTAAAATTGATTCCCATTGTTCATCTGATTTCCTTGATTCTAATTTTTGGGATTGAACCTACAGTAGTTGGTGCTATGGCCTTTTCTCTTGCATATCTGACAATACCTATTGTACCATGCTTTTTGTCCTTTTGATGAAGTAGCAATGTTTCCCTATGGATTTTCTTTAGATGACAATGCATTGTTAGACATTTCATATTTACCTATATTTTCCACTTCATATTCCTATAGAATATTGATTAATTCATCAAAAGAAGTATCTTTACTTAGAACTTGTAAAGATGTTACCAACTGTTTATAGTTGTCTGGAAGTGCTCTCATAGTTATTTGAGTAAGAAGTTCATCCTTGATTGTTTCTCCTAAGGTAAATAATTTCCCTTTGATATCTGCTACCTTCCTTAGGAATAGTTCTATGCTTTCTCCATTATTCATTTTTAATGAATGAAGTTGAGTCTGAAGATGGAGAATGGTAGCCTTATTCTTTCCTTCAAATATTTTCTCTAGGCTTGTCCATGCATCTGAAGATGTTTTTGCTGAACTGATATAGGGTTGTATTTCATCAGTGATTGCAAAGGTTATTATCATAAGTGCCTTTGAATCATTATCTATGAACTTTTGGATTTCAATATCATCTGTGGTAGGTATTTGTGTTTTCCCTTTGATGATATCCCATAGTTTTTCATATACCAAGATAGCTTTCACTTTATTCTTCTAGGAAAAATAATTAGGACCCTTGAGTAATTGAGATTCTGCTAGGAAGAATTTGTTTGAAGCCATTTGAAAACCCTAATGTCAATCCTCAGATTTTGTAGAATGCCTTATGACTCCCTAGTATGCTATGGATAAGATATAGTGCTTTTGTAGAATTATAGTTCAATATTGATTGATTTTGTAAGGTTTTGTAGAATACCAAAATCAATTCCTATTATCCCTTATTACTCCTATTGAACTAAGCATTGTTCCCAAATTTTAAAGAGGTTATAATGTTGGATCTTTTGTCTCCTTTTGAAAGGATTGAGACAATAATATTATGAATATCCAACCTATGAGAAAACTCTCTTTATAAATAACCCTTTGGGAATTAGGTTAAGTGTATCTAATTTTCCAATTAAATGATTTGATGTAGTAGCCCTTATGACTCCCTAATATTTGGATAAATTAGATCACAATAATATTTGCAAATATTCAATTTTTATCCAAGTAGAAAACCTTATTACTCCTAGGTTTTATATTGCAAATATTTGATTCATTTGATAAAATATTCCCCTTGATGTATGGCTTTCAATGTAAATAAATTCCTCTGATTTAAACCTTATAACTCCAAGGAAAGAAAGCACATATAAACGAAAATAATTTTACCTTTATCCAAGCAATGTTTGACGCTAATTTTAGAGAAGCTTGAACTACAAAATTTACGTAGACATCATGGATGTTGTGGATGTATCCTCCAATGGAAGTGCTCTATGTTTAATGCATTCCAAATCTGGCGTCTTCTAGTCTCTTCCCTTGACTTTGGTTGCCTTGAGCATTAAAGGCTCTAACACCTTCTTGACATGTTGCAACTCGATCCTTTTTGCATAGATGATGAGAGAGTAATTTTGATGATGAAGAATGCTTGCTGACTTTGGTCATTGACATCCTTAAATGGAGAAGATTCATCTCTTATGTGCCAAGTGGCACGATCATTTCCCTTCAAGTGCTTGAGGAGATTTTGGTGCCAATGAAACATTTGTCTACCTTCTTGTAACGTAAGAACGTTACGTTCTTTAGCAAAATGCTTGGTCTTCCTCTTTGACAAGTGTACTCAATGCACCAAATGCACCAGCCTATTCATGTAACTCCTCCTTGAAGATGAGCGCTCTCTTGAATCGAGCGTTAGGGTTTTCCTTTAGTGACAAGTGTCACTTTCTTCTCTGCATGGACGTAGTCTCTATTGTTGGTTCGAACGGACCCTTTGAGACCTTTTTAGCTTCGCAAATCCCCACCTTTGCTTTCGTTCACCTGCACAATATTCTACTGGGATATGTAGCAATAGTATGGAGGCCTTGAGCACTACTTTCAATGAGTGTATATGGAGTAAGTAATACTCCAAATGGTGCTTCAACTTTCTTTTGCTTTATACTTGTTTTTCATCCTCCTTACATAGATGCTCTTGCTCATTGAATGATATTGTTTCTCCCTTGCTCTTGTACATGTATCTTGTAGGTTCAGCCATCTAGAATGTGAGGAGTATGAGCCCTTCGTATGGCTCCTTGAGCTAGGCTTGGATGGCTGCTAGCATACAACTACTTCCAGCTGGTTTTTCCAGCAAGTGTAGTGCCTTTGAGGCACCTTTGAATCTGCCTTCTCTCCCTGTATAACCAGATTAGAAATAGTGCACTATAATGTAAAATAGTTTTTTATACAAGATGACCTTGTTGCACTTTCTTTTGCACTCCTCTTTGTAAGTCTTAATTTTTGGTTTTTGAGGCAGAATATTGAGTGCAATATAGGGGTTTTGAGGTTGTCTCTGGATTAGACACCTTCCCCTATTTGCTTGGATATTTTATAAATGAATCCAAGCTTGTAACCACATGATAGAAGCTATTTTTCTGCACTATTTTCTTGTGCTTTGAACTTGAGACTCACCAAGTCTCATTTGAGGCTTCTTTTGATGCTCTTATGGTGGTTACTTTCTTCTCCAATGCTTGGAGGATTGAGCTGATTTTGTGGCTTCCTTAGGCCACTTCAAAGTTGCATATCTCAGTGCATTAATAGTGTCTTTAGACACTTTGACAAATTCTATTTTTGTGCCCTTCTAATGAACACAAACAATAATCTTTGAGAGCAATATAATAGTGCAAAATGAATCTAATAATATTTTACTTCTACTGCACTAACAATTTCACCTTATCACTCCAATCAACTCTAAAAAATAATGCACTTAATCAATTTACTACAACTAATCAAGAATAATCTGAAATGAATCTTCAAGAATTATTCTAAAATTTCTTTATAAGCAAGGTAATAGGAGCTAGTCTTCATTTTCTTTCCAAAGTAGATGATAGGTAGTTGATAGATAGTTTGAGATTCTAAAATCTAATCAACTCCTAAAGTGCAAATGAACCTTAAATAATCCTTTCTTTTTGCACATTTGAAGACTCTTAATTCAACTCTCCTTTTTGCAACTTTACTCCAATCAAGGTGCTTAAACAAACCTGATAAGTAATCCACTTAATGAATTTACTTGCACCAATAGTTGCTTACCTTTTTATGAAAGCCCTTTTCACCACTTTTGTAGAGGATGTAGATCTTGGTGTCTAAGATCACCAAGTTGTTGTCTTGAGTAAGATCTTGTAGCTCTCTGTAGGCTGCCTTGAACAACTTCATCTTCACCAAAATATGGTCTCCAACTCTCTTTCACGAGCCTAGGATTTTGGTGGCTTGTTCTCCTCTTGTAGTCTCCTCCTTTTGTTGTAGATTAGAAGAGATCTTTGATTCTGAAGTGGTGCCTTCTTGTTGTGAGAGGCAATCTCCAAATCTCCTGGATTTGGTAGGCTTCTTCTATCTGAATCTTCCTTCAAGCTTCTTGTCAAATTCTGACTTCAAATAGGATCTTCTTCTCAAGATTTTGAATGTCTTGAGGTCTTCTGAGATTTGGCACTCCTTGCCAAATTCTTCTTCTTGGGCTTGTTGTCGGATGGTGATAATTATCCCAAATCTTTCACTATCTCCAATAGTGAATTTCTCCAATGAGTTCTCCTTGGAACTCCTTTGATGATTTCTTTAGTAAGGCTCTCCAAGCATTTTACTAGATGCTCGTAGAGGCCTCTCCAAGGCCTTGCAGCTTCTTCTGGTCTTCTTTGAGACCTTATCTTCAACCTTCTACTTCTAGAAGTGTTGGTGGTGAGATCTTCTCCTGGATCTCTGATTCTGCTACCTCTGTATTCGAGCAGGACTCTCCTAGTCCTTCTTCATCAATGAGATCTTCTCCTGATATCTTTTGCTTCAGGTGTTGGATTGATTCTGAAGAAGATACTCTTCCTAACCTTTTTGTAGGAAGCTTTCCCAACTCACTGAATCTCCTTGTTCCTACAACAAAGTATTAGTACTAAAATCTGCTTCTGAATTAGATACTCTCTTCTGGAGTCTTCTTCAGGATCAAGGCTTTTGTGGCCTTTTCTTCAAGGCTTCTATGGCATTTTCTTCAAGGATTATGTGGCCTTTTCTTCAGTACCAAGGCTTCTGTGGCCTTTCCCTCTGGATCAAGGCTTTTGTGGCCTTTTCTTCTAGATCAAGGCTTCTATGGCATTTTCTTCTAGATCAAGGCTTCTATGGCCTTTTCTTCTTGTGAAGTTTCCAATATAGCAATGGAGATCTCCTATCTCCAAACTTCACCATAATTCTTCTCCAGAAGTCTCTTCTGTAGTGTTCTTCTCTTGCAACAACTAATCTCTGCACTATGAAGGCACTCCGACCTTCGAGCAATGAAGTTGAAATCTCCTAGATTTCTATTGTAGGAGGTGTCCCAATCATCTGAGTATTAATTCCCTATAATAAAAGAACCTTCAAGTTAATTTCTCCAGATCTCTTAGATGAGCTTCACTAGTTGATTCATCAAACTAGTGGATCAAGTGTTGAGTCCTAGTCTTCACAAGTTTTCCCTTGAAACTCTGTGGAAAGACTCTAGCCATATGCAATCTCAGTATTCCAAAATCTGAGATTTCTTTCAGTCCTTACTTGTGGCTCTCCTTAATTCTACCACCAAGACTCTTCTGAGAATTTTTGATAGTGACTGGTCCAATGGCACGTCAGGTTCTCAAAAAACTTAGGGTCAATGATAATGGTGGTTTTCCTATTGACCTACCATGGCTTTGATACCACTGTTAGATTTTGATGCAGCATGTAATGGGAGATAGCAATCACAAGATGCAGAATAATATGAAATAAAGTAAATCTATGAGATGACTAAAAATATACTATAAATAGAAATGATGGAGATGTTTACAAAAGTAGCTATGGAGGAAATGAACACTCCATGAATATAGCTACAACTCAAGAATGGGTATTGAGCATATTACACCCCATCACAATACATCACACTGCTACATCATGCCACTCTAGTCTACACTACTTCCTACTGCTATATCTTTCTCTATGTCTATGGCCCTTTATATAGGAAATAGGTTCCTTGGCCAACACTCTACCTAGATGTGCAAGGGATAACTTGCACATATACAACTTGCACTTTGACACTTGTGCATTTATTACATTGCATGAAGTAACTAGATAACTTCCCCCTAAAGTAATCTAATGTCCTAAGTATGTACCAAGAAAGGTACATTTACATAATCCAAATGATGTAATAGTCTATTTCTAATAATTTATTTCTTCTTCTCTTTTAGTGTAGCACATGCACACACTCACATATTGTATTCCTTTTTCTATTCACATTCTTGCACACACCACACCCCTATCGAGTAGTACTTGCTAATACATCATGCACACACAACACACCCCATAGTTGATAGTTTCATGGTTACAAGCGAGAGGTAGCCTCCATTCAATCATTTGCAAGCATACATACCAATGGGTATATTTCTTTTTCTTTGTCCATCTTAGTGACCACTACACCCATAGTGGGTTTCACTCCACATTATTACCATATTAGTGAGTATTACATCCATAGCAGGTATCACTCCACTTTTCCATCTTCTTTTTACATGATGTATGTATGGTTGGTCACATTGATATGATATGTTCTACACTGACCCAAGCATAATTTCTCGAGCCCCTTTTTATTCCTTGTTGGAATTTTTCTTCTTATTTCTTCATCCTCTTCTTCTTATTGTTCTTCACACCACAAGGGGCTTCAATGGAAAGCATTTGGATACGGAAGCAATGGCGTACTGAGTGCGATGCAAACAAAAGCGGATGTAATGCTAAGTCCTACAAATGAACAAAGAACTACAGTGCATGAAAAGGGAAAATAAACAGAATGAAATGAGATGTAAAGAAAAATTAAAGTGTAGCCTCTTTTATTTATTTTTCTTGATATCAGGTTACAATACATCTCCCCCATTTTTAGGGGCTAGGAGCATTTGATACAATTGTTACACCAATGGATGATACGCTTCCCTTCGAGATCTTTTGCGTGCCCACATTTGAAATGGGTGGGCCAAACATCATCGTCGCTTATGTGAGTATGTCTATAGTTCCTTGCTACCCCTCTGATGTTAAGTTCCTGCATTCAAAGAAACATCAAATGATTAATAGCACATGCGGATGAAGGGAAACATGCAATCCCCAAGGCCTCCGGTTAATGCATACATGAAATAATTAAAACAGTGACCAAAATACATCATAATAAGATGAAACTTGAACAAAAGCATGTAAACATCATCATGAACACACTGCAAAAGTAACAATCAAGAAATCTATTGTAGATTTCTAATCGCTCTGGGGTGGGATGATTAGGACTGTCATAAAATGTCCGAAAGTGACCTCCCAAATTTCCCATACAGAGGCCTCCAAAACACCTGAAAACTTGGGGTTAGGAAAAATAGGGCATTTTAAAATGACCCAGAAGGGCAGATTCTACAAATTCTTCCTCGATATCCCTATATCTGAAGGTGCTCCCTGTATGTTAGTGAAAGTGTAAAACAATGAAAACATAGTAAAAACTTATCAGAATGGAATGAAATTTGAATAGAAATATATAGGAATAACATAAAACAAGATGCAAAAGAAATAGTGAAGAAATCTACTATAGATATCTAATCGCTCCAGGGTGGGGAGATTAAGACTACAATAGTGCAGGGGGGGCGCCCGGGGGCAGGATGCCCACAGTTTGGGGCTTGTTTTTGACACCAATCCACTTGGGATGGGTCCAAAACATCCTAGGGGATTGTGTCAGCAAATTGGGTGTGGGATTGTGGCCAATTTTTTGGGTTTTGGGTTCGGATTGTGCTCCTAATATTCACCCGATAACCTCCCTTCCAAAAGAGAGATCAAGGATGTAGGAAGAACAATGAGGGTGAGGGTATAATTCGATAGCACTCCATTGCTCCAAATGCTCCTACTCTATCCTCATTTTGGGGTGATAAGACTCACCATTTTATAGACATGAAGGTCTACTTTGAATGTGCATGCAGGGGCACATTTTGGCCATCATGCCTTGTCAAGGGAGAGGAGATTCCTCCCTGATTAAGGGCTCCATGACTGCCTCTATGACTGCCTCTTTGAGCTTTGAAACACTCACTCACACTCCCATGCATTGAAGGTGGAGTTGAGTGGTGGATCTGGGCTACCATTTGTCAAGGTTTGGCTTTTTACCCGTCAAACTTGCTATTCACCCCACCCTGGAGCGATTACTGCTAATCGTTTCGAGGTGGGGCGAATAGCATTCTATTCACCCCAGGGTGGAACGAGTAAGAAGCAGGGTGCTTGAAAGGTTCCAAATTGACCTTTGACCTTCCAAAAATTCATTGGGAGTGGTTAGGACCACTGTTCAACCTTTAGGGGTTGCCCTAGGGGTTGTGTATGCCAATTCGGTCAGTGCTTGTAGCCACATGATTATATTGGTATTGTTTAGGTGTCTACAGATGTCCCTTTTTGGGATGTGCTATGCGTGGCACAGTGTTGAGAAAAATTAGATAACCAAAGAACTTAATGATTAGGGTTTCTTAGTAACCTAACCAAATTTTGATGCCCTAAGTATGGAAAGGGCACACATTCATGAATCCTTACTTCTGATGAGCTAAGGAGCTTAATTCAAGTGTTAACATTTTTCGGTGAGGTGTTACTTGATCTTGGACATTGTTCAATCATGAATAGGCAAAGGGCACAACATTTTTTCTGTGGGAACCTTGAGTTCATGATTCTAGAATGCCAAGTGTTTGATTAGCTTGTGATTATTGCTTGTTTTCTGCCCCAAGTAGGAGCATGATTATCTTTGTCAAAGATTTTTTGAATGCATGCCATTTCCTTGATTGGGTGTGTATTTGTTGATTGGTGACTAAGTGTGACTACCCCCTCAAGCGACGAATCGATGAGGGAATGACACGAGAAAAGTGACGAGTTCCTTGACCCAAGATGACTTTTTTAATGGTGCCTTCAATTTTTTTGCGTTGAATGCTTATGCAATTTCCCAACAATTGGACCTATTTTTGGTGGGTTTTAACCCTTTTTGTGATGCCTTTTGGGGTTGAAATTGTCAAAAATCCATCCTCCTATAGAGTTTTCCGGCTATGGTAGCCTTATTAGGGAGTAGGATAGTGACAATTTGTGACCCCAACATCGGTTTTGTGTGCCAAGAATTGCAGGCGCAAAGGTGCCTTTGTTCAGCAATTTTATTGCTATTTTTGGGTGGGTTTTGACCCTTTTGTGATGCCTTTTGGGGATGAAATTGTCGAAAATACGTCCTCCCGTGGAGCGGTCCAGCTATGGTAGCCTTCTTAGGGAGTAGGATAGTGATAATTTGTGACCCCAATGTCGGTTTTGTATGCCAAGAATCGTAGGTGCAAAGGTGCCTTTGTTCAACAGTTTTATTGTTGTTTTTGGTGCATTTGGGATGCAGTTTTGGTTGTTTTTTATTTTCTTTTTCTGTAATCATCCCAGGGTGGGATGAATACCAGTTTTGAAATCATCCCAGGGTGGGACGAGCACTAACTAGAGTGCTCATCCCAGGGTGGAACGATTACAAGCCTAAGAACCTATATAAGGGCCAAAAATAGGTTTTGGGCTCATTTGCAATTGTTTTTTCTAGCGATTTGGAGCTGTGGGGAGGAGTGCTAGTTTTCAAAGCGAAGTGTTGCCAAATTTTCATGGACACCATGAGTTCAAGGACTAGATCCTCGAGTGGCGGAGGTGAGGTGAGACCGACAGGTGCTCCTTCCTTCTTCTTATTTTTTGTTTGTTTTTATATGAATTTTTAAAACTCGCATTTTATTATTGTTTTTTGTCACATTAAGGTAAAAACCCTAAATGAATGTTGTGGTTTTATTTGTTTTGTTTTGTTTTTTTTTTTAGTATTTTGTTCATTTAAACTAGGATTAAACCCTAGGTTAAATTTTATTTATTTTTGTTTGTTTTTAGCCTAAGGTTAAAACCCTAGTAATTTTATTATTTTTGTTTAAACTAAGGTTAAAACCCTAGGTTAGAATTTGTTTTGTTTTTTTTTTTGGTCATCATTAAGGTTAAGAACCCTAGATGATTTTTGTGGTTTAATTTGTTTTTTTTTTTTTTTTTTAGACTAAGATTAAAAACCCTAGTTTAAAATTTGTATTTTTTTGTGTTGTTTATTTGATTTTTTTTTTGAATGTTTTTTTTGCTTAGACTAAGATTAAAAAACCCTAGTTAATTTTTGTTTTGTTTTTTTGTTTTGTTTACACTTAAGGTTAAAAAACCCTAGTATAGTTTTAATGTTTTTGTTTTTGATTTTTTGTCCACACGTAAGGTTAAAAACCCTAGTATGATTTTCTTTGTTTTATTTGATTTTTTTGTTCTTGATTGTACAATTTAGTTGATTGATCTGTACTTTGGTTGTACAGTTCTGTACTTTTGTTTTTTTGTACATTGTTTGTCGTCTGTACAGTTTATTTGAATGTTTAAACTAAGGTTGAAACACTAATTGTTTTTTGTTGTTTTATTGTTTTTGTGTACACTACTGTACATTTGTTTTGTTGTCATGTTTTAATGTTTTTGTGGTGTTTTTGTTTTTCAGGTTGTGAAGAGTCGATACCGTCAGCCGATGGTATTTTCTAATGCGCA
The DNA here is from genome assembly GCA_028583015.1 of Wollemia nobilis. Classification (NCBI taxonomy): domain Eukaryota; kingdom Viridiplantae; phylum Streptophyta; class Pinopsida; order Araucariales; family Araucariaceae; genus Wollemia; species Wollemia nobilis. Next base: position 3,666,904 of record JAQPPZ010017109.1, read on the forward strand.
GGATGCACTAACTGTGGAAGACTAGGAGTGGCTTGATGCCCTTGGGCTCAAGTAGGTGATGTGGCTAGAGCCTATGGTGGGGGATCGGGCATATCTGACTACCCTGATCAATTTGTGGGATCCCCGAACAAACACCTTTCATCTCCTAACAGGGGAGATGACAGTGACTCTAGAGGATGTATATCAAATTTTGTGGACTCTGATAGATGGGCTGCCCATTCAGATGACTCCTCGTGATCAATGAATGGTGGTGCTAACACGGTGCTTTGGGCATGCGACAAAGATGGGGGTGGATGGGGCAATGGAGAGGGTAAAGGGATACTGCCTGATTGGAAGGATTTTGGTGTGATGGTGGTTTGAGAGGGGCGTATTACGGGTGAGGCATGCTCTGATGATGACCCTCATCTCTAATATGTTGCTTCCCGACTCCTCAAGTGTGAGGTTCCCTTGGAATCTCCTATATGTGGTGTTAAGACTGGTGGAGTGTCCGATGACAGCACCACTAATTAAGAGTTGGGGTCAGATGCTACTAGCATAGCTATATGACGAGTTGTATGAGGTTTGCTGTCGGAGGCAAAAAGGGATTGGGTGCAGCTATCTGTTGTAGTGCTAGGGGTGGCAGCACATAGCTATGGAGTGGTCGTAGGGGTTGCCTTGGACCACTCAGGGGGAGATGGTGGAAAGGGATATTGGCTATGCTTCTCTATGGTGGAGGTCAGAGGAGTAGGGGTAGAGTCGATAGTGGATAGGTGTTGTAGAGCACTATGCTAATTCCTTCTCTTGGATTGCTCCAGGAGAGGTGTTTTGGTGGCCATATCGGGACTATCTAGCCTGGCCTGAGGCTAGGGAGTGGCTCCAATGAGCACATAGAGGGAGGTGGCTGATCGGGTGGCACAGGACTAAGCAGGAGTACTTCCTGTATGTCCAGGTGACTTGATAGTTTGGGGTGCGCCAGGGATTTCTTGGTGAGCCCTTGATCTATCGGTGTTGGGGCGATGAGAGGACTCTATCCTGGCCGATTATTGAGCTACTGGGAGAGGAGTCGAATGTAGTGATTGATGTTCCCAACATGGACAATGTCAAGGTCACTATAGAGTACAACTAGTGGTGGAGCATGCTACGATGGCGGGGTGAGGTGCCTCTAGGAGGTCCGGATGTAGAAGCAGCAGGCTGTGGGGTTGCGAATGTACCGAGGGAGGGTTGGGGGGCTCCACATGATGATGTAGATATGGTGGAGGTAGATGACTTGACTAGGGATGATGTAGGGGTTTCAAAGCAGCTAGATACATAGGACATCCTAGAGCAGTGGATGTCGAAGCAGCATGCCATCCCGGAGATGCCCATGCCTCAGGCAGTCCCAGGATATAGGGAGGCTAGGTTTCATGCTGAGATAGCATGATTGGAGGACCTACTATGAAGATGGTATGAGGAGCATAGTTCCAAGAGGGATTGCCTACGGGCTCAGTTGGGGCAGCGGGATGAACCATTGGTTGCATACCATCGACAGGATGTGAAGTGGGGTCGGTTTTGGGTGGAGTTGGAGGCCGATATTATCCACCTTGGTGGACAGTTACTTGAGCTCACTGGAGGTGGATCTTCGCATCAAATGAGAGACAATGAGATTGATCAGTCTACTTCCTCTCATCACAGGCGGGTGGGTGAGGGTAGCGCTGGTGGGCATGATGTAGGGTCTAGTAGCAGATGCCCTAAGAGGTATCATAGGACCCACACCACTAGGGGTAGTTCCAGTTGCACTGATCCTGCATGATCATGGTGGTCGATTCCCTAGGCTTGGGGTTTTTGAGTTTTTGATTTTTTTTGTGAGGTCAGAGGACCGACTTATTGTAGCCTACGAGAATTTTTTGTGATATATACATGACTTTCTTTTTTATTATACACTTGTTCAATCATGAATAGGCAAAGGGCACAACATTTTGTCTATGGGAACCTTGAGTTCATGATTCTAGAATGCCAAGTGTTTTATTAGCTTGTGATTATTGCTTGTTTTGTGCCCCAAGTAGGAGCATGATTATATTTGTCAAGGATTCTTTGAATGCATGCCATTTCCTTGATTGGGTGTGTATTTGTTGATTGGTGACTAAGTGTGACTACCCCCTCAAGCGACGAATCGATGAGGGAATGACCAACATGAGAAAAGCAAAGAATTCCTTGACCCAAGATGACTTTTTTAATGGTGCCTTCAATTGTTTTGCGTTGAATTCTTATGCAGTTTCCCAACAATCGGACCTATTTTTGGTGGGTTTTAACCCTTTTTGTGATGCCTTTTGGGGTTGAAATTGTCAAAAATCCATCCTCCTATGGAGTGGTCCGGCTATGGTAGCCTTCTTAGGGAGTAGGATAGTGACAATTTGTGACCCCAAAATTGATTTTGTGTGCCAAGAATTGCAGCCACAAAGGTGCCTTTGTTCGGCAGTTTTATTGCTATTTTTGGGTGGGTTTGACCATTTTGTGACGCCTTTTGGGAATGAAATTGTCAAAAATACGTCCTCCCGTGGAGCGGTCCAGCTATGGTAGCCTTCTTAGGGAGTAGGAAAGTGATAATTTGTGACCCCAACGTCAGTTTTGTATGCCAAGAATCCCAGGTGCAAAGGTGCCTTTGTTCAATAGTTTTATTGCTATTTTTGGTGCATTTAGGATGCAGTTTTGGTTGTTTTTTATTTTCTTTTTCTGTAATCATCCCAGGGTGGGACGAATACCAGTTTTGTAATCATCCCAGGGTGGGACGAGCACTAACTAGAGTGCTCATCCTAGGGTGGAATGATTACAAGCCTAAGAGCCTATATAAGGGCCAAAACTAGGTTTTGGGCTCATTTGCAATTGTTTTTTCTGGCGATTTGGAGCTGTGGGGAGGAGGAGTGCTAGTTTTCGAAGCGAAGCACTGCCAAATTTTCACGGACACCATGAGTTCAAGGACTAGATCCTCGAGTGGTGGAGCTGAGGTGATACCGGTAGGTGCTCCTTCCTTCTTCTTATTTTTTGTTTGTTTTTATATGAATTTTTAAAACTCACATTTTATTGTTGTTTTTTGTCACATTAAGGTAAAAACCCTAAATGAATGTTGTGGTTTTATTTGTTTTGTTTTGTTTTGTTTTTTGTATTTTGTTCATTTAAACTAGGATTAAACCCTAGGTTAAATTTTATTTGTTTTTGTTTGTTTTTAGCCTAAGGTTAAAACCCTAGTAATTTTGTTATTTTTGTTTAAACTAAGGTTAAAACCCTAGGTTAGAATTTGTTTTGTTTTTTTTTTTGGTCATCATTAAGGTTAAGAACCCTAGATGATTTTTGTGGTTTAATTTGTTTTTTTTTTTTTTTTAGACTAAGATTAAAAACCCTAGTTTAAAATTTGTATTTTTTTGTGTTGTTTATTTTATTTTTTTTGAATGTTTTTTTTGCTTAGACTAAGATTAAAAAACCCTAGTTAATTTTTGTTTTGTTTACACTTAAGGTTAAAAACCCTAGTATAGTTTTAATGTTTTTGTTTTTGATTTTTTGTCCACACGTAAGGTTAAAAACCCTAGTATGATTTTCTTTGTTTTATTTGATTTTTTTGTTCTTGATTGTACAGTTTAGTTGATTGATCTGTACTTTGGTTGTACGGTTCTATACTTTTGTTTTTTTGTACATTGTTTGTCATCTGTACAGTTTATTTGAATGTTTAAATTAAGGTTGAAACCCTAATTGTTTTTTGTTGTTTTATTATTTTTGTGTACACTACTGTACATTTGTTTTGTTGTCATGTTTTAATGTTTTTGTGGTGTTTTTGTTTTTCAGGTTGTGAAGAGTCGATACCGTCAACCGATGGTATTTTTTGATGCACGGGATGCACTAACTGTGGCATACTGGGAGTGGCTTGATGCCCTTGGGCTCAAGTAGGTGATGTGGCTAGAGCCTATGGTGGGGGATCGGGCATATCTGACTACCCTAATCAATTTGTGGGATCCTCGCACAAACACCTTTCAACTCCCAACAAGGGAGATGACAGTGACTCTAGAGGACGTATATCAGATTTTGTGGACTTCGATAGATAGGCTACCCATTCGGATGACTCCTTGTGATCAACGAATGGTTGTGCTGACACTTTGCTTTGGGCATGCGACAGAGATGGGGGTGGATGGGGCAGTGGAGAGGGCAGAGGGAGACTGCCTGATTGGAAGGATTCTGGTGCAATGGTGGTTTGAGAGGGGCATATTATGGGTGAGGCATGCTCTGATGATGATCCTCATCTCTAATATGCTACTTCCTGACTCCTCAAGTGTGAGGTTCCCTTGGAATCTCCTAGATGTGGTGTTAAGACTAGTGCAGTGTCCGAAGACAGCACCACTGATTAAGAGTTGGGGTCAGATGCTACTGGCATAGCTGTATGACGAGTTGTACGAGGTCCGCTGTTAGAGGCAAAAGGGGATTGGGTGTAGCTATCTATTGCAGTATTAGGGGTGGCAGCATATAGCTGTGGAGCGGTCGTAGGGGTTGCCTTGGACCACTCGGGGGGAGATGGTGGAAAGGGAGATTAGCTATACTACTCTATGGTGGAGGTCAAAGGAGTAGGGGTAGAGTCAGTAGTGGATAGGTGTCATAGGGCACTATGCTAATGCCTTCTCTCAAATTACTCCAGAAGAGGTGTTTTGGTGGCCATAGCGGGACTGTCTAGCCTGGACTGAGTCTAGGGAGTGGCTCCAATGAGCACATAGGGGGAGGTGGCTGATCGGGTAGCACAAGACTAAGTAGGAGTACTTCTTGTATGTCCAGGTGACTTGACAATTTGGGGTGCACTAGGGATTTCTTGGTGAGCCCTTGATCTATCAATGTTGGGGCGACAAGAGGACTCTATCCTGGCCGATTATTGAGCTACTGGGAGAGGAATCAAATGCAGTTATTGATGTCCCCAACATGGACAATTTCGAGGTCACTGTAGAGTATGACTAGTGGTGGAACATGTTGTGATGGTAGGGTGAGGTGCCTCCAGGAGGTCTGGATGCAGCAACAGTAGGAGGTGGGGTTGCGAAGGTATCGAGGGAGGGTTGGGGGGCTCCATGTGATGATGTGGATATGGTGGAGGTAGATGACTTGACTGGGGATGATGTAGGGGTTTCGAAGCAGCCGCATACATAGGACATCCCGGAGTAGTGGATGCTGAAGCAACATGCCATCTCGAAGATGCCCATGCCTCAGGCAGTCCCAGGAGATAGGGAGGCTAGGTTTCACACTAAGATAGCATGATTGGATGACCTACTATGAAGATGGGATGAGGAGCACAGTTTCAAGATGGATCACCTACGGGCTCAGTTGGGGCAACAAGATGAAGCATTGGCTGCATGCCATCGACAAGATTTGGAGTGGGGTTGATTCTGGGTGGAGTTAGAGGCCGATATTATCCACATTGGTGGACAGTTACCTGAGCTCATTGGAGGTGGATCTTCATGTCGAATGAGAGACAATGAGATTGAGCAGTCTACTTCCTCTTGTCACAGGCGGGTGGGTGAGGGTAGCGCTGGTGGGCATGATGTGGGGGCTAGCAATAGATGCCCTAAGAGGTATCATAGGACCCACACCACTAGGGGTAGTTCCAGTCACACCGATCCTGCGTGATCATGGTGGCCGACTCCCTAGGCTTGGGGTTTTTGAGTTTTTGATTTTTTTTTGAGGTCAGAGGACTGACTTATTATAGCCTACGAGAATTTTTGGTGATATATACATGACTTTCTTTTTTATTATACACTTGTCATGATTTATCGTTTACTTTTATTCACTTTTATTTACATTGATGTATGCATATGTTATTATGAATGTGAATGTTTCTACTATATGGTGTATGCATATGGAATGGATTAAATGATTTGTTGATAACTTGGCGGTGGCACCATATGCTATACAGGGTTTACTGGCTTTTTGTACTATGTGATTGCTTTGTGGAATGACTTTGCATGTGTAATATATTTTTTTTTTGTATTTTTCGATGGTGATGTAAGAATGGAATGTACCACAGGTGTTCTAGAATGTAGTTAAGGTTTTTTGAGACTCAAATGTTTTAACTAACTAGCCAAGACTGTACATTTATCTCACAAGAATTTTGAATAAGGTACGAATTAGACTTGAGTTTGACCAAGTTATTTCACATCTCTGTGTGTGCCAGATATCGCCAGTGCTAGATAGGCTATCAACCAAAACTGTACTGAGGATCACCTAATTAGATCCACTCACTCCTTTGTTGTATTTAGTGAGATTAATATGCGGTGCAATCTAGGATACCATAAGCTAGCTCATCCACATGCAAACATTGATCTGTACATAGTTTAATGCGACAGATATATTATCATGCAGGAGGTTTGCCACTAGTGACCAGTAGGCTATTCAAAAAACCGGTACTAAGGATCACCTCATGACCTTCTGAATGCTAAGAGTTCCAGGGATTCATGTTTGAATCCCTTATTTTCTTTACTTTTATTGGGATACTTGCTCGCGTATGTAGTGATAAAAATCACTATTTATTTTTATTTTTTTCTTTTGAGCAAGGGATTGGAATTTTAAGTGATGAGAATCACTATTTCTTGTGCTTTTTGATGTATGCATTGTGTGGGTTTTGATGTCAAACTTTCAAGTTTGTACTTTGACTTTTTGCAATTTTTTTTTTTTGGATATTTGCAACTTTTTGAGAATTTGGGATTCTTGGGGAATTGGGTAGGGAAGATGCTTGTCCTTTTGCCAACTCTAAACATTCTTGGGGTCATTCGCATAGGGGGATGAGCGATATAACCTTTTCACTGTATGGTATCCTAGATTACTTTACAGGTTTCATCTTTCGTTCACACAACTTGGGAATTTTTTATGTGTTTTAACTTGTGTTGGGATGCGACATAACAAGGTGTGATCCAAGTAAAACTCTACCTTTGTAAAAATCTGTCTGACTTTGTACAGTTTTTGGCTAGAAATCTAAAGATAGCTAAATGATGAAAGCCCTGGATACATTAGAAGACAACTGATATGGTGAAAAAATGTGGATGGCGTTTATTTTTGCTGGACTATTTACAAAGTGGAAAAATATGGAAAATGATGGAATTGCCGAGTAATTACAGTCTATGGTGCATTCGACCTGTATGACCAAAAAATATGCAATGTATGTTTACGATGCCTAATGCAACTTATTTTTTTGTGTTTTGATTTTTAAGAGTATGCATGGAAGTGAGATGCAATTTTTTTGTTATTTTTGATTATTTTATTGTTTTTTTTTTTGAAAATTTTTTATGGTTGGTTTATCTCGAGTGGGTGCGGTCCAAGTGATTCTTTCGGATCCTTGGAGGTTTTGACCAAAGGGATTATAGATACCTTTGGGGCATTTTGGGTGACCAAGTTATTGTGGGAACCCTTGAGGCTTTTGGTTCGACCAAAGGGTTTATAGATACCTTTGGGGCATTTGGGGTGACCAAGTGATTACAAGAATTCTTGGAGCTTTTGGTTTGACCAAAGGGATTATGGGCACATTTGGGGCATTTTGGGTTGACCAAGTGATGATGGGAATCCTTGGAGCATTTGGTTTGACCGAAGGGAAAATGGGCACCTTTGGGACGTTTTTGGGTTGACCAAGCGATTGTGGGAATCCTTGGAGCTTTTTGGGGTGACCAAGGGGATTATGGACACCTTTGGGGCATTTTGGGGTTGACCAAGCGATTATGGGAATCCTTGGAGATTTTTGGGGTGACCAAAGGGATTATGGTTACCTTTGGGGCATTTTTGGGTTGACCAAGCAATTATGGGAGTCCTTGGAGTTTTTGGTGTGACCAAAGGGATTATGGTTACCTTTGGGGCATTTTTGGGTTGACCAAGCAATTGTGGGAATCCTTGGAGATTTTTGGGGTGACCAAAGGGATTATGGACACCTTTGGGGTATTTTGGGGTTGACCAAGCAATTGTGGGAATCCTTGGAGCTTTTGTGGTGACCAAAGAGATTATGGACACCTTTGGGGTATTTTTGGGTTCACCAAGTGATTGTGAGAATCCTTGGAGCTTTTTGGGGTGACCAAAGAGATTATGGACACCTTTGGGGCATTTTTGGATTGACCAAGTGATTGTGGGAATCCTTGGAGCTTTTTGGGGTGGGCCATGGCTCTTTTAAATGTGGAATGGCCTCAAATGACTGATGTTCAAGGGTTCTAGTTCCTTGATTCCATCAAGAGAGGCTAGTCGGTATGTTCTAGGTCTTATTTTACTGTCAATTACATAAGGACCTAACCAGTTTGCCATGAACTTGTCCATTAAATGGGGTGGAAAGTTAGAATTTTGTTGGTTCTCTTTCAAGACCAAGTCACCAACCTAAAAGTCCCTCAGGTGAACTTTCATGTTATATGTTTTCTTAAGTCACTCTTGATAGATACGTAAATGCTCGAGAGCATTGATGCATCATTCGTCGAGCAACATAAGCTAGTCTAATCGGGACTACCGCATAGTGTCATCATAGATGAACTCTTACATTGATATGCATAGGGAAGGTATTTCCAACTCAAGAGGCATGATTGCCTCGGGGCCATACACCAATGAAAATGGAGTTACCCTAGTGGACGTCTGAATGCTAGTGTGATAAGCCCAAAGAGCAAGTGGGATTTGAAAGTGCCAATCCTTATGACTATCTGTAACCATATTTTTAAGGATGGTAACTAGCATTTTGTTTGATGCCTTTGCTTGCCCATTTGCCTATGGATAATAGGGTGTTAAAAAATTGTGCTGAATTTTGTACTTTATTGTCAAAGAATGCACATATTTGTTCTTAAACGATGTCCCATTATCCGAGATGATCTTGGATGGAATACCAAAATGACATATGATATTATGTCAAACAAACTCTGTAATGTAGAGCCTAATCATAGAGGTTAGCGGAATTGCTTCCACCCACTTGGTGAAGTACTCTATGGCCATTATGATAAACGTGTGATGGCCTGACAATGCAGGGGAGATATTTTCGATTAGATCTAAGCCCCACTGCAAAAATGGCCAAGCTGATTGGATCGGCTACAAGGCCTAAGAAGGTACATGTGTCAAGTTAGCATGGTGTTGACACTTCACGCACTTCCTCATATACGTGCAAAAATTTTGCTCTAAAGATGGCCAATAATAGCCCATGCGAAGAATGCACTTTGCGGTGGCCATACTGTTGAAGTGGCCACTGCATGTACCATCATGTGCTTCGGTGATCACCCAAGTGGAGTCCTGCTGGTCCAAGCAATGGAGGAGGATCCCTTCGTAGCTCTAATGGTACAAAATGTCTCCTAGCAAGAAATTTTTTGCCACTTTCTGTTTGAATGATCTTTTTGTGACATGAAAAAATCCAAATGGGAGGCTACCTAACTTAAGATAGTCTCTTATGGGTGTGTACCAATCCTACTGATCAAAAACCTCGATGGTATGAATGGCAAATCCCTCTTGAAGTTTGTCGCTAGCAAAAGCTGAGCGGGAAAGAACGTGTAAAAATAGCATTGTGTTGCTATTAAGAGGGGTCGAGGAGAACAAGGACCCCTAGTTGGCATGACTGAGACTATCACAGGTTCAAGAGAACTCATCCTAAGATGGTTCAATATCGATCAGGTGGATTCTTGGTGTTAGGTCAGAGCTTGCACGCTCCATCATGAATTGTGATAATGTTTTGAATTGAATTTTTGTCATCTCACTAGAAGGGTCTTACGAGATTAGTGACCCCAAGGAGGCCATAGTGTTCCTAAAACAATTCGATGATCGAGGGAGTGCCTCGATGTCGTACAATTCAAACTTTTCTAGGAATTTATCCATAAGGGGTTTGTAGGCCTGTAGAACTAGGCATTTGCATTGGAATACCCCTTTCACTTGGTTGAAGATTAACAGTGAATCGCCAAAGATGTTCAAGCATTTGATGTTCATGGTGATGGTTGTCTGAAGACCTATGAGCAAGGCTTCATATTCTTTGTTTAGGCTGACTTTATGTTCAAGGAGGTGATCAAGGATCTTTCTTAAGTCATCGAGATGATGTGGGCGCAAAAGATATTTGGCCAACAAATAATCCATATAATATTCCAAAGTTTTATGCATGTGATCATGGAAGATGTATGTCAAAGCACGTTGGTAGGTGGCTCCAGCATTTTTAAGGCCAAAGGGTATGACCTTATAACAAAATATCCCCCAAGATGTTGTGAACGCCGTTTTGAGTTGATCATCAGGATTGATACGAATCTAGTTGTATCCCGAGAAACCATCCATGAGGGAAAGCATTTTGTGGCCAGTTGTAGTGTCCACAAATGCATTGATGCTAGGCAAGGGGAAATTGTCCTTGGGACTTTATTTGTTTAGATCTTGAAAATTGATGTATATGTGAATCCTCTCATCTGGATTTTTGATAGGTACCATGTTGGACAACCATGGTGGGTAATCCACGTAGATGACAAATTGTGCATCCAATAGCTTTTGTAGCTCATATTTGACCATTAAGGCTATTGTTGGGTGTATCTTACATAGTTTTTGCTTGACTGGCTTGACTGTCGGATCAAGCATTAGATTATGCATGACTAGCTATGGGTCTAGCCCCGGCATGTCTTTGTAGGACCATGTAAAAACCTCCTTCTCTTTGAGAAGGGCAATGTAATCGGCTTGCTCTTCAAGGGATAGGCTTACTCCCAGCTTGATGATTTGTGGATTCATTGGATCAGAGCTGATGTTTACGTCAGGCATCTCTTCGACTGACATGTGGGACCCATATTCCAATTGGTGTGGAGTTGGGATCAGGTGGATATCATTTGTTGAATTTAGATGTACGTTTGGAATGTTAGGTTCCTCTTCAGCGTGGAAGATATACTGAGTTGGTCTTGGGGTGAAATGAAGCATCTCACCGTAAGGCCAATACTCTAATGGGGATGGTGGCGAGTTAGCATGATCCTAGTCTATGGCATCTAGGTTTAGATACAATGTTCATGTTGGATCGACTAGATTGTGAATGGGGGCAGTTAAGTAAATGGAGATCATGTTGATGAAGTGAATTTGGTCTCCATTACCATACAAGTGGTGACTCGGACATCCTTGGTGATCATTGTGCTTCGGATCTAGCTCTATGGGTATTGGCACAAATGGATCGACCCTATATGTAGACAAAAGGATAGGGTCTGCCCTTGGCACTGATGGTGCTATAGGGTCTCTGGGCGGAGGGTGCTCTCTATATGCCTGAAGTGGTGAGGGCAGTACTTGGTCCAATTGTGCTCAGTTTAGGTGCCACCCATGCCTTGGCCCCATGTTTAGCTGTTCAAACATGTCATCAATGTCCATGGGGTATTGATGTTGTCGTATATGATTGAGATATGCTATCTCAGTCTCATATTCATAATCGCTATCAGATATCCATAGGCCTTCATTTGTGACATGTGAGGCTCGTTCTACTTGAGAAAGTTAATTTTGTCCCATCGAGGTTGTTCTGCTCTCTACGAGAGGACCTGATTCTCTTAAGGTGGCAATTGCTTGATTGGAGCATTCAAGGGGAACATCGCCACAAAGTTCTCCTGATAGTCATATATGGGAATCACTTGTGAGTGATTGCTATCGAACTTGAAAGGGTCCCAAGGTGCTACCTCATACTCTAACTCATCTTCTGAAGATCCTTCTTGACCTTGTCTATATCCCTCTTGGAGGCTAGTTCTTGAACTTTCCCCTTTCTCGATCAAAGGGAAGGGGTTGTTGAGGCCCACAAGGTTGGTTGTTAACAATGGGAGTTAATCCCCCAATGTATATGTGGTGCTAGGATTGGCATATGGATCTTGTGCCAACCCATCCTTGTTGCCTAGCCCCAGGCCTTACATAATTTCTACCAAGATGTCAAGGGGCAGAGGGTGGTTGAACCCTACTCCTAATTTGTCATATGGCATCTAATATCTTTGTTGACAAAGAATGTGCACTCCTTGTTCATATCTGCCCAACCCATATTCATTCCAATTACATTAGCCAAGGTATTTCAAAGTAAATTCCGGGTTGGATAGATAGTTGACGTTTTCAGCAAAGGGTTCTTCATCCTCTTCCTCTTGTAGGTAAGGTTTGATGCCATTTTCAAGGTCCCCATATACAATTTTTTTCTGATTTGGTGGGTAGCCTAAAGGGACAATAGTGACGATGGGGAGGTGAGGTCTCCCCATGTCCTGCATGGACTCAAGCATGGGTGTTGCTATGATGTTTCACACTAGATACTCCCCTAGGCCCGTATTGGCCATCTCAATGGTGATCATTGGCGGTTGAGGGGGAGGGAATAGGAGTTCTTCTTGGGTCCACTCCATGTTGGGTGAACCAGGCATCTCGGCTTCCATTCGACTAGGTAAATCTTCGATAGATATGGTTGAGACCAATGGTGGTATATCTTCTAGAGGCTTCTTCCCATTGTCCTTCGGTGTGGCCACCATAGGTGGTGTCGTTGGTGAAGGAATAGACAATGAATATGGGCCCAATTGGTGATTTGATGGACTTAATAGCAGTGATGTATGCGAAATCAGACTCTTTTTGGATAGATTCAACTAAAAGTCCAAATGTGTCGATGGTAGGGTCGACTGTGGCATCAATTTCATCGCATTGCAATACTTGAAGGGCTATAAGTCTATCAGGACTACATGCACTTGCCCTTCGTATGTGTACTTTAGGCATTGATGGGCTATCGAAGGGACACACTTCATGTTCCTGATCCAAGGCCAGCCTAGCAAGATGTTGTAGGCCATCTCACCTTCCAGGATGTGGCACAACATAGGAATAGTCTTTTATCCCACTTGGATGGGTAGGAAAATTATGCCAACCATCGAGCATATCGCGTCATTGAATGCTTGAAGAGTATAGGTGGAGGCCACAATGTGAGATGCTGGCAACTTGAGGTGTTTCAATATCATTGTTGTGATTATATTGCTAGATGAGCCAGTGTCCACCAACACCCTCTTAAATGGAATTCCGTTGACCCGCACAATGACGTGTAGGGGTGGATCCGCCATATCACCAGTCACCGATTTTAGTTCATCTTATCTAAAGGTGATGACTGGTTTTGTACATCATTTTACATGTCCCACAAAGTTTTTGAAAGATTTTATTTCATGGGGTTGTAGCTCTATGGCTTTGAGTATCTCCATTAGAGCCTCTCGATGGGGTGGTGATTTTTGGATGAGCTCATATATGGAGAGCCAAGCTGACATGGTCCTTAAACGTTGGGTAAGTTTAGTATGAATCATGGCCATTGGTCTAGGAAGGGGAGGTTGCATAGGGTGTTGTTGAGGTTGTGACGTTGATGGAACCTCTCCTGTAGCTGCAGCAGGGGCAGCTGTGCTTGGGTACCTCTTGTTCTGTGTCACTATGCTTATCATCCCTACATACCCATGCATGGGGCAGTTTTGTGTCACCTCATTGACTTGTAGAGTCTTTGCCTATGCATCATGGGCAGGCAGGGGGTCTTTAAAGACCTCCATTTGTTGGTTGCTTGGTGCTACGAGATTATCCACCGCTAGCATTTTGTTGTCTATTAGGTCTTGCACTAAGCTTTTGAACTTCCAACACACGTAAAGGTCATGTCCTTTCTATCGATGAAATCTACAGTACAAGTCTTCCTTATAGCCCTTGGGTTTTGGCGCGTTGGGTCTACAGGTAGAATTTTTGGTAGTTTTATCAAGTTTTTCATGGACAAGCGGTCAAACAAGGAGTCTTTAGACTTTGTGAAGGGTGTGAATTGTTGCCTAGGGTGACGCTACTAATTTTGCTCTTGCCTATGATTTTCCTTCTCATAGTTTTCAAGAGAGACAGCTTGATAATTAGACTTTTGGGGATATGTCGTCTATACAGGCTTTGGTATGTTTATGGCAACCTAATTAACTGCGATGGGTTTCGGTTGCACGAACCTAGTTTTGGCATTTTTGGGCCACTCTTTCTTGCGTGGCTTGGCAATCTTGCCATCCTATATCTTGATCTCCTCAATGATTCTGGCTTGCACCAGGGCTTCCTCAAGAGTGGCATATTGCTATAGCTACAATAGCATGGATATCAACCTCAGGAAACTCTTTGAGAACATTTGGGTTAGACCAGCCATGGGAGGGAGGTATGGTAGCCTTGAAAGCAACGTCTTCCACCGATTTCCATAAGCCGCCATGGTCTCTTCCTCATACTTCCTGAGGCTAGCTAGGTCACTTAATGATGCCTTCTTCTTGGTGTTGAAGGAAAAATGTTCGAGGAATGCATCCACTAGCTGGTCTAGGTTGCTGATGCTATGCCTCGACAACTAGGTAAACCAATCCGAGGTAGGGCCTGCAAACATGGTTATAAATGTTCTTAGAATCAAAGCATCGTTGTCCTAAATGCCAAAGCATTAACTCAAGAATCTTGTCACATGCTCCTGGGAATCTTCATCCCCTCTAAAGATTACCAATTGAGGCATTTTGAAGTGTTCAAGGTATGGGGGTGTAGGCACTGAAGGATGCACAGGGTGACTGCAAAGCTGGCGTAAAGTAGGCTTTTGGGGGCCTAGAAGTCTTGGTATCCATAGAATCTAAGCACTCTAGAAGCACTTTGTATGCATTGGAAGATTTGATCTCTCCCTCATTGGTTTGTTCCCATTGCAAATTACGGGGAACTGGAGGCCTATGGAGGGGTAGCCGGATAGTGCCCCCCTGCCTTGGTAGGGTGTTTTAGCCTGATCTTCTTCTTGCTTGAATTCCTCATAGGCTTCTTGAGGAGTTCTTGAATGTGACCTATAAACATGGGTGGGTACCCAAGGAGGGTGCCCATCATTAACTCTAGTGGTGGCCTCCCACTCAGGTCTAGGAGGTCTCAAAGGTAACACTTGATAAGGTTGTGGAGACTTGTCTCGCACCAAGGGGTTGGGCCTCTCATAAAGCTTTGTCTTATGTGTGCGAGGGGTTGGAATCCTCTCATGCACAGTGTTGTGGAGCAACTCATCTATCTAATGCTGAATTTTCTCTTTGCTAAGACGATACAGGTGCTATAACTGTTGTTGATCTTGCTCAAGCTACGTGATTTGCGCTTGGCAGGTGGCATGTTTAGAAAATTCCAAGTCAATTTTTTTCATCGTCTTAGGTCTAGGAGGCCTAGATGCCTCCCATACATATCTACCTCGATCATAGTGATCCGAGATCTCTATAGGTCGCTTCCCTCTGTTGAGGTTAGCAACATTCACTTGAGGCTCTAGCCTCAGTAGGTGATCCTGATAAATAGCAGGTGTAGAGGCGCATTGCTCCCACGCTATGTATTGAGGAATGTAGTGGTTTTCCTCATGCTCTCTTTCATATGTGTGAAGGGGGTGGGCAGAGTTGGCTCACCCTGTCTGAAGAGCCTTGCACTCTGGGTTTGGTCTACTATTTTTGATAGTAATAAGGGGTAGAGGAGGGATGATGTAATCGTGTGGCCCCTCCTTATGGACCCTATGCTATTCTAGCACTTCATCGCACGATGGCCACTCATAATGAGTGTCTAAGGGGGCCTTCCTATGTATGTACTCCTCCTAAAAGGGTTTATGTTGAATGGGAGTGCCCTTCAAAGGGGTGCCTCTATAGTCCTGTCTCGTCATGGTATGATGTGGACTATTTTGTGGGTCAGGCTGCTAAGGTGGTATGACCAAGTCCTTGGAGCTATAACGGAGGTGACTTGTGCCTCCTTGTACACTTTCCATAGCTTCTGCCCATGATTCGGCTTGGCTATGGGTGTACACCATGGTGGTGGTTCTCTAAAATATATGCAGATTTTTATCTTCTTTTATTATTTTTTATGCTACACTAAACAAAAAGGACCACACAATCAAAGAAATGATTATCTCGTTTATAGATTAAAGGTGTGCCCTAAATCTGGTTTAGTGTATTTTGATTTTTTTTGTACAAAACCTTGTAACAAAAATTTTATTGTACATGCAATATGAAGGATCTTATGTCTCCCAAAATGGTCGCCCCTTCAATATACCACTACCAGGCCGTTATACCAAACCTCTCAATATACCCGCCCTTACATGAGGGAAACTATTGGTACATGAGAGTAGAAATGTATGTGGAACATAGGCGGTACAAAAGGGAAATTGCTCTATTTTTGACACCTACCATAGAAGACTTATCCTCATGTGTTGGGAATCACCCCAGCCACACTTGGTCAGCTTTCGTCAGGATTTACATCTAGCAATAGTCGTGATCGGGGTTATGTATGCAAAATTCAAGCCAAGGTGGTGATGAAATCCACCGTTGGTCTTGATCAAGTGTTGGGGTTTTACGACCAACTCCTTGATGTTTATATTATCATGTGGTGTGTGTGGTTATTTTTACTTGCACAAAGAAAGAAAACATGTAGTAAAATTTTCCATTCAAGCAAATAAAACAGAAAAATCATAGAGACAGAGATAGAAAATTAAAAAGAATGCTCAGAAAACCTATGTTGAGCAAGGTGCAGAAATAGTATTGTCATTGTTGTCAACACAGACAGATAGATCGGTTGATGCAGTGGACAGGAGTTCAGAGGTCGGTCAGAGCATGTACAATGAATTTCCAAGAAGACAGAAGTGGCCCAGATTCAGAGGATCAAAGAAAAAGACAAGTAAGAAAATTGTCGCGATATCATGATATCGCGACATGTTTTCTGTCACGATTTCGTGACATATCGGAGGAGAGAGAAAATGCAGGCAAAACTGTCATGATTTCGCGACATATCGAAGGAGAGAGAAAATGTTGGCAAAACTGTCATGATTTCGTGACAAGTTGGAAGCAAAGAAGAGAGTGGAAAAACTGTCATGATTTCATGACATGTTGGCAAAGAAAAGAAAGCAAGTGGAAAAACTGTCACGATTTCGTGACATGTTCAAAGAGAGAGAAAGCGCAAGGAAAAGTGTCACGATTTCATGACATGTTGGACGAAAGAGAAAAAGATGTCATGATTTCGTGACATGTTCAAGAAGTGCAAGGAAGACTGTCATGATTTCATGACATGTTCGAGAAGAAGTGCAGGCAAGGAAAGTTGTCACGATTTCGCGACATGTTTTGAGAGAAGGAGCTCGCAAAGAAAAGTGTCACGATTTCATGACAATGTGCAAGAGGAAGTGCTAAGGAGAGAAAGTGTCATGATTTCATGACATGTCGGGTTCAAGGGAAGAATAGCGCCAAGGAGAAAAAGTGTCACGATTTCATGACATGTCGGGTTTTCGTGACCCGAAGAGGAGAGAGATTGTACGGAGGCAATTGTGTCATGATTTCATGACATGTTGTGTTTTCACGGGCAAAAGACAGAAAAGGCACAAGGCAGCGAATGTGTCACGATTTCGTGACATGTTCTATTTTTGCGGGCCAAATACAGAAAAAGGCACAAGGCAAAGAAAGTGTCACGATTTCATGACATGTTCCATTTTCATGGGCAAAAGGCAGAAGAAGGCATAAGGCAAAAAAAGTGTCATGATTTCATGACATGTCATGTTTTCGCTAGTGCAAGCAGAGAAGAGTGCAAGGAAGAGAAAGTGTCATGATTTCGTGACATGTCATGTTTTCACGGGTGCAAGCCAAGAAGTGGACAAGGAGGCAAAAAGTGTCACGATATCGTGACATGTCATGTTTTCGCTGGTTGAAGCCGAGAAGAGTAGCAAGAAGGTGAAAGTGTCATGATATCACGACATGAATACCAGGATGGTGAAACTGAAGACTATAGAGTGACGTGGACCCATAAGGAATCTTTAAAATCATTTAAGATGGTCGTTACACATGGAAAGAAGCGGATGCATGCCCAAGTGGAGAAAATAAATAGTCATGAAAAAGAAGATGAATAGTTATCGAAGAAGAAAACAAATGCATGCCCAAGTGGAGAAAACAAACAATCGAAGAAGGAGAAAATGAATAGTCATCAAAATAGAAACATAAACGCATGCATGCACAGAAAAGGATACGAACAGTCATGATCGAGATGATGAACAGTCATGGTAGGGTTATATGTGTAAATTCGTAACATGCATCGTGTTTGATGAAAAGCCTACCCTATATATAGACAAAAGCAGTTACAGTTAGAAAGCGTTACAACTGACAAGTGGCGCATGAGAAATGAAAGAAGGAGTTACAACTAGAGTCACAAAGACTCAATATTGTTATAAAAGGGCAGTTGTGTGGAGAATTAAGTTGTTGCTATAAGTGAGAAATTGCTGCGTAAAGAGGGTTAGAAGAGGGCCGAGAGAGAAATAAGTAGAGCCGTGAGAGCATGCAGAGTTTGATTAATTACAGACCAGTCAGGGTCATGTAAACAATGAAGGCATTTTTATGTCATTGAAATAATTTAGAATTGTAGTCCAAGTTGGTGCTTGGCATTAGGGGTTGGTGCTCCTATCTATTGCAATGAAAAAATAAGGGGTTGGTGCTCCTTCCAGTGGGTGCTGGTAAAGTGTTTGTAAAATTGGTGTTTTGCAAAGGCTGGATTTGGATTGGAGTCCAAGCAGTCATTTTTGAGGAGTAGCCAAATTGGTGAACCTCGTTACATTATGTGTTGTGGTGTGCTCTCTTGTGAAAATTGCTTTACCTATTTTCAAGTTCTCTTTGCTTCAGCTTTAAGTGTTGTAGATTTGAATTTTAATAGCTACACTGATTCACCCCCCCTCTCAGTGTCATTGTGAGAATATCAATTGGTATCAGAGCAAGGTTCCTGAACAAGCTTAATCAGCTAAGGTGATCTTGGAAGGAACACAATGGCAGGTGGTGAAGGATTCTCATCCAACAAAGCTCCTTTGTTCGATGGAACTAATTACTCATTCTAGAAACTCAGGATGCAGACATATCTGAGTGCATTGGGATACGACATTTGGGAGTCAGTAGAAAGTGGATACACAATACCCGCTACTCCTCCAACAGATACTGCCGAGAAGAAAAAGTTTGAGAATAACTCCAAAGCAAAGAATGCCATAATGTGTGGGCTAGTAGACAGTGAACTGATAAGGGTCATGAGCTGTAAATCGGCAAAAGACATGTGGGACAAACTGAAGAGCATCCATGAAGGAGACAACAAGATCAAGGAAGCCAAGCTGCAAACACATCGAGCTCAGTTCGAAGCATTACAAATGAATGACGATGAGAACATAGAGGCCTATATGCTGAGAGTCAATGGAATCATTAATGCAATCAGAGGACTCGACGAAGAAATCAAAGATGCGGTTGTCATGAAAAAGGTACTTAGAACTCTTCACAAAAGATTTAACTCTAAAGTTTTTGCAATAGAAGAGGCTAAAGATCTAAATAATTTTAGCATGGACGAGATGCATGGTTCTTTGACTGCATACGAAATGAGAATAGGACAAACTAAGCCCATAGACAGAGAAGCTACTTTTAAAGCACACAAAAATATAAAAGCTGAACAAGAATCTGAGGATGAAGAGACATCGGATGAAACGGAAGCTAACTTTGTTCGAAAACTTACAAAGGGAAAAGGAAAATATAGAGGAAAGTTACCGTTTAAGTGCTTCAATTGTGGAGGGGTCGGTCACTTTGCAGCTAAATGTCCAATGAATGATAAAACCAAAAGTGATGAAGGGTCACACCAAGAAAGAAGTGACTGGAAGAAGAAACCAAATTTTAGAAAAAGCAACTTCAAAAAGAAAAGTTTCATATCCAAGAATGTCAGCTCTTCTGAAGATAGCTCAGGTGAAGATTCTGAAGAAGAAACAGGTGAAGCTCTGTTCATGGCATTTGAAGAAGAAAAAATAGAAGAAAAATAGGAAGGTGATAAAAACATTAAGGATGAGGCTGAAGTATATCTGGAAGGAGAGTTGGTTGCTGCACTTAAAGAGTTGAGTACAGAAAGGAAAAAGAATAAAAAGGTCTCAAGAAAGCTTGAGGATGCGAATGACATAATAAACAGTTTGAAAGTACAGACAGAAGAATTTAAGAAAATGTCTGAAGAACTTGAAGTACAATTAACCATGAAAATAGATGAGTGCAACAAACTGGAAGAAGAGATTGTTGTCTTAAGAATGCGGCTAGAAGAAAAGAATCAAAAATTGAGTTGCTATCACAAACTTGAAGGAAGTTCTACGAAGCTTGAAAAGATTATAAATAGTCAGAGGACTACAAGCATCAAATTTGGCTTGGGCTTTGTCGAAGGAGAATCGTCAAGTGGATCAAAGGCCATAACTGTAGAACAAGTAAAGAAAGAAGATAAGATCAAGGTTGATCAAGGAAAAATGAATCATGCAAAAGAAAGCAACAATGCCAGGCATGAGAAGAGTGCCGACAATGAGGGATTCACAAAAGTCACACATCAAAGGAGAAGAAAATTTGTGGCTCCTACTACAAAATGGCAAAGACCAACTCCCAGGTTCAATCATTCCTTTTCTCGGTTATTGTTTTAAATGCAATACTTACGGTCATAAGATTTCAGACTGCATTTATAATATAGGACAAAGAAATTTCACCAATAGAAATGTCTTTTCACCCTTGATGGATTATGCAGTAGAATGCTATAACTGTCATAACTTTGGACACATTGCAAGAAACTGTAGAAGCACATATGCAACAAATAAATATCAGGGAAGAAGATCTCAACCAAACAAGTTCAAGGCAAAACAGAAAATTCCCAGAAAAACATGCACAGGCCACTGACAAAGAAAAGTCTAAACAAGTGACCAAAACTATAGCCAAACCAGAATGGAAAGAAAAGGAGCGACCCAAGGAAGAAAAGGAATCCTTGATTGTTCAGACAACATTCAAAGCACAGAACAAATCGGCACCATGGATATTGGATAGTGGATGCTCCAGTCACATGACAGGAGATAAACAAAAATTTGAAAAATTACAGAAATATGAAGGCGACTCAGTAAAGTTTGAAAATAATGATGGAGCCAAGATAGTTGGCAAAGGATCAGTCAAGATAAGTGATGGAAAGATCAATTCCAAAGAAGTTCTATTTGTGATTGGTTTGAAGCACAACTTACTGAGCGTAAGTCAAATCTGTGATAGAGGTCATGAAGTCATCTTTAAGAAGCAGGTGTGAAGTCGAAAAGCACACAGTGGGAAACTGATAGCTACTGGATCGAGGACTTCTAGAAATCTATATACTCTCTCAGAAACTTTAGAAGGAGCATGCTTGATTGGACAAGAAGATGAAAATTGGTTGTGGCACAAGAGGCTCGGTCATATTAGCTTTGACAATCTGGTAAAAATAAGTTCAAAAAGGGCAAGTAAGAGATATACCCACCATTGGCAAACCAGTAAATAGCATCTGTGCTTCATGCCAAAAAGGAAAGCAAACTAGATCCACATTTAAATCAAAGGAATACTTCACCAGCAAACCTTTAGAGCTAATACATACTGATTTGTGTGGACCCATGAGAACACAAAGCATAAATGGTGACAAATACTTTATGTTGTTCATAGATGACTACTCCAGGATGACATGGGTACTATTTTTAAAGCTTAAATCAGATGCCTTTGAGATGTTCAAGATTTTTAAAAAATAGGTTGAGAATCAAACTAGAAAAAGAATTAAATGCCTAAGATCAGACAGAGGAGGAGAGTTTATCTCAGAAGAGTTTGTAGAGTACTATCAAAAATATGGGATCAGAAGACAGTTTTTAGCAGCAAGGACACCTCAGCAGAATGGTGTTGTAGAAAGGAAGAACAGGACAGTGCAGGAAATGGCACGGACAATGTTGGCTGAGAACAAAATAGCTGACAGATTTTGGAAAGAGGCAGTCCATACTACGGTTTACATCCAAAATAGGTGCATGCTAAGGACGCATGAAAGCAAAACACCTTATGAGCTGTGGTTCGGCAGAAAGGCAACAACAAGATATTTCAAAGTGTTCGACAGCAAGTGCTACATCAAACGAACTGAAGATAATCTCGATAAGTTTGAAGATAGAGCTGATGAAGGTATTTTTCTTGGTTACTCGACAAAAAGCAAAGCCTACACATGTTACAACAAGAGGCTAAAGAAAATTGTGGAGAGTGCTGATGTTAAAGTTGATGAAGGTAGAGAACGAGAAATTACTTATCAAGAAAACTACCCTATTTATGAAGAAGTCATTGAAGGAGATGAAGAAAAGGAAACAGAAGAGAATCAAAAAATTGACCCAGATGATTTAAGAACTGACTCAGAAGAAGAAGAAAACAAGAAATTCAAAACAAGCAGCTGGCAGAAAAATCATCCCAGAGAGCAAATTATTGGGGACCCCACAGTTGGTATTCAGACAAGGAGAACAGTAGTAAGGAACTACTCTCTATTATCCAGCATTGAACCTAAAAATGTTGTTGAAGCAAGCACAGATGAAAGTTGGATGAAGGCAATTAATGAAGAACTAGATCAGATTGAGAAAAACAAAACCTAGGAATTAGTACCACGACCAGCAAATAAAAACATAATCGGTACTAAATGGATTTTTCGAAACAAATTAAACGAAGACGGACAGGTTGTCAGAAATAAGGCAAGATTGGTCTGTAAAGGCTATGCTCAAGTTGAAGGCATTGATTTTGAGGAAACCTTTGCACCAGTAGCTAGACTAGAGGCAATCAGAATGTTTCTGGCTTTAGCAGTTCATAAAAATTTCAAAGTATATCAAATGGACGTGAAATCAGCATTTTTGAATGGAAAACTGGAAGAAGAGGTTTACATTGAACAACCAGATGGCTTCCAACTCGGTGACAATCCCAATTTTGTTTGCAAGTTAAAGAAAGCTTTGTATGGTCTGAAACAAGCACCCAGAGCATGGTATGCAAGGCTGGATAACTATCTTATTCAACAAGGGTTCAAGAAAGGTATGGTGGACAACAATTTATATGTCAAAATAGAGAATGGCCATCTTATTGTACTTGTTGTTTATGTAGATGATATAATATTTGGTAGCAGCATGGATGAGTATTGTAGAGACATAGCAAATAAAATGAAGAAAGAATTTGAGATGTCTATGATTGGTGAACTTTCTTATTTCCTCGGACTGCAAGTCAATCAAAATGAAAAGGGCATTTTTATCTCTCAAGTTAAATATGTGAAAGAAATGCTGAAAAAGTTCACAATGGAGGATTGTAAACCTGTTAGCACTCCCATGACAACAGGTTGCAAGTTGAGCAAGGATGACAAATCTCCAGATGTAGATCAAACCATGTACAGGTCTATGATTGGAAGCCTATTGTATTTGATAGCTACTAGACCAGATATCTTACAGGCAGTATGCATGGTAGCAAGATTTTCAGGCTAGTCCCAAAGAGACTCATGTGACAACTTGTAAAGAGGATTTTTAGGTACCTCAAGGGTACTATGGAGTATGGGTTGTGGTACCCAAAAGGTAAGGACTTCACTCTTATTGCATATTCTGATGCAGATTGGGTAGGATGTATTGATGACAGAAAGAGTACCAGTGGAGGAGCATTTTATCTTGGAGACAGGTTGGTAGCATGGCACAACAAGAAACAAGAATCAGTCTCTCTATCCATAGCAGAGGTAGAATACATTGCAGCAACAACATGTTGTACACAGATATTATGGATGAGACAAACACTGAAAGATCTTGGTATTCACTTCAAAGAGCCAATTTCAGTTAAATGTGATAACACTAGTGCTATCAACATATCAAAGAATCCGGTTATGCATTCTCGAACCAAACATATTGCGATCCGGTATCACTTCTTGAAGGATAAAGTTGTAGAAGGAGAGGTCAAATTGGATTTTGTTCCAACTACAGAGCAAGTAGCAGATATATTCACAAAACCATTGCCCAAGGAAGTTTTTGAGTACCTTCAGAGTAAGTTGGGAGTGGTCACATTTCCCAAGAACTGACTATCAATTGGGATCACATTCTCAGGGGGAGCATTTATGCCTATGTTTATAGTTTTGCTCATATTCATGATTTTTGCTAACTATAACAATATGTGTCTAAGAATGTTGTGCATAGACTCAGGGGGAGTCTGCAAGAGCCCTTTGGTATTATTGTCAAAGGGGGAGAAGAATTACAGGAAATTGCACATGTGTTGCCAACAATTCCAAAGGGGGAGATTGTTGAGCAAGGTGCAGAAACAGTATTGTCATTGTTGTCAACACAGACAGATAGATCGGTTGATGCAAGTGGATAGGAGTTCAGAGGTCGGTCAGAGCATGTACAATGAATTTCCAAGAAGACAGAAGTGGCCCAGATTCAAAGGATCAAAGAAAAAGACAAGTAAGAAAACTATCGCGATATCGTGACATGTTTTCTATCGCGATTTCATGACATATCGAAGGAGAGAGAAAATGCAGGCAAAATTGTCATGATTTCATGACATATCGAAGGAGAGAGAAAATGTAGGCAAAACTGTCACGATTTCGTGACATATCGAAGGAGAGAGAAAATGCAGAAAACTGTCACGATTTCGTGACATAGTTGGAAGAGAGAAGAGAGGGAAAACTGTCATGATTTCGCGACATGTTCGGAAAGAAGGTGCAAGCAAAGAAAACTATCATGATTTCATGACATGTTTGAAGAGAGAGAAAGCGCAAGGAAAACTGTCACGATTTCGTGACATGTTGGAAAAGAGAGAAAGAGACGTCACAATTTCGTGACATGTTTAGAAAATGCAAGGAATACTGTCGCTATTTCGTGACATGTTTAGTTAGCACAAGGAAAGCTGTCACGATTTCGCAACATGATCGAGAGAAAGAGCTAGCAAGGAAAAGTGTCACGATTTTGTGACAATTTGCAAGAGGAAGTGCTAAGGAGAAAAAGTGTCACGATTTCACGACAGGTTCGAAGAGAAAGCGCCAAGGAGAAAAAGTGTCACGATTTCGTGACATGTCAGGTTTTCGAAGAGGAGAGAGATTGTACGAAGGCAATTGTGTCACGATTTCATGACATGTGTTTTCAGGTGAAAGACGAAAGGCACAAGGACAAAAGTGTCACGATTTCGTGACATGTTCCGTTTTGCGGCGAAAGGAAGAAAGGCCAAAAAAAAGTGTCATGATTTCGTGACATGTTCCATTTTCGCAAGAGAGAGAGAAGAGCTCAAAGCAGCGAAAGTGTCATGATTTCGTGACATGTCATGTTTTCGCTAGGGCAAGCAGAGAAGAGTGCAAGGAAGAGAAAGTGTCACGATTTCGTGACATGTTCCGTTTTCAGGGGCAAGCCAAGAAGTGGACAAGGAGGAAAAGTGTCGCGATATCGCGACATGTCATGTTTTCGCTGGTTGAAGCCGAGAAGAGTAGCAAGAAGGTGAAAGTGTCGCGATATCGCGACATGAATACCAGGATGGTGAAACTGAAGACTGCAGAGTGACGTGGACCCATAAGGAATCTTTAAAATCATTTAAGATGGTCGTTACACGTGGAAAGAAGCGGATGCATGCCCAAGTGGAGAAAATGAACAGTCATGAAAAAGAAGACGAACAGTTATCGAAGAAGAAAACAAATGCATGCCCAAGTGGAGAAAACAAACAGTCGAAGAAGGAGAAAATGAACAGTCATCAAAATAGAAACATAAACGCATGCATGCACAGAAAAGGATACGAACAGTCATGATCGAGACGACGAACAGTCATGGTAGGGTTATATGTGTAAATTCGTAACATGCATCGTGTTTGACGAAAAGCCTACCCTATATATAGACAAAAGCAGTTATAGTTAGAAAGTGTTACAACTGACAAGTGGCGCATGAGAAATGAAAGGAGTTACAACTGGAGTCACAAAGACTCAATATTGTTATAAAAGGGCAGTTGTGTGGAGAATTAAGTTGCTGCTGTAAGTGAGAAATTGCTGCGTAAAGAGGGTTAGAAGAGGGCCGAGAGAGAAATAAGCAGAGCCATGAGAGCATGCAGAGTTTGATTAATTGCAGACCAGTCAGGGTCATGTAAACAGTGAAGGCATTTTTATGTCATTGAAATAATTCAGAATTGCAGTCCAAGTTGGTGCTTGGCATTAGGGGTTGGTGCTCCTATCTCATTGCAACAAAAAAATAAGGGGTTGGTGCTCCTTCCAGTGGGTGCTCGGTAAAGTGTTTGTAAAATTGGTGTTTTGCAAAGGCTGGATTTGGATTGGAGTCCAAGCAGTCATTTTTGAGGAGTAGCCAAATTGGTGAACCTCGTTACATTGTGTGTTGTGGTGTGCTCTCTTGTGAAAATTGCTTTACCTATTTTCAAGTTCTCTTTGCTTCAAATTTAAGTGTTGTAGATTTGAATTTTAATAGCTACACTGATTCACCCCCCCCTCTCAGTGTCATTGTGAGAATATCAACCTACCTCTTCTTTGCCCACACTAGATGCCCTTGAGTATTTGCTCAAAAACTACACAAAGAGCTAATCGTCCTAGGGTGGGGTGAATAGTAGATGTATATTCATCACAGGGTGGTATGAATGCCCATTCGTCCCTGGGTGAAACGAATACCAGATCTGTATTTGTCACAGGGTGGCACGAGCAGTAGTCCAACGCTTGAAGGATTAACACCTGCAAGCAAAACATAAATTTTTTATTAGAAACTTGATCCCAAAATCAAGGGATAGAGTCCCACCGTTATCGCCACTGAAAGCACTTGGATATGAAAGCAATGGCGTATCGGGTGCAATGCAAACAAAAGAAGATGTAACGCTAAGTCCTACAAATGAACAAAGAACTACAGTGCATGAAAAGGGAAAATGAACGGAATGAAATTAGATGTAAATCAAAATTAAATTGCAGCCTCTTTTATTGATTTTTATTGAGATCAGGTTCCAATACATCTCCCCCATTTTTAGGGGCTAGGAGTGTTCGATACAATTGTTACATCAATGGATGATACACTTCCCTTCAGGATCTTCTTGTGTGAGTGCATCTATAGTTCCTTTCTGCTCCTCCGATGTCAAGATCCTACATTCAAAGAAATAGCAAACGATTAATAGCACATGCGGATGGAGGGAAACATGCAATCCCCAAGGCCTCTAGTTAATGCACACATACAATAATTAAAATAATGATCAAAACACATAATAATAAGATGAAATTTGAACAAAATTATGTAAACATCATCATGACCACACTACAAAAGGAACAGTCAAGAAATCTATTGTATATTTCTAATCGCTCTGGGGTGGGACGATTAGGGCTGTCATAAAATGTTTGAAAGCGACCTACAAAATGTCCCATCCAGAGGTCTCCAAAACACCTAAAAATTTGGGGTTAGGCAAAATGGGGAATTTTGAGATGACCCAGAAGGTCAGATTTTGCAAATTCTGCATTGATCACCCTATATCTGAAGGCACTCCCTGTATGTTAGTGAAAGTGTAAAACAATGAAAACACAGTCAAAACTTATCATAATGGAATGAAATTTGAATAGCAGCATATAGGAATGACATAAAACAAGATGCAAAAGAAACAATGAAGAAATATGCTATATATTTCTAATCACTCCAGGGTGGGGCGATTAAGACTGCAATAGTGCAGGGGGGTGCCCAGGGGCAGGACGCCCATCATTTGGGGCTTGGTTTTGACACCAATCCACTTGGGATGGGTCCAAAACATCCTACGGGTTTTTTTTGGAAAATTGGGTGTGGTATTGTGGCCAATTGTTTGGGTTTTGGGTCCAGATTACGCTCCTAATATTCACCCGATAACCTCCCTTCCAAAAGAGAGATCAAGGATGTAGGAAGCACAATGAGGGTGAGGGTATAATTTGGTAGCACTTTTTTGATCCAAATTCTCCTACTTTGTCCTCCTTTTGGGGTGAGAATACTCATAATTTTATAGACCTGAAGGTCTGCTTTGAATGTGCATGTAGGGGCACCACTTGGCCATCATGCCTTGTCAGGGGATAGGATATTCCTCCCTGATTAAGGGCTCCATGATTGCCTCTTTGAGATTTTAAATGCTCACTTGCACTCCCATGCATTTAAGGTGGAGTTGAGTGGCGGATCTGGGCTACCATTTGTCAAGGTTTGAATTTTTACCCATTAAAACTACTATTTGCCCCACCCTGGAGTGATTGCTACTAATCGTCCTAGGGTGGAGGGAATAGCATTCTATTCACCCCAAGGTGGAACGATTAAGTATCAGGGTGCTTGAAAGGTGCCAAATTGACCTCTGACCTTCCAAAACTACTTTGGGAGTGGTTAGGACCACTGTTCAACCTCTGGGGGCTGCCCTAGGGGTTGTGTATGCCAATTCGGTCAGTGCTTGTAGCCACATGATCAGATTGGTGTTTTTTTGGTGTCTACAGTATGTATGGTTGGTCACACTTATATGATATGGTCTAAACTGACCCAAGCATAATTTATTGTGCCCCTTTTTCTTCCTTGTTGGCATTTTTCTTCTTATTTATTCATCCTCTTCTTCTTGTTGTTCTTCTTCTTTCTCCTTTTCTTCTTTTTATCTCCTTTTTTTTTAAATTGCACCCCATCTTTATGGGTCACGATTTTGCTCTATGATATTATCGTGTTTCATTTTTATGGGGTGCAATTTTACCCAAGCAGTGTTTTATCCATTTTTATTCCTTCCCTCTGGTTCTTCTCTTAAATTTTTCCCCTTCTTCCATCCATGCATTTTCATGTATTGCATTCACTCCATTGCATCCATTAATTTGCATTTTAGGCTAAGTGCATTCCATATTTAAATCATATCATGCATATAAATTAAAAATTAAAAATATTAAAATACATTAAAAACACCATAAAAGGAAAACACATAAGCACACACATTGCACAAAAATATATCATAATATTACTTGAGAAGTAGAAATATACACAGGTCTTCCTAGTTGATCTACCAGTCCAAAATCGATACACTTGACCATCCCTAGGGATGAATGCTACACTACAAATTGGCATGTCACCTCGATCCCCTCCCTATCTCTAGGATCTTGTACCCTCTACTTTGCCTATCGAAGGTGGTCCTAGTGGGGGTATGTTCATGAACCGTTAAACTATCCATGATCTAGACTGAGTTCAACTCAGTGTATGCAAGGATGATGGTGGTGGCACTTGTTGATCCATCATAACTACCTGTAGTAAAATAATTGAAAGAATTTCACCCTCTACATGACTACCTCCAATATCTCTCCTACCCTTTGTAGCTCTACTTGTAGTAGGTGGATCCCATCATCCTAATGGCTATTATTTATCACAACCATCATCTCTGCCCAAGCCTGCTAAAACTTCTCATCCAACCAGCTCACCTATTCTTATAGATAATCTACGTCTACTCATGCTACATCCCTATATACCTCGATAGTGCTCAGTGCACTCCTTAGCCCCTCTATTATCTTGGTTCTATCCTCTCAGAGTAGTTCCATATCCTTCTATAGAGTCACTATATTTACCTATAGCACCTCTATCTCCATCTTGAGGTATCTCTAATATGTGGTCCTACTTAGGCTAACTACTACTAATGTAGAGGTCTTCCCAGGCCCTTTGCTTGATCCTGATCTAGCCATCATGGGGCCAAATTTGATCGCTTTCACCTCCTTGCTCTCAACTATAGTGGTTGTAGTTGCCACTAACTCCACTTGGTCTCGTGTCTATCTCTACCATGGACCCTCTTGTCTCTACCTCTACCACTCTATGGTGCATCTAGTGGCCTCTTGTAGTTCTAGCTACATGTGCTAGCTCATGATTTGGTGTCTCTACACTAACACTAGTAGGAAGATCCTTAGGGGTATGACACCCCTATACCATATTCAATAGATGAGAGCCAACTCAACGTCATCCACCCTTGGATCCACATAGAGTGGGTTATCCAACTATTCCTCTACCCATCTTGTCACATTGACATACCCTCTAACTCTTGATGGATATTGATACACTCACATATACTAGGAGTCACCCAAGATTGAGATCTCTTAGAAGATACCAAGATATTGCTAGACTCAATTGAATATAGATAGCTATAGTTCCCCATTTTCCATAGAGAGCCACCTAATCCTCCTAATATTGACCAGCTCCTTCACTTCTTCAAACCATATAGGATGTATATGCCAAGTTACCATATTATTGTTGGCCTTCGTAGCTCATCTATTACCCAAATCTCTAGTGGCAGGTTCCTGATATACATCCTCTAGAATTGCTCATAGGACCTAGATAATATATATATTATTGGATTCTCTGGGTTGAGAAATGGCCTTGGAAGTGCATATGGTATTCACACTGCTATGTGCTCTTATAACCACACCTAGAGTAGCATTATATACACTAATACTATATGTTGTTTATACATGATATTGTATAATATCCTATACAACTGGGCCAACACATATGGACCCCATGTAAATATTATTCATTGATCTCGCATGTATACCACTGCACCTATAGTTGCTCATGGTATATTTTACCTACAGGTATGATACATCTGTAATAATACCACCACCCCATATATCATGGTCATCAGAGCATCAACCCCATAGCACCCCATCATCTCATGAATCAAGATCATACTCTCTTGGACCTAGTGGGCCCAACCTCCTAAAAATCTCTCCAATGTGGTCCACTACCCTTGTACACTATAAATTGCTCTTCCCATAATAGGGATGTACAATATGAGAAACACATACTTTAGTGTGACCATCATCTCCCTTATGGGTAACCAAAAGCTAGATGATTTTAAGTACCAACTTTCTAGTAGTGCTATCAGTAGCGCTTTGTTTACCTCTACCTGAGGCATCTCTACTAAGTGGTCTAGCCCCACTACCTCTAGGGTGCCTCTCTCTACCTATGAGATTCCATTTAGCTCTACCTCCAAGGAGCTTGGTTGCCACTCGTGGCTCTCTAGTACATCATGTTGCATCCACAAACATAATAAAAAATTTCATCAGTCTCTTGTGCACATTAATAAATCATAAATTAAAAAAATAAAAATATATATATATTTTTGTCTTGCTTTACATTTTTCTCTTCAATAAAATCATGCCCATATAGCTTTGGGTGCGATTTTATTTTTCTTCCCTTTTGTAAAATTGTGTCCTCTATATTTTAGGCATGATTTCGCAAAATCGCACCCCATGTATTTGGGATACAATTTCGCTCACTATCATGAACTAGGGCAAAATTATTGTTATGTTATGAAATCATGCATGGATCGTGCACAATGAATTCTAAAGAAAAAATAAAGAAAAAATGAAACATGCTTGAAGTTAGGGCTAAAATCTAACCTACACCTAATCTAGAGGGAGGATTTTAGTCCTTACCTATGCTCGCTTTGCTACTACACTGGTCTTGTCCCTCACAATGGATGGATAGTGTGTAGGAATCACCATTTTTAATTTTTCTCTAGAGCTCCTTTCTTCTCTTTTGCATGGTGAAAATGAATTAGGGTTTTCACCTTTTGCCTCTTTTATGCTTATTTTTCATGTTTTTCTCTCTCCTATCTTCTTTATGATTTTTCCCTTATTTCTTCTACATCTACCATTTTGAGTTTCTCCTATAATTATACTTTCCTTCTAAAACTAAAGGGGGTAACCTGGCCTAAGAGGCATTAATATCCCTAATGGCAAAAAAACAAAGTTTCTATAATGACACCATTTTTGCATCACTCATTTCTTCTAAACCAGCCACTCCTTTTTTGGTGTTGTTTGTCATCCTCTGCCCATAGGTGTCTACATATTTCTTTGACACATTATTAGGCCATAAATGCATCAAAGAGAGGGGAAAATGTAGACACAAAAAATTGACCCACTTGAGTGAGTCATTTTCCCTAGATCCTTAGAGAGACCCTCCAACTTACCCAAAGCAAGTTTGTGTCTCTCTGCCCCCTTCTTTACCCTTTTTTTCTAGTTTCAAAAAATTTTAGTTGGCTCTTATGGGGGACAATTATGCCTAGATAGGGTTTTCTCTTAGAAAACCCTAACTTTTCAAAATGACCTTCTTTGACATTAGTCTCCCCTCATTTTTCTTTCCCACTTGTGTTTTAAATATCTTATAAATAAAGTTTTTAAAGCATTATTTTTTCCCTAACTAAGTTAAGAAGTTAAAAACCCAAGCTAAGAATCTAAGAAGAAGACAAAAACAAGTTTAGACATGTGTCGACAAGATATTATTGCAATTTCCAAGTGATTTGTTAAAGTTGTTTGATCTTTGTGGAGTTCTCCTTTGTTGCATTGATTGTGTGTTACTGCCCTTGGTGGATACGTGTTGGAGCCCTAAGGAGGAGTCTACTATGTTGGAGGTCTTCATCTTTTTGTCTAATTTTTTTCTAGCACCGAGTTATTTTTTCCCATTAGCATTCGTTCATTGCTAATTTTGCACATATTATTAGTTTATTTGTATTTTTCTATTACATTTTCTTTCTATTACAAAATCATGCCCCATAATTACAAGGCACGATTTTATCAGTAGCAAAATTGTGGCTACTCTATACAGGGTGCAATTTCACCTACATTAAGATTTGAGGTAGATGTTCACCCCAAAACCTTAGATCTGCATTTTATGTTATATTTAGAGCATAAATATACATTTTTCACTATGTTCGTCATACTATTTTGTTGCATTGTATTATGTTTGTTCATCTTCCAAAAATTTCAAATTTTACTTTTATTCTAAAGGTCATCTAAAAGGACCTAAAGGACTTGACTGTTGTACCTCCAAGTATAGCCATATATTAATATAAGTAGACCTGTAATGGTGATCATATTTTTTAAGGGTTTTATGAAGTTATTTTTATAGGATTGAAGTTGTGGGAACATTGCTAGATGAAATATAAATCTTGGAACAACCACGGAATTAGATAAGTGCCCTATTAGATCTCTAGGCTATTTTTTGATTGATTTCTATCAATTTTTATTCAAAGTCTATATCATAAGTAAAGAAAAGTATTTGATCAAATTTATAGGCATTTTAAATAATAAAAACATATAGTGTGCATTTAGGGTTTTAACCTTGTTTGTGCATTTCTCTTGGATCCTTTCTCAAAGGATTTGTTTTATAATCCTAGGGTTAGTGATCATTCAAGAAAATAATAATTCTAGGAATGGCTCTTGTTTTCCTGTATCTTGCATCTTGCATTGTTTTTTCTCTTTTTATAGTGTAGTTTTAGAAATACCAAACACAGATGCATGTTTAATTAACACATTAAAAAACATTCCACCTTAGAATTTCGTGAGTCCTAAAATATTTCCTTGTGAACCCTTCTCTTTTGTCCACCGAGTGTAGAATTATAACATACCCCAGTGGTTCACCTTATCTCCTAGCAAATCTAACCGAGAATCATATGTGGTAGGGTACGTTTCCCCCTCTACACATAGTATCTTTAAATTTCAAAGGGCTTGAGGTTGTGTATAAAAGAATAGCCTGAAAGCATTTGTTTAAACTTCATAATCTAGATATAATCCAAGATACTATGTTGGATGCAAAAGAAGTAATAGCCATTCTTGCCTCTCTCAAATCAAATTGGAACACTCTAGGTAGACTCAAAAGGAATATTAGGGGTGAATGTAACATGATGGTATTCCTCATTCTAACCAACTGATAAGGTTTATATTGAGGCAGGTGTGGTTATAGATTTACATTCTATGGAGCTGGATAAGTTGATTTTTGTAGTAAATTTATATGGTCCTTATGGTAGTAGAATGTAGTTTTAGAAATATTTTTTATAAAATATATTATTAAAAAAGGAAATGTAATGGTGGGAGGGAACTTAACTTTTGTAACTAAAAAAGTAGAAATATAGAGAGGAGGCTAGAATATATACCCTAGCTGATGTTTTCCTACAAAAATTTTAGAATGCAAGGTTGTGTGTCGTAAAACCTATTAAATTAATTCCCACTTAGAGGAATAAAAGAACTAGAATATAAGTATTTCAAAAATATTGGATAGATTTATAATGTTTGTAAAACTCATAAATGATGTAGAAATATTGGGATTCTAGATAGATCAAGGTGGGGAATCTGATCATTCATGGATTTTCTTACAACTAGAAAAGATCAAGAAAAACAAACATGACCTTTCATGTTCAATGCTATTTGGTTGAAATATGAGGATATTATAAATATGGTAAAAGATGAGTGGATACATATTGAAAAAATGTTAGAAGAGAGAAATATGCTTTAGTTTTCTAAAAATTCTAAGGATAATAAAATTTTCTACAATTGCATGGGCCAAAGGTAAATATTGGGAAGTGAAGGAAAATATAGTGGACATACAGTCTAAATTAAATAAATTATATAGTCATAAAGGCAATGTGATATTTTTAGATAAGGAGAATTTGTAGTCCGAGTTGGAAAAAATAAGAGGGAATTGTTAGAAAGAGAAGATGCAAAGTGGAGGATAAAAAGTAGAGCACTTTCTTTTTTTGATAGGTAAGAGGGTTTTGAAAGCACCTAAAACCTTTTACATCCAAAAGTTGAAATAATAAATATAGGTGAGAAACGCACCCAAGAACAAAAGGATACCATCCTTGCATGCAAAATTTCTAGGGATGGATTCATCAGAACACTTTACAAAATATAGGGATTTCAACCCATCGAAACAATCCTGAAGCCAAAAACCTCAGACAACAAACAAACAAGAAACATATCCCAATGAGATGATCCTAATATAAAAGTGTTCAAGCATAAACAAAAAAATAAAAACAACCAAAACCTAGTCACAAGGACCCACCTTATTCATTAATATTATCCTGCTTGAATGGGTCAGTGGTGAGGTTGATCTCTCCTCCTTGAGTGTTGTTGCCATTCATAGTAGCAATGATTTCCTAGCCTGAAGGAGCATTGAAGAATCATAATTTAAGAGTTCAGATATACGAGCCTAGGGTTCATTATTTTTTGGAGATATTTTGGGATTTGAGGACTGTGTTTGATTGGAGATACCTTCAACTTTAATATTTTTGGCCTTTACCAAGGTCATTTCTGAGGTTGAATCTGACTAGTCCACATTCATATTTTTGAGCTTGATGCCCAAAGCTCCACTCCTAGATGAATGATGACAAGAGCAAATTTTCTTCTAGATAAGAGGTGCAAGTTAGGGTGGTGGATTTACATTTGGCTTTACCATTAGAGTCATCCTTTGAGCTATAATCACTAAGGATCGAAGTTGTAGGGATACCATCCTAGCTACCGATAATTGTAAAGTCGCTCTATCTATCTCCTTCTATAAAATATGTTGATACAAAATAATATGAAGATCTTGGTGTTTTATTGGGTAGAAGACCCATCCTTAACATTTGAAATAGAAAAATTGAGTGATCAGAATAGGTACTCGAGGATGTTGACTTTCTTCATCGTGCACATATGGTTTAGAAAAACCATGTGAAAAATCCTTAGTGGCAAGTTGATGTCATCCATAGTAAAGTATTCAATTATGGGAATCATTATCCTATTATAGGGCTCAAGAAGACGCTTCCACATAATGTCTCCTTTGTCTCTAATGAGGTGCTTTCCCTTATCCCTAAAATGGAGACATTCACTCCCTATGGACACTATTGCCATCAATGGATAATTGGGTAACCTCAAAAAGTAGGCAAGTATTTACTTTAAATTTAAGATCTTTGAGGACCACTTTCCCTCTATCCCAAGAAGTGATGAAATCATTAGAAAGAACTGGATCACTACTTTTAAACTTGTGAATGAATAGTAGTATTTGGTGAATTCTCAAAAACTCTTTGACCAAGGCATCGATGTACAAGGATGAGGGCTCAATAAGCACTATTTTTTTGAATTTCCTTCTAGTTGGTGTCCCAGCCACACCACTCTTAAGAATGACACCACAACTACTAAAATAATTCACCCTCAAATCACACCTCCAAAGCACAAAAGCTGGAAGATTAAAACTTATGATTACTATGCTCGTATAAAAGGTCATTCATAATTATGAAGCATTAGTGTCTTCCCAATCATGCATGCTATCGAAAGAGGTTGGTCATTGATTGGACAACTTGGATTCAAGGGTCATTGAATTGGATGCCCAATTTATGATGATCCTAGTGTGGCCAATAGGGTCAATCTACCATTCGAAGAGGTGCCACAATTTGCTGGTTGAACTTGAAGGAGGAGATTTAATCATGAGTGTAGAAAGAGGGTTTTCTTTTTCCATGGTCCCACATCATGAAGAACACACCACTCTATGTGAGGGCACAAATTCTAGGGTGGCTGCTACTCTAGGTGTTATTATGGGTTAAAACTAGCTTAGAAGTCAAACCTCGTTGATGATTATGAGAAAGACCCACTAGCTACCTAATTTTTTTTTGGAAAATAATGAACCGATACCATTGATTACAAGGACTAGCCATCAGGGAGGAGTGTTTATTCAAACTCACATGTCACATGATATAGGGAATCACCACACTCAGGCTAGAGAGCCATGTGGCCTAAGAAGGCGGTACATACTGGTAAGCATCCCTTAGAGCTTGAACCCCCATGCTAAAGGAATGTGGAATCATCCCCATTGTTGTTGATAAATATTCTCTATAGGAAATGGTCAAAATAGATATGGATGTTATATTTGGAAAGTGCAATGTTGGCCATCGCATTTACTACTCTTTTACCCTCCCTAAAGGTGTGTTGGATGATCACATTGTTGTACTTATGGACCGATCTCTTTGATTCTTCAACTATGTTAAGAATATTCTCTATAGAAGGGGTCAAATTTTGTTTGATAGTATTTATATATTGAGGGAGTCACCCTCGATGATTATGTTGTTGAAGGGGAGCTTGTCAAGAATGGACAGACCCTGGTATAAAGCTCTAGATTCAACCACATGGTTGGTTTAAAATCCAATATTTTTTAGCATAAGCCTAGATGACCTTGGTGAGATTATTTTTTGCTAATTTCTCCACATCCATCCCTTCTAGGATTTCCTTTTGTGGCTTCATCAAAATTGATTTTGATCCACCCAATATAGGGAGGAATACATTTAATTTTGAAGTGATTCTTAGGAGGTGCATGTGGATGGAAAATCTTTCTAGAGAGATTGAAACGAGCAAAGATATTGGATAAAAGACCTATTATAGGAACATTACATAGGGGACCAGGTAGGCATTTTTAGTTGCAGAATTGAGGATCCTCAGAAGCATAGATGAAGAGGTGAGACTGGAACCATAAAATATCATGTTGTTCCTTTTAAGCAAAATTTACCATAATAAATGGGGGTAATAGAAGGCTCAACAAGAACTTAGGTGTGGGTGATGAAAAGGTTTATTCAATTGGTTGAAAAAATTATAGATGGATAGAGTAAGCATAGATGAGAAGAAGGGACACTCAAGGAACAAATGGTAAACCGACTCCCAATTCTTGGAATATAGGACACAATGATTGGGAAGGATCATAACCCTAGAAATGATATTATCCATGGTCATGAATCTATTTTGGAAAACCAACCAAGAGAAAATGGTAATATTGGGGACAAGATGTTTTAGCCAAACGAGATTCATAAGGAAGTTGATAGGGATATCGTCATCCTGGATATGGTAGGTAAAATTGACTGAAAAGAGACCATCCTCACTAGCATTCCAGAAAGAAGATTTTGAACAAGGAATTCTAGGAATGATAGTGGTCCAAAGGTCCTGAGAAAGGAGCTTGGCCATAGATTCTTGGGCTTTAGATAAGCCATCCAATGGGATAAAGTTTCACAAAACAAGTTTTTATGGACCTCTAGAAATAAATTAGAAACCATCATCTCAAAGAGATGGTCAATAACAACTTTTATGGCTATAAAGCAAGGAGTATTTATTAGAGGTTCTAACTTTAGCTAGGGATCATTCCAAAAGCAAATGGAACTATCATTATCAAGTCTCCACCTAAGTCCCTTCTTAAAAATAAGTCTATTTTTAAAGATAGAGTTCTAGAAAGATGATCCATTAGACAAAGATCCTTTGTTTATAAAGGAGATTCTTTGTAAATAATTGCTTTGGATGATTTCAACCCATAAGGATTTAACATTGGAAATTATTCTCCATCCCTAATTGGAAATGAGTGCCATGTTTATTTTGCTTGTTCTTCTAAAACCAAGGCCACCTTGATTTTTGACTGCACATACTCTACTGCATTCCACCATGTGTATTTTGTTACTATTTTTAGTTTCAAACCAAAGAAACCTCTTTTAAATTTGTCCAATCCTCTACCAAAATAATACCATAGCTTTAAATATAGACATAAAGTAGACTCAAATTCTCTGAAGGTAGGCTTGAACAATAGTAGATTTTTCAGCATGGATGAGGAGGGATCCTTTCCATCCTACCAGTTTCTTCTTGATTATTTTGATGAATTTTTTCAACATGTTATCAGATAGTCTATCCACTAGAAGAGGAAGACCAAGTTATATGGAAGGTAATTCATATATGGTGCATCCTAGGATCTTGTAAATATTAAGTTGTCTATGAATGGGAGTATTGATAAATATAAATTTTATTTTTTGGAATTTGAACTTTTGCCCTACTGCTTCCTCATAAATTTTTAGGATTTTCTTGATATTTTTTGCTTCAGGAAAAGAGGAAAGGGTGGACAATATGGTGTTATCAACAAAATAATTATGAGTTATGGGATGGGTGTTGGAAGAAGCCTTAATGCTAGATATGGCCCCCATAGAACAAGCAACTTTAAGAGATATTGTAGCTCTAAAATTCTTGCACTCCTTTCCTTCAGGCTAATGGATATGTACCTTGAAGGGGAATGGGAGAATAGTAGGTCTACACCTCAGAGGAGAGGCACTTGAGGTTGTGCCTTCTTTGATTATTTTAACTGAATTGTTTAGGATTCACCAAGAAACATTTCTTGGTAGTTTCCATGCCTAGGGTTGGGAGTCTGTTTGATGTTTTTTTTTTATTTGGTCACAATCACCTAGTTTTGGCCAAATGCAACTATTATATACTAAATACACTTTAAATTTCAATGAATACATCAAAAAATGATTTACAGAAGGTAAACTAATACAATTTTTTAATTATGAAGTGATTTGATACTCTTACTCAAACTAGATGTTTGATTTAGAGTCTGTTTAGTTGTTGCAGGTAGGATCAAATGTTGTGGTATAAGATCAAACATCCGATCGGCGATCGTATCCGTTGATCTGAATATCGTCAGATCTGATCAGCGATCAGTAGGTCCGATCAGAGAAAAAACCTATAATTTCATAAATACAGAGCAAAACAAAAACTTGCAATGTGCTATAGATCTTGTTAGGTAGAGATTAAATCATGTAAAAGCTCATTGAATGCAATATTAAAAATAATAATATGAATATGGATCATGACATGCAAAAGATGCAACTAAATGCAAATGTGGTGAACACCAAGAATGATAATAGTAATTTCTATACTATATGAAATAATAAATGAATAAATGGGATGCTAGAAATGTAGATCTAGAGCTAAAGAATGTAAACCAAAGCCAGGAGTTACCCCCAAGTAGTCTGCAAACAAGATCTAATGTAGCAGGATAGGATCAAATGCTAATCGAGCAATATCGAATGTCCGATCTCGAATCATACTAATATATGCACAATGATCGTACGTCCGAACCTGCAAAGAACACATAAAATAATGAATGCTAAAGCAATACCTAAGTAGCTAGGAATAAAAAAATTTCTAGAGAGTTTGGGAGAATTCAAGGGGGAAATGCTTGGTTAAATAGGCTAGGTAAGTTGGAGGAGTTGGTCCAAAAGCAAAATAGGTTGCAACATCTTCCACTCTAGGGTGATTGGTAGATCTAATATGGTAACCGCTGCGTAGTTAGGTAGATAGAGACAAAGAATGTTGCAACTATTTTTTTCTTTTGTTGTTTTGGGTATTTTATATTTTTGGACGATATTGGACATCCGATATTGTACATTAAATAACTATTAGGGATCAGACATCTGATCTCGTCAAAATATAGCTGATATCACCAAGAGGGCACAAAAATTGAGGTAAAAGAGGAGGGAGTTGCTCTAATTTATTTTTTTGAATGTTATTTATTTAATGTGAATTAATGTGAGTCAATTTTAGGGTGTTATAGATCTAACTAAGGATTCAACAAGAATGATATAAAGAAAAGGGGACAAGGGGTACCCTTGATGCAAACCTCTAACATTTTTGAAGTAGCCAACAACAGATCCATTGATTAGGACTAAGAAACCAAATATGGAAATACACACATTAACAAGGGAGATCCACTCTTTATGAAATCCAAAATGATAGAGGACAAGAAAGAGGAAGTCCTAGGAGACTATATCGAAAACTTTGTTCATGTCGAGCTTGAGGAGGCCTGCTTTTTTACTCTTTGAGAGCAAGTGGATGAGCTCATGGATTGTGATAACCCCATCAGTGATGAGCATGCTCTTCACCAAGCTACCTTCAAAAGGATCAATGATAAGGGGTAGAACTTTGGCTAGAATAGGGGGATGAGAATACAAAATTGTTTCAAAAGTATGCAAAATAAAGAAAAATGACAAATACAATCTAGGAGATGAAATATTTGTATGGAAGAAATATGAGAAGGTTTTAAGAAATAGTAGGACTAAGAGTATCCTATTTTAATTAAAATTATCAAGAACCAAAGAGAGAAAATATTGAAGAAATCATTAAGCTAGCACTTTATCTACCTAAGATAGTTAGTGATGAAGTTAAAGAGAATATGATGATATAAGTCACTAAGGAGGAGCTACAAAAAATAGTTAAATATTTTAACAAAGGAAATGTCCATGTACGGATGGTTGGTCCATTGGTTTTTATGTGGGTTTTTATGAGTTGTTAGAAGAATAATTAATTTAGTCAAATCAATGAAGTAGCAAGCACTGATAATTAATCTTGATTTAGCAAAAGGTTTCAATAGGGTAAGCTAGTTGTACATCAATATTATAGTAATATATATTGGTTGTAGTGTGCCCTTTGTAAATGGAATGTATTAATTAATGGTTCAATTTCTAGCTTCTTCAAGCCTTCCTAATTACTGATACATGGATGCCCTCTATCACCCTCATTATTCTTATATGTGGTTTAAGGGCTAAGAAAAATGATTAAGGAACAAGAAAGGCTTACCATGATGAAATGTATAAAATTGGAAAATTCTTTGGTTGGGATTCACTTACTATTTGTAGATGATACACAAATATTTGGAAATGGCACCTTAAGAGGAGCACTAAAATATAAATATTTGTTAGATCTATGTTGTGCCACCATAAGAATAGATAAAAATGTCTAGAAGATATATATATATATATATATATATATATATATATATATATATATATATATATATATATAGACTACCAAAAATATGAGAAGTAGTGGTAAGGATTTTTGGCTTCAATCTAATTGAGTTTGAAAAAGGTCTAAAATATTTTGGGTTTATACTAAAACCAAATAATTATGGATACCAATATTGGATTTTTTTATATGATAAAGTGGAAAAAACGGTAACTTAATGGTGCAATAGATGCATTGGGAGGTTGTTTCACATTGGTGAAATTAGTTTTGGAAGTCATTATAGTACTTTGAAACTTCATGGATTATATTATTGTTAAAATAGTGCAAATAGTAAGGAAGAAACATTTCCATTTTATTTGGATAGGAAGAAGGGAGAAGAATACATTGCTTTTGGTTGAATGGAGTAATATAGCCAAACATAAATCAATAAGTGGATGGGGGTTAAAAATATACATAAGTTCTGGATGACCTATTTGGATGTAAGAATTTTTCATTCCTCGATAGATATAGTGGATATAATCAAGTATAAATAGGGGAAGAGGACCAAGAGAAAACTACAATTACCTATCCTTTCGGAACCTTCACCTACTATATCTTACCTTTTAGGTTATGCAAAATTCTTGTGACTTTCTAGTAGGTAGTACTAAGTATATTCTTAGATATGATAGGGTAAATTATGGAAGTCTATATGGATAATTTCACCATTTACAATAAATTTTTTGAAGAAGCCACAACCAATTTGGAAAGAGTGCTTCAAAAATATTAGGAAACCAAATTATCCTTAAGCAACAAGAAATGTTTCATGTTGATGACAGAAGGAATAATTTTGGGACACCATATTTCAGCTAAGGGGATAAATTTCAAAAAAAAAAATTAGAAGTCATTATAGGACTACTCGCTCCTCAAAAATAGAAAGATGTGCAGAGTTTTCTGGGCCATGCAAGATTTTACTGATACTTTATTAAATATTTTAGAAAAATTTCCAAACCATTGCATGCATTATTGACAAAGGAAGGAGAGTTTGTATGGATAAAGGAATGTGAACGGTCATACTAGACCTTAAAGGAGAAATTAACGACTGCTCTGGTACTTAGAGGTCTAAATTGAGACCTCTCATTCCATATTTATGTTGATGCATCTAACAATGCCATAGGAGTGGAATTGGGACAAAGGGAAGGGAATGAAGTGTATGCTATCTATTACATTATTAAAATCCTCATGGAAACTGAACTAAACTACACCATCATTGAAAAATAATTTCTTGTAGTAGTACATGCCATTGATAAATTCCACCACTATATTATAGGTTATAAAATTTTTGCGCATATACATAATGAAGCGATCAATAGTAAGTGGTAGAAGTGTTAAATGGATTTTATTTTGTAGAAATTTGATGTTTTCATTATTGATAAACCTAGGAAAGACAATGTAGTGGTTGAATTATCCAGATTCACATCACAAGACAATATAATAATTAAAGACACATTTGTAGATGATCATCTCTTTGCCTTTAATGACTAGATGTTGTGGTAACATGTAAGGTCTCCCTTGCACGTAATCCTTGAGAAGATCAAAAATTAATTGATAAGAGTGTGACATTATCATGTATTAATGGATTCTTATTTAAAAATGGTCTTGATTAAATCATGAGAAGGCATGTGGTAGTAGAAGAGGTCCCAACTATCTTAAAGGTATATCATGATGAGCCATGTGGTGGGCACTTTGTAGGTAAAATAACTATGTTTACAATTATACAAACATGATATTACTAGACCTCATTATTTAAGGATGCAACCAAACATGCCAACCAATATGACCAATCCCAGAGGATGGGATAACCAACAACAAGATATGAAATACCCCTTCACCTACAATTTCCTTTAAAACCATTAAAAAATGGGGATTAGACTTCGTTGGTCCTATCAACCCATAGTCATTTGGTAAAATATATATTTTAGTATGTACTATGTTACTAAGTGTTTTGAAGTGCAAAACTTACAAAATATAAATAAGGAGAATGTAGTGAAGTTCTTTTATGAATTGATCTTCATAAAGTTTGGTGTTCCTAGGGATATCTCTATGAATCAAGGGGGTCAATTTACCTCTAATATGATACATGAACTCATGTAACAATATCAAATCTAGCATAAAAAATCCACCCCATATAATTCATAGGCCAATGGCCAAGTGGAGGTCACCAATCATGAGTTGGATAATTGACCAAAATAGTATAGTAACATAAAAAGGACTGGAAGAAACATCTTCCCGAAGTAGTTTAGCCATATTGAACCACTTGGAAAACCACTACAAAATTTACATCATTTTAGTTAGTGTATGAGAAGAACTCAATGATACCCATTGAGTATGAACTTAAAACTTTTTAAATGGCATGTAAATTAACATAAATTTATATGCGGTACAATAAAATCATATTTTCTAACTAAATTAGTTGGACAAATATGGACAAGAAGTGGTGCAATGCATTAAAAATAACGTAGAAGTAAAGGGCTATATGGCATGACCACCACATTAGATCGACGCAGTTTAAAGAAGGAGAATGAAAACTGCTATATGAATATTTATTCCATGAAATAAAATGCAACCTCACATAAAGATGTCTTGGCCCTTACGAGGTTGTTAAAAGATTCAACAATAGAGTGTTTGTATAAATATCATTGATGGTAATGAGGTGATTTTTAACATCAATGGATACAAGGTAAGGCCCTATCATAGGCCACAAATTTATGAATATGACTCAAGTGCAAGCATGGGGGAAACCCTTCCTTCTATATCCCTTCCAACAACATGACAAACACTAATTACAACATTCATTGAAAAACAAAAGAGAGATATAATGTTTTCCATTAACATTTTTAGAATAATTTTTTACTTTATTTTTTAGGGAAGTGTAGAACCCATTGCAAACTATAGTTGATGATGCCTATCAGGCAAGAGCCACTACACCATATTTTTTCTATTTTCTAGGAAGAAGTTCTACAAACAGGAAGCACCTTCATCCCATAAATAG
Organism: Wollemia nobilis; assembly: GCA_028583015.1. Lineage (NCBI taxonomy): Eukaryota > Viridiplantae > Streptophyta > Pinopsida > Araucariales > Araucariaceae > Wollemia > Wollemia nobilis. Next base: position 3,710,954 of record JAQPPZ010017109.1, read on the forward strand.
GATGGTGCCTACACATAAGAAAGCATAGGAGGTGCCTAGTTCCCATAAGAAGGGTGGTGCCTACATTTAAGTGAATACAAAATGTGTCTACTTCCCACAAAGAGGATGGTACCTACACTTAGGGAATTGTAGGAGGCACCTACTTCCCATAAGGAGAGTGGCACCTAAAGAACACAAGATTATACTAAGAGGGGGGTGAACAATATAAGATAAAAATTTTAATTTTCTTTCCAAAGAAATAACTTCAAATATTACCAATTGCAATAATAAAACAATGCACAAATCATATCACACATAAGAGACATAGATTTAACGTGGTTCACCCAATATGGGCTACATCCATGAAGAAATATTGCTTATAAATTTCTCAACAAATTTTGTGGGCACCAACCCACAGGAGACACCAATCCCCTATTATAATGTTCGTGGACACCAATCCATAGGAGACACCAATCCCCTTGCTCAATTTTATGGACACCAATCCACAGGAGACACAAATACCCTCTGCTAGTTCATGGGCACCAACCTACAGGAGACACCAACACCCTTTGCTCTGGTTCATGGACACAAATACATAGGAGACACCAAGACCCTCTGCTATGGTTTATGGACACCAATCCACTCTACTTTAGTTCATGGACACCAATCCATAGAAGATACCAATCCCCTCTACTCTAGTTCATGGACACCAATCCACAAGAAATACCAGTCCTCATTTCTCTAGTTTGTGGAAACCAATCCATAGGAGACACAAATTTCTTTTCAAGTATGGTCAAACCTCTGCTCAGGTCTATCCTAAAATATTTCTTACAAACCTGCTCACAAAAATTGCTCAAATATGCTCCAAAACCTATTCAAATCTACTCCAAAACCTGCTCACAAAATCTACTCAAATCTGCTCCGAAATTTGTTCAAGGCCTATGCTCAAATATGCTCACAAACACTACTTAAATATGCTCCAAAACCTTTCACAAATCTGCTCACGAACACTACTCATCTACTCCCAAATCCAGTCATAAACAATGCATAAATATGCTCACAAATTTGGTCTATAATCTTTTTTTTGCTTTTTCAATTAACAACAATACACACACATTCTACCCAAAAATATTCAAGAACATATGGAGGATGATATGCACTAATGTAGTAAGTTTCAAATGACCAATATGTTCTTCACATCCATTAATTCTGTCGCTTCCACATATCTCACATTTATTACATTTTAAAGGTAGATCAAGTCTAGCATTGGATAACTTACTTATGTGTTGACTTGGAGATGTTAATACCTTGCTATTCTTCCTCTATCATGTGCACATTTCATATTATTGAAATGGTTGGGTTGTCCTTCCTTGTTAATTGAATTCTTGGGTGGATATGTGTACTTGACACCTTGACTTATTCCAAATTTGTGCCCTTTAAATCTGCCTCAATGACAATGATATTCCTATTGCATGTGCTTTTAAAATCTAGACAATAATTATATTTTTCCCTTCTTGATTTAAATATCAAATGAATAACTTTAATCCATTATCACTTCTTTCAAAATCATACACAGTAAAGATTTAAAAATAACTCCTTATATCTCCCTTAATTCTCTAATCAAATTTTAATTAAATATTTTAATCATCACTAAAGTTGACTCACATACCTCTTATCATTTCATGCATTCTTCAACACCTTAATCATGAAAGGTAGCACCAAAAATATTTGACCAAAACTTTAGCAAGCCACCGAAGAGAATTGAACCTCTGACCTTCAACACCTTAGCACCTTAATGCTGATTAGCAACCAATTGGGCTAACCCAACGGTTGAGACAAAAAGACAACACAATGTATTTGTACCTTTCTTTACTGTGAACACCTATGTATGCCAAACAACACTCCATGTAAAATCCTTTGTTACTAACTACCCAATCTATTCCTTTTGGTAGCTTCCATGTACTGTGTACCTCCTCTATGTGATTGTACTATGCTCCCCTTATGAGCATCAATGGCACCTTCGTGTGTGCCCTGGTTGTGATCAATCCTTGACAACCTTCCCTAAGATATCTTCTTCCAATTTTTGTGAGTGTCTATCCTCTGCTTTGCAGTCCCAATCATATGCATATTGATATTCAAAACAGTGATATAATGCTCAAATTTTAAAACGTGTAATAATAATTTTGTAGTGGTTAATTTTAGCTCCTCCTTTGTGCGTTGGTTTCTTCATTTTCTTGCATCTACCTTGGCACTTATAGAACCTTGATTTATAATTCAATTTTTTTGTGCTTTTCCTCTTACAATTGAGCTCACACTGACCTATTATTCAATATTTCCTTTTCTACAATGTAGAGCCTATAACAATGAATCCAAGTCTAATATATTTCCTATCATATTGCAAAAATATATTCATACCTTCTAGTTTGATAGATGATGATGATTCTTCTCCACCATAACTTCTTCCAATGATTGCAATCTCACTATTTTCTCTACGATGCTTGTCCTCTTTGGAGATTATCCAATATTATCTATCTTTTCTACGAACACAACATACTCAACATTTGGAATATTTATGACATTAGTTTTGTATTTTATACCTTATGCAAGAATATCCTAAAACTTTGTTGTATTCAAATTGAAGATTCGATAGAATATTTCATTCATATTAACTTCACATCACAAATTAAAGCCATCACTTTTCTTCCCTCGATGGAAGATATGCAAGATCATTTCTTTATTTCCTTGTAGCGCTATCTCTGTTCACTGACTTTATCCGCAAGATTTCATCTGTTGCCTCCGTTCGCAAATATTTGTATTCACAACATCTATTTGCAATACTTATTTACTAACTCCATTCACAATGTTTCATCAAAGGATATCTCATTGTGCTCATCCTCAACAATCAAGACATTCACCGAAAACCATGTTATAACATGGTATATATACCATTTTTCATGTGGTGCCCAAAAGGCGACTCACTCTCCTTTTTAAAGTTTCTTTTATATTATAATATTTAAATCTATAATTTAAATATTATAATATGCCAATATTAAGCTTTTATTCAATAATATATATATATATATATTTTTTTAATTTAAATACATTAAGCCTTTGTATCATCACTTTATAATGTCCTTTACTTTATAATATTTAAATTTGATATTTAAATATTATAATACTTTACTTGAAATACATTTGTCTTGCTTCTCTTGAGATATATATTTGCCTTGCTTCACTGTGTGCTATTTACCAAAGACAACCTTTGACATCAATGACAACTCAACAACTCAATAATTCTAACAACACCTACACTCAAGTGAGTGCAAAAGGTACCTACTTCCCACATAGAAGGTGGTGCCTACACTCAGGAAAGCATAAAAGGTACCTACTTCCCATAAGAAAGTAAATACCTACACACAGGAGGGCAATGCCTACTCAGATACCTACTTTCTAGAAACTGATACCTACTTCCAATATTTTAATGATAAAGTACACCTACTTTCAAGTTCCAACAATGAAGTATTCCTACTCCCACATGACATGTCAACATTAAGCTAATAATAAGTAGTATTAATTTACAAACACAACCTCAAGATCTACATTGGTATATTGTGTAATTAAATAACCTCCAACATGAACATACATAAACTATCAATACCAAGAATGTTGTGACTTTATTTTTTGATACACCATGATTAAGCAACATCCAATAATTGCATATCACTTGGTATAACATGCACCATATTCTGTGTACACCTTGATAAGTATTATTTTATTTTATTATTATATGCATAGTTATCAAAAATCATTTCTGTGTTAATGCTAGTATGTGCCCCCACATTTTTTTTGTCCAACCCATCAAAATTCAGCCACATGGCACTAATAAAGAATAATAATATTTATAAAATGATTTCACTAAACTTGGGTAAACGTTCCAAAACTAAAAATAATCCACTAGGGTGTAGTGATAATATTTAAGTAATGGAGGTATATACATGCTTCAACATACTACTAGCCAAGGGTGTAGTTGTTGCAATGCATTACATTGATACAAAAGGACAAATGCAAAAACCATGGGAGGACCATCCAAGAATCACACTCATAAAATAAATGAGTCCATCGATCTCTCTACAATGTAGGGGTAATGAGGTAACAATGTGAATATGTGGGCTTGAAATACTACTAAAATATAGTCAATCAAGGTTAGGACTTTTTTGTGGTACATGAATTTGTGGCATCCACGGAGGGCATGACTGTGTGTGTGAGGGGGCTCATTACTCCATTGATAGAAGAATAAATTTCATAGGTTACAATTTTCCATGCATAGGGTAATGAGTCTATAAAAATTACAAGATTGAACTATACACACAAAGGTTCTTTAGCCAATCGATAACACAATTGATGATTCAAGGTTACCCAAATAGTATTTTCTAGATGAATGGAAGCCTGTGTTTGAGAAATTGGCTTGATTTTTCACTTGTAGTGGGCAATATTCCTATGTCCATGTGAACCATTTTTTTTCTTTAATCATCTACAACATGGATACACCATAAATATTCCATTCTACCTTGTCAATGCCCTACAAGATGAATTCAATAAGTATCAGGTAGGTACCCAAAATTTGTTGGTCCACCATGGGCTTATCTTGATCCTTGTACAACATATAGGAAGGCAAAAGGTAGAGTCACCACCATAAAATACCAAAAAAGGGAAAATTGAAGATGCATCACTAGAAGAATTGAAGTAGCATGAGGTTACTACCAACAAAAGAGTAGAAGTGCCTACCTCCCAACAGAGTAGTCAGGCTAATAAGGAGGTAAGGCAACTAGTATTGAGCCCACATGGGATAACATCGACTACTACATCCAAAATATAAGTAGGTGTAGGTGCACCATCAGATGATGTCCTACTAGAATAATATACTCTAGTCAATGCATAGGTCACAAAAGTATTATGTGACCTATTATCTACTATGATACCCTATAGTAGGTCATCAAGAGAAATCCTTAGTGACCAAAAACTATAGACACAAGAAAAAGCCTCCTAATTGGAGGACAAACACAAATTAGTATAGGAAGAATATGAAGAGTACCAATAAGTAGACATCATGAAATAATAGCTAGAAGTGACCATTCAATAATTGAGGTAGTTTGTTGGAAAAAAAGAAAATAGAGTAGATACTATCACTAAAATATATTGGGCCATGGATCTAGAATTATCTTCCATGGATGATGAGGAGGAAGTGGCCTCTAAAAGTACATATCAATCTTATGGTAGGAGGATTGCATAAAATGACCAACAATATGGAGTAGACATGTAGTAGAATGCACCCATAGTAGGTACCTCAAAGAAAAGAGAAGCCCTAAAACTCAAGAAGGACTTGTGATAGTGGAGATCTCTAATAGCTAGGGTACTCAATCTAAAGTAGAATGCTTTGCATCAAATCAACCTACATCATAATAACCAAAAGTAATTACTCTACATCAGATCATATTTTACTAGACCAACCAAAAGCAAAATGCTCTACCTCAGATCAACCTACATTAAACTAGTTAAAAGTAGAACCCTATGTATCTAAAATGTTTGTAAAACATCCTTTAGAAAACCAATCTACAAAATACTCTATGTAGGATTAGCCTACAAGAGAACCTTCTAAGAAAATATTAGGATATAGAATGCAGTCCCTATCACAAAAGGAGTGACTTGTAAAGCACTCTTGAATCCCCTATACCCTCAAAAACTAATGACTATAGAAAGGAGAAGAGAAACTGAAGCATGATCCCAATGTAGCATTGTATTCACAGGAAAACAAAGCAACATAACTCTAACTGTAATGAGGAATGGGTCACCTCTATAAAAATATATTAGACCCTCTAACAATAATTTGATCGAGTACAAGAAAACTGAGAAACAAGATAAAGTGACAATGTAGACCAGGAAATAATTTAAAATATATTCAACCATCTATGTAAGCCTTCCAACCAAAGATAAGGGCAACTAAAGTCTAGGTAAAATAAATACTCACCCCTATTTATGGAAATCCTTCTCTCTCTTTTTCAGTAGCACCACCAATATTAGAGAATTTCTTTCAAATTGGATTGTTTGGAATAGGTTCCATGTAGCCAAACACAAAAATGTAGGTCAACCTCTATCATTAGATACTAAGAAACTAGAAGAAGAAGTACCATTAGGGGATCCACAATCAACAGTCATGCCAAAAGCTTAACTTGTTGACACATCATGGCTAGCACCTTGGGAAACTCCAACTATTGAGGAATTAGTTTCCCTAGTCAAGGAATATTTCTATGGAAGCAAGCATAAACAAATATTCAATGGGTAAGGGTCACCCTTTCTCAAAATTCACCATAATGAGTTTCTAGGCAATACAATAGAGGTAGGTGATTAGTAAGAAAGAGAGAGAGATAGAAAGAGAGAGAGAGAGAATGTTCAAGCTTGATAGATTCATAGATGAAACATGGCATATTGGCAGAATAGGACATGAGGACATATCAAAAATTAGGCATGGGGGTATGATGAGCATAAAAAATGCTCATCTTATTTATATTTGTGGGGACATCTTTACTAGTTTAATTAACATTAGAGATGTATTTTGTATAACTCTTGCTTATAATAATGGAAACTATGGTACTTATACCTAACTGGTATTTTTAATTGTGCATGTGTATAGTTACATATTTATTTGTATTTTTGGATCGAAGTCCTATATGGACCTAGAATTTTTTGTATGAGTTACCACTTCTTGAGATGGAGATTTTCATAAGGTGGTACCGATGGTCGTAGAAGGTGCCTACACCCTACAAATGGTAAAGTGCCTACATCCCATGGAGTATAGGATGCACCTACATCCCACCAAGGGTGAAGCACCTACATATTGTAGAGTGTAGGAAGGTGCCTACACCCAACCATGAGTGAAGTCCCTACATCCTATGGAGTGTAGTAAGGCACCTACACCCCATCAAGGGTACAATGCTTACATCCCATGGAGTGTAGGAAGGTTCCTACACCCCACCAAATGTGTGCTACCTACTATCAACATGAATGTAATGCCTACACCTTATCAAAGGGTGCCTACACCTTGACCATTGAAATCTAACCAAAGACCATATGACTTCTAGGAAAATGATGAAAGTGGTTGTAAAATCTAGAGGAGAACTATTTTCAACCACCAATATTTGACTTAAAATAATGACCAACCTTTCTAAGGAAAATATCATAACTCAACTTGTAGCAATTATAAAAAACCAATAATGCATGTCTTAATTTAGGCTTACCAGTTGTATGTGGTTGTAACAGGAGTCGCTTGTGTACTATATAAGAAATGTAGAGCAACCTTGAGATAAGGATATGAGTTTTAAGTGAATAATTTATACTATAATTGAATATTATCAATAACGACTCAATATTTCTGGTGTTTTTCTATTTTTTTTTATTAAAGTATACTTTCTTAGTAGTTATTTGAGTGGATCATCTATGGGAGCTTAGGCCTACACCAGGAAGTAATCCTCCCCTTGGTATTCTCTTATTTCTAGTAAAATATGTGTGCTTTATTTCTTTGGTGTGTAACGGTGTGTCTACTTTTATCTACTTTAATTTGGTTATTATTTCCATGTGCATGTGTGTTTCTTTCAGTTTAATTTAATATGAAAGTATACATTTATTTTCAAATTTAAATTTTTGGTTTCTTTCATTTTATCAAAACATCATCTTATTTAAGATGGTTAGAATATTTTCATGCAAACATCATCCTACCATTAGAACATTAGGTAGAGACTCATTCCCACACTACAAGAAAATATTATAAAGGCACCTCACAAGTCTATGATTCCTAGATTGACATGAGTTGATAGGAATCAAGAATTTTAGAAACACTGTGTATGCTTGTTCGTTGTACTGGTGTTTATGTTGAATATGAGCATAATAATCTAATGCTCAATCTTGTAGATTATATTGGCCATGTTGTTGAAGATAATAGTTATGATGAAGAGTTTAGGTGTTTGACTGTTGTTGGTGATAGTGTTGTTAATATTGATTATTATGTTAACCACAATAAATACCATGTTGTTGAAAAACATAGTGATGATGAAGAGATTGGGTGCTTTGAATAGCATACCAAATGTATTGGCTCTAAATTAATGAATGGAATGGAATATCATATTATGATATTGGGAAGGAATGTACGAGGTATAATAAATCCTATAAATCTAAATTTAAGGACTAATAATGAAGGCCTTGGATATGTTAGTTAAACATGAAGTGGCAACACCAAGTTTATGAAAGGAGAAACCTATGCAAAAGATGAAACTCCTAGAATAGTTTGTTATTGTCATGATTGATGATATAGACACATGATAGCTAGGTATTAGGATTTGGATCCATGTGAAATTTATGTTGAAAATAATCACTCTTGGAAATATTGTTGGCATAAAGGTAAAATGGCCAGAAAAATACATCTTGATTATGGATGGATGGATGTGATAGAATGAGACAAAGTGAAAGAAATGTTGAGTGGATTATAGAAGAGAATATTTTATTCTCAGAAGATAGTAAGGAAGATATGGATTTTGATGGTTGAAAGAGACCATAGTGATGGTTATAGTTTATCAAATATGTGCCTTAGGCTATGCTTGAAAATCTTACAATGTCATAGCCTATAGTACAATATCATGTGGAAAATTTTATATATGGTGGAAAATGCAATAGCTAAAGATAGAGACCAAGCTAGAGTGAGATCTAGATCCAAAGCCAAATCTAGAGCTAAATATAGAGCCCAATCCAGAGCTATGGATAGAGCCAAAGCCAAATATAGATCTAGAGCAAGAGACAATGCTAGAGATAGAGTTAGGACACAATTTTATTTTACTACCTTAGAAAAAAAAAATTGAGAGATAGTAATTTTTTGTAAAAGGTGCATTTTCAACTATGACTAACACCTTGAAATATATTTTTATACCAAATAATTAATCATAGGGATGTTACATCATTATTATATTATTTTATTATTATGCAGCAAACAAGATGCTAAATAGTTAGATATTTAAAATGTTGGAATATATTACATTCTTTGGTCCCTTTTCAATGTACCATCATGGATACATATTTAGATTAGGAATTTATTTAGGAAGTAATTTATTAAAGCAATATAATAAATGCACAGGTGTTAGAATGTGTAGTGATGTAAATGTGCTTGTAGTTCACATGTACACAAGTTCTTATTTTTTTGGTAAATTAGATAGATTTCATTAGTGTTTGGGTTTCAAGGATCCCAAAACCTATATATAGAAAACAACAAAAACTATTGAAGGATAACAAAAATGCCAACAGAGGATGCAGCCCCAAACCCAACATTTGCAAAAACTAAAAGGGGATGTAACCCCACACAACAATAAATATGAAGAGATAAACATAAGGATCGTAGCCCTAGAAAAACTAGACCACTTCAAGTACTTTTAGGCTCCATGCAGGGTAGCCTAAAAAATAAGACAATTCTTGACAAGGAAATTAATCCTCAGTAACTTCCTCATCACCATCCTTGTCCTTAATCTTTAGCTAATTCTTTGGCTCCTCCTTGACCTCAATTTTTTCCATGTCCACTGAGTAGGCCTTGGTCTCCTTGGACTCATCCTGTCCTAGCTACTCATCGAAGAACAACATGTGGAGGGCCTCCCTGAGATCGATGATGGAATTCACCATTGTGTTCATCATGTTTGTGGTTGTGGAGATGATGAATTCCTTTAGGATGTTGATGTCAGTATCAGCATCCTCATTGTCAGCCTTGATCTTGATCACTTTATACTTACCCTTCACTATCTGCTCCTGGAGGTAGGGTGATTTTTTGATAGGTCCTTTAGATTTTTTATATTTGATGCAATTCCTCACCCTTGTGTCATGAACACCTTTGATCAAATTTCTCTTTATTTCCATTAAGGACATGTGGGCAGGGGGGACAACATATTTTCCAATAGGACTTGGTTTACTCATGGAGGGACTAGGGTTGACCTAGGGGCTATTAGATAGGATGTGATTGTAGATAACTTTATAGAGCCCTTGGTGAGAAGGAAGATCATTTCCCGTTTTCTTCCTATAGGAATTAATGGTATAGTTCATGGAGTTGACAAGGAATTGGGGGATATTAATGGGGTTCACCTCTCGAAAGTGGTTTACAAAGGCCAGGTGGAAGCTACACAAAACCTTTTTTGGGTCATCAACGATGATGAATTCCATCACTGGTTTCATCACATCATTCCATGGAGAAAGGAGGTCCTTCCTGTAAATGCCCTGCTTTACCTCTTTGTAAATTTTCTTGTTGTCCTTGAATTCCTTTAGCTCTACTTCCTAGTTATGCTTCTCCTAGTGTATGGATCATCCTTTCACCTTCTAGCCTATGATGGTGGACATGAGGTTCACATCGATAAGGAAACTCCTCCCGCAAACCATTATGTAGCCATTCTCCCATGTTTCTAGGATGGCCATGGTGATGTCGATTTCATCACCAGATAATTTCTTGAAGAAAGGAATAAAGTCCCTCTCAATCAAAATTCATTCAGCAAGGATGTCCCACTCGACCTTTCTTGGCTCGACGAAGCTCATTTTGGATAAATTTTCAAGAGCGAGGATGCACATAGGTAGGTTTAGGAGAGAAGCAAAAGGGAGGAATTTTTTAGAGCAATACGATGACACACTATAATTGTGGGTAAAGGAAAAATGCAGAATGGGTAAATTTTTAAGCTCGAGGATGCATGCAGCTGGACTTGGGAATTTCCAGATGCATGAAGGAGGATCTCTGTAGATGAGAGCAATGGAGAAAAGCAAAGCAATATTTCCTTTTTGAAGAGAATCCCAATTCTTTTGGATGGTTTTTTGAAACTTGTCGTTGTCGAGCTCTTCAATATTTTTTGAATTCACCAAGAAATTTTTTGGATTTCCAATACCTTTTTGCTCATAATTATCCGGTGAGGGTGTATCCCAAGGGGATTTTGTTTATCAATGATGATTATCCCATGTCCTTCACACGTGAGCCCAGGTTTGGTTTGATGATTAGAAGTTGGGCATTAGAATTTACTCCTAGAAGATGAAGAGTCACCGACATTGATATGGTTCGTTAGAATGTTTATCCAGGGGAGAAGTGCTACAAAAAATAATGCATACTATTGGAAGTAGAAGATCTACATTTTCCTATGTGTACCCTCCAATTTTGAATTGCATGACTATAGAGTGTCAGACCTTTAGAAGTTGAGGTGCCTTGGTTTGGTCCATCTTTGGAATAAGTCTTTTTTTGTCCAATGGGGGCACTCCAACTTTAAAAAGAGTGTTTTCGGTTGATAAGGCCCATGGAAATAACTTCGTATTGAATCATATCACCATTAAAATAGAGGATGTGGGTTCTTTTATTGGAAATTGGGGCATGACCTGTATTGCTAAACACAAGAAAGGAAACTTACCACGAGCTAAAAAATTGTTAGCATAAGTTTTCAAAAAAACTTACCACGAGTACATAAGTCCTTATAATAGAATAGTGAGATGCTAGGAATATTGAATGCAAAGAGTTGCATCTCATTATAAATAGGTCTTCATAGAGTAGAAGTAAGAGAGGATTATGGAGTGTATAGGTAGAGTAGTAACAGATACAATGTAGATCTATTTTTGTAAAATGGAGAGGTAGTGACCTCCATTGGATGGTATTGTATATTTTTGTGATATTTTAGATATGAGCATTTATTGAGCATTGTATCAAGTTTTTAATCATATTTTTGTTCATATTATTTATACATTATCATAGTTATAACACTGTGAAGGTTTTCCAGAAATTTGAGAAACTCCAAAAAGAATTTTTATGGACTGGAACAGAGGAGAAAAAAAGGATACACCTTGTAGGATGGACCAAAGTGTGTAGACCCAGAGAAAATGGGGGCTTAGGTCTGAGGAGAATTGCTCATATGAATTTAGCTTTACTAGCTAAGTAGATGTGGTGCCTCATTTCTAATGAAGAAAATGAATGGATAACTATCATCAAATTAAAGTATCTTCAAAATATGGAATTTATAAGTGACACTGTTCCAATCAGAGGTTCTGCTTTTTGGAAAGTAATTCTAAATTATAAGGAAATCATCAAAAAAGGTTTAATATGCGTTTTAGGCAATGGTGAGAGGATAAATTTTTGGAATGACAAGTGGGCTAAGGATGAACCACTAACGCAATATACTAAATTAGACCAAATCAGAGATATCACGAAAGAAATCATTGGTAGAAAAGTATCTAATTATATGGTTGAGGATAGAGGCAGAATGAAGTGGAAACAAATAAGGATTCAAGGATTTCAAGCGGAATCAAATGATCTTTGTAACATTCTCGAGCAACAATTTATCCCCATGAGACCAAAGGAAGATCAAGTGATTTGGTCTCCTACGGAAAATGGGCAGTTCACTGTTAAATCAGCTTACAATCTTCTACTTTATGACGAGGATTTTGTCCTCCAAAAGGACTTAGTTTGGATTAAAAATTTAATTCCAAAAATTGTAGTATTTTCATGGCTGGTTATCCAAGGAATAATTCTAACCATTGATAATATGATGTGTAAAGGTATTTGTATCATTAATCGTTGTTATCTATGTAGGGCTAATTGGGAGACCATTTATCACATTTTCCTTGAGTGCCCTTTTTCCTTTACTGTCCTAAATGGGATTTTTTAGGCGTTTAATATTTCTTGGGTTAAACCAACCACCATACTTGATTTGTTCGTCCAGTGGCCTTGCCCATTTTCAAGACAAAGACTTAGATACATGTGGAAAATTTGTCTCAATCACTATATTTGGCAGGTTTGGTTATAAAGGAACCATAGAGTCTTTAATAAGTCTATCCATGACCATCAAACTATCATTGCCAGGATCCTATCATTTTCCAATGAGAATGTTAACCTTATCCCTTTTGATAGCCATAAACCTCATCTGCAGGAGACCACGATTGCTCAATATTTAAGCTGAACCTTGTTATATGAGTATGTTCCTAGGTTAGTCAACCCCAGAGCCAATGTTAAGTGGTCCCCACTTCCTACGGGTTGGTTTAAGCTTAATTTTTATGGAGCGGCTAAGGGCAATCCTGGTAGAGCAGGCGCTGGTGGCATTGTGCGAGATCATAATGGGAATATGAGCTTGCATTTTCTGAATGATGTGAATCCAGCTGCAAGAGGTCAAAACATAATACCTCCCATTACATAATAAATGTGATAAATGAAAATAATATATAAAACCCTCCATTCACATAAAAGCTAACATACATGGAAACAAACCAATAAATAATTTCTTTTCTCATTTCTAGGGTATTACCAATCTCCTTCTGAGGTTTTTTACAAGCACTACACCTAGTGCCAATTTATTCCTTCGAGGTATTAAAATAGTAAACCTCCTGCAAGCACTACACAAAGTGTCAATTCTTCCCTCTGATATTTTTAATGAAAAAAACCTCCTACAAGCACTACACAGAGTGCCAATTTATTTATTTAAGGTTTTACAAACCTTCTGCAAGCACTACACAAAGTGTCAATTCCTCCTTCTGAGGTTTTATATAAAAAACCTTTTGCAAGCACTTACACAAAGTGTCAATTTCTTTCTCTAAGGTTTTACAAACCTTCTGCAAGCACTACACAAAGTACCAATCTTTTTCTTTGAAGATTTTACATAGAAAAACCTCCTGCAAGCACTTACAAAGAGTGCCAATTTCTATCTTCAAGGTTTTACAAACCTTCTGCAAGCACTGCACAGAGTTCCCAATTTTTTTTTTGGAGCCTCTTTGCTCTCCTCTCTTTTTCTCTTTTCTTCTCTTCTCTTTTGTCCTCCCAACAAGATCCAACTTTCTTTGATACCAAATGATGTGAATCCAACTGCAAGAGATCAAAACATAATACCTTCCATTAAATAATAACTGCGATAAATGAAAATAATATATAAAACCCTCCATTCACATAAAAACTACAATACATGGAAATAAACCAATAAATAATTTTTTTTCTCATTTTTGGATTCACTTCCCATTTTACAATGCAATACCAAGGGAATATATATCCCCAAAGAAACCCTAAAACTTGAAGCCCTAAAAGAAACCCTAAAAATAAAAAAATTACTATTTTCGACAAATTTATTTTTCCACCAAAAAAATGCCTTTTTAAGTAATTACTATTTTTGGCAAATTATTTTTTCATAAAATTTTTTCTTTTTTAGTAATTACCATTTTCGCCAAATTAGATTTTACGTCAAATAATTTCATTTTGAATAATAAAAAATTTACTTTAAAACTTCTTTTAAAAAAACCTCTAAAGATAGGCTTCTGCATCATTGAATATTTGGGAACAAGGACGAACAACAAAGCTAAAGCTAGAGCTATGTGGAGAGGCCTTCAAATGACTCAAGATTTAGAAGGCAATTTGATCGTAGAAGGAGACTCTATGCATGTTATAAATATCCTCAATAATTGGAAAACACCTCCTTGGAGGATTAAAACAATTGTTGAAGAGGCTAGGATCCTTTTCCAGGGAAGACAAGACAGAAAAGCCCAACATGTCTTTTGGGAAGCTAACAAAGTTGTTGATAAGATAGAAAATTTGGGTGTCGATGGTGACAAAATTTTCAAATGGGAACACGATGTCCCGAGTGAAGTAGAGGACCTTATTCAATAAGAATTCCAAGAATGATAGTCAAATTTACCAACAGGAAAGACACTGTGAGTTCGAAGGCTATGAGTATTCCCATATCTTTTTTGAAATGGACTCACAATAAAAATTATCCGAGTTGTAAGTATTGGTGGATGTTGCTTGGAAATACCACAAAGACTAATGGGGATGGTCACATATCAGATAAAATGGTTCCTAGTTGTCTTAGTAATTTGAGGTTGGTTGATAATCACAAGGTAGGAAAGAAACGACAATATAAGACTTCGAACTAGAGCCACATGGACCACCAGATAGCCACCGCCATAAATATAGCCAACAGGTTCACTTCTCCAAGGTAGATTGGCCAAGATGGTATGTGGTCCCAAAGCATGTCATATACAAAAGAAATTAATTACCAAAGAATTATTAAGAGTAATTGTTAATACAGAACTTGTGGGAGTTTTTTTCAGTACTCTGCTATGTGTGTTTGCAGCTTTCTGTTTCTTCACTATTTCAAGGAAGGGATCTGTGTCTGTTTATTTTTTTGTAATTATTATGCAAGTGTGTTTTCTCGGGGTATACCCAAAATATTGTATGGGAAGTTTCTTTTTGATAATAGGCTATGTGCCTTACCGGATGTAATGACTTTGGTGGTATGTATATTTTACATATATAGGATCCTTAGTAAGGACATGTTCATCAACAGCCCTGGGCTGATTTTTGTAAAAGGTTTTGGGTCAACCTGTAAAACCCGGTATTAATGCTATAGTATCTTATCTACCAAAAAAAAAAATTGCATGCCTATTTCTATACTTGTGGTTGCATTTCCTTTAAGTTTAAAGCTTCAAAAGATAGCAGTGGTACTAGAGCACATGGTAGATCAATAGGAAATAGAGAGAGCCCCAAGAGATATTGAGAGGAGATTGTAAATATCATTTTTAGATTTCTAAATTTTACTATTGGCTAGATTGTTTTCATAGAATTGTAGAAAACCTTGTGAAGACTAGAACTCAGCACTGAATCCACTAGATTGGCAATCCAACTAGTGATGATCATTTTCTATAGATTTACAGATATTTCTATTTCTAACATTTTATTGTAGAAAATTAACTCCTAGAAGTTGAAAAAATTCATACAATAGATAGATAAGAACTTCACCTGTGTTGCCTAAAAGTCTATGTCCTTTCCTTGCGCATGGATTAGTTCTTTGTTACAGAAGAGTAGAGATTGAAGATTTGGAGGCCTCAGGAGAAAGGTCTCATTAAAATAATTTCAGATTGAAGACTCCAAGTTGTAGATTGAGAAGAGATATAGTAGCCAAGGAATCCAAATTGAAAACTAAAAATGAAGGTGGAGGTCCTAGAAATACGACCCCATTGAATAAAAAAGAGACTTAAAGAGAAGAGTCCTAGTGAATATTGGAGATTGGTGATCTACATTGAAGATTGAAAACTTCACATTGAGTAAGAGGTCCATAGAAGGCCCTATTGAAGAACTTCCATGGTGGAATATTGAATATTGAGAAGGACTAAAAAAATTCCTATTGCAATATTTCAATAACAACAAATTTAGGAGATCCAAGGAGGAGATCTCATTGCAAAACTTCCATAGTTGAATATTGAAGATATCAAGGAAGGTCTCATTGAATTTTTAGAAGTTGCAAGATTGATGACCTTGGAGAGGTCTCAAGGAGAAACAAGGAGAAGGCTTGGTGAACCTCATTGGAGAAATTCACTACCAAGGAGAAGCTCTTGATAGTAAAAGAGTTGGGACAATTATATCCATTTGATAACAAGCCCAAATGATAAATCTTTGGCAAGAAGTTTGTCAAATTTTGGAGTAGTTTGAAGAAGATCTCAAGACTTTCAAATTCTTGAGAAGAAGGCCAAGATTGAAGATAAATTTCATCAAGGAGAAAGGAGTAAGAAACTACCAAACCTGAGAGGTTTGAATATTTCCTTTGGAGGATTATAAGGCTTACTTGGAAAATAATATTTTCTGATTTCTACAATATATTATTGAAGAGTTCTTGAGGAATATATCATCTGTGATTTGGAGGAATTTCCTACCAAATTTTTGGGATTCAAGGACAATGATTCGGTGAAATTTTTGACTGCTTTACAATCTGAAATTTTTCAGATTTGAGGATAGAAAATGACTGCAATTTGGGCAGCATTATTAGCTGCTAAAGTTTAGATTTCAGAAGTGCATTTTGAAGAGAAATTAGAGCCACCAAATCATAGTATTGGGCAGCATATTAGTGGATTGTTAAATCTGCAAAAGGTGAGCCAAAGATCTGCAATATCATATACAAAATGCAGCAATTTGGTTAACTTAAATCACCATCATCATCATTTGCAAATGAGAAAAGGTATGCAATAAATGTGCAAAAATTTCATTAGTTGAACTTTTATTTTTAGTTTTTTTAAGAAGTTTATTGAGCACCAATTTCAAGGTTTAAAGGTTGCAAAAATAGTGTTCATTCAAGTATTCAAGGTAGTACATAAGTTATTGTCTAAAATTTTCAAACCGGCACAAAAAAATATAGAAGTTAGATATATTTTGAGATAAAGAAACATATTAGCATTCTATTGACTATTTCTAAGTAGAAGAAGACTCTAAATTTTGCATATACTATAGTGCAAAATCGTTAGTGGAAAGATTGGATTATCAAGTATGAAAGTAACCAAGTAGGAGGAATATTATCTAAAGTTGAAAGGTAACATTAACTATAGATTCATCTCAATATTTTGAGAAGCCAATATTTTCAATCTACGAGCACAGGGGGGGCATCGTTTACAATATATCTTTCTATGTTTGCATTGCATCCCATTAGAGCCACTCAAAGTGAAGTATCTCCAAGGTGAAGGGAGATATCTCATACATCATATACCTACATTTTATTCACTCAAATCAATAAGAGAATTCATTAATAGAATGGTGAATAAAGTTATTACTTTTTAGAATTCTAAATATATGTATCCATTGAAGGATCATTGAACAAATTGTAGGAGAAACTATTAGCTAAGCTAAGGACGTCAAGAAAAATATGTTCTACATCTTGGAATCCTTTGGTGAATTAAAAATAAGGTACATTGAAAGGTATCTTACATAGTTTATAGCCTTTGGTGAAGGCAACACAAGGAGCATATAAAATTCTACATCCAAGCATCAAACGATACATCATAACTATGAAGACATCATAGTATTCTATCCATGAACTTATGTTGGAAGAATCTACATTGGTACCAAGTCTAACCACCATTTTACCCATACAATCATGTAATTTGTACCATTGCAAAGGTTCATGTAACTTGGATATCCAATGTGGAAGACATATTAGATTGCAAGGCATATGTAGTAATCCAAATAGAAGACACAATGACCATCACACAACATGAACAACAAGGAAGATTTAGTTTCAAGAATGTTTAGTTTTGGAGGAGAAAACTTATCATCTGAAGCCAACTCATAGCCTTTCTTAGAACTCATTCAAAGAGTTGGAAGAGCAACCACTTCTTTCATAGAAGCGTTAGAAAATAACCATCATTCTCCTATCAAAAAAGTTTTGGAATAGGAACAAGAAGGGCAAAAAAAAAGCATTGGAATAACCTACATACGTTAGGGTAAAAGAGGTAAACTACTCACACCACATGGAAGAAGACATTGCATCCATTCACCACAACATCAATAAAAACTCAAGAATATTTGAATATTATTCACGTAATGCTCTTGAAGAAGCATCATTTGTAGGTCAAGGACATTGAAGGAATCTATAACCTTACCTGGATGCCACTTGTCATTCAGCATTGGAAGAAGGAGGAGTGAAATAATTTTTGAAGCAACAAGATAATACTAACAACACTTGGCATTATCCATAGCATACTATGTTTCAATTCAGAGGGACACCCTAAAAAATAAGTGCTTGTAAACATCCATAAAAGTAACATTAACTAGAATCAAAAGGAGAGATATTAAGATGCATTAATTAAGTGAAGTGGTGTAGATATCAAGGGATAAAAGCCAAGTAACTCATAAAGTGCTTAGGCCAACATAACTTTATCAAAGAGAAGCACACACATAAGAGATTGGAGTTTGTAAACCAAGTTACGGTGTGAAATACCATGTCTACCAATAATATAGTAGCCTAAAGGTTAAGCAAAACAACAACAAAGAGAGATCAATTATCACCTAAACTAAAGTGAAGAAAAGAACATTCATCGAGGAGAGTAGATACTTGTAGGATAAACGTCAACGTGAAATAAGCATGTGCATATCTGAATTAGACATTGGAGAAAGCACACATACTGATGAAGAAGGAAGGGATGACTTTATAGTGCATCTTAGATTTGACAAGAAGTCAACCATCACTAAGTCGTAGAAGGTCGAATCGATTTTAGAGAGTTTGTAAGGTTGAAGGAAAGCTAAGATTTATATTGTAAGTTTATAATGTAAAATCAAATTATACTAGATATATAAAATATAGGAGCAATAAGGTGTTAATATCTAGATTGGTTATCTTGGAAAACAAGTTGAAATTAGAAGTATTTGAATCATTATTGTTATTGCTTCAAATATATTTGCAAATTTTAAAACCAAGGAGTTATAAGATAAGTTGAATTTAATTTGCAAACATATATTTATTCAAAACTTCTAACTTGGGAGATATAAGGAATCCTACATCAAAATTATATCATAGAAGTTTAGATATTTATCATAGCATTGATTCAAAGTTAAAGTTTATTGATTGCATCAAATACTAGTTGGCAGGGTTATACATAGTGGTGAATATTCACAAATTGGGCGAATATTAGAATTTTCAAATTTTGAAATTGACGAATATGAGGACCCTCGACATCATCCCATTCACCTAAAATTTTTAGGACTAATTTTTTCTTAGGTTTAATTTACCACAATATATATCCAAACATAGGTATATTTGTACTCATTGGAAAGCTCTTTTTGAGCCTGATCTAATGGTGGTGTTTTTATGAAGTTATAAGGTCATTTAATAGGTTCAATTTTACCACAAATATGAATTTACATTTTAGGGCTTCAAATGCCCCAAATTTTGGTGTGAAGATGATTGATTTGATTTGCTTAGGATTCACCTTGATTTGGATTAGGATTCACCATTTTTTTACAAGTATATTTTGAGTTCAACCCCTTATGCATAACCCTACTAGTTGGAAAAGTAAACCTTATTAGTCTCATACTCAAAATTTAAGAGAAATAGAGAATCCAACTTAACTATCTTAAATATATTGAAATTTGCATCATTAAGATTTCTACAAGGAGAGATAAAATAGTTGTTTTATAGAAGTTGAACATCATCACCTTACTAGGGAGAAAAAAGGATTTTAACTTGAAGCAAAACTAGAAATCTAAGTATACTATCAAAGTCCTTTGATCACTCAATCATTTAAGATATAAAAGAATATTTAGACAAGCTTAGAGAAATTATTTTAAAGTTTAAGAACATTTAATTATCTTACTAGAGAATCATAAGGTAGATTACCTCAAATATTCTATTAAAGAAAACTATTCTCAATATATAAACTAGGGAGCTATAAGGATGTCTACTCCAAATAACTCACTAGATAATACAATTAGAAAAGGAGCAAGGAAAATATCAATATGGCTTAGAAATACACTTAATTCAGTGATTGATAATTCAGAGAATTCATTGGATGATAAGGAAGATGAAAATAGAGGAGAAGAATCGATGGAATTGAAAAGAAATTCTAAAAACTCATAAACTAATAGTCTAGTGCAAGTATATTCTTTGATAATATCTTCTACTGAAATAATAAAGGGATTTGATGATAACTACACTAATGAAGATATTGAAAAGGTAGAAAAGAATATTGATAAAAAAGATCTCATATATTTTTATGAAGGAAATAAATATGCCATAGCTTCAATTGTATACACATGGTTTAATTATTTCATCAAGAAAATATATAAAAATGATATTTCTAAAAGAGATAATAGAGAATCTATAATATATTTGATGTGTACCTATTGCAACAAATTTGGGCATGAGAAGATAAACTGTTGGATTTTCCACCCATGTAAATAATGTGGAGAGAAATCTCATTTATCTTACTCATGTTAATAAAAGAAAAGTACTATAGAATATTTGAGGAAAGACTAATATTTAGATTTTATTATTTCTTCCAAATTCTTGTTTCAAAAAAATTCACTAACATTTGTTATAATCACAATGACACTGAGAAGGGGGGTGAATCAGTGTGTTCTTTAAAAACTTAAAAGCAATTTAGACTTTTAAATAAATTACAGCAGATTAAAATAGAAATAATAAAAGTACTAAGAGCATCACACATAACACGACATTTAACGAGGTTCACCGATGTGGCTACTCCTCAAAAATACTGCTTGGACTACCATCCAAATCCAGTCAAATGCAAAGCTACAACTTTACATAATCATTCACCAACACCAACTGGTAAGAGGCACCAACCTCTAAATTTTATCTGCTACAACAGAATGGAGCACCAACTCCAATTTTTCCAGCTCCAACTAGAAAGAGGCACCAACCCCTTTTACCAAGCTACAACTTGGAGATAGTAATAAAAATTGCAGAATTAAATTGTCACCTCAATTTGCACGATCTGCTGTTTTTCTTGCGTTCTGCTGCTTGTCGGCATTCGACTGCTGCTGTGAAAAATGATTTGCACTTTTTCAACCACTCCTCTATATCTCTCTGCATTCTTTGCTACAACTTCACAGAAATATTACTTCTACAGCCAGCACACTGTCATTTCACACTCAGAACACGACTTCTGCATATCGTGTTCTTATCTTCTCTTTGCACCACTCACTCTGCTGCACCTTCCATGAAATCTCACTTCTACCATCTGCGTATTTTTGCCTCAAACTTTAAACACGTCGTCTGCATATCGCTCTCTTTGTTCTCGATCAGTCGATACACACTCACTCACTATCTCATCACTGCGATATCTTTTCTTTAACTCCAAAGAACTATCACCGACTTACACTCTGCTGCACATGAACTTCATTCGCATATATCGCATCACGCCCACACTTCAACCTTGCAACAGTCCCACATTTTTATAGAAGAGAATATCCCATCAAAACATTCTCAAACACGTCAGCTGCAACCCTAATTAGGTCAACATGAAACCTTAGAATTTTTTGGTTGCTTAACCTTGCTTTGTCAACAGGAAACCCTAATTGATCCGTTGCAAAACCCTAGCAACGTCGGCTTTGAAAACAAGCCGGTGAACAGCTTTAATTTAATTTTAAAATATTAATTTAAATTTTAAATAAATAAATAAAATTTAAACTGGATATTTAAAATTAAATATCTTCATCATCGGAGCACCTTTTTCAACAAAACGAAGAGCTAACTTGGGTTTTAAGAAAAACCCATTTCAAAACTGCTGACCATGGATTTAAACAAAATCTATAATTTAGTCTGCCTTGGTTTTCACAAAAACCCTTCCGCTCTTTGACATCAATGACAACATCAACACTTGAGCAAGGGCAATGTACCCAAGGTACCCAAAATTGCCAACAATCTCCCCCTTTGTCATTGATGGCAACCCTTTACTAAAAATACATCTTCAAGAGCCAAAACTGAAATCAATCTCTTTGAAGTTTTGCTCCCCCTGACTTGAAGCTTTCCTCTTCACTTGAAGCTCTCCCCCTTACTCATATCTCTCCCCCTTTGTCATCAATGGCAAAGGGCCACCTTTGGGGCTCGGAACTAAGAATGAGCCTCTTAGCTTAGTCCCTCCCCCACCTCCTGATGAGGTGATTAATTCTGGGGTGGGAGTAAAAATCCCATTAGGCACTGATCAACATCAACGTCTATAACTTCCTTACCGGGTCTTCTCTTGAACTCTTTGACCATATTCTTGTTCCTGTCATTGTTCTGATCCTTGGACCTGATCATGCCACTGTTCCTGTTCCTATATCCTAGAATTTCAACTCTGCATTGTCTGACAGTGTGACTTTTATTGTTGCACTTATAACAAGTAATAGTGTTGTTTCTTTTAGGCATACCTGTTCTTTGAATCCACATGTTCGACTAAGCTAGTTCGACTAAACCTGTTTTGACCAAGCCTGTTAGTGTGATGTTCTTTTGTTTTAAATGAAACTCTGGTCTGTTTACCCTTCTGACATGAAGCACACATACTATTTGCAAGTTTTTTAATGATTGGAATATCTCTCACTGCTTGTTTAGCGCTAATTCTTACCAGATTATCAAAACTTATGTGTCCAAGCCTCTTATGCCACAACCAGTTCTCTTCTTCTTGTCCCATGAAGCACATACCTTCTGAAAACTCTGAGAGTGTGTACAGATTGCCAGACGTCCTTGAGCCGGTTGCTATTAATTTCCTACTGTTTATTTTTCTGACTTCACAACCATGCTTCTTGAAAACTACTTCATGTCCTTTGTCACAGATTTGACTCACACTCAATAGATTATGTTTCAAACCATCCACATATAAAACTTCCTCTGACTTGATCTTTCCTTCACTAATTTTGACCGTTCCTTTACCTATTATTTTGGCTCCGTCATTGTTGCCGAATTTTATAGAACCACCCTCATACTTTTGTAGATTTTTGAATTTATGTTTGTCACCTGTCATATGACTTGAGAAACCACTATCAAGAATCCAAGGAACATGTTTATTCTGAGCTCTAAAAGTTGTCTGCACTATTAAAGAATCATGTTCTTTCCTGAGTTGTTTCTTTTTTTTCCATTCTATTTTAACTGTGGTATTGGGTTCTAGCTGTGACTTCCCCTTTTTAGAATTTTGCACATATCATTCAGTATAAATTCTATTTTGTTTTGCTCTATACGGTTGAAATCGCTTTCATGAGGTTGATATGAAACAGACATACTACAACAATTTCCGGCAATATGACCAAAGTTGTGACACTTAAAACACTTTCTTCGCATAACTCATTAAAGGAGCAAACGCATTTCTACTAGTGAAACTTCTTGGACCTACGTTGTATTTGCAATCAACAATTTTATGCCCATAAACATTACACTTGAAACAAAAACCATAGAAATAATGATTAAACCTGAAATATGGTATTGGCCAGGTTGTTGCTGGAGCCTTGGATCTTCTATTCTTTTGATGTGTGACCTTAGTAAAGCCATCATTGTCAACTGCTATTTCAGGTCTGGCATTATATCTTTCTTTTGCCTGATTCTTGTCTTTGTTCTTTTCACTTTCAACATTGCTTGCTTTTGGTCCAGTTGATGATTCTCCTTCAGAAAAGCCAAGACCAAATTTGATACCTATGGATCTTTGATCGCTCAGAATTTTGTCCAATTTCATCGAGCTTTCTTCACGTTTTACATGATAGTTGATTTTTTGATCCAGCTCTTGTATCTGTATTCGAAGACTCATATTTTCTTCTTCCAATTTGTTGCAGTGGTCTATCTTCATGGATACCTGTATTTCCAGATCTTCAAACATTTTCTTGTATTCTTCAGTCTATATTTTTAAACTGGCAATAATGTTGTTTGCATCCTTAAGTTTCCTTGACAATTTTTCATTCTTATTTTTCTCTGATTCCCATTCCGTAAGGGTAGACACTAGCTCACCCTCTAAATCAACTTCAGCCTTAACTTCTTCAACTTCAGAGTTCATTCCTTCTGCCATTTCTGGTTCAATTTTCTCAACCATAGGAACTAAAACTGGCTGGGATGCCTTTTTGGATGAGGATCTATTCTTCTTAGCCATTGTTTACTAATCCAAGATCAACCCTGACTGATTTAGCCAAAATTGGGAACCTTGCTCTGATACCAATTATTATAATCACAATGACACTGAGAGGGGGGGTGAATCAGTGTGTTCTTTAAAAACTTAAAAGCAATTTAGACTTTTAAATAAACTACAGCAGATTAAAATAGAAATAATAAAAGTACTAAGAGCATCACACATAACACGACATTTTAACGAGGTTCACCGATGTGGCTACTCCTCAAAAATACTGCTTGGACTACCATCCAAATCCAGTCAAATGCAAAGCTACAACTTTACATAATCATTCACCAGCACCAACTGGTAAGAGGCACCAACCTCTAAATTTTATCTGCTACAACAGAATGGAGCACCAACTCCAATTTTTCCATCTCCAACTGGAAAGAGGCACCAATCCCTTTTACCAAGCTACAACTTGGAGATAGTAATAAAAATTATAGAATTAAAATGTCACCTCAATTTGCACGATCTGCTATTTTTCTTGCGTTCTGCTGCTTGTCGGCATTCGACTGCTGCTGTGAAAAATGATTCGCACTTTTTCAACCACTCCTCTATATCTCTCCGCGTTCTCTACTGCAACTTCATAGAAATATTACTTCTACAGCCAGACTGCTTGTCATTTCACACTCGAACACGACTTCTGCATACCGCGTTCTTATCTTCTCTTTGCACCACTCACTCTCTTGCACCTTCCATGAAATCTCACTTCTACCATCTGCGTATTTTTGCCTCAAACTTTAAACACGTCGTCTGCATATCGCTCTCTTTGTTCTCGATCAGTCGATACGCACTCACTCACTATCTCATCGCTGCGATATCTTTTCTTTAACTCCAAAGAACTATCACCGACTTACACTCTGCTGCACACGAACTTCATTCGCATATATCGCATCACGCCCACACTTCAACCTTGCAACAATCCCGCATTTTTATAGAATAGAATATCCCATCAAGACATTCTCAAACACCTCGGCTGCAACCCTAATTAGGTCAACATGAAACCTTAGAATTTTTCGGTTGATTAACCTTGCTTTGTCAATGAGGAAACCCTAATTGATCCGTTGCAAAACCCTAGCAACGTCGACTTTGAAAACAAGCCGGTGAACAACTTTAATTTAATTTTAAAATATTAATTTAAATTTTAAATAAATAAATAAAATTTAAATTGGATATTTAAAATTAAATATCTTCATCATCGGAGCACCTTTTTCAACAAAACGAAGAGCTAACTTGGGTTTTAAGAAAAACCCATTTCAAAACCTGACTGACCATGGATTTAAACAAAACCTATAATTTAGTCTGCCTTGGTTTTCACAAAAAACCTTCCGCTCTTTGACATCAATGACAACATCAACACTTGAGCAAGGGCAATGTACCCAAGGTACCCAAAAGTGCCAACAACAATGAGTTCAATATTGACATTTTTGCAGATCAGGAAAACAAACCATACAAAAAAGGAAGCAATGTTGATCCACTTATGGCTTTCTATATTATGAGACCAATAGTTCATCAAAAGCACCTAAAAGACTACAAAATCAAAGAATATTTAAAATACATTAAAACAACAAGAAGTAGTGAAATAAAAAAGACAAGAGACAACAAGAAGACAAAAGTAGAAGAAGAAGAAGAAGAAGAAGAAGAATAAGAAAAAAAGAACCTTATCTAATTGAAGAATATGCAAGAGATAAAGATCCTTATTGAATACTAAAAGTCTTTAAAACCAAATAATGTAATACATGGGGTGTTGAAATATATTACATTATTTGGTTCCTTACTAATGTACCATCATGGGTACATATTTATATTAGGATTTTATTTAGGACTTAAGTACTTTATTAAAGCAATATAATAAATGCACAAGTGTTAGAATGTGCAATGATGTAAATGTGCATGTAGTCCACATGTACATAAGTACTTAGAATAGAATAATGAGGTGTCATAGGAATATTGAAGACAAAGAGTTGCATATCATTATAAATAGGTCTTCATAGAGTATAAGTAAGATAGGATTGTGGAGTGTATAGGTAGAGTAGTAGTAGATTCAATATAGACCTATTTTTCCAAAATTGAGAGGTAGTGACCTCCATTGGATGGTATTGTATATTTTTGTGAGCTTTCATATATGAGCATTTCTTGAGCATTGTATCAAGTTTTTTATCATATTTTCATGCATATTATTTAGCCATTATCATAGTTATAAAATTGCATACTTATTTCCATACTTGTGGTTGCATTTCCTTTAAGTTTAAAGCTTCAAAAGCTAACATGAAGAGAAATTCAACCACTCAATAGACTCTTTATATAGCCAAAAGAAAAATTATTAGACATATATATTTGTACATATCCAATTTGAGTATGCAATAAAAATTTAGTTTTAAATCTATCATGCCCTTTCTGTATACCCATAAGTACATAGAAGAAGCTAGTCCTCTCGATATACATGGCCATATGTGAGAGATAATTTAATGTATATGAAAGATAATAGAATGAGGCACCAAGGAAGTATGGCAAATGATTTTCCCTATCAATGAAACCTCCATAAAGAGATATGCTTTTACATGCACATAAATTCCATATATAGTTGGAGTTTCTAAATTTCAAGGTTTATGTCTAGCAATTGCAACAAATAAGGTAATTAAATGGAGTGAAAGTATTAAAACATTATTGACCTTGTTTATTAATATAAAATTATTTAGTACATGCTAATGTACCCCCATGGTACTTTCATCATACATTTGTAAATATATAATATATTAGGGTTGAGTTTATAGTTTAGAGTGTGATTTATATTTCCCCTATTATGTAAGTTTTAATGTGTAGGAAATGCACAAGTGTCATGTAAGTTAGAGTGCAAATATGTAATATGAGGATGTGAACAATTATCCTAGATTTTGAGTGCATGTAGAAGTGTAAGAGTTATATGTGCAAGTGACAATATGAGAATCTAAGCATCATGAGACTTGGTATATGGAGAGAAATAGTCATGTACTTGAAGAGTCACATTACTATGGTTATATTATGGATATAGTACTCCATGAGAAAGCAATTCAAAGTAAAATCCAAAAAGGAGAATATCCTATTTGATTGTAAGAAATAAATCTTGTATATATAATTTTGAGCAATTAATATTGTAAGTTTTCTTCATGCATAATTCATGATGATTCAAGCTATTTACATTCATATTTCAATGTATAAATGAATGTTACTTGATTTATTATATAGGCCTTGATATACACATTAATTTTCTTATATATTATTCTACTCTTATATTATTATTCTAGTTTTTTTATATTGGGACCTGTGACATTTTGTCATAGTAAGAATTAAAAATCCAATAGTGGTATTAGAGCTATCACTCGACTTTTTCTATTTTTGATAGATTTTATTGAGCCATTACTATTAATTAACTTTGTCCACTTTTTATAAAGTTATTTTAGAGTTTATCCACATTGAATGCAATGCAAACTTGGACTCTAATTTGGTAAAGGTTTTAGTACAAAAGGATAGGGTATTTCTACTAGGTTGAAAGAAAACCAATGAAGACTAGGACTCAAGCTATATTGAAGACAAAGGTCAACTTAGGAGAGAAGTTGGACATTGATAGAAGAAGAAAATTTAGAGAAAATTTGCAGATATAAGTGTGAAGATTATAGATTTAAGATTAAGGCAAAATCAACATAGAAAATAGTTGATTATTTAGGGATTTACAAGCCACCATAACATTGATATTGGGTTCTCTAGTAAGGAGGATAATCATATTGGGTTCTTAGGTGCAACCTAAGTCATTGAATATTTTAGATTGACAAAGAAGAAGAGAAAAAATATTTACAGAATTTTGAGAAGCTTCCTACAAAGATAGAGAAGAGTTTGAGCTTCTAAGCAACAATAGAAAGAAGAAGAAGAATTAGGTCAAGAGTTATTTGACCTTGATATATTTGCAAACAGCAACAATAGTAGCAAATATTTAAGAAGCAGTCTACATTGAATAGTAGAAGGTCTACATTGAATAAGAATGAACTATATTGAATATAAGAGGGCAAGAGAAGCCTATATTGGAATAAAATACCAAAGGAAGCCTATATTGGAAGAAAAAGGCTAGAGAAGCCTATATTATATAGAAGATTAAAAATACTCCATTGAAGAAGAAAATATGAGTATTATTGAATGAATAGAGATACTTGTATTATTGAGTTGAAGAAAAGAGAAATTTGTAGGAGAAGAGAAACTTGTAGAGAAGCCTACACTATTAAATAGGTTTAAAGGAATATTTACAAATGACCTTTGTATATACATACATAAGGTATTTGTAGAATCAAATATAGAGTTAAATATGATATTTAGTGCAATTAAAGTACGCTTACAAAGTAGGTGTAAGCATATACAAATCATTCAAATAAGTTATATAGAGAAATATAACAAAGCAAAGAAAGTATAAAAAGGATTCATAGAAGATATACAAAGTATACAAGCATACAAAGGCTAAGATAGCATTCTAATCTAGAAAAATATTATATTAAAAGGATCATATATAAGAAAAAATTTCTATGTTAGCATAAGTTGCTAGAACAAAAACAAAGGAAAATATGGGAGAAACAAAAAGGTAAACTAGATACCTCAATCAATATGGATTAGACATAAATAAAGAATATAAGCAGAAGGTAAACTGGTCATAGAGGAAGAGCCAAACCAAAAGGTAAACTAGCCACCTACATTAAAGTAGACTAACCATAGAGGAGAAGTAAGCAGAAGAAAGTAATATGAATTAATTACCTGAGATAAGCAAGGAAGATGTCACTCAAGGAAAATTAGAGCCAGGCATTTGAGTGAGATTGCACCATTCAAAGAAAATTAAAACTAGGCATCTAAGGGAGATTACACCACTCAAGGTAAATTAAAACTAGGCACCTGAGAGAGATCACATCAGTTAGAGTGAAATAGAATCACCTAAAAAAGGTGAAGTGAAATATTAGGGTAGAAGGAAGCAATGGTGTAACCAACTATTACATACCTAGCATAGCTAGTCGGCTATGTTAGGTTTCCAAAGATTATTGATTAAATTATTATTAATATAGTCACTTTGATTTAATTAGGTATCATTTTTCATAGATTTAATATTTTGTGTTATTCGTAGAGGACTGAGCCCTCCAAGTGGCAAGGAACAACCCTCCTTAAGAGGAAATTTAATTGATTCTTCATTCATTCATATTATGTATTTACTCTTAGATCTATTGGATAGATATTATTTGGTTTGTATTCATGATAACTATTACTACCTAGCAAGTCAAAGATAGAAACATCCTTGCATGTGGTATCAGATTTTGCTACGAGCCAAGAAGGGCCTGGGGGCGACTTTCTTCACATTCGTAGTCATGAAACTTCTGTTACATATCCATAGTACCAAAGGATGTAAACTTATTCCATATAATAAAATTTTTACAAGGAGAAGACATAATTAATGATCATAAATTTAGTGCACTATTCATGTGGCCAGAACATGTACTCGTTTGACCTAAGATCAATTCTCAATTCCTATTGTTGGAGGGTCAAACTTAGAAATCGATCAATGTAGGCTATCTATTTAAAAATAATAGGTGGGCAAAGTGAAACATAGGCTATATGTGAGGAGAAATTGCAGGTGGGCAAAGGAAATCCATGAACCCGCGCTATCCATTCGTATCCTCGTTCTGTTCATTTCAAATCCTGACAAATTCAAAGACATCCACGACATAAATAACATGCACCAGGATTGAATCACTCATGAAATCGCTGATTAAATCATCGTGTAGCAAGAAAAAAATTTCATCCACCTCCACCAACCAATTAGAATGCAGGTAATTCCAATTATTGATGCAAACCTAAGGCACTTGTTATATTTTTTAAATTTTTTTTATGGGGTATTATCCCACACGAACTGTGTGGAGAATTTATTAGGGTTTAAAACAAAATAGCTACCTAAATCTGACTATGAATTTGGTCACATAGATTACTCCTCCTCGTGCATTACCTTAAACTTCGTGCCTTACCCTTCATTTTACCTTGTGTAACCCCATACCTTACTTTCCATTTTGCATCACCTGTATGTCATGTCTTACTTCGATCAGGTCTCTTCATCACCCTTGTATCCCGTAAGTGTTTTCACATTATTTTAGGTTCCTTTAGTATCATATTTTTTTACATCGTGTGTCAGTGGGCATCGACTATGAGTCTAGTCAGCATTTTTTATCATCGTGTCCCCTAAATCTTCGTCAACTATCCATGGTCATCGTGTCTTGTGTGACTTGTGTTGTTGCACATCAAATCACCTGTTAGCCATTGGAAAAGTCACAATAGCCATTGGAAAAGTTAGTCAAAAGTAGCCATTGGGAAAATTAAAATTCAAAAATAACCATTGGAGCTTTGAATTTCAATTGAAATATAGTCGTTGAGAGATCTAGCCATTGAGAAATCAACTACAAATTCCACATTGCAGTTGGAATGACAGTTGGAGTGGAAAACCAAACAAATTGTTTGCCCAATTTAACCATTTTTTTGCAAAAATCAAAGGTAAAATTTGTTAAGAAGGACTTATTGACAAGTGCATGAGCATAAGGTGGAGACAAAAGTACCAAACGATCGATTATCAAGCTTAAATAATTCAAATGAAGGGCTCTTAAATTCATAAAGAAGACCTCCTAAAACTAAAGGTACACAATACAACTCTTCTTTACGTATTAAAAGTTTTGATCCTGATCATCCATTTATTAACACCATGGCTTCCAATCCTTCTCCTACTTCCCATGAGAATATCACACATGAGGAAATGGAAAACCCTAATGCAAAAAACCCAAATATGCAAACATTACTAGATGGTATGAATAATTTGAGTGTAATTTTCACAAAAATAGGGGAAAACCAAAACCAAACAACCCCTCCTACCCCAAATCGCTTCCATAGACATTGGAACAATGAGGATCATGATGGAGAGGAAGTTTATGAACAACAAAGAGGTCCTACTGGTGGTGCTCAAAATTGATTCAGTAGAAAAAGGAATAATGAGGATCAGGATAGTGAGGAAGTTTATGAACAACATAGAGGTCCTACTAGAGGTGCCCAAAATTGCTTCCATAAATAGAGGAATTATGGACTAGGATAGAGAGTAAGTTTACCAACATCCAAAAGGTCCTAATGGTTTAAATTTCCCATGCATTGATATTCCCACCTTTGAGAGTCATGATCCATGTGGTTGGTTAGCTAAAATGGAAGGCTTTTTAGACTTATACCAGATTCCCGATTCGAAAAAAAATTATTTTGCTTCCTCCAAACTCAATACTGAAGCTTATCAATGGTTTACATACCACAAACATGGTAATAAGAAGCCCATCTTCTGGGATGAATTCAACACACTTTTCCTTAATATATTTGATGAAGGATCCTCATATTCATACATGGTTCAGTTGTTATCACTTAAGCAAACATGATTAGTAAGGGAGTATATTTCAAAATTCACTAGTCTGTTTTCCTACGCAAGAAACTTTACCATTCGATGTAGTGGTATCTATTGAAATATGAACAATAGAAGAGTCAAACATACCATAAAATGTGGTGGTATATATTTCAATGTGTTACCAATGGATTTTGGTGGTAATAGTGTTGTAGATATGTTGATGTGTTACAATTATATCAATGTGTTGAAGTTATGCTAATTGAAAAAATATGATCAGTTGCATTTGTGTTGATGTGGTGCATACATGCTGATGTGTTGCAAAAATACCAAGAGGGCTATATTGATAGGTTGCATCCATGTTGATGTTCTAAAACCAATGTGTTGCAGCTTTATCGATGTGTTGCAGTTATGCTGATCAAACTATGTTGGTCAAATGCAACATTGTTGATGGGTTGCAATAATATCGATGTGTTGTCGATCAAATGAAATAATGATGATAATATGCACCAATGTCAATCAAATGCAACAATTTCAATTAGATGTAACAGTACTAATGTGGTACAAGAATTTCAATCAAATTTTATGATGTTGATGTGGTTCAAGAATACCAATCGAATGTAATAATGATGATTGGATGCAATAATTGTGATTAGATGCAACAATACTGATCATATATAGCAGTGATGATCGGGTGCAAGAATATTGATCTGATGCAACAATGTTGATCAGATGCAACAATTCCAATAGGATTCAAAAAAATTGTGCAATAATGATGATTGGGTGCAACAATAATTATTAGATGCAAAAATATCGATTAGATGCAACAATATTGATTGGTTGCAACTATGTCGATCAGATGCAAAAATGTCGATGTGGTGTATCAATGTCAATCGAATATAGTAATGATGATCAGATTTAGCAATGATGATCAAACATAGCAATGCCAATCTAATGCAACAATATCACATGTCGACCATGCATTAAATTATTATATGCAGATGCCATGTGTCAATCATTTACTAAATTCTAGCATTCAAAAGTCTATATAAAGACAAACAATTATTTTAAACTTTTTATAATGTAGAGGACATAACATACCTTTGATTATAACATTTTTTTTATGTTATCCAACATATTAATAATACCTTCCACCCTACACTCTGATAGAAAGTCCCTTGTACCCTATGAAATAAATCAATGGCATCCCCTTCCACCCTTGTAATATCAAAAATAAATATCAAAAACCTATTTTACCCCATATTTTCTAAAATTTTAACAACACTGGGTTATGAGATGTCATGGGTCGAAGACCTTGATCTAGTTTTGATGTCGTAGTTCAACATAAACACAAAAATGCTACAGAAGTTAATTGCATGTTATGATAATTATTCGGCCACGATAAATATTGTTATAGAAAACAAGAATATCATATTTTCTCTCACAACCTCAAGCGTCTCTAGATTGATAATATTACTTCACACCGATTGTGATCCTGTCACATCAAAATTCCTTTTAACTAATGAAGACAAAGAGTACCTGGAGTGTAACTTTGATGTCCCCTAAGATTATTTTATAGGTATAACTGCATATTTTTATATTTTATTAAATTTAAAGTCTAGGGTTTTACAATTAATGGTTTGTTTCTTTTTGCAGTTTTTATTACCAAGTCCATAAGGGGTTTGATTGTATAAAATATTCAAAACAAGTTTCTTCGAGCATGTTGTGAATTCTTCCTATCTAGACTTATTCTACAAGAAATATCAATAGAAATTCTGATGTGGGCATTGACATATATTGTGCACCAACAATTCGACTAGTGCACTGTCTCACATCACATCAGAATGGATCTCCAAAATGTGAAAGCCTCCACTACTCCAACTCCAACACTCAGCACATGCAAATACATTCTTTACTTTTATGAATCATGTTATAATTTTTAGAATGTTGAATTATTGACTTCATGGCACCTAGACTTGGCCACTACAACCATGATAGTACAATAGGTGCAGGTAAATTTTACTTTACATGAAAAAAATAATTTTTTATATTCATTTTTATTTTTTTAACAAGTTATACATAAATACAGAAAAGGGCATCCTCTTCCACTTCAAATCGGGATTCTGATGTCAAAGGTTGTAATCTAGAGGAATTAGGAAACTTCGAATAACCTATGGAAATGACACCACTAAGAAGAAGATCTAGCAAAATCTTCAGATCAAGGTTATGCATAGTGTCTATTTTCGTAAAATTGGCTAAAATTAGGATTTTCAAATTTTGGAATTGGCAAATATTTGGGACCCTTGACCAGGGTCCATTAGAAAGAAATTTCTGGTTGTAAATTTATTTTTGGGTCGATTCACCCCAATTATATAATAATTTGATCATTTTAAGTATAAATTTTCAATATTTCCCCTAATAATAGTGAATCTTCTACATGTGTTTCGAAACTATTCACCTGGATTTTGAAACCGATTCGCCAAATTTTTATAAATATATTTTGGGGCCGACCCCTTACACATAACCCTGCTTAAGATCTAATTCTCCTAATCCTCGATAATCTCCACCTGCATGTCCATTGCCAACTGGCATAGCTGCGCAAGAGGTTTCATCTTCTACCATTAAGTTTTACAGTTTACCTTCATAAAATTTGTTACCAAATATTATTATGCTTTTTAGTAATTTTTATAATATGTTTTCAGATGTACAGCACACCAAAATTCCATTTACATTTGTATATGTGCAACAGGTCTCATATTCAGTTGGTAAGTGTTATATATTAACAATAAATTTTACGGTTTGCCTTCACAAATTTTGTAACCAAATTTTATTTTGATTTTTTAAGCTTTTTCACAAAAATATTGTCAAGGAAGACAATAGTAAATTTCAACCCCCTCCTCCTCCACGTCAACCTAAAATGCAAGGTCAACAATGGTTTAGGGGTGGAAAATAATTTCTTCCATCCAAGCCACAAGGAGGAGCAACCAAGAAAGTTTTAGGATTCAAAAATATGTCGTTTGGAAATTTTACAGGTGTACAGGAAGCTTCTGTTGTTGGGTTACCTAGTACTCCACTTGATGAGGATTTATTTTTATAGGGAAACATCCCCCCTACGTTTCAAGCTACAAATCTGCTTTGAGAACCTGAAAATGAAGTAGGACTAGAATATTCCTGTGCATCTCCTTAGACCTCATCTCCTCCAAAGGAAACTATCACCCCTCATCCTCTAACAGAGGATGAGAAAGTAACATTTTCTAAAAATAAATCAGTTTCTGCTAATTGTCTAGCCACCATTATAGACACATTAATTCCAGATGTAAATAAAATGACACAATGGGAGTATCATATCAAAGTTTTTATAAAGAAATAAATGCTCGATTAAAAAAAAAATCTAAAAAGAAAAAAAAAATTCCTTTAGTTAAAAATTAACTGGAAAGGCTTTATGCTCTACTACATCAAGCTATTTATGGCATGGTGAAGGCTACATCTTATAATGATGAAATTTTAGGCATTATGTTGAATAGCTTAGAAAACTTAAATATTGAAGCCTAGGCTTATTTTAAAGAATGGGCATTTGATAAGAAAATGTTTGCTATTGTTGTAGTTGCAAGGAATGTTTTTGAGGTTAGACTAATGTATTCTTATTTTTTTTTCTCTTTTTAAAATGTAATTATATGTTAATTATTTCTTTTTTTTCTTTTTTTAGGTCAACTTTGATAATCTAAGTAAGTAGGTTCAAAACCTGCAAGACTATCTCCAGATGGCAAAGTATTACTTAATGGATTTTATGGTAATGAAAAAAAGGATTCAATAAGTAGTTTACAACTCTTTTAGGAGGATTATTATCCTACACAAAATATATCATGATATTTTGCTTAAGGAGAAGGGTAAAGAAGTTCTTTCACCAATATCCAAAGATGTTGTGAAAGAGAAAAATATCCTGCTCGAAGGCTTGCAAAATGTAGAGAACACCTTGGTCAAATATGGAGTAATGGAGGAGAGGACTGATAAACAGCCTAAGGCAACACTTATAGTAGAGGAAGTGGGGATATTAGATGCAGGATCTCAACCCCTTCAAATACAGACTATTACAATAGTTGAAAAGAGAAAAGAAGCTAAAACTTCCTCTAGCCCGCATCTAAGGAATGAAAAAGATAGTCTGGATGCTTTATTATTGTTAAAATTTTGATTTTATAAAAAATAAAATTTTATGATATGTTTACATTTGAAATAAAAACATTTGCATAAATATTTTTGTAGACACAAAAATCTAACCACTTGTTGTCCATCTAGGACTTCCCACCATTTTACCCATTTATTTATATATATTTAGGCATATTTACTAAATATATGTTTAATATTAATATTTTAATATTATATTTTATATATATTTAATAAGTATAAATATTATATATGTGAATAAATCCTAGCCATATGACTTAACCCAACCACAACCATCCATTTACATCCATCCATGTCACATACCTAAAATTAATATCCACCCTCTGATGTGTTTTAATCTGAGCCACACAATTCATGTCACTCAAACCCTAGCATGCCCTAGTGTGGATTATTAATAGGAGCCATGTTGATGGCTCAACCCTGAATCAAAGTTTTTCCCTGAGTTTTTTTGAGTATCCTAAGTTTTGTAAATTCCCCATCTATCCCCGCTCACCATAGCCCCTACATCCTTTGCTATCTCTCTTGCTCCACTAGATCTGCTCCTATAGATCCTCACCTTAGCTTTCAAATGCCTTCAGGCACTCCCTATCATCACTGAGCACCTTTGGGTGCTTCCCCTCCACTATCGAGTACCTTCAGGTGCTTTTCACCATTCTTAAGCGTCCATAGGTAATTTTCTGCCGCCATTGTGTGCCCACGAGCATCTTAAACTAGAGCCCTATAGCCCTGCCAGCCCTCAAGCGATGCTAGGGCATCATTGTACCACTTCTTGTAACAAATTACATCAGATTAGAAAATGGTAAGCATCACAAGGTAAATATTTCATTTTGGTTATTATTTCAGTATTCTTCAAATTTATATGTAGTTCCATTATTAGAAAGCTAGGGTTTTATTGATTTCTAATGGTATCACACAATGTAGCCCTCATAGTTATTGCTAACCCTTTTTTATTATCTTATGTGTGAATATTTGGAGATACACAGGTTTTGAATAGCTATTTAAGCTGAAGTGGTTCGATCTAGGATATCCAAGCCCACTCACCTATGTTAGGATCGATCGAGCATGAAAACACCACCTTAATTTGTTGTCTAGGGTTTCAAATAACCCCAGCATGTTAAGATTATTGTATTTAGCAATAAAGAATTGTAAAAACCCTAATATGGGGCATAATTGGTTGTAATATTAGGAATCCACCGGGTAATAATAAAATCTAATTTGTTTCTATCCAATCACATGTGTTTATCTTGCTTTTATTGTTTATTTGTTTAATTTTAGTTATTTTGGGTTGTTTGATTTGCATCTACAAATGGCAATCACAGTGGGACCCCCTAAGTATTTCTTACTTTGATTTACCTTATTGACTAATTTGTTGTTTTCTATCTCATCTTGCAGGGTTTTTAGAAGCGTAGAATTCATAGTTTTAACTGGATTAGGGTTTTTTGAAATTTTCAAAAGGTTGCAAAAGGTGTGTGAACACTCGAAGATGCTCGAGGGTCATCCAAAAACACCCAGGTGCATTTTAGAATCACCCATGGGTGTTTTACAGAGAATTGAGACAAAAACATAGGCTTTTGGGTAAGTTTACTATCAAACCCTCACTTTCTTTTTTTACGTATTTTGGCACTTTTACATTTTTTCAGATTTTAGGATTAAAATGAACATGATTAATAAATATAGTATAAACAAATCATTTTAGTTGTATTTTAGACATTTCACTGCATTCATTCACACATTTCTACTTAAAAAATTCTTAATTTTCTGGTGTGCTGCATTATTGTTTGCATTTGAACTATTAAGTGCAAATGTTTTTTTTCATCCTAGGGTTAGAGATTTCTATTTTTTTAAGTCTAAATAGGAATAGTGTCAATATACCAAAACTATTATTGTACTTGGGTGATTCCATACAAAGGAGTAGATGAACCCCCTAGTTGTTTAGAGCGGGTTTTAAGCATTGTAATTTACATCCTTTGGAGAAATTGGTATTCTGATATTGGATTCTAATTTAGACTATTGAAAGTAGTTATTTTTCTAACATTGTATGCACATAATAGAAAATTGGAAACCTTTAAAATAATCACACACTTCACGCTTCACATTTAATAGTAATGGTTGGATTTCATCACTAGCCATTGCTTGATATTTGGTGATGGTGGCTTTCATATCCATCCACCAATATTCTTCCCTAGATGCCTTATATTACCCCCATGAAAACTTGTTGGATTTCATCACCAGTAAAATTCTCGTTGCCCCATCCAAGCCATAGGATTCACCTATTTAATTTAGATTAGCACATTGAAATATGCAAAATCAAAATCTAAGAAAATGAATTCACATTAAAATGAGATAATCAATGAATGAGTTAAGACACATTTTTTGAACAAACTTAGCATTGATTATTTATTTTTCTAGTGATTTTCAATTTGTATTTCATTTTAGTGCATAATTCATATTTTGGTTTAATTTCTTATGGTATTAACAAGAAATAAATAGAAAGAATTAAACCAAAATACCACATTCTATGTTCACACATTCCATGTTCGACATTCCATGTTCACACATTCCATATTCCACATTCCATGTTCACACATTCCATATTCCACATTCCATGTTCACACATTCCATGTTCACACATTCCATATTCCACATTCCATGTTCACACATTTCATATTCAACATTCCATGTTCACACATTCCATGTTAAACATTTTATATTCCATGTTTCCATGTTCAACACTGCATTTCACATATTCCATATTCAACATTGCATTTTACACACTGCATTTCACACATTCCATGTTCAACACTGCATTTCACATATTCCATGTTCAACATTGCATTTCACATCAATTTCAATTCCATTTCATCATATCATCCCAGTCACTCACATCATCAATCATCAAGCAAATCGAGGATGCTTAAGGTGTCACACCTTCCTCACACAAAAAATAAAAAGTCTCCAAAGGCACCTAATACCTTTTGTCACATATCAATTTTCAAAAAGCTCCAAAGGTACTTAATCCCTTTAGTCACAGCTCAATTTCAAAAAGCTCCAAAGGTATTTAATCCTTTTGGTCACATCTCAAAACAAAAATCCCCAAAGGTACTTAATCCCTTTGGTCACATCTTAATTTCAAAAATCTCCAAAGGTACCTAATCTCTTTGGTCACATTTCAATTTCAAAAGGCTCCAAAGGCACTTAACACCTTTGGTCACATATCAATTTCAAAAGGCTCCAAAGGCACTTAACACCTTTGGTCACATCTCAATTTCAAAAGGCTCCAAAGGCACTTAACACCTTTGGTCACATCTCAATTTCAAAAAGCTCCAAAGGTACTTAATCCCTTTGGTCACATCTCAATTTCAAAAAGCTCCAAAGGTACTTAATCCCTTTGGTCACATCTCAATTTTTAGAAAGCTCCAAAGGTACCTAATCCCTTTGGTCATAAGCTTACTAGGCTAGGGGGAGTAGAAAAACTTGAGCCACTGAACAACATACACTTGAGAGCATTCTATGCATAATCCCTTTTATATATGTATATATACATGGCTAATACACAAAAACATTGCATTTCATTTTACATATTGCATTTTACACCTTACATTTCACATTGCATTATACACATTCCATTTCACAAATTGCACATCATACATCTCATCCACATTTCATATTAGGGATCATTTATTCAGTTCAAGATATTAATTGGTCCAATAAATTCATGTTGCCTTAATCAATGGCACCTTCAAAACATTATCCACACCATTCCACCAAGTCATATCATCATTTGCATTCATAATTCCTATGTTTTTTCAGTCACTCATCCATTCCTAGTATTTTAAACAACCTCCAAATACATGTCAAAGTTCTTTTTAGGACCATTGCATATCTTCATTAAGAAAATCTTGAGTTTTGGGAATTGACTCCAAAGCATTCTTGAACCAAATACAATTCCACATCTTAAAAACATCTTGTGTCAAAGAGGGATAACACCATACTTGGTTTGAATATTGAAGTGAAAAGGGTAATCCTCGCCTGTCCCATCATGCAATATAGTCCACAAAAATAGTGGTTTTCACCACTATCACATTTGCTTCCAAATTCAAAAGAAAAAGTAGCAAGGATAGGGTATAATTCTCATCACACTTAGGTTGAGAATCTAATTCCCCAAAGCTCTAAATATTTTATCACACACCATTGATCATTAGGTTGTAAGGATCGTACTACATTTCTAGTCATATGGTTAAGTAGTCATCCCAAAAACCTAAGAGATCAAATCCTTGGACTATGGAGTTAGCCTCCACCAGAGCTATAGACGCTTGACTGGCAGTGGAGTACGCTCATGCGTGGTGACACGTCTCTTTTAAAGAGACCTTTGACTACACATAAGGACAAAATAGCTTCTTCGTATTCTCCATAAAAGGTCACACCAAATTTAGTCAAGATGAGTTAATTAAATCACTTGCACACACATTGGTTCTTGATTACCTTAAGTCATTACCATGCTCTTGATTCGGTAAATGAATTAACTACACACATATTTAGTCCTAGAGATATTAGGCAGTCTTAGTGAGTTTTTTTGATATCACCAGTATGTTTGAGTCTCTAAATAATAGTCAGTTATCCATATCAACATCCATATATTCTTCTATATCAACATCCAAATCTTCTTCCATATCCACACCCATAGCATTACATGAGTCTTCCATTTCAAATGCCACAATTTTGGTACCCTTGATTAAACAATAATGCTAAAACATGGGCAAGCAAATTCTAAACTATGAATTATCATTAGAGCATTTGTATTCCATAACTTGCATTAATCATCCATACACATTACCATTGCATTAATCATACATATATATTTGCATCCATAAAAGCATTTCTACAACAAGCATTCACAAAAAGCATAACATAAAAGTAAAATCCATATATATATATAACTCATATATGCAAATATTTCTAGAAATTTCAAACAACATCACAACTTGGGGGTGTTCAAGTTATCACACCTTCCCCCCAATCAAAAAAACAAGCACACAACTTGGGGGTGCACAACGTATCACACCTTCCCCACCAATTCAATAAACAATTCAATCATGCATACACCTTACATCATCAACACATCAATTGCTAGGTTCAAAAGGTTGCATCTTTTTGTCAAAGGTTGCACCCTTTTCCTTGCATTCATTCCTTGTCAAAAACCCCTTTTCTGTTAGGGCAAAAATAGAATCATTCATTATATCATCCATATTCCTTGTAGTTAACATCATTAATTTTACTCATCATTACATTTATCAAATTCCTTGGCACTTCCAAGTGAACCTTGTATCTAGTACTTTCCTAGTCACTTGGTGGTTGCAGTGATTGGTTATCCATGCAATCTAATAGGAAGGAAAAATTGCCATAAGGACACTTACATATAAAAAATTCCTTCATTTGTTAGGGCAAAGAACAGACAAAATTATTGCATGTTCCTCATTTCAAAAATCCCTTCATCTATTAGGGCAAAAACAGACACAATCATCACATTTTTCCAATTTCAAAACCCCTTCATCTGTTAGGTCAAAGAACAAACACAATCATCATATTTTCTCCAGTTCATAAACACCTTCATATATTAGGGCAAAGAATAGACACAATCATTTCATCATATTTTTCCCATTTAAAAAAACCCCTTCATCTGTTAGGGCAAAGAACAAACACATTCATCACATTTTCCTCATTTCAAAAATCCCTTCATCTATTAGGGCAAAAAATAGACACAATCATCACATTTTTCCCATATAAAAAACCTCTTCATCTATTAGGAAAAATAATAGATACATTCATCATATTTTCCCCATTTCAAAAACCTCTTCATCTTTTAGGGAAAATAACAAATACATTCATCATATTTTCCCTATTTCAAAAACCCCTTCATATGTTAAGGCAAATAATAGACACAATCATTTCATCACATTTTTTCCATTTCAAAAAAACCCCTTCATCTGTTAGGGCAAATAACAGACACACTCATCACATTTTTTCCATTTCAAAAACCTCTTCATCTATTAGGGCAAAGAACAAACACAATCATCACATTTTGCCCATATCAAAAACCCCTCCATATGTTAGGGCAAAGAATAGACACATTCATCACTTTTTTCCACATTTCAAAAATCCCTTCATTTTTTAGGGCAAAGAACAAACACATTCATCACATTTTCCCATTTCAAAAACCCCTTCATCTATTAAGAAAAAGAACAAACACAATCATTACATTGCATTTTCCCATGTCAAAATCCCTTCATCTGTTGGGATAAAGAACAAACACAATCATTGAATTTTTCATAGTTATTGCATCATACACATTTCAAAAATCCCTTCATCTATTAAGTCAAATAACATATAATCATTGCATTGAATTTTCCCATGTCAAAAATTCCTTCATCTGTTGGGGCAAATAACAGAAACAATCATTGCATTGCATTTTCCCATGTCAAAATTCTTTCATCTATTGGGGCAAAGAATAGACATAATCATTTCATCACTTTTTTACCATTTCAAAAACCCCTTCATATTTTAGGTTAAATAACAGACACAATCATTTCATCGCATTTTTCCCCATTTCAAAAATCCCTTCATCTGTTAGGGTAAAGAACAAACACAATTATTTTATTGAATTTTCCCCATTTTAAAAATCCCTTCATATGTTGGGGCAAAGAATAGACACAATCACATTCATCACATTTTATCCATTTCAAAAACCCCTTTATCTGTTAGGGCAAATAACAAACACATTTATTGCATTTCCCCATTTCATAAAATCCCTTCATCTATTGGGGCAAAGAACATACATAAGTACAAGTGAACCTTGTATTTAGTGGTTTATCCTATTAATATGGTGGTTGTAGTGACTAGTTATCCATGTAATTCGATAAAATGGGTAGATCAGCATAAGGACACTTGCATTGTCAAAACCCCTTCATATGTAAGGGCAAAGAGCAAACACAATAATTTAATCATATTTTTCCTCATTTCAAAAACCCCTTCATCTGTTGGGGTAAAGAACATACACAATCATTTCACCGCATTTTCTCCATTTCAAAACCTCTTCATCTATTAGGGAAAAGAACAGACATAATCATTTCATCGTATTTTTCTCCATTTCAAAAATTCCTTCATATTTTAGGGTAAAGAACAAACACATTCATTGCATTTTCCTCATTTCATAAAATCCCTTCATATATTGGGGCAAAGAATAGATATAAGTACAAGTGAACCTTGTATTTAGTGATTTATCCTATTAACTTGATGGTTGCATTACTAGTTATCCATGCAATCCAGTAGGATGGATAGATCACCATAAGGACACTTATATTATCAAAAATACCTTCATATATTAGGGCAAAGAACAAACAAAATCATTGCATTGCACTTTCTCCATTTCAAAAACCCCTTCTCTGTTAGGGCAAAAATAGACTTAATCACTTGAACCCATATATTCAAAATGTAGCTTACCTCCATAAAATCACTCCACATTGCATCCATCAATCCATTTCTCATCATCACATCTCCATCAAATCCATCAACATTTACATTTATATTCAACATTTGCCAAGTTCACATACAATTTCAAGTGAACCTCATATCTAGTGGTCTATTCTATCTCCTTGGCAATTGCAGTGATTGGTTGTCCATGCAATTCGGTAAGATGAGTAAAACACCATAAGGACACTTGGCCATTTTCATAATCACATATTTCATTGTTCAAAAACAAAATTCAATTTTGGTACCTCATATTTAAAGTGAGACTATGCCAAGACCAATTTGATCAAAATTTATCATTGATGGCCTTGTTCATGGGGCTTGAAACATGGAAAAAATCATAACTTTTTATCATCTCCTTTTACACTGGTCTCCAAGGATGCAGGTTGGATAAAGTGATTGAGTAACCATTTAGGGATTCCGTGTAGGAATTGTTGCAATTATGAGTGACCCTGAGGATAGACTATTTTTCTTTTCTTTTTGCATTTGCATACTTGTATATCAATGATGTCGAAAGGCACATTCTTCAGCAGCATCAAATCATCCCATATTTGGGGCAACCACATTTGGTTTTGACTTTCCCTCAATGGGATACATCTTACATGATCATGGCATCAACACTTAGCAAAAATAACTTCATCTATTGGGGAAAAAATAGATGCAATCATTTCACATTTTCCACCAATCCCCTTCCAACTGTTGGGGCAAAAATGGTATCAAATTTACATCATTCATATCATCCACAATCATTTGCATAGATTTTCAATTGGCTCATAAGATTCATCCACAAAATAATTCACCAATTGAGGGGGTAAGCTACACAAATCTTAATTCTTTAATTCTTTTGTCTTCAAGCTCATTTTTTTCATCTCAAGAAAAAGTTATTGATGCACCTAGCCCAAGCATGTATCTTATGTTTTTGCACTATATGTGTTTCACACAATGTAGTACAAAAAAGGGCATCTATAGACACCAAAATCTAGCCACTTGTCGTCCATATAGGTCTTCCCACCATTTTACCCATTTATTTATATATATTTAGGCATATTTATTAAATATATGTTTAATATTAATATTTTAATATTATATTTTATATATATTTAATAAATATAAATATTATATATATGAATAATCCCAGG
Source organism: Wollemia nobilis (assembly GCA_028583015.1). Lineage (NCBI taxonomy): Eukaryota > Viridiplantae > Streptophyta > Pinopsida > Araucariales > Araucariaceae > Wollemia > Wollemia nobilis. The sequence goes on from JAQPPZ010017109.1 coordinate 3,755,630, forward strand.
CATTCGACTTAACCCAATCCCAGCCATCCATTTACATCAATCCATGCCACACATGCAAAATTAATATCCACCCTCTAATGTGCTTTAATTTGAGCCACATAATTCATGTTGTTCAAACTCTAGCATGCCCTAGTGTGTATTATTAATAGGAGCCATGTTGATCGCTCAACACTCGAATCAAATATTTTCCCTGAGTTTTTTTGTGTATCCTAAGTTCCCAAAGTTCCCCATCTACCCTCACTCACCATAGCCCCTACATCCATCAGCACCCATCTTGTTCTTCTAGATCTACTTCTATAGATCCTAACCTCAGCTTTTGAATACCTTCGAGCGCCCCTTATCACCACCAAGCATCTCCATGTGCTTCCTCTCCACTGTTGAGTGTCTTTGGGTGCTTTTTGCCATTCTCAAGCATCCACGGGCATTTTTTACTCCCACCAAGTAACCACAGGTGTCTTACACCAGAGCCCTATAGCCCCACTAGCCCTCAGGCAATTCTAGGGCATTGTCGCACCACTTCCTGCAACAAATTACATCAGATCAGAAAACATCAAGTATCATAAGATAAATCTTTTATTTTGGTTATTATTTCAATATTATTCATATTTGCATGCATTTCCATTATTAGATAGCTAGGGTTTCATTAATTTTTGAGGGTCTCACATAGTGGAACTATCACAATTATTACTAACTCTTTGTTATTATCTTATGTGTGCATATTTAGAGATACACAGGTTTTGAGCAATTTTTTAAGCTGAAGTGGTATGATCTAGGATATCCAAGCCCACTCACCTCTGTTGGTATCGATTGAGCATGAAGACACCACCCTGATTTGTTGGCTAGGGTTTCGAAGAACCCTAGCATGTTAAGATTATTGTATTGAGCAATAAAGTATTGTAAAAACCATAATATGGGGTATATTTGGTTGTAATATCAGGAATCCACCTAGAAATAATAAATTATTCCTATGCAATTACATGTGTTTATCTTGCTTTTATTGTTTATTTATTGAAGTTTAGTTATTTGGTGTTGTTCAATTTGCATCTACAGTTTTACATGTATATTTTTTGAGTTATTACAATGACAATGTATGTTTTTGTGTTATTAGGTAAAATGAGTATTATGCTATTTACATTTATAACTATGTCTTATTTCCATCACTTGAGTATTATGTTGTTTAAATTGTGCTTGATTTTACGAAAGATACATCTATGCATGGGTTTAAAATTTATTTTAATTAAAATCCAATCTTGCTATGATATAAAAATGAGTATTGTCTTGTGTATTATGCTATATTGTTTTGCTATTTCCATATCTTGAGTATTATGCTTTTTTCATTTTGCCTTCTAGACTACATACAACACTTTATAAAAGGAAAAATTTACTAATGATACATACATGCACGATTTTAATTTTTTAGTTTATTCAAATCCAAAGCATAAATCATAATATTTTGTCAACATAGACTGTTAATTCAATAACAAAGCTATGATATAATAATGAGGATTATCTTGTGCTATTTTCATAACTTGGATTTCATGATATTTCTATTTATATTGTTTTGTTATTTCCATAACTTGAGTTTTATGATATTTGCATTGTGCTTTCTAGACTACATACAACACTTTCTAAAAAAAATATCTACTAATTATACATGCATGCAGGATTTAAAAATTTCCAGTTTATTCAAAGCTAAAGCATAAATCATAAAATTTGGTCAACATAGATAGTCAATAACAATAGAAGCTATGGTATGGAAAATACAATCTTATCAACGAATAAAAATAATATCAAATTAGAAAAATCATTGATTATATAATTTTTTAAATCACTAAAATTTTACAAATGATATCAAATCCAAAAAATCATTGGTGGTATGAATTTGTATAACTCATTGAAATTTTACATTGCTAGAAGCTGAAACAGAGTCTTCTCGACTTCTCCAAAAGAACTTGAAAGCATTTGTGAATTCTGCATCTCCATAATCTCATCACTGCAAGCATCATTATACACATTATCAATAGTATTAGTGAGATCTCTTATCTCCACTAGTGACTTCCAATATGCCAAAGCTCTGTCATAAGAAAACTTATCCAAATTGTACGATGAAACATACATTCTCAAACAATTCTCCAAATTTTTGTCCAACCTGTTATGAACTTTAGATTTCACAAAATATAGTGCACTAAAAACCCTTTCATCTTCAACATATCCCAAAATCATTTTCTAACATAATTCATATAAAATAAAATATTTACTCGTTGTTTCTTGTAAGACACTACTTGGATACAATTTTTTCCATAAACGTGTGATGGACCCAGGCTCATGCGGGTTATTAAAATGTGCAATTTTATTAACCATTGTTATTCCAAAATTGGTTTATTATTCTCTCTAAATTTCTTTGTATAGAATATCATTGATTTGAATACCATTTACTTCCACATATTTAGATAAATGTCTCATAAGAGTACCCATATATTTTACAAATAACTCACTTTTACTATTGTGGTCAAGACAAGTATTCTAGAACATGGGGTTAACCACAATCATTGCCTCAAGCAACTCATATCTATGAAAACGATCTCTTATTTCCCTTGTCAATAATTTTGCAATTCTTATCAATTTATTCTTAGTACTATGTAAAACCACATCAAATTCGCTATGTGTTATGGGCACTTGTTCAACATCCTCTGTAACTATATCTAATCACTTTTCATAATAATATAAAGGAATCATCTTTCCATGGATAGTAATACAAATATTATCATTGATGTTAAAATTTAAAAAGTTGTTGGGATCATTGACCTAAACTAAATTATTCCAAATATCAAACAAAGGATCCTTAAAATTTTCTCCAAATAAGTAAATCTTATCAATAAGCATACATATTTATTTTCTCATATTGATGAAATTGATAATATAAATTGCTCTTTCCTGTGCGAGTTTAATCAAAGTATTTATTTCCTGTAAAAATGGAAGAATACCACATAATGTGAGAAGAGTTTCCAACTCAGTCATACGATATAGCAAATATTTTGCCTTATCAACATCTCTACAATATGCATACATAAATCCCACTAAGGATTGATATTCTGAAAAACCCCTTTTTGCAAGAAGAAACAATGAAATCCACCTGGTGTCCACATCTTTTTACAATTTTCTACCTTCTATTACACCTAAAGAAAACTGTTGAAAATTTGCAAACCTTTTTGTAATACATGAAAAGTAAGTGTGTATTTCATGGAGTAGATATTCCATTTTAAAAATATTTTTAAATGTGCTCACAATTTTATATGGAAGATTCATTCTATGCGCTATGCAATGAATGGAAATCAAATATGGGGTAATTGATATTTGAAGTCTAACACAAATACAATTCATTTGTCCTTGCATTGTATCTACATCATCAACTCAAACACATTAACTTTATGGCCATATCTTTTTCATCCATTATGGTAATATCCTTTAAACTGGTTACAACAACATTGTAAATGTTTTCTGCATTACAATTTTCTATCATCTTATGTAGTGCTAGTAAATGATGTTGTCTTAAATGATTTTTGAATGTGTAAATATGTATGCAAATCCAATATGTGTTGTCAACAGTCATTACCTCATCAATCGAAAGTGAAATAAATTTGGCTTGTATTACATTCTCTCTCATATCCTTCTCAAGCAGTGATAGTTATTTTACCCTTTCCCCTCCATTTCAATCTAACCAATGGGAATAAAAAAGATCCTGTATATTATCTAGTTTAAATAGTTTCTTATAATTAGCAAAATATGATATGGATCGACCCTTTTCTACAATATTGTATACAACAACGAACTGCAAATTTGTTAGGCTAATACGGTCTTATGACTTTTTTGAAATTTGGCCTGGATTGTTCCATCCTTATCAACAAGAGTTTTTTGGTGTTTCATTACTTTTTCATATTCAAGTGCATATTTGACAAGCACACATTTCTATGCATTGTTCCACCTATGAGATTTCTTAATTTTTCCATCACTTTGTATTTTTTTGATATAAACTTTCCCACAGTATTTTTCTATTGTGTCTTTCTTATTTTGCAACGTGTGATCCTTTCCTAGTTTCCAACTACAAATAACACATCTAAATAGTTTTTCTATTTCAAATAACTCAATAAATGGGTATAACCATGCCCATTCATTTTTAAAATCCCTTCCAATAGTCCAGTCACTTGTCTTTTGATGATTAGATTTTTGACTAGAAGATTCTACAGAGGTTTGCATTTTAATTGTACTCTCATTTTATTTTTTGGTTGATGTGTTTGTATGATGCATCTCGTGAAGTTGTTGTTGAATGTAGTTATTATGAAATTTTTTGTGGTCCCATCTCATCCCCTAGAATATCTTCAAGTGGAGGCATATCAGGGTTGACAGTATTCATTGCATTTAATGTTTGGTGTTCTATATCATTTTTGGATGTAAAAAGGCACTATTTTAAAGGATTAACAGAATATAGTTTTACAAATAATTTAAAAAGAGTCAAATAAGAAGACAAACATTATCTATTAATAAAGAAAGGCTTTATATTTAACAATAACATAATTGAAAAGTAATGATTTGATGGTAAAAGGTGTTTGTACCTTCAAGTTGTGCAGATGTGGATGTCTCACTATATTTTGATATTTGTGTAAAATATTTTAGAATTAACTTTTTACTAGAATACTAGCCTCAATTCTTTCCATCTTCAATAGGTGACATTATACTTGTAAATAAAAACCTTTAGATGTTAAAAAATAAAAAGGAAATTAAACTATAATTTCATAAAGAATCTATGAGTCTTTAGATGAACCTTTGTTGCTCTCTAGAATGACCTCTGTCTGTGTTCTCAAATAACAACAACAAATCAAAGCAACGCAGTCTCTAACAACAAAAAATGCTCATAATACATAACAATATGACATGGATACTTGTATCTCATAGTTATAGATAGTGCATCTACGCTACCTATGAAACTAAAGGAAAAGAGCTTTGGACAACAAAATTGTGAAAGAAGAATACTCTAAAGAAACTAACAAAGGTTAAAAAAAAAGTAACAAAGCTACAACAAGTAGGCATTAAGTCAAATTTAAGGTTTCAAAAAAAAACAAGCACACTCATATTTTTGGAAGATTTCAATTTACCTATTATCATAGTCATCACAACTTTCTATCATTGATAGTCACTTTAATTTTTTCTGCAACCGATTGACCAAAACTGATTGATAATACTCTAAAACATATCATCCTCTACAATTGATTGTCACACTATCAATATATTTACAACCAATCAATATTTTTTGATTGAAAATCCTTTGCAACTGATTGGTATGTGTTGATAGGCAGTCCTATGCAATCTGGTGTGAAATTAGCTACAAGAGACCAACAAAATGGACTCCAATCACATAACACAAATGTAATAAAGGAAGAAAACTACAAATTGATATTCTTCTCATTTCTGAATTCACACACCGTAACCTCTACCTCATTGGTATCCTCTTCCTCTCATATTCTACCCATATTCTTCTTGTTTAGTAAGTATTGAGGATTCTCCCTTGAGAAAATTAGATCCACTTTGACCTCAACCTAAAGAGGGCATGAATCCCTTCTTACCTCTTGTATTAATCCTTTTCAATTTCTTCTCCGCCTTGAGGGTCATTTGATACACATCCTCCACTATAAGAGTGTGATGCATGCTCATATCATCTTGAACAACAAAACTTAGGCCATTTACATACCTAGCAGCATTTTGGTCCTCCATCTCATTGTGCTCCACTCGAATGGATAACTTGTAGAATTCATTAGTATAGTCCTCAATGCTTTGATCCTTCTGTCGAAGATTCTAAAATCTATGAAATAGGGTTTGGGAGTAGTCTATAGGTATAAATTTTTCCTATAACTTCTTCTTCATATTTATCCAATCCCTGATCTTTTCCTTTTCATTCCTCTATCATGTAGTCTGTAAATGATCCCACCAAATCAATGCATGTCCCTTCAACTTTGTGCATATGAGTTTAACCTTCTTCTCTTCAACAAGGTTACTCCATTCAAAATATTTTTCTAGGCCATTCATCTAATCGATCAACTCATCTGGTTTCAATCCACCAAAATATTTAGAAACCTTGATCTTGATCCCATATCGATTCCCCTTAAGCCCCTCTAGAGCTCATATCAGTCGATTTTCAAAACTGTGCCCTTATTCCTCGATCTGCCTATTCATTTGGGCATATCTTCTAGGTGGCATCCTTCCTTCACTAGCGATATCACACCCGCTCTGATACAAAATGTTGTAAATCTAGCTACAAGAGGTTAAAACAAAATACCTGCCATCACATAAAATTTATGATAAATAAAAATAATATGTAAAAACCTCCATTTACATAAAAACCGTAATAAATGGAAATAATCAGTAAAACCCTTCATTCACATAAAAACTACAAGACATGGAAATAAATAAATAAATAATCGATCAGTATTTTTTGATTAGTAATTCTCTACATGCGATCAACCATGGCTGATTGACAATACTCTACAATAGATCCTCCTCTACAATCGATCACCACACTGACAATATATCTATAACCAATCAGTTTTTGTTGACTCACAATCCTCTACAATCGATTGGTATGTGTTGATAGGCAGTCCTCTGCAATATATCGTCACATTGACAATTCTAAGCATCAACCACATATGATAGAAAATACTCTACAACTTATTGATTTATGATGATCAATAATCCTCTAAAACTATTTCACCCTTTTAGGTTTCTACAACTGATCAACATATGACAATCGATACTCCTCTACAATGGATTGGTTTATGTTGAGTTTCTATCCTCTAAAACTGATTCACCTTTTCAAGTTTTTGTAACTAATTGACATATTTCAATCGACACACCTTTGCAACAGATCAATTTATATTGAGAGAGTATCCTCTAAAACCAATTCACCTATTCAGGCTTCTACAACCGATTGACTTATGCTGGTTGACACATCCCTACAATATATTGGTATCAATTTTATGGAACTAGTCGTTGTCTAACAATTGATAATCTCCTACAAACTGATCAACAAATATATCAACTGATAATATTTTTTTCTGCTTCAGATCTATTTTTGAGTTAGAGTGTTTACCCCGTTAAGTATTTATACAGGTAGTATATGTGGCCAATTAGATGGGATAAAAAAATTATTTATAATTTTAAGGTGAATGGTCCATGTATTTGGGTGAAAGTGGTTGGTAAATTAAAATAAAAACAAGATAATTACTATCACCATCAGGTGAACCGACCCCAAAAAATATGTCCACCCCAAAAATTTGGTGTGAATAGGCCCTAGTAAAAGGTCCCAAAAATAGCAAATTTAATATTTTGAAAATCCTAAATATAGCTAATTTGTGATGATTCGTGCTTATGCATAACCCTAAATACAATGGGTAAAATCATAAAAAATTCTTCAAAAATCATATAAAAAATGTAAGATATTATCACTTGAGTATAATCAAAAGGTTCAAATGGAAAACTATGTTTATTACATAGACTCAGGAGCTAGCCATAATATGACTCAAATTTACATTGGTTTAAATATTTAGAAATCAAGGATAATATATCTCTAAAGATTATATATTATAAGATATATCAAGTTCAAGGAATTGGTAGAGTAATACCTACCATACCTTTTTCAAAAATTTTGCTAGAAAATATTTTATATTTTCCTAGACTATCAACCAATCTTATCTCAGTTACTCAATTGGTTAAAAAATAAAGATCAATTGAATTCAAATATATAAATGAACATAATAAAAGCATATTCAAGAATTACAACAAAAAAAAAAAAAAATTAAAGTGTTGAGCACAACCAAAAATACACATTAAGAAATTTTGCTACACCCTTAATTTTACAATACTTTCATTAGAGTTAATTGTTTTAACTATAGGAAAATTTAAAAAAAAATGGGTGTAGCAACAACCTTCCATTGACTTCACACAGTGAAGAACTGTGATACTTAGAAATTTGTGGTGGTAATTCTAATTATTGAAGATGTAATGAAATGCACTAGTTTGATTATTTTTTCACATAAAATGCAGATTTAATACTATGATTAAATAATAGTATTGCAACAACCTCCAAGTCTTGCATGTGGCCAAAAATGATATTTTTTGTCTAATTACAATATTTATAAGCCTTTTTGTCCCTGATTTCATGATTTATGACATTCTATTTTTAGTCAATTTACAATACTAACAAATAAAAAAGAACAATACATGATGTCATGCATTGCTACTATTGGTGTAGACTAATTTTGAGATGTTATAATTGTCATTCGGCATGCTCCAAAAATAATACTTTCACATTATCTAGACCATGTTCTCAATCTAGATATCACTATAGTTTCTTCTCTCAAAGAATAAAATCCCACATTGATGGGATGAGGGACTATAGAGTGCTTTAGAAGAAATAGGTGGAGAATGCAATATTCAATATCTTTTTTTTTTTGGTAAGTTAATTATATTAATTCAAAAATGGCATTTGAAAGGTGTCCTGTTGCATTTTACAAAAAGGAACTCAGAGGAACAAGAGGAAGAAAATAGAAACATGAAGAACAGAGTGAAGCTCATCAAAACTAAAAGGCCTGAATCCATTACACTCAAAAAGCAACCTGAAGGATTACCAGCGATCCTTTAGCACAAAAGAACATAAAGGAACAACACCATAAGATAAAAAGGAGGAGACAAGTAGGGACAGACCCGACAGCATGCCATGAAACTAGAGGAAATGGAGAACAGTCCAAAATAGCGACCACGACCAGTAGAAAGCACCATCAAGGAAGAGTGTCGGGCTATAGAAAAGTGTGGACATCAATATTCAAAACATTGTCCTTCGTTGCATCCTTCTCTGCATACTTTGAGGTCTCTTTCACCTTTGGAATCTCCTTCAAACCATCAAGGTAGGTATCTTTTATAATTTCTACAATCTCATCTTCAGTAGCCCCTCCTATAAAATTAGAGGGGGGTTCAGCAGCAGAACCATTGAAATTATCACAAAAGAAGAAAAGTCTAAGGTTGTGTCTCTATTCTTTGAGGCTCTAAATGTCCTTACGAATGGCAATGTGGGCAGCCTCCAAGTGAGCGATGGATGCATTGGTGGCATGGATGACAAGCTTATGGAGAAATTTATCAACCAAATCAGGAAAATAGGATTGGGCTTTGGGAGGCTTGTTTGAGATGGAAGGTGGGGTTTTTGAAACTTCCCTTAGCTTCAAACGCTGGGAGCTTCTAACAGGGGTTGAATCCACCTTAATTTTCTTCCTAGCCATAGGATGAAGTTTTTCAGTTTTAATCTTCCTCTTAGGATTGGAATGTTTAGGACTCGGGGGAGATGACGAATTCGCTTCATCTGATTCAAGAGTGGGAATGTCACCATTGGGGAAGTTAAGGAGGATATAGCGATAGAGGAATTTTAAAAGTCCTTGGTGACTTGGAAGGGCATCCTCTTTTTTGTGAGAGGTTACAATGGTGTAATCGATGGACCAAAATTTTTTATCAGGGATATTCATGGATTTGGCATCACGAAAGTGATTCACATAGGCGAGATGAAAATAACATAACTGCGAGTCTGGATTATCACAGGACAGGTATTGCATTACGAGAACTAAAATTTGTTGCAGAGGAGGGGAAATGTGTTCATGATACAACCCTTTTTTATAGTTCTTGTGGACCTTAGAATTTTTTTTGAAGGTCAGTTCAGCTTCGCAATTATGTTTGTTGCGCCGGATCACCTTTCTATTTAAGGGATGCCAAATCAAGCTCACCAATAGCTCAAAGTAGATATGGTACTGGACCCCATGGATTGTGACATAACCTATGTCCCATGTTTCAGCAAAATCCTTCAAAATGGTGTCATCGACCCTTTAGAAGAGCTTGAAAAATTCAATCAGGGCACTGTTTGTTTTGTCTGTCCATAAGTCACGGATCAAAGGACTAAGATCAAGAACAATAGACTCAATGTAAAAAGGTTTGATTTCCTTCATGATGGCAAACATGGAAGAGGACAGATAATAGGAAAGCACAAGGATTAGGGGGAAAATTATGGGAAAGGATTGAGACACCACGATAAAGAACAGAGCATGCACAAAGGCTAAAATAGGAAGATGGTACCCTAAAAAAATTTACTTTGGGACCATGAAATGATTTGCACAAAGGAATTGGTACTTTTGATATGCAAGTATTGGCTAGGGCAAATGTAAGATCTTTGAATTAGGTTTAGGTTAAGGGCACAACCAATGGCATGATGACACTCAAAAAAGGCAACGTGATAAATTAGGACGCATGAAAAACTTTCCCAGCAAGAAATCCAAGCACAATACCCTAAAAGGTTTGGGATGGTATCCAAATTTATTTTTGGGACTAACCTCTGATCAAGGAGGCTAAAAAAAGATCTAAAAAAAAGGAAATACACTTATCAAGGCTCACAGGGTTCAAATCATTACAACTCATGCGAAAAAATACCTTGGAATGATGGAAATGAGTGGTTACTCAAAAAAGTTTACGGATATTGAAAAAGGTAATATTGAAATAGGAAATAGAGCCTATGGGTGCGTGGATCCATATTTTCCAAATAGTTTGGGTTATTGAAGTGATACAAAACCAAAGGTCGAAGGAATAACACATGGAGGATCTGACAAATCTCAAAAAAACTACCTAAGACTGAAAGACAAATCACAACCCATCATGTATAATATGAGAATTATCCTTTTTAAGAATGTCATCCACCTCAGTAGGTAGACTGTCTATCCATGTTAAGAGTCCTTGGGCATGAACCCCAATGTTAGCCAACTTATCAGTAATAGTATTGGCCTCTCTATAGGCATTTTGGAGTATGCAATTATGTTGTCGCTTAAGAATTTGCTTGCAATATTCAATAATTGATCTGATCCTCAAGCTAATAGTATTAGAAGACTTCAAGTAGTTAATGATATTTAATAAATATCCTTCCACAATGATGTTTCCTGGGATAGTTTTGATAAATTGAAGACCCCTCCAAACAGCTTTGGCCTCAACAATATGGTTGGTGATAACACCAAGAGGTTCAACATAGGCAAAAATAGGATTTTCTAGATGATCACTTAGGATTCTACCAGCCCCCCCTAACCTAGGGTTTCCTTTTGTTGCACCATCAAAATTGAGTTTAACCCAACCGTTAGGAGGAGGAATCCATTTAAAATTACTTATAGGATTGGGAATATCAGCACTTTTGGTGTCATCAATATTGATGTTACAGGACTTTTAGATATCTTTCTCAAAATTATGACAAGGATGTGGATTAAAAGGCGCGGCTAGAGCATTTTCTATGGAAAAAAGGATGATTTTATTGGTAATGTATTGAGGTTGGACAGTTTTTTATTGAAAACTCTACGATTACGTTCAAGCCAGATTTTCCATAAGAAATGTTGAAGGCTAAACTTGCACAATCCTTTAAGCATAGGATTTATGAAAGGATTAGGCCATTGGTAAAAAAGTTCAACAATTGATGGAGTATTGGCCCAAACCAAGTGAAAAACTTGAAGAATTTTATTAATGACCATTCTAGAAAAAGGACAGAAAAGAAAAAGGTGGGAAGTAGACTCCCAATCGGACAAGCATAGATGGCATATGTTAGGAAGCGTAAGGCCTCATTTCATAAGATTTTCAATGGTTAAAATACAATTTTGGATGCAGAGCCAAGAGAATGAAGCAATTTTAGGAATAAATTATTTAGTCTAGACAAGCTTGAAAGGCAAAGGATTCTCTATATTGGTAATGGAGAGTAGGTAAGCAGTTTTAACAAAAAATTCCCTAGAGTCTGTGGGCTCCCAAATAGGTTGATCCTTTGAACAAGCCTTGGGAATTATATAATAGGAAAGATACTTATTTAGGCACAAATATTCCCCCTCATGATTTGGAATATTAATCTCCTTCCATTTCTTAATCTCATTAATTGAATTCATATAATGAGCCACTAGAGGACCAAAACGTTGCTTGGTGATGTTAGTGATCCTTTGGAGCATAGGAATCTAACTGAGAGGAGACTCACCCAACCATTTTTCATCCTAGAAGGAAATGGATTTGCCATCATCGAGAAGCCATCAGGTTCCTTTTTGCACAAGGGAACGAGCTTGAAAAATTGATTTCCAAAAAGTGGATCTGTCAAAGGGTACCTAGCCATGCAAAAACTTGAAATTTTGAAGATATTTCCTTTTTAATATTTTAACCCAGTCAACCTGTTCATCTGAAATAAGTCTCCAAGATTGCTTGGCGAGGAGAGCAATATTAATATGGGATATCTGTCTGAGGCTTAAACCTCCTTGATCTTTGGGTTTGCAAATTTTATCCCAGGCTACTAGATGAAACATGGTACTCTATTGGATCTCTCTTTTACTCAATGCTAGGTGGGATAAGAGTTCTCTTTTACAATAAGATCCTCTTAGAAACATGGTATTTCTTAAGTATAACCTACTTCCATATCAATATTTGGTAATAATTGATTTCATTCATGCAAATATCAAATATATATATATATATATATATATATATATATATATCTATGTATATATATATATATATGTATGTATGTATATGTATGTATGTATGTATGTATATTGGTTAAAATTATAGTAGTATTAGTTACAAGCATAATTAAATATGAATTATTGGTTATAAGTAATAGTCTAGCCTCCCAACCAATAGTATAGTAGATTACACTCATTGTTACATATAAAAGAAGAAACATTAATGTAATAAATGTGTCGCATAATGTAGGTTATTTACTATTTTATCATTAATTATTATTATTGCCTTTCTATTAAAGCTTCAATATAGTTTTGATGAATTCAAAAGCTTTTGTGTGCTCTATTAAGGGTTTATAGTTTTAGGTTTTCAAATTCAAATGAACTAGTAGAGGTTAATATTTGCATTTTATGAAATGCTTTTTCGATGGAAGAAGGGGTTTTGAAAGGGTCCCCAAATATTTTACAAACCAAAAAAGGGGTTTTACAAGGGTCACTGAACCTTTTACAATATAAACACAGCCTTGAGGCTATAGAAGAAACACAAAAGAGAAACATAGAAAAAAAATATAGGATACGACAACAACAGGATCCTAGAAGCCAAGAGAATAGAACAAAAAAAATGAAGAGAATTTTGGATTCCTCTAGATCTAGACTGAATAACTACAATAGAAGACCAATCCAAGACAAGAATCCCAAGGAGAAACTCAAGATCCTAAAATATAATAAAAGAAATTACTCCAATTTAAATCAAAATTAAAAATTAAAACTTTTCCCACCCAATCCAAGAAATATTCTCAAGGGGTAGAGATTTCCCAATAGCCTTGCAAAATCCCACACAAAACTTAAATAAAAAGTTTATAAAATTTTGTGAGGGACTCCCTAGATTCAAGCTTCCAAGGAAAAATGTAATAACTTCCCTAGATCCATGAAATCGGGGTACCTTAGAAAGATCTCCATGAATCCTATATCTATAAAACAAATAGATCTAGAAGTTGTTAACTTTAGAAAACTTTAAATCCATATTTGCTAACAAGAAAATGTTTCCTAGATAAAATGACACCTAAAAATCTTGTAGACCCAAGGATGGGTTCCCATATTCATCTAGAAATAAGGAGCCTTCCTGGCCCTTGGAATTACTCCCAAGAAACTAGGACTCAAGGATGTCACCATCCACAAGATTTGCCCTCCCAAGAGGAGAATGTGAAAGCACACCATAGTCGAAAGGCACAAAATCAATAGATAGAACAACTCTAGGATTTTTCTGAAGAACACAAGCTTATACTGATTGGGGGAGTGAATAGTATAAGATAAATATTTTATTTTTTTTCCAAGGCAATAGCTATAATTAATATCAATTACAATAATGAAACAATGTACAAATTACCACACACATAAGAGACACAAATTTAATGTGGTTCACCCAATGTAGGCTACATCCATGGAGAAATATTTCTTATAAATTTCTCAAATAAATTTCATGGGCTCCAACCCCTATTACAATGTTCGTGGACACCTATCCATAGGAGACACCTATCCCCTCTCACAATTTAGTGGACCTCAATCCACGGGAGACACTAATATCTTCTGCTCTATTTTGTGGACCTCAATCCACAGGAGACACTAATCTCCTTTTCTCTAGTTTGTGAACCTCTATCCATAGGAGACACCAATATCCTAGTTCTTCTTTTCAATTAAATTCTTTCACTCTATCCTTGCACTATGTAACACTTTGACTTGCTTTAAAACTACTCTTCTATTTGTGTGAGACTTATACTATTTTTATTGTTTCCATACTCACTTCAAAATCAATCACAATGCACAACTTTTGCTTTCAAATCTATTCTATAACCTTTGCACATTTACTTCCAATATTAATCAAAATCAATACACATCAAATCAATCCTTATACCTCCAACCATATGACATTAAAAATATTTTACTCAAACAAAACCACCCGTGAGAAAGGAATTAAATCACCATACCTCTAAATCTACCACAAGGAATATTTTTTTGCATGTGTTATCCAAATTTGTTTTATCAAAAATAACTTTCTTTTCTTTTGCCACTACAAAAACAAGGTTAACAAACTCTTTTTCAAATCATCCACATTAAAAACCCTTCTAAAAAATGTGCACAATAAAGCTTGAAAATAATACCTTATATCTCCTTTTTAATCTCACAAAATAAAGCTTTTAATAATAACTATACCCTTATCAAAATATAAACAATATAGCTTTTAAACCAATAAATACAAAATAAAAATTCCAAAGTTGCACCTTATAACTCCAACTTATACATAATACAATTTTATAACAATCAGAATTACACCTTATAACTCCTCCTTAATATACAAACATGAGTCCTTCACACACTATACAAAATACAATATTTCAAACAATCCTAACACAACTTATAATACTTTCTTATAACAATGCAGAATATAAAATATTAACATTGCACCTTATGACTCCCTACTTTAATAAAAATAAAATATTTTTCTCTTACCTCAAATGCTACCATGATTTCCAAGAAAAAACCACATCCGATAGAATTCGACCCTCGATCCTCACGCACAACAACATATCACCAAGACCTAGCCAACTGACTGGGTTGCACCACAACTCGAGAACAAAAGAGGATCAACTGACCTATAACCTTCACACTTTCACAATTTCATCACAAAGCAAAACGGTGTCACAGGGTTTCAAACTTTGCACACTCTAATTCGTAGTGCCCTTACACAGGGCTATACTTTTGGTTGGGATATCCCAATGGATGGAACCTATTGGGAACTCATTGTTTAAAATTTCTGCCTTGGATTTCTACCATGCAAACACACACCTTCCTCTTCTCTTATTCGTCAATGTTTCATGCTGGAAGTATTTCAAAATTTACACACAAATTGGAAATCATTGCTTGCATTTCAAATTTTCAATTATTGCAATGCATGGTGGTGAATAATGAAAATTTTGCCTTCATATTTATATCTCTTCCTTTGCACCTTGGGAAGTCATCTCATGACTTTTCTTTTAATTTAATTTATGCTCTCCAAAGATGTTGGTGCCAAAACTTATAAACCCATTATAATATTTTTAAAAAATATATTATAATATTAATTTTTTTAAAACCTTTGGCCTTTATAATATTTAAACCTTTGTCCTAAGCAAATTTTATAAACTTTTAAACCTTTGCCCTTCTACTATAATTTTTAAACCTTTGTCCCAATCAAATTTTAAACTTTTATCCCAAGCATATTTTGTCCTTCTTTAAATATTGATGGCAAGCTCGAGATTACAACGAACAGTTTCTCATTAAATTGCAGTAAAATAAAAAAAATACAGTCTCTGTTACAATGTCCAGGCACACTTCTTCTCCCCCAATCCCGAACTCACCATCCCTCTCCCTTACATTTTTCCCCGCTTTTATCCCACTCCCGATCCCCCTGGCATTCAATGCTCCCACCAAACTAAAATTCTCCGTTCGAATTTTCCCTCCAATCGGCTTTTCGAATTTCTGTCATTAATGGCCATCTGCGCGATCTACTGAGGAACTTGCATTAATGGCCTTACCGTCTTGCAACCGCCGCCTGGTCAGACTGTCTTCTACAATAATGTCTCCTTCAAGAAGCCATCGCCTGTAATGGTTGTGTCGCTAGAAGAAAGAAAGAAATTTTGCGTGGCTGACACCCCTCCCTTTTCATCTACACAGTCTTCATCTTTGTTTGCTTCTACACGGCCATCTGTCCGTGCCTCCTCCCTATTGAAACACTGTTGGTACACGTGTCCTCCGTACCGTCCACGTGCCGAGTCGACCTTGCCGAGCTGTCCACTTGTTTTCCTTCGGCTGTGCCTTTCCTGGCCGCGATATCGCGACATGTTGCGATATCGTGACCCACAACGTCTTCTCTACGTCAAAGTCCCTTGGGGCCGCGATTTCGTGACATGTCACGAAATCACGACATGTCGCGATATCGCGACCCCCTCCCCCTCTCCATCGAGCCATTGTTCCCCACTTTACCTTAGATTTCAATGCCATTTTAAACTCACACCAGGTGGTGACTTCTAACTGGTCGCGATATCGTGACAGGCCGTGATATCGCGACCTGTCGCGATATCGCGATAGAACTCTTCTTCTCCGCTTTGTTTAGAAGACCGTCGTGATATCGCGACGTCGCGATATCGCGATGTCACGATATCATGACGCCTTAAGCTCCTCTCCTCTACTTTTGCTAAACTATCGCGATATCGCGACGTCGCGATATCGCAACAAAACCCGCCAGCGTTATTCTGCAGTGTTTGGGGTCGCGATTTCGTGACCCCTCCTCCCCTTGCCTTTCAAAACCTTCTCAAACCAGAAATTGCACTACAAACCTTCTCCAATAATGAAAAACAAAACAAATCAAAGTGCAAATTAAATTTTTTTGGATGACGCAGGATTGCCCTACTGTCTCCGGATGCTCCTGCATCAGACACCCGGGGTAAATTAAAAAGTGATCCTCACTTTGGTTTTGATGGGGGAAGACCCAGGCGGTCAACCTCCATTCTTGACAACCAAGTCGCATCTTCAACAGGCCTGCCCTTGAACTCCTTTTTATCCCCCATCATTGTTTCTGTGAGAGGTGCACAGATGCTGCTGAAGTTCTTTATGAACTTCCTATAAAAACTGGCCAGACCATGGAATGACCTCACTTTTGTTGTGCTCTTTGGAGTAGGCCATTCAATGATGGCTCTCACATTTTCGGGGTCCATCTTCAGACCTTCTGGTGAGATTACAAACCCCAAGTATACCAATTCCTTCTTGAAAAAATTACACTTTTTCAAATTTATTAATAACTGTTCTTCTCGTAGCTTTTCAAAGACCCTCCTGATATGCATCAGGTGTTCCTCCAGGTTCCTACTGAATATCAATATATCATCTAAATAAACAATAACAAACTTTCCCAAAAATTCTTTCAGTACTTCATTCATCAGCCGCATGAAGGTACTTGGTGCATTGGACAGTCCAAAGGGCATGACCAACCACTCAAACAGGCCTTCTCTTGTCTTGAAGGTTGTCTTCCATTCATCTCCCTCTCGGATACGGATCTGATGATAGCCACTTTTCAGGTCAATCTTTGTGAAGTACTCAACTCCACTTAAACAGTCCATGATATCATCCATTCTTGGTAACGGGAATCTATACTTAATAGTAATTTTGTTGATGGCCCGTGAATCTATACACATCCTCCATTCCCCATCCTTATTTGGCACCAGCACTACAGGTACTGCGCATGGACTCAAACTTTCCCGAATCAATCCCTTTTTTAACAATTCCTGGACCTGTCTAGTTAAATCCTTAGTCTCTATAGGCGTCATCCTGTGTGCAGCTTTATTTGGCAAGTTGGATCCTGGTACTAAGTCTATATGATGGCTAATTTTCCTTACTGTGGGTAAACCCTCAGGCACATTGTCAGACACAATATCTGGAAACTCCTCCAGCAGATTCAGAACGTCTGCTGGGGTATCCTGGCATTCCTTCCCCCTAACTCTAGGGATTATTGCATAACATAAATGTTCATGCTTCAACCCATTCAGAAACTTTCTCCCCTCAACTAGACAGACTCTGGAATTGTTACATACCTTTTCATCCGCATCCTTTAAGGGCTTTAGTTTATGGCGTACACCATTCTTTGTCAATGAGTAGGTGTTGGCACGGCCATCATGCATCGCTCTCCGGTCAAACTGCCGGGGCCTCCCAAGCAACATGTGGCAAGCATCCATGGGCAGGATGTCACACAGGACCTCATCACAATAATTTCCAATGTTAAATTTAATGGAACACTGCTCATTGACCAAAGCTCTGTGGTCCTTCTGTAACCATGCAACCCGGTATGAGTGTGGGTGCTTCTTCCTTTCTAACTATAATTTTGTAACCATTTCCTCAGAAACTAGGTTATCCGTGCTACCATTATCAATAATGATATTGCAAACCTTGCTCGCACATTTACACCTGGTGCGGAATAAAAATTTTCTCTGGTCTGTGTCCTTCTCCTCATTCAACAGGACTCTTCTTACAATCATTGTTTCTCCTCTCTCTGTTTCTTTGGAATGCTTAGACTCAGCATCCTCCTCTGCCACAGTGGCTCTGGCTGGACCCTCAGGCCTCTTGTTCGTCCTTTCTCGATGTTGTGGACATTAAAATTCCCGATGTCCTTCTTCACCACAGTGGAAACATGTTCCACGAAATACTCCTCTTCCAAATCCTCGTCCAGCTCCACCCCGTCCTCTTGGGTAGCTGTTCTGATCTTGGGGCTGATAAACATCTTCTTATTTTTGGTCCTGGTTTTTAATGGCTTCACCAGTATTTTTCAGATCCTTGTACTTTTCCCCACTGGCTCTCCCACCAGTTCTTCCACCACGACCCCTTCCTCTTTGCTTGCCTTCAAACCGCCTATTCAGCTTTTCTTCCACCTTTAAGGAAAATTGGTAAGCATCCTCAATGGTGCTTACCCGAACCAGGCTCAGTTCTTCTTAGATACCAAGTCTCAACCCATTGATATAACAGGCTACCTTTTCTTTTTTTGCCTCTAAATGCCCTGTTCTAATAGAAATCTTGTAAAACTCTTCAATGTACTCTTGGACAGTTTTGTTTGTCTGTCTCAAGCTCTGCATTTTTCTTAGCAGATCCTACTCGTAATCTGTCGGGATGAACTGTCTTTTCAACTTCTCCACCATTCTATCCCATCTTGTTATTCTCTCCTTCCCTCTTCTGTTCCTCTCCAACTGTATTCCCCTCCACCAAATGCTGGCATGGCCCTTCAACTTGGTCTTAGCAAATCTGACCCGGTTAGGGTCTTCAACCTCCTCGTACTCAAAATATTCCTCTAAGTCATTTATCCAGTCAATCACTTCTTCTGGATTTAGGTTTCCCGAGTATGTAGAAACCTCCATTTTAGGTTGCTTTCCAATCTGAGAGATGGCCTTATACAACCGAGCTTGAGCAGGATCCACAACTTCTTCCTCTTCCTCATACTGGTCTTCTTCTTTGACTTCGTCTTCACTTTCCTCATCCCCTCAGGGTTCACGCCTTCTGCGTAATTCTACTTGCAGGGCTTGAACTTGCCTTTGCAAGGCTCGAAAGTCTTCGGCCGGCACCACATCTCCTCCTCCGCCTCGATTTCTTTTTGGAGGCATTATATATTTTTTTTTTCATAAAATATTTCCACAGATCCTGGTGTAACTGCCTCTCTCTCCGACGATCTGTTACACGCTCAGGAGCTCCCACTCTGATACCACTTGATGGCAAGCTCGAGATTACAATGAACAGCTTCTCATTAAATTGCAGTAAAATAAAAAAAATACAGTCTCTGTTACAATGTCCAGGCACACTTCTTCTTCCCCAATCCCGAACTCACCATCCCTCTCCCTTACATTTTTCCCCGCTTTTATCCCACTCCCGATCCCCCTGGCATTCAATGCTCCCACCAAACTAAAATTCTCCGTTCGAATTTTCCCTCCAACCGGATTTTCAAATTTCTGTCATTAATGGCCATCTGCACGATCTACTGAGGAACTTGCATTAATGGCCTTACCGTCCTGCAACCGCCGCCCGGTCAGACTGTCTTCTGCAATAATGTCTCCTTCAAGAAGCCATCACCTGTAATGGCTGTGTCGCTAGAAGAAAGAAAAAAAATTTGCGTGGCCGACACCCCTCCCTTTTCATCTACACGGTCTTCATCTTTGTTTGCTTCTACACGGCCATCTGTCCGTGCCTCCTCCCTATTGAAACACTGTTGGTACACGTGTCCTCCGTACCGTCCACGTGCCGAGTCGACCTTGCCGAGCTGTCCACTTGTTTTCCTTCGGCTGTGCCTTGCCTGGCCGCGATATCGTGACATGTCGCGATATCGCGACCCACAACGTCTTCTCTATGTCGAAGTCCCTTGGGGCCACGATTTCGTGACCCCCTCCCCCTCTCCATCGAGCCTTTGTTCCCCGCTTTGCCTTAGATTTCAATGCCGTTTTAAATTCACGCCACGTGGCGACTTCTAACTGGTCGCGATATCGTGACAGGCCATGATATCGTGACTTGTCGCGATATCGTGACAGAACTCTTCTTCTCCGCTTTGTTTTGAAGACCGTCGCGATATCGCGACGTCGCGATATCATGACGCCTTAAGCTCCTCTCCTCTGCTTTTGCTAAACTGTCGCGATATCACGACGTTGTGATATCGCGACGTCACGATATCGCTACAAAACCCGCCAGCATTATTCTGCAGTGTTTGGGGTCACGATTTCGCGACCCCTCCTCCCCTTGCCTTTCAAAACCTTCTCAAACCAGAAATTGCACTACAAACCTTCTCCAATAATGAAAAACAAAACAAATCAAAGTGCAAATTAAATTTTTTTTTGGATGACGCAGGATTGCCCTACTGTCTCTGGATGCTCCTGCATCAAATATTATAATTCTTTTCTTAAAAATATTTTCCTTGCTTGGAGATATATCTTTCCTTGAATAATTTCTCAACCTTATAAACTTATTAAAGAATATTTCTTCCTTGAATACCATGCACCTTTGACATCAATGAAAACTCAATATTTCTAACAATCTCCCCCTTTTTCATTGATGGCAACCCTTAAAAAAAATTTATTCTACTACAATTGGATTCCCAATATACTCCCCCTGACAAGCTGCTCTCCCTCATTGAATTCTTCCCGTTTGACATCAATGGCAAAGGGCTCCTTGGGGCCAAAAATAAGACACTTAGCACAGACCCCTCACCACCTCCTTTACTTGAGGTGATCAATTTTGGGATGGGTGTAAAACTACTCTCAAATTACAATGCTCTTCTTATTTTTCAATTTTCTTTTTCCACACTTTGAAGTTCATATCCTTTTGATTATCTTGACCATTCTCCTTTTTGCTTAACTTTGGAAATTCAGGGAATATTGTTCTACACCATTTAGCTTTATACCCAAAATTATTGCAATTTTAACACATGATATTGTAGTCCTTGAAAGGTGCAAATGACTTGAAATTTATCTTGGTGAAGCCATAATAATTCTTACCATGAACCCTACAATGTATAGCTTTATGACCAAAAATATTACATGAGTAGCAATAACCATGAAAAAAATATCAAAACCTATCTCATTGCCTTGGAGGATATTGTTGCATGGTTCTCTCATTGTTTTTTCTATGATGGTCCATGTCCCTTTATGGTGTTTTGTTTTCTTCCTCATTGATTTTTCCACTTATCAACACATCAACATAGGTCTTAGGTTCATCTTTAATTATTTTATTTGATGCTCTGTTTCTTTTGATATTGAATCCTCTTTGTGTTTCTCTTGACCTTCTTCAAAACCAAGTATAATATTTATAAATGGAGATCTTTGTACTTTGATAATATCATCCAGGGTTTTTGAGATTTTCTTAAACTGAGATATCTTATCATTAAATTTTTCAAGTCCCTTCCTTAGAAAGATAACTTCATTTTCTAGTCTTTCACATTTTAATTCTTTTGCCTTCAACTACTCAGCCATACCTTCTTCAATTTTCCTTGCCTCTTAAACTTTAATTTTTAAATCGATGAGATCTTGTAGAAGCTTTACCTTTTTTTTCTCATCCTCTTGTACTTGAGCCTTAAATATTAAGTTTTCCCTTTTTAACTCTTTAAGATCAACATCAAGTTCCTCTTCCATATCAATCGTGTCTTCCACTTCCTTTTCTAAATATTTCTCTTTTTCTTGGTTTTCAACTACATGATCATCTTCTTTCTCTTCTTCTTGGTCTTTGATAATCTCTTTTATGGTGACTTTTTTCTTTCGTTCTCCTTCAGCAAGAGGAATGAGTGAGCTGAGGTTTAGCGGGTGCGATGAAAGTGAGGGTTTGAATTTTTTGGGTAGGAATCTCAGCCAAGGCAGTAGAGGTAGAGAAGGTATGAAAGGGGCAGGTGGGAACCTCGAGCATGGATCAAGCAAGGATCTAGAGGAATGTGGTCAGTCTATGACTGATTTGGATGTGGGCATCACACGGGGGCTCGAACCTCCTCAGAAAGACCCCAAAAAAAATGATACGAAGGACAATGTGGGGCCTAAGAAGTGGTTGTATTTTTTTGAGACTCTTAGAGGAAAAATAAAGGAGGTTCTCTCTCTTCTACCCCTAGTTCCAGTAAATAATAAAATTTCAGCCCCGACAAGTTCCATGAGCCCTTTTCTTTTAATGGAAGAATTCTCCCTGGTAGGCAAGTTTTTTGGAGGTAGGTCGGGCATGGAGACTATCAGGGCTTGGGCGATGGGTAAATGGCAACTGGTAGGTGGATTGGAGTTGGTAGATCTAACTCGAGGGTTCTTCATTATCCGTTTTAACAATATGGAGGATGCTAACTGCATTTTAATAGGAGGTCCTTGGTTTCTAGGCAAAAGGA
The DNA here is from genome assembly GCA_028583015.1 of Wollemia nobilis. Taxonomy (NCBI): domain Eukaryota; kingdom Viridiplantae; phylum Streptophyta; class Pinopsida; order Araucariales; family Araucariaceae; genus Wollemia; species Wollemia nobilis. The sequence continues at coordinate 3,778,586 of JAQPPZ010017109.1, forward strand.
GCCTTTTTCTCAGATGATGGGGTGAATATTTCGACCCTAAAAAGCAAAATATTAACATTGCCCCTATTTGGGTTCGTCTCCCAAGTCTACCTGCCCAATTCTTCAATGAATATTGGCTGCAAGGCATAGCCAAAACTATAGGGGACCTGATCTCCATTGACCATACGACCTTGGCTAGGACAAGGATGACTCATGCACGAATCTATGTAAATGCTAATTTGAATAATGAATTGCCAAGGTTTATGGAGCTAGAGTATGGAGAATACTATAGAAAAAAGTAGATAGAATACGAGAACAGACCAAAATTTTGTACATAATGTAAAAATCAAGGACATCTATGCAATCAGTGCCCTAACTTGACAATGAATAGAGAAAAGCAAAAGCAGGGATTGCTAGATAGAGAAAATTTGAGGAGTTTCCTTGGCAGAGGTGATTTCAATCAGGTAAACTATGTCTACCAAAAAAAAATGGTGCAGGGTCCCAACAAGACAAAGGAAAACAATAGGTTGTTGGCAACCAAAATACTCAAGTAAGTTCCAATCCTTTAGTTTCAAATAAATTTTCAATTCTATCCAATATGGGAGTAGGAGGATTATCGGAAGACATGGAAGCCCAACACCTTCAGGCTAACCTTTCTGACTCTCTCGAATCCCCATCCAAGTTAGGATCCTCAAACCCTAATGATGAAATTACCGTAAGCCCCGTGGGCATCACAAATCCAAACCCTAATGCATGATCTCTAGAATCCACATACAAGTAAGGATCCTTAAACCCCAATGTTGGAAATACTTCAAGCCCAGTGGGCATCCCAAAGCCAAACCCTAATCTTTGAAGAACTTAGGAAGAAAGTTGAGGCATTGGAAAATAAAAAATCTCATCTCCCTAACATCATCACTAGGAGCCAAGTGAATCCTATTGAGGGGCCATCCCACAGACTAGGGGAATACAAGAAAAAATGAGAATATTTGGATGTAGGGGTGGAGATATGTGAAACTCTTTAGACTAAGGAATATGAAAGTCCGGTTCTGCAACAAATTACCTCTCCTTAGTTTAGTCCTAAATAAACTAGAAGTACTATGAATTCTCCTACAGATTTTGGCTTTGAAAAAAGAAGAGGGAGAATATCAAATGCTGAGCATCAAAAAATAAAAAATGATAATGACATTGCCAATGGAAAATAGAGAACCTTGTTTCAACAGGTTATTTCGGGTTCTAAAGACAAAAAATTAGGAAAATCCCCTCAAGGGAGGGGGAGAGGAAGAAATCCCAAACAATCTAAATGAAGTTCCTCTCATGGAACGTGAGAGGCCTCAATGGCCTACCCAAACACATGGAAGTCAGTGCAATAATAAATCAAGTGAATCCAACTATTATCATGTTTCAAAAAACAAAAACTGATGAGATTCAGTAAAAAAAATAGCAAAAAAAATCTAGAATCAAGGGGAGATGGTTTGCAAATTAGCCAGAGGAGCATCTGGAGGCCTTATGAATTTGTGGTATCCTCGAATAGTAGAAGGTACCATTATTCAAAAAGATGACAGGGTTCTTAGTGTTTTATTTAAGGAAATAAGTAGCAATAGGTCATGGATCATTTCAAATATTTATGCCCCAACTTCAATTCAAAGGAGAGATCTATTGTGGGAGTACTTAGGCAATCTGAGTGAAATCTTCCATAATGTCCCCTAGATTATGGCTGGGGATTTTAACAATCCTCTTTACCCTTCAAACAAAATGGGTGGAAATGGACCACCTATCAGGAGCATGGATGATTTCAATGACTTTTTGAACTCCAACATGTTGATGGATGTAAAAATTAGAGGAGCGAATTATACTTGGAGCAATCGGAAGATAGGGTGTCATCTCATTCAAGAAAGGCTTGATAGGTTTTTTCTATCAAAGGAGGCTACAACTTTGTTCGGTGATTCTACCCTACAAGCCCTTCCTAAAATTGCCTCTGATCATAATACCATTTTGTTGGAGATCCATAACTCTCTGTCCTTCAAGAAACATTTCAGATTTCAATCTATGTGGATCAAAAATTCTTGTTTCAGAGATAACTTAAGTCAATGGTGGCAGCAGCGTGTCAAGGGTAGTGCAGCTTTTAAACTTGCTATAAAATTAAATTTGGTTATAGAAAAGCTTCAAACTTGGAACAAAGAGATCTTTGGGAACCTCGTTGAAAATAAAAAATAGGTTGTTGAAATTTTGAAGATAATTGCTCAGAGGATCCAACATGGTGATGCTGATAAAACTACTAGGTAGGAGGAACGAAAAAACTAGCAGAGTTTCATAACATTTTGGCCTGTGAGGAAATCTATTGGAGGTAAAAATCAAGGGCTCTTTGGTTGAAATAGGGAGGTTCAAATTCCATGTTTTTGCACATCACCACGCTTAGAAACAGAAGCAATAACAAGATAATTTAAAAAAAAAAAACAGATGGTTGTATTACTCAAGACTTAACAGAAATAAGAAAGGAGGCAATAACTTATTTCAATTCTATCCTTGGTTAGGAATCACAGTGCAATGAGGAGGCCAAAGATATTCTCTTGCAATCCATTCCTAGCATAATAAATGAGGATATAAACCTTAAGCTTCTAGCTCCCTTTTTTGATAAGGAATTTAAGGAGGCCTTGTTTAGCATGGAGCCAGACAAAGCCCCGAGACCCGATGGCTTTCCCCCTTGTTTCTATCAATATTTTTGGGATATCGTAAGTGAGGATGTAATTTTTGTTGTCATAGAATTCGAAGAAAGCAATCATATTCAAAAAGGTATCAACTCTACTTTTATTTATCTAATTCCTAAGAAGCAAACCCCTGAATCTATGGCTGACTTCAAGCCAATCAGTCTGTGTAATTTTTTTTACAAGATCCTAACTAAAGCCATTGCAAATAGAATGAGAGATATTCTACCCCGCATCATAGATCCATGCCAGGGAAGCTCTGTCTAGGGTAGGTCAATCTTGGATGGAGTTATCATAGTTCATGAAGCTTTACACTCTGCTCATAAGACTAATAGGTCTATTTTTGCCCTCAAGCTTGATTTGAACAAAACATTTGTCAGGCTAAATTGGGACTTTATGATTGTTTTCCTCCTTAAGCTTGGTTTTCACCACCAATGGGTTAATTTTATCAAAGAATGTATTTCTAAAGCATGGTTCTCAATTCTAGTTAATGGAACAACTGCTGGTTACTTTCAAAGTCATAGAGAAATTCAACAGGGGGACCCTACCAGCCCCATGTTATTCATCATTATGGCAGAAGCTTTAGGAAAAACCATAAAAAATGCTTGCAATTCAAGGCTAATATCAAGAATCAAGGCAACATCTCTCACTAGGGATTTTTCTCACCAACAATTCATCGATGATACCCTTATATTGACTAAGGCATCGGTGGTTAAGGCCAAAATAATTAAATACATCCTGCAACTCTATGAGGACGCTACTGGTAAGAAAGTTAATTTTAGTAAAAGGAAGTTATATTTCTTGAACACCCCCATTCAGAGGAAAGGAAGGATTGCAAAAATTTTAGGGTGTGATATAGCAAACCTCCCCACTTCGTATCTTGGTCTCCCTCTTTTCATTGGTTCTCCGAGAGAGTCAATGTGGGATAGGGTTATTGAAAGAATTGAAAAAAACCTTGTTGGATGGAAAGGTCATCTTCTACCTCAAGTAGGAAATCTAACCCTCACAAAGGCCTCTCTTCAGAGCATTCCAATCTATTTCCTCTCCGTTTTCAAAGCCCTTGTGAAGGTTTTCCAGATAATTGAGAAACTCCAAAAATAATTTTTATGGATTGGATCAGAGGAGAAAAATATGATACACCTTGTAGGATGGATAAATATGTGTAGACCTAGGAAAAATGGGGGCTTAGGTATGAGGAGAATTGCTCATATAAATTTAGATTTACTAGCTAAGTAGGCATGGTGTCTCATTTTTGGTGAAGAAAATGAATGGACAACTATCATCAAATGAAAGTATCTTCAAAATATGGAATTTCTAAGTGACTCAGTTCCAATCAGAGGTTATGCTTTTTTGAAAGCAATTCTTAATTGTAAGGAAATCATCAAAAAAGGTTTAAGATGGGTTTTAGGCAATGGTGAGAGGATAAATTACTGGAATGACAGGTGGGCTAAGGATGAACCACTGATGCAATATCCTAACTTAGATCGAATCAAAAATATCATAGAAGAACTCATTGGCAGAAAAGTCTTTGATTATATGGTTGAGGACAAAGGTAGAATGAAGTGGAAAAAAATAAGAATTAGGGATTTCAAGCATAATCAAATGATCTTTGTAACATTCTCGGGCAACATTTTATCCCCATGATACCCAAGAAATATAAAGTGACCTAGGATCCTACAAAAAATAGGCAGTTCACTGTTAAATCAGCTTACAAGCTTCTGCTTGATGACGAGGATTTTGTCCTCCAAAAGGACTTAGTTTGGATAAAAAAATTAATTCAAAAAAATGCAATCTTTTCATGGCTGGTTATCCAAGGAAGAATTCTAACCATTGATAATATGATGCATAGAGGTATTTGTATCACTAATCATTGTTATCTGTGCAAGGTTAATTGGGAGACCATTTATCACATTTTCCTTGAGTGCCCTTTTTACTTGACTGTCCTAAGTGGGGTTTTTTAGGCTTTAATATTTCATGGGTTAAACAAACCATCGTACTTGATTTGTTTTTCTAGTGGCCTTGCCCATTTTCAAGCCAAAGACTTAGATACATGTGGAAATTTTGTCTCAATCACTATCTTTGGTAGGTGTGGTTTGAAAGGAACCATAGAGTCTTTAATGATTCTATCCATGATCATCAAACTATCATTTCTAGGATCCTATCCTTTGCCAACAAGAATGTGAACCTTATCCCTTTTTATAGTTGTAAACCTCATCTACAAGAGACCACGATTGCTCAATATTTAAGATTAACCTTGTTATATGAGTCAGTGCCTAGGGTATTCTACCCCAAAGCCAATTTTAAGTGGTCTTCACCTCCTAAGGGTTGGTTTAAGCTTAATTTTGATGGAGCAGCTAAGGAAAATCCTGGAAAAGCAGGCGCTGGTGGCATTGTGCGATATCATAATGGAAATATGATGCTTATGTTTTCTGAATATTTAGGAGCAAGGACGAACAACGAAGCTAAAGCTAGAGCTATGTGGAGAGGCCTTCCAATGAATCAAGACTTATAAGGCAATTTGATCATAGAAGGAGACTCTATGCATGTTATAAATCTCCTCAATAATTGGAAAACACATCCTTGGAGGATTAAAACAATTGTTGAAGAGGCTAGGACCCTTTTCTAGAGAAGACAAGACAGAAAAGCCCAACATGTCTTTCAGGAAGCTAAAAAAATTATTGATAAACTGGCCAATTTGGGTGTCGATGGTGACAAAATTTTCAAATGGGAACACGGTGTCCCGAGTGAAGTAGAGGAGATTATTCAACAAGAATGCCAATAATGATAGTCAAATTTACCAACAGGGAAGGCACTGTAAGTTCGAAGGCTAGGATTATTCCCGTATATTTTTTGAATTGGACTCACAATAAAAATTATCTGAGCTATCAGTCTTCATAGATGCTGCTTGGAAATACCACAAAGACTAATGGGGACAGTCACATGTCATATAACATGGCTCCTAGTCATCTTAGTAATTTGAGGTTGGTTGATAATCACAGGTAAGGAAAGAAACGACAAATATAAGACTTTGAACCAAAGCCACGTGGACCACTAGATAGCCATCGCCATAAATCTAGACAGTAGGTTCACTTATCCAAGGCTGATCGGCCAAGATAGTATGTGGTACCAAAGCATGTCATATACAGAAGAAATCAATTACCAAATAATTATTAAGAGTAATTTTCAATACAAAGCTTGTGGTAGTTTTTTTTAGTACTCTGCTATGTGTGTCTGTAGCTTTTTGTTTCTCCATTATCTCAAATAAGGGATCTGTGTCTGTTTATTTTTTGTAATTATGATGCATGTGTGTTTTCTCGGGGTATACCCAAAATGTTGTATGGAAAGTTTCTTTTTGATAATAGGCTATGTGCCTTACTGGATGTAATGGCTTTGGCGGTATGTAGATTTTACATATATAGGATCCTTAGTAAGGATATGTTCATCAATAGCCTTGGGCTGATTTTTGTAAAAGGTTTTGGGTCAACCTGTAAAACCCAGTATTAATGCTATAGTATCTTATCTACCACAAAAAAATAATCTCTTTTATGGCAAAAATTAGGATTTTTTCTTTTTCACTCTATGAGAGTCTTTCATCACTGCTACTGGAAGTACTGCTTGCTTCTTCAACATAAAAGCTCTTCTTGTGTCTTTGAAAGATCTTCTCATGCTTGCCTTGACTAAGCATGTTTTTATTTTCATGATAGAATTTTCTTTCCTTCTTTTTCTTGTATTCATTTTCTTCTTCACTGCTATTATTTTCATCTTGTGGAAAATTAGCTGCATAGTGATCAATGTTACCACAACTAAAAAAATTGTGTTTTATTGGATCCTTCTTATTTATTATCACAAAATTGGACTCTTCTTTACTACTACTATTTTCATCTTGTGGACAATTAGTTGCATAGTGACAAATGTTACCATAGCTAAAATATTTATATTTCTTTTTATCCTTCTTATTTCTTCTCTCAAATTTAGTCTCTTCTCCACTGCATGATTCTTTACTTGATTATGGTTCTTTATTCTTTACCATTTGTGTTCCTGTCAGATCTTCCTTCAAGCTATTAGGCTTTCATGAAGGAACCCACTTTGATACCAATTGAAGAACATAAAATTATATTAAGGGGGGGTGAAAATTATAAGATAAAACTTTTACTTTTCTTTCCAATTCAATAGCTATAATTATTATCAATTGTATTAATGAAACAATGCACAAATCACCACACACATAAAAGACATAAATTTAACTTGGTTCACCCAATGTGGGCTACATCCACGGAGAAATATTTCTTATAAATTTCTCAAATAAATTTCATGGGCTCCAACCCCTATTACAATGTTTGTGGACACCTATCCATAGGAGACATCTATCCCCTCTCACAAGTTCATGGACCTCAATCCATAAGAGACACCAATATCCTCTGCTTTGGTTCATGGACCTCAATCCATAGGAGACACCAATCTCCTCTACTCTAGTTTGTGGACCCCAATCCATAGGAGACACCAATCTCCTCTCCTCTGGTCTTCTCCAAATCCTGCTCATAACTTTGCTCAAATCTACTCACAAACCTACTCACAATTCTGGTCAAAAATACTCACAAACCTGCTCACAATTTTGATCAAATCTGCTTACAAAACCTTCTCAAATATGCTCACAAAACCTACTTAAATCTTCTCATAAAACCTACTCAAATATACTCATAAAACCTACTTAATTCTGCTCACAAATCCTACTCAAATCTGCTCACAAAACCTGTTTAAATCTTCTCACAAAACCTACTCAAATATTTCCCAAATCTTGCATACAAAAAATGCTCATATCTTTTCCAAATCTTGCATACTAACAATGCTCATATCTTTTCCAAATCTCACATACTAACAATGCTCATATCTTTTCCAAAAGTGCTTTCTTCAACTTCAAGTAATTCAGACATATTCTACCCATAATTCTTTTATCTTCATGAACATATAGAAAATAATATGCATTACAAGTACCCAATATGTTCTTATTTTCAATTAAATCCTTTCACTCTATCCTTGCACTATGTAACACTTTGACTTGCTTTAAAACTACTCTTCTATTTGTGTGAGACTTATACTATTTTTCTTGTTTCCATACTCAATTCAAAATCAATCACAATGCACAAATTTAGATTTAAAATCTATTCTATAAGCTTTACACATTTACTCCTCATATTAATCAAAACCAATACACATCAAATCAATCCTTATACCTCCAACCATATGACATTAAAAATATTTTTCTCAAACAAAACCACCCTTGAGAAAGGAATTAAATCACCATACCTCTAAATCTACCACAATGATGATAATATTCTTTTGCATGTGTTTTCCAAACTTGTTTTATCAAAAATAATTTTCCTTTCTTTTGCCACTACAAAAACAGGGTTAGCAAATCTCTTTTTCAAATCATCCACATTAAAAACCCTTCTCAAAAATGTGCACAATAAAGATTTGAAAATAATACCTTATATTTGCTTTTTAATCTCACAAAATAAATATTTTAATAATAACTATAACCTTATCAAAATATAAACAATGAAGCTTTTAAACCAATAAAGTCACTTCTTATTTTATCCTTTTATGACATGCAAAATATAAAATTAAAATTCTAAAGTTACACCTTATAACTCCAAATTATACATAATACAATTTTATAACAATCAGAATTACACCTTATAACTCCTCATTAATATACAAAAATAACTCCTTCACACACTATACAAAATACAATATTTCAAATAATCCTAACACACCTTATATCACCTTCTTATAACAATACATAATATAAAATATTAATGTTGCACCTTATGACTCCCTACTTTAATAAAAATAAAATATTTTTCTCTTACCTCAACTTCCACCATGATTTCCAAGAAAAAACCACACTCGATCAAAATTTGACCCTCGGTCCTCACGCACAACAACGTCTCACCGTGGCCTAGCCAACCAACTGGGCTGCACCACAACTCGAGAACAAAAGAGGATCAACTAGCCTATAACCTTCACACTTTCACAATTTTATCACAAAGCAAAATGGTGTCGTAGGGTTTCGAACTCTGCACACTCTGCTTTGTAGCGCCCTTACATAGGGCTAGATGTCCGGTTGTGATATCCCAATGGATGTAACCTATTTGGGAACTCACTATTCAAACTTTTTACCCTAGATTTCTGCCACACAAACACACACCTTCCTCTTCTCTCATTCGTCAATGTTTTGCGTTGGAAGTGTTTCAAATTTCACACACAAATTGGAAATCATTGCTCGCATTTAAAAATTTTAATTATTGCAATGCACGATGGTGAATAATGAAAATTTTTCCTTCATATTTATATGTCTTCCTTTACACCTTGGGAAGTCAGCTCATGATTTTTATTTTTATTTAATTTATGCTCTCCAAAGACATTGGCACCAAAACTTATAAACCCATTATAATATTTAAAAATATTATAATATTAATCTTTTTAAAACCTTTGGCCTTTGTAATATTTAAACCTTTGTCCCAAGCAACTTTTATAAACTTTTAAACCTTTGCCCTTCTCCTGTAATGTTTAAACCTTTGTCCCAATCAACTTTTAAACTTTTATCCCAAGCAACTTTTGTCCTTCTTCATAATATTTAAATTTGATATTTAAATATTATAATCCTTTTCTTAAAAATATTTTTCTTGCTTGGAGATATATCTTACCCTATATAATTTCTCAACATTATAGACTTTTTGAATAATATTTTTTTCTTGAATACCATGCACATTTTACATCAATGACAACACAATATTTCCAACATTTCCTTCTAGGTGCTTTCGAGAAACCTACTCACATTTGAATTTAAAATAAGAGTATATATTTTTTACCTAGGTCCTATACCAAGAAAGGATCACAAATAACTAGAAATCCTCTCACTTCTATATTTAAAATTTGAAAACTTATCTTTCCCAACACAATGGCTATGGAAGGATTTACCTACAAAAAATATCAGGACCCACAAACCTTTGATCCACATTCTAATATATATCAACTCTAGGACCATCATCTACACCACTAGGAGTCAATTTATCACATCAATATTTGAAACTTGAAACTATTTTCCAACTAACACAACATTCGTAGAATAGAATTTCTACAAGAACTTCTCAAGACCCATGAACACAATATCTATGTTCTTAGGCAAATCAACTCCAAGACCATCAGCTAGCCCACTAACAATTTAATTCCTGCTCACATGAATATTTGAAATTTGAAATTTTATCATTCCTAGCGCAAATAGAAGGTTTTACTTTAAAAACATCTTAGGACCCATGAACCCTAGATCCACATTCTCAAATAGATCAACTCCAAGACTAGTAGCCAGACCACTAACAATCACATTCCTACTCAAATCAATATTTGAAATTGAAACTTTTTCCTACCCAAAATAGAAACCACATAAGGGAATATATGTAAGAACTTCTCAAGACCCATGAACACAAGATCTACATTCTCAGGAAGACCAGCTCTAGGATTAGCAACTAGACCACTAGCAGTCAAATTCTTGCTCACATCAATATTTGAAATTTAAAACTTTCCCATCCAACATAGTGGTCATGGAAGGAAATATGTGTAAGAACTTATCAATACCCATGAACATAGTATTAATGGTCTTAAGTAGATCAACTCCAATACCAGGAACTAGACCACTAACAATCAAATTCCCACTCACATCAACATTTGAAATTTGAAACATTTTCCAATCCAACATAGATATTACATAAGGGAATGTATACAAGAATGTCTCAAGACCCACAAATATAGGATCAATGTTATTAGGTATATCATCTCTAGGACCAAAAACTAGACCACTAATAGTTGGATCCCCACTCATATCAATAATTCAAATTTGAAACTTTTCCCACCTAGCTCAACAACCATGGAAGAGAATATTTGGAAGAACTTCTTGGGATCCATGAACATAGGATCCATATTCTTATGCATATTAGCTCCAACGCTAGCAACTAGACCATTAAAATTTGGATTCCCACTCACATCAAGATTTGAAATTTGAAAAAAAATTCCACCCAACACAACATGGAAAGGAATGTCTACAAGAACTTCTCAGGACCCATGAACATAGGATCCACCTTCTCAGGTAAATCAACTCTAGGACTAGCAACTATATCACTAACAACCAGGATCCCACTCAAATCAACATTTGAAATTTCAACCTTTCTCTTGCATATCACAAAATCCATGAAAGGTATTGCCTACAAGAACATCTCAGGACCCATAAACACAAGATCCACATTCTCAAGCTAAACATCTTCAGGGTTGACAACAAAACCTATAACAATTGGAATCCCAATCACATTAACAAATAAAAATTAAAACCTTTTTCTACCCAACACAAAGGCCATGAAAGAAAATTCCTACAAGAACCTCTTAGAATCCATGAACCTATAATCCATGTTCTCAAACAAGATAGCTCCAAGATCATCATCTAAATCACAAAAAATTAAGATCTCACTCACAATAAAACTTAAATATTTGAAGAGACTCATACAAAAAGTAGATTTCCTACCAACAACCAACATTTTATCCAACACCAATAGGGAAAAGAAATTACCACCTAGGATCAGTTCCATGAATAAGAATTCCAAAAGAGACTCTCCAGGAACCATAGAATCGAGGGGATCCAGATCCACCCCAATCCCTCTAGGCTCCAAACTAACTGGTACAACAAAACTAGCACTTATACCATCACTCCATAGTAGGAGAGAGCCTTTCCTACAAGAAAAAATCACCTTTCCATACCCTCTTAGCCTCCCTCTCACATTTCCTCTCCTTCTTAGGGCTCCCTCTCTAAATCAAACCATTATTAAATTGCACGTAATTTTTTGTAAGATAATAATTTTAATTTTACAATTAATCAGGTATAGTACTTGCATGTGATGAAATGCTGAACATCCATGTGTGGTTTTTTTCTATTGTATACTAATGGATATACCTAGAGTTCTTGTTTTATTTTATTTATAATAAGGAAACTTGTAAGTAGAAATGCAAGTTTTTTTTGTTTATCAAACTTACATTTGCATAATTTTTATAAAGTCTTAAGGCTTGGTATTGTCTCTAGTACTTGGACATTAATTATATATAGTGGCTTTCTAGTATATTTGTATTATATTATTATGAAATACAATGATAAAGTTCACAATAAAATGCTTACTTTTATATGCCTTCAGGTTGACCTAATTGCTCAAGCTAGGTTGGATCCTACTGGTATTAGCACTGATATCAATCCATCTCTTTACCAGTTTGGCCATAGGTCCCACTCAAGTGTTGGTTGAGCCATATCCTCTTTTTGTGGTGGTCCCTTTGTTGATTATAGGGGATATTTTTTGGTAGTTATTGGCCTAGCTTTGAACATGGAAAGACCCATGAGCTCCTCTTTCACTGAGTTAGGTGGCTTGTCTTGTCTGGTCTCTATCATGGAGATCTATCCTTATCTTGCAAAAGATTCCAACCTGAACGTGTCTCCTTAGAAGTAGCCATGGGGTGATATTTTCTCCCCTATTTTGGGGATGAACTCAAATGATATTTTTGTCATATGTGAAGGGATTAAAGGTGATTGTGTTTAGTGGAGGAGGTTCAAATATTGAATGTTAAGCTAGATTCTAAAGGGGATTAAAATTCAAACTTTTCTCTTTTCGATAAAGGTGTTTATAGAAGAAGAGTTTTGAATGAGTGCACTGAGGTTTTTGTAGGCTAGGTCTCAATTACTAAGGTGGAGAAACTTACTGATATTATTCCTTATAGTCAAGTTAGATTTGATATGTTGAATCTTGATTCTGCTAATCCTTTAATGGGTCCTTCTAGGGCCTCTCTTTCTTGACCTCTTATGGAAAAAATATTATATTTTAGTTGTTTCTCATCAAGATAATAAAGTTTTACTTTTGGACTACTTGTTTAAATTTGATCCTGTACAAATATCATTATTTGTGCCTTCAGATCTTTTAAAGCTTACTATGGAAGAGGGGGAGACTTCCCTTGTTGGAATTTTTTTGGGGAACTCTAGACCAAACTTGGACTCAATCATAATATGGGTAGTTTTGAAGTGGCCTCCTAAAGCTTAGATGGATGTAGTTTCTCTTTCGAAAGGTTTCTTTCTTATTAAACTTTCTCTGCTAGATGATCTTAAGCATATTTTTGGAGGAAGTCCCTAGATTTTTGGGAGGAGTCTCTTCCTTCATAAATGGGGAATGGATTTTGATATGGATATCCAAAATATAAACACTACTCCTATCTAGGTAAGACTCCTTGGCCTTCCTTTCCACTTTTGGCATGAAGCTATTCTAAGAGGGATTTCAAAAATATTTTACAATTGACCTATCGATTAGAGCTAGAAATTGGATGGTCTTTGCTTGTATGTGTGTGTGAGCTGAGAAACAATTCAAATTTGACACGTCCAAGTGCCTTAGTGGAAATGTCTGCAACTTGAGCATCTGTGGGAATGTATTGAAGCTGAATTCGATGCTTTGGAACTTCATCTCGAATGAAATGACATTGTGTATCAATGTGCTTTATTCTTTCATGATGGACTGGATTCTTGACGAGGTTCAGAACACCCTGATTGTCACAAAACAAGTGTATTGGAGATTTTTATGGATGGCCCATACTTGTCAGAATGCGACGTAACCATATCACTTCGCACACAGCTTCACGTGCGGCACGATATTCTGCCTCTGTTGATGAAATAGCAACCACCTGTTGCTTCTTGTTGTGCCAAGAGACAGGACCGGATCCCAGATGAAAAATGTATCCAAAAGTTGACTTGTGATCATCAAATGATCCGGCATAGTCGGAGTCCGTGTATCCTTGCAAGAAGAATTTGTTGTTCCTCTTGTATTCTAGGCCATATTCCATAGTACCACGGACATAGTGAAGAACACGTTTTCTGCTTTCCAATGAGTGGTCTTAGGCTCCCGCATGAACCTCGAAAGATAGTTGACGACAAATACGAGATCTGGACTAGTATTGGTCAGATATATGAGACTCCCAATCAACTGTCGATAGAGAGTACCATCTACCTGAGGTGAATCATCATATCACAATAACTAAAGTCCATTCTCCATTGGAGTTGCCATTGGCTTGCAGTCAGTCATGCGATATTTATCCAACAATGTCTTGGCATACTTTTTCTGAGACACTTTGATGGAGTGCTCCTTCTGGCTAAATTCCAGACCAAGACAGTAATGGAGAAGTCCGAGATCTGTCATCTCAAAATATTTGCACAAGTTTCTTTTGACAGTAGAGATCATAGTTTCTGAACTCCCTGTAATGAGCAGATCATCCACATAGAGTACAAGCAACACTATCTTAGAACCTTGTTTCTTGAAATAGAGGTTTGCATCTGACGGACATCTCTTAAATCCATGCTGCATAAGGTGATTGTCCATTTTTATATACCAAGCTCGAGGAGCTTGTTTCAGACCATACAAGGATTTGACCAATTTGCAAACTTTCTGCTCTTGGCCTTCCACTTCAAATCCTTCTGGCTGAGTCATATAGACTTCTTCTTGGAGATCACCATTTAGAAAGGCACTTTTGACATCCATCTGGTGAAATTTCCACCCATATTGTGCTGCCATAGCACACATAACCCGAATTGTGGTCATCCGAGCAGTAGGTGCAAAAGTTTCCTCGTAGTCAATGCCTTCCTTTTGAGCATAGCCCTTTGCAACAAGACGGGCCTTATGCTTATCAATTGTTCCATCTACCTTGTACTTGACTTTATATACCCATTTGCAGCCAATGGGTTTCTTTCCATGCGGCAGATCAACAAGCTTCCAAGTTTTATTCTTCATCAAAGACTCATACTCTGTATCCATAGCGGCCTTCCACTGAGGCTCACTAAGAGCATCTTGCACTGATGTAGGTTCAAGAATATCTATGGTAGACATGAATGCCCTGTCATCATCAATATCCATATCCTCTACTACTGTACTTGGAGTCACAGAAAGTTCCTCAAAATATTGACAAAGATCATCAACCTCACCAGTTTATTTGGCTTCTCTTTCCTTTTGAGCCATACAGCGTGTACGAGGTCTATCCAAATTCAAATTGGGAGGAGTGGATAAATTTGCATCTCTGATTGTATTTGTACACCATTTAGGATTCTTCTTTGGTGGTGGTGAAGAAGATGTAAAAGGACCTCCTGTCTGAGTTGACGAAGGAATCTTCTCTTCCTTAGTTTCCACAATATCTTGGTGTACTTTAGATGTGCTCTGTGATGTGAAAGCTTCATCAAAGACAACATCTCTGCTGATATGAATTTTCTTGGTCAAAGGATCTATCAACCGATATCCTTTAGAGTGCTTAGAATAACCAAGAAAAATACATCTCAATGTTTTCTCATCTAACTTCTTCCTTTTCTCTTTCGATATGTGCATGAAAGCTTGACACTCGAAAATACGTAGATGAGATATGGAGGGTTTTCGACCACTCCATGCTTCCTGTGGAGTCATTCCTTTTAGGGCCTTTGTGGGTGCCCTATTCAACAGATACACTGCAGTGGTGATAGCTTCTGCCCAATATTGTTGCCCAAGAGTAGCTCCTGTGAGCAAACAACGAACCATTTCCATGATAGAACGGTTCCTTCTCTCAGAAACTCCATTTTGCTGAGGAGTATAGGCAGTTGTTAATTGTCTCTTGATCCCATGCTTATCTAGGAATGCAGAAAATTTATTAGAGGTAAACTCTCCCCCTCGATCTGAGTGGAGGGTTTTAATAGAAGCTCCTGACTCCTTCTCAATGGATTTCTTGAACTGTTGGAAGAATGCGAAAGCTTCAGATTTTAGTTGGAGAAAGAAAACCCACATCTTTCGTGAGTAGTCATCTACGAATAAGTGAAAGTACCTCTTCCCTCCACAAGTGTTGGGTGTGAAAGGACCGCACAGATCGGTATGAATTAACTCCAGAGGTTTTTGTGCTCTTGTAGAGCTCTTCTCAAATGGTACTCTATGCTGCTTTCCTACCAAGCAGTCAGAGCACACTGGCAATGTGGCAGAAATGGAAGGAAGACCCTTTACCATCTCATACTTGCTGAGCTCAAGTAAGTAGCCAGAACTAAGATGCCCATATCTCTTGTGCCATAGGGAAGTTGCCTCCTTGGTAGAGACAGACATGGCAACATGTGGAGTAGAGATAGCATCTAGTGCAAATAAGCCATGCTTATATGAAGTCGTTGCAATCTGCTTACCCTTCCTGGTAATTGTACAACACTTCTTTCCATTCTCAACACGAAAGTTGACAACCATATTTCTATCCAGGATTTGTGTCACTGACAAAAAATTATTGGCCAATCCTGGAACATAGAGGACTTTGTCAATCAGACACTTGCCATCAGTAAGAGTGACTGAAATTGTACCCTCTCCCTGAACCCTGTAGGTTTTATCATCAGCAATGGTGACAGGTTTGCCCTCCTTGGCCACAAATGATTCAAACCATGATCCGTCACCGATCATATGTTTGCTAGCTCCGGAATCGACATACCAAACAGGATCCCTCTCGTGTGGAATCGTGGTAGTCATGAGCACCTTGTGTGCCCATTCGGAATCCGAGTCGGATTCTTCAACGAGAAAATTCACCCGGGGTTGCTTGTTTTTATTTTGTGGTTTGTTTTGGCCTTTTTGCTTGTTCTTATGCCAACACTTGTTGGTGTCATGGTTGTATTTCTCATAGATCTTGCACCACCTCTTCTTCGTTGAGGTTGTTTGCCTTTTCCTTTCGTATCCTGTTGAGAATTTCCTCCTTTCCGAAAGTTGCCTCCTTTTTGCCCATTACCTTTCTTCCTAGAACCCCGCTCGTTGGTGTATAGGGCTGTATTGGAAGAATCATCCTTGTGAAGTTGGCGTGCCTCCTGTTGTTGAAGCAGATTGACCAACTCGATGTAGGTAATTTGTCGTTGAGACACCTGGATGGAGGTTATCAACATATCAAATGAAGAAGGTAAAGCTCTCATCACAAGTGAAATGAGAAGCTTTTCATCCACAATATCTCCCAGAGAACTCAATTTCTCTTTCAACTCAGACACTCTGCACAGAAAGAATTCAACTGTTTCACCCAGTCTCAAACTCAGGTTATGAAGTTATTGTTGAAGATGAAGAATGGTGGATTCATTATTCCCATCATAGATGGTTCTAATGGCATCCCATGCCTCTTTACCACTTGCTTTGTCAGCTATATGAGGTTGCACTTCATCTGAAATATCAAACAAAATGAGCACCTTTGCTCGACTGTCTTTCTTGTCAAAAGCTATCTGATCTGCTGAAGGACCTATGGATCCTGCTGTTGGTGAAGGCCTAGTTGCTACTCCAGTAACAATATCCCACAAATCTTCCATTTTGAGAATAGCATTCATCTTATGTTTCCATGGTGTATAATTTGGACCTTTCAATAACTGATGCGGATTAGTCATCAACTTTGCAACAATGGCCATAGTGAAGGTTCCTTATATCACCAATTGGTCCCCCTTTCGATATACCTTTTTCTAGGCCAATATACCGTACAAAATACCCACCCTTACGTGAGGGAAACTATAGGTATTTAGAAAGATCAACAAAAATCACCCGCCCTTACATGAGGGAGACTATAGGTGAGTTTTAGAGATCATACGATACGTGGAACATAAGCGGTACTGAAAGGGAATCGCCTTGTTGATGGCACCTACCATAGAAGATTCTTCTCATGCGTGGGGCGTAACTTCCCCTAAACACTATGAATAATACTTCGTCAGGATTTACGCCTAAACACAAGTGCGATAAATGGTAGTGGATGGAGTAAAAAAATGCAAAAATGGCGTACTTATTCATCCTCGACGATTTATAGAGAACAAGCTCAGACGTCGTTATAGCAGCTATATTAGGCGACAGATACAGTAGCCAAATCACGACAGCTTTACCTGTAAGTGCTGGCCAGAGGTATCACAAATACCGAACGCTACAATGCAATAAATTGCACAGATGGGTTTTAATTATTCCGAGGACTTAGGGAGTGTTTTGATTTTAAGTTTTTAATGTTATAGTGCAAAAATGAAATATGCAACATACAACATAAAAAACTGCCCACAAGAATAACCCACAAGGTGTCGGTCACAGCCGAAAATGCACCTTTTACAATTTGCCAAATTGCTATTTTTTGAAAACTTACTCACTATCCCCCTTTGATTTTTTTAAAAAATATCCCCCCTTAAAAAAAGGCTTTCTTTAACAAAACATTTTAATAATTATTATAAATTTAAAATTAAAATAAATAATTTTAATTTATATAGTTTTTAAACTTATAAAAAAATAAATTAAAATTAAAATTTTAATTTATAAAGTTAAAAAACTATATTAAAAAATTAAAATTAAAAATTTTAATTAAAAAAATAATAATTAAAAAAATTAACTTTGCAAAAAAAATTATACCTTAGGGGGGTCGGTGGGATTTGAACCCCCGACCTGCAGGCTCCCTGAGCCTTACCGCACGGCTCACGACCACGTGAGCCAGCGGGCTGATCCGGAAGGATCAGCAAAGCCCCTCCTTTTTCAACCCTGCTTGGTCTGCCCGAGCCCTCTGCTGTCCTTCTCCTCTGCTGCGCACGTCTCCTTCTTCCCTCCTTTTCTTTTGTTTTTTTTTTTTTTTTTTAAATTCCTCGGGCGGGGCACTGCTTCGGCCTCCTTCCGCTCTGCCGGGGGGGGGGAGCGAATGTTTTTTTTTTTTTAACGTCCGTGTTTGACGCGGAGCGGGGGGCTGCCATTTTTTTTTTAAAACGGTCGGGGGGGGGCGCGCAGCGCGAATCGCTGTGTGCAAGAGGGGGGGGGGTTTATACCCCACCTAGGCGGGAGGGGGGAAACTTTAAAATTCCCCACACTCCCTTCCCGCTCAACCGGGGGAGGGGGGTTGGCGTTCTGTGCCCTGCGCAGACGTCAATCCCCTACGTAGACGCTTTGCGTCCCTGGGCGTCCGGTGACGCCGCGCGCCGAGCTCGGGCTCGCATGCGCGCTGGCTGGACCGGTGATGCAGTGCGTCGAGCTCGGGCTCGCGTACTCCGTGGTCTGGCTTTGGCGCGACGTCCCACGTCCTACGCCGGGCTGCGTCTGCCGAGTCTGTGCAGCGCCTGCAGATCTGCACAGGCTGCACGGTACGCGGCCTCTACTCGGCGGGGGGGGCGCAATATTATTATTATTTTTTTTCTTTTTTTCGCAACTGCTGTCTCGCGACAGGGAAAAACACGTCGCAAAAAAAAAAAAAAAAAAATTGCTCTGCTCGTCCGCCTCCAGCCTCCTCTCGCTGCTCCCTTTCACTGCAAACAAATCCCGTACCAGTCTGGCTCTGATGCCATGACAAACCAGCGAACATTATTCTATTCAGCAGGAGGCGTTTAAATAAGAATTACATAGCCGAGAATAGCACATCCGGCATAACAAAACACTGTTACGTAGTCGTAACAGTTCACCTAATAGTGTAATACAGACAAATAGTATTAGTACGCTAACAGGTAGTTGATTTATATGCAAAAATATTTGGTAATTTTGAATTTCTATCAGATATAGGATCTAGGATCCAAGCCATTATTGATGAGAATAGACCGCTATTCTGCTCTAATTGTAATAGTTATTTTCATGATTCTTCTTATTACCCTTAGATAAAGTCTATCCTAGTTGCTTCTCAGAAGGATCATATATGTGATGAAGCTTTGAAAAAATAGAACAAGATCCTACTATTGATGGAGGTATTTCAAATATTTCTTCTCTAATGAGCTCTAAGGAGATCCTATCCAATAAGGATGCAAATACATTTTTAGGGAATTCTTTCAAATACCTAGAGATAAGTGGGGACATTTTTGAAAAGACAGTGTCTTTGGTTGCTTCTGATCTATCTAAATATTTAGAGGATAGATATGATTCTCTTAAAGGAAAAAAATTATAGAGCAGTGCTTCTCCTAAACCAGTTATGAGGGTACAAGCTAAAGAAAATTTTAATCTCGATGGCTAGGGGAAACCTCCTCTCATTAGGTCCAAATCCAAAATTGAAATGATGGCTACAGATCATAAATCATCTCCTGATAGGATTTCCATCTAGAAGGTTGGGAGAGGTAGATGTCAAAAAATTCTCTAATGCATCTCCATCAATCTGTGTTCCAATCGATGGTTGCTTGGGCAAGCTTTCTCTCAAATTTTCAAACTCAAATTGAGGTGCATCAACTTTGGGATTTTGAATTTGAAAGCAAGTCTTTAAATGATGTATTTATTATTTTTGAACTCTTCGAATGGGGTTGATATTTTTTATCTTGATCTTTGGTTCTTTTGATCTCCTTTAATCTTCATGTGGTTTTTGCCTTTTTTGTTGGAGATCCTTCGATCTAGCTTTTAGTTGTTTTTTCTTTTACATTAATATCCTTTTGTCAGTTTGGGGTGTCCTGAACCCCTTGTTGTAAAAGGTTCAGGATCCCTTTCAAAATTCCTTTTATATATAATCAAAAAATATATATTGTGTCCTTCTTTTCTTTATGATCATAGACCATCCTCAATATAGACATTACATGATATCTACTAGGCTTTATGGAAATAGTGTGAATTTGACTATTTTTTGTCTTGATTGAAAATGGCTAAAAAAGGAAAGACTAAATGAAGGTAGAAATTTAGCTATAATTACCTGGGTTTCTTTGACTACGTTTTAGTTTTGAATCAAGAAAAATATATATTTTGTTGATATATATACTAGTTTGGTTGTTTGGTTAATTTACTATTGTAAATTAGTCTTCAAAACACATTGTTACATACTTAATTATTTTTTGTTAGGGCACTTTGTTGTCTTGAATGTCCTAATAATTAGTATTGAATCTAACATCAATATACATTTTATATCCTATACCTCAAATTGATTGAATTTGAAGATTTATGGTTGTGCTAGACTTTGTTTAAAATTTAAAAAAAAAAATGAAACATAACCTAATGTAATTACCTCTATAATTAAGCTTTTACTAATTTTATTTTTATATCTAGCATTTTGCTATTGTAAACAAGGGATATATGTACAGGCTATATAAACCCCTTCTAACCATATCCTCAAATATTTTTCAAGTAGATCATACATTTTGGATGATAAGTTCTAGTAAATAAATACTATGGGATCATGAATTCCTTTCTTGATATAAATTGGTATAGATGAAATTATGCATGCATAATAAATTCTATTGATACTAAATAACCATAATCAATTTGCATCAATAATATTACATGCACTCATTTGACTACACTACTATAGGTTTTTATTATGAGAAAAATAAATTTCTATTTGAAAAAGTCTCAAGAATTAAAGAACACGTTATTTATTTTGAGAAATTTTATAAGAATTATATGGATTGGTCTCATGTTTTAGTTATAATTCTATATGCATTGGCATGGTAGAAGCAAGATTTAAGTCATGAATATTTCATGCATTTCTTATTGTGATAATCAAGAGAGATGCCCAAATGAATTGAATCGTATAAAAGAACATAGGGATAATATGCTAATTTATATACATGTAGATATGTTCATTTGAGTGTTATTTTTGTATGCTAGAATTTACAAATATGGATAGATATTATTGATATACATAATAGTTGTATTTTATAGGTGTTGTCTAAACCTTGAACTGGAATATAGATTTAATTGAGTGTAGTACTCATATATTATTTTAGCCAAGATACATGCATAATAGATCATGAGATATATTTATAAAGGCACTTTCACTACCTTTTGTTAATCTTACATATTTTCCCTCTCATTTAAGGGTTAAAAATCTAATGGATGGAGTTGAAACAGGGCTATTCCAATTTGGATATCACTTGGTTAGTTAGTAGAATGTTCTTTTAATACTCTTCCTTCTTTGTTTCATAGTCATAACAATTAGATGTAAGCATAAAATATGAGACTCTAAACATACTACTATAATCCTTATATATGTAAGTTGTATAATATTTGGCATAATTTTAAAATTAATGATATACCATATGAGCAAAGGATAGTTGTAATTTTTAGAAAATGTAAAGAAATGAATAAAACATATTGATTTAGCATTAGTTCTCTAAATTTGATATTGATTTTTCATATTGAAAAGAATATGCTATAAATATACTCCATGTCTTGTAGACACAAGACATACTCTATTTAGAGTGAAATTTTGAGGTACCATAAGAAATATATAACTTGTTAATTATTCTAGATAGAAGTTAAAATTTTGATATAAGTACCATGAATTTGAGTGAAATTAATCACCTATTCATGAGGGGAATAAATAACATGTTAACTTGTTATGCTCTAAGATGAAGAATAAGGTTGAATTTTTCTAAAATGAAAGAGCTTGTTTATGTCTTGTTGATATTTTTTAAAAGGTTAAGTGATTATATGAAGCATCATATTCTAAATTTTGAATCCAAATGCATTTGTATGTGTTCTCTTCTAAAATAGAATAATACATATAAGGTAAAGTTTATTCATGATCTTACTTGCACATGATAATATTAAAGGTAAATAAAGAAAACCTCCTTATAGTGATAGGTTCATAAATTCATAACTATATTTGAAATCATAATGCAAAATGATTGTGTGGTATCATAAATAAATTACAATGTATTATTGGAGTGAAAGATACTTTTGTATTGAAGATTTGTTGTAATTTGCATTATTATCTATCAAACTTTATTACATTATTTAGAGTTATTTAATAATCTAATGTTTATTGTTATTGGGATAGTCATAATTATTTCTCCCATGTAAAATTTTAAAAGCCACATCTCCTATGAGAAAATGAGGAGATAAAAGGACAAGGTTGAAGGTAAAACATCAAAGGTGTTTTGAAACTAAGAGACATACTAAACAATAAATATGGTTTACGTACATAGATGTTGGCTAGTGAACATGAGAAAATAATGAAGTAAATATATTGTAAAAATATTTGGTGAGATATATCTTTGTCCTCAATATTTCTCTTCTATAATAGTTTTAGAGCCTATTGTTCTTCCACCATTTCCAACATGTGGTATTTTAACCTTATGTTATTTTTGGAGAGAGAGCATATCTAAGCACATGGAGAGTCCATATGAGTTTCTTGAGTAGGGATAACTATTGGAATATGATGTTATACCCTCTCTTTGTGGAGAAAGAGGTTTGGATAGAAAATAATTTGTGTGTAGCCATTGTTTTATAGATTTTAAAAATCTTGAAGATAAGGCACCAAAGAAATGCTTGGAGGAGAAATGTGTTGGTCAAAACATGGTGGTTTAAATCAAAACTTGTTGTTTGTAGATTTATGAAACTTACCTTGTGTTTAAGTTATTGCCTAAGGTGCAATAGGAGCTTATTGCTCAAGATATTGCATAGAGCATTTGCAAAGCCATGTTGAAGCCTTATGTTTTATAAGGCACAATAAATATTTTTGTTGTATCCTATGAAATATGGGTTGTCTGACAACAACATTAATACTTGAAAGTCACATGGAGGTGGAAAATGGAGATTTTGTAGGAAGAAATATTTATGCTCAAAGAATTTTTTGGTGCATATAGCTTTGGAAATTCCATAACATAACCTTACTTGTGTGAAACAAGGATAAAATTTGATAACTAAAATACTCAATAAAAGGTTTGGAGTTGTTTCAATTTTAAATTTCAATATCCTCTTGATTCTCTATTTTTTAAATCTGCCTCTAACCAGCTAGAAAAGTAAAAAATATTTTTGAGTAAGATGAGGATGAACACAAAGTTCTATCTCAGTGATAGTTTATAGTAGGCTAAATATAGCATGTACCAAAGTTTCATGAGAAAGAAGAGACTCCTTTGAATGCATCTAGATAAAGTATTATTTAAATATAATGACTTTCTTTTCAAATCACATATAGCATAGTAGAAATATTGGCCATTGAAAGCAAGCTCAAAATTTTATTATTAGAGGTCATAAGTCCAATTCTCATTGGGAGAAATATTTTTTTAAATAAAAATAAAATAAAGTTAATATTTTAGAAGAAAATTTATAAAAGAGAATTGAAAATTTATTGGGGAAAGATATCAATGAAAATAAAAAAGATATATTTTTTTGTTCAAATAAATTTAAGGAGTTAAAAGGTGTTGGCAGTTTTGGGTACTTTGGGTACATTGCCTTTGCTCAAGTGTATAAGTTGTCATTGATGTCAAGAAGCTCTTGAAGGAATTTGATTTGATGTCAAATAATTTGTTTTGATGAAGGTTACGGCATGACAGTTTCAAAGGTCTTTTGTAAACCCCACGTTGGCAGGTTTAAAGATTACAGGTGGATGCATTAGCATTAGTTTAATGCATTTGGGTCCAGGAGGAAGTATTTATTTAAATAATTAAAAACCTTGTTAATGTTCCCTTTAATTATTTTTAAATAAATATTAAATTATTGTTTGCAATGGGTTATCCTAACCCATGGCGCTATGTTTTAAGATTGTGGGTGCTAGCCAAGACCTCCGTCGACGTGTTAAACTCCTCGTCGACGTCAAGAGATTATGGTAAAAATGCATATAAATCTCCCTATATGAAAATCAAGAATATCCCATCCGCATTTTGAAAAGAGTTACTTGCTGTGAATTCATGATTTGTTGTTCGATTTCTTCCTCACTATGATTTCGTGATCTGCTGTTCATTTTTTTGTACTCATTGTTTGTCATAAATCCGTCGTAATATTTTCATCTTCGTGTTCGCGTCAGAAGAAAGGGAGGCATTGTTGTTTTATTTAATCCCTAGCATAGAAGGAACAAGGCTAATAGCGTGAGGTTTAAACCTCACCAGGCGCCTTTGGCACATCGGTAGCGGCTAGGCTGTTGGCACGCTACCCAAACGGGAGGTTCCGCATTCGAATAACGCGAAAGGGTTTTTCATCGTGAAGTGGATGCAGCGGGTGGTTTTAGAATTCATGCGTAATTTCTCCATAGCGCGATTTTTGATGTTGGCCAAGGTATTTTCAAAATTAATTTTTGCTAAGTGTATTTTGCAGATGGAGGAAGTTTATTAGAGGGAAAACAGACTTAGGAGTTATAAGGAGTTTAAAGCTTGTTTTATTTTGATAAAAGATTCTTTTGAAGGTGTTTGAAATATCTTATTGCATTCTTATGAGAGATAAATTTTATTTTTGATAAGACTATAAGGGAGAAATAAGGTGTATAAGGGATAATTTTTTCTTGTAATGTTGAGAGTGCTTTTGGTTGATTATGGAAATGAAAGCATGATGTTTTAAGGTTAAAATTGCTTCTTATGTGAAGTTATGAAACCTTAAGTGGGTAGCTTTGAGATTGACATTTGCTTTCATTAAATTGGTAATAATCAAGCTATTCTTTACTCGGTTAAAGTGTTGGGCTTACTCATTTGTTGATGATTTGAAAAGTTGTGTGTGCTCTTGTTGATTTGAGTTGGTGGATGATTTTTGTTCAAAAAATATTGGAGAGAAAAGGAGTTCTACTTGTTTCCTTTTCTTATGTTGATTGTGAAATGTTTCAAGGTTGTGTTTTGAGTTGAATGGTGTTGATTGAACCTTGTTTGATGAGCATTGTTGTTGAAGCCCTAATTGATGGTGAAAAGAACATGAGTATCATTGTTATGTGATTCTTTGCATAGTTGGCAATTGTTGGGGTTTCATGTTCTTGAAAGAAAGCATTCTATCCTATCCATTTCAGATATTGAGTTGAGTTTACAGATTTGAGATTAAGTTTGAGCTGAGTTGATTTGAGTTGAGTTTTGAGATTGGGAGTTGAGTATAGAACATATTGAGTCTCTAACAATTCTCTTTATGCTTCTATGAGTTTGACAAATCACATTGGGTCTCTAACAATTCACCTTGTGATTTCTTACTAAGAAATTTTTTTCTTGGTGAGCTTGCTGAGTTTTGGACAGGTTCCGATGGGGACTTGTGAGCAGTCTTGGACAGGTTTCGATGGGGACTTGTGAGCAGTTTTGGACAGGTTTCGATGGGGACTTGTGAGCATATTTGGACAGGTCCTAGTAGAGGACTTGTGAGCTGAGTTTGATAGTTCTATTAGAGAACTTGAGGATAGAGGTGCATTGGTTCTTTGAGAAGAACCCGAGGATAGATTTGGAAAGTCTTTGATAATGCTTGTGTGCAGAGGATTGATTTGTTCAAGCATTGGACAGACCTGACAGACAGAGGAAGACTTGTACTAGACTAATTGATTGTGTTTGGTACAGGTTGCTGAGCTGCTATGGACATGATCATAGAAGGAGAGGTCTCTTAGGCTAAGAATTGAGGACAGGAGGTCTTCGGTGGAAAGGATTTCCATGTGCTGGCAAGAGGTAGAGGCAGTTGATCTTTTGAGGGATCATTTCCAGAGCAGAGGGGAAGGTATCTCATTTGAGCAGAGGCTCATAAATTCTGATTAGGGGAAGGTATCTCCTTTGGGACGAGGCTCATAAATATTGTAATTGGGAAGGATTCCCAAAGAACTTTGAGATAACTTTTAGAGAAAAGTTTTGTGGATGTAGCCCGACCATTTTGGGTGAACCACGTTAAAATTGGTGTCACTTTGTGGATGATATTGTGCATTGCTTTGATATTGCTTTGGGTATATTGCTTTACTGTTTTGAAGTATAAAGGAAAAAATAAAAAGAGGTCTTATACTGTTCACCCCCCCTCTTAGTATAAGCTTGTGTTCTTCAAAAGGTGTATAAGTGTTTTTTTTTTAAGGAAAGTTGGCATTTAAATAAAAATGGAAGAATAAATATTTGAAAGATATATATATTTTTTGAACTTTTAATTAGGGTCCTATATTTGATAGTGAATATTTTTGCAAGGAGAGGAAGAAGCTTTTGTAAAAAGGTCTATTTTATATAGTGAATGACACCTTATTTCTACAAATAATTTTGCACCAAAACTTATTTTAAATACAAAAATCAAAATATGTACTTTGCACAATCATAGCATTTATAGGTAATGTTTTTGTGTTCACTTATTGTGTTTAAAGCCTAATATAGTTGCCACAACATCATTTGGGTATTGACCTTATAAATTGTAAAGAGGAACGAACACATTTTTTGTGATATTTTGTTTCACTCCATCAATTACCCATTTGTTAATATAATTAAATGAAAATCCCAAAATTGAGAAAATCCAAGTATATAAGAAAGTTATGCCCA
Organism: Wollemia nobilis; assembly: GCA_028583015.1. Taxonomy (NCBI): domain Eukaryota; kingdom Viridiplantae; phylum Streptophyta; class Pinopsida; order Araucariales; family Araucariaceae; genus Wollemia; species Wollemia nobilis. Next base: position 3,805,445 of record JAQPPZ010017109.1, read on the forward strand.
CATTTAGAGATTTCTCTTTAAGCAAGCATCATTGATAGAATGAATCCATTTTAGTACTACCTTGGTGCCATATATCAAATTATTTCATGTACCTTAAGGTCTTTCTCATGTATATTGGAAGGAAAAATATATCAAAAAGTGTGGCATATAGGACTGGTGGTATATAGAAAAGGGGACCATTTCTTGGAGATAAAAAGAAAATTTTCCATAGCTATGTAAATAGTATTTCTCACAAAATCTCAATTTCTAAAGGATCCAGATTTTGCACCATGGAAAAGAAAATTTAAGACAATAAGCATGATCAAACAACTTTGGGATATTATTATTAGTGATGAAACTCATCCTAAGGAAATTGTACCAAGGAAATTTTTTTATGGAAATTCCAGGGCACTTACATCACATTTGGAGTGTCTAATGAAATACAACCACATATAAGTTAATAATAGACATTAAAATATACATGGGATAAACATTTTATCATATTTTAAGGAAATAATGAAGCCAAAAAACTTCATTTTCAATCATTATTACATACATTAAGGGTCCAAGATGGTGAGAGTATTGAATGATTCTTTTGAAGAATTATAGAATTGAAATTAGAGTTGAACACCATGGGATAAAATATGGAAGACAAGATATTAGTCTCAATTGTACTTATATATCTCCCTTAATTATTCAAAATATTGGTGACATCTCTCCAAGTATCCAATAAAAGGGTTTCATTTGATGAATTGGTAAACATTCTTCAACAATATGAAGTAGAAAATCAGTTGAGGGATAAATTGTCCAATAATTCCATTATCTCCACAAAGAAATCACCAAAAGGTTAAAATGGTCCTTCTATCCCATATTCATTACAAAATTAGCCTCAAAGGACAAGGAGGTATTGTTATATTCATAAAAAATAAGGACATAATACCAAGTTTTGTAAATATAGTTCATTGGCTAGAAGGAATCAATTTTGAAGACCTCCTCAAAAGAATCAATAATCACAATATCAACATAAAAAATATAAATATTAAATATATTAATCTCAATAAATGGTATAGTAGCAAGGGTATATTGCATAGGGTGAAGCAAAATTAGATTGTGAAGAAGAATGTGAAATATCCCATAAGGTCCTCAAGGCCAAAGAAGTGTGAAATCCAAGTAATAAAGATGATAGTTAACAAGATGAGATAAAAGGTAAAATTAAAGTGTATCATGAAATAATATTGAAGGTGGATAATATTCAAAACTAAGGTCTTGTTTATAGGTAATCTAATTTTTTTTTGTGAAGGATACTTTGAAAATGGTGTGACAATATCTATTTGTGCACTATGAAGAATTTGGATGGTTCTATTCACTCTTGACATCCTTGAGGTAACTAAAACAATAAATTCAAAAAATTGAAAATTTAAAGCATAAGTCCATAATGTAAATTAAAATCAAACAACACTGATACAAAATATAAAGTAACAAAAACACGGTAATAACACAATATTGCACAACATGAATAATATTTCTATTAATGTAGGTGGATATCAAAATGATAAAATGAATGTACCCCAATATGGGGCTTTTATAATGCTTTTGTGATACAAATTTACAAATACTAGGGTTCTATGAAACCCTATGTCAATACACTAATGGTGTCTTTATGTTCATCTTCAATTAAAATGAGGTTGTGGGTGGGATTGTGTATTCTTGGTGGGCCATCCTAGCTTCAACAATTATCAAATAGATGATTCCTATAACTGCAAATAGAGACAATAAAAATATATTAGAAGCATCTATGAGGGCTCCACTATGTGAGGTCCTCAAAAAGATAAAACAACTAAACCCTAGATGCTGCAATATATAACTAAAAATAGAAGTGCAAGAATGTAAAATAAATGCACAAAATATTATTACCTTATCAAAATGCTAATTTCTATCTCTGCTCCTATCGATGATGGTCACAAGGATGGTCGAATGGTGCCCGAGGGTTGTAGGATTGCATATCTACTGCAAGAAACACCCATAGGTGTTATGAGAAGGTTTTGGATACACCAGAGAGTTCCAAAAATATCCAGAAATGCTCTACTGGCATTGGGGTGCATTTGGGTCCTAGGGAGAATATTGAAGAACTAGATCTAGTTCTATGCGAGATTGGCAGTGGCAAAAAAAGGGTGATGTGATGGCAATGGCAAGTGACAAAAGTGATGGCAAAGTGGCTAGAGAATAAGGGCTTGAGAATTTCTTATGTGCTTAAGGATTAAATGCTTCCAGGGGATTTATAAGGGGCTTAATATTCTAAAGTATTAAGGAGAGCTTAAGAGTTTGATTCATAAAAATGAATCCTCTTTTATAATCTTCCCTTGAACATGTTAGGGTTTCGATGACACAAAATGAGTGGCCAATATTAAAACATGGGGAAGGGTGGAGATTAAGTTTCGATAAGTGGTATGGATTGAGATGGATGGGTGGCTAAGATTAAAATGTGGTAAATGGCTAGGATATATTTATATAAAGACATATTTATTAAATATATATAAAATATTAATATTTAAATATATATTAAACAAATGTATATATATAATGGATGGTTGTGATTGGAGGATATAGATGGATGACAAGTGGATAGATTCTAGTGTCTACAGATGCCCCTTTTTGTATCATGTTACGTGAAACACAATGCAGTGAAAAAATACAAGATGCTTGGTTAAGCATGATGAAACAACTTTCTTTCATTTGTCATGATCTGTTTTGGAAAGCCCTTCTATGTGTGAGAATATGACTTATTTCCTAGGTTGGTATCACTCTGTGAAGTCAATTAATATTAAATTGGGCATTAAATTGGTCAAATTCTAGAGTAGAGATTTAATTTTTTAAATATGTTTAATTAAATTACCTTAATTTTACAAGGAAATTAGGTAGTTTTTTTTTACTAGTTCAATTTTGATTGGGTTAAAAAGAAAAAAAAACTACCTTGTAGATTTAAATAATAAATATTTTCCTTCATATGGCTACTTTGGGAAGGTTGAGATGGTGGATAAGATTCTGCTCTTATCTTTATGGATTCCCTTTCCATTAATATATATATATATATATATATATATATATATATATATATATATATATATATATATATATATATATAAGAAAGCAAAAAGAAATATAAATAAAATTTATAATTAGAAGCATATTTTCTAAAAGAAAGAAAGCAAAATAAATAAAATATACATATATTTAGAAACCTCTTTCTTGTATAAGAATAAAGAGAGTTATAAATCACCATTGAGTTTGAAAAAAAGGTATGCTATGTTATCTTTGGAAGGAGAAGGTTGGGGAAGAAGAGCTTAAGGAAATCACAAGGAAAGCATTCATCTGCTGGAGAATTCCAGGTTGGGTCTATCCACTATAACCTATTTTAGTGTATAAAGTCATACACTTTTTATATTCTAATTGGTTGAATTTCTTCCAATGTGTGTTATGGACAGTGTGTTGATTATTAAATTCATAATTTTAATTTATTGGATTATGCTCTAGATAGTAGAATGACAACTCTTTTCTGTAAATAATGCTCAAGAATCTATAGTTATGGACACTTGTGTTCTGGTGCTTACCAATATTTAGAATGGCTTAGTTTACAATTCCATTCATGTATTAAGCAGGTGTCATGATAATATTAGGCCAAGACTAGGGACGCTTGTGCCTAGATGACCCCTATGATTATTCAAGCCTTACCATATCATAGGACTGTGTTATTCTGACATAACTATGGCATCTAGAATAATTCTAGTGAATATCATAAGGTTGTAACACTAGCACATTGAGACTATGGTAGTGATGCTCCTGTGTATACTTAGACAAACATAGGACTATTTTAGATTTTTCAGACTCCCATATGGATTAACCATCCATCCACCTGCATCCGTAGATCAAAATTTGGAATTCATGTATCTCTATCTATTTCAAAAATTATCTATCTGTGTTCCAAATTTTTAGAGATGCTACTCCCTTGAAATTTCTATTACCGAATGTATACAATGGTAGAAAATAGGTTCTTGCATCCTATTTGAAGCGATGATTACTTGTATATGTCTTGAAACGACACTAGTGTAATGATGCAACCTAAACCTAGTTTTGAAGGTATTTTTGGAAAGTCGATTGTTGGGATATTAGAAGAATTTGTATGTCGATTTACTAAGAAATTGAGGAGGATTTTTAAAAATACTGAGTTTAGCCTTTTTTTATGCATACAAGTTTGTCCATACGAGCATTCCCTTCATCACAAGTAAAATGTACTATTATTGTTATTCCATACGAACGATCTCCATCAAGTAGGCATTTGGGGATTTAATTCATGGACAAATATGTTCCTATTGTGCTAGGAGACGGAGATAATTCTTCTACTCTTAATCATAATCCTAGTTCATTCCACCGGACCTGACCGGCTGCCATAATCTTTTCCATTCTATTTACATGAGCGACATGTATGTTAGAAGCTTCACACCTTGGGGATTCAAGGTGTTACATTGGTCTAACTATTTGGATTTTTACTGTTGTTAACGATTGAACCATCTGCATATTAGGGATTCTCCCACACTCCTTAAAAAGGGAATCCAATGCTCTTTAGTCATCCCAATATCATTTCACCTTCACCTTTCGAGGGTAGAGTGTTCCTGGTACTTGGATGTCTCATTTTTCTGCGTTCATATGGTAGCCTCTAACACCTATGTGATGTAGTAGCTGCACAAGCCATGTAAATATCCCTACAGTGTGATAGAATTAAGTTAGTGGTATTCAAGATGCTCGCAAATAATATTTTATTGGTACCTTTTATTATGTACACAAGAGCGATAGAAGCGATGTTCGAATTCGGGAAAGGAGGTCGAGTCATGGTCAAAGTCTATCCAAGACATCTAGTAGAAGTTAATATAGACCCTTCTGATTGGTGGTCAAATATTGGACTTAGGTATATAGAATTTTACAAGCACTCATCTTTGTTTGAGTACCAATGTAACCAATGATCATCTTCCTTGGGTGGTCTATAGATAAGTTTTGGATCATAAAAATATGGAGTGATGTATTAAAATATGAAAAGAAAATCTATATGCTGAATACATTTCTAAAGTTCAAATTTAAAGAAGAGTTCCTATATGTTTTTATAAAGTAGGGAATTTCTATATAATGAGTATAGGGTTATTGCATAATAGATTTAATTAATGTGAATATATTGGTAATGATGAAGCCAATTAACATTACACCCTTTCTACCAATAAAAAAAAAACATTAGACACTTTGATTAGAGACTTTATATCAATTTTGATTGATAAGATTTATGATCAAGTGAAGTATGTATATTGTATTCATATTATTTTGTGGGTGCTACAATGACATTTACTTATGAATACAATCATCTAGAAGCTTGGGAAAATATCTTCTAGTTTTGTAAGGTTTGGATTGGTGTCCATTCCTTGGGAAGAGGTATGGGACTCTTCCCTAAGTTTGGTGATATTCCAAACAAATGATGGTTGGAATTATGAATCAATCCTTATTTATAAAAATATTAAGGATGGATGAATCATCTATTCATGATTGGTGATTTCTTTGTATGTGATATACAAATATGTGATGCATGTTTGCATATAAATGATGAATGGGATTAAGAATTAATCCTTGTTATGATGAATGAATTATTTATTCATGCTTGGTGATTTTCTATGTTAAATGTGAGAAGTAAATGGAAGTAATGATTTTAGTGAAATTATAGATTTTGTATGTAAAATACATACTATGATTTATTATGAAATTTTTAATGAATGGAATCCATTAGAAGAATGGATGATCTTGGTGTCCATCCAGGAAGAGGTATGGGACTCTTCCAAACATCCCTGAAAATCAAAGGAATGGCATTTATGATTGGGATTAGAAAAGTAAATTATTTAGAGATGGACCTTGATGCTAGATGATTTATGGGAATTTATGGGGATTTCCTCTTTGAGAGATTAATTGAATAGTATTAAAGTAAATCTTGGAGGTAAATTTGGTATCATTTGGAGATAAGAGAAATAATATTTGGATTGGATTTGATAACCAAATTAGCAAGATAATTAGAGATTATGTTGGATCAAATTTTGGGAAAAATTTGATAATAGTTTACAAATGCATTCTTGAAAACTTTATGATAGAGGATGAAATAATTGAATGCATATTGGGATCCAGTTATGGAAATGAATTGATTTGAGAGCTAACCTTGGATTGAAATATAAAAATTGTGTAGGATATTTGATGCATCTTTAGCTCACAATTGGGAAGAGAATTGATAGGATTTGGAAAGTAATGAAATGGATTTTGGATCAAATTTAGGAAGCAAATTTGATAGCAATTGAGAATCAATTGAATAGATCAATATGTTGTACTCAATGGGGAATTAGACTCCTATTGGTTTATAATCAAAGGAAATTGACTTTAGTATAATGAGCTTTATATTACCCATGCTAAACCTCTAAGGGTTTACTTTTATTTAACCTAATATTAAGGAGAAAGGTGGTTGACATGGGTTGTTACAATAGGATATAATTATGAAATGATAGATAATTTAAATTATTAGCTTAAATTATTAATTTAGGAAGAATGGTTTATTAATGAATTAATGGTATGGGACATTAATTCATGGATTGAATTTGTGTCAATTATGTAGAATGAATTTGGAATTCATTCTTGAGGGAACTTATATGGTTCTCTCTAACATCGATACGACTTCTCCAAAATAAGATTCCAATGATTATCATAAACATATGAAAATTCTTAGGATGGCTTAGAATCAATAGATTCTTTAATTGCATCATGAGTTTAAAGGGACAGATGGATTCCTTATTGGTATGGTAAATACCTTAATGATATAATGATGACTTAGAGAAAGGAATTAGGAAAATTCCTTAATTGCATCATGAGTTTAAAAGGACAAATGGATTCCTTATTGGTATGGTAAATACCTTAATGATATAATGATGACTTAGAGAAGGGAATTAGGAAAATTCCCTAATTGCATCATGAATTTGATAAGGAATGGTTGTATTCCTTGCCATGTATAATTGATTGAAAGGGACCCATAGTGGCCCTTCTATATTTGTAATATTTGACATCCTAAGTTTATGAATATGAGGAAAGTACATATTTTGGAGGTTGGGTTTATTCCCCATGAGGGTTCCTAGGATAAACAATGTGTCACTCTATTTGTGGTTTGATGTGTTAATTCTTGTGCATGATTGCTTTACTTCAAAATGAAAATAATTTAAGTAGATGAGATGGTTAAATTCTTGATGAAACAGTTATGCAATTCTTAGATTATGTCAATGTGTACTATGATGCAAGGAATGTATGCTTAACTTTAATATGTTGATGATTTAATGATATACGATTATGTCAATTATTTTCTAGGATGTATTGGGTAATTATGAATGATGTAGTTAGCTAGATTTACCTTTCAAAAACTAGCACTTGATGTATTCAATGGTTGTATGGATGCAAAAAGTAGAATGTAATGGAATGTAAATCTTGCTCAATTGAATAACTCATGTGTGCTACAATCTCAAGAATCATAAAGTAATGGATTATATTCCCTAAAGGATTAATTGAATTATGTCCACCTCATAAACATTCATGGTTGGTATAACCTAAAAAATTATGATAACAAAATTATGAATTAATTTGCGTGGAAACTCAGAGTGATCACTCCCATGATGGAAAAATAATATCCTTTTATAATGAATTTAATTGATTCATTATAATAAAAGGGATGCCTAAATAAAAAGGGTGGACAAATAAGCCTTAAGAAGTATAAGGTAATATAATCATGACATTCCAAGGATTATGTAATTTTAATCATGTGTAGTGATTTTGTTATCCCATCGAGAAGATGTGGGTAGGATCTAAGATCCATGAATAACCATTGTTGAGGTTATTTCATTAAGATGGGTTTCCATCTTCAAGGCATTCACCTATATAAGGTCCTAGCAGACAGTATGGTTAAGGGTGATTTCTCTTTTAAGAGGGATGTAAGTTTAATGCTTGGCCAACGTTCCCATATCCGAGTGGTATGAGGGTTTTGTAGAAGCTGATCACTTCTACTCAAGAGTGACTATGATCAAGTCTTAATAACTCTTGATGCTATTTGCCTTGATAGCTTACAATCCAAATGGAATGATTCTATCTTAGTTCATGATTATGACCCTTGCCTCATGAAAGATGAAAGATGTATGTATATATATATATATAAATTGGTAACAAATGGGGTTGTTATAGTTGGTATCAGAGCCTAGGCTAACTAATAGATTCTAGTTAGATCTAGGTTAGCAAAATATTTTGGCATGAAATAATAGCATGAGAGAAACTCAAAACATAAAATCCCAAACAATGCACGCTTGGTAAGGACAAGTCAATACTTGAGATTATCGATGTCTGAGTTCCTATCCCCCATGAATAGATCCATAGTCGTTCGAAAGTGGAAGAGCTAAGCGAACCCTCCTTCCATGGGTTTTAAGCGGTGTACCTTAGACTATTTTGGGAAACTACTCGACATCTATATTTCTTGACTTACCTACTCCTTATTTTAAACAAGAGGGATCATAAGTTGGTTCAAATCTGCTAAAGGACCCCTTGAATTAAGGTTATCAAATTATTATGGATAACTTGTTAATTGCCTAGGCCAAATGGCTCAAAGTGGAACATTGTGTGAATAAGAATTAAGTGAGTTGAAATTTAGTCCCTAGAGATAGCCTAAAAGAAGATAAAGATCTTCGATATAGTCCAAAGAGCGTAGTCGCAGAACTACCCATCATCGAACTATAGATGTTCTTGGATTAAATTATGGTTATATCTAAATTTGGCATACTGTAGTATACAAGACAAGATAAAAGAATATTTTCTTTAATTAATTCTCATTACAATTTGACCTTTGGTCAAGAAGCTAAATATCTCAACCATGATGAATTTTGGTGGATTGCTATTTTGTTTAGCAACGGTTCACCCAGAGATAGCCACAACCTGAACCTTTACCATGGTTGAAGATATCATCTTGCTTTGTCGTAATGTGCTTTGTGCTATTTAAGCATTGAAATATGTCTTAAAGCAATATGTTTTGTGTAGACTAAACTCTGGAAGGTTGTAAACGTGTGTTTTTATATAAGAAGTGACTATTCCATGAGTAAGCTAGTTCGTTATAGCCTTAATAGACTAGCAATAGTAGCCATGAACAAAGGTGAATTTTATCAATTAAAATATTAAATATAGGGGATAGAAGTTAGAATTACAACTTGAGGAAATATTGTAATCTAACACTATTCTTTATATATCAAGAAATGGCCCCTAAAGCAGGAAGCGAAGAGGACACATTATCTCGCAAGATGAAGCAAACTAAAAGTCTTGGAGGAAAGTTGAAAATATTAAACCAAATGGTGGAGGACCTTTTTGCGATGAATTTTGAGTTGAGAGAACAAGTAAATGATCTTAAGAAACAACTGGTCCAACAGGGCCAACTGCTAGATAACTTGGAAGCTCAAAAGTGCAAATTTGGGACATTGTGAGGCAAGTCCAATTCACAAGAAAAGAGGCCTATTTTCAATTATGCCATTTTGTTAGAACCCGAACGAAAAATTTTAAGGAAGAGAAAGAGTGTCGGTTTTATGAAGTGGGAGCAAGAACAAAATCGAAAAAAGAAGCAAGATTGCTTCAAGAAGAGACTCCAAAAAACCAAGACTAATGAGTTACAAGAATCATCTTCCATTGTGTAGGAAAAGGGAAAGAAACATGTAGGTCCTCTGGGGGGATGCTTTACATGTAAAGGACAACATTATGCAAAAATATGCCCACAACATGCAAGAACAAGTAAAATTGTGATGAATCACAAAATCCACATTGCCACCGAAAGTCCAAATTTGGAAGGGCAAGCTACTCTATCACTCACGAATGATGGTGAATCCCTTAGTCATTCCAATGAAATCAACTAAAATTCTAGAGTTTCACTCCAAGACTATGAGGAAGTGCAATATTTTGAAAAGACACTGTCCTTGTTTATTTAATGATGCTATGTAATAATACAGGCTGAACTATGGACCACTTAGGCAAAGTGGAAACTATGCCAAAAACTATGTTTTATTGTTTGTTATGAAATAATGCAAGGACTAGTAGAACCTATGCAATAAAAAAAAAATCCACTTGAGAAAAAGTGGAAGAAATAAAAGACTATTTCTCTTGTTTGAAAACAATATGTAATACTATTATTGCTGAATTATATTGTATTAGATGATGCTTTGATGACATATATATGCATTAATGAATGTATTGATCCTGTGATATGTAAGATAATTTGTATGTATTGATGGATGTATCAACATTTATCTATGAGACAATATGAATGTTTATTTGCATATAGGACATGGTACTACTGATATTCTTGTTGCATTACAGGTCCTGGTACTCTCATAGGTGGGAAGAATTACTCAAACCACCAGGAACGAGATATAGTAAGATCAATGATGCCATATTATGGGTAATGACATGGATGGTTACCATATATGGATGCATCGAGTAGGACGGTGATAGCAAGAGCTATCAGAGATCGTCCATAGAAAGATAAAATAATGGGGTAAACTTGAGATTACATGGTTGCTTATGATTGCTAATTTATGATAGTTAATGCTTTATTGAAATATTTTAAGGTTCTAAAGGATACATTGTTGCATTATATACCCTTCCTACCCTCTGACCTTAGCGAACACAAGGGATTGTGTTCAGTCTAAGGGGGGTAGTATGTCATGACCCATTTTGGCAAGCCCTTCTACGTGCGAGAATAGGACTTATTTCCTAGGTTGGTATCACTCTATGAAGTCAATTAATATTAAATTGGGCATTAAATTGGTCAATTTCTAGAGTAGAGATTTACTTTTTAAATATGCTTAATTAATTTAATTACCTTCATTTTAGAAGGAAATTAGGTAGTTTGTTTTTTAAACTAGTTCAATTTTGATTGGATTAAAAAGAAAAAAACTACCTTGTAGATTTAAATAATAAATATTTTCCTCCACATGGCTACTTTGGGAAGGTTGAGATGGTGGATAAGATTCTGCTCTTATCTCTATGGATTCCCTTTCCATTAATATATATATATATATATATATATATATATATATATATATATAAAGAAATTAAAAATAAATATAAATATATATATATATATTAGAAGCATATTTTCTGAAAGAAAGAAAGAAAAATAAATAAAATATACATATTTAGAAACCTCTTTCTTGTCTAAGAAGAAAGAGAGCTATAAATCGCCATTGAGATTGAGAAAAAAGGGTATGTTATGTTATGCTGGAAGGAGAAGGTTGGAGAAGAAGAGCTTAAGGAAAGCACAAGGAAAGCATTCATTTATTGGATAATTCCAGGTCGAGTCTATCCACAATAACCTATTTTAGTGTATAAAGTCATACGCTTTGTATATTCTAATTTGTTGAATTTCTCCAATGTGTGTTATAGATAGTGTGTTGATTATTAAATTCATAATTTATTTTTATTGGACTATGCTCTAGATAGTAGAATGACAACTCTTTTTTGTAAATAATGCTCGAGAATCTATAGTTATGGACACTTGTGTTCTGGTGCTTGACGATATTTAGAATGGCTTAGTTTACAATTCCATTCATGTATTAAGTAGGTGTCATGATAATATTGGGCCAAGACTAGGGACGCTTGTGCCTAGATGACCCCTACGATTATTAGAGCCTTACCATAACATAGGATTGTGTTATTTCGACATAACTATGGTGTGTAGAATAATTCTAGAAAATATCATATGGTCGTAACACTAGCACATTGAGACTATGGTAGTGATGCTCCTGTGTATACTTGGACAAAAATAGGACTATTTCAGATTATTTAGACTCTCATCTGGATTAACCATTTATCCACCTACATCTGTAAATTAGGATTTGGAAGTCATGTATCTCTATTTGTTTCAAAAGTTATCTATCTGCGTTCCAAATTTTTAGAGGTGCTACTCCCTTGAAATTGCTATTATCAAATGTATACAATGGGAGAACCAATAGGTTCATGCATTCTGTCTGAAGCGATGATTACTTGTATAGGTCTTGAAAAGGCACTAGTGTAATGATGCAACCCAAACCTAATTTTGAAGCCATGTTTGGAAAGTTTATTGTTGGGAGATTAGAAGTATTTGTCTATCGAGTTACTAAAAAATTGAGGAGAATTTTTAAAATAATGAGTTTAGCCGCTACCGATGTAGACAAGTTTGTCTATATGAGAATTCCCTTCATCACAGGTAAAATCTACCAATATTATTATTCCATACGAACGATCTCTATCGAGTAGGTATCTGGATATTTAATTCATGGATAGATATGTTCATTTTGTGCTAGGGGACGAAGATAATACTTGTGATCTTAATCAGAATCCTAATTCATTCCATCAAACATGATCCACTACCATAATATTTCCCTTCTCTTTCCATGAGTGACATGCGTGTTAGAAGCTTCACAGATTTGGGATTCAAGGTTTTATATTGGTATAACTATTTGGATTTTTATTATTGTTAATGATTGAACCATTTGCATATTAGAGATTCTCCTACACTCCCTAAAAAGGGGATTCAATGCTCTTTGGTCAGCCCAATATAATTTCACCTTCACCTTTTGAGGGTAGAGGGTTACTAGTACTTGGATGTCTCCTTTGTCTACATTCAGATGGTAGCCTCTAACACCTATGCGATGCAGTAGCTCCACCAACCATGTAAATGTCCCTACGACATGATACAAGTAAGTTAGTGGTAGTCGAGATGCTTGTAAATAATCGTTGATAGGACCTTCTATTCTATACGCAAGAGCAATAGAAGCAATTTTTAGATTCGGGAAAGGAGGTCGAGTCATGGTCAAAGTCTGTCTAAGACATCTAGTAGAAGTTAATATAGACCCTTCTGATGGGTGGTCAAATATTGGGTTTAGGTATATATAATTTTAGAAGCACTCATATTTGTTTGAGGACCAATGTAACCCATGATCGTCTTCCTTGGGTGGTCTATAGAAAATTTTTGGATCATAAAAATATGGAGTGATGTATTAAAATATGAAAAGCAAATCTATATGCTGAATATATTTCTAAAGTTCAAATTTAAAGAAGAGTTCATGTATATTTTTATAAAGTAGGAAATTTCCCTATAATGAGTATAGGGTTACTGCATAATAGATTTAATTAATGTGAATATATTGGTAATGATGAAGCCAATTAACATTAGACACTTTGATTAGAGACTTTATATCAATTTTGATTGATAAGATTTATGATCAAGTAAAGTATGTATATTGTATTCATATTCTTTTGTGGGTGCTACAATGACATTTACTTATGAATACAATCATCTAGAAGCTTGGGAAAATATCTTCTAGTTTTGTAAGGTTTGGATTGGTGTCCATTCCTTGGGAAGAGGTATGGGAATCTTCCCTAAGTTTGGTGATATTCCAAACAAATGATGGTTGAAATTATGAATCAATCCTTAATTATGAAAATATTAAGGATGGATGAATAATCTATTCATGATTGGTGAATTCTTTGTATGTCATATACAAATTTGTGATGCATGTTTGCATATAAATGATGAATATGATTAAGAATTAATCCTTGTTATGATGAATGAATTTTTAATTCATGCTTGGTGATTTTCTATGTTAACTTTGAGAATTAAATGGAAGTAATGATTTTAGTGAAATTTATATTTTGTATGTAAAATACATACTATGATTTATTATGAAAATTTTAATGAATGGAATCCATTAGAAGAATGGATGATCTTGGTGTCCATCCAGGAAGAGGTATGGGACTCTTCCAAATGTCCCTAACAATCAAAGGAATGGTATTTATGATTGGGATTAGAAAAGTAAATTATTTAGAGATGGACCGTGATGCTAGATGATTTATGGGAATTTCCAGGGATTTTCTTTTTGTGAGATCAATTAAATAGTATTAAAGTAAATATTTGGGGTAAATTTGGTATCGATTGAAGATAAGAAAATAATATTTGAATTGAATTTGATAGCCAAATTAGAAATATAATTAGAGATTATGTTGGATCAAATTTTGGAAAAAAGTTGATAACAGTTTACAAATGCATTCTTGAAAATTTTATGATAGAGGATGAAATAACTGAATGCATATTGGGATCTAGTTATGGAAATGAATTGATTTGAGAGCTAACCTTGGATTGAAATATAAAAATTGTATAGGATATTTGATGCATATTTAGCTCACAATTGGAAAAAGAATTGATAGGATTTGGAACATAATGAAATGGATTTTGGATCAAATTTAGGAAGAAAATTAGATAGCAATTTAAAATCAATTGAATAGATCAATATGTTATACTCAATGGGGAATTAGACTCATATTGGTCAAAAGAAAGTGATTTAGTATAATGAGATTTCTATTACCCATGCTAAACCTCTAAGGGTTCACTTTTATTAACCTAATATTAAGGGGAAATGTGGTTGACATGGGTTGTTACAACAGGATACAATTATGAAATGATAGATAATTTAAACCACTAGCTTAAATTATTAGAATGGTTTATTAATGAATTAATTGTATGGGAAATTAATTAATGGATTGACTTTGCATCAATTATAAAGATTGAATTTGGAATTCATTCTTGAGGGGACTTATATGGTTCTCTCTAACATCGATACGACTTCTCCAAAATAATATTTCGATGATTATCATAAACATATGAAAATTCTTAGGATGGCTTAGAATCAATAGATTCTTTAATTGCATCATGAGTTTAAAGGGACATATGGATTCCTTTTTGGTATGGAAATACCTTAATGATATAATGATGACTTAGAGAAAGGAATTAGGAAAATTCCTTAATTGCATCATGAGTTTAAAAGGATTCTTATTTAGTATGGTAAATACCTTAATGATACAATGATGACTTAGAGAAGGGAATTAGGAAAATTCCTTAATTGCATCATGAATTTGATAAGGAACAGTTGTATTCCTTGCCATGTAAAATTGATTGAAAGGGACCCATAGTGGCCCTTCTATATTTGTAATATTTGACATCCTAAGTTTATCAATATAAGGAAAGTACATATTTTGGAGGCTGAGTTTATTCCCCATAAGGGTTCGCAGGATAAATGTGTCACTCTATTTGTAGTTTTATGTGTTAATACTTGTGCATGTTAAAATAAAAATAATTTAAGAGGATGAGAAGGTTAAATGCTTGATGAAAAATTTATGCAATTCTTATATTATGACCACGTGTACTATGATGCAAGGAATGCATGCTTAACTTTGATATGTTTATGACTTAATTATATACGATTATGTCAATTATTTTTTGGATTATGTTGGGTAATTATGAATGATTTAGTTAGCTAGCTTTACCTTTCAACAACTAACATTTGATGTATTCAATGGTTGTATGGATGCACAAAGTAGAATGTAATGGAATATAAATATTGCTCAATCGAATAACTCTTGGGTGTTACAATCTCAAGAGTCATAATGTAATGGATTATATCCCTCAAGGATTAATTGAATTATGTCCACCTCATAAACATTCATGGTTGGTATAACCTAAAATATTATGATAACAAAATTATGGATTAATCCGAGTGGAAACTTGAAGTGGGCACTCCCATAATGGACAAATAATGTCCTTTTATAATGAACTTAATTGATTCATAACAAAAGGGTTTCCTAAATAAAAATGTTGGACAAATAATCCTTAAGAAGTATAAGGTAATATAATCATGGCATTCCAAGGATTATGTAATCACGTGTAGTGATTTTGCTACTGCATGAAGAATATTTGGGTAGGATCTAAAATCCATGAATAACCATTGTTGAGGTTATTTCATTATGACGGGTTTCCATATTCAAGGCATTCACCTATATACTAGAGAGTATGGTTAAGGGTGATTTCTCTTTTAATAGGGATTTAATTTAATGCTTGGTCAACATTCCCATATCTGAGTGGTATGAGGGTTTTGTAGAAGCTAATCACTTCTACTCAAGAGTGACTCTGATCAAGTTTTAAATAACTCTTGATGTTATTTGCCTTGATAGCTTACAATCCAAATGGAATGATTCTATCTTAGTTCATGATTATGACTCGTGCCTCATGAAAGATGAAAGATGTATGTATATAAATAAATAAAAAATAAACAAAATTTGTAACAAATGGGGTTGTTACATCATTGGAGCACAAATTTTGAATATAAAATAATTTGTATGTGTAGATTACCTCCTCAATTAGATAATGAGTGAAGAATGAAACTCATAATCCAATTGATACAAATGTGGGAAATGATGCATATGGATGTTGCAAGTGCAAGTGTTTGATGTAAGTGCAAGTGTATGATGTAAATGCAGATGCTATGAATGATGTACAATGATTTTGTTTTTACCTCAATGGAGAAAGGGGTTTTTTGCCAAGTGTAGATGCCATGATCATGTAATATATCTCTCGTTATAGGAGATCAAAATGAATTTTTTTTGCCCAAATTTTTGGGTGATTCCATGTTGTTGAAGAAAGTACCTTTTGGCATGATTGAAATGCAAAGATGCAAATGCAAAAAAGAAAAGAGAAAAATAGTTTTTCCTCGAGGCCACTCACGATTGTAGCTAATTATAGAATTCTAAAATGGTTGTTCAATCACTTTAACCGACCTGTATCCTCGAATACTGGTGTAATTGCAAGGAAAATGATGAAATTTATCCATGTTGGGGACCCATGGAAAAGGGTATTAATGATAGTTGTTGAGAAAATTAATCTGAACATAGTTGTACTTCAAAAATGAGGAAAAAAATGTATTTTTATTTCAAATTATGAGATAATGAATTATGATAATATCCAAGCATCCTTACGGTGATTTATCCATCTTATCGAAGTGCATGGACAACCAATCGCTACAATCACCAAGGAGATATGATAGACCACTAGATACGATGTTCACTTGAAATTATGTGTGAAAGTGATAAATGTGCAAATGTAATTATTGAGGGATTAAAATGATGTTGAAATGATGATTTAATGATGAGAAATACATTGAATATTGGATTGAATGATTTTTTTGAAATTGTTTTGGAGCTTTTTTAGAGCAATTTTGGACAATTTTACAATTTTTGGTCACAAACAAAAGTTAAACATCCCAATAAATCCATGTTATCATGAATATGAATAAAATAATGAAATTTATGATTTGAATGATGAATATGGTCATTTTGTGAAGATTCAGACCGTTTTGGTGCATTTTGAAAGTTGTAAAGCGATTTTACGCCTTTTGATTGCAAGCGAAAATTAAGCATCCAAATCAATTTTTTGTTTTCATAAAAAATGATATGATGATTAAATGAATGTATGGATGTAATTTGGAATGGTTTGTGTAGGTAAGCTACCTTTTTGGATCATTTTGGTATTTTTGCCAATTTTAACACCAAACTTTGACCTGCATTTGCAGCATTCTCAAATTTTGACATGCATCTGGCAATCTGCATACTCTGGTGTGCATTTCAATGCACCTATGAACGCCCATGGGCATTCCAATATGCCAAAAATAACTATAAATATTTTGTAGAAGTGAAATCAGAATTATTCTTTATGTTTATAAATTTTAGAAGCTACGTCTGAAGGTGTGAGTGAGAAAGTGAGGTGAAGTGAATAAGTTTGGTGGTGTGGAAGCTATGGTGATGGAGCATGCAGATGTGGAGGTAGGAAAAGAGGTTTATTTTACTAAGGTAAGTACCCTTGGCACTCTTGTTTGGACTTGTGAATTTTTTTAAGCATGCAAATGAATATGACATTAATGTATGTGCATTGTAAATGTGTTGTGTTGTAGTCAAAGATTTTTGAGGCTCAAAATTGGTTCTCCCCTCTCATCCTAGGGGTAAGAAAGGCATTGCAATATGAGCAATGGAAGTGGTTGGAGAATTTTGGGTTGGCTGGAGTAGCTATTATTGATGTGGTTAGGGAATATGAGGGGTATCTCTATGCCTTGGCAGAGATGGGATCTAGATAAGGGGATATTTTAGATCCCTATTGGAGAGGTGAAAATTACACTTGAGGATGTATAACGCATCCTCAAAGTATCGATAGATTGTTTGCGTGTCGAGGTTGGACATGATAAGGGGTATGAGATGGGATGAATATTTGGAGATCAATGGTGGGGTGAGAGTGTGAAGGGTGGAGGGATAAGGTATTTGGCTATGTACCTAGATAAGAAGTTGGATGCCTTGCCTACCTTAGTCATGTTCATGCTAGCCAACATAGTGACCTCGAATAGCACTAGCTATCGATTTCCATGGAACATGATTAGTATTATGTATGATATGATCAATAAGACTTGGGTATATACATGGTAACCTACTCTGATGGTGTAGCTATACTTGTAAGTCTGAGATAAGAGGTAAGTGGGCCCACAGATACGGCTTCGTAGAGCCAAAAATGCAACAATAATTATAATTAAAATTAACTTATAAATCAACCAACATTACATGCTTTATATAGTGAAGTAAAGGTATAAGTGAAGGCGAGAGGGAGGAGAAAGAGATGGTGGAGGAGAAGGAAATGGAGGCGGTGGATGAAGAGGGAATATAGGAGGAAGGGTGGCGGGATATAGGGACATAGAAGGTGGAGGAGGGATTTTTTCGACCAAAAAACTTGTCGTTCAAATCAAGCTCCTTTCACACTTGACCATGAACATGGTGTTTTCTAAGCCTAAAGTGTTTTCTGATCCACTTTAGGAAAGACCCCTTTTCACACTTTCTACATTCTCCCCCTTAAAGTTGAGAGGACTGACTACACAGTCTCTCAGCTTTACAAATTGAGCTTTAGCCATTGCTTTGGTGAATATGTCAGCAACATTTTCCAAAGTATGGTAATATTGAAGCTCAACAACTTCATTTTCCACCATATCTCTAATGAAGTGGTACTTCATATCAAAATGCTTTGATCTACTATGGTGGACATGATTGTATGTCAACTTAATAGCACTGATGTTCTCACGTATATTCTAGTTGGACCACTTTGTTGCTCTCCAATCTCTTCCAATACTTTTTGTAGCCATAGAGCTTGAGTACTAGCATGAGTTCCGGCTATATACTCATCTTTTGTTGAAGATAGTGCTACTACTGTCTACTTCTTGGAACTCCAAGTTATTAGTCCCGAACGAAGACTAAAATAGTTTCCTGATGTGGATTTTCTGTCATCAATATTACTGACCCAATCACTATCATTGAAGCCTTCAAGCTTGATAGTATCACTTTTGTAGTACTGGATTCCAAAAAACAATGTACCCTTCACATATCTCAAAATTCTTTTAGTTGCCTGCAAATGTAGCTCAAATGGGTTAGACATAAATCTAGAGACAAGAGATACAACATACTGAATATCTGGTCTGGTGTTGGCAAGAAACATCAAACTCCCAACAATGCTTTTGAAAGTGGTCTCATCAACTTTCGGTGCTTTTTTATCCTTGCTTAATTGGATTTCATGTCCAACTAGAGTTGCAACTAATTTGCATTGCTCCATAGCAAACTTCTTAATCATATCCCGAGCATACTTAAGTTGATAGATGAAGATCCCTGAATTTGTCTGATGAACTTCCATTCCAAGAAAGTATTGTATTAAGCCAAGATCCTTCATCTCAAATTCCTACATCATGGAGTACTTGAACTCCATATTAAGTACTTGAATTCCATAAAAATGAGATCATCCACATACAAAAAAACTGAGGATGTCATTACCTTGATTTAGGTAGTAGAGTGTGGGTTCATTTTTGCTTCTGATGAACCCAAAATATTTAAAGTACCCATCAATGCGTGAGTACCAAGCTCTCGATTCCTGCTTGAGGCCATAGAGTGCCTTCTTCAGTTTGTAAACAAGGTGCTCCTTGTTTTCCTCTTCAAAACCCTGTGGTTGCTCAACATACACTTCTTCTGTCAAGTAACCATTGAGAAACACACTATTTATATCCATGTGTTGGACTTTCCAACCCTTATGTGCAGCTAAGGCAAGAATTGTTCTGATAGTCTCTTGTCTGCCTATAGGAGCAAAAGTTTCTTCATAATCAATTCCATATTTCTGAGTGAATCCCTTTGCAACTAGTCTTGTCTTGTGCCTCTCAATGCTACCATTAGCATTGAACTTGGTCTTGAAGACCCACTTACATCCAACACATTTCTTTCCTTTAGGAAGCTTTACCAGCTCCCAAGTGTCATTATTTTTTATAGAGGTTATCTCCTCTTTCACGGCATCTTGCCAAATATTTTGGGTACAAGCCTTATCATAACTAGAAGGTTCAATTTGTGCACTATTTAACAAAGCATAGTTAACTAGATCTCACCTAGGTTCCTGCTGGGAGACATCATCACCATACAAGTGCATATTTTCTAATCTTTGTAGAACATAATTCATTTCATTAGCTTGACTTCTAGTATATATTTTTGAAAAAAAATTATCCAACATTTGATATGATGGATGATTCTGTAGAGTTCTCTTACCTCTGGATGGAGAATCGATGTCCATTGGTGAGGAGCTTATTGATCTCTGTGGAGAAGGACTCGGTGAAGAATTTGAACTAGAATATGAACTGGGGCTTGTGGAAAGAGACTTCTTACCTTTCTGTGGTGACTACTGCTGCACCTGCTTAGAAATTACATCGTTGGATTCATCATCATTGAATATTTGGAGCTTATCCCATTCTCCCCCTTCATCAAAAATCACATCCTTAGAAAGCACAATCTTTCGAGTCATGGGATTGTAGAGTCTTTAAGCTTTTGTGTTCTCATAGTACCCTACAAATATGCATGATTAACTCTTTGGATCGAGCTTCTTTCTCAACTCATCAGGAATGTGAGAATATGCCAGTGAACCAAACACTCTAAAATACTTAACATTTGGCTTCTTACCATACCAGGCTTGGTAAGGTGTTTTCCCTTCCAAACTTGAAGTAGGACTTCTGTTCAAGATATGTACGTTGGTCCTGGATGCATCTACCCAATATGAATTAGTCAAATGCTTCGTCTGAAGCATAGACCTTGCCATCTCCATAATGGTGGGATTCTTCCTCTTTGTCACACCATTCTGTTGTGGAGTGTAGGTAGCTATGAACTGCCTCTTAATGCCATGTTTCTTAAAAAAATTCAAAAACTCTTTAGAGGAGTATTCTCCTGCCCTATATGATCTAAGACACTTTACAAAATATCCACTCTCATTTTCAACTCTTACTTTGAAATCGACGAAGCATTCAAATTCTTCATCCTTATGTTTCAAAAAATATATCCAGCACATTCTAGTAAAATCATCAATGAAAAGTAAGAAGTAAGAGTTGTTACCAAGACTCTTGGTCTTCATCGGACCATAGATGTCTATATGCACTCGTTGAAGTGGAGGACTAGCCCGCCATGCTTGTCCATGAGGAAATTTTGACCTGGCATGTTTTCCCAAGGCACACCCTTCACAGACTTCCTTACTATAACTTTGGGAAGTCCGGTTACCATTGCTTGTGAAGTTAGCATTTTCAAACTAGATGAATTCAAATGACCATATCTCAAGTGCCATAGGACACTTGGATTGGTAATAACAACATTTGCTAACTTATCTCCCCTTGACTGGCCAAACTTTAAAGGAAACAATCTATTCATCTGTAGACACCAAAACAGCACCAATCCGATTATGTGACTGCAAACACTGATCGCGTTGACAAACACAGCCCCCAGGGCAGCCCTTAGAGGTCAAAAAGTGGTCTTAACCACTTTCATAGCAATTTTGTAAGGTCAGGAAGCAATTTGGCACATTTGGACACTTTGCTCACTATTCGTCTCACCCAGGGACGAATACTAACTGGAATTCGTCCCTACCAAAGACGAACTTTGACATTGGCACTTGTGTAATGATTCTATTACTATTATTTTTATCAAAAATGGTGCATTTACCCTCATCAAAAAGCAACTTGTAGTTCTTTTCTAACATTTGACCAACACTTAAAATATTGTGTTGGATATGGGGTGTATAATAGATATCACTTACTTGTTTGACACCTTTAGTTGGAACTACCATGGCTCCAATGCCTTCAACCACCAATGATTTGTCATCTCCCAATTGGATGCTAGATTTGTATGAGGATTTTAGAGTAGAAAAGAGTTCTTCTTTGCCACTCATATGGTTGGAACACCCAGTGTCCAAAATCCATATATCATTCATGTTCTTATCTGCCTAACCATATGAGAGAAAGAGATGTGTGGCCTCTTCCTCTTCTCCAAAATTGCCAAACCGACTGCTCTAGCTGCTGTTGCTGCCTTGTGAAGGTTTTGACCAACAATCATGAGCATAATGGCCAGGTTTACCACAATTGTAGCAAGATTGTTTTGATTTATCTCATCATTTTACTCTGTCTGATTGTTTCCCTCTATTTTTTTGTCCTCCTCTATTCTGATGTTCTCCTCTATTTGAGAATCCTCCTCTATTAGGAGTTCCACCTCTCTGATTATTTTTGCCTCTACCTCTATACTGTCCTCTGCCATGGCCTCTACCTCTGCCTTCATGAGAAGTAAAGTCTTTTTCATCTCCTCCGTAACTTGTGGAAGGAGATTGTTGTAACCTCTCTTCATGTGAGAGAAGTGAACCAATGAGGACTTCAAAAGATAGAGAGGTTAGGTCTTTGAATTCTTCTATAATTATGGCAACTGAATTCCACTTAGGAAGAAGTGTCCTCAACACTTTCTTCACTATGACTTCAAGCTTGACTTCTTCTCCTAAAGT
The DNA here is from genome assembly GCA_028583015.1 of Wollemia nobilis. Classification (NCBI taxonomy): domain Eukaryota; kingdom Viridiplantae; phylum Streptophyta; class Pinopsida; order Araucariales; family Araucariaceae; genus Wollemia; species Wollemia nobilis. The sequence goes on from JAQPPZ010017109.1 coordinate 3,828,243, forward strand.
GACCATCTTATCTACTATGGCTTTTACCCGCACGCAGTAATCACCAACCTTCTCATTCTCTTACATTTTAAGAGTTTCAAAATCTCATTTCAAGGTTTGTAGTTTGACTTGTTTGACTTGATCACTACTCCTATAACTTTCTTTTAAAACATTCCAAGCAGATTTAGCAGTTATAAAATAAGTTATTCTAGGGAAAATACTTTTATCAAGGAATAAAGGGTGGAAGAATTATTCTTCTGAGATTCATTTTTAGCCCTTTTATCAGCAGCATTCAAAGCTGCCCAATCAGTAGTCGTAGGTTCAATATATCCCTCTTCAATCAAATCCCAAGACCTTTGCCTATCAAAAGAGTTTTCATTTTAATTGACCAATACTCGTAATCACCACCATTGAACTCAAGGGTTGGTAGACTAGTATTGGATGCCCTTTCAAAAAGTAGACTTTATTTCAATTACAAACAAGTAGTACAAAGAAGTACAAAATAGATCACTGATTTAAATAAAATCTAGCATTTTTAATACGCTCACTGATTTGGTGTTCTTCTTCTTGAGGATCGCCCAAAACTAGAAAGGCAAAGTTGTATGCTTCGTCGTCACTGATCACAATGACTTCTGGTGCTTATTATTCTTCTAGTTCTTCTTCCCATTCTTCCTCTTCCTCTTTTTCTTCTTCTGATTTTGGATCATGAGAGTGTGGTGTATAGCTCTCACTTGATTCTACTTCAGGTATTGTAGGGGTATAACTATCACTTGATTGTCATTCAACCGTCTTAGACTCTTCTATTATTTGCTCGAAGATATTGTCCTTTGAGTCAGCCTCGTATCCAAAATTGGACTTCCTGTAGTGGGCTATTTTTGAGTTCTACAGTTGACTGAATACCACATGTATTCCATTTCTTCGGATCCGCTCATCAAAAGACTTAGCTGATTCTCTCCTCAATAGAGAGCATAGGGCGTGATAACATCCGGTTGACCGGATCATCTACTCATCATGGCAAAATAAATTAGCTGAGTTGTATATTTCTATTTTTCAAGTGCTCAAGAAATTTTTATCTTCAAATTTTTTTTTTCCAATTTCCCTTTCCAAAAAGTTTTCAAAGTTTTCAATATTTTTTTTATAAAGTTTTCATAAAAAATTTAATAATTTTTTATATCCTTCGTTATTTTTTAAACACAATTATATTTTAAAAAAATTGAAGAATATAATTTTAAAACTATTAAATTAATTAAAAAACTTTAGTAAAAATTAAAAAAAAAAACATTAAAAACTTGCAAAACCTTTTTTTAACAAAAAACTTTGTTTTTTTGGAGCGGAGGGGAACCGGTCCCCCGACCTGCCACCAGGTAAACTCTTCACGGTGGGCGTTCAACCACCCGCCTACTCCTTCAGATGGGAAAAAAGGTGGGTAGCCTTTTATTTATACCCTTCTTCACCAAGAAACAAGGAAAAAGAAGGAAAAATATATTAGCGCCACAGTGGGTTTCGAACCAAAGACCTCCGCCAAACAACTCATCCACCTTTACCAACTGCGCTATGCACTTCAGATGGACATCAAGGGCAAATAATGACTATATAAAGAAAGGAATGAAATTTTTTTTTTTTTTAAATGAACCTCCCTTTTATCCCACATGCACTGTGATATGGGTGCGGAGGGATTTATTAATGTGAAGGCATGCGTTATGAATCGATTGCCTTTGGGTAACTGCAAAACCATAATTTTTCCCTTATCGAAAAATCATTTTTCACCATGTGGCATCCTCGCTTGCAATCACCTCGCCACTTCAGACCAACCAAATTTTGCCAAGTGTCAACTCCTCATCACCTCCACTTGCCAGCTCTACTGCCAACTCAGCTCCTCGATCTGCGGGTCCTCCACATAAGCTGTCCACATGCTGTCCACGTGTCACATCCCAATTGGTTCCTTGGAATTCATACCTCTTATTGTGTTCTGCCTCAGCTCTCACATCAATAGTATGACTTTTGATCTACTCCAAAATTCATGCTACCTAGAAAACTATGCCTCAAGGTCCGTGCCAGTTCCCTGACCAATCTATTAAGCCCTCGGCTCATGTGCACTTCTAAAAAATGTGCATCCCACAGGCCCACGCTCTGATACCAGTGTGAGTCTGAGATAAAAGGTAAGTGGGTCCACAGATATGGATTCGCAGAGCCAAAAATGCAGCAATAATTATAATTAAAATTAACTAATAAATCAACCAACATTACATGCTTTATATAGTGAAGTAAAGGTATAAGTGAAGGCGAGAGGGAGGAGAAAGAGACGGCGGAGGAGAAGGAAATGGAGGCGGTGGACGAAGAGGGAATATAGGAGGAAGGACGGTGGGAGATAGAGACGAAGGAGGTGGAGGAGGGATTTTGCCGACCAAAAACTTGTCAACCAAAAAACTTGTCATTCAAATCAAGCTCCTTTCACACTTGACCACGAACATGGTGTTTTCTGAGCCACTTTAGGAAAAACCCATTTTCACACTTGATACAATACTAGGAGCTATATGATGTGAAGATATAGGGATAGAAGGGGTTAGGTTGTAGTTTACTACTATAGTGTTGGGACTGGAAGGACTTCAGTGTGGCTCAACCTGTAGGCTTACCTATTAAGGCATGGGATATGGAGCAACCCTATGCTATGATATGGCTAGTGGTAGAGGAGGTGCAACCAAGTTATCCTATTCAAAATAACCTAGATTATAGGTATTTTTGGGTAGGGCTAACACCTACTCAGGTGCTTTAGTGACCATGGTGAGGTTCCACTTGAATTGGTGATGGGAAGCAACTACAAAGGATCTGATAGTCAATATGGGTGGTTGGGAGGCACAGGAATGAGTTGGATCTAATATAGTTTTTAAGGGTTCTACGGTAGTTTAGACTTTGATAGGGTGTTCCTAAGGCACCAGTGCTATATATGTTCCATTGAGATGAGATATGTCTACCTTGTGTTGAGTCTTGTAGGGTGACCTATGAGGATGATGAGGAGATGAATCACCTCGATGTCGATGATGCAGCGACTACTATGGAATATGATGCATGGTTCCCTGTACAACCACCATGGGTACTGAGTTTGTTATTGAATGAGGGTAATGGGGATGAGGATAAGTCAGATGTCAAAGAGGAGGATGTAAATGAGGCTTCCAAAAATCAGAGACACCTTCGGTCCTCGAGTAATATGGATGAGGGATGCAACAGAGTAGGATCCAGAGATTGGAGGTGATGGAGATGGTGATGATGATTATGATATGGAGGAGGCTCTAGAGAGACCTCTAGGCCAGAGTGAGGAGTATTGGGTAAGGTTCAAGTAGGTGGTGGTTGAGAAGGATGTAGAGATAGTAACTTGGGATGCAATGATAGCTCGGTTGTGGGTAGATATAGAGGTATAGGTGGTTGTAGGTGGAGGTGAGGATAGGATCATGAGGCTCCAAGTAGAGCTACTTGAGAGGGACCATCATTAGAAACACGATGTACAATACCTTCGAGTTCAAGATGGATATATCTAGGTTTTGGAATATCAATTGATGGAGAACCACATTAGGATGCTAGATCCACCTTCTTCTTCTATATCCAGGTTTGTTAGGCATAGTGAGTCTAGGCATAGTGGCTCTAGGTCTAGGGCTCCTTTGGGGTCATAGGGGTCCTCTTATAGGCATTAGCTAGTGTTGAGATGCACTTTTTGTATATGATCCTTGGTGCTCCATTGTATATAGCCTTCGGGCATTCATTGTACATGGGATATATATATATGCATGGATTTTACTTTTGTGTTATGCTTTTGTGTGAATGAATGTGTATATGTGTGATGGATGATAATTCAATGATAATGTAATATGAATGCAAATGAATTAATGCACTAATTACCATTTGTAGTTTAGATTTTTCTTAACCATGTATAACATTGTTGTTTAATTAGAGGTACCAAAATGGTGGCATACGAAATGGAAGATTCATGTAATGATATTAATGTTGATATGAAATAAGATATGGATGTTGATATGGAAAACTTACATGGATGTTGACATTGAAAACTGACTATTTTGCAGATACTCAGACATACTAGTGATATCAAATAAACTCACTAAATGTTACCTAACTTCTCTAGGACAAAATGTGTGTGCAATGAATTCATTTAACAAATAATAAGAATGGTAATGAATCAAGGCAATAAAGAATCAATGTGTGTGCAAGTGAGTTTATTAACCCATATTGAGTAAATTTGAGATAACACTTGTTATGGAGGAGATCAAGAAGTTAGTTTTTCCTTATGTGTGGTCAGAGGTCTCTTCAAGAGAGACGTGTCGCCATGCATGAGCGTACTCCACTACCAATCAAGAATCTATAGCTTCGGTGGATATTAAATCCATAGTCCAAGAATCTGATCTTTAATCTTTGGGAATTCATACTACCTAACCGTCTGACTAGAAATGTAGTTCTATCCTTACGACTTGATTATTTGTGGTGTGTGATGTTTAAAAGATATAGATTTTTAGGCATTGTATTCTCAACCAAAGTGTGATGAGAATTTTACCCTATCATTACTACTTTGAATTTTGTTAGTAAATTATTGTGATAGTTATGAAAACCACTATTTTTTATTTTTGGACTATGTTATAATGGGACACGCAAGGAATACCCTTTTCACTTCGAGGTTCAACCCAATTATGGTGTTATACCTCTTTGACACAAGATATTTTTAAGATGTTTGATTGGGTTTGGTTCAAGAGTGTTAGAGTCAATTCCCAGAACTCAAGATTTTCTTAGTGAAAATGTGTCTTGGTCTTAGATAAAACTAGACATGTATTGGAGATTACTAGAAATACTAGGAGTAGCTGAGTGACCGCAAAAACCTAGGGATTATGAAAATGTGATTTGCAAATGACAATTTAACTTTATGGAATGGTGCAATGAAATAGATAATGATTTGAAGGTGCCCTTAATTAAGACAACATGACTTTATTGGATCACTTATTATCAAGACTAAATAAATGACCTCTAAAAATATGTGAAAATAGTTGTGAATGCAATGTATGAAATGTGATTTATGAAATGAAATGGTGCAATGCAATGTGTGAAATACAATTTGTGAAATGAAAAGTGTGCAATGCAATGTGTGAAATGTATTAGCCATGTATATACATATATATAAATCACATTAAGCATAGAATTATCTTAAGTGGATGATGTTAAATGGATCAGGCTCTTCAACTCCCTCTAGACTGGGAAGCCTATAAGTTCCTTTAGCCATGAATTTATCATGAAGATGCAAAAATACATTGGTTTTTTGTTTATTCTCTTTAAGAACAAGATATCCTCATTGGAATTCACCTAGATGAACTTTGGCATTGTAATAATGCTTGAGGCAGTCTTGATAAACTCATAAATTCTCTAAAGCATTGACCTACATTTCATCAAGAAGCATGAGCTGGTAAAAATGTGTTTGTCCAGTCGTATCATCATCTATGAATTCTTGCAATAAAATTTGCAATGAGGGGATTTCAAGCTCAAGAGGCATAATTACTTTGGCTCCATAGACCAATGAAAATGGTGTTGTTGTAGTAGGCATGTGGGTGCTTTTACGATAAGCCCATAATGCCAAGGTAATTTAAGTATGCCAATCTCGATGATTTTCTTGGACTAGTTTCTTGAGAATAGCAATTAAGGTCTTGTTGGTAGCTTCAGCTTGTCCATTTTCTTGTGGGTAGTAAGGAGTCAAGAAACTATGTTGGATATTATATTTCTTGTAAAGTGATTGAACATCCTTGTTCTTGAAAGACTTACCGTTGCCAAAAATAATTTTTTAGGGAATACCAAAATGACAGATGATATGATGAAGAATGAACTCCACAATTTGAAGTCCTATCATACTGGTTAGACAAATTACCTCAATCCACTTTGTGAAGTATTCAGTGGTTGTGATCATGAATGTATGTTGTCCTGAGGAAGGAGCTGATATTTTTCCAATCAAATCAAGACCCTATTGTGAAATATGGCCAAATAATTTAAATAGGTTGTAATGCTTGTGATGGCATATGAGTTAAATTAGCATGTTGTTGACATTGTTGACAATGCTTGACGTAAGTGCAACAATCACGTTCCATGGTGGATCAATAGTAATCCATGCATGGAATACACATTGCAATGGTCATTCTACTAAAATGACCATCAAAAGTACCATCATGAGCTTCCTCTATGGCTCTTTGTGCCTCTACAGGCTTGAGATAACGAAGGACTTCATCATAACCACATCTATACAACACGTCCCCAGGAGAGTATATCGAGATGTTTTTTACTTTAAAATGTGTTTAGAAATCTATGACATGTCTGATGTGAGTGTTTCAAACTTGAGGAAGGCTATTATTTGGTTTGACCAAGGTTCATATGGCTCCAAATGGATAAATAAAACACCCTTTTCATCCTTAGAGTCAACACAAACAATTATAGATTTAGAGATCGTTGTGACAATGAGTGGTTGTACCTCTCTTGTAGAGTTATTTGGAATCAATGATCCTAGATAGACCATCACATCTACAAATATATTAGTCAAACATGGTAAAATATTGATTTCATACCAATAAAATTTGGTAAGCAATGATATTGCTACTTCATGGTAAATATTTATGGTAGGTTCTTCGAATTGGTATTCTCTATTGATTTGTCTAACAACAACTTGAGAATCACCAAATATCTTGATACACTTTATGCCCATAGCGATGGCTACTTGAAGACCTAATATTAAGGCTTCATAATCTACATTGTAGTTTGTGTATTGGAAGTCAATTTTGAATGATAAAGGGATATGTATCCCTTGGGGTGTATGAAACATGACTCTAGCACCTTGACCTTTTTTACACTTAAAATCGTTAACGAATAGTGTGATATCCATATCTTCCTCCAGAATGACATCTTCTTCTTGTTCAGTGAAAGTGAATACTAAATCATATGGGAGCTCAATAATCAAGGGTTGATCACTAGGTAGTGGAGTTTCCACAAGTTGATCGGCTATGACCTGACCTTTAATGGATTTTTTGCTAATGAAATCAAGATCAAATTCAATGAGAAGCATTATTCATTTTGTAGTGCGGGTGTTATTGTAAGTGCAAGACATCATATAACCCAGAGAATTTTCATGAGCTATAACATATGTGGTGTGACTAAGCATGTAATTTCTGAGTTTCTTAGTGGTAAAAACCATTGCTAAGCATAATTTTTCCATGTAAGTGTATCTGGTTTCATAGATTACCAATTTTTGACTAATGTAATAGATAGATTGCTCTCAATTTTTTTTCATTCTTTTGTGCAAGCATTGTCCCTAATGCAAATTCCATTGCTAAAACATAAATATGGAAGGGGATCCCTGAATGAGGAGGAGTTAAGACTAGTGGAGAATCCAGGTATTGCTTGATGTCATCAAAGGCTTTTTGGCATTCATCTATCCATTAAAATGTCACCTCTTTTTATAGCAAGTGATTGAATGGCCTACATTTATCAGAAAGTTGCACAATGAAATAATGGATTGATTGAATATTTTCTTGTAAACTATGTAATTCCTTCAAGTTTGTTGGGGGAGGCATATCCATGATGGCCTTGACTATATTTGGGTCCACTTCAATGCCTCTTTTGGATATAATGAATCCTAGTAGTTTGTCACAGGTAACACCAAAGACACACTTTTTGGGTTTCAACCTTACATTATGCTCTAGAATTTAATCAAAGGCTTTTTCCAAGATACCAATGTACTTTTTTCGAGTTTTAGATTTTTCCAAGATATCGTCCACATAATCATTGATGATATTATGCATGCAATCATGGAAGATGTATGTCATGGCACATTGATAAGTAGCACATGCATTTTTAGGCCAAATAGCATCACCTTGTAACAAAAAGTCCCCCAAGGTGTAGTGAATTTTGTTTTGTTTTAGTCATTAGGATTGATTCAAATCTGATTGTATCATAGAAAACCATCCATTAGAGAAATCATTTCATCGCCAGTGCAAGTATCGACAAGAGTATCAACGTTAGGTAGAGGAAAGTCGTCCTTAGGGCACACTTTGTTAAGGTGTAGAAATTCAGTGCAAATGTGTATCACCCCATTAGACTTGTGAATGGTTACCATGTTTGAAATCCACTTAGGATAGTAAATGGGTACAATGAAACCCACATCTAATAGCTTTTGAAGCTCTTATTTGACCATGAGGGCAATGATAGGATGCATTATTCTTAGTTTTTTGTTTATCGAATTAGCATCAAAGTGCAAGGTGAGATTATGGACAACCAAGCTAGGGTCAACACTAGGCATGTATTTGTAGGACCATGCAAAAATACCCTTTTTCTTCTTGAGGAGAATGATTACTTGCTCTTGTTCATATATGGATAAACGTTTACCAAGTTTGACAATTTGGGGATTGTCTACATTTGAACTAAGGTTCACATCGATGGTATCTTAAATAGACATGTGGGAACCTCAATATGATGGGACATTAGGATCAGATGAATGTTTTCAATGACATTATCAAACTCTTCTAACTCAACCTCTTCTATGTTTGCTTGGAAAACCTTGGGATCTAAATGTGAAGATGAAGGCAAAGGTGGAGATGATGGAGGAATGTAGTTGGCTAAAGCCCTTAAAAATTCCTTGAAAAGGAAAAATTCAAAAAAGTATGGAGGTGAGGAAATCTGGTCCACATTAGTAAGGCTCATGTCAATTGGAATTGGCTTCACCAAATTGTATGGATTATGGAGTGGGGTGAATAAGTCAATAGGATTCATGCTGACTTAAACGGGGAAAATGGTGGTTGGTAAAGTGTTGGATGGATATATCCTTTCTGCTAGAACCGATGCTAGAAATCTAGAAACCTAAAAAACAATAGGTAATACAAATAAATGCAACAAGAAAAAAACCATGTACATGCAATGGAAATGATTTTTTTTAATTTATTTTATTTTTATTTTTTTAATTTTTGTGTGTTTTTGAAATTTTTTTATGTACTTATATTACAAGAAAAATATTTAATGAGGTAGATTAATGAAATGGAGGTGGTTCACTAGTTGGTTTGGCTCGCTCTTATGGAAGAAGCAATCGAAATATGGGTTGATGGATGTAGAATATTCTAAGGTAATACTCATCATGTTTGGTGAATGGAATAATGGGTGTTGATTCCTCATCAAGTTCATCAAAAGCTATCAACATAATATCAAATTCTTCATAGACTTCATCTTCAGAGTCATCGGGGTGATGGGTTTCTTTTTCTAAATTCAAATTAATACTTTGAAAATATTGTTCAAAAGAAGAGGTGAATGAATAAGGGTGATAACCTAGACCTAAATGGTCATGTGCTTCTCGATATGGAGTATCAATGAGCTCTTGCATTCCCTATTCATGTCATCCTAGGCCATAAACTTGCCAATTGACTCGATGAAAATATCAGGATGGAAAACCCGACATGTGTTGTATGTTGGTAGGTGTTTGTTGCTTGGGTTCATCTTGGGAAGATGGATTAAAATATGAATAAATCCCCCCATACACAAAATTTATGCTATTGGGCATTGAACCCATGTTATACACCGTGTATGAGGATGAGTCACGTGGGTGACCATAATCCCTGGTATTTTGGATATTGAGGAGTATGATGGTGATGCCTTGGACCACATATTCACTAATACCAGGATTAGTGAGGTGGACCTCAACTTGGGATGATGCAGAACTGTACATGGAAGTGGATGTGGAAGACTCAAGATTGGGTTGGATATTTGACAATGGGAGAGGTATGGACTGGAATGGCATCTCACAATCTGTTATTTTGACTTGTGATACATCATCTTATGTGGATGGAGGTTAACTTGGCTGAGTTGTTTGTTGAATGGGCAATGATATTGAGGTAATATTGATGGAGGATGTTGATTATGATGATGTGGTTGATGTAGATTGAGTTTGACCACATGTACATATAATCAATGATGATGAAGATGAAGGTATGAAGGTGGAATCTTGAGGTGTAGTGGTGATGGGGAGTTCCTCAAGAATAGGAACCTTAGATGAGGAGGTGGATGGTGTGGTGTATGATTTAGTTGATGATGTGAGGAAAATATGGATGGATTGAAACATGGATTCATAAATATTTTAAATGAAATTGCAATACTTAAATGGTTCAACATCCACCGGTATGCAATGGATATGTCCCTCATGTACATATTTCAAGCATTGATGTAATATAGAGGGGATACATCTCATTTCCCTAATCCAAGGACATCTAAGGAGTACATTGTATGTCATGGACCCTTCCAAGATGTGAAACATGGTGTGCAATATTTTTATGCCCACTTCGATGGGTAAAACTATAGTGCCAACTATGGAACAAAGAGTATCGTTAAATTCTTTTAGGTTGAAAGTGGATTTGATGATGTGACATGGCAGGAGATTGAGGTGTTGAAGAGCATATGTGGTGATGATATTTATGGAGGATTCGGTATCAATAAAAACTCGTTTGAATGGCTTCCTATCAATTTGAGCCATGATATGCAATGGAGGGTCCATCGATCCTGATGATATTGGTTTAATTTCAAAGTCATAGAATGTAATTGTAGGCTCCAAACATGGTCTAATGCTTCCCAAAAAATTTCTAAAGGCATTAGCATTATAAGATTGGATTTCAATGGATTTTAAAATCTTCATTAATGCCTCACAATGTGGGGAAAATTGTTGAATTATCTCATATATGGATAGTTTTGGTAAAGTCATTTTAAGGCTAGTAGTTAACCGACTACTCAGAAATATGATTGACCTTGATGGACTATTCAAAGGATGAATTGGTGGATATGGGTGACTTGGAATATAAATGGGTTGGGAAGGATTGGCAGAGATCTAGATGGTATATGATGAAGTGGCAGTTTGAGAACACCCACTTGCCTATGGTGGTATGGGATATTGAATAGGATGTTTTTGTGCATTCTACTAATTTGTGCATTGTTGACCTTGGGTGACTACATGAACAACACCCACAAAACCTTGGTACTGTTAAACATGGTTAACTTGATTAGGAGAAGTCTTAGTATTTGACCCTCCTATTGTTGGTTGCACTTTCTCATTATGAGGAAGTGGTTTTTGATAGATACCAAGGTTTTGGTTTTGTTGAGCTAACAGACTATTAAGCTAGTTGGACCCTAAGTCAATTAGGTCTTACATTGTTTTTAACTTGATAGTAGTTGTTGATATCATACCCATTATTTTGATGATAAGGGTAAAACAAATATTCTCTATAGATTTTGATACATTTGGTGGGATCATTTGGTTTGACCTCAAGCAAGGCAAGTTGTTTGGTTTCATACAACCTATGAAATATGGAGATATATGATTCAGCTAAGGGGGTGTATTAGTGGTTTTGTCGAACAGATTATTGGTATTGGTGATTTTCCATAGTTGGCATCATATTTTGAACTTGTGATGGTGAAGGAACTACATGATATGCAATTTGTTATGATTGTTGTTGCATGGGTTATTGTTATTGAGCCACTACCGACTGGATCATGACCACTTGATTTACTTGATTTGCTTGATTAGCCTAATTGGCCCTTTGGATTGGTCCTTGTTCTACTATTATTTATTTTTAGGCTTTAGCACACCTTCTTGTATTTTGAATTCTTTGATTACGTTAGCCTGGATAAGAGTTTATTCAAATGATCTATACTATTGCAATTATAATAACCAAGATATGGGTTTTAAGCAAATATTGCTAAACAGTCAAGTTAGCTCTTGCATTTTTAGGGAGAATGGTAGTTTTGTGATAAAACGCCTCCAATGGTTGCAAAATTCATAGACTGACTCATTGTCATATTGTTTTAGATTATATAAGTTAGTCAATGAAATTTTATTTCTAACATTAAGGGAAAATATTTCAAGAAATTGGTCTACCAATTGTTCAAAAGTATAAATACTATGATGAGGTAGATGGTTATACCACTCTACAACATCTCCTCCCAATATCTAAGGAAAATTTCTAAGCATTATAGCATCTTGATGTTGAATTCTAAAACATGAATGGATAAACATGATCACATGCTCTCTAGGGTCCTTAGTTCCCTTGAATTTTTCAAATTCTAGTATTGTAAAATATATCGGATATGGCAGTGATGGTACCAAAATGTGAATTGGTTGATTGATAAGTCACCTTAAAGTTAGCTTTTGGTTCATCAAACTAGGAGTATGTTGCATGAAGCTATCAATATGTTGTTGCATTACTTCAATTCTAGGATCTTCCCAAGGTATGTGAAAGCCCTGAATTACTTGATGATTTTATGGATATGGAGTGGTGAAATGATGAGGTGTGATGAGATAATTCAACAATCTCCCCCACATCATAAGACATTAATGGAGATTTTAAAATCCATTGAACTCCAATCTCAGGATACCAATGCCTTTAGCAATTTTGTGGGAAGCATCAAAACATGTGTGGAGTCCACCATTACATTCTATAATTTTGAAATCAAACCAATATAATCAGGATCAATGGACACTCAATTGCATATCATGGCTCAAATTGATAGGAAACCATTCAAACAATTTTTGATTGATATTGGTTCCTCGATAAATATCATCACCACATTCACTCTCCAACATCTTAATCTCACGCCATACCACATCACCAAATCTACATTCACCCTAATGATGGTGAAAATGAGTGATGTGATGGCGATGGCGAGCAATGAAAGTGATGGCAAAGTGGTTAGGACATAAGGGCTTGAGAATTTCTCAAGTGCTTAAGATTCTAAAATATTAAGTTGATGAAAGTGATGGCGAAGTGGCTAGGACAGAAGGGCTTGAGAATTTCTCAAGTGCTTAAGGATTAAAGGCTTCCAAGGTATTTATAAGGCACTTAAGATTCTAAAGTATTAATTAGAGCTTAAGGGTTTGATTCATCAAAATGAATCCTAGTTTATAATCTTCCCTTGAACATGTTAGGGTTTTGATGACACAAAATGAGCGGTCGAGATTAAAACATGAGGAAGGGTGGATATTAAGTTTGGGTAAGTGGTATGGATTGAGATGGATGGATGGTTGAGATTAAAACGTGGTGGATGACTAGGATTAATTTATATAAATACATATATATTTATTAAATATATATAAATATAATATATAAAATTTTAATATTTAAATATATATTAAAATATATATATATATATATATATATATATAATGGATGGTTGTGATTGGAGGACACAAATGGATGACAAGTGGCTAGATTTTGGTGTCTACACATAATAAAAGATATTTTTAATGATACAAGTGATTTGAGGCCCATAATGGAAGATGTGTATTGTGGTATAGGTGATCTTTTCTAAATGGAAGATATAATTTGTGATACAAATTAGTTGAAAGTTTATGAGAATAGAATTTGTTTACAATATGGTTGTGGTGGCCATGAGAAAGGTCATATTGCTAGATATGATAGTTATAATGTAGATTATGTTTAAGGTCATTATCATTATGATGTCTTTGGGTATTTCTTTAGTGATAATGATAGAGATTGGAGGGTATAATAAGATGTTTGATGTTTGAATATTGTTCATAAAGTTTAATGTAATGATAGAGAGATGTGGTTGTGGGACAAAGGATATAATGGTAATGAAGAATTTGGATGTTTTGAAATACATATGAAAGGGATTTTTAATGTTTAAGCCATAAGAGCATTAAATAGTTCTAATAAACTTTTTCTTCCAAGTTAACACTATTGAGTATAAATGAATATTTAATGCTTGAAATTACTTGTGTAAAGATGGTCACAATGCATGCTAACTCAATAATTGTATAGGTGAGTGTTATAACAATAAATAACTATTATTGATATTATCTTTAAATTTGTAGTATAAAATTAAAAATTCCTAGATATTTTTGTAAGCTTAATGGAAAGATATGTCACATATGTTATCAAAGCCTAGATTTAATGCTAAGGTCCTAATAAGCCCACTCATGTTGAAGTACATCATTATTATATTGAACTAGGAAAATGGTGAATACAGATTAGGCAATGTGTATCAACCAAAATATTGGTGTATGAGACAATATGTGTCAACTTATAAAATAAAAATATTGGAAATAAAAGACCAAGAAAAAATAGAAGAAAAATAGGTCACCACTAGAAATATGAAAGATCCATAGAAGAGCAAAATTGTCAAGGCAACGATCATGAATCTCCTTAGGTGGAATAGCACCATAAGGATCAACACATGTCTAAAAAGGCTAGATATAATATTAGATTTTCTAAATATACAAACATAATCACTACACGCAAGTATGATGGTCATATAAATTTATATAAATAAATGTAACTAATATCAAGTCATCTAAAGTAGACTAACAATGTGTTTATTTTGTATATGCTCATAGGTCATAATCTATAGGATGGATCAAGGGGGGTATAAATAGGAAGAGGGTAGTATATGCATAAAAATAATAATAGAGATTGCAAAATAAAAATTATGCATCATATGAAATTGTTATACATTCAATAAATTGTTTGACATAATGATTATTCTAGTATTTTTTTAAATGTTCAAGTGTGGTATGGATTTTAAAAGAGAAACATTTAAAATTGGTGTGACTTTTTTTACACCATTTGGAAGGTTATAAGTTTATCCAAAAAGCATTCATTTGACCATGGGTATAAATAGTAGGATCTTTATATTACATTACTTTTACTTTTATAAAATTCTTATGTGAAAGGATGTCCAAGGGGACATGACTACATTCCATGTCAATGGTAAATATTTCAAATTTATATCATTTCTCTTAGTCCTTGACTTGTCTTGGCTCCTGAAACTTAGAGATAGGGCATTATTTTTTTGCTTTTTTGAAGTTATTTTTTCCTCCATCATGCTAACATTTTAGATTGGGCAACAAGCAATTAACTATATTTATTTTATCCTAGGAAGCATTATGTTTAATTATCTCCATATAAAAGGGGGTTTTGAGAGCATTTTTCTTGGACATGGACACTCCATAAATGGTGGAATGGTGAAGGATTATTAGTATGACATTGAGAAACCTTGAATCATAGCCATGATAACATGATCAATAGGAGGAAGGAATAGGTTCTAAAGAAGAAATAATAGGCTTTGGTCTAAAATATAGTTTATGCATCATTTTCTCATAACAATTATGTTAGTACATTTTTATTAAAACTTTTATATAATGTTAATGAATTTGAAACACTTGGAGTAATCTATTAAGAATTTATAGTTTTGGGCTTTTGCATTTAAAGGAACTAGTAATGGTTAATGTCTATTAATAGGTATACCTTGAGGTCATACTCTATTTTTTATTATGGGAAAACTTGAAAGTAGAAAAAAAGCAATTTTCTTGTTTATCAAATTTACATTTGTGTGATTTCATGGAAGTCTTGAGGCTTCGTATGATGGTTGATGTTTATACATGGATTGCATGTAGTTATTATCTATTAAATTTATACTCATATAAATTTAAATAGAGTGAATGATATCAGGTCCATATTTTCCTTTTATTCTTAGACCATGCTCAATATGTGCATTATTCAATTTCTACTAGAGTATATACAGCTAGTATAAATTTGATAATTGTTAGCTTACAAATGGGTAAAAAGAAATATTAATCTAAATTTAGAACTATAGGTATGATTGTTTCATATGCTTTGAACATTTTGTAGCCATGAATAGAGAAAGAGAGATATTTCATTTTAGGAAACTAGTTTGGTTTAGTGGATATATTTATGTTCTAGATCATATATAGAAACTCATTATTATATACGTATGTACTAATTTCTAGAGTAATTTATTGGCTTGAATTTTTCCTAGGGAGTAATGTATATACTATAATAAATATATTTTATCCAGCCTATATGTTGTGTTGATCATATTGAAAGGAAATTTGGTGGTTGCCCTTGAATCTATTTTACAAGCTTTATGGAATGTCAAAGCTTGTTGAAAGCTCGCTAACTCACTTATTGGTACTTCAATTATTTGAGAATTGACGATTACTTGAGTACATGAGATCACTTGGAGAAAGCTTGAATGCTTGCAAGAACAAGAGCTTGAGTTATTGCAAGGATGGAATTTATAATATTTTGATATAATATTGCCATACAAAATGATAAAATCTATGATTTCAAATATATTCTGATAAAATTTTATTGCTTTCAAAAAACTATGCATTGGGATCTTCCAATTGCTAGCTTTATTGGAAGCCATGGATCCTTAGAGGGAAAATTGCTTTGAAAATGAAAATATTAGAGATGAAAAGAACTTAAAAAGAGATCAAGAAGTCATTAATATAAGAAGAGAATGGTAATTATTGGATTTGGAATTTCCATATGAGCCATAGATCAAAATTTTACAATTCTAATTTATTAATGGTGGACAACTTAAGAGTGATAGAAAGTCAAATTATTTGATTTTGGCACATAATAGTTAAAAGCACTTGTTGGCAAAAGTGTTTTTGAAACTTTCATGATGGCTCTTTTGCCTTGCCACTATTGGAGGTTAAAAATAGATGAAATTGGTCAAAAGTAAAACATTGGTAAAACTGCTACTATGGTTGTGAAAGCATCATCGACTCTATTACTCATGCCTTGACCTATCATAAAGTTTTTCTTATCAATCGATGTTTTCCATCATTGACAAGGATGTGGTTGTGAAAACACACTAGGTATATGACATACCACTCACAATGATCAATGAGGATACCACCACTTATAAGAGGAGAAGAAAATTTACCAATCATGGGCTCCCAAAGATAGCTAAGGCTAACTAAGTCTAATATTTTAGGGACTGAGTATTGCATTGCCACATGAATATATATATTATGATTGTTGATTACAATTGTACATTGTATGCCACACACACACACATATTGAATTTTATTGGTTCATTGTTTAGGTATTATGGTGTGATGATGTGATTTAAGTGTTTCTATGTGTATTTAATGAGGATGAGGTGATGTTATTATAGATTATTGATCATGTTTAGAGGATTCGACCAATGATCAGATATGAATGATTTATAAATTTAGATAATGATGGTTTGATTTAGGATTTGCATAGATTGAGATTAGATGTGTTGTTAATGATTATTGAGTCATTAAATATGTTTAATGAAAAGGTAGAAGAGTGAAAAATTAATTGATGAAGGATTCAATATGAAAGATGCATGATGTGCTTAAGAGGGCACTACTATAGTACAACTATTTATAAAAATATTTGCAAATATATAAAACTGTATACATAAGGATTTTCCTAGGGAGACTTTAGTTAGCTTTGCTCAAAGGACTTAGATAGCTTTGAGATTTTCCCAAGAGGCCTTCAATTAGCTTTGCTTTGATGAATTAATTAGCTCGTTATGATACAAAAATGAAAGATAAATGATTTTCCATTAAACAAAAGTCTAAAATATTTTTGCCTTACTCGTAGGACTTTTGA
Source organism: Wollemia nobilis (assembly GCA_028583015.1). Classification (NCBI taxonomy): domain Eukaryota; kingdom Viridiplantae; phylum Streptophyta; class Pinopsida; order Araucariales; family Araucariaceae; genus Wollemia; species Wollemia nobilis. Next base: position 3,845,693 of record JAQPPZ010017109.1, read on the forward strand.
TTTAGCCTTCCCATGGGAATCTTTGATTTTCCTTGAAGAAAATGCTTAAACAACTTCTACTTTACCTATAAAAAAATGCTTAATAGAATTTTATTAGATTGATTTACCTCATAGAGAAGTGTCATAGAGGAATTATTAGTTATTGGTGTAGCAATGAATGATGCCCCTAGTTCGGTGACAATTTGGTTGTTAACTAGTTTCCCACATGCATGGTGGCACATGAAAGATAATAGATGATGAGATTGATTTGGTTATTAGAAACCACATATACTCTAGAATTCATCATATAGTGGTTGATGAGATAAAAGAATTTGATTTGATTTACAAAAACTTGTAGTATTCATCATTTGATAGGAAGAAGATAGATTAAGGTGAAAATAGTCATTTGTCTTTACAACCATATCAACCTTGAGGATTGGCATGTAGCAAAGAGACCTTTGTTTGGTTTAATTAATAATGTACAAATTCATGAGGTTGAATAGGTTACAATGATAATAAATGAAGTGGTATGTGATGGTAGTGCCTACGAATCTTGCATATGCAACAAAGGATTTGGAGATTGATCCTACCATCAAAATCCCTTAACCTATTGGGATTCTTTATGTGACAAGTGTTTCATTATTAGAAGAAGATAAAGCTTGAAGTAGATTATATTAGAGAGAAAGAGATTGAAATGGATTAATTTGTGTGAACCTTAATTGGCTTGGAAGATGAGACTAGGAGAATCCACTTGCATAAGTTGCGTAATGAATGAAAATGAACTATCTTGACTAAGATTATTATTTCCATGTTATTGCGGATCCTTGACTTGAGATGCAATAGGTAATCCAGACATAAACAAGCACATGTATGTAGAGAGATGAAATCAAAGTAAATTGCAAACAAATAGAGATAAACAACTGAATAAAAATGAGTAACTAATGCAAACTCAAGCATAATATCTTTTAACATGAATTATATTAATTGGTTTTTTATGTTCTTTGCTGTCAAAGTGTGGCTCTCTTAATATCACTTGCCACTTTATACGAGAATTTTAATTAGGTCCAAAATAGTTATTAAAAAGGTGGATTTGTTTTTTTCTTTTAAATCCAAAGTTGACTGACCAAGCTTTGTGCCCTTGCCTATTGCTGCCAATGCTATGAACGTCTGCCTTGACGAGGCATGTCTTGTTATTGCTTAGAAGAATTTCAAGTTTTGTAAAAATAAAAATCCAAAGTTCACTGCCTAATCTTTGTACCCTTGGCTCTTGCTGCCAATGCTATGAACGTCTGCCTTGACAAGGTATGTCGCTCACAAAGATGTAGAGGAAGATGACTTCATGTGCCGGTGAGAGAAGGAGGGCCCGAACCGGAACTCTTTCTTTTCCTGGAGAAAGATTACCCTGTTGTAATATTGACTTCCAAAGTCAAAAAAGACTACGTTACGCGTTAAAAGGTATGTCCCATGTCTGGTTATTGCCTAGAAGAATTAAAATTGTCCACGTAATTGAGCTAATTCCACGGGACATGCTACAAATGGCGGAGACCGCGGAGCGTGAGCGTGCCTCATTCTTAGTAGTCTCAATTCTTAAATATAATAATAGTCAAACATGTGAACATTGGTCAGGTTGGAAACATTATCGGAAGAAGGTGAGTCTATCTGCATCGATGCCTTGTAATTTTCCAAAATGCTTTACGAAATTCAAGTGGCATTTCGGAAAAACATCCATCATGTGACTTTGTTGTCAGTGATGGCATTAATTTTCCGCATGTTTTACGAAATTTGAGTGGCATTTCGAAAAAGCATCCATCATTTGACTTTGTTGTCAGTGGTGGCATATTTTAAGAGTTTGATATAATGCAGACGCTTTTTTCAGTTTGAATGTCAATAACGTCTTGTGCGATGGAGTGATTGGTAATCCCATAAAATATTATTTAAACTTGTAAGGTAAGATTCCTCATTTTTAGAGAATCAAAGATGTTTCCCCTGCAACATGCCCTCGTTGAATTTATTACCTCAAAATAGACCTGCCGACAATGATGTATTAAAGATTTTCTATGCAACTAGTCAAATAAATTGATGTAAGAAAAAAAAAATGGTTTAATGTATAAGGTAAGAGACATTCGTGGAATATGTCCAACTTGGTCTTTATTTTCTATACAATCCCATGAATGGTATCTTTCGAAGGGGTTTTTCATCCTTATTTAAAGGTTCCGAATGTTTTTTTATGTTAAAAAAATTGTAATAGTTAATGGGTTTGGATAGGTTAGACGCGAAGAATTTTATATTATGTTTTAATTGTAGTGTAACAATTTTGAGGTTTGGTTTTTTTTAGAAGGTTTAAGGTTCAAATGATAATGTATGTGGTTGTATGTTAATCTTTTATTGTTAAGTTTAGCTTTTGGTTTTATGAGTGGTCACGGTTGAAATGGATGGGAAGGGAATGCTCAACCATAAGCATTTGTTGTAAGGGTTTCTCACACTAACCAAATAAAAAATATATTATAAATTAAAATAAATATTAATATTTTAACATCAATGTTTTTTTGGTTTGGAGGGTTTAGAGTAAGTCATTGAGGGTGAAGAATTTCACACTTTAAACTAAATTTGAATCTCATGGAAGAACCTTATAAAATGATATGACTTTAACTAATTAAATTTTTGACATTCAAGGATATTCATGTTTGAATCCTATTGAGTGATACATGCATAGTTCTCAAGTTGTTGTAATGTCACTAGATGGTGATAATGTATAGTTGGTCTTATAATTTTTTGATTCAATTTTTTTGGAGACAATGGATTCTTTAGAGTTGAAAACTAGAAATAGAAAAGAGGGTTGTAGAGTGAATAGAAAATTTTATTAATTTTGTATGCAATTATACAAAAGGTAATCAGTGAGAAGAGACATCTTTCAACAAAACAATATGTGTGAAAAGAGTGTTGTCCACTACAACTATGTAAGACTATAGTGGAACCACATCATTATCTCCAACCTTAATGACATTGTCTTATTAAATTAACTATATGACCATTATGATGGTTATCGAGATAATAGTTATGATCGTTATGATGGTTCAAGTTTTGAGATAACGGTTATGACCATTATGATGCTTCAACTTTCGAGATAACCATTATGATAATTATGATGGTCCAAATTTTGAGACAACGATTATGATGGTTTCCATAATCCACACTATATGGTCCATACCCATTTTGTAATTTGCACTCCATGGTTTGTACCTATTTCATAATCTATACCTCTCTGTGATTTGCACCTATTTTATAATATATATTGCACTCTGTGGTAGGCACCCATTATATAATCCATAGTATGTGTTCCACACTCATTTCATAATCCATATTTTATGCTCCACACCCATTCCATAATCCACACTCCATGATCTATACATGGTTCGAGTTTGTCTATCAGATTTTGAGTTTGAGTCCATCCATTGGAGTCCATAGCTCATTCGTCAAAGATCCATAGCCCATATATCGAAGAGTCATAGTTTATCTATCAAAATTGGGTATTTTACCTAGATCAGTCGACCCTCTTGAGAAGGAATAGTTCCCATTGCATCAAGTTTTGGTATCAAGTGTAGAATATCCTTTTCTATTTATTTTTTCTCTATGTGATGTGAAGTCCATAGGCAAGATTGGAAGAGCCATATCCATAGCGGCCAATGGATAAAAACTAAAACACACATGAAAGGGGTTGTGTTTGGTAGAGTTGTGCAAAGCCTTGTTATAGTTATGTCAAATGTAGGGTAGATCTTGTCCCACATTTGAGGATGCTTTGAATTATACATACACAACATATGCACAATATTCTTTTTGTCCATCAATCCAAGGATGGAAAGTTATGAGCTTGGTGAGCTTTGTGTCCATCATCTTCTAAAGAGTTCTCTAGAATGTGCTTAAGAACCTATTGTCCCTATCTAAGATAATAAATTTTAGTAGACCAAAATTTAGTCATACATGATTGAACTACAATCTTGCAATTTCTTTATCTATTGTTTTTATTCTTTATTGGGGTATGTGTTGGAATTGTGGATGTACAAGGTTGTGTCTTATAAAACAAATAATGAATTGCCTAGCACTCTTATTTGGAATGTCAATTGCTCTTGTGTTAGTCACACCATTTATTATTATTTTTCTTCTAGGGATTTTTATCTTGGGAATATTTCTTTTGATTCTAATTTTAATGGTGTTGTTGACCTTCTTTATTTGGTTGCTTTTCAAATTTTTATTTACCTTTATTACATTAGTCCTTGGTGTTTAGGTTCTCATTATTTAAACCATCTATTTTCATGCTCTTACATTTATACATCTACTCAATCTTGATGGTAAATTTATATGTTTCACCAAGTGTCTTTAACTCAAATAAGTCCATATCCCTACTTATGTACCTGTGTAGCCACTAAAGTACTTGATAATTTGATTCATATTAGTGTCTTGGATGCCAAGATTCATATAAAATAAATAGAAAGCATCAGTGTAGTCTTGAACCACTATTATTTTCCTTTATACAATTTTTGCCACTACATGTAGAAGTCTTCATATGTGCCTACTGGGTAATATTCATTCTTGAATACTTCCACAAAATCATCCCATGTAGGGATTTTAAATCTTCTTGATTCTTCTCATATGCTTCCCACCAATTTTGGACTAGTATTAAGACTTTTCATAGGATAAAAGTGATATTCTCCTTATCAAAGAAATGATTAACAAATAAATATACACATAGCTAGTCTAACCAATTCTTCACTACTTCTCTATTGGTTTTCCCTCAAAGACAGTGATATCAAAGTTCACCTAAACTTTGAATAGTATCAGGCATTGAATAGTTGTGTTATAGTATTGGTAGATGGTAGACAGTAAAGAATATGGATAAATTGATCTAGCATCTGATTCTTTTCTCTCTCAAGGGATTCATCCTCCAACTGCTTGAAAGGATCTATTAGCATGATGTTTCCTACCATATATGTTTTTCTAAGACGACTAAGTAAATAATCAAAGGGATCACATAACGAGCACCCAAAATTTTTATAACTTAATCTTGTCTTTATGATCATAAACCCACAAACAACCCACTTTGATACCACTGATCCAAAATCGTTAAGAGGCAATGGGTTCTTTAAAATTGAAAAATATAAATAAAAAAGAGGGTGGCAGAGTGAATAGTAAATTTTATTAATTTTTATGCAATTACATAGAAGGCAATCTCTAAGAAGATATGGCTTTGAACAAAATAATTTATGTGAAAATATTATTTCCTACTACAACTATTTAAGACTACCATCCAACCACATCATATTCTCCAACCTAATTCCACTACCTTATTAAATTAATTACATGACCATTATGATAGTTTAACTTTTGAGATAACATTTATGACCATTATGATGGTATAACTTTTGAGATAATGGTTATGACCATTATGATGGTAAAACTTTCAAGTTAATGGTTATGGCAATTATATTTAACACATACTTGGTAGTCTATACCCATTTTGTAATCCACACTCCATGGTCTCCACCTATTTTGTAATTGACACCATACTCCATGCTTTGCATAAATTTTGTAATCTGCATTGTACTTTGTTGTCTACACCATTTTTTAACCCATATTCTATGATCTACATCCATTCCACAATCCACACTCCATGGTTCATATGAGGATTGAGATTGTCTATCAGATTCTAAGTCTGAGTTCGTTTGTTGGGATTCATAGTTTATTTGTTGGAGAACCATAGTTTATCTATTGGAATCGGGTAATCTACTTGGATCATTTATCTTTGTAAATGCATGGCATTGAACTAATATAGTTGTATATGTATAACTATATAATTCTATTTGATAGAACTGCAAAAAAAATAAAATTGAACATGTGCAAGTGCCTTCGCAAAAATATATGTAAGATATTCTTCAATGGGAATGTACTAGAGCTAAATTTTGTTATTCTAAATGTGCTCTCAAATAAAATGACAATGAACATCAATGCGCTTTGTTATTTCATGAAAAAATAGGTTCTTCAGCAACTTTAGAAGAACATAACTATCACAACTCAATACTATCGATTGCATTTTAGGAACACTCATATCTAACAATATGTAACATGACCATAGCTCCTCATGTAGAAATACTTTATCTCTAAGGATGATAATACCATTGGATGTTATTTATTGCTATGCCACAAGACAAGTCCATATCCTATATAAAATACATATCTAGATGTTGACATCTTGTCATCTATAGATCCAACATAGTCTATGTCCATATATCCTTGCAAGAATAATTGATCATTCTTCTTATACTCTAGGTCATACTACACTATACCATGGATTCAAATTATTTATGTTAAATCGAATAATATTAAATATATACTCAAATTTTATAACCTAGAAGCTAGAACATATTTTTTCTCAAAAATTCTTGTATTGAACACCATGTCTATAAAAAATCTAAAATAGATGCAACAATGGAAATCTAAATATGGACATATTTTTTTTATTGGGGTTAGTGTGAGAAACCCCTATGACCAATGCTCATGGTTGGGCATCCCCATCCCAACCATAACCTCTAATAAGGGTGAGAGCTAAGCTTATCAATAGGGTCCAAACACATAACCATACATACACCCACCCCCTCACACACTTGCCCACGCCACAGTTTGAACCTTGGGCATTGATTCTATGGATTTTGTTTTCTAATAATTTTATTATCCCTTTGACATCGTAAATTTTAATAAATAATGATAGAATTAATCTTTTACAAAATGCTTAATAATTTGGCTTTAAAATAAGAAATCAAACATTTCATCAACACTTTCAATGTCAATTAAAATACCCAACATACTCTCAATTTTTCAAACAAGTAATCTCAAATAGTGAAAGCAAAAGGACAAAGAAAAAGTAGATGATCTAATATCTCTAACTCTTACTCACACAAAACACACCAAATGTTCCATTACATGCCATCCTTTGCAAATTGACCCATAAGAATTTTAATTTGATCTATTAACCAAACGAATGTTGAGATCCTAGAGAGGGTAACAATAAACCAAATATTATTCCAAGTAAAATACTCAAGATTAGAAAATGTTGATTGTTCTAAATTATTTTACCCTCATTAACATAATATCAAGATCTATAATTTTTTCTCACATCAACATAATTTTGGACATTTGAAACTGTATAAACCAAAGAGGACCAAGCAAGTGGTTTCTATTTAGTATAAATAATAATAAGTTAGGTATTTAACTAAGCATTAGAGCAAAATAATAATAATATTAATGTTCTCATATATTGACCACTTAATCTATTTATCAATTTTTTGCAAAATATTCAACACGATATTCTATATTACTAATTGTCTAGCTAGGGTTTCCTTCCTTAGCAATTTTACAATATCCGCAAATCCTATATATTTCCTTAAATTAGAATTTTATAATATTTGAATAATTTTCAACAAAGTTTTACTTTTAATGTTAAACTCATAAATTTGTAGTTTCATAAATTTACAAATCCAATCTCTATCCCATTTACAAAGAGAAAACTTAAACTTCTCATCACATCCATTTCAAAGAAAATCCATTTAATCTTGGAAATTTGAAGACCATGTCTCTTCGTAATATTAAAAGTAACATAATATATAGGGATAGATTACAGTGTCACCTTTATGAATTACACTCTTCTATCTATAGATAAGAACTTTACTTTTTCAACTAGATAAGAAAGATATTATTCTATCTAAAATCAACTACCAAATTTTTCTCTTTGAGTCAAGAGAATACCTAGATATGTTGATGAAAAATTGCCATTAATCCTAAAATATCTACAATAATTCATTATAAAATAAAATATAAAATATCAATAAAAATGTAACATCCCAATTTTCACAAAATTTAACAATAGTATTTATTTTTTAATTTAATATAATTACTTAAAGATATTTTACATTTTTGCTAATTTAATTTAAATAATATTAATTAAATGCAATCCATGATAATGCAATCAAAGTATAGTAATTACCTATATATTTTGTTATTGCTAATAGTTCACAATCTATAGGATGGAGTGAGAGAGGGTATCACCAACTACAGGTGCATAAATAAATAAATTGGAAAATAAAAATCACACACCACATGCAACTATATTTAAATTGCATGAGACTTGTTATTAGCTAATGATAAAGAGTACCAGATATCTATGGTGACTTACCATATCAAGACAATTATAAACCTTATTCCATTTGCATACTTTTTCTATGAGACCATAATGTGATTTTTTCCTTTGCCATACCTTCAAGCCAAGATAATAGTGCAAAAGATCCAAATCTGTCATGTCAAATGAATTTTTAAAGCCATTATTCACACCATTCACAAAATATTTAGAACTACTAATGATGAATAGGTCATCAACATACAAAACAAGTATCACTATCTCAGAACCAACTTTCTTAAGATAGAGATTTGCATTAGAGGAACTTCTTATGAAACCCTACTACAAAAAGTGATAATCAATTTTTATGTGCTAGGGTCTAGGAACCTAGTTCAACCCATACAATGATTTGATTAATATGTAAATCTTTTGGTGTTTTCCATCGATAAGAGAGATTCTAGGTTGTATCATCTACACCTATTTTTCTAGGTCACAATTATATAAGGTACTCTTGACATCCATTTGTTAAAATTTCTAATCAAACCATGATTCCAATACATATGGTCTTAATATTTACTATAGGGAAAAATATCTCTTCATAACGAATTTCTTCCTTTTGTGCATATCCTTCTACAATGAGTCATTCCTTATTATTTTCAATGAATCCATCTGCTTGTTGTGGTATAGTGGTAAATACCCTGGGTGCTGGTAGTGGCCGACCCAGGTTCCATTCCCCTTGTCTCCATCCTGCAGATATATGGTATAATTAGGAATGTCCTATGTGCTGGTAGAGGTCGAAAAGGCTCCATTCCTCCTATGCCCAACCTGTTGAAAGTGGCACCTCGAAAGGGGTGTTTTCCACTATAAATTAGTTTTACCCAGGTGTTGTAGGTGAGTTAGAGAGGAGAGGGCAATCCTCCAAGGGAGGTCCCAGGTTTGAATCTCCACCCTACCAAAAAGCTGAATTGGGTACCCAAAATCCAATTGATAATGTTGGTACGGGTAGGGTTGGGTGCGACTCTCGGGTGACTTTGATGGTGTAGAACCCCTTGTTCATGGTCTCTCAAACCAAGGTAGACCCAAAAGGGGATTTTTTCTTAAAAAAAAAAAAATGAATCCATTTGTCTTGCATTTGATTTGAAGATACACTTATAGCCTATGGGCTTCTTATTTTTGCTAGATTGACAAGATCCTACATTTTGTTCTTCATCACATATTCATACTCTACATCTATAGCTAACCTCCATTATGGTCAAAAAAATTCTTACTTCACTTATTCTAGTTTTGAATTTTCTATAATTGAAGTCATCAAGCTCAAATTTACTTCTTGATGTATAAAACTATAACTACATGGGCATATGGAAGTGATGTCAAGAGCTACATCAAGTTTTGCATCTTTGATGGTATACTAATTAGTCATTTAAAAAAATTTATCCATTGTAATTGATTTATAGGTACAATTATTTCTTGTGCATCAATTGTTATAGGTTCATCAAAAACTTCTTGAAATCCTTCATGAAATTTATCATCTAACTTGATATCATCATTTATGCTTACAACTTGAGATGTGATATTTTCAAACACCTTAGAATCCTTAGTATTTGACTTAGTTTCAAAATATTCATGATTTTGACACCATATATGTACTAATATGTAATTTCTTGGTGGTTGGATTCATCATTCCATAAGCCTTTGACTCATCATCATGCCCAAGAAATATGCATGGTAGGGTCTTTGCATGCAACTTGGTCTGCCATCACTTTGGCATATGCATGTATGTCTTGTTTCCAATGACTCTAAAATATGCAATGAAAGGATTCCTCCTATACCAAGCTTCCTTAGGTGTAAATTCTTATAATGTCTTTATGGATGCTCTATTTAGAAGATACAAAATAGTGAAAATAACTTCATCTGAACACTTTTTCTCTAGATTTTCTCCTATGAACATGTAACAAACTATTTCCATGATAGAACAATTCCTCCTTTTGCTAATCCTATTCTACTATGAAGTGTATATCGTAGTGAGCTATTGCTTGATCCCATTATACTTGAAAATTTTTCAAAAGTAATTGGAAGTTCATTTCCCCTTAAATCTAAGCAAAAAACTTGACTATAATACCTAGTTTCTATATTTGTATGCTTCTTGTAGTGCTACATACTTGAGTGTGTCTAATTTCCATGTGTAATCTTCCATAAACAACTCAAATTACTTACATCCACTAAAAATGGCTAGTGTGTATCTACATAGATTAGTGTGAATCACATCCAGTTGTCCTTATGAGTGCTCAACTCAAAAGGTACTTGATATTTCTTCCTTCTTAAACAACCCAAACATATTACCAATATTGTTTAAATGCTAAAAAAACCTAACACCATTTGATACTTACTGAATTGGAGTAAGTATAATGAACTTAGATGTTCATATATCCTATGCTAGAGTGAGGCAACATCTATCATTGCTACTAATAGTATGACATTAGAAGATGATATGCTATCAAGTGCAAAACATCCATTATTGTAGGAATCTCTTACAATAATATTTTCATATCTCTTAATAAAGTACTTGTTACCATAAAAATATAGAATTATACCACCATGTAAATCCATAAGTTGTGGTACTAACAACACATTTGTTGCCAGTCTAGGTATATATAGCACCTTTTGGATTATACAACTTTCTGCAAGAATATTGAGAGAAATATATCCTTATATTATGACTTGATATATTTTATCACTGATAATGGTTATTGGTTTTATATTTTTCTATGGCTTGTAATAAATCAAACCACACTTTATCTTTAGTCATGTGCTTGATAGCATCTAAATTAATATACCAAATTTTATCATTCAAAATTTTCATCACCTTGGACATTACTACTATATGTGCCTTTTCAAATTTTAAATCTAATTATTCATGCACAATATGCCCTTATCATTGCTTCAACATAGGATTTGGTTTATATTGTGTCTTCTTATCATGAGGTTTTTGAACTTGATATCCTTGAGTCATATGGTTATACCAACAACTCTTTGTATCATGTCCATATCTATCACAAATGTGGTAATTTGTCTTATATTTTTGAGGTTGTTTTCATGATGATGATCATGGTAAATAACCATTATGTTACATATTTCTCCCATAGTTCTTGGAAATGAATACATTATTTATCAATTAATCCCTCGATTTTCTAGTTGCCTCTTCCTAGTAAAGCATGTTCACTAACTCATCAAAGGAAAATTTTCTATTTAAAATAGACAATAAAGTGATCAACACTTGAAATGAATCTAGTAGATCTCTAAGTATGATGGATGCAAAGAGCTTATCATTTATAATTTCTCCCATGAAATTGTTTTTTGCTTTCAACTCTATAACTTGGCAAAGAAAAACCTCAATTATTTCTCCATCTTTGACTTTCAATGTGTGAAATTGATACTAAAGGTGAAGTATTATTGATTCGTTCTTCACTTCATAGATTGTAGAAAGAGTGTCCTAGGTCTCCTTGGATATTTTAGCTTCATAAATAGGTGGATGAATAACATCTCCTATGGAAAGGGTGATAATCATCAATGCTTTGCCTTCTACATCATCAAATATTTGCTTTTTATCATCATCATTTGCAAGTCAAGTGTCTTTTCCCATGGCAGTGTTCTTGAATTTCTTAATTACCAAGATGGTTCTAATGTAATTTTTTCAAGGTCCAAAGTTTAGACCATTGAGTAGTTATGAATCTGATGCACCTTGTTGGAGCCATAACTTGTGAACCGTATGCTCGTTTGCCTTGAAATTTAACAGGTGGTTCCACATGTGTGTTCTACATTAGGCTCATCTTTGATGCGCCTGAACCTCAAAAAAACATATTTTTTGGTACCTAACTCCTCCATCTAGTGTCCCAAAATTAGATTTTAGAATAGGTTCCTGGGTTTTTTGGATTTTTGAATGTTATAATTTTATTATATTTTGTTATACCTTAAGTTGAGACCTAATATTTTAAATTAAGGTTCATTATTGTAAGAGGGATGTGTGCACCGAATTTGGGTGCAATCCGAATCATTTCTATTTTTAGCAATTTTTAGAAAAAAATATGTTTTTAGGGTTTCTTTGGTTTTCGGTGGCTATATGATAGATTGTATTCTTTTGTAGAAGGGGCATGAATTAAATAATGAGAATAATATCGATTTGTAGGTTTCTTCCATTATATTGCATTTGCGTTATGTGATTGGAGTCCATTTTATTGGTCTCTTGTAGCTGAGTTTACACCATTTGGAATCAGAACGGGTGTGATCTCGCTAGTGAAGGGAATATGCCCCCTAGAATATATGCCCAAATGAATTAGTAGATCGAGGATCTGAATGCAAAAATAGCACAGTTAACTAGTGTTATTGATCGCATGGGAGAGAGACATCCCAAGATGCATGCAAATCAAGGATCTAATGATGAAAATATACCTGAGAAACATGGATCTGAGGTCCACGCAAAAGCAGAACCAAAGGGTCCAGAGGAATAAGAGCTCTAGAGGGTCTTAAGGGGAATCGATATGAGATCAAGATCGAGGTTCTCGAGTATGTTGGTGGGTTGAAACTAGAGGAGTTGATCGATTGGATCAATAGCCTAGAAAAATATTTTGAATGGAGTAACCTTACTGAAGAGAAGAAGGTTAAACTCGCATGCACAAATTTGAAGGGATATGCATTTATTTGGTGGGATCATTTACAAACTACATGACAGAGGAATGGAAAGAGAAAGATCAAGGATTGGACAAAGATGAAGAAGAAGTTACAGGAAAAAATTATACCTGTAGACTACCCCCAAACTCTATTTTGTAGATTTCAAAATATTCGATAGAAGTATCAAAGCATTGAGGATTATACTAATGAATTCTACAAGCTATCCATTCGAGTGGAGCACAATGAGACAAAGGACCAAAAGGCTTCTAGGTATGTAAATGGCCTAAGTTTTGCTATTCAAGATGAGATGAGCATGCATCACACTCTTACAATGGAGGATGCGTATCAAATGGCCCTCAAGGCAGAGGAGAAATTAAAAAGGGTTAATATAAGAGGAAGAGGATACCAACGAGGTAGAGGTTACGGTGGTGGACAAAATGGAAATGATCCAAGAAGGTCGTATACCTATTATGGATGTGGTGAGAAGGGGCACAGAGCATTTGAGTGTTTCCAACGTGATGTCCAAGAAATGGGTCAAGGAGGACAAGGAAGGGTCAATCTGGTTGAGATGGAAGAGCAGGATGAGGATGAAGTTGTTGCTGACATGGGGGAAGTACTTATGATAAGGAAGATGTTGATTTTTCCTAATAAAGAGAAGGTGCAGAGCAAAGTGAAGAGGCAGACCATAGATGGTGATGATTCTGGGATGCGAACGAACATATTTCAAACAAGGTGTACATCAGGAGGAAAGGTATGTAACATTGTCATTGATGGTGGTAGTTGTGAGAATATGGTGTCAAATGTCATGGTTGATAAAATGAACCTAGAATACGAAAAGCATCCTTATCCATATCACATATAATGGGTTAAGAAGGGGTATGATGCAACAGTATATCAGAGGTGTTAATTAAATTTTCATAGTAAAACTCCTCTAATATTGATCTTGTCCATTGTCAAGGTTACTTGGCTTATCAAACTAATGATCTAATTAGAGTTCAAAGAACAATGTAAACTAGTCCTCAATTATATTTAAAACTATATTTTTTATTTCAAATCTACCCCCTTAGGATATTTTTATGTTAGCTATTTTTAATTTAATTGAATTCAGATAAGTAGTAATGTTTTCTTGTGTGTTTTATATTCATCTATATGCCTTAAACCTCTATTTCACGTACCTTTTATTACATGGATTTTTTAGATATTTTTCTAAACTAATCTCCTCTCTCTTCATCCACTGATAATTTGGTTTCATCTATATACCTTTTCTTCTATCTCATTTTTTTAACACACACATATTCATTTGTACGTTTTTTTAGTTAAACTCATTATTTTCTTAAAAGAGCTAGGATTCTGCTCATTCTATCACTTCTAAGATACATGAATTTATTCACTTCTAAGATAAATGAATTTATTTCTACTAAAAAGATCTTATATGGGATTGGTGCCTTGACTTTGAAGTTGCTTATGATTAACCATTATTATATATTTTACATTGATTTGGTGCCTTGGTGCCAAAGAAATGTTGAGGTCCTAGAGGGTATAAACCAATGAGGACCAATCCAATGGTTTCTATTTAGGATCAAGAATAATAAGATAGGCCTTTAACTAAGCATTAGAGCAAAAACATAATATTAATATTCTCATCTATTGACAACCTAATATATTTTTTTATTGTTTGCAAACTCTCCAACATTATATTCTATGTTACTAATTTCCTAGGTAGGGTTTCCTTCCTTAGCAATTTTACTATATCCAGATATCCTATAAATTTCCTTAAATTAAAAATTTATAATATTCCAAACCCTATCCTATTTACAAAGATAAATGTAAACTTCTCATCACAACCATTCCAATGAAAATCTCATTAAATCTTAGCAATTTGAAGACCATGTCTCTTGGTAATATTAAAATTAACACAATATATAGGGATAGATTACAATGTCACCTTTATGCACTCACTCTTCTATCCAAGGTTAAGAACTTTACCTTTTCAACTAGATAAGAAATATTTTAATCTAACTAAATTCAATTACCAAATTTTTCTCTTTATAATTCAAAGAAATTCCTAGATATGTTGATGAAAATTTGCTAGCTTTCAATCCAAAAATATCTACAATAATCCATTATATAATAAAATGTAAATTTTTAATAAAAATGTAACATCCCAATTTTCATAGGAATTAATAATAGTATTTATTTTTAATTTAATATAACTACTTGATGATGTGGTATTTTTAACTCAACATTTTATATTTTTTCTAATTAAAATCAAATACTATTAATTTAATGTAATCCATGGAAATGCAATCAAATTATAGTAATTGCCTATTTATCTTGTAATTGCTAATAGGTCACAATCTATAGGATGGATTGAGGGAGGGTATTACCAAGAAGATAACTATAGGTGCTTAAAAAATTAGAGTGGAAAGTAAAAATCACATACCACATTCAGCTATATTTAAATTGCATGAGAATCCTAATTAGCTAATGATAAAGAGTACCAGATATTCATGGTAACTTATCATATCAATACAATTGTAAAAATTACTCCATTTGCATACTTTATCTATGAGACCATAAAGTGATTCTTCCTTTGCCATACCTTCAAGCCAAGACAATGGTGCAAAAGTTCTAGATTAGTCATGTCAACTGATTTTTTTCAAGTTATTCTTCATACCATTCACTAAACCATCAAAACTACTAGTAATTGATAAGATCATCAACATATAACACAAGTATCACTATCTCATATCCAACTTTCTTAAGATAGAGAATTGCATTAGATGGACTTCTAATGAAACCTTTCTACAACGAGTGATCATCGATTTTTATGTGCCAAGCTCTAGGAGCCTAGTTCAACCCATTTTTTTTTATCAAACTATAGACCTTTTGATATTGTCCATTGACAAGAAAGCCTTTCGGTTGTGTCATATACACCTCTTCTTTTAGGTCACCATTACAACAAGAACTCTTGAGATCCATTTATTAAAGTTTCCAAACAAACTATGATGCCAATACACAAATTACATGGATGACCTTAATCTTCACTATGGAGGAAAATATCTCTTCATAATCAATTTCTTCCTTTTGTGCATAGCCCTTTGCAATGAGTCATGCCTTATTCTTGTCAATGAATCCATCTACCTTGCATTTGATTTTGAAGACCTACTAATAGCCTATGGGTTTCTTTCCTTTTTATAAATTGACAAGATCCTATATTTTATTCTTCATCAGAGATTCATACTCTACATCCATAGCTACCTTCAACTATGATGAACAAAGTCCTTACTTCATTAATTATAGTTTTGAGTTCTCTATCATTGAAGTCATCAAACTTAAGTTTACTTTTTGATGTATGCTACTATAAGTACATGGTTGTATGAAAATGACATTAAGACCTGCATTAAGTTTTGCATCTTGATGGTATACTAGTGAATCATTTTAAACTCTTTATCCATTGTGATGGAGCTATAAATACAATTACTTATTGTGCATCAGCTTTTATAGGTTCAATAACTTCTTGAACTTTTTCATGAACTTCATCATCTAATTCCATGTCATCATTTATGTTTATAACTTGACATGTGAAATTTTTAGATTCTTTAAAATCCTTAGTATTTGACTCAAGTTTCAACATCTTTTTCAAACACCATATTTCAACATCTTTTTCAAATACCATATCTCTACTTATATGTAATTTTTTTGATAATTGGATACATCAGTCCATAAGCCTTTGAATCATCATCATTCCCAAAAAAAAATATGCATAGGGTCTTTGCATACAATTTGGTCCTGCATCACTTTGACAGATGCAGGTATACCTTATTTTCTTTTTGGTATTCAGGGTTGATCCTTTACAAATAGCTCGAAAGACAAGTCAGTATCCATTCCTTCCACTATTCTTATGGATGCGCTCCCGGACTGTTTAGCACTATTCTTATGGATGCGCTCCCGGACTGTTTAGCGCACGTGCACTATTCTTATGGATGCGCTCCCGGACTGTTTAGCACATGTGCACTATTCTTATGGATGTAAAACGACTATTCGTGATTGTCATTGCGTGGGTACTTGCACTATTTTTGCGGGTAGATAAATTGTCATCTCCTAGAAAAGCCACGTGAGAAATATGCTGCCTTCTTTTTTTTTCCATGACAGCTCAAAAATGAGCTCTTCAAAATATTTCAATTACGAAGTTTTGATAGCGGTTTTTTCGATAGGTTTGTTAATGTGAACACGACATTGGTCAACTTTCTCATGCTGTCGTGATTGTCATTGTGGTTGTGTAGGTACTTGCATTATTTTCGCGCGTAGATAAATTGTCGCCGACTAGAAAAGCCGCATGAGAAATTTTCTGCCGCTTTTTTTGACAGGAGAAGTCAAACTTGGCTCTTCAAAATATTTCATTCGCTATATAAGAACCACGTCATTGACTGTATACAAATCAAACTATAAAGTTTAGATATAAAGCTTAGATAGCGGCCGCGTTACCCTCCAACGCTCAAATTATCAAAAGGTCAAAAACCAAAAAAAAAAAAACGTGTAAACGACCATATGATTATTTATATGTGATTAATTTACGAATATGTTTATGCCGTTAATTCAAAGAATTTGTTAAGCAGGTGTATACTGTAGAATATTTTTAAGTCTAATTTAATTTAATTGGGTAGATTCTCTTCTTTCATTGACTATGTAGGAACCACGACATTGACTATAGCTTAGATAGCACGTTACCCTCCAAAGCTCAAATTATCAAGATGTTAATTAATTTACTTGCATGTTATTAATTTACAGAATTGTTTCAGTATGTCTATGCCGTTAATTCAAAGAATTTGTTAAGCAGGTGTATATCCTGTAGAATATTTTTAGTCTAATTTAATTTGGTTGGGTAGATTTTTAATTTATATAAAATTATGTTTTCCACACGTATATTTGATTTCATATAAGTTGGAAAGGAAAAAATTTGTTTTTTTATATTTTTTACTTAGTAAAAAGTGAGTGGGTATATATATAAGCTTTATTATGTAGTTTATGAGAATAATTTCTTATGTTAAGTTAATCATTACAATTTTTTTTGGTTTTATAGCGAGGGTTTATAATTTTGTTTTTAATTATTAGAAAACATTACAATGAGATGAATATTTATATCTTCATATTTATTTTACTAAAACAATCTCATTTAGGGATATTCTAAAATTTCTTAACAATGACTCAAATTTCTTTGAAAAGTTTATTAGACCTGTTATAATAATAACTTGTTGCAAGCCTTCAGTCATTTTATAGTGTCATTTTGGTACTTCAGCTCTATAGCCATTAATCATCTTACAAATATGATCTTAATTTTCAAAAGATATAAAAAAGAATAGAAAAGGTGACCTGAACCACAACTTTTATCAAAAAGAATGCAAAGGTGACCTAGACCACAATTTTTATCAAAAGGGTGCATATAGTGGTGGAATCATAGCCCCGCACACTATTCCTTCCTTTAACCAAGTATCAACTAGAATATCTAATGCAACTTTTGATAAACCATCTCCTTTCTCATTTAGTTCTCTATATATATGTGTATAATATATCTTTGCAAATGATGCTTCTAGCAATTTCACTTGCTCAGCTCATAACAAGGCTTAAGTATTAAATTTTGCATCCCTACTAATCCTGAAGCCCAATCCACCACCAATTTTGGGTCGTCAAAAACATGAATTTTTGTTATTCCCTAATATAGGCCTCACTAAAACAACCCCTTTTAGAGATATTTTAGAGTCTTACAACAATGAATCAAATTTCTTTGAAATATCTATCAGGCATGTTATAATAATAAAAGTCTATTGCAAGCTTTCAGTCATCTTATAGAGTGTCATTTTGATATTTTAGCCTTGTAGCCATCAATCATCTTACAAATATGATCTTAATTATAAAGACAAAAAAGAACACAAACAGTGACCTAAACCTTAAGTTTTAGGAAAAGGGTGCACATTATGGTGGAATCACAGTCCCATACACTACTCCTTCCTTTAACCAAGTACCAACTAGAATATCCAAGGTATCTTTTGATAGACCAACTGCTTCCTCATTTAGTTCTCTATAGATATATTTCTAATATATATCTATAAATGATGCTTCTAGTAATTTCACTTGCTCATGATAAGGCTTAAGTATCAAATTTTGTATTCCCTCATACATGCTAACTAGAACAACCCCATTTAAAACTATTCTAGAATCTCCTAAAAAATAATTAAATTTATCTAAAAGGTTTATCAGACCTATTACAATAATAACAACTTGTTGCAAGCCTTCAATAATATTATAGAGTTTCATTATGGTACTTCATCCCTATAGCCATCAATCATATTACATATATGATCTTAATTATCAAAATACAACAAAAGAACATAAAAGGTGACCTAAACCATGATGTTTATCAAAAGGGTGTAGACTATGGTAGAATCGAAGTCCCACGTATCGACTAGAATATCCAAGGCAACTTTTGATAGACCATCGACTCCTTTATTTAGTTCTCTATAGATATTTTTATAAGATGTCTATGCAAATTATGCTTCTAGCAATTTCACTTGCTCATAATAAGGCCTGAGTATCAAATTTTGCATCCCAATTAATCCTAAAACCCAATCCACCACCAATTTTGAGTAACCAAAAACTTAAAATTTTGTTATTCCCTATTTTATTGCCATTCTTAACAAAAATATCAAGGCCTTCCACTTTGTCACAAGATTGGTACCTTCATCAAGACCCATTTTGAAAGTGAATTTATGATTTTCATCTTGATATAACACTCATATTGCCCTATATCTATCTAAATTATCTTAACAAGTTCCATAAAAAAAATCCCAAGACTCTAATATCCACTATAAAAATATCAACCTATATTATAGCCTTCAATTTTGGGACTTTTTTGATGCCTTCATAAGTATATTTGATCTGAGCTTGAACTTCTATAGGTAGAATTTTCTTGTTGTCAAAAAACAAAGATTTTTTTGCCAACCACAAACCCCATTCCACTATGAATGGAATGCACATATATTCCTTTAAGCCTTTTTCTTTGAACCATTATTGCATATTCTTTATTATATTTCTTGTTGTCAACTATCCCTTTCCCTTAGTCATGGGTATAATAGACCTCCACACTTCTCTCAATAAATCACAATGAACCAATAGGTGATCCATTGTTTCTTCTTCCCTTTTACACAAACTATATTGACTTAAACTCTACCAAGATCTCTTTTGTAGAACATCACATGTCAATACCTTTTTAACTAAAGCTAACCAACTAAAAATTTTTATTCAAAGGTGCTTTCACCTTCCAAATCTTGGTCCACCACGAAAGGATCTCCTCATTATTATATTCAAACATTACCTCATTTCTTCCTTAGTCATAAATTGTCCACTATATTGATTCTTTAACCATACTAAAGATTTTTTTCTCATCTCAATATTATAAAAGCCCTTCTTAGACTCCTTGTATACTTGCTCCATTGCTTAACTTCATTTTCTTCCAAAAGTAATTCTTCTACTAAAAGCCAATCCTAATTTCATAAATTTATTCTATCCACAAAGGCTACATCTGCTAATATCCAAAGGGTTCATAATATTCCTATAATAATAGAGTTTTTACTTTGATTTTATTATGTTATAATTTAAAATCTTATCAATAATTTTGATATGAATTTGTGATCTCAACTCATTCTAATCATTAATTAGTATGTATTTATTGATGTTCGATTAATATAATCAATTATTAAAATCTATTTATGAGCCTTTTTAATTGTAAGGGTTTTTCATTGATACCCAATAACTTGCTAAATTATTAGTTTTTTTTTCAATCATTGTAAATTGCAAGTGAGATACACATGATTTTTGGTTATGATAAATGCTTTAATAGTGTAATCAATTTTTAAAATAATTGTTTGAATTTTCAATCTAAATATTGATTTTATGTATATATTTCAATATGTAAAATGCAATATCTTTAGTTGTAACAATAAAACTAAGAAATGAATCTAAGGGATATATGGAATAAAATCAAAATGATGCCATTTTTTTCAAGAATCTCTTATGAGTAGTTTAAAATTCAACTTAGAAAATTAGTTTGATAATCCAAGTAACCTTGAAAATGGGCAAGATCGATATTAAAGGATTGTTACTAGTCATCTAAGTAGAGTTTAAAGAATAATGTAAACTAGTCCTCAATTATATTGAAAATAATATTTTTCATTTCAACTCTACCCCTATGTATGTTTTTGTGTTAGCTATTTTTACTTTAGTTGAATTCATAAAAGTATTAACATTTTCTTCTGGGTTTGTTATTCATATATATACCTTAAACCTCTCTTTCATTTCAACTCTACCCCTATGTATGTTTTTGTGTTAGCTATTTTTAATTTAGTTAAATTCATAAAAGTATTAACATTTTCTTCTGGGTTTGTTATTCATCTATATACCTTAAACCTCTCTTTCACTTATCTTTTATTGCATATGTTGTTTAGACATTCTTGTAAACTAATATCCTATCTATTCATCCATTGATAATTTAGTTTCATCTATATGCCTTTTCCTCTATCTCATTTTTTAACACACACATATGTATCCATTTGTACTTTTTTTTTAAATTCAACTCATTCTATCACTTATAAGAGAAATACATTTATTTCTACTAACAAGATCTTATATAGAATTGGTGCCTTGATTTTGAAATTGTTTATTATTAACCATTCTTATATTTTTCACATTACTTTTGATTTATTTTATCAACCTTTAAAATATATAGGAAGATTGGAATATAAAATGAAACAAGAGAAAATAAAATGGGACATGGAGGAATAATGGTTTTTATAAAGGAAATATAGGCCATAAATATTCAAATGAATAAAGAAGACCTACATAAATTGTATATTTAGATTGTAACAATGGAAAAAATAACTATTAGAATTATAATTATTTTTTTTAGTCAAGAAACATTAAAATTTTATAGAGATAAAATATGGATTATGAGAATGCATATGAAAATTGAATGAGAGATAATTTATTACTCTTAACTTAGAGATATACTTCTAATATAGTATTTAAGAACAAGCCCAAGTGAACAAACAAACATATTAAGTGATAAGAATATTTGGATAATAATTCATCATAGAAAGCAAAAAGAAAAATAAGCAATGAACATGTTTCCTAAAGGATATAGATGTCGTTAATAATTTTGATGAAGAAACATTAACCTTGCATGGCATGTATGGCCTAAATATCTATAATGGTGTAAGTATGTGAGTAAAATATGTAAAGCATATATGCAAAACATAAAATGAGATAAGTATTGTTGACTATGCCAATTCCTGACAAATCTTGATATATATGACAATGGAAATAAAAATTGAAGTCTCTACAATTGAATTAAAATAAAATCACAATCTAATATGTATAAAACTATTGGTAGAACAACACTCAGAGTCCAATTCGCCCCCTGCCCCGCAAATCCGACACTAGTTCACACCCCGAGGGGTGAAGTGGATCTATAGGTCCCAAATCAACTCAGATTTGGGAGGTTTTTGAAATGACGAGCAGGCAAGAAATGATGAACTAGGGTTTCTGGAACTAAGGAAAATCTAGGGTATCAGGTGGGTTGCCGAAGTGTTTTTCTGGTTACTATCGATCTGAAGGCAAGTTTGCTGCCCCAGGAGGGTCCAATGGGGACTCCTTTGGATCCTCTCACAGGGAGAAATAGCTCTTATGAAGATTTATTAAAAGATAAATCTCCATATAATAATGACGAAGCACAAATAAATGCTCTTAAAATGCTCTTCAAGGATGCTGGAAAGAGATCAATAGCCCAACGAGTCAATGGATGCCTTTCGCAGTCCGAATCAAGGCCCAAGATTGTTATCGAGCCAAGGATGGTTGAAGAAACGGTCTTATATAGAGCCAATCACGATCTGATCTGTAAATTCATGGGTATTTGCCCTACCCTCAATTTCTTGCATTCCTGGGTCAGGAAAAACTAGGAGCCTCATGGTGAGTACTCTTTATGGTTTATTAGCAATGGGTACTTTATTGTTAGTTTTTCTTCTCTGGCCGATAGAAATAGGGCTTTCGAATCATAAAAGAGGAACCATGGTTCAGAAGGGTTATTTGTTCAACCCTAGAGAGTGGGTTTCAATCCTCGAGTTGAACCCACGACTGTCCTAGTTTGGATCCATTTGTATGCTCTTCCAATGGAATTTTGGAGTGAGCAGGTTTTGGAAATTAGCGGTAACTCCCTTGGAAGACATTTGGGTGTCTCCAAAGACACCATAGAAGGAAACACAACTATTTATGCAAGAATATGTGTGGAAATGGATCTTAGCCAGCCTCTACCGGTAGAGGTGGAACTTGAACTGGCAGGACTATCTTGGATTCAATAGCTAGATTATGAGGCTCTGCCCTTCAGATGCAGAGTTTGCCACAAATACGAGCATTTGGCCCAGTTTTGCCCAAATAATTTGAACACAAAAATGGAGGCCTCGCTAGGAATGTCAAATCTTCCTAGGGAGGGTAAGTCAACTCTAAACAGATAACCAACCAATACTCCTCAGGGTAAAGAAGCTCAGAGAGATGGCTTTCAACAACCCAAAAGAAGGAGAAAGCAAAAGAAAAATGGTAAAGAGCAAACACAACTCAAGCCAGCCAATAGGTATGAAATATTTAAGACACTAGTGGACCAAGAGGATCAAGTCATGGAAGGAGTGGATGGGAATAGTGAAAATAATAACATCCACACCCAATCTCCTCTTTCATCTCCCAGCATCATAGAACAGGTAATTGAGTACACTGAGTTATCGCAGTTAGAGAGTGCAAGGGCATTGATAGTGCATAACCAAGAGTAGACAATAATTAAGGATGTTAGCATGGGAATAGCAGAAAAGAACATAGAAAGGCCAACTTTAGGGATAACTCAGGTGGAAAAGAGATCAAAAAATAGCAACTCTCAAGGAGTGGGTAGAAAATCAAATAAGGAACTGCTAGTAGTTCAAGGAGACAAACTAATCACTAGAGGATCGGTAGGCCAATAGATTCTTATTGCTCTCAAGGTAACCAATGATTATACAATCATGGAATGTTAGGGGTTTAAACAGTAGAACCCATCAATCTGATGTTCAAAGACTCTTAGGAAAATGCAAAACAAATTTTTTGCTTATCCAAGAGACAAAAATGTCATTAGATCTTATTTGTAAAACAGTTAACAAAATTTGGAGGGGCGTTGGTCATATGGAAGTGGCTACCCAAGGTGCCTCAGGGGGGATTGTTACTCTTTGGAACTCTCTGGAATGGACTGCAATAGAACATATAGCTTGGAGGGGTGTTCTCACATCACATTTTAGGAATAATGTCACATCTGAACATGTTTTAATCATAAATTTTTATGGGGTTCAAAACCTTGATGGTCAAAGGCTTCAATGGAAAGTTGTGCATAACATGAGAATATCAAGGAAAGATTTAGACTGGATTATTGCTGGGGATTTTAATGCTAAATTATCTTCTAGATATCAAGAAGGGGGAACCCTAATTTTGGACCCAGGGGATCGAATTATGATTGCCCAAGTCCAGGCTTTTCACTTAGTGGATATTAAATGCCCTGGAACCAACTATACTTGGACTAACAAGAGGAGGGAGCCACATAGTAGGAAGGTAAAGCTAGATCGTTTTCTAGTTTTAGAGGAGGCATTTGTAAAATGGAATACAATATTTCAAATTTTGGAGGGTCCAGTTTCATATCACTTTCCCATTTTGTTGGAGGGAGGGATTAAGACAGGGCAGCATCACAAACCTTTTAAATTTGAGAATTTTTGGTTACAAAAAGAGGAAATTCGAAAGAAAATTCCACAGTGGTGGGAAGAAGGTCGCCCAGCTTATGGGACAACAATGTTTAGATTCCACAAACAGCTTCATTATGTCAAAGCTCAACTAAAACAATGGAGGTGAGCTAACAAGAAAGACTTCCAACTCCAAGGAGCTCCTTTGGTGGCCAGATGGGATGAGGTTCAAAAACACTTTAGGGAAGGAACAATTACAAAGTAGCTCAAATCCGAGGATGATGCCTTGTGTAAAGCATTTGAGGACATTGACAACCAAGAGGAGACCTACTGGAAACAGAGAGCAAGAACCACTTGGTTATTAGAAGGTGATAGAAATACCAAAATTTTCCATCGAATTGCCTATGCTAGGAGATAGATGAATAACATGGAAGCTCTTCAAGATGAGAATGGACACTCCTTTGATACACTTCTTGGTATGCATTCCCATTCAATGGATTATTTTTCTAAACTATTTAAGGAAAGTATGGTGTAATATGAAGAGGCTCAAAACAAAGCTATTGATGTCATACCTTCCTTCATATCTAAAGAAGAAAATCAGACACTTCTTAAACCCATTGATAGAGAGGAACTAAAGAATGTGGTCTTTGGAATGAGCACCAGAAAAACTCCAGGACCAGATGGCTTTCCAATTGAGTTTTTTCAGGCCTTTTGGGATATTTTGGAGGAGGATGTTTTGGTTGTCATAGAGGAGTCCAGAGGTAATAAAAGAATGCTTAAAGCATTAAATCATACCTTCATTACTTTAATTCCAAAAGGGGAGGAGGGAGTACATATTTCAAATTATAGACCTATTGCCTTATGCAATGTGATATATAAAATAATCACAAAGGTAATGGCTGAGCGGCTAAAACCTCTTTTACATAATATTATCTCCTTAGAACAAGGGGGTTTTGTAGAGGGTAGGCAGATCTTGTATGGGGTGGTTCTTGCTCAGGAGGCAATCCATACAATGCAAACATTTGGTAATAAAGGAATGTTCATAAAATTAGATATGTCAAAGGCTTATGATAGGGTGGAGTGGAGTTTCTTGTCAAAGATGATGGTAGCCTTTGGTTTCTCTCAGGATTGGATAGAATGGGTCATGAGTTATGTTTCTACTCTGACTTACTCAATGTTAATCAAGGGTCTTCCCTCGCAACCTTTTGGAGCCACTCGAGGCCTTTGTCAAGGGGATCCTTGCTCTCCCTATATTTTCCTCATTTTGGTCGAAGGATTAGGTAGACTTTTCTTGAGGAGAAGACAACAAGGTTTGCTAACGGTATCAAGGTAGGTGAGGAAGTTTTGAATCACCTACGGTTTGTGGATGATACGAGATTGGTGGGAGTGGCCAGCTTCGGGGAGCACGAGTGATCACAGATACTCTTAATGTCTACCTTAGGGCTTCAAACCAAGTCATCAATGATAAAAAATCCAAAGTGGTCTTTCTCAATCTTGATCAAAGGCTTCAGGACAGAGTTCTAGATATATTGGGATTCACAAGGACTTCTCTCCCAGTGGTTTACTTGGGGGTCCCTCTGCATTTTAAAAAACTAAAAATAGACATCTGGAAGAATCTTTTGGATTGTATCAAGGATAGAATGAATAATTGGTCTCACAAATGGTTAAGCTATGGGGGTAGACTAACTTTTTTACAGTCAGTCATTTAGGCCATGCCAATTTATAAATTCTCTATCTTGGCTACCCCACATACTATATGGAAAGAGTTGGACAATATGGCTAGAAGATTTTTATGGGAAGGAGTAAAAGGAGAGAGGAAATGGGCCTTAGTTGGTTGGGATAAAATAAACTAGACCAAGGTAAAAGGAGGGTTGGAACTAAGAAGATCCAAGATAAATAATAAAGCTTTGGCTGGAAAGTTGTACTGGAGGTGGATCTCCCAACCTACTTCCTTATTCAATAGAATCCTAACTAGTAAATATTTGGGACATGTTAACCCCAATGAGGTGGGCCGTTTCCCTTTGGATGGTACTGGATCCTTAGTGTGGTAGGCTCTCAAGCTAGGATCTCAGGTAGTTAAAGATAAATTATTTTGGAAAGTGGGGAGTGGGGAGAAGGCATGTTTTTGGATAGATTCATGGGATCAATACCCACCTATCATTATTGAATTTTCTGAATTGCAACCAATAAAAATAGCCATAGAAACCAATGTATGGGTCCAAATTGAAATTTATTTCACCACTAGTCAGCTAGGTGGTATAAGTTTAAGCAGTTTAAGAAGTTGGAGGAGTGGCCAATTTCAATCCCTCCGAAGTTGGCACCCATCATACTAAAATCTTGACAGAAATATTTCTCATAGGTAGAGACGAGGAGGATGAATTAGCTTGGGGCTATGGGAGCCTTGGTGTCTATACAGTGAAGGACGGATATGACAAGATCCTTCCAGAGCCTCCCCCCCATTCATATTCGATAGAGGATTGGAGAAATATTTGGCACTCCAAGGGCTGGCCGAAAGTAAACTTTTTTGCCTAGCAGTTCATGCACAACAGAATTCTCACTTTTGACAATCTCAGATGTAGAGGAATCATCGGTCCATCTCAATGTGTATTATGCTACAAGAGAGAGGAAACAGCTGATCACTTGATGTTTGAGTGCCCTTTCACACATTAGATTTGGAAGAGATGGCTTTTATATTATAAAATTCAAGTTAATGGTGACTTGAATCGGACTAATATCTGGGAAAGATGGAAGAGGGGTAGATTTAAATCTAAAGCTCTTCATATTGGTTGGGAGCTTGGATTAAACTTCATTTTGTGACAAGTGTGGTTGGAGAGAAATGCTAGAATTTTTAGAGAAACTTTTTCCTCGTTAGATGGAGTTTGGCAGGTCATCTGGAGCAAAGTCATAGAAACTATGGTCGTCTATGCTAAAGAGGAAACTCGGGTTGTTCTTGGGCCAATGGAAGAGGGAGTTGAAGAGCAAGAGGGATAGGACAGAGCTAGTTGGAAACCACCCCTAGAAGGTTGGATTAAAATTAATACTGATGGAGCTACAAAAGGTAATCCGGGTAGTGCCAAAATTGGAGTGGTTTGCCGAAATCATGTTGGATCAGTGCCCTATTGGGAACTGCAAGGCCTGGGAAGAGCCACAAACAATGAAGCAGAAGCCATAGCTATCAAATATGCTTCTGTTTGGGCAATTAAACAGGGCCACAAGAGGATAATTCTTGAATCAGATTCTCAAATAATGGTTGGAGCTCTAGACTGTTTGAGGAACTTTGCCTTGAAATCTTGGAGGTTGAGGATTCTTGTTACTCAAATTAAGGAATTATAGAGGGAATTAGATGATGTGATTCCAGTTTATGTGAGTAGATATTTAAACAAAGCGGTCGACTTCTTGGTTAAGATGGGTGTTGAGGATGTAGGGGTCCAGTTGCACAGTGACATGGCTATTGAGGATGAGGCGATTAGGTAGGGTCTTGAAAGGTCCCTGAGCTAATGATCAAAGAAAAAGCTAAGGGAAGGAAGGTGTCATGATTTTGTGACATGTTGCTTCGTCGCAGCCAAGGGAGGAAAGGTGTCACGATTTCACAACATGTTGCTTTATCGCGACCAAGGGAGGAAAGGTGTCACAATTTCGTGACATGTTGCTTCATCGCGGCCAAGGGAGGAAAGGTGTCACGATTTCGTGACATGTTGCTTCGTTGCGGCCAAGGGTGGAAATGTGTCACGATTTCGTGACATGTTGCTTCATCATGGCCAAGGGAGGAAAGGTGTCATGATTTCACGACATGTTGCTTTGTCATGGCCAAGGGCGGAAAGTTGTCACGATTTCGTGACATGTTGCTTTGTCGCGGCCAAGGGAGGAAAGGTGTCATGATTTCGTGACATGTTGCTTCGTCGTGGCCAAGGGTGGAAAGTTGTCATGATTTCGTGACATGTTGCTTCGTCGCGCCCAAGGGAGGAAAGGGGTCAGGATTTTATGACATGTTGCTTCATCGCGGCCAAGGGAGGAAAGGTGTCGCAATTTCGTGACATGTTGCTTCATCGTAGCCAAGGGTGGAAAGGTGTCACGATTTCGTGACATGTTGCTTCATCGCGGATAAGGGAGGAAAGTTGTCATAATTTCGTGACATGTTGCTTCATCGTGGCCAAGGGGGGAAAGGTGTCGCGATTTCGTGACATGTTGCTTCATCACGACCAAGGGGGGAAAGGTGTCACGATTTCATGACATGTTGCTTTGTCATGGCCAAGGGTGGAAAGGTGTCACAATTTTGTGACATGTTACTTCATCGTGGCCAAGGGAGGAAAGGTGTCGCAATATCGCAACATGTTGCATCGTCGCGACCAAAGGAAAAAAAGTGTCGCAATATCGCGACATGTTGCATCGTCATGGCCAAAGGAGGAAAAGTGTCGTGATATTGTGACATGTTGCATCGTCGCGACCAAGAGAGAAAATATGTCGTGATATCGCGACATGTTGCATCGTCGCGGCCAAAGGAGAAAAAGTGTCATGATATCACAACATGTTGCATCGTCATGGCCAAGGGAGAAAAAGTGTCGCGATATCGCGACATGTTGCATCGTCGCGACCAAGGGAGGAAAGGTGTCGTGATATCGCGACATGTTGCATCATCGCGACCAAAGGAGAAAAAGTGTCATGATATCGCGACATGTTGCATCGTCACGACCAAATGAGAAAAGTGTCGCGATATTGCGACATATTGCTTCATCGTGACCAAGAGAGAAAATGTGTCGCGATATCGCGACATGTTTCATCGTCGTGGCCAAAGGAGAAAAAGTGTCATGATATCACGACATGGTGCATCGTCGCGGCCAAAGGAGAAAAGTGTCGCGATATCGCGACATGTTGCTTCGTCGCGACCAAGAGAGGAAAGTGTCATGATTTCATGACATGTTTCTTCGTCATGGCCAAAGGAGAAAAAGTGTCATGATTTCGCGACAAGTTGCTTTGTCACGGCCAAAGGAGAAAAATGTCACGATTTCGTGACATGTTGCAGCATCATGGCCAAGTGAGAAAAAGTGTCACGAAATCGCGACATGTTGCAT
The DNA here is from genome assembly GCA_028583015.1 of Wollemia nobilis. Classification (NCBI taxonomy): domain Eukaryota; kingdom Viridiplantae; phylum Streptophyta; class Pinopsida; order Araucariales; family Araucariaceae; genus Wollemia; species Wollemia nobilis. The sequence goes on from JAQPPZ010017109.1 coordinate 3,875,365, forward strand.
TTTCGCGGCCAAAGGAGAAAAGTGTTATGATTTCGTGACATTTTGCATTTTTGCGGCCACAAGAGAAAAGTTTCGCGATATCACGACATGTTGCATTTTTGCGCCCAGAGGAGAAAAGTGTCGCAATATCGCGACATCGACATGTTGCATTTTCACAGCCAAAGGAGAATATGGAAAGAGTGTCGTGATATCGCGACAAGTTGCACAACAGACTAAACTGATCCCTCTGTTAGCTAGTTATTTGTTCAAGAGATTTGGCTCCATTGCAAATCTTCTTCTACTCTTGTAAGCTGGTGTTCTCTCTGATTTCGGCTGGGAAGTGTCTCTTCCCAAATTGTAATTGATCTTTGTTTTAATACAAGTTTTTTCAAATTTTTCAAAAAAAAATATGTATAAAATTATTATGGTTAGAAATTAATCAACAAATAGAAAATAAATTTAACATACTTAATACTTTTTAGTAAAAAAAAATGTTCTCAAGACCCATGAGAATTGTTTAATTTTTCAATTAAGTAGTTTTCATGCAAAGAAATAAAAAGAAACAAGAGAGCAAGTCAAGATCTATGAATTAACAACTAAAATTCAGGAGACATTAAAAGGGTACAAAATTTCTAAAGTTAGAAGAAGAAGAAATATAGTTTTTTTTTTTAAAAAGCATGAGATAGTAAATAATGTAAAGCAACAAGGAGATCTCTTAAGAAAACTAGGCATGGAGAAAAAATAATAACTTGTATAAATAGATAATGAAAGAAGATAAAGAGGAGTATGGGAGTGAAATATAAGAAAATAATTTTTTTAGAGAAGAATAAACCAAATCTATTCTTGAATGAATTTTGGTAGAAAAAGAAGAAAATAAAAAATGACACTACAAGAATCCAATTGTTAGATTATGTTGATGGAGATATTACATTATTTGGTAAATGATAAAGTACCCCCATGGTATATTTGTACATTTGTAATTATTAGATTAGGAAGTGTTATTTATATTCCTCCAAATTATGTGTCAATGTTTGAAAAGAGTTTCAGTATCACGTAATAAGGTGTGCAAGTGTGTAAAGTGTGAGAGTGTGCAATGTGTCATGTAAGTAAGTCAAGAATCATATGTGTAGGTTTCAAATATACAAGTGAAGAGTCACATGGTATGTGGTAAAATGTAAAGTCAAGAGACATGAGAATAGAAAAGGATGCATCTCTCAAATATGTTAGGAGAGTAATAGTCAAGTAGTGAAGAGTCAACTTCTAAGGTTACATTATGGAGATAAAGCTCCATGCATTGTATCGAATAAATTTAAAGTTTTTTATTCCATTTAGTAATATTGTGAGTTTATTTTTGAGTAATATTGTTGTTATTTCATGAAGGTTATATTCATGGAAATTGATCAAATTATTGAATGCCATAATAATGAGTTTCATTATGATCCTGGATATTGGTACCTACATTTTAATCTGGCTAAAAAACCATCAATGGTATCAAAGTTGAACTTTAGCCAAATTATAATTTTAAAATTTGAGGAAGTTTGAGTTGAAATGAGATACCATAGTTGTACTCTTAAAATTTTATGAATATATTTGAAGGATGAATTTATTTAAGAAGGTTTAAGAATTGGGGTGGTGTCCAAGAAAAAATTAGAGATATGAATTTGAAGAATATTATGATTGGACGAGATACGAACATCTATAAAAAGTTAGGTTTATTATTAAAGGAATAAAGTCAAGCTAGTTGGATATTGCAACTTGTATTAAATTCTGATTTAGAAGATAAAAAAAGAGTGAGGAATGAAGACCTGATATAGAATCCAACCATGAAGAAGTTTGAAGGAGTGCATTCAAAAATCCAAGTTTATCAAAGCCAACAAAAAGTAAAGGGCATGTAGATAGTGAAGAAGAGTTATGATTGGATCTAGATGATTGAAATATTTAAGAACGAGCACCCATAGAGGAGTCTAGAGAATGCTAAAGTTTTGTCATTGAATAATAGATTGTCGGGATTTTGAGCCAAAGCTGAAATATTATAGTAAATCATGAAAAAGGAAGTTTGTGGAATAAGCCAAAGCAAAGTCTAAAGCAAGTCTAAAGAATAGACACAAACGTCAAACCAAAAATAAAATTTTCCTAACATGTAACCAATGAAGAAATCTAGTTGAAGTTAAGTCAATGAAGAAATGTTGTGAGTCCAAGAAGAATTACTTATGAGCAAAGACGAACCACCTAAGAGTGAAGGAAAATTTACATTGAGAAAGGAGATTTTTCAGGCTAAAGCAACTTTGGTTGGTGACCAAAAAACATAAAGGAGGAACACATATGTCAAAAAAGTAATGCCTTCCCAAAATATAATGTCCTATAATTTGAGACATGGCATAAAATAATCATGAAGTGGCATAAAAAAAGGAGTAGCACTATTAAAGGTAAGCAAATTGCATATTAATATATTTTAGTGCCTAATTTATTAGAGATATAAGGTTGAAAATAAACATGTTTTATGAGCTTTAACTTTTGATGAAAAATAATTAATAAATAAGAGTTATAAGAGATTAATTAATTTTTAAATTTGAATTGAAATTGAATTTTTTTGACGTAAGAGTGAAATTAATAATTAAATTGAGAATATGAGAAATTCTTAATTAAATTAGAGAGATAAGAAATGAATGAATGAATGATTGTTTGAAGAAAATTATGATTTATAAAAATTGAATTTGGTAGTTATAATATGGAAAATAAATTGATTGCATGATCAAAGCTTGAAATTGACTATTTGAAATAGAAATTAGGACTAGAAAATATAAGGAAAATTGAAATTGATTGATTGATTAAAAATTGAAGATTTGAAATTGGTTACTTTTTTGAAGAAATTAAAATTTGGGAGACAAAGTATTCTAAAACAAAAGAATTGATTTAAATAATTTAAAACTTTTGAAAGAACTTTTTAATTTTGAGGAAATTAGGATTTCTACTTCAAAGGAAATTTATCATGGAAGAAATTATTAGAAATTAATTTAAAAAATATTGTGAAGAAATGTTGGAAAATATAAAATTCTATACACAAAATCTAATGGAAAAGTTTTATGAGCAAATAGATATACCAAAAAACTTAAGAATAAATTACCTTTAATTCTCAAAAATGCTAAACATGAAAATGTTATAACATTCATTAACTATCTTCAAGAAATATTCTTTGGATAACGGTGGAATTCTCAAAATGCTATTACATTATACATTGAAGTAGGTATAGTAATGCACATGATATTCTTTATTTTTTAGATCTATTAAGATAAAAGACAAAAATGATATTTTAAAATGAAAGATGTCAATTGTGATACAAATGATTTGGATGTAGATGAAGAATATCCAAAGAATGAACAAGATAATATGTTGATGCATTCAACATATGTTGACTTCAATATGAAATTATTAAATTTCAATATCCATGGAATATACTATTGCGATGATTTACTGATTCAATACCCATAATTTACATTAGAAAACAAGATCAAGAGTAAGATCAAAAAGTAGTAGAAAATAAAGAATCAAAAAAATAAGAAAAAAGCATAGAGCCAAAGAAAGAAAGCTAAAAATAAATAAGAATAGATCAAAGGACTAAAGGCAATAGATTGAAGCTAAAAGTCTTCAAATCCAAGTAATGCAATACAAAGGGATGTTCAAAATATTATATTATTTGGTAAATGATAAAGGACCCCCATGGTACATTTGTACATTTGTAAATATTAGATTAGGGAGTGATTTATTAGATTAGGAAGTGTGACTTATATTTCCCCTAAAATTTGTGTCAATGTGTGAAAAGAGTCCAAGTATCATGTAATAAGTTATGCAAGTGTATAAAGTGTGGAAGTGTGCAATGTGTCATGTAGGTAAGCCAAGATTCATATGTGTATATGTAAAATATACAAGTGAAGAGTCACATGGTCTATGGCAAGATATAAAATCAAGAGAAATTAGAGTTTTATCATATGTGAAGAATAGGAAAGGATAGATCTCCCAGATATATGAGGAGAGAAATAGTCAAGTATTGAAGAGTCATATTCTAAGGTTATATTATGAAGATAAAGTTATATGCATTGGATCGAACAAATTTGAAATTGTATATTTGATTCACTAATAGTGTAAGTTTATTATTGAGTATAAGTCTTTATAACACATTATATAAAATATTTTCTAAAACAATGGCAAATAGACTAAAGGCTATTTTATCCTTCATTATTGAGATACAATAGGGTAGATTTGTGAGAAGACATCAAATTTTAGATGGGATCATTACAATTCATGAATTCATTCACTTGATGGAAAAGAGTGAGAAACCTAGAATGTTGCTCAAACTTGACATGAACAAGGCTTATGAATACATCTCATAGAATTTCCTTTGTAAATTTATGGAGAAATTTGAATTTCATAAAAAATGGATAAACTTAATCTATAAGTGTATTTCAACCCCAATGTTTTTAGTTTTTATTAATAGAGATTTGACAAGTTACTTTACAAGTATGCATGGATTGAGGCAAGAACACCCTATCTCACCTTATCTCTTCATTATTATTTTTGAATCCCTAGGGAGAGGACTATCAACAACAATAGCCAATGAAACTTTGGAAGGTTTTAAGCCAACCTTAATAGTAAACGTTGTTTCCCATAAACAATTTATTGATGACACGATAATTGTTTCAAGTTCCTCTACACCATTGGCAAAAGAAACCAAAATGATCTTATTTAGATATGAGAATATATATGGTCAAAAGGTGAACTCTAAGAGTATGATTTTCTTTCTCAACATCCCCATTTTTTGATAATAGAGAATTACCTAAAGTTTTGGTTGTGAAATTAAAAAATCCTAGCAACATACCTAGGGATGCCACTTTTTAAAGAGTGTATGAAGAAGAGTTGTTGGAGCCTAGTTATTGAAATATTTGCCAAAAATATCTCAGGGTGGAGGGGTAGTCTTCCTAGTCAAGTTGGAAAAACTCAACTAGTAAAAGTTACCTTATAGATTATTCCTATTTATTTTAAGTTTATTTTCAATGCACGCAAGATTGAATCTATTCAAAAAATAATTTTGTGGTCTGAAGCAAAAGATAAGAGGAGACTAGCACTTGTTGCATGGGATATAGTCTATTCAAAATGATAATGTGGAGGCCTTGGTTTTAGAAAAGTTAAAAATATGAATGAGGCACTCATAGAAAAATGAGATGCAAACTTCTAAACAATGACCACTTAAGTTGGGTAAAGATCCTAAAAGATAAATATTTATAGGGGGACAACTCATTTTTACTCTCTAAAAATTTACCTATTGGATTCTCCTTTTGGAACAGTCTATAGTAAGGATCAATGATATGTGCCCAAGCTCAACCATGTGAAATTAAAAAAGGAGAATATTTTCGACAATGGAGAGAATGAAAAATCACATCTCTCCCTTTGTGTTATGGAATTATATATTGAGAAAAATGAGATTAGGGTTAGGGTTACCAAATCCATATTACATAAAATTTAAATGAACATGAAATGACATTACACATTAAAATAATCTATTCTAATGAGGTCTTATTAAAGCCTCGTAACATTTAAATAAGAACCTAACTAATAAACAGGACCTTGTAGCATTAACATGTCTTCAACCACCCTTAATGATAGAAGATTATTTTATTTTCATATATGAGTGGCTAATGTGGCTCTTTGTGTAGCCAATTAGCCAATTGTTCATAAAATACGACTCCAATCCATTGGATCTCCATGCACTATTTTGTCATCCCCCATGCCCTTTCAAGTTTTCACAGGTTTTGATTTTCTAAAACTAGTACAACCCTTATCCTTTCACACCCATAAGGGGTTTTCATGAATGAGATAGAGTAGATATTGACCAATACTTTTTACCCACATGAAGGTGGTTTTATGAATAAACATTATCCTTGTTAGTCTCGTTGCATCTCTATTGTTAGGGGGATTCTCAAGACTATCTATTGTTTGAACTGTTCAAACTTCACCCTCTGGAGTGGTTTTGTGAAGATATCAACAATATGATCTACTATTGTATAGTATTGCATTTACATCTTGAACAATTTCTCAGATCTTTTGGACTTTTTTACTAATGTGTTTGGTTCTATCATGAAACGCATGATTCTTTGCCATGTGGATTGTTGATTGATTGTCCACATTTAGTCTTGTAGAACCTTTTTAAGTGATATCGAGAGTGTGTAACAAATTTCTCAACCATACCACTTCTTTGCTTGTCTTAGTTGCAACAATATATTATGCTTCTATTGAAGAATCTGCTATAATATTTTATCGGTTTGATCTCCATGAAATTGGTGTTGAGCCAAGAAATCAATTATACAGATGTAGATCTCCCAAAGTCTTTATCTCCTACAAAGTTTGAGTTTGTGTATATGATGAGTTTGAAATATGTATTCTTTTCATACAAATAACTATAATAATGGGTTCTCTTTAGGTACCTCAACACTCTTGTTACCACTTGCTAGTGACTCTCCTTTGTCTTGGTCATGTACCTTTCCAGAATCACCACTACATAAGTGATGCCAGGTCTTGTGTTAGTAACATAGATAAGACTACCAACTAGCCTTCTATAAAGGGTTGCATATGCCTTTTATGTATCATCATTCACGATGAGTTTTAGATTTGATTCCATTAGTGTTGTCATAGGGTGTGCATATTTGAGTTGAAACTTCTCTAGAAGATCATTGATGTATTTCTCTTGGATCAAGAATATTTTAGATTTGATTCCATTGGTGTTGTCATAGGGCATGCATCTTTGAATTTAAACTTCTCTAGAATATCATTGATGTATTTCTCTTCGGTCAAATATTTTACCATTTTCTTGAGTTACTTCTATGTCCAAATAGAATTTAATCAATCCCATATCAAATATATCAAAAGCCTTTGCAAGGTCATTTTTCACTATGTTGATGATGTGTTCACTATTCCTATTAGAAGCATGTCATCCACAAACACTATGAGGTATGTGAATTTATATTTGTTATGCTTGATAAAAATTCATGCATCAATGTCATGGTAGTCACACACTTAAAATTCAAGTTGCTTCATTCGATCTGAAAGCTTGTTGAACCAAGTGTGAGGGGCTTGCTTCAATCCATATAAAAAAAAATTATTCTGCATACCTTGTGCTCCTATCCTACAATCTCAAAATATTTTGGTTGTACCATGTATATTTCTTCTTCCAATTTATCATTCAAGAAAGCAGTCTTTACATCTAATTGATGAATCTTCCAACCTTGCTATGTAGCTAAGGCTATAAGAGTCCTAATTATGGGTCATTTTGTGGTAGGTGAAAATACCTTAGTGTAGTCAATGCCTTGATTTTATGTGAAACCTTTATCCACTAATCTCACTTTGTGTTTTTCAAGGGTGCCATCTAATTTATACTTTTTTTTGTACACCCATTTGTTTCGAACTACCTTTCTTCCAAGTGGTAGATAAACTAACTCCCAAGTACCATTTTTTATCAAAGATTCATACTCCTGGTTCATTGCATGTCTCCAAGCTATGTGTTTGATAACTTCTTTGTATGTTATAGGTTCATTATTTAGAACAATATGTAAATATATAGATTCCAGTTCAACAAGTTATGATTCATGCACTTTTGCTCTAAGGGCACCTCTTGCATCCATTTTGCTTGCTTCATATGGTTTTATATTATTTAAGATATGGTGAGATTCACGAATTAAGTGGGAAGTAGTGTGGATGTCTCATCTACCTTAATTTTTGTTATGATCATGGAATGAATCATTAGGTATGAAGGATGCTAACTAAGATAGATGTAAAATAATACTTTTACTATAAATAATATTATTGTGTGAAGGGGTATAAGGTGTAAAAGATATAGACATCTGCTCAATATCACAGTTTGGTTCCTCTGGACTTGTGGGTTGATTTACAGATTCTAGAGTTTTGAGTAACTTTTCAATGTTTCCCCTCCAAAGGCTGGAATTTGAACATCATATATCTTAGCATCTTTTATTGTAGGCTAAATATTATGCCTCTGGTATCCAATGTAACCAATTGTTCTTTAGTTTCTACAAACTCAACATCATGTGTCATAATCTCTTTATGGTGTGAAGGAATGAATGCCTTGTATCCCTTCTAATCCATAGTGTATCTAACAAATACACCTTTAATAGATTGAGATTCAAGTTTAATTCTATGCTCTAGAAGAATACAAACATAACATATGGAACCAAATATTTTAAAGTGGCTAATGGTGGGGGGTTTCCAGTCCATTTTTATGAGGTGATGGATCGAGTTTTGAGGGACTCACTATGTTGAGTACATGCATAGCAGTCCAGGTAGCTTCAGCCCAAAGATATGGAGGTATATTTTTATAGATAAGAAGGGCATCAACCATGTTCATAATTATCTTGTTCATGCACTCAAAAACATCATTTTTTTGAGGTGTGTCTGGTATTATCAATTGATGTTTGATACCATATGAGGACAAGTACTATGTAAATTCATTTGAGGTGTACTCACTACCATTGTCACTCTTGAATGTCTTGATTCTATAACCTGATTCTCATTCTACGTGAGCCTTGAATGCTCTAAAGAATTCAAAAGCTTTAGACTTATCTAAAAATTTGATCCATAGCTTCTTTGAGAAGTCATTTATGAAGGTGATGTAATACATTTTTTCTTTTAATGAGGGAATAGGCATTGACCTGCATATGTTTGAGTGAACTAGCTCTAGTTTTTATGCGGACTTCCACTAACTCTTTGGAAAAGGCTATTGAGAGGATTTGGCAATGATGCATGCTTCACATTTGATGGGTTTGGAAGAGAAGTGTGGTAGTCCCATGACGATGGAATCCATTTATCTCAATCAGTCATATTTGGCATGACCCATGTGATCATACCATAATGCATCAATATAAATTTTCTTGGTAGTCAAGGTGACATTAAGTGCCATGTCAACTTCGACAATGTGCACTTCAGAAGTAGGATGTCCATAAAATCTCATGAGTTTTCCATATAAGGAACTAGTCATGACCACTATTTTTGAGGGTGGATGAATGAATCAAAGAGTTTTATCTTTGGAAGTGACACTTAGATCAAATCCATGATAGATAAGTGTGGATAGTGACAATAAATTTTACTTTAAATTAGGGATGTAGAGAAAATCAAGTAGCTAAAATTGGGTAATCTATGAAGTTTCAATCGAACATTTCTGACTCCTTCAATTGGTTGAGAGGATTTGTTAGCCATGTAAACTACACCAAGTACTTCTGAGTTGAATTCTTTAAAGAAGTCCTTGTTGGAAGTCATATGTTGGATGGATTTAGTATCCATGATCCACAAACTAAGGGTGGAGGCTATGCTATGGGTAACTCTAGTAGGTTGTGATGTGGGATGATAAATGTCATAGCTAACATATCCTAAATATACCTCAATGAATATTTTGGTATGGTCAATAGATGGTGATACAGGTGCTCATGTGCTAATGATCTAGGTATGCACAAACTGAGCACTTTGGAAGATGTTTCGATTAGAGTTATCTTCATTTACAATATGTACATTGTACTTTTAAAACTACTTTATCTTGTGTGTGGCAATTTGGTAATCAGTGGTACAGTGCCCTTTTCTATTACAATGTTTGAACATGACATTTGAGTTACCAGTTCATTGAAAGGTACTAGGCTATTTTATTTATCCTTTACTGTGTTGTACTTGACTAGTTTGATATTGTGAGTGTTTATGTTAACCATTGTGAGAACCTTATCCTTATCCTTTGCCTTTGCCTTGACCATAGCCTTGGCCACAACTTCTATTACCTTGACTATTTGCAAAATTTACATCTTCATACACCTAAAAGGTTGAGTCACCAAGGTTAGACCTGGTGAATTTTATGTCAGGTTTTGTCAAGTTCAATGAAATTTTCCACTAAGGCTTAAAAATTTGAGAGTTTTTAAGGTTCCACTAGTTGATAAACTAGCAAGCAAGTTCTTGTTGTCTGGAATATGAAGATATGACCGAATGAGGAAATGTTATTTAATACATTAATTTTTGAAGTCTTTATCAATGACCTATTTAATAGGGTGAAGGGGGTTGATGGTGGAATTGGAGTGTCCTTTTTGCATCTTTATTTTATTTATCTTGATGACAAGATGAACAAATTCTTAGTCAAATTTGGTGTTAAAGTTTTTCTTGAAGACTTTGAGAATTGACCATGTTGTGTTATGCTTGGCTTCATCAATCAAATTATGAATGTGATATTTTGTGATGAATAGGATGTCAAAATTAATTTGATCATCATATATTTACTATTTTTCAAGGGCAACAACATCTATGGGTGATGTAGGATTTATGTCCAGATGGTTGCACCATAGGTTCTCAAATTTTGCAACTATCCTAAGAACTATGAACCATTAACCCCAATTATCCTTACCTTTGAGGGTATATCCAACATTTTATTTGAAGTTAGAATTCATTGACCTATGTTACTACAAAGACCTAAAAGAGGTGTGTTAATGTGTGAACAAGGAACGAATGAATAAGTGAGGTAAAATGTGCTAGCAAATAATTAGCCAAATGATTACAATGAATGAATGTAATCTACTAGATCTTGCTCACCTTCCAAGTGGAATCTCTTTTATAAATGATGAATTGTACAAGTAAGTGGATATGATTCTTGATACAACATGATTATGATGTGGATAAATTTGAAGTACTAAAAAAACGTGTGTAGCCCAAAATAAAATACTTTAGATAAATGTGAAAGCTAATATCTCCAACAAATGAATGTGCAGACCAATATCTCCAATACTAGATTACACAACTAAATACCAAAGTGTGGGATGTGCCAAACTAGTAACCTAAATCTTATGAATGCAAGTAGGTGAGGTACTAAAATTTGGAGAGTTATAATGATTTTATCTCAAATTAAGACCTTCACCTATATGCCCACACTCGATGATGAAATCCAAGCCATGATGGAGCTCAAGTACTGCCAATCCTTACCCAGATTACTTTGGTTAATAATATACTCTTTAAATAGAAGTACATGCTCTATGCCATAGCTATGATAGATATTACATCAACTTAATTTTAATATTGATTAAGAGTTTTTGGTTTTTCAAGCATAGGTGAAAGAATGATCCCTTTCCAAATATTTGTGGGTATGGATAATCCCCTTCACTATGTATTCTCATTAATTCCAATCCAACTTTGACTCACAAGGACTTTAATGTGGATTTTCCACCCCAAAGAAAGTGGTACCCTGTCACAAGGCTAGGCTATAGAATAAGTCATAAAATATGTTTCTTTTATGGATGATGCAAATATGTGAATCAATTTACAATAAAATAAAATAAATGAAAATTAAAAATAGACTTGGAGTGCATATGGAGTGCTACTATAGTGCTAATGTGGTAGTATGTATGTTAGGTATGATCCACTAGACCTTGCTCACTATCCAAGTGGAATCACTTTTACAAATGAGGGCTATAAATTAGCCAAAAGTAACATGGAAAATTTTTAAGCCACTTATACAAGTACAATGGAAAGGCTAGAAGCCTACTGTGCTATAAATAAAAATAGCTAGTTTACACATAGGTTGATCTGAATATATGGTTGTATGAAAACAAACACAATCAGTTTACATAGAGGTTGCTAAAATCCATCAGATTCAAATTTTGGATACTATATGGCTATGTAAAAAATGAACATGATCAGTTTACACAGAGGCCATTAAACTCGATCAGATTTAGATTTTGGATACTGTATGGCTATGTAAAAACAAACACAATTAATTTACACAAAGGTCATAAAACTCATTCAAATGTGGATTTTGGATACTATATGGTTGTGAAAAAATGAATGCAATCAGTTTACAAAAATATCATCAAAATCAATCAAATCTGAATTTTGGATACCTTCAAACAGAGATACAAGCTAATATCTGCAATAAAAAAATCTATGAAGTTTTTATGAAAGCTCATGCACCATCCTCATACTCTCCTTCAACTCAAAACATAAATTTGTGGAGGAGGAAAGGAAGGGAATGTAGTGCTTATCCAAGCTTTGTTGTGGAGAGGTAAGCATCCAAGCTCTAATACCACTTGTAGCAAGGATCAATGCTATTTGCCCAAGCTCAACCACACTAAACAAGAAAAAAAGAGGAGAATATTTTTGACAATAGAAATAATGAAAAATCATGTCTCTCCCTTCGTGTTATGGAATTATATATTGATAAAAATGAGATTAGGGTTAGGGTTCCCAAATCCATATTACATGAAATTCAAATGAACATGAAATGACAGTACACATTAAAATAACCTATTCTAATGAGGTATTATTAAATCCTTATAATAATTAATTAGGAACCTAACTAATAAACATGACCTTATAGCATTAACATGTCTTCATAGTCTTACTAATTATAGAAATATCCTAGCAAAGGAGGTCTAGTGGTGTATAGGAGATGGTAGTAAAATCAATTTTTGGAAGGATATTTGGATAAAGGAAATACCCTTAAAGAAGGATTGAGAAGTTTTAATTTTGGAACAAGACTTAACTCAATATTTTGGTACATAGGTGAAGGATTACATAAGTTGAAGGTGGAATAAATTGGAAATAACTACAAATAGATAGCATAGATCCAATCAAGAAACAAGTAGTAAGAAAATTGAGGAATCTATTGGTTTTTATCCCTCTAACTAATTCTAGAATGATGGAAAATTTTATTTGGTGTAGGGAGGCAAAAAGGATTCTATTTTATCATAATAGGGTACCAATTATTGGAGGAAGCATATTTATGTTAGTTTCTAGTGGAAAATGTTTGGATCAAGAAGTTAATCCCAAAAATTCTATTCTTTGTTTGTCTAGCTACTCAAAATAAAATTCTTATAATTGATAATATTTGTAAAAGAGGCTACCAAGTTGTTAACAAGTGTGCTTTATGTGAGTTTGATAATAAATCTATGTGCCATCTATTGTTGGAATGTACATTTTTGAGATGTGTTTTGTAGGAGCTTTTGGAGAAGTTTCAAGTAGCATGGGTGTTTCCCAATTGCATGGAGGATATTATGATGTAATGGGAGTCTCCATTTTCTAGAAAAATATTGAGGATGTTGTGGAGATTTTTCCTTCCTCACTACCTATGGGGTATTTGGAAGGAAAGAAACTAGCACATATTTAAGGATAAAAGAGAGAGCTTATGGTAGTAGTGAACATAATTGAGGTAGCAATAGTGGAAAACTTGAAAGTAGCTAACCTAAATAGGGCAAGGGAGAAATATGAGAATATGATCACAACCTTCAGATGGAAATTATAACCCCTTGCTAATTGTGTCCTAAACCTAAAAATCAATCAAGACAATAGGTGAGTTGGAAGCCCCTTTGAAAGGATGGTTGAAGCTAAATTTTGATGGGGCCTCAAAAGGTAATCCTAGTAGAGCTAGAGTAGGTAGTGTATTTAGAGATGTTTTAGGGCAAGTAATCTTAGCTTATTTTGAACCCTTGGGCATCCAATCAAATCATTTTGCAAAAGCTAGAAAGATATTTTTGGGAATTCAATAGTTAGATTTGTTGGAAAAAAGGAATCTCATCATCAAAGGGGATTATTTAAATATAATAAAGACTCCAAAAGGGGAACATGAGGCTATTTGGTCAATTGAAGACATTATTTAAAGCTATAGAATAAAAATTAGAACTCTAAACAATTGTCGGATTCAACATTTTTTTAGGGAAGGTAATAGAATAGCAGACTTGATGGCTAATACAAGAGTATCTTAGGAAAAGCACTTATGTTGGCTTGAAAACTTACCTAATTAGATTATAGATTTGGTATGCCAAGAAAAACCTATGGGAAACATCTATTTATCTTAGGTATCTGGTGATTAGGATATAAAAAATAGAGGAGGATATAATTAACAGTCACTTAGATGATAGATTATGAAATTCATGACTTTGGAAGGATAATTTCATGTCATGTTTGGATATCACCTTACTTTCCTGAATCATATAAGGCATGGGGTGAATTTGATGAATTGAAATTGTGATACCTTCAAGAGTTTAATGATAAATTTGAAGTCTATATAAGCATGGTGTGTGGTAAAATATTCGGGCTAACATCCCTAGAGGTAAAGTATGGAGCTGAAGAAAACATAAACCTAAATATGGATAATGACGGTAAAGCTCTAAATGATGTGGTCCTTATTTGCTTACTTGAAAATGATTATATGAAATATTTTATCTTGTTTTAAGTAAAGTGTCTTAAATTAGTGTTCTAACATTCTATAGATAATTTAGAGGTAATTTATTTTGGCTAATCATATGTATTAAGTATGTCCTTAAAAGTTTTCTTATATAGTATGCTATGATATTTTGTGAAGGGTTGAGGCCCTAATCCCCTTCTCACCATTAATACAAAACATTATTGTTGTTATTTCATGAATGCTATATTCATTAATATTGATCTGATTAGCGAATGCTCTAATATTGTGTTTGAATAAGATCTTGTATATTGGAACCTATAATTTAGTTTAGCTAAATAGCCATAATATTTAAAGCAATTGCATGAATATAAAAAAGAAGAAAAACCCTTCCTACAATAAAAATAATAGTAATTTATTCACCCTAAGGAAGGTTAAGGAAGGTATTAAAAAATTGGTAATAGGAAATATTTATAGCATGGATGGACTATAGCAAGAATAATTAAAATAGGGAATAGAGGAGTTAGCCTAAAATACCTACTCCGTTTGGTATTCCATCAATTGCCCATTGATCAAATGATTTACTTGGTTCAGCTAATCCTCGTATACCTCTAGTCAAGATTATGTCATAATATATGTCTATATAAGCTCGATGATATGACCAATTATATATGATATTGATCGATTGGTCCCAGATACTCTTCATCTGAGGATGTGTTCTATCCTGTACATCCTGTGGTAAGAAATGAATAGGTCTATATAGACCATAGGCCATCAATATACCGGGAAATGCTATACCAACTGAGGGGATTGCATCTGTGAAAGATTCGGACCAATTCTCCGGATGGTTCTTATAGAAATGGTTCATCGATGGAGTCAACCATTGAGTTAATATATCATAACTCATTTCTCCTCGAAAAAAAGGAACTCCTATCAATCCAACGAACAGAGTAAATATTCCTAATACAACTAACGGGAATAGCATTGTATTGTCCGATTCTTTTGGGTATGCAAAATATCCTTTATTGAAGAAAGGATAAGGGGCAACCAAATTCCCCTTCTTTTTAGAGAATTGTCCCATCTTATCTGAAATTTTCAATGTTTCTTTGGAGAAGCAGTTCTTCGTTCCTGTAAATTGAGACGATATAGAATCCATTCTAGTTCTACTGAATGCGCTGGATTCCCCCACTCCCCACATAGAAGTGGAATAGAGCATAATATGGTCGTCATATGAATTAACTAAATTAATACGGAAGTCCCCTTCAAAAGTAAGTAAATACATACGAAACATATAAAAGGCAGTTAATACTGCTGTGAACCAAGTTATTCCCCCGAGAATGGGGGAATATAACTTACTATCACTAAGAATTTGGTCTTTGGACCAAAAACAAGCAAAAGGTGGAATACCAGAAAGAGAAAGTGTCCCTAAAAGAAAAGTTATTCCTGTAATTGGCATGTATTTCCTCAAACCACCCATAAGAGCCATATTCTGACTTTTATCGGGACAATATCCAACAATGGGTTCCATGGAATGAATCACTGATCCAGATCCTAGGAACAATAATGCCTTAGAATAAGCATGTGTAATCAAATGGAACAAAGCAGCTCGATAAGAATCGATACCTAGAGCTAACATCATATAACCTAATTGAGACATAGTGGAATATGCCAAGCCTCTTTTAAGATCTTTTTGAGCGAGAGCCATTGTAGCTCCCAATAGAGCTGTTATTCCCCCTGTCCAACAGATGAGATTCATTATTAAAGGTATAGCTCTGAAAAGAGGAAACAATCGAGCTACAAGAAAAATTCCTGCTGCTACCATAGTGGCGGCATGTATAAGAGCTGAAATAGGAGTAGGTCCTTCCATAGCATCAGGTAACCATACATGAAGTGGGAACTGTGCAGATTTGGCCACTGGGCCTAAAAATAAGAGAAAAGCACACGAAGTAACAAAGAATGAACTAACTCCATCATTGGTGATCAATTCGTTCAATTTTTCGGACAAATATTGAAATTCGAAACTACCTGTTACCCAATAAAAACCTAGTATTCCTAATAAGAGTCCGAAATCCCCTGCGCGGTTAGTTATAAACGCTTTTTGACAAGCATTAGCCGCACTGGGTCGCGTAAACCAGAAACCTATCAATAAATAAGAACACATTCCTACTAATTCCCAAAAAAGATAGATTTGTACTAGATTTGGACTAATCACTAGTCCCAGCATAGAAGCATTAAAAAAATTAAGATAAGCAAAAAATCTCACATATGCTTCATCATGAGACATATAATTATCACTGTAGATCATAACCATGGTTCCAACAGTAGTAATTAATACCAACATAATGGAAGTAAGTGGATCCATCAAATAGCCCAACTCCAAGGAAAAATTATTATTGATGATCCAGGACCAGAAATATCGATGGATGGGACCGCCGGTAATGGATCCTACTCTGGATACGGAAATACCCACATTAATGGCAGGTTTCATTCCGGCATTGAATAGATCCGCCGATAAGAAAATTTGTCCATCGGTAATGGAAATTACATTAGTAGGAATATAAGCTGATACATCTCCAGCTTGAGTCTCAACTATTGGTAAAGCAGTCAAACTCCCTCCACCTAACTGAGAATTTAATTTAGCTGCTCTTTCCAAGAGACGGGAATGCAAATAGAAAACATCTCCTGGGTAAGCTTCCCGGCCAGGTGGTCTTCTTAATAGAAGAGACATTTGTCGATAAGCTTGTGCTTGTTTGGAGAGATCATCATAAATTATTAATGTATGTTGTTCTTTATACATGAAGTATTCGGCTAAAGCTGCTCCTGTATAAGGAGCAAGATATTGTAATGTAGCAGGAGAATCCGCATTTTCCGCTACCACAATTGTATATTCCATTGCGCCACAGTCTCGGAATGTATTAACTACCTGAGCTTCAAGAGGATTTTTAACAACATCATTGCAAATAGATTTCCAAGGTTAATACCTATTTTTAAAGCTATTTACATGTATGGAAGAGTAGAAGCAAGAAGTCGGTAGAAGAATAAAGAAAGTGGAAAAAATGAAAAGCATATTCTAGACCAAAATACTCAACAACAAACCATGTCATTACTTTGACACATATTATTAAAAGATATGGAATAATAAAAAGAAGTTTATTTTTATTTTGTGGAGTTGGACAAAAGCTTTTGATATGAAATAAAATATAGAGTACAATGGAGGACCTAGATACACTAGAACAATATAGAGTAGTAAGTCATATACTTTATGAGGATTATCAAGCTAAAAATAAAACTCAATCAAGCCTTTAAAAATATTTTATAAGTGACATATAGGTTAAACAAGGATGCTCACTATCTATTAACTTATTAAATGAATATAATAACAAATTTAAAAAATGGCTAAACTTGAGAGGCAAGGATGGTGTTCATATGGTAGAATATGTAGTGAAGCTTCTCTTATATGCATACAATTGCATCTTCCTTTTTTTAAGATAAAACCCCTTGTAGGGCTGCCTTGGTCTGAGAGACCATGACCAGGGGGTTCTACATCGTCAAAGTCACCCGGGAGTCGCACTCGGCCCTGCCTACACCAACATTATCAATTAGATTTTGGGTACCCAATTCAACTTTTTGGTAGGGTGGAGATCCGAACCTGGGACCTCCCTTAGAGGATTACCCTCTTCTCTCCAACTCACCTACAACACATGGGTAAAACTAGTGCTAGGGAGAATCGAACCATGAATCTTTACTTCACAAATGGCTTAGCATGAATCTAGCCACCGTTGGGCTACCCTGGTGGATACATACAATTTCAAATTCAACATAAGGTCCTCAATGTCCTAGATCACTTTCGCAAGGAGGCAAGAATGCAAGTAAAGACACAAAACCAATATTTTATATTCTTCAACAAAAATAAAAAATCATTTAAATTTTTAATTGGAAAGGATCTCTTGAAAGAAGTTGCAAAGTACAAATATCTTGGGATAAAATTCAATAATATGCTCAATTTGGAAGTGTATAGGAAAATAATATTTGTAGGATGAGAGAATATTTCTTACATTGAAAAAATATAAGTAAATAGATCAACTTATGGGACTAAAAAATTATAAAAGTTGCAATTGGTCTATTAGTGGTATTCGATGGTACTATATGGATTTGAAGTATGGGCTAGCAACACAATAATCTTAAAAAATGAAGAACTATATAATTACAAATAATTTCAAAATAAAAGCTTTAGTTCCATATAAAATTCTATTAGTAGAAGCAAGTATGTTCTCTATATAGGTAGTTATTATGAATTATCTTCTAGGATATATAAAAGAAATTGAACAAATAGTTGTAAATAGATGACCTGAGGTTATAATAGAAGATTTGAACGAGGAAAAGAAAACATGGATGAAACAAAAAAGGTAGATGAGAAGTGTTGGTAGTTTAATAGTTGTAGAGTACCTAAATGAGCATAACCTATATCTCAGGTTTCCTTTTGCACGACTGAACTTTTCAGTGGACGTCCCGTGCAGAGATATCCTCAATTGTGGGCATCTTTGGCGGGTTGTTGCTTATTGTTTTAGCAGGCCTGTTTGCAATGCGAGGAAAAGTGACGTCCACGCTTTTTGGGAATCCAGTCCTCCATGGGAGCCCATACGAAGGTATTTTCGGAACATTGTTGAATTTCGTCCAGTAATTCTGTACAAGGAATGTTTTTGATGTCATATTGGTCAGCCTTTTCACTGAGATAGGGAAGGCACTCGAAAGGGTTTTAAAATGAATAGAAGTCTGAGAATAACAATCCTATCCGTCTGTTCATTCTCTAGATTTGTGGTTTTTTATAATAATTGTGAACAACTGGCATAAAATTATACTTGTCTTATGCAATTTTCCTCTTAAATGACTTTCAAATACATTATACAGGAGATCGGCACATTGAGGAAGGCTCACTGATCAATCACGATCAGCATAAAATATTTAATTTGGAAACACTGATAGCTGCAACCACAAATTTCCACGAGAATAACAAGCTCGGAGAGGGAGGATTTGGTGCTGTATACAAAGTAAATTTTATTTTTACCCCTTTTTTTTCAGATCTATTTTACAAGTTTCTTGAATCTAAGAAGATTTTCAATATATTTTTAATTTTTGTATAAGCAGCTTATTTTTCTTATTAAAGAAGACCGGTTCTTTGGTGTATTACATGTTTATTATCTTTAGTCTTATATTCACATTTAAACAGTGAATATGAATATTTTACCCTAATGTTTAATATATTTTACAACAAATCACAAAATTTAGGTACATATATATATAGCTGCTTCCTATATGAGCCCAGTTCAGATTGTGAAACTTAACTATACTTACTGTTTGGATGTTTTGTTCACCCAAGGGTACTATGCCAGATGGAAAAGAAGTGGCAGTGAAGAAGCTATCCCTAAAATCTAAGCAAGGAAGAAAAGAGTTTCTAAACGAGATTAAGCTGGTGGCTAAAATTGAACATAGGAATCTTGTAAATCTCCTTGGATGTTGCGCAGAGGGACTTGAAAGGTTGCTTGTCTACGAGTACCTGCCAAATAAGAGCCTGGATAAAATGTTATTCGGTGACTGTTTCTCTCTCTTGTAACGTAACAGTGCAATTGATAAATTATGCTGCGATGTCGTAAATGAGATTGACGATCATTCTTACTTGTTTGCTCACTATTTATTACCGATGAACACAGATCCACACAGAGGCAGAGAGCTTGACTGGCAAAAGCGTTTCAATATAATAATTGGAATAGCTCGTGGGCTTCTGTACCTGCATGAAGATTCTCAAATGCGGATAATTCATCGAGACATTAAAGAAAGCAACATCCTCCTGGACGGAAAAATGCATGCCAAAATAGCAGACTTTGGCTTAACAAGACTATTTGCTGAAGATGAGACTCATGTTAGCACTCAAGTTAAAGGAACCTTGTAAGAATCTGCATTATACTAACAGACTCTAAATCTTCTATTTGCTCTGTTTGTAATTTCCTTAGATGGCACAATCCTATCATTGAAAGTCCTTTAAAGTAGTTGTTTTATGAGGTTTCATAATTAACAGATTTTAGGAACTTGCATATGCTTAATTATATCATATTTCCATGCTGTTAAGTACTCTAATTGAGTTTTTTCTTTAAATATAATTATACAGCGGTTATATGGCACCAGAGTATGCCATGCATGGACAATTATCTGTTAAAGCCGACGTTTACAGCTTTGGCGTTGTACTTCTGGAAATTGTATGCGGGAGAAAGAACACAGAGTTTAAGTTGTCTCTAGATTTCCAAAGCCTTTTAGAAATGGTAAGACATTATTTTGAATTTTTGTATCTGAGCACGCTTTTTTTTTCTTTTCTTAAATTCATAATTATAAAGTTTGCTTGTTACATTCACATGCAAATTAGTTTAATTATGCAAAAGATTCAAATCATGACTGTTTTCCACCATAATTCAATGTTTGTACTCCAACATAAGTCTAAAACTAAATTGCAGAGGGTTGGCTTCTCAAGTGGTGGAGGTTTTAAGAGCTTGAGAATTGATAATATTTATTTATGCAGGTATGGATATCGTAAAGGAAACATCGTCGATGTAATTAACAGAGCAATAGTTGAAAGTTGCCCTCATGAGCAAGCCTTCAGATGTGTTCATGTTGGCCTTCTCTGTACACAGGCGGATGCGTCACTTCGTCCTCTGATGTCTAGCGTATATTCCATGCTTTCAAACCCTACTATGATCAATCTACCAGATGCCACAACGCCCGCCTTTGTGAATGTTACACATAATAACGCTCAGTCACATACATCCGGGAACACAACCTCAACATCTATAATATTATCTATATCATCAGGAACTCCTGTAGTGCATGCATCAATCAATGATGCATCCATAACTGACGTAGTTGCCAGGTAATGCGACCTTGCTGTTTGTGGAGGCTCTTGCCTTGCCACGCTGAGGGATATGTACGAAGGTTTCGCATGTTTATTTATTTTAGTGTAGTCTCCAGTCCAAGTAAAACAATTGTGACGCCATATAACTATTTAGTTATAGTTTTAAAGGTCTGGATTGGTAAGTCCAGAGTTTTTATTAAAAAGAAATTTAAGTTTAAATTTTTAAAGGTAAGTTTTGTTTGGAGTAAAAGTGTGTCCATCAATCTTATAAAACTTTTTAATTTGAAGAACAAGATACTATAAAAATTATAAAAAAAAAACTCCAAAATTTAAATAAATAAATACTATTTGATTGTCTATTTGCCACATATTTGACGCAAGTTTCAGGTAGAAAGGGAATACTTTTGAAGAATCAAATATGGGTGAGAGCCTAAACTTAATGCTATAGGCGTAACTTAAAAGC
The DNA here is from genome assembly GCA_028583015.1 of Wollemia nobilis. Taxonomy (NCBI): domain Eukaryota; kingdom Viridiplantae; phylum Streptophyta; class Pinopsida; order Araucariales; family Araucariaceae; genus Wollemia; species Wollemia nobilis. Next base: position 3,896,908 of record JAQPPZ010017109.1, read on the forward strand.
GATACACGAAAGTAGACCTACACTTTTGGTTCTTATGATTCTAAGTTTATTATACATCTTTAAAAGTTTATATATTTAAAAGTAAATAATATATAAATTATTTTCAAAAATTAAAACCAAAATTAAAGGACAAGCGAACAAAATGGTATATAAGGGAGGTATGGGTATTAATGGTAAAGTTTTAAATTATAATAATTATAATTGAAAAGAAATACGTAAATTTTTTTATGTTAATGGTGGGATATCACGATGGAAGAGTGGAAGAGTCTAATTTATAGAGTGATGGATTTTTAGGGAATTTTCTAGAAACATAACCAAGACATGATTGTGGGATAAGAAGGTTCTTTTAGAATTTTTTATGCTTTGATATATAAATCTATGTTTTTTTAGGAATATGTTTCCATGTTTTTAGGATTTATTTTTTATTATGTTTTGTTTTTAAGCATTTTTTATTTTATGTGATGAATGTTTAGGAATAAATATTGTATGTATGGTTTGGTTTCAATATCGGTTAGTTATTAGAATATAATATTTTGGAGTAGGAATATGTTGTGATGAAAAAGTCGAAGATACTTGAAAGAAAAATTTGTGAATATGTAGTGATGAAAAAGTCGAAAGATACTTGAGAGATTTTTTTGTTATTGATCGATGTACGATGATAGAGTCGAAGAAGATCGGAACTTGGTGAAAACTTGTATTAACGTTTGTCTCCTTGACTGAACCCTGAATGGATTACCAATTATTGTGCCTAACTTTCTTCTCCACGCTAATAGGATTTGTTACCAAATTGAAATTACTATGTCGGTTGAGACTTGAATTACGGGGAGGAAGGCAATAATGAAATAAAAGCTTCTAGCAAAAATACCTCTTTGAAAATTTGAAAGAATAATTTTCTAATTTTAGGGTTTTATAATATTTTAAAGAAAAAATATAGGTCATTCATGTGCTATATTTAGGGTTTTTTACTCATCTGTGGAGAAGTTGTGCATATTTTAGGGTTTATAGTGAAGATTTGGGACAATCATCGTCATTCGATGATAAGCCAAACTCTATAGTGGAGAAGCATTTGGGTACAAAAAATTAGTTTACATGGGATGTGAAGCTTCTACGATGGATGAAACTTCATCCCTCAATACTCTTGAATCTCAAGTTCCCTTGACTCCCCTTGGGAGCCTTGCAAACAATTCCATGGAGAAGCCTACAAATCCAGAGAGTGAGTAGAGCTTATCAGAGGATAACATTGTTGACTCGTCAAACGCTAATCCAAAAACACTTTGACTGGATGTAGAGCATGGTAAGCCCCTTTCAGTTGTTCTTCCTGATTCCTTTTTTGAAGTAGCTAATGATTTATCTGAACGTATTATCATTTTATTTTTTTACGAGGGATACCACTTGAGGTTGATTTTCTCAAATGGGTTAGGAGGATTTGGGAAAACACTATAGGCTGGGCAGTTGAGGCCATTTGAGGGTTGGGAAGGGGGTACATAGCAGTCTCCTCTGCAAATCCTAAACATGCCAAAAAAACCCTCCAATATGAAACTTGGGTTATTTATGGGTAAACTTGTTATTTGCAAGGCTGGTCTTTGGATTTTCACCCAAAGGATCCCTTTAGGGTAAAATACCCTATTTGGATAGAGTTGCCCTTTTTATCTCGTTCATGGCACCCCTTTATCAATAAAATTGTTATTATTCTTGGTAAGATATTGTGGTCTCACACTATGTCATAAAAATTGTCTAACTATAGACTGCACCCTCGTATTTATGTAGAAATAGATATTTTCAAGTCGTTGCCCCCTTCCCTTGACCTTAATGGGCTAGGTTTCCATTTTAGTCAACCTCTTATCTACCTTAACTTACCTAATGTATGTTTTACTATAGAGAAGTTGGACACTTGATCAAAAAAATTCTGAAAAATTAGCTAAAAAAGAACAAACGGAAGCTATTGCTAAAGAAATTACAAAAAAATCCCAACTAATGGCCCTCAAATGAAAACTGCATTTGAAAATTTAGTCAATAACTTCCCTATCGATGGCCCTCAACACCCTCTAGTTCCTGATAAACCTTATCCTTCTTAGGTCATTCCCCTAAGAATCCTCTTGCCTCATCATCAAATACTCTTGTTAATCCATAAGCCCAACAAACTTCAGACATGAATCTTGAGTTAGCTCTCATTCCTTCACTACAACTCTTGAAAGATAGTCTTATGATAGATGGGTGGAGAATGGTAGGCAAGCGCCAGTGTTCACCAACCCCTCCAAAATCACACCATCCATATAGAGTAAAAAACTCTTTGTCAAAGATATTGCTAGATTCATCTCTCAAATTTCTCAAAATAAGGTTCTTAATCAACAAATCCTTTTGGACAACACGCAATTGTTGCCATTCGATAACAAGCCCAACTTTGCAGTGGAGACGTATAGAAAAATAGTTCGCATGGGATGTGAGGTTTCTATGATGGATAAAACTCCATCCCTCAATGTTCTTGAATCTCAGGTTCCCTTGACTCCCCTTGGGAACCTTGTAAACAATTCCATGGAGAAGCCTGCAAATTCAAAGAGCGAGAGGAGCTTACCAGAGGGTTACATTGTTGATCCATCAAACCCTAATCCAAAAACACCTCAACCACATGCAAAGCAAGGTAAGCCCCTTTAAGTTATTCTTCTTGATTCCTTTGCTAAAGTAGCTAATGACTTGTCTGAACATATTGTCATTTTATTTTATTTTTATAAGAGATACCACGTGAGGCTGAATTTCTCAAATGGGTCAGGGGAGTTTGGAAAAACACTAGAGGTTGAATAGTTGAGGCTATTCATGTTTTGGGAAGATGTTACATAGCAATATCCTTTGTGAATCCCGAACATGCAAAAAAAGTCCTTCGATATGGAACTTGGGTTATCTGCGGGTAAACTTGTTATTTGCAAGGTTGGTTTTTGGAATTTCATCCAAAGGGTACCTCTAGGGTAAAATACCCTTTATGGATAGAGTTGCCCTTTTTATCTCTTTCATGTTGCTCATTCCTCAATAAAATTATTGTTGTTCTTTGTAAGGTTTTGTGGTCTCACATGATGTCAAAAAAATTATCTAATTATAGAGTGCACCCTCGCATTTGTGTAGAAATGGACATATCCAAGTAGTTTCCCCACCCCTTGAACTCAATAGGGCAAGTTTCCAAGTTAGTCAACCTCTTGTCTATCTAAACTTGCCTAATACTTTTTTTTACTGTAGATAAGTTGGGAACTTGATCAGAAATTGCCTAAAAAAATTAGCTAAAAAGGAACAAATGGAAGCAACTACTAAAATAATTGTAAAAAAATCCCAACTAATGGCACTCATATGGAAGTTGTTATTGAAAATTTAGCCAAAAAATTCCCTACTAATGGCCCTCAACACCCCCTATTCCCAAAAAAACTTTTACTTATCATGTCATTCCTCCTAAGAACCCTCTTGCCTCTTCCACAACTCGGACTAAGTACTCAGACACACCTGTTAATCCTCATGCCCCACTAATTTCAATGACGAGTCTTGAGTTAGCTCTCATTCCTTCACTGTAACTCTTGAAAGATAGTCTTATGACATATGGGTGGAGAATGGTAGGTAACCAACAACGTTCATAAACCCCCCAAGATCACTCCATCCATTCAGAGGAAAAAACCCTCTATCAAAGATCTTGCTATATCCTTCTCTCAAGTGTCTCAAAATAAGGTTCATGCTCAATAAACCCATCTGGACAACACACAATTATTGTCAATCAATGAAAATAGTTTCCAGGATCTAATTCATAAGGTTGAGAAGCCTTTAAATCACCCCTCATGAATTTAAATCTTCAATCCTGGAATGTTAGGGGGCTCTCCCTCCCTTATCGTAAGTTTCAAGTTTGAAAAGTTGTTGCTGAAAATCATATTTATGTTCTTTTCCTTAAATAACTGAAATTCACTTGTCACACTCTCACCCATTGTATGGATATCATTGGTGGCGGATATGCATCTACCTTTACTACTTCTCATGTTAATGGTAGAGGAGGTGTTATCCTTTCCATAGCCAAGTCTCTTTGTTATGCTATTCTAGACCATGGTGAAGACCTTGCTCATCGTTGTATGTGGGTTACATTGACTCTTAACTCTCAGGTTATTGGATTTGGTTCTATCTATGCTCCTAAAGACCCTCCTAATCGTATAACCCTTTTGGAATGGTTAGTTATTTCTCTCCCTCCTGTAGAATGGATCCTTGGAGGTGACTTTAATATGATTGATAATCCTAGTGCCAAAATTTGGACTGGTAGTAGACCCCTTTCTAATGTTGATTTTGATAATTAGTTGTTTTTTCGTAATCATATAGGTGTGTATGACCCTCTCTTTGGTAAAGTCTCCTCTCATAAAGATAACTGGTTTACGTGGTCCAACTATCGTCATGGTTCTACTAGGAAGCTTGTTTGTCTGGATATATTTTATTTTAGAGATTATTTCGTGGATAAATTCTTCATCCACGAGCAATTTTGCATCCTTTCTCACACTAATTTATCTTATCACCTTCCTAAATTGTCTTCTATCCAAAATTGCTCTATCTCTCTTAATTCCATGCCACTTTCTTTCAAATTTAGTGTATCCCATCTTGATAATCCTATCTGTTGTTGCCTTGTAGAGCATGTCTGGAATGTATTTCCTAAACCAACTGGTAATACTGATTGGATCAAATGGTTTGAAATATTGATTTTCAATACAATTTCATCCCTTAAATGGTATGGGTGCTTTGTTTCCAAGAAGAAGAATATTCAAGAGAGTCACCTTCATAAGGAGATCTCTCATATTCATTCCATGCTTATGAAAGACCCTACTAACACTGTTATTCAATGTGATCTAGCTAATGTTGAAAATCAGGCTAGAGTTTGAGTTGTACCCTCCATAATGGATATTAGCTTTATGCAATGCTATTCATGGTCTATATTTTTTTAAGAAAGGAATTAATAAAATTAGAGATATTTGGAATTCGGGTAGTTGCTCAATTCGTACCTGGAACCAGATTTGCAATTATAGCTCCTTTCCCTCTAGGTTCAAAGAGTCTTATGGCTTAGTTCTGGCTTCCATCCCTTGTGAGGTCCTTATGAAGTTGAGAATAACTGCCCATAATATTTGGAATGACTAGAGGTGGCTTAATGGTCATAGAATCTCTTCCATTACATTTAGTTGGTTATACAAAAATCTTTTGTGTCCCCATTATTTATACTCTAAGCTCAATGTCAAGTGGCAAGTGAATTTTACCAATACCCAATGGCAATTTATTGCTACTTAAATTTGGAAAACTCTTGGATGACGAATTTTGCATAAAAAACTTCCAACTGTTGAAAGTTTGGCTACAATTTTACACATTCCCCCTTAATGCAATTTTTGTAATTCTTTATAAACTCTTATTCACTTGTTTTGGTTTTATGGCATGGCTAAAATTTTTTGGGATGTCTTCTACTCTTTTATTTTACCTATTTCACTAAATCTTGGAAGCTTTCTTTGCTTGGTTTTTTTCAACTGGATCAGTGCCCCAAACTCTGGGATGTTTGTAGACTCATCCTTCTCAAGCACATTTAGGAGTGTAGATGCAAAAAGGTGTTTACAAGGTCTACTCCTCCATGGGATATAGTTTTGGCAGACTTGACCTTTGATATTTTGTTACATGTGAAACACATTCATTCCCAAGTCTATGGAACTTCCAACACACCTCAAGATGTTATTGAAAGACTTCATCAACTTTCTCATATGATTAAGGATTTTTCTCACTATCCCTTAAATTATTCGATTTATAAATTGATAATTTATAAAAATGGCTAAACTTGAGAGATGAGAATGATGTTCATATTGTAGAATATGTAATGAGGCTTCATGTATATGCATATAATTATAAGATAATCATAAGGGGGCTAAGAGAGCACTTGAGGGTCCTAGATCACTTTTACAATGAGGTAGAAATGTAATCAAATACCAACAAATCCATATTTTTATATTCTCCAACAAAAACAAAAAGAACCACTTAAATTTTAACTTTTAAGGGGATCTCTTAAAGAATTTAAAAAGTACAAATATCTTGGGATAAACACCAATAATAAGCTTAGTTAGGAAGTGTATAGAAGGAAAATTATTTTTGAAGGCCAGGAGAGGACTTTTTACATTGTAAAATAGAAGTAAATAGGTTAAATTACGAGAATAGTTTTATCTATTACTAGTACTAATGGTGCTATATGGATGTTAAGTATGGCCTAGCAACACATCAAATTTCAAATCAAAAATTATCTAATTACAAATAATTTCAAAATAAAATTTTTAGCTCCATATGAAACTCTTTTAGTAGAAGCAAGTACTTTCTCTATCAAGGAAGTTGTTTTGTGTTATCTTCTAAGATATCTACAAAAATTAAACAATTAGTTGCAAATGGATTTTTTTTATTAGATAAAATGAAGGAGTTTTGAAAGGGTCTCCAAACAATTAGTTGCATAAATATGGCCTAAAGTTAAAATAGAAGATTTGAGTAAGAGATATAATACATGTATGAAAAAAATCATGTGGATGAACAAACAAAATATTTACCTAAATAAATGTTGAGATGATAACAAAGACATAAAGATATTTGCTAAGAAAAAATTCCAAACAGTTATGTTGATAAAGAACTTATCAAGTAAGAGAGAACATAATCTTACTAAATTTAACGCTACATACAATCACCATTAAAAAGATCATATAAAAGTAAAGATCAATTAAAGAACAATATGTCATGATCCAATTACAAACCATCTCAGCCAACTTAAATGTAAAATAGACAAATAAAAAAAACTGAAAAAAAAATAATTAAAGAAAATATGCATATTTTACATATCAAATGTAGCTAAAATAAAAAAACATTTTATTTTAGAATAAAATACTTACAACTATATCACACTAGTCATATTAATATTTTAACAATAAAATTAATACAAAAATTAAAAATAAATATTATCAAGATCAATAACAACTCACATTGAAAATATTATATTTAAATTTAATTTTTTTTTAAGTAGTAAACACAACTACTACTCCACAACCCTACAAGAGTACGAATAAAATCCTCTTATTTTTCCAATCCTTGTCAAACAATTTGGAAGAAAGCCACAGGCCCTTTACCCACTCGCACCATCGCACCACCGAACAAAACAAACATCAATATTGTCCACAAGTCTAACAGAAAGGGGTTGTAGGTAAACATTGTATTCGATGGTTTCATGTATGATGTATAAATATCAGTCAAACGAGAATCATCCATATGGAAGACAGCCACAAGCCCTTTACCCACTCGCACCACTTAACAAAACAAACATCAATATTGTCCACAAGTCTAAGAGAAAAGGGTTGTAGAAACATCGTAATGTATAAATATCAGTCACACGAGAGTCAGCCATGGAATAATGTATAAATATCAGTCACACGAGAATCAGCCATGGAATATGCGGTACTAGTCTCCTAAAAAGTAGGAAGGGGTTCGGTAGGGATAACGCAATAGTGTAATGGTTAGGGGATAATGCAATGGTCTACATATGCCATAAATACATTCTCATTTAGATGTTAACGAGTTAGGTAGTGTGATATGACAATGGTCTACATTCTCATACATCCAAAATGTTTATTTTCAGTCTAACCCCTTTGTCATTATTAACTTGTTTATTTTCAGTCTAACCCCTTTGTCATTATTAACTTTAACAACCTTGTTTCCTCGGCATTTTTTATAGAGATGTCGGCGATTTACAGGGAGCTTAATTGAGCCACTCCCGCGGTGCTGGACATTCAAGACTCGATATGGAGATCATCTTCAAATTCAATAGAAGAGATTCGTGGCCATATATTTTACTGAAAAATGTTTTGCTTTTGTTCTGTGTTGGTTCCTTCTACATTACTTCCTATGTGCAGATGTGCAACGCACAAGATGACCTGCAACTTGACCTGCATCTTTGCAACAATAATAACTATACAAATGCAAAAACATTCGAGAGCAATTTGAATACAGTTCTAAATAATCTTGTGCGACATACATCATCATCAGGTGGTTTCAGTACTTCTGTTTCCGGCCAAAGTCCAGATCAAGTTTTTGGCCTCCTCCAATGCAGGGGAGACGTATCGGTGGAGGAATGCTACAACTGTTCAACAGATGCAATAACGGCTATTCGAGAATCGTGCGGGAATGCCGTAGGCGGTAAAGTTTGGCTCCCCAAATGTTTTGTGCGTTACGAGAACTACAACTTCATTGGAGTATTGGACATGAGTTACCCCGACGCGATCTACAACAGAGGTAGGCCCACGGATCCTGAAGCCTTCGGCAAGGCCGTAAGAGAACTTCTCACAAATTTGTCTGATGCCGCCCCGTCGCCTGATTCACCGCATCCGGAAGAAACGCCAGCCGATTCACCACCGTCAACACAATCCAAGACAACAAGTAGTATGTATTTGAACGCATCTTGGTTGGGCTCTACATGATTAATGCAAAGATATGAAGTATTGGTAGTTTAATAGTTGTAGAGCACCTAAATGAGCATAACCTATATCTGGGGTTTCCTTTTGCACGACTGAACTTTTCAGTGGACGTCCCTTGCAGAGAAATCCACAATTCTGGGCATCTTTGGCGGGTTGTTGCTTATTCTTTTAGCAGGCCTGTTTGCAATCCGAGGAAAAGTGACGTCCACAATATTTGGGAATCCAGTCCTCCATGGGAGCCTATACGAAGGTATTTTCGGAACATTGTTGAATTTCGTCCCGTAATTCTGTATAAGGAATGTTTTTGAGCGATGTCATATTGGTCTGTCTTTTCACTTCACTGATATAGGGAAGGCACTCGAAAGGGTTTTAAAATGGATCTGATATAGGGAAGGCACTCGAAAGGGTTTTAAAATGGATAGAAATCTGAGAATAACAATCCTATCCGTCTGTTCATTCTCTAAATTTGTGGTTAACAACTGGCATAACATTAGGCATAAAATTATACTTGTCTTGTACAATTCTCCTCTTAAATTACTTTCAAATATATTATACAGGAGATCGGCACGAAGTCTCGCTCATCAATCGGGATGAGCACATCATATTTAAATTGGAAACACTGATAGCTGCAACCGCAAATTTCCACGAGAATAACAAGCTTGGAGAGGGAGGGTTTGGCACTGTATACAAAGTAGATTTTTCTGACCTCTTTTATTTTCACATCTATTTTATAAATTTCTTGAATCTAAGAAGCTTTCCAATCTATTTTTAATATTTGTTGAAGCAGCTTATTTTTCTTATTAAGGAATGCGGGTTCTTTGGTGTCTTATATATTATCTTCAGTGTAATATTCATATTTAAACCAGTGTTTCCAAACTCGCAACCCGCGAGAAACTCGGAAGGCTAATTTTGGCAAATTCTTGGCAACTTGGCAAAATCTCGGAAAACAAAATGGAAGAATTTTACAAAAAATTTCTTGAAAACCTCCTGCCATTTATAAATTTCACAAAACTAATAACTTGTTTTTTGAAAACCTCTGCCATTTATATTCAATACCTCTTTCATTTGTATGGAACAACCCTCTGCCATTTATATCCAAAACTTCTCCCAACCTCAAAAATACCAAACATGAAAAACAAACACATTATCAAAAACAATGACTGTATAGGGTTTCTCCTATAAATATTCTTAAATATAGAATCATACATGTAATCCCTGCTCTACCTCTCCTCAATCTCGGCCCCCGGCCCCTACCTCGAGCCGTACGAATTTCGGCCCTTGTCTCTCCTCTGCCCCTGCCTCTCCCCTGCCTCTATCCGTACGAGTTTCGGCGAGTAATCGCCGAGTACTCGGCGAATAATGGCCGGGTAACTCGCGGCGACTTGGCCCAAGTTTTTTTATTACCGCTGACCCATGAGTTTCGCGAGTACTCGCGGTTACTCTGCAAGTTTGGAAGCACTGTTTAAACAGTTAATATAAATATTTTCCCAATGTTTAATATTTTTTTTATGGCAAATCACAAAGTCTAAGTACGTATATATAGCTGCTTTCTCTATAATTGCAGATCAGATTGTGAAACTTAACTCTACTTACAGTTTGGATGTTTTGACCACCGAAGGGTATTATGCCAGATGGAAAAGAAGTAGCCGTGAAGAAGCTATCCCTAAAATCTACGCAAGGAAGAAAAGAGTTTCTGAACGAGGTTAAGCTGGTGGCTAAAGTTCAACATAGGAATCTTGTGAATCTCTTTGGATGTTGCGCAGAGGGATTTGAAAGGTTGCTTGTCTATGAGTACCTCCCAAACAGGAGCCTGGATAAAATACTATTCGGTGACTGTTTCTCTCTCTTGTAACGGAAGAGTGCAATTGATAAATTACGCTGCGATTTCTTAAACAAGATTGACGATCATTCTCACTTGTTTGCTCACTATTTATTACCAATGAATACAGATCCACAAAGAGTCACACAACTTGACTGGCAAAAGCGTTCCAATATAATAATTGGAATAGCTCGTGGGCTTATGTACCTGCATGAAGATTCTCAAATGCGGATTATTCATCGAGATATTAAGCCAAGCAACATCCTGCTGGACGGAAAAATGAATTCCAAAATAGCAGACTTTGGATTAGCAAGACTATTTCCTGAAGATGAGACTCATGTTAACACCCGAGTAGCAGGAACCTAGTAAGAATCTGCATTATACTTACAGGCTCTAAATCTTCTATTTGCTTCTGTTTGTAAGCACAATCCTATCTTAGAATCTGCTTTAAAAATAGTTGGTTTTATGAGGTTTCATAGTCAACAGATTTTAGGAGCTTGTATATACTTTATTATATCATATTTCCATGCTGTTAAGTACTCTAATTAAGTTTTTTCTTTAAATATAATTATACAGCGGTTATATGGCACCAGAGTATGCCATGCATGGACAATTATCTGTTAAAGCCGACGTTTACAGCTTTGGTGTTGTACTTCTGGAAATTGTATGCGGGAGAAAGAACACAGATTTTAAGTTGTCTCTAGATTTCCAAAGCCTTTTAGAAATTGTAAGACATTATTTTGAATTTTTGTATTTGAGCACGGGTTTTTTTTCTTTTCTTAAATTCATAATTATAAAGTTTGCTTGTTACATTCACATGCAAATTAGTTTAATTATGCAAAAGATTCAAATCATGACTGTTTTCCACCATAATTCAATGTTTGTACTCCAACATAAGTCTAAAACTAAATTGCAGAGGGTTGGCTTCTCAAGTGGTGGAGGTTTTAAGAGCTTGAGAATTGGTAATATTTAAGAGCTTGAGAATTGGTAATATTTATTTATGCAGGTATGGATATCGTACAGTAAAGGAAACATCGTCGATGTAATTGACAGAGCAATAGTTGAAAGTTGCCCTCATGAGCAAGCCTTCAGATGTGTTCATGTTGGCCTTCTCTGTACACAGGCGGATGCGTCACTTCGTCCTCTGATGTCTAGCGTATATTCCATGCTTGCAAACCCTACTATGATCAATTTACCAGATGCCACAATGCCCGCCTTTGTGAATGTTACACATAATAACGCTCAGTCACATACATCTGGGAGCACAACCTCAACATCTATATCAATATCTACATCATCAGGAACTCCTGTAGTGCATCCACAACTGATGTAGTTGCCAGGTAATGCGACCTTGCTGTTTGTGGAGGTTCTTGCCTTGCCACACTGACGGATATGTACGAAGGTTTCGCATGTTTATTTATTTTAGTGTCGTCTCCATTCCGATTAAAACAATTGTGACGCCATATAACTATTTAGTTAAGAGGCTGTGGATTGGTAAGTTGGGAGAATAAGATTTAAATTTTTGAGGGTAAGTTTTATTTGGGGTAAAGGTAAGTATTAGTTTTTTATTTGAGTACAAAACAAAGTATTAAGATTCCTTATATAAAATTAAAAAATAAATACTATTTGATTGTCTATTTGCCACAAATTTGACTCAAGCTCCACGTAGAAAGGGAATGCTTTTGAAGAATCAAATGTGGGTGAGAGCCCAAACTTAATGCTAGAGGCGTAACTTAAAAGCGTTAGAAGAAAGTAGACCTACACTTTTGGTTCTTATGATTCTAAGTTTATTATACATCTTAAAAGTGTATAGGGTTAAAAGTAAATAATATTGAAATTATCTTTAAAGATTAAAACTAAAATAAAAGGGCAAGTGAACAAAATAGTATATAGGTGGAGGTAGGGTATTAATGATGAACTTTTAAATTATAGTATATATAATTGAAAATAAATAAATGATTTTTTTTTATGTTAACAGGGATATTAAGATGAAAGAGTAATCTAAAGAGTGATAGATTTTTTAGGGAATTATAGAGTGGTAGATTTTTTAGGGAGGGAATTTTTCAGAAACATAACCAAGACATGATAGTTTGTACAAGATGTAAAGCTTTTATGATGGAAGAAACTTCATCCTTCAATACTTTTGAATCTCGAATTCTCTTTACTCTCCTTGGGAGCCTTGCAAACAATTCCATGGAGGAGCTTGCAAATCTAGAGAGTGAGTGGAGCTTATCAGAGGATTACATTTTTGACCCATCAAACCCTAATCTAGCAACACCTCGACTGGATGCAGAGCACGATAAGCCTCTTTCCTTTGTTCTTCTTGATTTCTTTGCTAAAGTAGCTAATGATTTGTTTGAACATACTATCATTTTGTTTTCTTACAAGGGATACCACCTGAGGCTGATTTGCTCAAATGGGTTAGAGGTGTTTGGGAAAACACTATAGGATGGGTAGTTGAGGCCATTCGAGGGTTGGGAAGGGGGTACATAGCAGTCTCCTTTGCAAATCCTAAACATGTCAAAAAAGCCCTCAAATACAAAACTTGGGTTATTTGTGGGTAAACTTGTTATTTGCAAGGCTGGTCTTTGGATTTTCACCTAGAGGATTCCTCTAGGAAAAAATACCCTCTTTGGATAGAGTTGCCCTTTTTATCTCTTTCTTGTCACCCCTTTCACAATAAAATTGTTGTTGTTCTTGGTAAGGTTTTGTGGCCTCATACTATGTTAGAAAAATTGTCTAATTATAGAGTGCACCCTCGTATTTGTGTAGAAATAGATATTTCCAAGCCGTTGGCCCCCTCCCTTGACCTCAATGGGCCAGGTTTCCCTTTTAGTCAATCTCTTATCTACCTTAACTTACCTAAAGTATGTTTTTACTATAGAGAAGTTGGACACTTGATCAAAAAATATCTAAATAATTAGCTAAAAATGAACAAATGGAAGCAATCGCTAAAGAAATTGTAGAAAAACTCCCAACTAATGGCCCTCAAATGAATATTGCATCTAAAAATTTAGTCGAGAACTTCCCTTCTGATGGCCCTCAACACCCTCCAGTTTTTGACAGACCTCCTTCTTAGGTCGTTCCCCAAAGAATCCTCTTGCCTCATCATCAAATACTTTTGTTAATCCACAAGCCCCACCAAATTCAGCTGAGTCTTGAGTTAGCTCTCGTTCCTTCACCACAACTCTTGAAATATAGTCTTATGACTAATGGGTAGATAATGATAGGTAAGGGTCAACGTTCGTCGACCCCCCAAAATCACACCATCCATATAGAGGAAAAAACCCTTTGTCAAAGATCTTGCTAGATCTATCTCTCAAGTTTATCAAAAAATAAGGTTCTTGCTTAGCAAACCCATTTGGACAACACACAATTATTGCTAATCAGTGAAAATATATTCTATGCTCTAATTCACGAGGTCGAGCAGCCTTTAAATCATCCCTCATGAATTTAAATCTTCTATATTTGAATGTTAGGGGGCTCTCCCTCCCTTATCGTAAGTTTCAAGTTTGAAAAGTAGTTATTGAAAATCATATTTCTGTTTTTTTTCTTCAAGAACTGAAAGTCATTGGTCACACTCTCACCCATTATATGGACATCATTGCTGGTGGATATGCATCCGCCTTTTCTACTTCTCATATTAATGGTAGAGGTTTTGCCCTTTCCATAGCCAAGTCTCTTTGTTATGCTATTTTAGACCATGGTGAAGACCCTACTCATCGTTTTGTGTGGGTTATATTAGCTCTCAACTCTCAGGTTATTGGATTTTATTCTATATATGCTCCCAATGACCCTCTCAGTCGTATAACTCTATGGGAATGGTTAGTTGTTTCTCTCCCTCTTGCAGAATTGATCCTTGGAGGTGACTTTAATATGATTTAGAATCCTAGTGATAAAAGTTGGGCTGGTAGTAGACCCCTTTCTAATGTTGAATTTGGTAGTTGGTTGTTTTGTCGTAATCATTTAGGTGTGCATGACCCTCTCTTTGGTAAAGCCTCCTCTCATAGAGATAATTGGTTTATGTGGTCCAAATATCATCAAGGTTCTTCTAGGAAGCTTGTTTTTTAGGATAAATTTTATTTCAGTAATTATTTCCTAGATAAATTCTCCATCCACGAACAAGTTCGTGTCCTTTTTCACACAACTTTTTCTGATCACCTTCCTATATTTTTTTCTATCCAAACTTCCTCTATCTCCCTTAATTCCATGTTGCTTCCTTCCACATTAAATGTGTCCCACCTTGATAGTCGTGTCTGTTGCCACCTCATAGAGCATATTTGGAATAGATTTCCTCAATAAATTGGTAATATTGGCAAGATAAAATGGTTTGAAACAACAATTTCCAATACAATTTCATCCCTTAGATGGTATGAATGCTCTGTTGCTATGAGGAAGAAGAATCAAGAGAGTCACCTTCACAAGGAGATCTCTCATATTCATTTCATGCTTATGAAAGACCCTACTAACTTTATTGTTCAATGCGATCTAGCTAATATTGAAAATCAGGCTAGATTTTATGAGTCTTACCGTGCTAGAGTGGTGCAAGTTAGATCTTGCCTCAATTGGATCTCTCAAGGAGACAAAGGAACATAGTTTTTTTGTAACTACCTCAAACATAATTTTTTTTTGGAAAGGATCACTTAGTTGGAGGACCCTTCAAGTCATTCTCTTTTTTATTCTAAAGAGATCATGAATCTTTTTGTAGTTCATTTCTCTCAACCTTTTATAGCGGAGTTGAGGGATGACATCCAATGTATCTTAATGGAATATGTGTAGGCACACATTCCCTCCCTAGTAGACCCCATTATTTAGGATCAACTTGAATATCCTCTTTCTATGAACGATCTGCAAACTACCCTATTTTATATGAAGAATGACAAAGCTCCCAGTTTGGATGGTCTCCCAGTGGAGTTTTATAAAAAATTGGCATATTCTTTCCTCTGATCATCATCATGTTTACCTGGAAGCTCTCCATAATGGTTCCCTTAGAGATTATATTAATGCAGGGCTTATCAAGTTGATTCCTAAAGATACAACTCATAACCAAATATCCAATTGGAGACCTATTACCCTCAATATTTTGTACAAGATCATAGCTAAAGTTATAGCTTTAAAAATTAAAATCGTTGCTCAAGTGATTGTTCACCCAGAATAATTTGCTTTCCTTAAAGGACATTATATTTTAGATAAACTTATGATGGTCTGGGAAACTTCACAATGGGCTATAGACTCCAATCAAGATGCCCCCTTAGTTAAGTTAGATTTTGAAAAATCTCATGATAAAATCATATAGGATTTTATTCTTAGTATGCTTTCTTGGCTTGGTTTGTATCCAAAATTTTGTAATCAAATTGGTATGCTCTTTGGTGATGCTTCAGCTTCTGTTCAAGTTAATGGAGCTCTTTCTCCCTCCTTCCCTCTTCAAGGGTCTATCGGACAGGGTTGTTCTTGCTCCTTTTTGGTATGTTTTGGCTATTAATGCTCTTGGTTATCTTCTTCATAAGGTTCATTCTGATAACCTCATTCAAGGTATTAAGCTTTATGGGGATAATCATGCTCTTAACTCATATTTTGTTGATGATTCCCTTCTTTTTCTTCAAAATACCCAACAAGAGGTGGATACGGCTAAGGAAATTGTTCAACTATTTTGTGACATCTCTAGCTCTCATATCGACTCTAAAACTGAAGTCTTCTATACCTCTTCCTCTCCTCATGGATGCAACTCCTTGTATGAGTGGAATATCATCCCTCATGGTATGATTAAGTGTTATTTGGGAATTTCATTTGGGATTAATATCTCTCTTAAGGATATGTGGAACTGGGTTATGGAAAGACTTCAAAATGAATTTAATGCTTGGTCAGCTCGGTTTCTTTCCTTAGAATGAAGAATTCAAGTTGCAAATAAAATTATGGCAGCCTCTCATGTTTATTACTCCTCTTTTTGGATGGCCCCCAAGGTAGCCTATCACAAATAAATTTTGGCCATTCATAAATTTTTATGGACCAAATAGGATGGGGAGGTGGGAATGACTGTCATTTTATGAAAGATTTGTACTCAACCTAAGGCTTTAGGAGGTCTAGGCATTATTGATCCTCTTACCCAAAGCAAAATTTTGGTTGCTAAATGGGTTTCTAGAGCCATCACTAGTGATGAAAATTGGAAACACCTATTTTATTATAGAATCTCGCTAGCTACTCACAAAGGTAAATGGAAAGAAACCCCATGGGAGGATAAGGTCCTTAATGTGCCTTACTTTATGGTTAAAGGATCTATTCCAGTTACCCAAAGTTGGAATGTTTGGCAATCAGTTTCTCATTTATTGGCTTGGAAGTATGACTCCTTGAGACATGGTTTGAGCATCGGTCTAAATAGTCTTTGGTGGAATAAACTTATCCTCCATAATGATAAACCTTTAGCTTTATGCAATGATATTCAAGGTCTAGCTTTTTTGAAGAAAGGTATTAATAGAATTAAAGATATTTGGGATCCGGGTAGCTACTCAATTCTTAATTAAGACCAAATATGCAATTAATTTTCCCTTACCTCTAGGTTCAAAGAGTCTTATAGCTTAGTTGTGGCTTCCATCGCTTGTGAGGTCCTTATGAAGTTGGGAACAACTACCCATAATATTTGGAATTACTGGAGATGGTTTAATGATCATAAAGTCTCTTCCATTACTTCTAGTTGGATATACAAAAATCTTCTTTGTCCTCCTTATTTAGACTCTAAGCTCAATGTCAAGTGGAAAGTAAATTTTACCAATACCCAATGGCAATTTCTTGCTACTCAAATTTGGAAAACTCCTGTTGAATCCAAAAATATTCTTAGATAATGAATTTTGCTTCAAAAGATTCCAATTTCTGAAATTTTGGCTGCGATTTTACACATTTCCCTCAATGCAATTTTTGTAATGCTTTAGAAACTCTTATTCACTTTTTTTGGTTTTGTGACATGGCTAAACAATTTTGGAATGTATTCTACTCTTTTCTTTTTCCATATTTCACTAGATATTGGAAGCTTTCTTTGCTTAGTTTTTTTCAGTTGGATCAGTGTCCCAAATTTTGGGGTGTTTGTAGACTCATCCTTCTCAAGCACATTTGGAAGTGTAGATGCAAAAAGGTGTTTACTGGATTTTCTCCTCCATGGGATATAGTTTTAGCAGACTTGACCTTTGATCTTTTGTTACATGTGGGACGCATTCATTCCCAAGTCTATGGAATTTCTAGCACACCTTGAGATGTTATTGATAGACTTTATCATCTTTCTCATATAATTCAGCATCTTCAGAAGGTAAAACAGGAAACTAAAAAGAAGGCAGTTAACAATGATGAGTAGGTTCAGGTTTTGATTACTTCTATTTCTTCTTTGAAGACTTCAAAAGATATCATGGAAGACATGCCCAAAATTTCTTCATATAACAGACTCTCCCACAGATGAATGTTGATATCTAGTGTATTGTAGCAAGATATACCTATAGTATTTTTGTTGATATTAGCTTCTATTCTTATGTATATTCAATTATGTATGCTTTACACCTGATCCACCTAATTTTGCTTTTTGATTGGTGGATAGTGCTAGCACCAAAATATTATAATGCTCTAGTTAATGAATTAATATAATCTAGATTTTTCTCAAAAAAAGATTGAACAATATAAGGAAAAAGGGTCAGATTATTTTTTGTACACACTCACACACCTTATTGTGGTTTAAACCGTGGTCTCCCAGATGACAGGCTAAAGCCATGCCACTATTGTGTCATGATTAAGTCTAAAGTGTAATGGATTAATTAAGGGGACAAGGAGTCTAAATCCCTTTTGAAATTTATCAAACATAAGCATAGGAAAAAAATCATTTTTTGAAATTCGAGACAAGACATGATTTAAAAGTGGAATAGGAAGGGACTCTAAATGTGTTTATTAGTTATTTTAGAAATATTTAAAAAAATAAAAATGGTGAAGCAAATCTATCTTTTGTTTAAAATTTTGTTTTGTTGTATTTCTTAAAATCCAATGACGAGCAAGAATATTATCTCGATAACACTCTCTCTTAAAAAAATTAACTAATGCTTTATAAGCTATGGCCAAAGAGAATGCACCTGACATGGATGTCATTTTTGTTAAATATTTTAGATCCATAAGTGATGTCATATGTCCTTGGTTCTTTCAAATGTATAAGGAAGCCAATAGGTTAGGTTCTCTAGGCATTTTTTGTTAACCAAAGGCTAATCAATCTTATCTATATTGTTGGTAGTAGGGATGCAATTTATAGGTGGAGAATCATCACACTCTTAAATATGGCCTATAAGATAATTGCTAAGGCTTTAACTTGTAGAATAGTCCATTAACTCAAGAAATAATAATGCCTAGGTATACTACTTTTTTTTAGGGGAATATACATCACGGATAACATAAATCTTGCATTAGAATATTTGTAATGGGTAGTTGATTTTGTACAAGACGCTTTATTCATTAAGCTTGATTTTGATCAATTTTATGATAGGATTAGATGACCCTTATTTTTCAACATGCTTCGATGGATAGGGTTTGGCCCTAATTTTTTTACAAAGTTACCTTCCTTTTGATAGATGCAACAACTAGGATGATAGTCAATAATAGTCTTTTTTATCTTATTTTCTCTAGTGGTTAATTCAACAGGGTTTCCAATTGGTTCCTTTCTTATATGCTATTGTTGTAGATGTCTTAGGGCATCTATTTGAAAGAGTAGTTCAAGTTGACATTATCAAGGGTATTGATCTTCCAAATTGTAGTAAGGTGGTTAGATTGCACTTTGTCGATGATTTGGATTTCTTTCTCATGAACGAGGAGGAAGTAGACATAGTTCTTTCTATGTTAGATGAATTTTGTCTATCGTCTATTTTAGAAAGTTCTCAAGAGTTCAATATGGGATTTTTTCCACCTTAAGCATGCCACCCTTGCTTTTGAGGGTCTTGTTGGTGATGATCTTCAAGAAATGTTATCCACTATTTTGGTATATAATAGATTCAAAGACTAGAGTTTGCCTGACGTAGATGTATCAATAGATTCTTTAACTATCCTCTTTTCATGGAAGCTAAATTAAATGAAAAATAGAACTGTACACTTTCTAGGTCAACTTGTATGACATATTGTATGCAAGTTTGAAAATATGGTTTTTTGATACAAAATAAGTTGTTGGCCTAGAGACTCATATAACTCAAGATTTTCATTAGGATTTTGCTTACCAAATTTAGTATTTTCCTGCTCTTCTGTGATTATTTAATTCTAATTGAGACTATGAAGCATATTTTTTAGTCTTATAGATAGGCCAAGTTAGTTTAGAATAGGGTTTTAGTTTATTACACAACCATCTCTTCTAAAAATCTTAGTTTAAAGGAATCATGCTTAAGTTTATGTATATATTTGATAACCTAATTAAAATTTTGATTTATTATATTACTCGTTCTATTTTATTTGTTAAAAGTTATAACTATTTTCATGATGCTTTACTTCCTCAATTGATATGATTTATAAGTCTACTCTAAGTATATATTGTAGATAATTGTACTAGTTGTAGATGTTGAAGTATGTATAATATGATCTTATTAGGCCAAGGATAAAAATGTGAGAGTGCTTATGAGCATTATTAATGAAGCCTATGGGTAAGTGTATATGTAAGCCTATGAGAATCCTTCATGTAATCCTACAGGTATCACATATGTAAGCCTTTGACATCATTTATGTAATTTTACAAACATGTTCATATAATCCTAAGGGAACCTTTCATGTATTCACCTTCAATGATATTGGTTAATCCACTTCTACAGATAAACTTTATTAAAGGTGTAATATATGTATTATATTATAATTTAAATTTCAAGTAAGTTATGTTGGCTTGAGGTTATTCCATATTTGTTATCACTATAAATACCTCCCAATGACTAATCCAATATATCAGTGTGTAACATATGTGAGATATTATGGGGTGTCTATGACACATATCCCTTATCCCCATCATGTCATTTATCTATTTTACTTTATATTTCTCTATTTTTTTTATCATTGCTATGTTTAATCGCTCTTGCATATTTTCTAGATATGATTGTGGTGAATGTATGTTTCAAAAAAATTATGGAAAATATTGTGAAATCCAATATGGTATTAGAGTAAAACAGAAAATACCTTTCATGGTATTAGAGCATCAATCATAAAAAGAAAATGTCTTTCATCCTTCAACACAATAGAAGAAGCATTCAAGGTAATCAAGAGAAATTTCTAATTTACCATGATCATATCTAGAAAATATGTAAGAATGATTTGAAGATAGCATAGATGACACAGGAAGAATAAAGGGTGGATACTTCACTTATCACTCATATTAATGTAATGGATTAGTCATTGAGGGTATTTATAATGATACCAAAACCCCAATAAAATGTTAATCTCTAGCGAACATAACTTGACTTAGAGGTTAAATTACAATATAATAAATATATTATACTCTTTAATCAAGGTTATCCATAAAGGTGGATTAGCCAATATCACTAAGGGTGAATACATGAAGGGTTCCCTTAGGCTTACGAAATGATGCTTGAAGGTTTATATAAGTTATGATCATTGTCTTACATGTAGGACACCCATAGGCTTACATACACACTTGCCCATATGCTACATTAGTAGTGCCCATAAGCACTCTTTTACACCTTGGGTCTTGGCCTAATAAGATTAGATTACACAAATTTTAATACTTGTATTAAAAAATCAAAATAAAGCTATGATGTAGTGGTTGGTTATATGCTACCATAGATCACTAGTTCTAAACCTGGGATCTCCTTTTATTGTAGCATCTTGAGGAGGTACATTGTTTAATTTTTGATTGATCCTTCGTTCTAGCTCCAAACTATGTGTGTGGCATAAAGGTTGGTAATATTGCTTATGGTGAGGGCCAATTTGAATCCCTCAAAGTTTCCATTTTGGAAATAAATCAAGGCATCAATGCATGCTCATGGGATATGAATCCATAACTATACACCCTATAATTTTTTGATTGCTAAAGACAATATCCCCCTCTCTCCAACCTCAGCCAAGTGGTATGACACAATGATTGAAATGGTCAATTAGAACTAAAAGGTGAGGGTCTCAAGTCCCAACATAGTATGTTTTCTCTATACTTAAGACATGGTATATTGGTAAATATGGATAACCACTCACATGTCAAAGCATGCATGTGCCATATTGGTAAGCTTGCTTATTTTCTTGGGTAAGGTCTTAGGTTTGAGCCTTGTTGGCTAGAAATCCTTAAATATGTATAATATATATGTGTACACACACACATACAAATAGATAGATATGTGAAGTGTACCCCTAACTAATCATATCAATTAACTTATCAAATTTTTATCCACTAATCAAAAGGAACCATTACATAATCATTTTTAGACAAGTGTTAACAACAAATTCTATCAAATGGCAACACATGAATCAACAAATTTTTCAAAGGTTTGACATGTGATTTTTCATCTGATTTAATTGATAATATATCAAACCTTCTGGAGGCCATAACTTTTATATTCAAAAGCATTTAGAGTACATTTTTTCTAGATCACATGTTTTGTGAGCTCTATACAACAGTGACATTAATTTAGATATGTTATAGATATTTATGGATTTTTGTGTAAAATAAATTCTTTGGGGTATGTTACTCACCTAATAGGCATGAGGTAATTCAAATGGTAATATAATTAAAAAGTAAGAATAATTATTTTATATTTAATGATGAAATATAATAAGGTCTCAATAATCATGAGCATGCTAAGAAGAAGGAGAAAGCCCTTGATCTATTTTTCATGTTAGTTGAGCTAGACGTACTTTTCCATATAAGAGAGAAGAAAATTCCTATTCATGTATGGGCAACATTGAAGAGTTTCTATGAAAAAGTAAGTGTTAGTGAAGTTAACAAAAAAGAGAAGGAGCTTATCAATATCAAATTTTTAGATTTTCATAATGTCAAAGACTATATATCTCACTTCAAAGTCCTAAAATCTCACATAGCTATGGCATGGAGCAATATAAAGGATGATGAAAAGTATGTCAAATTTATTACTTTCTATATTACTAGTCTTTTTCATAAATTTGGCTTGGTTATTTATGTGAATGCTATGACTATGAAGGAGCCAAAACTTATTTCTCTTGTAGGATTTTTCAAGCTTCTTATCCATTATAAATTTTCATTGAAGAATTACAAAGGTCTTCTCATATATAGGCTTATCCAAAGGACTTGAAATTATTTGAATATAAGGCTCTAGTTCCAAAGGGAAAGTATACTATTTCAATAAGTTTATAATATGTGGGTATTATAAAAGGGAATGATACTTCCTCAAGAGTTACAAAAAAATTTAAGAATATTGAGGCAAAATTCTTGAGATCTAGACACGAGATTTTTGATGATGAAAAGAGGATGAAGATGGAAAAATAGAGAACCACTAGAGCATCCATTATAGTGAGGGATTTTAATTATAATATCTCCTCTCCATGAATTCTCAACTTAAATTATGTGGGAGTGTTGAAGTATGTGTAATATGATCTTACTAGACCAAGGCCAAAAGCATGAAATAATGCTTATGAGCATTGTTGATGTAGCCTACAAGAAAGTGTATGTGTAAACCTACATGCATCCTTCATGTCAACCTATAGGTATCATGTATGTAATCCTTTGGAAATCATCTATGTAAGCCTATAGGCATATTTATGTAAACCTAAGAGAACCCTTCATGTATTCACTTTGAGTGATGTTAGTTAGTCCTACTATATGGATAACCTTGATTAAAGAGTATAATAATTTTATTTTATTGTAATTTAGCCTTCCACGAAGTTATGTTGGATTGAGGCTAACATCTAATTGAGGATTTGGTATCACTAAAAATACTCCTAGTGACTAATCCATTGTATTGGCATGTAATATATGTGAGATAATATGGGATCATCTATGGGTAACCACCCCTTATTCCTTTCATATCATTTATTTCTCTTTCTCTCTCCCTCTCTATATTTATCATTTATCAACATCATATTTAATCAATATTGCATATTTTATGGATATGATTATGGTGAACATATGTTTTAGAATATTTGTGGAAAATATTATGAATTCCAACAATAGAGTTCAAGAAAGAATAGAAAATGAATGAGGCTCAATTTTTACATATTAAATTGCTTTTTAGAATGGGTATTTAGTCGATGGAAAACAATTATAGGCTTGACTAATGCGGATATTTTTTGAGAAAATACAAGCAAGTAATAGCTAACAAGTCTAACAATAACTTTTGGTAGCAATTGGTGATCATTACAATTTAGTTGTTGGATATTATGTAGATATTCAAAGCAATATGAAAGAAAAATGATTCATAGTATGATGGATATTTTGTACTTTAATTAAGCATATATGAATTTTTGAGATATATTGTGATAGCTTGATCTTTTAAATTGATTGAATTAGTTTTTTAAGTTTAATAGTCTACAAAGTCTAGTATTGTAATTTTTACTTTTGAGTATTCAGTACTGAAAACATTGAGGTATACGAGTGTGAGGATGTGGAGGCACCAAGGGTGCAAAGCTGCAAGTATATGAGAAAGGTGGGGTGGATGGGGATATGTCAAAAGCAATTGTGTTTTCCAAATAACATTTAGGATACCATGTACTTGGTGGATCATGCAATATACCATTAAACATGTTATGCACATCTAAATTCTTTCTATTGATATCAAATATCCATCTTTATGACAATCCCAAAATAATAGGCACACACACCAAAAAGACATATTTTAGGAAGTGAGATTTCAATAACAAATTAGAACATTACCGGTAAAATATCTCAAGTAAATAGGCAATTAGTTTTTATGCCTGGTGATATGATGGAAATTTCAAAATTTCATCTTTGACTATACAAAAGAATTTGATTATTTTCTAGAATGCTAAATCAATCTTTTATTTACATACTAAAACAATTTAATGCAAACATTTTTTTTTTGGTTAACTCCTCGTAGTTTAAACTTGGATCTTCTTGCAATCATTCTATTTTAAAAATAATATATACAATTTTTATTTCATATTTTATGATATATCTAGAAAAAAATATTCATTGACTAAATTTTCTATGATACATGTTATTAATAATAATTATTTCAGAACGATCTTATCTTTATTCACCTTGCTTATAAATAATAAAATTAAACCCTTGCATATAGATTTTTTTGCGTTGCTCATAATAAATTTGACACAAGCATATCCTTAATATAATAGGAAAATTATTTTCTCAAAAAATAAAAATGAATTGGAGAGGTGTAAAAGTTGAAGTTATTGCTATGGAAGTGGACTGCAAGAGTGGGAGTGACACTTTAAGCACTCTATCTTCCCTAAGGGAGACGTGTAGGTTTAAGGGCATCATCAAAGCTCTCTAATTTGGATGGAGGAGCATATGGGTTTGGTTTATTTCTCCTATCCATAGTAGAATAGATACAAGTTCGAGGGCGTCATCGAGATTCAAAGTTTGCAGGACATAGAAGAATTAGAGTTTAGGTCTTTTCTCGTAGATATGATAGAATAAATGCAGGTATAAGAGCAAAATAAAATGATCTTTCGAGAGCATCAATTAAAAATTAAAAATGCCTTTCGTCCTTCACTACAACAAAAGAACATTCAAGGTAATCAAGAGAACTTTCTACTTGGGTCTTATATTTTTTAAATTTAAAAATTAAATTCTCAAAATTTGGGCTTGAAGTCCCATTTCCTCCCAAAAATGGTCTTATCTTTGCATGCATCTCACATGCACTATCTCATTTGCTTTGCACCCAATGTCCCTTCTTGTTTTACGCAAACCTTTATTGCACTAGAGACAAAGCATAATTATAGCACTCTAGATTGCCTCCTTGATGTCATGGGTTCCATTCCCACTCACATTTATTTTATCTTCTCCTCTTATCATTTACCTCCTTTCTCACTCCTCTACATTCGAGAGAGTAATGGTTATGCACTCTGTTTGCCAAGCAAATCTTAATTCTTAAATATACATATACTCAAGGATGGGAACATTGTTCAGGTTGGAAATATTATATATAAACATAGTCTAGGATGTAAACATGGACACTGCCCAGGTTGGAAAGATGATTGGAAGAGAGTGAGTCTATCTGCATTGATGTCTTGTAATTTTCCGGATGCTTTCTGAAATTTGACGGGCGTTTGAAAGATGTGACAGTCGTCATAATTTCTATTGACGTGGACAAGTCAGTATCGATTCCACGCTTCCGTGGAGTGCGCTCCCGTACTGTTGTAGTGCACATGCACCATTCACAATTCCTATGGATGTAAATCAATGACTATGTGATGCCGTCGTGATTGTGTAGGTGTTTGCATTCTTTTCGTGCGTACATAAATCGTCGCCTCTTAGATAAGCTGCGTGAGAAATTTCCTACCCTTAAACTTTCATGACAAGTCAAAATGCGTGAGAAATTTTCTACCCTTAAACTTCCATGACAAGTCAAAATGAGCTCTTCAAAATATTTAGATGACGAAGTTTTGATAGCCCGGCTTGTTTGATAACTAAGCGTATTTATAGTGTTATAAGATATGGTAATGGTAAGTTTTTGAATTTTCATTTAAGAGATTTAAATTCAAACTTTAAAATTAGATGACATGGATCCTTTAAAAGTTCATATAAACTCAATTTTTATTCATCTAAGAAAACCAAGTTCAAAATAGAGGGGAATGGAGCTCCATGTAAAAAACCATGCTTTACCTTAACATTGTACAGTAGTTTGACCTCTCTTTGAGGAGGTTCAAACTACTGCATACTCAGAAGGAGATAGGTTGGATGGTAACAGACGAGTTGAGTATTTGCCTAGGTCGAGTCCTCTTAACTTCCTCTAATCTCACAAGCAATAGTTTATAGTGCTAGCACCCAATGATATTACCCATTCCCTTATAATTTAAAATAATAACACCCACTAATATTAAACATTCCCCTTAAAACATCTAATAATATTACTCATTTCCTATTTATTTAAAAAAAAAAAACCATGTCGTTTACTATATACAAATCAAACTATAAAGCTTATATAGCGGCCGCGCTACCCTCCAAAGCTCAAATTAGCAAAATGTCAAGAACGACCTGGTTACAATCACATTATTTTTAGTGATTGATATGTACAGGGTTTAAATCACGGTGGCTTGCTTATTGTTAGATCCGATGTGAAGGGGACCACATGTTTCTCGGGATTTTTACTGTCATCGTCATCGCCCTAAAGAGACCACGGATTGCTCGGGGTTTGTACTATCATCGTCCACGTGAAGGGGAAGGGGAGACCACGGTTGCTCGCGTTTCGTACTGACATCCACGCACGCACTCAAAAAATTGAGATCAGACTACTACATTTGCAAACAGAGTACCTCGAAATTTGAACTTATTGATAAATACCTAACCAAACAAATACTTCTTATGAAATAAAGAATATATGAGACTCTGTTACCTGTCATGATCTACAGAATTTGTTTCAGTATGCCCGTTAATTCGTAGAATTCGTTAATTATCTTTATATCCTTCAAGATTTAATTCACAGAATTTGTTGATATACATTCTTAATCATGTGTATATCCTGTAAGATTTTTTTAGTTTAATTCTGTTTTATTATTAATTTATATAAAATTATGTTGGTAAATAGTATATTTGATTAAGAAAAGTGAGTGGATATATACATTTATAAGTTTTGTTATGTAGTTTTATAAATTTTTAAGTTTATAATATTTTTATAATAATAGGGTTTTTACTTTGATTTTATTGTGCTATAATTTAAATTTTTATTAATAATTGTAATATGAATTTGTGGGTTCAATTTATTTTAATTATTAAATATTGTGTATTTTTTGATGTCTAGAATTTATTTATCATTTTTCTTATTTGTAAGGGATTTTTTATTGATACTTTAACAACTTGTTAAAGTATTAGATTTTTTTCAACTATTAAAAATTTCAAGTAAGATATATGTGGTTATGATAGCTCTAATAGTGTAATAAATTGTTAAAATAATTTTCTTAAATTTTAATTTAAATATTAATTTTATGTATACATTTCAATGTGTAGAATATAATATTTTTAGTTGCAACAAGAAAACTAAGGAATTAATGTAAGGAAAATATACATCAAAATGATGCAATTTTTTAAAATGAATCTTCCTATGAATAATTTAAAAATCAACTTAGATAATTAGTTTGATAAGCCAAGTAACTTTGACAACATCCAAGATCAATACTAAAGGAACTGTTACTAGTCATCTAGGTATAGTTGAGAGAAAAACTTGGACCAATTCTCAATTATATTGGCAACTATGTTTTTCATTTCAATTATACCCCTATGTATATTTTTATGATAATTTTTTAGTCTAGTTGAGTTTAGAAAAGTAGTAATGTTTTTGTAAGTTTGTTATTCATCTATATACCTTAAACTATTTTGCTTACATTTTTTTTACATGGGTTGTTTAGAAATTCTTCTAAACTAATATGATATCTCTTTGTCCACTTAGAAAGAAAACATATCCAAAGGTGAATTTTTTATCATCAATGCAACCTATGTAATATGTGTCTATATAACCCATTAAGAGGTATTGATCACTCTTGAATTCCAAACCATACTAAAAAATGCCTTATATATATCTTAAAACTCTTTTTACTATCTTCCATTTGTTAGAATTATTGTCATTGATGTCAAAGGTTGATTTGGTTGCTAGAAAACGATGGCATGCTTGGAAAAATTATTCAAGGTAGATTTTGGGTGATATCAAAGGTTGGCATATGTAAATTAAAGATTCAAATATCAAAGTGATATATTAAGGTTTCAAAGTTTGATATATAAATTAAAAATTTAAATCTTGAGTGGGCCGACTTCTTGGGTGCCAAAGCTAAAAGGTAAAGTTTGGATATAAATATATGTTGAAAATCATTCCAAATGAAGGTATCAAATCGAATGTCTTCGTGATATAAAAGAAGCACAACGAGTTTGGAGGCGGTGATACATCCAAGCGCAACAAGTTTGGAGACGACGATACATCCAAGCGCAGTAAGTTTGGAGGTGGCGATACATCCAAGCGTGAAGAGTTTAAATGTGGTGATACATCTGAGTGTGGTGGAGTTTTGTGAAGGAATCATTACAGGATCATGTTTTGTGTGCGATGGAGAGCGTTGAGATCGATAACGTCGTTGAAGTCGCGAAAAGAATTATCAAGCGCAAATTCCTATATAAACCATGGAAGCATAATACAAGAGCTAAGGTGAATGAAATAGAATCAACAATCACGAAAGTAGTAGTGAAGCCCATGTAGCTACAAAAACCTTGTGTGTGTAGCGAAAGAATTGTGAGATTACTTTGCAAGTTTTTTTTGATGGCCAAATGAGCATAAGGAGGCAAAATGCCAAGTTTTGGACTACAAGGACAATGCAGAGAGATATGTGATACTACATGAGATGAGTGAGATTGAATGCAAATAGGCAAGCAATATGTTTTAATTTTCTAAAGTTGAAAATCTTCATTTAAATTTATGTGGGAATTTTGATCCCACATCTACCCTACGAAGGGTGTGGGATGTTGTAAAAGTGAATTCATGCAGTTTATTGTTTGTGAGAATCTCATGGTTCTCGCGACACCCATGTGGGTACGCCCAGTTGTAGGGCACACGTGGGAGATTTAGAACTTGACAATTAGTTGTGATCGTTGGATTTCGAGTTTTTTGACCTTTTGCAGTGACCGTTAGATTTCAAGTTCGACCCTTTGTAGTGACTGCTGGTTTTTGAGTTTGATTGAAATTTATCCTATGCAGTCAGTTGTTGACCTATCATGAGTTGACCATGCAAGCAAGAAATTTAAAATTATTTTCTTTGGAGGTATGTTGGTTGTAGGCGTCACACAATGCACATAGCATTCAAAATATAGAGTAAGAGGATTAGTGCACATATTCACCCAAGCATCCAATTATAAAGGGAAGGACAATCCAACCATCTACAAGAAAAAGGAAAGGTGCACAAGATAGTGAAGGAAGAACAAGGAAGATAGCCCTCACAAATAGCATCTACTCCATTTAGCTTGCAAATCAAAATCAACATTTATAAGAGATTAGAGAGTAAACCGGAGCAGAGTTTTGGATCATATTTTTGAGCAGACCTAAGCAGAGTTTTGAATCAGATATTTTAGCAGAAGGTTTTTGCCTTCAAATATAAATGAGATTGGTGTCTCTTGTGGGTTGGTGCCCATGAACTTGTATAGGGGATTGGTGTCTCCTATGGGTTGGTGCCCATGAACTTGTATAGGGGATTGGTATCTCCTGTGGGTTCGTGCCCACAAAATTTCTATAGGGGATTGGTGTCTCTTGTGGGTTGGTGCCCACAAAATTTATTGAAGAAAATATAAGAAATATTTTATCGTGGTTTTCTCTCGAGAGGGTGTTTCCACGTAAAATATTTATCTCTTGTGTGTGTAGTGATTTGTGGATTATTTCATTATTGCATTCATATTATTGTAGTTATTTTTTGGAAAGAAAAGTTTTATCTTATACTGTTCACTCTCCATCTCAATATAAGCATGTATTTATTCAATTGGTATCAAAGTGGGTTCCTTCATGAAAGCCTAACAACTTGAAGGAAGATGTTACAAGAACACACATGGCCATGGAGGTGAAATAAAATGCTCCTATTTTTGAAATCCAAGAAAAGGAGAAAAATCCAGAAAATGAAGAGGAAGCCATAATGGACATAGAAGAGGAAGCCATAGTGGACATAGAAGAGGAACTTGTTGTTGCTCTTGAAGAGTTGAAAAGGCTTAGAAATAAAAACTCAATATTGAAGATTCAATTACAAGAGAATGAGGAGACAAAGGCAAAGCTTTCGCAAGAGCTTATCGACTTAAAAGTTAAAATTGAATAGGCAAAACGAATTGAGGAAGGTATGACTAAAAAGTTGAAGGTAAAAGTGTTGGAATGTGAAAAACTGGAATATGAGGTTATCTCTCTAAGGAAGGAAGTGGAAATCTAATAATAAGCTACATAGGTTTGATAAAAGCACATAAATTGTGGGTGACATTATCAAAGCACAAAGATCTTCGGTTAAAACATTGGACTTGGTTTTTAAGAAGGTCAAAAGAAACAAAAGGAGGAGTCAATCTCAAAAGAAACAGAGGCATCAAAGAAAATAAGTAAAGAAGAACCCAAGACCTATGTTGATGTATTGAGAAGTGGAAGCATCAAGAACCAAAGAATCATCATGGACCGAAGTCAATCACAGAAACAACAATGAGAGAACCATGTGACCGTATCCTCCAAGACAATCAAACAGGTTTCAATATTTCTTACATGGTTATTATTTTTTATGTAACAAATTTAGTCATAAAGCTATACATTGCATTATCCGTGCTAAAAGTGTTTTTGGCTTCACCAAGAGAAATTTCAATTCATTTGCACCTCTCATGGATTACAATATCATTTGTTACAAATGTGATAATTTTGGGCATAAAGCTAAATGGTGTAGAACAATGTTCCTTGAAATTTTGAAATCAAGCAAGAAGGAGGAAGGTTAAACTGTTAAAAAGGATATGTCTTCAAAATTTTGGAAAAAGAAAAAGGAAAAAGGAAAGGAAAATTCTATGTTGATAAAACTAAATATTCATGTGCAAAATGAAGGAAATCAGTGGTACATTGATAGTGGTTGTTCAAGCCATATGACAAGTGACAAAAGAAAATTTCTCTCTCAAAGAAATAAATGGAGGCATAGTGAAATTTGGTGATAATGCTTCTGCCAAAATTGTTGGAAAGGGAACCTTGAGCCTGGATAATGGAAGATCAAGGACAGAGAATGTGTTATATGTTGAAGGTTTGAAGCACAATATTCTAAGAGTGAGTCAACTATGTGATCAAGGGCATACACTCACATTTTATCCAAATGGGTGTGAGATCAGCAGGAAATCCAAGATAGGAAAGATTATTGTAGATACCTGTAGAACTGCTAACAATATCTACATTTTAAGAGAAATTAAGGGATAATTTTTTTTATCACAAGAGGATGAGAGATGGCTATGGCATAGGAGAATGGGCCACATGAACTTTGACAACATAGTAAAAATAAACAACAAATAGGCAATCAAATATTTTCCTAAGATAGCCAAACCCCCAAGCATGATTTGTGCATAGTGCTAGCATGGTAAGAAAACAAGATCAAGTTTCAAATCAAAGGAATTCTCTTCATCCAAGCCTTTGGAGCTGATTCACACTGATCTATGTGGTCCTATAAAAATAAAGAGCTTACAAGGTGAGAATTATTTCATGTTGTTTATTAATGATTATTCTAGAATGACTTGGGTAACATTCTTAAGAGAAAAATTAGAAGCTTTTGAAAGGTTCAAAGCATTCGAGGCACTTGTATAAAATGAAACATAAAAAAAGATCAAGTATCTAATATCAAACAAAGGAGGTGAATTCACTTCAAATGAATTTGTAGAATTCGATAAACAAGGAATCAAGAGATAATACCCAGCAACAATAACTCCACAATAGAATGGAGTAGTTGAAAGGAAGAAAATAACTATTCAAGGCATGTCCAGGGCCATGCTAAATGAGTCTAAGATTTATTATGCTTTTTGGAGAGAGGTGATTCATACAACTGTTTATATCATCAATAGAGCTCAAGTAAGAGTAAATCACCATAAAACTTTGTATGAGCTTTGGAAGGGAAGACCAGCTACTATGAAGTACTTCAAAAATTTTGGAAGCAAATGCTACATTAGACGAGAAGAAAAATATTTGGGCAAGTTTGATTTCAGGTGTGATGAGGGTATCTTCCTTGGGTACTTTTCAAAGAACAAAGCCTATAGATGCTACAATAAAAGATCACATAAAATTATGGAAAGTGCAAATGTAATAGTTGATGAAGAAATAGATCTAATAAAACCAACTCAAGAGATTGTGTATCAAGAAGGAGAAATTTGCAAAGATGAAGAAACTGAAGAAGATGAGAATAAGAGGACACCCTCAAGAAAAACCCCCAATATGCCATCTAAAACACCATCCAAATATGTGCAAAAGAACCATCTAGAAGATCTGATTATTGGGAATCTAGATGAAAGACAAGCAAGGAGGAAAATAATAGGTACAGGTGAACATGCCAACTTCTCTTTACTATCTAAAGTTGAGACAAAGAATTTCAATAAAGCAAGTGAAGATAAATGTTATTTTAAGGCAATGGAAGAGGAGTTAGATCAAATAGAGAAGAGTGAGACTTGGGAACTTGTTCCACGTCCAAAATACAAGAACTTAATCGAAACAAAATGGATCTACAGAAACAAGTTAAATGAATATGGTCAGGTTATCAGAAACAAAGCAAGACTTGTGTGCAAAGGCTATGCACAAATTGAGGGAATTGATTTTGAAGGGACATTTGCTTCTATTGCTCGTCTTGAGACCATAATAATGTTCTTGGATTTTTCAAGTTTTAGAAACTTTAAAGTGTACCAAATGGATATAAAATCAACATTCTTTAATGGTTATTTAAAGGAAGAAGTCTACATTGAGAAACCATATGGTTTTAGCCTGACAGACAAGTTGGACTATGTATGCAGATTGAAGAAGGCTCTCTATGGACTAAAGCAAGCCCCCAAAGCTTGGTACTCAAGGTTGGATAAATACTTACAAGAACAGGGTTTTAGAAAAGTTATAGATGATAGCAACCTATACATCAAAAATGAAGGAAATGGCTAATTAATTGTAGTGGTCTATGTGGATGACATCATTTTCGAAGGCAATAATAACAAGATGTGTCAGGAATTTATAAAATATATGCAAATAGAATTTGAGATGTCAATGCTTGGTGAGCTATCCTTATTTCTTGGTTTACAAATCTCACAATAAGATAAAAGGTACATTTCTCTCTCAAACCAAGTATGTAAAAGAAATGTTGAAAAAATTTAGGATGGAGGATTGCAATCCTGTGAGTACCCCCATGATTATAGGATGTAAGTTAATTAAATATGATGAGTCTCCTAAGGCTAATCAAACTTTGTATAGATCCATGATTGGAAGTTTACTATATGTCACAGCTACAAGGCCAAACATAATGCAGGTAATCAGATTGGTGGTAAGATTTCAAGCTGCACCAAAGGAAACACATGTACAGGAAGTAAAAACAATCTTTAAGTATTTGAAAGGAACTATGGATTTTGGACTGTGGTAGCCCAGATGTGATAATTTCACTCTCATTGCATATACATATGCGGATTGGGAAAGTTGTGTGGATGACAATAAAAGCACAAGTGGAGGAGCATTTTTTCTTGGAGACTATTTGGTCTCTTGGCTAAGTAAGAAACAAGCATCAGTGTCCTTATCTACTGCAGAGGTGGAGTACATTGTAGGAACTGCTTGTTGCACATAGGTTTTATGGATGAAACAAACCTTAAGTAATTTTAAAGTAGAGCATGATCATCCTATCTTCATACTTTGTGATAATACAAGTGCCATCAATATTTCAAAGAATCCGGTGATGCATTCAAGGACCAAGCACATTTTGATCAAGTATCACTTTTTGAGAGAGCAAGTGATTGATCAGAAAGTCAAATTGGAATACAATGCTACAAAATAACAGATTGTTGACATCTTTACCAAGCCACTTCCAAAGGAGACCTTTGAGTATTTCAAAATTAAGTTGGGAGTAGTTTCACTCCCATCTCATCACTGAATGCCTCAAGAAGATCAGGTAGTAAGGGGGTGGTGTCAAGTGTATTATATTTCATCCTCGAGGAGCCTTTGCCATTGATGTCAAAGGGGGAGATTTTTAGTTAAAGGAAGCAACTTGTCAGGGGGAGCAACTTGTGATTTTGTTGAAGTAAAAGATAGTTTTCTTTGCAGGGTTGCCATCAATAACAAAGGGGGATATTGTTAGAATTATTGTCATTGATGTCAAAGGTTGATTTGGTTGCTAGCAAATGATGGTATGCTTGGGAAAATTATTCAAGGTAGATTTTGGGCGATATCAAAGGTTGGCATATGTAAATTAAAGATTCAAATATCAAAGTGATATATTAAGGTTTCAAAGTTTGATATATAAATTAAAAATTTAAATCTTGAGTGGGCCGACTTCTTGGGCACAAAAGTGAAAGGGTGAAGTTTAGGATATAAATATATGTTTAAAATCATTCCAAACGAAGGTATCGAATCAAATGTCTTCATGATATAAAATAAGCGCAACAAGGTTTAAGGTAATGATACATCCAAGCATAGCAAGTTTGGAGGCGACGATACATCTAAGAGCAACAAGTTTGGATGTTGTGATACATCCCAGCACAGTGAGTTTGGAGGCGATGATACATCCAAGTGTGATGGATTTTTGTGAAGGAATCATTGTAAGATCATGTTCTATGTGTGAAGGAGAGCATTGAGATCAAAAATGTCATTGAAGTCGCAGAAAGACTTGTCAAGCGCAAATTCCTATCTCAACCATGGAAGCATAATACAAGAGCTAAGGTGAATGAAATTGAATCAACAATCATAAAAGTAGTAGTGAAGCCAACATAGCTACCAAAACCCTTGTGTGCATAGAAAAATAATTGTGAGATTACTCTGCAAGTTTTTTTTTTACGGTCAAATGAGCATAAGGAGGTGAAATGCCAAGTTTTGGACTACGAAGACAATGCAATGAGAGATGTGATACTACATGAGACAAGTGAGATTGAACACAAATAGGTAAACAATATATTTTAATTTTCTAAAGTTGAAAATCTTCATTTAAATTTATGTGGGAATTTTGATCCCACATCTACCCTACGAAGGGCATGGGATGTTGTAAAAGTGAATTCGCATAGTTTGTTGTTTGTGAGCACCTCATGGTGCTCGCGACACCCCATTCAGGCACACTTAGTTGTAGGGCACACGTGAAATATTTAGAATTTAACCCTTTATTGTGATTGTTGGAGTTCGAGTTTGACCCTTTGCAATGATCGTTGGATTTCAATTTTGTCCATTTACAGTGACTATTGGATTTCAAGTTTGAATGAAATTTACCCTATGCAATTAGTTGTTGACCTGTCGTGAGTTGACCATGCAAGTAGGAAATTTAAAATAATTTTATTTGGAGGTATGTTGGTTGGAGGCATCACACAATGCACATAGCATTCAAAAGATAGAGTAAGAGGATTAGTGCACATATTCATCCAAGCATCCAATTATAAAGGGAAGGACAACCTAGCCATATACAATAAGAAGGAAAGGTGCACAAGATAGTGATGGAAGAACAAAGAAGATAGCCCTCACAAATAACATCTACTCCATTCAGCTTGTAAATCAAAATCAACATTTATAAGAGATTAGAGAGTAGACCAGAGAAGATTTTTGGATCAAATTATTGAGAAGACCTGAGCAGAGTTTTGGATCAAATTATTGAGCAGACCTGAGCAGAGTTTTGGACTAGATTTTTGAGTAGATTGTTGTTGCCTTTAAATTTGAAGGAGATTGGTGTCTCTTGTGGGTTGGTTCCCACTAACTTGTATAGGGGATTGGTATCTCCTATGGGTTGGTGCCCACGAACTTGTATAGGGGATTGGTGTCTCCTATGGGTTGGTGCCCACAAAAATTGTATAGGGGATTGGTTTCTCTTGTGGGTTTGTGCCCATGAAATTTATTGAAGAAAATATAACCATTATTTTATTGTGGTTTTATCCTAAGAGGGTGTTTCTACATAAAATATTTGTCTCTTATGTGTGTAGTGATTTATGGATTGTTTCATTATTGCATTCATATTATTGCAGTTATTGTTTGGAAAGAATTTTTTTATCTTATATTGTTCACCCCCCTCTCAGTATAAGCATGTGTTTCTTAACCAATATGTAATATTTGGTTCTTGCATAAAATGTATGTGATAACTCACTACAAAACTAATATTTAATCTTGTGTAAGTTAGGTATATGAGACTTCAAACTAGTTGTTGATAGAGTTTTGCATTTGTTGGAGGAGAGAAATTAAAATATGAGAGTTGTAGACTTGATTCCATAGGAGTTGCTATAGACTTGAAATATTCCATGTAATACTTCTCAACGAGATTCTTGGCATATTTGATTTGTGAAACAAATATGTGATGATGGTTCTACTTTACCTCCAATCCTAGATGATAGTTTAATAACCCGAGTACAGTCATGTCAAAATATTTCTTCAAATATTCCTTTGCAACTAGAATCATTCTTTAAAAACTTCCTATGATGATCAAATCATCTACATACACATTAAAGACTACAATTTCTTCCCTTGTTATCTGTGATATAAACTTGGATCATACATTTTTTTTAAAGCTATGCTTTCCAATATATTCATCTATATATATAGAATACTTGAGGAGCTCTTTTTTAAACCATATAGACATTTAACCAATTTACATACCTTTGTTTCTGGTACAAGTATGATGAATCCTTTTATTTGAGTTATATAAACTTCCTCTTTAAAGTCTCCATTGAGAAAGGTAATTTTCACATCCATTTGATGAATTATCCATCCATATTTTGTAGATAGAGTAGAAATAATTTTGATGGATATTATTTTTGTTGTACAAGAAAATGTTTGTTCATAATATTGGCCTTCCTTTTATGCATATCCCTTTGCTAAAATTTATGCTTTGTTATTATCAATACTACCATTTGATTTATATTTGACTTTGAAAATCTATTTGCATCCAATAACATTTTTATTTGGTGTAAGATCAATAAGATCCCATGTCTTGTTTTTCAATAGTGCTTGATATTAAGTGTGCATGGAATTATTTTAAGTAGTAGAATTAAGGATATCTTGTACTATATATGGATCAACTATACTCATTAGAACTATATTTCATGCATTGTGAGTCATACTTCATGTTCTTGGTCTTGTAGAAGTGTCTAGGATTCCATCTATCCCAAATTATTTCAGACTACTAGTGTACCACCTAGGTATTTTCCTTGTATGTTACAGTGGAGTAGATAGATGCATTTCATCATTGATGTTGCTAAAAATTTCTTCATTAGTAAATTCATCTTCACTTTGAGTCATTAGTATATCTGATGAATATTCTTGTGACGATGATGAAGGTGATTTTTATTCTTCATAGTGATTATAGTTGATGAAGAGTCTATTGATCTAAATCATCTCTTGAGCCTCCAAAAACATAGTGATTATAATATATTCTACCTTTGAATATTTGAATGGGATTTCTAAAACAAACTTGATATCTCTTTAGAAATAATATAATCTTATGTAAAAGAGAATTCTGGAAGTCAAGCTCTTAGAGAAGCTCAATATTTTATATCACTATGGTATTTTCTTCAATGGATCCATTCCAACAAAATAAGTATTAGGTAGTTCTTTAGTTGCTTCAAGGTGCAACACTTTACCTATATGATAACTTTACCTCATTGTGCTCTTATTGGTTGATGACATGGGTAATTATCTCTAGGTGAATGAATGAAGTTTTATTTAAATACTTAACAGGTTCTGTCAATGCATCTATTTTCTATTTGACATATTTTCGAGCTTCTACATATATGTAAAAGTGTTCCTGATTATTTGAACACTCATAGAAATTTCCCTTTTGAAAGGATATTTTAGCTACTTCAAGTTCCTATTCTTTTTCCTTCTTTCTCACCTTGTGTTGTTCAACACACACACACACACACATATGTGTGTGTGTGTGTGTTTACCATGTACAAATGCTTTGTAAGACACTTGTGATTGATGTATGAGCTTATAACTTTGTGAGAGTTGGTTTTAATATGAGTAGTTCATGGATGTATAGGCTCTATGTTCTTCCTAGTTATTTTCTTTCAAAAATACATGAATTTCTTAGCGTTGATTAGATGACTAGAGCCAAAAATCTATTTATGAATGTGTCCACTCCTTACTTGACGTAGTGTAAGTTAGATGTGATAGACACACACCCTCCTCCATAGTAGGAAAAATATTTGATTTAATTAACAATGCTCCTCATAGGTTCACATAAAAATATTAACATAATCATAGAAACAAACTCACACATCCTATAGTTTTTAACAAACAACCAAAAAAATATGTAGTTTTTCAATAGACAATGAAATAAACCCTATAGAAATCAAAATAATTTTTCTTTTCGATGCAATATTAGTCTAACCCTCTTGAGAATACTATACATACTACCTCATACAAATACCCCTCTTAGATATCAAGCATCTCTTCACAATTTTTTTATAGAAATTGTTTTAGAAATTTCCCAATAAATTGTTTCTTCTCTAGCTTCTTTTCAGTTGAAAATATTATTTTATCCCCTACAATATGAGACTTTCCAAAAAATAGAATCAGTTTATTTATTTCTTGTCAATTCCAATTTGTGCTAGCCAAACACATCTCAAACTGGTGGTAAATTCATCCTAAAAAAACAAATCTTTTTGGTGGATGCTCTTGCATCAATCATTTAAGTTTCAAAATTGTTTTGAGCTCCAAATAAAATGAATATTTCATGTAATCTATGAGTAATTTATGCTTAATAAATCCACTCATACATATCCTCAAGTCTTTTACCTTTCCACTATGCCAGATATTCTTAAAATTATTGATTTTTGGATATCTTTGCCATACTTTCCTGAATGGTTTGCTCAATTTCTTTTGGTTCTTATTTTGAAATTTGTTTTACCCACTCTATAACCTCATTGATATCTTCATAAGTAATATGGACCATGTTATATCGTACATAAGGGTACAAATATGAAACACTGAATATTGGGGATATGTCTACCTCTGAAGAAAGATCGTTTTCATAAGCATTATCAAAAAACTTCCTTAGAATTTTGCAAGGTCCAATTTGTCTATGTTTTAGCTTATTGTAGGTTATTGTGGGGAACATTTCTTGAAAAGGATTGAAAATCCAACTAACTGTCTATTATTTACAAGCTCAATATATAGGCTCTAAAGGCCCAAAATACATAACCAAACCCACCAAATCATGGATTTGATCCCAAATGCTTAACCATAAGCTACATTAGTGCAAAGGAGAATGCACGTAACTTCTAAGATAATAAAGAAGAAAAATATGCTAACTAGAAGATCCTTTTAGCTATCTTGAAGTACACACTTCATACTTTGAGTTCACACTTCCTAACCAACACTCCAAAGTGACAACTAGAAGACAACTAGTGCACACAAGTGTATGTGAGGAGACTCACTTACAATATTAATTTGCAATAAAATAAACTATGCAAACCTAGCTAGGAACTACTAGAGGGGTCATATGAGTGATCAAACATAAATCCTCATATTTCCTCCCCACAATAGAAGCATTGGCCTCCAATGCTTTCAGAAGAGTAGGAAAGTCATGGGATATCTGATGAAAAGAAATCCAATTTCTTGATGTGGAAAATGTCCTCATTGAGCCACAAGATACAAGGTGGTAGACCCCTGACAAGTTTTTTGATTCTTCATGTCATATATCTAATCAGAATCCAATGGTAACTAAGAATCAGGAACCATGTCCATAGGATGACTGATAGCTGGTGCGATCTCCAATGTAGAGTCAAAGTACAACTTCAAAAGATCTACATTGACGATGTCGTGAATCCCCAAGTGTGTGGGAAGATCAAGGCAGAAAGCATTCTCGGATACCTGTTGAAGGATAGTATAAGGCCCATAGCGAATCGGTTTGATTTTACTATGAGTCTTATCAGTAAAACGCCACTTGTCAAGATGCAACCATACTTTGTCACCAACCTAAAATGGATGAGGAATTCGATGTCGATCCATGACATTTTTTTGTTGTTGCTGTGTATTTTGCAAAATCTCAATCACATTTGATTGAAGATTGTGCCAGTGCTGAATAAATGAGTGTGCCTTGTCTTGCTCCTTCTGAAGATGTGAAGTGACAGGAGAAGGCAAAGATAAAGATAACTCATAAGGTGCCAAGGGCTGAAATCCCATACAAACCTCAAAAGGTGAGTGACTTGTAGAAGAATGTAGGGCCCTATTGTAGGCATGCTCAATATGAGTGAGAATCAAGTCCCACTTTGTTGGTGAAGCATGATGATATATTCGTAAACTTTGCACAAGTGTACGGTTTACCACTTCAGTCTGCCCATCGGACTGTGGATGATAACGATGGAAAAGTTAAGGGAAACTCCCAAAATTTTCCATAAAGAATGCCAAAAGTGACCCACAAAGTGTGAATCATGATCCGAGATAATGCTGGTAGGTAGACCAAAGGATCACCAAATGCTATCAAAGAACAATTGGGCTAATTCGGCTACAGAAATTGTCTTGCGGCATGGAATAAACTTAGCCATCTTACTGAATCTATCAACCACCACGAACACACAATCATGTTGTCGCACTATCATGGGAAAACCACTAACTAAATCCATGGAAATTATTTACCAAGGATGGGAAGGAATGGGCAAAGGCATGCCTAAGCCAAACTTCCTGTTAGCTGGTTTTGAGCGACAAAAAACTACACACTATTTGAGAAATCTCAACACATCCCTCTGCATTTTAGGCCAGTAGAAAAATCTTTGTAAGTGATGAGGTGTTTTGTTCTTCCCAAAGTGACCACCATAAAGTGTAGAATGAGCTTCCTTAATAAGTGAAACTCTTGGCTCACAAGGAACACAAACCTTGTCCAATTTGTATAGAAGTCCTTATTTGATGTAGAAATCTTGGAAAGGACGTAAATTGGAAGAAGAAGGCTTACTCACTTGCTCAAATATTTTTCCAAAATTAGGATCCTCTGAATACTGATTAGGCCAAGTCTAAAATCCCAAGTGTGAAGTAGACATTATTGTTAAAGTAAGAGAGGTAGGAGGCCTACTCAAACAATCAGCAACAATATTATTCTTCCCCTTTTTGTACTTGATCACCAAGTGAAATTGTTGGAGGTAAGAGGCCCACTTCATATGTCTTGATTCTTAAATTTTACTTTGAGATTGGAGGAACTTGAGAGGCATGTGATCAGTGTGTACTACTGTATATTTACCCAAAAGATAATGTCATCAGTACTTGATAGCTTGAACTAATGCATACAACTCCTTGTCATATGTAGAATAGTTCAACTTAGCAGCAAATTTTTTTTTGAATGATAAGCAACTGGATGACCATGTTGTTTGAGCACAACACCTAAAGCAACTTTAGAGGCATCTGTTTCAATCTCAAAAGGTTGATAGAGGTCAGGTAAAGTTAACACAAGTGTTGTACAAAGTTTATTTTTTATTTTCTCAAAGGCAACCTCTTGGCTTTTCTCCCAATGAAATGGAACTTTAGAATTAGTGAGATAATGCAATGGATCTGCAAGGGTGGAATATTGAGGAATGAACTTGCGATAAAAATTCGCAAGCCCTAGGAAACTCTTTAACTCGGTGATAGTTGAAGGAGGGGACCACTTAAGTAAAAAATCAACTTTAGTGGGATCTATCTGAATTCCACTTTCACTAATCACATAACCAAGGTAAGAAACTGAAGTAATGCCAAAATAACACTTGGAAAAATTAACATATAATTGATTCTTCATAAGAAAATCAAGTGTATGATGGATATGCCCAAGGTGTTCCTCCAATTTTTTTGAGAATATCAATATATCATCAAGATATATTATTACAAATTTGTCAAGTACATCACGAAGACAACATTCATCAACCTCATGAAGGTTGTAGGGGCATTTGTAAGACCAAAAGGCATGACCAACCATTCAAAGAGGCCCATCTTCATCTTAAAAGTTATCTTCCATGTATCCTCAGCTTGGATATGCACTTGGTGATATCCACTTTTGAGATCTATTTTTAAAAAGAACTTAGCTCCTTGGAGCTGATCTAATAAATCATCAATGCGTGGTAGTGGATATCTATTCTTTACAAAAATTATGTTCAAAGCACGAAAATCAATGCACAATCTCCAAGTGCCATCTTTTTTAAGAACTAACAAAATAGGTGATGCACAAGCATAAGTACTTTCCTTAATGAAACCCTTAGACAACAAATCTTCTATTTGCATTTTAATTTCTTCATTTTGCAAAATAGATTGTCTATACATGGGTGCATTAGGTAGTGAAGAACCAGGAATGATTTCAATACTATGATTAATTGTGCGAATTGGAGGAAGAGAATTTGGCTCCTGAAATATGTGTGAGTAATTTTGCAATATTTTATCCATTGAAGAGTGTTGCTTTGTAATGGATGTTGATGTAGGAGTGTTTTGAGAGTGAATGAAAATTAGAGCAACCTCACCACCTTTTTTAATTGCCTTTTGTGTTTGCTTGGAATTTAGAATGATGTTAGGAGTGTTGGTGCTTTTTATGAGAAATACCTTACCATATTTTTGAAATGTGTAGGTTCTTTTGAAAGCATCATAAACAACTCTCCTATCATACTAAAAAGGTTGTCCAAGAAAAATCCCACAACAATCCATAGGAGTCACATCGCAAGTGTCACATTGCAAGTGACTTGATCTAT
Source organism: Wollemia nobilis (assembly GCA_028583015.1). NCBI lineage: Eukaryota > Viridiplantae > Streptophyta > Pinopsida > Araucariales > Araucariaceae > Wollemia > Wollemia nobilis. The sequence goes on from JAQPPZ010017109.1 coordinate 3,939,677, forward strand.
GAACTGTGGGTCAAGTGCAAATTTTAATGTGCAAGTGAGTGATTTTTGAGCCCCTTCCACTATCCTTCCAAACCAAAGAATAAGTTTGAGGATGAGGCTCCATAGGTAACTTCAATCGCTCGACAATGGGCCTCGCAATTAGATTTTTCTACAAGCCATTATCCACTATACAATCTGTTATAAAATTATGGAGCAAATGAGCTCGAGTGATGAACAAAGCATCACGAGCGTCCCCTAATGAACTTACATTTACCAAGGTAACCTCATTAATCTTACCTCGTAATTTCGTGTAAACTCTACTTTCTCCTACTGACTCAAGGGGACCTTGCGAAGCATCCTGTTCTTGAGTAGTGATGACTAAACTCTTCTTCTTAAGATTAAAACAATCAACTTTTTCATGACCCTTTTTCTTACAATAGTTACAAAAAATTTTAGAAGAAGAAGGTTTGGAAGAAGGAGTAGAAGTGGAAGGAGAAGGAGAACATGGAGAAGAGGAATTCTTCTTTTGAGCAAAGTTCTTTTGTGAGAAAGAATTATTTCTTTTTGATGAGTTAGCAACCACTTGAGTAGCAAGTGCACGGAATCCCTGCGAATGCACCTTGAAATTGTCCTCCACAAGTTGCACCTGGTTGAAAAATAAATTTAATGTTTCAGTAGAAATAAACATAATTTCCTTGTACAATGCTCTAACAAGCCACTTTGAAATTTGAAAATTAAAGCTTTAATATCTTCTTCCACATTTAAAAGTATCCTATACCTATTGAATTGAAAGATATATTCCTGCACAGTCATATTAGTACCTTGTCGAAATCGAAACCACTTAATTACCAATTCCTTAGAATAATTGGAAGGATAAAAATTGGTCTTAAGATAGTCTACAAGCTCATCCCAAGTGGTAAGCTCATCATGATCCTTTTTCCTTTTGACAAGGACTTTAGCTAAACCTGAAATTTTTAGCCTAGCATATGGAACTTGATCATCACCTGAAAGCTGAGTGTAAGAAAACCAAGAACTCATGTCAAGAATCCAACTATTCTAGACTTGAGGGTTCTGGGATCCATCATAAAGTGGCACTTCACATCGAACTCTCAGGCGAGAATCATGAGCAGAATCTGAAGCATTGTGGATGGAAATGTCATTTACCTTCACTACAAGGTTACTAAGGACTTCTGCCATGGTAGTATCATTAGCTTTATCAGCTAATGCATTCACAACATGTGCAAGTTCTTCCACTTGGGTAGCCAAATCAGAAGCCATATGAAACCAGGTATAAGCCAGGAGTAACAAGGAAAAACACTTAAAAAAATCAGGGTAAAAATGTGAAGATACCTTGTTACAATGTAGTGCCTTGAAAAATACCCCTAAGGCTAAATATTAAAAAATTTAAACTTACCTAAGGTTTAAAGTTTTTATAATTTATTAATTTAAAAAAATAACTTAATTAAAAAGTTAAATTTAATTAATCAAAAATATTAATTAAGTTTAATTAAGATATTTTTAAAAATAAATTAATAAATAAATTAAAAAAATTACATGTAATTTCAAACCTTAGGTAAATTGAAAATTAATAAAATAATGGAGGTTATTTGATACTCTTCTGCATGTTCACTCAAGAATATCTATCATGCACAAATTTCTATGAACATAAGTGCATTGTTCCCGAGGTGAAATCCTGCTAAGTAAACAACAGACATACAAAGACTTTCCTGTGCCCCGCATAGCTTGGTGAAATCCTGGGCTCACCACGCCCTAAGTCAGCGATGTGCAGACCAAGAAGGCCTTCATGACAATTGCTGACACAGGCATTAGTGGTGCTTTTCAGCTGTCATGTCTGATAGCGTTGGCCACAGGCCATAGGCACTATAGCACCTAACAACGTCGACTGCAGGCCACAATGTTGGCACGTTTGATAGCGTTGGCCACAGCCAAACAAGCTATGGCACTTGACAGTGGTGGCCATTGGTCAAACATGCTATCGCGCTTGATAGCATTGGTCGCAGGCCACAAACACTATCATGTATGACAACGTTTGGCTGTAGGCCAAAGGCAAAAATGTTGTCGCGCCTAATAGCATTTAGTGGTCAGCAGGCAGCACGACCGTGTGCATGTTGTCGATAAGGCACCGGCTACCAGAATTTTGTCGAACATCGACGAAGTGTGCCCTTCGACTGATCTATGAGAAAGCTCGGCTGAATGGAGCCCTCTGCTAATTTTTTTTTTAATAATAAAATAGAAAATAATAATATTTATAATATTATTTTCAAATGGGAAAAATAAAAATAATATTATATTACTTCCTATTTTTCTTCAATTTGCACCAATAAAACTAGGGTAACTTTCACCTCAGATCTATTGAAATTTTTGCAAATTCTGTAAAGAAGTAGCATACCTTTCAATATCCAGTCGACACATGACCAACATTTGAAAGGCAACCAGATCCAAGTTGACACATGACCTGGTATAGACGATGTTCGGTCTTCAAGACTCCAAAATGGCAGGAACAAATGGCTCCCTAATGCGTATTTCATCGTAGGAGAAATCCAAGCCTACAAAGGGATTTTTGTAAGACAAAAATCAGGGTAAACTTCTCCTATACTCCTTGAGCATACGAAGAAATTTGGAACGAGGATTTTGATGCCAAAGAAACTTCCTTCTGTGAATGGTCTTCAAGCTGCCCTTGAGCTTGAACCGAGTCCTAAATGAGAAAGATTTTCTCATAAGAAAATTATCTCCTTCCCTCTCACCTCACAAGCCCTAGTGCAAACATGAACTAGGCTCTGATACCAATGAAAAGGATTGAAAATCCAACTAACTGTATATTATTTACAAGCTCAATATATAGGCTCTAAAGGCCCAAAATACATAACCAAACCCACCAAATCATGGATTTGATCCCAAATGCTTAACCATAAGCTACATTAGTGCAAAGGAGAATGCACGTAACTTCTAAGCTAAGAAAGAAGGAAAAGATGCTAACTAGAAGATCCTTTTAGCTATCTTGAAGTACACACTTCCTAATTTGAGTTCACACTTCCTAAATAACACTCCAAAGTGACAACTAGAAGACAACTAGTGCACACAAGTGTATGTAAGAAGGAGACTCACTTACAATATTAATTTGCAATAAAATAAACTATGCAAACCTAGCTAGGAACTACTAGAGGGGTCATATGAGTGATAAAACATCAATATTCATCATTTCTTTTCTTAGAAATACCACAACATATTCTATAATGTTGAATGATTGGGTCTTTCTCTTCTCATCTACATCCTCCTTATACCTTTAATTGCTCATTTGAATTCACTACCTAATTTCCACATGTAGTTGTTTCATGTGTTCGATAAAATATTCTATCTCAACATTTATTTGATCAACTATTATTGGAATCAAATTAGTTACTTCCCTTGGATTCTTCCTATAGACCACATGGAAAGGTGAAATTCTAGAATATCTATTCATTGACCTATTGTGGGAAAATTCGACTTGTACCAGTATTGAATTCCATTGAGAGGGTATATTCCCCACTAAGCTTCTAAGTAGATTTCTTAGGCTATGATTGACAACTTTAATATATCCATACATCTATGGGTTATATGCTAAACTAAAATTTATTTTGGTATCCAATATTCTTTGATCATTCTCTAGAAATGACTCATGAATTTGGTATCCTTGTTAGAGGTGATGCTCTTTGGCAATCCATATAATCTAACTATTTCTTGAAAGAATAGTTTCACAATATGTGAAGCATCATTGGTCTTTCTACAAGGTATAAAATGTTCCACTTTGGAAAACCTATCTACCACAAAAAATATGCTATCATGACCTCTTTTAGACCTTGGTAGTCCTAATACAAAATCCATGTGTATGTGTAGCACCCTAAAATTGGCACGGTTAAAACCTTAGTAAAAATATAAAAGATAAAAATTTGAATTTCAACCCCAAACTGCCCGTTAAACCGCCTATTACCCGCTTTCCCCATTTTTTGTGCCATTTTTAGGATTTGTTTTTACCGTTGGATGATATCATCACAGATTAGATGAAATCGTCCCCGATCTGACGAATTCGTTTGGAACAGAACGTCCAGACGATTTCATCCCAAAACCAAATTTTCATAATTAGCTTTTATTTCAACAGCCTCTCCAACTCGGGCAGAAGCGTGTCTGCACATGGAGATTTCCCTGTTGGATATCTCCCAGATTGGGATGATCCCCAACCTCCCAAACCTCTTCCTAATCCTATATAAACTAGGATTTTTCTAGTTTATCCCCCTGATTCTCCTTGAACCCCCTAAACCCCTTAGTTGACGGATTTCATTGCAGAGTTAGCTCCTTATTCCCTCGCACTATTGCTTGCATTTGGTATTTTTGCATTTTTATTGCAGGAACTCTACTATTTTTCAGTCGAAGCTAGCTCGGATCGTCGCGGACGATCTCGAATGATTTTGAGAGGAGCGCAGACAATCTCGTACAATTGGAGGCGATCCTGACTGTAGTCTAGATTCAGGGCAATCAAAGTTTAGAGTTTGCATTTTCTTAGCTTTCTCTGTATTTTTCATATCATATTTCTGCACTATTTTAAGTTATTATGTTTTTTTGCATCTTGGAGTTCACCTCATTTAGCATAATCGCATGATAAAGTTAAAATCAATCATTAAATCTATTGCATTTCCTTATTTGTTATTGGAATCTATTATTTAGGCATGTTTGCTATTATTTCTACCATTATCCTTTACTTCTGCACTTGCATATTTGGTAGTTTGCATCTGTTTTTGTGATTGCAGGTTTTTGACAAATTCGTCAGATTTCAGACGATTCTGTCTGATTTTAGACGACCTTCTATGATTTGGGACGATCTCATGAAATATCAGACGATTACGTACAAATTGAGATGATCTGAACTGCTACAAGACTCAGAATCTTCATCAAACATCCGAAATTAGGTATGACACCTTCTAGTTAGCATATTCTCTGTTATTTACATTCATTTCTATTTTTTGTAGTCATTTAAATCAGCATTGGCATATAGAATAGTTTAGATTCATATTTGGACAAACCTAGGAGTTGAATGATCAAGCATAAAAATGAACACATCAAACCCACTATCAACCTAGACGTGGAAACTACCATTCAAAAATTTCCTGGTGAACCCACCATCCGTCAAAAATTCACCCTTATACACCTCCCCCTAGAGGTGGGATCTTCAAAGGGCCTCTCAGTCCGAGGTATTGTCCCATCCTTTTCACATCCCTCTTCCGGGTGCGGATCCTATAGCCTGAAGGTAAGGGTGTGAAAAATTTGGAGCGATATATTTTGGTGAACCCGACGTGAAACATAAACCTTTTGAAAACAAAAACTTTCTAAAAATAAAAATAATAAAAATCAAAACACAAATGCATTTAGACCCAAAAAAATTTTGCATGTCATATTTAGATGGTAGACTATAATAAAAGACGAGCTATCACCATTAATGTTGAAAATAAATTAGTAGCTATAGAGATTACTTCTGTGCGTAGAGTACCTCAAACAAATAGGATTCAACTTTTGTGGGATGAACTTGATAGGAGATTGGATCTCATTTCATCTAGAGCAACCGAACTTAGGAAAATCAAGAGGTTTGTCCTAGATAGAATCCTGGATCCCGATCAAGTGATTTTGTATCATGAACTTCAGAGAGCTTTCCATAGGTGGTTAGTAGATAAAAGAGCCCTTGTGTCTTCTGAGTTGTATACCTTTGAGGAATACCTTGAGAATGCAGCCATAGTACATCAGTTTCTAGCTCGTATAGAGGACCAAGAAGCTGATCTTACGGATAGAAAAAGATGGAATAGAGTTCCCAGAGCTGTGTTATATCGAGAGTATTTCCATGAGATTTATTTTTACAAAACAGAATCTGAAATAGATAATATCACCATAGCACACTTTGTTGACTTCCTGAAAAACAATTTCCAATTTGAAGAGGAGTATTGATCCTATCAATGATATCTATAAACTATTTATAGAAAACTAAGCTATTACTTTATTATTGTTATTTCTTGTATTTAGTGTGCTATTTATTGTCTATAAGCATAAAAACAAAAACAAAAACAAAAACAAAATAAAATCAAAACATTTTATTTTAAGTATTATAGTAGGTATATAATTAAAATATATACCTCCCAAGATCTGTTGCAAATATATTAATATATATTTTCTAAAACCTAAATTTAGACACAATGACTAGACTCAGGAATGGAAAACAAATTGAAGTAGAAGAAGATTGGTTAGGAAAAACCATAAATAAACCAGATGCCCTTCTTGAAGACCCAATTAAGGAAGAAGTAACCTTAAACCAACAAGAAGAAGAATTTGTGGATGCAAATGAACAAAAAGAAAATGATAGAGAGGAAGGATCCTCATCTCCTAAAATAACTCCAGAAGGAGCTGTTACTTTTGAGAACATGGAACATTTTTGGAAATTTCTCAATACTAATATTGGCACTCTTAATAGAGCAGTTCATATGGATAAAGATCAAATTAATGACACTCAAGCAACCCTAGAAGATATATATCACACACGCCCTAATCCTTTGTCATTTTTTTATCAAGAGAGTGATCAAGCTGGACCATCCAATTTGGACATGGTTGCTATAATCCAGAACATGCAACAAAAACAAGCTACCCAACCACCTAGAGTTCCTGTTACCAAACCAAGGGTTATTCCCACACAAAAGAAACCTTCATTCACTACTCTATTTCACCAAGCTATTGATCAATATACCTCAAATCAACAAAAGCCTAAAACAAAACCAAATACCAATTTCCAACAATCTGGGATACAACATAATGCTACAACAAATCTTCTTCATAATACTCTTCCTACCAACCATTTGCATAATAGCAATATAGCATCTAATCCTTATGTCCCGCCTTCCTACGGTCACAAATCCCATACTCATGTACCACCAAACCAATATGGTGGACAAACTGGTAATTTGGAAGCCATGGTGAAACAGTTAGTCTCTCGCATGGACCGGATAGATCCCTACCGTCCCTCATACAATTATCGAGAGATGTGTAGTCAACCTCTAGATCCTATAGTTGTAGCACAATCATATCCCAAACACTTTCCTATGCCTCTCCTACCTATATATAAAGGAACTGAAGATCCCATAGAGCATATTTGTATGTTTAGGATAGCATGTCATGACATATCACATGATGATTTGCTATTACTAAAAATGTTCCCGAAAAGCTTAGGGGGAATGGCATTGGAGTGGTATTATCAACTACCCACTCATTCTTTGAGAAATTTTGAAGAGACTGTTGAGTCTTTTGTGCATCAATTTAGTGCCTATTTCGAAAGGCATGTAACCATTAAATATTTGTACAACCTAAAACAAGATAAAGATGAGTGTTTTGTTGACTTCTTAGCTCGATGGAGACAGTTGATAGGAAAACTACACTTTGTGTTACCTTATCGGGAAATGTTGGATATTTTTATCAATAATTTACAAGAACAACTATCCTATGAATTATCAACTGCTACCTTGACCACCTTCGATCAAGCTATAGATTTAGCTTGAAGGGTGAAATGCTCTCATTAGAAGAGGTCATCTCAAAAGGAAAGATGATGAGAAAACATCCAAAAATCAATATAAAAATAAACAAGTTGTGGGTGACGGAGTCACTGATAGCAGAAACATTGCTAATGTTAATACTGTGAAAAAAACAGAGAAGTTTATATTGAAACCTCTTGATAAACCACCCCGAGAATTCACTAGGTTAAATCAACCTTTATCAACCATTCTCCTGCAATTACTAGCACGAGGCTTGATCCAATTACCAGCTATCCGGGAACCTGATCCAACCATACCCGGATACAGAGCTGATTTACATTGTGATTTTCATAGAGGACCTGGACATGCTACCAACTCTTGTAAAATATTAAAACATAAAATACAATATTTTATTGATAATAATGAGATGGAGGTGCAAGCATTCCAACCTAAACAAAATCCTTCTAATAACGCCCAAAAGAACATTCCCCAAAATCAGAATCAGAATGCCAATCAATCATTGGAATATTTCAACATCCTTTACCAAAACATGGTAAAGAGGTGGCCAATCAAATTGAGCATCACAATGTTCCTCCTCCTACCCGATATGTAGGGACTATTAGTGGACAATTACCTGTTCCTGATCCTCAAATATTTGACACAACTTTATCCATAGTTATGACTAGACCTCTACATAATATTCGGATGTTTGATCTTAGTGACACCGAATATGAGAATGAAAGTGACATGGAAATCACCTCAAATCAATTGAATAGTTCTGAAGATGAATCAGATCCTATTCAACCTATCACAAGTTCTATGATTCCAGAAGAACCATTTCCTAGAAGAGTCACTACTAGACCATCTTCTCACCAATTATTTTCTAATGAACAAGCCATAAACGCTAGACCAAGACCTATTCATCACCCACAAAATAATATTGTAGGAACCATCGGAGCCGTTACCAGACAACAGGCTCAAACCTCTCAATAGGATCAAACTCAGAACGATGGATCAACCCCATTTGTTTTGAAAAATCCTAATAAAGGGAATTATGTGTCTAATGTTCAACCTAAACCTCCTTATAATATTAATGAACAATTATCCAATACTACAACTAGAATTTCCCTTTTGGACCTGTTAAGATCTTCTCCTACCCATAGGGATGAATTAATGCTCACATTAAGCCAAATGATGGTACCACAAAATATTCAACCTGAAGCCATGTCCAATACTATCATAACTCGCAAAGTCAATTGCATTGATTTTTGAGATAGAGATATCCCGCAACATAGTTTACATAAGGATAACCCCTTATATATTACTGCCCTAATTGGAGATGTAGCCGTTAAATGAGTCTTGATTGATAATGGTTCATATTTAAACATCTGCACTTTTGACTTCTACCAACGATTTGGGTTTAGAAGTGACAAAATAAAAAGAACTGATATGATTATAAAAGCCTTCAATGACGAGACATAAGAAACATGTGGAGTCATTACTATACCCTTGCAAGTTGGTCCTAGAACCCTAGATACGACCGTGTTTATTGTACATTGCCCTGCATCATACAATATACTTTTGGGTCGCCCTTGGATCAACGCAATGTGAGCGGTTCCCTCCACTTTATATTAGTGTGTTAAATTCAAATTTAAAAACTAGTTGGTTACCATTCATGGTGATCCTAGACCCTTTGATATGTGTGCTTTGGCAGAACCTGATGGAGTTCAATTTTTCCCTGCCCTGTCATCCACACATCCTAATTCTTATCATCCGTCCAAACGTGTGAAACACACACCCATAACATCATCTACTCTTTCAACTACACCTATACATATAGCTCAACCATCTTCGGAACAAACCACATTAGGACCTAGAAAAGATCCTAAAATGATACAGGAGCATCCGATGGTAGAAGAGCAATCTTGCATCGACAAAAAAAAAAAAAAATTCTAAGTGTTTGCCTTGATGTCGCGATATCGCGACAGAGAAAAGTGTCGCGATATCGCGACATGTCACGTTTTCGCGACTCAGGAAGGAGAGAGAAGGCGTGGAGCAAAAGTGTCACGATTTCGTGACATGTCGTGAAATCGCGACCGAAGAAGCAGAAAAGAAGCAAGGGAGGAAATTGTCGCGATATCGCGACCCGAGAGGCGAGGTGGAGCCAGAAAGGGAAGATGTCATGATATCATGACCCGAGAGGCGAGGTGGAGCCGGAAGGAAAAGATGTCACGATATCGCGACATGTCACATTTTCATGACTCGAACAGGATAGGAAGGTAGAGAAGCCAAAAGTGTCGCGATATCGCGACATGTCGCATTTTCGTGACCCAAAGAGAGTAGGAAGGCAGAGGAGCCAAAAGTGTCGCGATATCGCGACATGTCACATTTTTGCGACTCGAAGAAGACCGAAAGGCAGGGAAGCCAAAAGTGTCACGATATCGCGACATGTCACATTTTTGTGACTCGAAGAGGACAGGAAGGCGGAGAAGCCAAAAGTGTCGCGATATCGCGACATGTCGCATTTTCGTGACCCGAAGAGAGAGGAAGGCAGAGGAGCCAAAAGTGTCGCGATATCGCGACATGTCACATTTTCACGACTCGAAGAAGATAGGAAGGCAGGGAAGCCAAAATTGTCGCGATATCGTGACATGTCGCATTTTCACGACTCGAAGAAGACAGGAAGGCGGAGAAGCCAAAAGTGTCACGATATCGCGACATGACGCATTTTCGTGACCAAACAAAAGAAAAGAAAGCACAGGCGGTTGTAGAAGCCATTACAGAGGAAATGGTCAAGCGGTGGTATACCGAACGTCATCAATGGTTGACAGGTGGGCCGAGTTCACAGTGATAGCACTGAACAGCACGTGGCACCGAGGTGCAGTGGAAGCAGACGAAGATCAAGAGTCGAAACGAAAGGTGCTCAAAAGCACAGACAACGAAGAGGCACGAGAATTGAAATGAAGAGTCATGCCAGAGATGTTAAAAGGAGAAGTGAAGGCATGCACAAGGGTCGAGAGAACGGCAGAGCCATAGTTGCAGACGTGAAGGCAATAGGGCGATTCTGGACCAGTTTAGACTGTTATTCTTCCTGGGCGAAAGATGCAGTAAGAGGAAAGAAAATAACTATCTTCCAGAGTGAAGGAGTTTTTAAATGGTAGACCGTTGCCAATATTGTAAATCAATTCCAACTATAATGAATGAGATTTAAGAATCTATTGTGAGCTATTTGTGGATCTTCATCAAGTGGTATCAGAGTGGGAGTTCCTGAGTGTGTGAGCAGATCACCGAAAGTGAGGCAGTTTGCACCAGGATCTATGGAAGGATTGTGAGAAGAGAGTGAGGAAGAATGCCTCCACGAAGAAACCATGGTGGTGGAAGGAATGTGGTACTTGAAGAAGATTTTAGAGCTTTGCAGAGGCAAGTGCAAGCCCTACAAGAAGAATTGCGAAGAGGAGTTGAACCAAGGAGAGAAGACCATAGTGAAGAGGAAGCTTGGGAGGTTGATGATCCATCGGTTGAAGAAGAAGCAACGGATCCTGCAGAAGCCAGATTAATTAAGGCCATATCTCGGATCGGGAAGAAGGCAAAGTTTGAGGTCTCCACGTATTCTGGGAGTCTCAATTTAGAGGAGTTAATTGACTGGATCAATGATATGGAGGAATATTTTGAGTATGAGGAGATTGTAGATCCAGATCGGATCAAGTTTGCAAAAACAAAGTTGAAAGGCCATGCTTGCATATGGTGGAAAGAAGTGCAGCTAGAAAGAAATAGAGGAGGAAAGGAAAAGATAACCAGATGGGATCGAATGGTAGAGAAGTTGAAGAGACAGTTTATTCCTGTAGATTACGAATTGGACCTGTTGAGAAGAATGCAGAGTTTGAGACAGTCAAACAGATCTGTCAAAGAATATACAGAGGAGTTCTACCTGATCTCAATCAGAACTGGCCATGCAGAGGCTAACAGGGAGAAGGTGGCCCGTTACATCAATGGGTTGAGAACCAGTATTCAAGAAGAATTGATTCTGGTTAGGATGAATACCATTGAGGATGCTTACCAGTTTGCCCTCAAAGTCGAAGAGAAGCTGAACAAACGGTTTGAGGGAAAGCAAAGAGGAAGAGGTCATGGGGGAAGAACTGGTGGAAGGACCAGTGGAGAAAGATATAAGGATCAGAAGAAGGCTGGTGAAACCAGTAATACCCAGGATCAAGAAGATAGGAACACCTACCAACCCCGTAATCAGAACAATGGTTACCCAAGGGGGAGAGGTAGATCTGGACGTGGATTTGGAAGGGGAGGATTTCGTGGAACCTGTTTCCACTATGGCAAAGAAGGACATCGAGCATACGAGTGTCCACAACACCGAGAAGGGACAAATGAGAGACCTGGGGGTCCTGCCAGAGCTATTGTAGCCGATGAAGGTGCTGAATCAGAACATTCTGAGGAGGCAGAGGGAGGAGAAGTTATGGTTACAAGGAGGACCCTGTTGAATGAGGAGAAAGGATCAGACCAGAGAAGGAGCCTGTTCCGCACAAGGTGCAGAAGTTCAGGTAAGGTCTGTAACATCATTGTAGATAATGGCAGTACTGATAACTTGGTCTCAGAAGAAATGGTTACCAAGTTACAGTTAAAGAGAATGGCACACCCGCATCCATATCGGATTGCGTGGTTATAGAAGGACCATAGGGCCTTGGTCAGTGAGCAATGCTCGATGAAATTTAATATTGGGAAGTACTATGATGAGGTCCTGTGTGACATCCTGCCTATGGATGCTTGCCATTTGCTATTGGGAAGGCCATGGCAGTTTGATCGGTGTGCAGTGCATGATGGTCATGCCAACACTTACTCAGTGACAAAGAATGGAGTGCGCCATAAGCTGAAGCCCTTGTAGGAGGTAGGTGAAAAGGTGTGTAGCAGCGCTAGAATCTGTTTAGTTGAAGGGGGAAGATTTTTGGATAGTTTAAAGCATGAGCATATGTGCTATGCATTAATTCCTAGAGTTAGGAAGGAAGAATGCAAGGATACCCCTGTAGAAGTCTTAGGACTATTAGAAGAATTCCTAGACATTGTATCTGATAATGTGCCTGAAGGTTTACCACCAGTAAGGAAGATCAGTCACCATATAGATTTAATACCAGGGTCTAGTTTACCCAATAAGGTAGCACATAGAATGACTCCTACCGAAACTGAAGAGCTGAACAGGCAAGTCCAAGAGTTGCTAAAAAAGGGACTGATTTGGGAGAGCTTGAGTCCATGTGCAGTACCTGCAGTACTAGCACCAAAGAAATATGGAGAATGGAGAATGTGTATAGACTCTCGAGCCATTAACAAGATCACCATAAAGTATAGATTTCCATTGCCAAGGATGGATGACATTATGGATTGTTTGAGTGGAGCCAAGTACTTCACGAAGATTGATCTGAAGAGTGGTTATCACCAGATTCATGTCAGAGAAGGAGATGAATGGAAGACAACCTTCAAGACCAGAGAAGGTTTGTATGAGTGGTTGGTCATGCCATTTGGGCTAACCAATGCACCAAGCACATTCATGCGGTTGATGAATGAGGTATTGAAAGAATTTTTAGGCAAATTCATCATTGTCTATTTGGATGATATTTTAATATTTAGCAGAACCTTGGAAGAGCATCTGATGTAGGTTAGAAGGGTTTTTGAGAAGCTGCAGGAGGAGCAGTTGTTAATAAATCTGAAGAAGTGTAATTTCGTGAAGAAAGAGTTAGTATACCTGGGATTTGTCATCTCAGCCGAAGGTCTAAAAATGGACCCAGAAAAGGTGAGAGCTATCATTGAATGGCCTACTCCGAGAAGCACGACTGAGGTAAGATCATTCCATGGTCTAGCAAGTTTTTACAGGAAATTCATTAGAAATTTCAGCAGTATTTGTGCACCCCTTACAGAAACAATGAGAGGGGATAAGAAGGAATTCAAGTGGACCTTAGGAGCAGATAGGAGTTTTGGTATGATGAAGAAGAAGGTTACAGAGCAACCTATTTTGGCACTTCCAGATTTTAATAAGGTATTCCAGGTAGATTGTGATGCTAGTGGTAGTGCCATAGGAGTTGTTTTGAGTCAAGAAGGTAAACCTGTTGCTTACTTTAGTGAGAAACTCAATGATGCTAGGAAGAAGTATTCAGTTTATGATCAAGAGTTTTATGCTATAGTTCAGGCTCTAAAGAAGTGGCGGCATTACTTGCTGCCAAAAGAGTTTGTTCTATATACTGATCATCAGGCCTTGCAGGTATATCAATAGCCAAGGGAAACTAAATCAGAGGCACCTAAAATGGGTTGAGTTTCTACAGAGTTATACCTTTGTGTTGAAGCACAGGAGCGGGAAATCAAACAGAGTTGCAGATGCCTTAAGTAGAAGGCAGTGTTTGTTGACAGAAATGAAGGTGGAAGTGGTAGGATTTGATGAACTGAAGGGTTTGTACCCTGAAGATCCTGATTTTGCGAGAACCTCGAAGGCTTGCTTGGCACCTGTCACTTTGGACAGGACCAAGTGGTTGGATTTTCTGATCCAAGATGGAATGTTGTTTAGAGGAAGTCAATTATGTATTCCAAGGAGCTCAATGAGGGAAAATCTAGTCAAGGAGAAGCACAGTGGAGGGCTGGCTGGACATTTTGGTCGAGACAAGACCATTGCCCTGGTTAGTGAGAACTACTATTGGCCACAACTGCAGCAAGATGTGAAGAGGTTTGTACAAAGCTATAGAGTGTGCCAGATGGCGAAGGGTGTGAGCCAGAACACTGGATTGTACCAGCCATTACCTGTACTAGAGAGACCCTGGGAGGACGTCAGTATGGATTTCATTCTTGGTCTACCAAGGACGCAGTAGGGAAATGATTCCATATTTGTGGTGGTGGACAGGTTTTTGAAGATGGCACACTTCATCCCTTGCCAGAAAACTAGTGACGTAGTTCACATTGCAGGTTTATTTTTCAAAGAGGTGGTACGACTTCATGGTCTACCAAAGAGTATCATTTCTGACAGAGATACCAAGTTTGTTGGGCATTTCTGGAGGACTTTGTGGAAGAAATTGAAGACAGATTTGAAATTTAGTTCTGCCTATCACCCATAGACTGATGGCCAAATGGAGGTGGTGAATAGAAGTCTGGGAAATCTATTGAGATGCTTGATAGGAGATAAGCCCACGGGATGGGATTTGGTTTTGCCATAGGCAGAATTTGCATACAACAATTCTGTCAATAGGAGTACTAACAAATCTCCATTTTAGATAATATATGGGAGCAGCCCAAGGAGTGTTTTTGAGTTGAGGAAGATGGATACAGGGGAAAGGTGCAGTGCCGAGGCTGAGGACTTTGCAGAGCATCTGAAGAATGTGCATGAAGAAGTGAAGAAGCACATTACTAACATGAACAACCAATATAAAACAAAGGTAGACTAGAAGCGACGGTCTAAGGAATTCGCAGTGGGTGATGAAGTCATGGTTCATTTGAGAAAAGAGAGGTTTCCTGCTAAAACCTATAACAAGCTGAAGATGAAGAAGCTTGGACCATGCCGAATTGTGGGAAAACGGGATTCGAGCAATGCATATGAAGTGGAATTGCCAAGTGGCCTTAACATATCACCTATTTTTAACATTGCAGATTTGGTAGAGTATCATGAAGGAGATAGTAGCGAGACACCAAGTACAAAATTATGGAGTATTCCAACATCTACTTCAGCAACAGACGAGATCGAGGAAATACTAGACACTCGAGCAGGCAGAAGTACCAGGAACAGGCAGTATTCTGAATATCTGGTCAAGTGGAAGGGCAGACCTATCGAAGATGCAACTTGGTTGTCAAAAATAGAGGTCGACCGCTTGGGTCTTCCTCCAACAGTACAGAAGTGAAGGACACTTCTCAATCTACCTCGGGTGTCTGATGCAGGAGCATCCGGTGGCAGAAGAGCAATCTTGCATCGACAAAAAAAAAAAAAAATTCTAAGTGTTTGCCTTGATGTCACGATATCGCGACAGAGAAAAGTGTCGCGATATCGTGACATGTCGCATTTTCGTGACTCAGGAAGGAGAGAGAAGGCGTGGAGCAAAAGTGTCGCGATTTCGTGACATGTCGTGAAATCGTGACCGAAGAAGCAGAAAAGAAGCAAGGGAGGAAACTATCATGATATCGTGACATGTTGTGATATCATGACCTAAGAGGCGAGGTGGAGCTAGAAAGGGAAGATGTCACGATATCGCGACCCGAGAGGTGAGGTGGAGCCAAAAAGGGAAGATGTCGCGATATCGCGACATGTCATGATATCGTGACCCGAGAGGCGAGGTGGAGCCAAAAGGAAAAGATGTCGCGATATCGCGACATGTCGCATTTTCACGACTCGAAAGGCAGGAAGGTAGAGAAGCCAAAAGTGTCGTGATATCGTGACATGTCGCATTTTCATGACCCGAAGAGAGTAGGAAGGCAGAGGAGCCAAAAGTGTCGTGATATCGTGACATGTCACATTTTTGCGACTCGAAGAAGAGGAAGGCAAGGAAGCCAAAAGTGTCACGATATCGTGACATGTCGCATTTTCATGACTCGAAGAGGACAAGAAGGCGGAGAAGCCAAAAGTGTCGCGATATCGCGACATGTCGCATTTTTGCGACTCGAAGAGAGCAGGAAGGCGGAGAAGCCAAAAGTGTCGCGATATCGTGACATGTCGCATTTTCGTGACTCGAAGAAGATAGGAAGGTGGAGAAGCCAAAATTGTCGCGATATCGCGACATGTCACATTTTCGTGACTCGAAGAAGACAGGAAGGCGGAGAAGCCAAAAGTGTCGCGATATCGCGACATGTCACATTTTCGTGACCAAACAAAAGAAAAGAAAGCGCAGGTGGTTACAGGAGCCGTTACAGAGGAAACGATCGAGTGGTGGTATACCGAACGTCATCAATGGTTGATAGGTGGGCCGAGTTCATAGTGACAGCACTGAACAACACGTGGCACCGAGGTGCAGTGGAAGCAGACGAAGATCAAGAGTCAAAACGGAAGGTGCTCGAAAGCGCAGACAACGAAGAGGCACGAGAATTGAAATGAAGAGTCATGCCAGAGATGTTAAAAGGAGAAGCGAAGGCATGCACAAGGGGAGAGGACGGCAGAGCCATAGTTGTAGACGTGAAGGCAATAGGGCGATTTTGGACCAGTTTAGACTGTTATTCTTCCTGGGCGAAAGATGCAGTAAGAGGAAAGAAAATAACTATCTTCCAGAGTGAAGGAGTTTTTAAATGGCAGACCGCTGCCAATATTGTAAATCAATTCCAACTATAATGAATGAGATTTAAGAATCTATTGTGAGCTATTTGTGGATCTTCATCATAAAACTACAACCAATGCTTCTTGGTTTACTCCTATATCTTCCATACCTATAGACTCACCCATCAATATCCCTATGACATCTACATCCACTACAGGAATCCTTTCCACATCCGACGATGTAGGAAATGTCCCTTCTACCTCTTATGCTCTTACTGATGAGCTCTTACCCGATTTATCTACAATTCTTATATCTGAGGAAGCCAACACTGCCATGCAAACTTCCCTCCATTTAAATAAACTCCCACCCTCTCCTCGTACCTTGGGCCTCCCACAACCTATGGGAAGTATCTACCAAGTTGGGAGTTGTGCTTTTATTTATAAAGGATATGATTGGGGAAGAATACTCAAAAACATTAAGACACATTGTGATGGGTATGCTAAATGCTATTTTGCTAATGAGTATATTAAAGCTAAGCCCATAATGCTTAAATTGGGATATAAAGGGAAAGGTTTGGGACCTTTCCAAAATGGTATGAAATAACCTTTTAAGGTAGAACCATGGCCTGCCCACTGTGGCGTGGGCCTATTTTCTAGTAAAGGTCAGCCCTTTCTATTTGAGTATGATGACCATCTCGTATGTTATCAAGATCTAGATAAACAAGATTCTTTGTGTCTAAAGAATAATTCCTTTACCTGCAATATGCTATCCATAGCCTACCCTGAAATGATTGCTGAATCCGACGACGAGTTGGAGGGAGATATTTTTCATGATGTTTCCATTGAGGAATTGTTATATAATGAATTTTATTTTGATGGCTCTATCCCGAATATAGCCTAGCTTGAAGCTACGACTTCTCAAGATGAATTATCCAATTTAACCTTGGAAGAATTACAAGAATTGGGTGTTTCATCTGCCCCACCTAATTTTGAGAGAGATTTACATATGGAAGTTGAAAACGTTATAAAAATTAACATTGGAACCAAACATAACCCTCACATAATCAATATTGGATCAGAATTAAGTCAAGAAAAACAAGATAAATACATTTCATTTCTTAAAAACTATGAATATGTCTTTGCTTGGACATATGAAGACATGCCAGGTTTGGACCCTTCTATAGTTATGCATCATCTAGTAGTCCATCTAGATTCTAAACCTGTTAAACGAAAACTTAGAAAAATGCATCCTAAAGTGGCCTTACTAGTCAAAGGAGAACTAGAAAAACTGTTGAAAGTCATTTTTATACAAGCCATTGATTATGCTGAATGGATTTCCAATGTAGTTCCAATAACTAAGAAAGAAGCCACTAAAGTTAGGGTTTGCACAGACTTCAGAGATATTAATGTTGCATGCCCTAAAGACGATTTTCCTCTTCCCAACATGGATCAAATCATTGACTTTACTGCTGGAAGCGGAATAATATCCTTAATGGATGGATTTTCCAGTTATAATCAGATCAAGATAGCTCCTGAAGATCAGGCCAAAACAACCTTTATTACCCCTTGGGGAACCTTTTGTTGGAAAGTGATGCCATTTGGCTTAAAGAATGCAAGTGCAACCTATCAACAAGCTATAACTTATATCTTTCACGATATGATGCATGATATCCTACATGATTATGTAGATGATATTATAGCTCGTTCCATAAAATAAGATGATCATTTAAATGACTTAAGAAAAGTATTTGATCGGTTAAGGGAATATCTTATCCGACTAAATCCAGCTAAATGCATATTCGGAGTTAAGTTTGGTAAATTATTAGGGGTTATATTTTCTTTACGTGGCATTGAAATTGACCCTCTCAATATCACGGCTATCATAGATATGCCCACATCCACCAATATGTCAGAATTATGAAGTTTACAAGGTAAGCTTCAAGCTATTTCCCGCTTCATCGACAAGTTGGCAGACAAAACTGGACCCTTTCTTAAGCTTCTTAAGAAAGATGTCTCTTTTCATTGGGACGAAGAATGCCAAGAAGCATTTGAACTCCTTAAGCAATATCTCCTCAAACCACCAATGCTTTCCCCACCTAGATCCGACCGTCCTTTTATCTTGTACATTTTTGCTTCGATTCCCGCCTTAGGAGATATGTTAGCTCAGATTGATGATGAGAAGAAAGAACGTGCTAATTATTACATCGGTAGAACCTTAATCGGTTATGAAACTCGCTATACCATATTAGAGAAATTATGCCTAGCGATCGTATTTTCTACACAGAAACTATGACATTATATGCTCAGTCAAAAAATGTATGTTATTGCCAAATTTGACCCTTTGCGATATCTCATGAGTCAACCGTATTTATCTGGTCACACAGCCAAGTGGGTTCTTGCGCTAAGCAAATTTGAACTCATGTTCATAGGACAAAAGTCTGTTAAGGGTCAAATCATAGCAGATCAATTAGCTACTGCACCCTTAGAATCTACTCATCCCCTCATCATTGAGTTTCCTGATGAATGCCTTAAACTAGAGGCAGACCATTCAGAGCAATGGTCCCTATACTTTGATGGAGCCCGATGCATGAGTGGGGCTAGAGCGGGTATTATTTTAATATCTTCACAAAAACATCTTATCCCTTTGTCCTTTAAATTAACATTTGCTTGCACCAATAACACTACTGTATATGAAGCTCTTATCCTTGGATTACGAGCTGCCTTGGCATTGAAAATTAAAATTTTATTAGTTTTTGGTGACTCTCAACTTGTCATAAATCAAATCAATGATGTTTATCAGACCATAGATGATAAATTATGCCCATATAAAGCATATGTTTTGCAGTTATTATCCTTGTTTGATCAAGTTACTTTGGAATCTATTCCTCAAACTAGCAATCGTGCGGCTGACGCTATGGCTGCAGCTGCATCTCTTTTACCCTTGGAGTTAGACGATGAATATGCTACCATCATTATTCGTCGACTCTAGGAACTCGCTTCAAGCAAATCATGCTTAGAACCTTTGGATGTGTTTCTCATCAATGAAACAACTCCTGAACCATGGTATACTAATATATTTAATTTTTTGCAGAAAAGAACCTTCCCCGATGGTTGTACTAGCAACCGGCGTAGACTATTACGTAGACAAGCAAGTCGCTTTGTGATTATTGGTAATAACTTGTACATAATATCTTTTGAAGGCATCTTACTACGATGTTTGAATCTAGAAGAATCTAGATCATCTTTGAATGAAGCCCACAATGGATCTTGTGGGGGACATTTTAGTGGTAGTGCCATTGCTAAGAAACTCCTTCGGATAGGATATTTTTGGACTACCATGGAAAATGATGCACATAATTATGTGCGACATTGCGACAAGTGCCAGAAGCACGCTAACCTTGTCCATGCACCTGCACAAGAACTGTAGGCTATTTCATCTCCTTGGCCCTTTTCAAAATGGGGCCTAGACATCATTGGAAAAATCAACCCTATGTCATCCGATGGACACAAATTCATCATAACCGCCATCGAGTATTTCACGAAGTGGGTTGAAGCTATGCCATTAGCTTCTTGCACTGGAACACAAGTTTCCAAGTTTATTTTTAATAAAATTATTTGTAGGTTTGGAATTCTTGCCAATCTCATTTTTGATAATGGAACTTGTTTCAAAAATAAAGATGTTAAAAAATTATGTCAAAAATATAAAATTCAACATCGCTGGTCCACTCCCTATTATCCTCAGGGTAATGGCCAAGCAAAAGCATCTAATAAAACCTTAATCAAAATTCTCAAAAAATTGGTCAATAAATTCGGTCGAGATTGGCACATTCAGTTATATCCTGCTTTGTGGGCCTATCAAACTAGTGTTCGAACCCCCATTGGAACTTCACCTTTTGTCTTGGTTTATGGTGTTGAAGCCATTTTTCCCTTTGAATTAGAAGTTCCTTCTTTAGCTCTACTACTTCAAGATACTGAAGTAGGGGATGAATATCGTGCTGGCAGATTTAGTCAGCTAGAACTTCTAGATGAAAAGCGCATCAATGCTTTGGAGCATATTTGCGCCTACCAAAACAAACTCAAGAGAGTGTATCTTAAGAAAGTTCATCCTCGATTCTTTGAGATCGGTGACCTTGTCATAGAAGAAAATAAAAAAAATACTAATGCAACTAAAAACCTTAAAGGTAAATTTGAGCCCAACTGGCTTGGACCATATGTTATCATTGCTAAATTTGGATCAGGAGCATACAAATTATCTACCTTAGATGGTAAATAACTTGAAGAACCTATGAACATTATGCATATTAAACGTTACTATGCATAAAAATTGGTCATTTCATCATTTTATATATTTGTTTTGCATATTATTTCCTTTTAGTCACTTATATAAAACATTTCAAAAAAAAATTACCTTGTATTCCTTTCAATTCATAACTCAAAATTAAAAACATCCAAAATCATCATAACCCTTCAAAAACATATTTTATTTTTTTTGTACCTGTCAAATTGTGAAGCATTGCAGTTATATTTTTAGTTATTTTGGATAAATTAGCATTTATTTGGAATCCCGCACTTTCACATTCACATGAATAAATATCTTGATTTTATTTGGTATGATTATTCATCTCTCTTATATCAAAGTCCACAGTTGCATTAAATAAAGTTTTGAGCATAGAGAACTGATCTTGTTATTTACTTGAACTAAGTATATCTTTTCACATTAAAATTATTTCATTGCACATTCGATATGATGCTACATAGTAGAAATGGTTTCCTGAGCAAAAAGTTTCCCCTGTTATCCTATCATGCACATGGTCTAGAATCTTTGAGAATTGACAAAAGGACAAGCTCACCCCTACCTAGAATAAAAATCCATTGCTCTAAAGCTAATCTGAGCAAGTATCCCTAGCATAGGAAGAAAAAGAAAAGTTCAAGAAAAAGAGAAAAAGAAAAAGGTTATTTTTTATCATCACAACAATATTTCAGTATTTTCTCAAATATCAAGCAAAAATACAAAAGTACAAAAAAAAAAAGAAGAAGAAGCAAACGAAAAACGCAAAAGCAAAATGCAGTAAAATCCTTTCCCTACCCCTTGAAAAGAAAAGAAGAGTGAATGAGCTTGAATCCCTGGAATTCTCAATTATTCAAAAACTGTGAGGTAAGCCCCATAACAGGTGGTTTGTGCCCAACCCGCTTGGCCTTGGGTAATCCCTAGCGTGGTGATATGTCTATCACATTAGCGACCTTCTTTTGTATAGACCTATGTCAGCTTATGGACTAGCTAGCTCTTGATAACCTAACTTACATAGTAGTCTGGTACGGTTACATGCATATAAATCATGATCAATGAACATTCATTTGGTTAAGGCAAATTACTTGTATTAAATTATCTTGCTCAAAATTGGTGAATGAACAATACAATCGCACACACATTTATATTTGAGAGATTTTGTATCATTATGATAAATCGAGATCGGTAATGAACTCACATTTGCACATGAGGATTCCTTATAAATCTACATTTCTCTTTGAGATAATTTAAAATATTTTTGTAATTCTTTTCGGAATAATTTTACCCTTTTATTTCAGAATTCTTGTTTTCTATAAAAGCAATTATATAAATTTTCTCACAAAATCACAAAAATGATTTCAAATAACATGTTCATATTATTATGTTTATCAAAAATCAAAAATCCATCTTGCAATAAAACCAACAATCTATTTTCTTCTTTGGATTTCGCGATGATGGTATAAGTCTATACCTATAAATTCTATGCCTAGTGCAAACCATTGTTCTAATTTTATTTTCCATTTATTTTAAAAACAAATTCATATGACTTGCATCATTATGTTCCACAATAATGCTTTACAAATGAACGAACACTTATTCTATTTCATGTCATTATGTCAAAATTCAATTTTGCAACCATGGTATAAATTCTAAGGAATTGTTCAAAATTTTATCACACTTAGGAATTTATGCCTAGCAAAATCATCTTTCTTTTCGTATCTCATGCATACTATTTTTATGAAAATCTGAAAACAAATCATCAAACCATCATTATCTCCATCATTACAACACAAAGTCTTAAGACAGTCTCTTAAGCACTCTTTTAATTTTAACAATATTTCTATACTGGGATTAGCTTGACGACCGAGTGAGCGACGACTCCATGAAATGGTCTATAACAGCGATAATGTCCTTTGAAATTATTGTCAGAAGTCCCTCTTATTTTTCATCAAATCACACCACAACAACCAATTGTTTACATCAGACTATTTCATTTAAAATCTTACAGCATGACATCAAATTATAATATTTCAAAATGACATAATTACATGAATCCTCAATCAAATAAGCAAACAATTCAACCATTAAAGCATCATAAAAACATATGAACAAGTCATATCATCAAAAATATCATATATATATATATATATCAAAAAATTATATACATCATATCAAAACTGGATTGGTATGCCACAATCTATACCCTAGCATACTCAATCCTCTTAAAAATCTCTACAAAACCTATAGTCCATAGACACCTAGCCTCGAGAAGCCCTCGAGCTCTCAGCTTCATCTCCCCCCCTACCCTGACGTGGATGAGGCGGTCCCATAGAGGTTTGGGATGTATCTCGAGTCCTCGTCGTCAATCAGGAGGATGTCCTCGTCGATCCCAGCCTGACTGGTTCTGCAATTTTGGCCAGCAGTTGCACCCTCTGGCCCTCTGGAACCAGCTGGAAGTATACACCCTGGTAGAATGCGGTCTGCATCATCGACCACACTAGATCATATTTGCTCACCCATCCACTCCATGCCCTAAGTCGTGTCGTCTCATCCTATAGTGTTCGTACCTACGTCCTCAACTGAGTGGCCTCGTCCTACAGTGACTGCACCTGAGCACGGAGGTGGGTAGCCTTAGCTTGGAGAGTCATTGTCTCGTTTCTCTCCCCTATGTCAACACCCTTGCCCTTATTAGGTGATGGTGGTCTCTCCCCCTACTGTGAAGGGAGCCTCTCCTCCCTCTGCCCTGTCTCCCACGGCCTCTGTGGAGCCCGTGCCATCCTCTGGAGTCTCTCCTATGGGGACCACCACTGCTCTCTCCCCCCATGACCCTGTGCTACCTCAATAGTAGCCTATTGTCACCTCCCCATCTGGTGCACCATAGCATGCACTAGACCCTGTGCCCTCGTCATCTGAGGAGTGCAGATGCCTGCATACCAAGCATCGTAGCCGTTCACAACCTCGACATCGTCACCATCCACTAGCTGGATGGGGACATCGTCCACGTCCTGACTCTAGAATAACTTCATATTTGGAGCCCCACTCAGTGTAGTACTATCCCAAACAGTTCGAGAGTACTCATAATCCTTAAGAGAAGGGATCCCCTACTGTAGACTGACTTGTCACAATACTCGGTCGTAGCGGTGGAGCTCTACCTCTCCCCGCTCTATCCTCAGCCAGCAGACTTACCTAATGCAAGTCAGCTCCTGCCAATCCTCTGCCCACCTAGGGTGCTCTCGCCACGGACTCCAGGTGATCTTGTCTGGGATGAGGTCGTCTAGCAACCTCCGTGACATCGGCAGATCTATTCACTGTTGTGACCCCCACTGTAGCCACCAATAGAAAACTCGGGGCCTCTCCCGGTCAACCCTTGTCAATGGGAGCCCTATCGGCCTCCGCATCGCAATGTGCTCCTAGCACCAAACCTGCAGCAGTGATGTCAAAACTAGACATCGACCTCCCTTGTATACGACCCCATGCAGGATCCTATATAAGCGATAAAGAACAAAGCTACCCCATGCAAATCTATATCCGTGGTCTCTCATGTCGCATACTATGTCTAAGACCACCCATAGTAGTTTGCATCCGCTCTAGTGGCACAACAGTAGGCCATTGACAACTCCTACCAAAACTTGAGTCATCCTAGATGCCCCAGGCATCTTTCATAGAGACTCAATGTTCACTTCGCCCTTCTCTAGGGCGAAGCTCGGGTCTCCAGTGAGCCTCATCATTGCCTGGCCCTGATTGGCCGCAGGCATCATCAACCATACCTGTATGGGGATCCTCATGATCCTCCATACGTCCTCTAGAGTGGGAGCCATCTCCCCTATCGGTAATCGGAAATAGGATGACCCTAGATACAACCTCTCTACTAGGGCTATCAGTGCCCCATGTCAGTCGGTACTTGTGGCATCTTTGCCACATGTTGTAGACCGACCTGTCCTAGTCGGTCATGCTATGCCTGGTCGAGTGCGGCTATGTCATATCTTAGCCTACCATATTTCCAATCTCGACTCTTTAGCAATCCCTTCTGCAAAATAAACAATAAAACAACAAATGGACGATTTTTTCCCGACGACGTCGACGGCCTAAAAATGGTCGTGATGCCCCAAAAAATCAAATTTAAATCAACAAATTTGCACAAAGTTAAACCAAACCTAATCTACTAGGATTAGATCCTTACCCGTAGCTCGCACCGGATCTCTATCGCTCTGTGCGCTGTCTCCACCATTTTTCTTCTCTGCAGAGCTCTGGAATAGTAACAATGAACAGTAAAAAAAATGAATTAGGGTTTTACCCTATTTTCTTAGTTTTATTTCAAAATCCACATTTTAAATTTTGCTTTTTCGTGTTTTTTCCTCAAACATTCGATTTGGGTAAAAACATGGAGGGGGCACCATAGTCAGCATTCGTACGATTCGACCAAGAATCGTCATCTAAAAAATTGAGTATATTTTTGCTTTCTCGTAAAACAGGAAAAACTCGTCTTTAACACATTTTCTTCGAAAAATTCGCTAAAGAGGGGGCAAAATGTAGCACCCTAAAATTGGCACGGTTAAAACCTTAGTAAAAATATAAAAGATAAAAATTTGAATTTCAACCCCAAACTGCCCGTTAAACCACCTATTACCCGCTTTCCCCGTTTTCTACGCCATTTTTAGGATTTGTTTTGACCGTTGGACGATATCGTCGTAGATTAGACAAAATTGTCCCCGATCTGACGAATTCATCTGGAATAGAACGTCGAGACGATTTCATCTTAAAACCAAATTTTCATAATTAGCTTCTATTTCAACAGCCTCTCCAACTCGGGTAGAAGTGTGTCTGCGTAGTTGGAGATTTCCCTGTTGGAGATCTCCCAGATTGGGATGATCCCCAACCTCCCAAACCTCTTCCTAATCCTATATAAACTAGGATTTTTCTAGTTTATCCCTCGGATTCTCCCTGAACCCCCTAAACCCCTTAGTTGATGGATTTTATTACAGAGTTAGCTCCTTATTCCCTTGCACTATTGCTTGCATTCAGTATTTTTGCATTTTTACTACAAGAACTCTACTATTTTTTAGTCGAAGCTAGCTCGGATCATTGCAGACGATCTTGGACGATTACGGATGATTTTGAGAGGAGCACAAATGATCTCGTACGATTGGAGGTGATCCTGACTATAGTCCAGATTGGGGGAAGTCAGAGTTTAGAGTTTGCATTTTCTTAGCTTTCTCTGTATTTTTCATATCGTATTTCTGCATTGTTTTAAGTTATTATGTTTTTTTGCATCTTGGAGTTCACCTCATTTAGCATAATTGCATGATAAAGTTAAAAGCAATCATTAAATCTACTACATTTCCTTATTTGTTATTGGAATCTATTATTTAGGCATGTTTGTTGTTATTTCTACCATTATCCTTTGCTTCTGCACTTGCATATTTGGTATTTTGCATCTGTTTTTGTGATTGCAAGTTTCTGACAAATTCGTCAGATTTCAGATGATTCTGTCTAATTTCAGATGACATTCTATGATTTGGGATGATCCTATGAAATATCAGATGATTATGTACAAATTAAGACAATCTGAACTACTACAAGACTTAGAATCTTCATCAGACATCCGAAATTAGGTATGACACCTTCTAGTTAGCATATTCTCTATTATTTGCATTCATTTCTATTTTTTGTAGTCATTTAAATCAGCATTGGCATATAGAATAGTTTAGATTCATATTTGGCCAAACCTAGGAGTTGAATGATCAAGCATAAAAATGAACACATCAAACTCACTGTCAACCTAGGCGTGGAAACTGCCATTCAAAAGTTTCTTGGTGAACCCACCATCCGTTGAAAATTCACCCTTATACACCTCCCCCGAGAGGCGGGACCTTCAAAGGGCCTCTTAGTCCGAGGTATTGTCCCATCCTTTTCACATCCCCATTTCGGGCATGGATCCTATAGCCTGAAGGTAAGGGTGCAAAAAATTTGGAGCGATACAATATGTCCTCCCAAGGTTATTTTAGAATAGGCAGTGGTTGATATAGACCAATGTTTCTGCTAGTACCTTTTTCCAACTAGCAAGTTCTACATTTAACAATGAATTTCTCCATATCCCCTTATAATCATGTTTAGTGGTATTTCTCTTTCACCTATAATTGGATTTTTTTCTTACCAAAGTGTCCAACAAGTACTCCTCAATGTATCTCCTTGATGAGATTATCTCTAATTAAAATTTTGGGTATACATAATTGTTGATTCCTAAATAGAAATCCCTTATGAAAAAAGAAATATTTTTTGATGGTCTTGTAATTATTCCCATGCTTTGGAAAAATTAGGATATTCAAAATATAAGTCCATTTGGTTTAGTCATATGACTTCTACTTACAATATTTGTAGTATCAATATCCTTCTACTCAAAGCATATGACACTTTATTGAACTATCATGATTTGTGCTTCAACACAAAAGTATAACTTCGTAAATATTCCACCCATTTGGTTTATCTCAAATTTAATTTGTTCTGGCTATTTATGTACTTCAATGCTTGATGATCAGTATACAAGACAAATTCTTTAGGCAATAGGTAATGTCTCAACTTCTTCAAAGCTTGAATAATAGCATAAAATTATTGGTCATATACAAAATATTTTTTTATTTCTTCACTCAAGTTTTCATTGTAGAAGGTTATTGGTTTGCCTTCTAAACTTAATTAAGCTCCAGTTGAATTTCCACTTGCATCATAATCAACTTGGAAAACTTTTTTAAAATTTGGGGTTGCTAGTAGAGGTTGTTCCATGATCTTTTGCTTCAAGGCTTGAATACTTTTCTCTACCCCCTTTGTCCAAGTGAATATTCCTGTCTTCATACAAGAAGTAAGAGGGTGCACAAATCCCGCTAAAATTTTGCATGAACTGCCTGTCAAAACTAGCTAGTCGATGGAAACTTCTAACTTTATTAATGTTCTTAGATGTAGGCTAATTTCTAATGGATTCCACCTTGGCTAGGTCCATTTTTAATCCTTCCATAGAGATGAAAAATCCTAGGTAAATAAATTATTTCTTCAAAAATGAATACTTTTTGAGTTTATCATCAACTTCTCCCTCTTCATATTCTCTAATACTTGTCTCAAATGACTTTAAGTGTTTCTTCTTATTTTTAATATAAACTAAAATATCATCTAAATATATTACAACAATATTTCCTATGAAGGGTTTAAGGACTTCATTCATTATTAGTCCCATGAATGCACTAGGTGCATTTATTAACCCAAAAAACATGACTAACCACTCGTATAACCCATATTTGGTCATAAATGTAGTCTTCTATTATCCCCCTCTATAATTCTAATTTGGTGATACCCACTTTTTATATCCCTTTTTGAAAAGTATATAGGCCCACTAAGACAATCTAATAAATCATCCATTCTTGGAATTGGAAATCTACACCTGATAATTATTTTGTTGACGACTCTTGAATCAGTATACATTTACCATTCTCCATATTTGTTTGTTGTTAATATTGGTAGTATTACACAAGGGATAAGTATTTATCTTATCAGTCCTCTATTTAGCAATTCTTGGACCTATTAGTTCAGATTTGCAATCATCTTGGGGTTCATTCTATGTGGTGCCTTTTTTGGTAGGCTAGCTCTTGATATCAAGTCTATTTGATGATATTTTTGCCTCGTTGAGGGTAAGCACTTTGGTAGGTCCTCTACAATTATGTCCACACAATTTTCCAAGATATGAGCTACTTCTTTTGGCACTTCCTCTTCTTTTTGTTCCTCTTTAGGAAATATAGTAAAATAGATAGGGATCTCCTTCACCTCTTTGAGAAATTGTTTCCCTTTTAGCAATACCACACTAGTTCAAGCTTCAACTTTAAGCTCTTCCAAGTGTAACAAGTCAAATTTGTACCACCCTTGGTGATAGTGACCATATTTCTTCTCCTATAATGCATGACATTTATGTTGTACTGCCATGGTCTACACATGAATATATAATAGGTGTTCATGGGGATTACACCATACCATAATTCATAAAAAAAATATCCAATGTTAAAATTTTCCTTGCACCTCTCCATTACCATTACTTGGTTTCCTTTTTGTAGCTAGGAGACTATATATGGGTTGGGGTGTGCTTCAGTTCTCAATTATAAATTTTCCACCATCTTTGTGGATATTAAATTATTTGTACTATCACTATCTACAATTACTTTGTAACACTTAACTACGACCTTGCACTTGGCTCAAAAAAATCTTTTGCATTGCTTCTAATGCTTGTTTATTTGGATTCAATGATACTATTTGAACTATGAGATATTCTCCATGTTTGGATTTGGATTGAATTTGTGTTGTATATTCTTCTAGTTCCACCATAGTCGCTCAATTATCTCCTCTTTAGTTTTCCTGCTTGTTGGTTTTATATTCAAATACTTGATGCCACTAGATCCCACACTTATAGAAAGTTCCACAAATATTTAATATCTACCTCTAGTATTATATCCTTTGTTAGTGTGGGATTGGTATCCACCTCTCTAAAAATTTCTTTTCCCTTTTGCTTCATATTTATGTCCTCTATATGGCCTAAAGAATCCACCTTGGGAATGACTTGGGCCTTCATATTCATCCTTTCTTATTTGCTTCTCATGTTTTCTTGATGTTCTTACCTTACCTCTTCCTCTATTGAAGCTATGATATATCTTTCTTTGTATATTTTCTTTACCTTTCAAGATAAATTCGTATGCTTCCTCTACAAACTAAGTATTCAACATGCCTAATTCATCTTGAATGGATAACCTCATACTATTTATATGCCTTGATACTTTCTCTATGGTCTCTTTTGAATGTCCAACTTGAATATTAAGTTAATAAAATTCTTTAGTATACTCCTTTACAATCATATCCTTCTACTTTAGGTTCTACAACAAGGAGTAGTCACCACGTAATTTTTTTTCTTTAATCAATTGACCATACAATTGCATACTCTAATACTTTTCCATATTTCATAGGTTTTTTTCTTGTTTTTCCTAATCCAACCATAGATATGTATGATCTTTTAGATTTGTTATTACTATCCAAACTATCTTGGGGTCTTCAATTTGCTCCAACTCAAAGTATTTTTCCATATCCATGATCTATTCAATGAGTTTTTCAGGATCCATACTTCTGGCATATGGTGGTAGTTCTATCTATGGATTTCTACATATCTTGGTGATAGATCTAATAATTTGATCTTCTCAACCCTCTTCTTATTTTATTTCAATAAATGCCTCTACTTCATCCTCCATTTCACTACTTAAGGCTTCTCTCCTATGTCTCTAATCAATTTCCATATCCTCAATTTGGGTCGTTAATCCTCATAGTGCATCAACAATTTTTTTTTTGGATTCCATGAGGTTTGCCTCTATGTGACATTGAAAAACTATCTCCCAAGAGCAAAATTATGTTCTTATACCACTTGATGTAGTGCAATTTAGATGTGACAAATACACATCATCCTCCACAATAGAAAAAACCATTTAATTCAATTTATACTACTCCTCATAGCTTCACATAGGAATATCAACATAATCATAGAAAAAAACTCACACATCCTACATTTTTCAATAGATAACTAAAAAAATGTGTAGTTTTTCAAAAAACAACCAATTAAATCCTATAGAAATTAAAATATTTTTTCTTCTAGGTGTAGTATCAGTCTAACCTTCTTGAGGATACTATGCAACGTACCTCCTATAGATACCCTTCTTAGATATCAAGCATCTCTTAGCACTTATTTTATTTTATTTTATATAAATTGTTCTATTGTTTTCCCAAAAACTATTTTTTCTCCATCTTCTTTTCAGCCAAACATATTCTTCTTTCCCCTATACTACGAGCCTTCACAAAAATAGACTTAGGTGGTTTATTTGTTGAAACTTCTAGTTCATACCAGCCAAGCACGTATCATACTGGTGGTAAATTCATCCTAAAAAATTATCTCTTTTTTGTGGATGGTCATGCATCATTACTATTGCTTTTGGAATGATAGTTTACAGTGAAATAATGAGTTCCATGACCATTCTTTGAATAACTTCTCCATGATTTGATTCTTCTAATTTTGTATGCATGTTTGAAAATCAAGAATGTAATCTGTTGGCTTTCAATGGTAGATGCAATATTGCTTTTGATAAATTTTTCCTCCACGCCTTTCATTTTTCCTCTTTTTGGAAATTTTTACACTGCTTTGAAAGTTTATCTTCTTTTTGCAACTTTGTATTGCTTCTTTTTGTATTTAGTGATTGATGATTTTATTATTCATGCAAATGCTCCTTTTAGAATGAGTGATTTGAACTAATCTATTATTGTTTTTTAACTTTTGGAAGTCTTCCTTGATTTCTTTGAGATCCTAGATTCAAATACAAACAATTTGTTTTCTATGATGGATTTTTCTACTCTTTTGTCGAAAGGAATTTCCTTCAACAATTTGATGTTTTGCTTACACTTCAATGAAGCTCTTTTTGTGGCTAGTGATTTTATAGAAAAAAATTAAGGTGCTTCTATGGCTTCCTTACACTTTTAAGGATATTCTATGGATTCCTTAATGCATTTTGAAATGGCAATGCTTAAGGGGAAACGAATGACCCCCCATTTTTTTGCTAAACTTGGCCTAGTTGCTACTTGTAGGTTTATGATCATATTGGTATTAGAAGGGATTTGAGATCCTTATTACATCTTGAGATTGTTTCCACACTAATATTTGGTAGGGATTTTTCACCCTGATACATTTGAATCTACCATGGAATTTTTCTTTGTAGAGATTATTACCTCATTTTTTATATTTTCTTTAAATAATCGTTTATAAGGTAATTTTACCCTTGAAACTTCTTTTCTCAAATAGAGTGATATTTTTGAGACTTATCTATGTCAAAAGTAGAGGAGGATTAGAAGGAGAGATTTTATTCCTGCTATATGCTTTGATACCACACGTTAGAACTTAATGCTTTGATACATATATTATGGAAGTGATACATATTTAAATAATATGGTTTTACAAATATAGCATAACAATATACAACTACCCTTATCCTTTAATGGACCACCCAAACCATGTGTTGAGTGGTTTCTCAACTTACATTCACATTATACATTATGTAATAACTCCTAATAGTACATGGGTGTCTAAAAACACCAAATAAAGTTCCATATCCTGATGTTCCTAGTCAAAGTGGATGGTTATCTCTAGAAGGCGATGTAGACATCCAATTTTACCCCATAGATTAGCCATTCAACATTTATCCAATCACCCTTTTGTCTGGTTTACCCAAATCACCCTTTTGTACCTAAATATGTGGTAAAAAGACACCATCAACTTTCTCATTTATAAAAATCAATCAAATCATCTCCAAATTTCATAAAATTGATGCCATTGGAAAGCTCTCAAAAAGCAATTTCTAGCAAGTATAAACATGCTTATGTTTTACCATTATTTAACCTTTATAAAAACCTTATTATAAAAATGTTGTGTTGTAAAAATTTCATAGCATTTTTACACAACATTTTTTATAGCTAACAAGCACCAAAATGTTTTTGTGAGCACTAAATTTTTTTATAGAAGAATAAAATAATTTAGTTTTGGCATCAGGACTCCCAATTACCACGATTTCTGTTTATTTTATATAAAAATAGCCAAATCTAGTATGTCTTATCTAAAATACCAATTAGAGTAGTTAGCTACTCAATCACCTCCTAATCAGCCCATGCAACTACTAATCAAGATAATTAAATTTGTGAAATACTGAGTTATTAGACCCAATTAGGCTACACAATTGGTAGAACTAGACACTTCACGTCCTTGAGCTACACAAATAAAATTCCTCTCACACAACCCTTAATAAATATTCCAAGATTTAACTTTTTCTATAAAATCCCCCTTTGGGGATCCAAAAGAGGTAGGATTTTTCAAGGAGCAAAGAGCACTAGGATTTTTGATTGTAGGTATATGCTGGATAAGTCATCACCAAGGTTATTTGGCATGCTCTTTCTCCATGGTAGTAATCATCTAAGAAGCATTGGGTAATTGAAAATTTTGAACTTCAATAGGGCTAGATGTGAATCTAGGATTTGATCCTTTATTTGTCTTATTTTTTGGAATATTTTATATTTATATTATTTACATGATTTTATGTTTTAAAACCTTAAATAGGAAACTTGGGGCTTGATTATTGCAACAAGTTGTCATTCTAGACCAAATGGACATGCCCCAATGCACTAAAATAGAAATCCATTATTTACAAACAAAGGTTTTGTCTATTTTGTAGGTTGTGGCATTGTTTACCTTTTGTAGCATATTTGAATCTATGTAGTTTTTTTGACCCTATGTGGCATTTTTTACATTATGTAGTATTTTTTAACCTATATAGAATTTTTGACCCTATGTAGCATTTTGACCCTATGTAATATTTTTGCATCTTCAAGGCATTTTTATTATGTCTTTGAAATATGTGTCACTTTTCCATCTCTACTTTGTGTTTAGTCTAGAATATTCTTTTCTCTGCAAATTTATAGGTCAAAAGGTGGAGAGCCTATCATAGGTGGTAAAATGGAGCCTAGGGAGTGATTAAATATTCTGTAAAGCTTTTGGATTTTTTTGTTTCATGCTTTACTTTCAATATTGATGTAGGATTATTGTTTGTGCTTTGTTTAAGTAACTCATTAATGGTGGAAACTAAATAAATTAGGACATCTTACTTATTTGCATATTATAAAACATACTTTTTGCATTTAATAGACATCTAAAGTCAAAATTGCATGTAGTAATTGCACACTTATACCAAAACTTTGCTTATGCATTCCTTCGTACACCCTTGCTTAAAAGAAAAGGTATTTCATTTTAGTTTCTTAAATCCTATTTTAGTCTTGTAGTTCTTGCAAGGAATTAAAATATGCATATAGGTTAGGAATCTTATTTTCATGCATATTTATTTTTGTAAGCATTGCACAATCATCCTTCTGCATCATAGTTATCTAGATCGAAGATTAGGTGTATACTTTTTGAACACATAAAACATAGGATTTAGAGTGAATCCATAAAACCCTCTTGGTGAACCCAAGATTCCCACCAAATATCTCAAATAAATTATAAGGTTTAGCCATAAAATCCTTGTCCAAGTATGAATCATCTAGGTTTAAATACTATGTCACCATATCCTAGAGGCTTTACATTGAATATCATGTGAGCACAAAAACCTCTTTGACCTAAACCTTGCCTTAATTGAATTAATAATTTACTATACTTTTAATCAAGACCATCTACATTGATTGACTAGAAAAAATCATATGAAATAATGATAACAAGAATATAACCAAAAGGTTAGTCCTTTTGTGGGAAGGATAACAACCCCTTGAGTAAACTAGCATACACACCTTAAGGGTTATCTCTCTTGGCAAGTATAAAATCGTGGGCTAATGGGAGTATTAATACAGGTTATTCTCTTTGGCGATATAAGGAATTTGAAACATATTATTCTTCTCTAAGAAAATATCTAACCAAAACCTTAATAAAATTGAATCTTCCTTCTTGTAATTTATGTTCGAACCTCCTTATGTTACTCATAATATTGCATGTCAGTTAACTTAAAATCCAAATTCTCTACTGACATTACATGAACCCCAAGAGAAACAAAATATATTTGAGAAACCCACTTATGAGGAAGAATAGGAAGAAGCTCCTCCCTTAAGAACCCTCTCCCCTATTCATAATGAACAAGTGGAAGTAGTTTTAAAATATATGGATCACTGACATGTTGAAGGAAGCGATGAACTAGGGTTTCTGGAGCTAAGGAAAATCTAGGGCATCAGGTGGGTTGCCGAAGTGTTTTTCTGGTTACTGTGGATCTGAAGGCAAGTTTGCTGCCCCAGGAGGGTCCAATGGGGACTCCTCCGGATCCTCTTACAGGGAGAAATAGCTCTTATGCATATTTGTTAAAAGATAAATCTCCATCCAATACTGACGAAGCACAAAGAAATGCTCTTAAAATGCTCTTTAAGGATGCTGGAAAGAGATCAACAACCCAACGAGTTAATGGATGCCTTCCGCAGTCCGAATCAAGGCCCAAGATTGTCATCGAGCCAAGGATGGTCGAAGAAACAGTCTTATACAGAGCCAATCACGATCTGATCTATAAATTCATGGGTATTCGCCCTACCCTAAATTTCTTGCATTCCTGGGTCCGGCAAAACTGGGAGCCTCATGGTGAGTACTCTTTATGGTTTATTAGCAATGGGTATTTTATTGTTAGTTTTTCTTCTCTAGCCGATAGAAATAGGGCTTTCAAATCAGAAAAGAGGAATCATGGTCCGACAGGATTATTTGTTCAACCCTGGAGAGTGGGTTTCGATCCTCGAATTGAACCCACTGTTGTCCCGGTTTGGATCCATTTGTATGCTCTTCCAATGGAGTTTTGGAGTGAGCAGAGTTTTGGAAATTATCGGTAATTCCCTTGGAAGACATTTGGGTGTCTCCAAAGACACAATAGAAGGAAACACAGCTATTTATGCAAGAATATGTGTGGAAATGGATCTTAGCCAGCCTCTACCGGCAGAGGTGGAACTTGAACTGGCAGGACTATCTTGGATTCAACAGCTGGATTATGAGGCTCTGCCCTTCAGATGCAGAGTTTGCCACAAATACGGGCATTTGGCCCGATTTTGCCCAAATAATATGAACACAAAAATGGAGGCTCCGCTAGGAATGTCAAATCTTCCTAGGGAGGGTAAGTCAACACTAAACAAAGAACCAACCAATACTTCTCAGGGTAAAGAAGCTCAGAGAGATGGTTTTGAACAGCCCAAAAGAAGGAGAAGGCAAAAGAAAAATGGTAAAGAGCAAACCCAACTCAAGCCCGCCAATAGGTATGAGATATTTAAGACACTAGTGGACCAAGAGGATCAAGTCATGGAAGGAGTGGATGGGAATAGTGAAAATAATAACATCCACGTTCAAGCTCCTCTTTCATCTCCCACCGTCATAGAACAGGTAATTGAGTACACTGAGTTACCGCAGTCAGAGAGTGCAGGGGCATTGATAGTGCATAACCAAGAGCAACCAATAATTAAGGATGTCAGCATGGGAATAGCAGAAAAGAACAGAGAAAGGCCAACTTTAGGGATAACTCAGGTGGAAAAGAGATCAAAAAATAGCAACTCTCAAGGAGTGGGTAGAAAATCAAATAAGGAATTGCTAGCAGTTCAAGGAGACAAACTGATCACTGGAGGATCGGTGAGGCCAATAGATTCTTACTGCTCTCAAGGTAACCAATGATTATACAATCATGGAATGTTAGGGGTTTAAACAGTAGAACCCATCAATCTGTTGTTCAAAGACTCTTAGAAAAATGTAAAACAGATTTTTTGCTTATCCAGGAGACAAAAATGTCGTTAGATCTTATGTGTAAAACAGTTAACAGAATTTGGAGGGGTGTTGGTCATATGGAAGTGGCTGCCCAAGGTGCCTCAGGGGGGATTGTTACTCTTTGGAACTCTCTGGAATGGACTGCAATAGAACATATAGCTTGGAGGGGTGTTCTCACATCACATTTTAGGAATAATGTCACAGCTTGAACATGTTTTAATCACAAATTTTTATGGGGCTCAAAACCTTGATGGTCAGAGGCTTCAATGGAAAGTTGTGCATAACATGAGAATCTCAAGGGAAGATTTAGACTGGATTATTGCTGGGGATTTTAATGCTAAATTATCTTCTAGAGATCAGGAAGGGGGAACCCCAATTTTGGACCCAGGGGATCGACTTATGATTGCCCAAGTCCAAGCTTTTCACTTAGTGGATATTAAATGCCCTGGAACCAACTATACTTGGACTAACAAGAGGAGGGAGCCACATAGCAGGAAGGTAAAGCTAGACCATTTTTTGGTTTCAGAGGAGGCATTTGTAAAATGGAATACAAAATTTTAGATTTTGGAGGGTCCAGTTTCAGATCACTTTCCCATTTTGTTGGAAGGAGGGATTAAGACAGGGCAGCATCACAAACCTTTTAAATTTGAGAATTTTTGGTTACAAAAAGAGGAACTTCGAAAGAAAATTCCACAGTGGTGGGAAGAAGGTCGCCCAACATATGGGACAACAATGTTTAGATTCCACAAACAACTTCATTATGTCAAAGCTCAACTGAAACATTGGAGGCGAGCTAACAAGACAGACTTCCAGGTCCAAAGAGCTCCTTTGGTGGCCAGATGGGATGAGGTTCAAAAACACTTTAGGGAAGGAACAATTACAGAGCAGCTCAAAGCCGAGGATGATGCCTTGCGTAAAGCGGTTGAGGACATTGACAACCAAGAGGAGACCTACTGGAAACAGAGAGCAAGAACCACTTGGTTATTAGAAGGTGATAGAAATACCAAATTTTTCCATCGGATTGCTTGTGCTAGGAGACAGATGAATAACATGGAAGCTCTTCAAGATGAGAATGGACACTCCTTTGATACACTTCCTGGTATGCATTCCCATTCAATGGATTATTTTTCTAAACTATTTAAGGAAAGTATGGTGCAAGATGAAGAGGCTCAAAATGACGTTATTGATGTCATACCTTCCATTATCTCTGAAGAAGAAAATCAGACCCTTCTTAAACCCATTGATAGAGAGGAACTGAAGAATGTGGTCTTTGGAATGAGCACCGAAAAAACTCCAGGTCCATATGGCTTTCCAATTGAGTTTTTTCAGGCCTTTTGGGATATCTTGGAGGAGGATGTATTGGTTGTTATAGAGGAGTCCAGAGGTAATAAAAGAATGCTTAAAGCATTAAATCATACCTTCATTACTTTAATTCCAAAAGGGGAGGAGGGGGTACATATTTCAGATTATAGACCTATTGCCTTATGCAATGTGATATATAAAATAATCACAAAGGTAATGGTTGAGCGGCTAAAACCTCTTTTACATAACATTATCTCCTCAGAGCAAGGGGGTTTTGTAGAGGGTAGGCAGATCTTGGATGGGGTGGTTCTTGCTCAGGAGGCAATCCATACAATGCAAACATCTGGTAATAAAGGAATGTTCATAAAATTAGATATGTCAAAGGCTTATGATAGGGTGGAGTGGAGTTTCTTGTCAAAGATGATGGCAGCCTTTGGTTTCTCTCAAGATTGGATAGAATGGGTCATGAGTTGTGTTTCTACTCCGACTTACTCAGTGTTAATCAAGGGTCTTCCCTCGCAACCTTTTGGAGCCACTCGAGGCCTTCGTCAAGGGGATCCTTGCTCTCCCTATCTTTTCCTCATTTTGGCTGAAGGATTAGGTAGACTTTTCTTGAGGAGAAGACAACAAGGTTTGCTAACAGGTATCAAGGTGGGTGAGGAAGTTTTGACTCACCTACAGTTTGTGGATGATACAGGATTGGTGGGAGTGGCCAACTTCAGGGAAGCAAGAATGATCAAAGATACTCTTAATGTCTACCTTAGGGCTTCAAACCAAGTCATCAATGATAAAAAATCCAAAGTGGTCTTTCTCAATCTTGATCAAAGGCTTCAGGACAGAGTTCTAGAGATCTTGGGATTCACAAGGACTTCTCTCCCAGTGGTTTACTTGGGGGTCCCTTTGCATTTTAAAAAACTAAAAATAGATATCTGGAGGAATATTTTGGATTGTATCAAGGATAGAATGAATCATTGGTCTCACAAATGGTTAAGCTATGGGGGTAGATTAACTTTTTTATAGTCAGTCATTCAGGCCATGCCAATTTATAAATTCTCTATCCTGGTTGCCCCACATACTATATGGAAAGAGTTGGACAAGATGGCTAGAAAATTTTTATGGGAAGGAGTAAAAGGAGAGAGGAAATGGGCCTTAGTTGGTTGGGACAAAGTAACCCAACCCAAGGTAAAAGGAGGGTTGGGACTGAGAAGATCCAAGATAAATAATAAAGCTTTGGCTGGAAAGCTTTACTGGAGGTGGATTTCCCAACCAACTTCCTTATTCAATAGAATCCTAACTAGTAAATATTTGGGACATGTTAACCCCAATGAGGTGGGCCGTTTCCCTTTGGATGGTACTGGATCCTTAGTGTGGCAGGCTCTCAAGTTAGGATCTCAGGTAGTAAAAGATCGATTATTTTGGAAAGTGGGGAGAGGGGAGAAGGCACGATTTTGGACAGATTCATGGGATCAATACCCACCTATCATTGTTGAATTTCCTGAATTGCAACCAATAAAAATAGCCATAGAAACCAAGGGATGGGTCCAAATTGAAAGTTATTTCACCACTAGTCAACTGGGGGAGTATAAGTTTAAGCAGTTTAAGAAGTTGGATGAGTGGCCAATTTCAATCCCTCCGGATTTGGCACCCATCATGACTAAAATCTTGATAGAAAGATTTCTCACAGGTAGAGACGAGGAGGATGAATTAGCTTGGGGCTATGGGAGCCTTGGTGTCTACACAGTGAAGGACGGATATGACAAGATCCTTCCAGAGCCTCCCCCCCATTCATATCAGGTAGAGGATTGGAGAAAGATTTGGCACTCCAAGGGCTGGCCGAAAGTAAACTTTTTTGCCTGGCAGTTCATGCACAACGAAATTCTCACTTTTGATAATCTCAGATGTAGAGGAATCATCGGTCCATCTCAATGTGTATTATGCTACAAGAGCGAGGAAACAATTGATCACTTGATGTTTGAGTGCCCTTTCACGCGCCAGATTTGGAAGAGATGGTTTTTATATTATAAAATTCAAGTTAATGGTGACTTGAATCGGACTAATATCTTGGAAATATGGAAGAGGGGTAGATTTAAATCTAAAGCTCTTCGTATTGGTTGGGAGCTTGGATTAAACTTCATTTGGTGGCAAGTGTGGTTGGAGAGAAATGCTAGAATTTTTAGAGAAACTTTTTCCTCGTTAGATGGAGTTTGGCAGGTCATCTGGAGCAAAGTCACAGAAACTGTGGCCGTCTATGCTAAAGAGGAAACTCAGGTTGTTATTGGGCCAATGGAAGAGGGAGTT
Source organism: Wollemia nobilis (assembly GCA_028583015.1). Classification (NCBI taxonomy): domain Eukaryota; kingdom Viridiplantae; phylum Streptophyta; class Pinopsida; order Araucariales; family Araucariaceae; genus Wollemia; species Wollemia nobilis. Next base: position 3,979,687 of record JAQPPZ010017109.1, read on the forward strand.
GAAGTGCAAGAGGGACAGGACAGAGCTAGTTGGAAACCACCCCCAGAAGGTTGGATTAAAATTAATACTGATGGAGCTGCAAAAGGCAATCCGGGTAGTGCCGAAATTGGAGTGGTTTGCCGAAATCATGTTGGAACAATGCTCTATTGGGAACTGCAAGGCTTGGGAAGAGCCACAAACAATGAAGCAGAAGCCATAGCTATCAAATCTGCTTCTATTTGGGCAGTTAAACAGGGCCACAGGAGGATAATTCTTGAATCAGATTCTCAAATAATGGTTGGAGCTCTAGACTGCATGAGGAACTTTGCCTTGAAAGCATGGAGGTTGAGGATTCTTGTCACTCAAATTAAGGAATTATGGAGGGAATTAGATGATGTGATTCCAGTTTATGTGAGTAGAGATTTAAACAAAGCGGTCGACTTCCGGCTAAGATGGGTGCTGAGAAGGAGGTAGGGGTTCAGTTGCACAGTGACATGGCTATTGAGGATGAGGCGATTAGGCAGGGTCTTGAAAGGTCCCTGAGCTAATGATCAAAGAAAAAGCTAAGGGAGGGAAGGTGTCGCGATATCGCGACATGTTGCTTCGTCGCGGCCAAGGGAGGAAAGGTGTCACGATTTCATGACATGTTGCTCCGTCACGGCCAAGGGTGGAAAGGGGTCACGATTTCATGACATGTTGCACCGTCGCGGTCACTGGAGGTAAGGTGTCACGATATCATGACATGTTGCTTCGTCACGGCCAAGGGAGGAAAGGTGTCATGATTTCATGACATGTTGCTTCATCGCGGCCAAGGGAGGAAAGGTGTCATGATTTCATGACATGTTGCTTCATCACGGCCAAGGGAGGAAAGGTGTCATGATTTCATGACATGTTGCTTCATCATGGCCAAGGGAGGAAAGGTGTCATGATTTCATGACATGTTGCTTCTAAAAATTCATATTTTGACATGTTGCTTCATCTGGCCAAGGGAGGAAAGGTGTCATGATTTCATGACATGTTGCTTCGTCACGGCCAAGGGAGGAAAGGTGTCATGATTTCATGACATGTTGCTTCATCGCGGCCAAGGGAGGAAAGGTGTCATGATTTCATGACATGTTGCTTCATCGCCAAGGGAGGAAAGTGTGTCACAATTTTCATACATGTTGCTTCATCCGGCCAAGGGAGGAAAGGTGTCATGATTTCGTTGACATGTTGCTTCATCGCGGCCAAGGGTGGAAAGGTGTCACGATTTCATGACATGTTGCTTCGTCACGGCCAAGGGAGGAAAGGTGTCATGATTTCATGACATGTTGCATCGTCGCGGTCAATGGAGGAAAGGTGTCGTGATATCGTGACATGTTGCATCATCGCGGCCAAGGGAGGAAAGGTGTCGCGATATCGCGACATGTTGCATCGTCGGCCAAAGGAGAAAAAGTGTCGCGATATCGCGACATGTTGCATCGTCGCGGCCAAAGGAGAAAAGTGTCGCGATATCGCGACATGTTGCATCATCGCGACCAAGAGAGAAAAGTGTCACGATATCGTGACATGTTTCATCGTCACGAAAGGGAGAAAAAGTGTCACGATTTCGCGACATGTTGCATCATCGAGCCAAAGGAGAAAAAGTGTCACGATTTCGTGACATGTTGCTTCGTCGCGAAAGGGAAAAAGTGTCACGATTGTGACATGTTGCAACATCGCGGCCAAGAGGGGAAAATGTCACGATATCATGACATGTTGCTTCGTCGCAGCCGAAAGAGAAAAAGTGTCACGATTTCGCGACATGTTGATTCGTCGCGGTCGAAAGAGAAAAAGTGTCACGATTTCGCGACATGTTGCAACATCGCGGCCAAGTGAGAAAAAGTGTCGCGATATCGCGACATGTTGCTTCGTCGCGGCCAAAGGAGGAAAAGGTGTCGCGATTTCGTGACATGTTGCAACGCCGCTGCCCAAGGAGAAAAAGTGTCGCGATATCGCGACATGTTGCTTCGTCACGGCCAAAGGAGGAAAAAGTGTCGCGATATCGCGACAGTATGCAACGTCACGGCCAGAAGAGGAAAAGTGTCGCGATATCGCGACATGTTGCATTTTCGCGGCCAAAGGAGAAAAGTGTCGCGATTTCGTGACATGTTGCATTTTCACGGCCAAAGGAGAAAAGTGTCGCGATATCGCGACATGTTGCATTTTCGCGGCCAGAGGAGAAAAGTGTCGCGATATCGCGACATGTTGCATTTTCGCGGCCAAAGGAGAAGAAGGAAAGAGTGTCGCGATATCGCGACAAGTTGCATCAACAGACCAAACCGATCCCCTTGTTAGCTAGTTATTGGTTCAAGAGATTTGGCTCCATTGCAAATCTTCTTTTACTATTGTAAGCATGTGTTCTCTCTGATTTCGAGCTGGGAAGTGTCTCTTCCCAAATTGTAATTGATCTTTGTTTTAATACAAGTTTTTTCAAAATTTTCAAAAAAAAATATATGGATCATTTATTTGCTTTCCTTTTATGAAATAGGGAAGCTATGCAAACTATTTGAAGGACGGATGAAGAGCCCTTCATGACCTCTTTTATGGAAGAGTCTATTTTTGAATCTTCCACATCAACCTAGGTCCATATCTATGATTTATCATCAAAGAGATGCATCTCATGGCTCTTTGTATGTGGAGCTCAACTCTTATAATATTAATCATATGGGATCTAACTTCCTATCATTATAAAATCTATAGAATGTAGACTACCAATATTCTATCCTCTTTAGGGAATCATGGATCCCTAACTCTAAACATAGAAATGTAAGCCATCTTATCTCCTAACTTACAAATATCTATCAAATTCAAAATATGGATATCTTTCCTAGTGTATTGATTCCTATAAATTTTTTTCCTCTAACCCCTTTCTTAGTATGCCTTCTTCCCAAAGTCAAGTCCCTTTAAATGCTTCTACTAATCCATTGATTATACCTTTTATATCAACTCCTCCAAGTTCTCAAACTTATCCATTTGTTAGATCACAACCATAGCTAATTATGCCACAAGGTCCATTCAATCCTCCTTACCCAACTTTCAAAGACATCAAATCTAAATTAGAAAAACTACTTAAAGAAAAATCTAAATTTAAACAACAATTGGTTGCCCTCCAAGGAGCCTCAACTGGTTCAAAATATTCTTATAAAAACTATTGCAATCAAACCTTAGACCCCTTTATTGGTAGACAACCTTAAACATCTAATTTCATAGCCTTAAAATTCCACATATATAAGGAAGAAGGGGATATGACAAATCACCTTAGGAATTTCAAGCTACCTACCATGATATCACCTATAATGAGGAACTTTTTTAAAAACTATTTTCCAAAAGCCTTGGCAATGAATCTTTGGAATGGTAGGTTCAAATACCCTACCATTAAATTAAAATCTTTTGGAAAATTTTCAAAAAATTTATCGAATAATTCTTTGCATATATTACAAATAAATGTACCATGGATGATATTTATCAACTTAATAAAAATAAATGTAAGTCTTTTACAAAGTTCTTGACTCACTAGATACCTTTTATAAGGAAACTCTCATTCATCCCTCCACAAAAAGGATATATTGCATATCTTCATATGTATATTACAAGGACAAGTTTCATATCCATTAGAGATGACTTGTATATCTTCCTTTGAATATGTGGTTGACTTAGTTAAGCAAGAAGAAGCTTCCCTTTTATGTAGAGGACAACTAAATACTAAGAAAGAGAAGGAAATTTGTTCCTCCTCTAATTCTAAAGTATAAAAATAATTATATTTTCTGTACTGGGGTAATTGACTCCCACATCATTAATAATGTTAAAAATAACAATGTAGATAATGCTACTACTTTACAAAATTTCGTTTTAGTAAAAGCTCAAGAAAATCCCAAAATAAACTTCATCTGACTTCATCAATGCCTACCATTTGTATTGGAATAACTAATAAACAAAAATAATAGAATTACCACCCATAATTTCTATTAACCTCAAAAGGAAGAAGCTCCCTTGGTTTAAGGCTAATGAACATTTTGTTTTTAATTGTATGAATGGTCACCTCACCAGGTATAGGAATCTTGTGCATCTTGTTTAGGGTTTAATCGATGATAGTCATATTATTGTTGGTAATCCAAATTAAACGACATCCCCTAATCAAGATATGGGAATATTTTAGGATCCCTTGCCTAATAATGAAAATGGGCTACAAACTATGTCTAATATAAGAATGTTCCCCCACTAGATTAAAGCATACTATGAATGATTAGTGTTAGTGTTATTTCTAGACATCAGTGTAAAGGTCAATCTTGAAATATATCCTCTAATTTTACTTTGGTCCTGTGGCTTGAGCACATTCCTCCTTATGAAGGATTACTCTTGATATTAAGATACACCAAAGGAGCCATTGATCTACAACAACTTGAGGATACCCCAACAAATATCTCCATCCTCGACTTGCTAAAGACTTCACCTACACATAGAGAAAATATTTTTAAGCTTTGAACAAAGCAAACCATACCATAAAATGTTAGTCTTACTAATCTTACCAATGCAGTAGGATATCTTAGCATTAATCACACAAACATATATTTTTATAAATATGATGTTACACCCTCTTCTATGCTTTGAGAGTTTCCCTTATATATCACATGCAACATTGGCAAGTAGTTTATCAAAAGAGTCCTTGTAAACAATGGTTTTGACTTAAACGTGTGTAGCCTTCAATTCTTCATTATGATAGGGATAAATAAGTATGACCTATAAAAATATTATATTGTTATTAAATCCTATGAAATTAAAGATTGTGAGGCCTCTAAAACTATAATTCTCCTCTCGAAAGTGGGACCTCACTTAACACCTTATTATGTGTTGCCTTGTGATCTAAATTACAATATATTTTTCGGATGATCTTGGATCCACACTCTTTAAGTTGTCCCTTCAACTTATCATTAGTGCTTAAAATTTGAATATCAAGGCACGTAATATTTCATTCTAGTAGACCTAGATCCCTTCCAATATTATCAAGCCATTCATGTAGAAAACCCAAAATCTTTCCATTGTTCTTCCCTAAATGCTTATCATACCTTTGTTATTTATGTCCAAAAACATTCTCTCTCTAGGGAAATAAGCATCAATAAGGAAGTTAAAACAAGTATCCAACCTATAATTAAAGATGAAAATCAAGCTAAAACCTAATATATTAATTACATAGATCTCAACAACCAATATAATGAGTTATTATCTCTAAACGTAGCTAGGTTACCATTGTCACCTCACACTTTAGGTTTACTCTATAGAAGAGGAAAGGTTGTACATATAAGAAGTTGTACCATTTTCTTTGTCAGGATAACCAATGAGGAAAGAATTCATTGATGCAATCCATACCCAACCAAACAAAGTACACTTCATATTGCTTATTGAACCTTTACTATATACCCAGACAAATCTTCAGTAACTTTGGATTTCAAGGAAAATGGCTAGGACTTCATGAATAAGGTATAAAATAACCTATAGATTCTAAGGATTGGCTAGGATGTTGGTGACTAGGATATATCCCCAATCATAACAACTATTTCTCCCTTCATCCTAGATAATAGTGATGATTACAGTGACCTTTACTTTCGTAAACTCTAAAGTGACATAACTTTAACAAAGGGATTAGATTGTGATGAGAAGGGGGATATTGAACCTTCTCCTTTACATTTTTATGATTTATTATCACAATATGTCTACATAAAAACCTTAATTATTGTGTATCCTAAAATTATCAATGGGACTAAACAAGAATCCCACAATCTTCCTAAAAGCTATCCTTGTGATGAAAATGATTTAACTCTTCCTAAAATAAATAATGTCACTTCATTCGAACCAATGGAAATCTTCCTATTGACTTTAGACATAAATAATTATGAGGTAGAAATTTTACCCATAACCCTCCTTGAGGTATTCTTGTTGACTGTATTTAGTAAAAAAACTCTCCTAATGGAGGGTCTCTCTTATAAATTTTTGATCCCTCGTAGTCATTTGATCTTGAACAATGGATATTAAATCCTACTGATCTTGAAATTTTTAGAGTATTATATTCTCCTCCACAATTAGAAGATAATTCTCATATACTAATAGAATAAGTGATTGATATCAACATAGGTTCTCAAGACAATCCCAAAATTATAAAATCAAGAAAAGTTCTAACCCTCAAAGAGCATGAAGAATATACTAAGATTTTGACCAAATTTTATGATATATTTACATGGTCTTATGTATAAGAGCCATGATTTTATCAACTTCGATATATGCCCTTAGAAAAATGTTGTCTTACAATTGTCTTTACTTCTCAAAATTTGAGACATTACATGTTAAGCTATAAAACTTATGTAATAATAAAAGTGGATCCTTTGATACACCTTATGTCCAAACCTTATCTCTTACCCTAGATATCTAGATGGATAATGGTCCTTATTTAATTTGACCTTTAATTCATTAGCCAAAAATCAATAAAAGGATAAGTGATATCTAATCAGCTAGCAATAATTCCTTTACCTACTATTCACCCTATAGTTATAGAATACCTAGAAAATACGATTTCTAACCTTGATATAGCCCAATAGGATTCTTGGGCCCTATACTTTGATGGCATAATATGTGTTAAAGGGGAAGGAGCAATAATTATCCTTGTATCATCTCAACAAATTATAATTCCTCTATCCTTCAAAATCCAATTTTCATGCACAAATAATATAAATGAATATGAAGCATCTATCCTTGGGCCTCATGTAGCTCTAGAATTCAAGGTAATAACTCTCTCTATTTATTGGGATTCTCAACTAGTTGTTAACCAAATCAATGGATTTTATCAAACTAAAGATGATAAACTCAAATCACACAAGGATATCATGGATAAGTTAATGGCTACTTTTGATAAAGTCATCATTGATACTATTCCATGTTCTAGTAACCATTAGGTAGACACTATGGCTACATATTCCTTTCTCATACCTCTAGAATTAGATAATGAGCAAGCCACAATCATTATTTGATAAATAAAGCAACTCAAAACTCTAAAGTCTAGTCAAGAACCTTTAGGAATATTTGTTGTTGAGAAAGCTCCTATCCTTGACCCTCGGTACAAGGAAATTTATGCTTTCCTTAAAAGTAACACCTTGCCAAAAGGTCTAAATCATAATGAACAAAAAAATCTTAGACAATGAGCTTGTAGGTTTGTAATAATTAGAAATATTCTATATAAACAATCTTTGATCGCATCCTTCTTAGATGCCCTAACTCAAAATAAGCTAAATGAGTCATTAAAGATGCCCATGAGGGAACATTCAGTGATCACTTTAATGGAAATTCCATTTCCAAGAAAATTCTTTGGTTAGGGAATTATTGGCCCACCATGGAAAAGGATGCTTGTGACTATTTCCAAAAATATGACTAATGACACAATCATGATAATTTTATCCATGCCCCATATCAATGCCTGTAATCCATAGCATACCCTTAGCCATTTTCTACTAGGGACATAGATATAATTGATAATAAAAATATCCTATCATCATATGGGTACAAAATCATCATCACTGTGACTAAATATTTTACAAAGTGAGTGGATTCTATGCATTTATCCTCTTACATTAGGATTCAAGTAACAAAATTTATCTTAACTCAGATCTTATCTCGATATAATATTTCCAACATGACTGCTTTTATAATAAAATGTCTTTTAAGAACAAGGATGTTGCTAAACTTTGCATAAAATTTAAAATTCAATAGAAGTGGTCAACACCTAATTATCCTCAAGGTAACATCTAGGATGAAGCATCTAACAAAACTTTAATAGCAAAATATGTTAAGATTGGAATATGCAACTATATCTTGTCTTATGGGCCTACCGTATTGGTGTTAGGATCCCAATCGGTGCTACAACCTATTTCTTGGTTTATGTAACTAAGGTCATACTCTCTTTTCAATTAGAAATTTTATCTCTTAAAATTCTATTAAAATATGCTTTCATTGGTGATGAGTATCACCATGCTCACATTAGCCAATTGGATCCACATGATGAAGATCAAATCCATGATTTAGATCACCTATGGGTTTATTATCAATGGCTTAAGATAGCCTATGAGAAAATAGAGTGAGTTTGTTCCTTTAAAGTGGGTAATATGGTTCTCAAAGAGAACCAAAAAACACTAATGCAAAATAACTAAAAGGAAAATTTGAGTCTAACTGATTAGGTCTATTTATAATAAATACCAAATATGGGATATGTTCATACTACCTAGCTACGTTAGATTACAAATAAAATAAGAATCCATAAATATAATGCATCTCAAAAAATACTTCATGTAAATTTACATCACTTTTCTTGATCATGTGCTTTCTTGCATTGACTATGTATTGCATAATGACTAACATATCACTTTGCTTGTATTCATGTGCTTGTTGTTATATGGTTTCGTGTTGTATACAAAGTCAAGAAATCATTTGTGATTTGTGATGATTCTAGTTAGGATATATAGCATTGCATTTTAGCTAGGTAGTTGAGGTAGTAGATCTATCCCAAGACTCTTCTTTGCACCTTGAATATATATAAATTTATCATCATGCTTCCAACATTCTTTGCAATAGCTTGCTAGTACATCATTATGATTCTAATAATGAAAAATAAGTCTATACATTGCATTTAAAGATCTAAGCTAGCAAGTTCTCTCTCAAAAATCATGAGCCACTTTGAATACATTTTCTCATCAATATTCATTATTGTCTTTATAAAAAATTGGGATATGACCACATTTACATTCATTGATTAGAATATGTGTAGACATGTATGTGTCGACCACTGGGTAAAAATATGGTATGTCTCTTGACTCTTTGTAATATAGCCAAGACAAACATCATGTCCCACCATTTTTAAAATTATTTGCATATATCCTTCATCATTTTGATTCATATCTATACCTAATAAAAGAAAATGGTAGAATTATTCAATGCTCAGTAAGTGCTTAATACATATAGGCATCTAAAAACATGGGAAGGTAAAGTTTATAGGAAGATTTTATTTTGCACTAGGTGTAAATGTGAAGGTAAAGTTTGTAATTTTATTATTGATAATGGTAGCACGGATAATCTAGTTTCGGAGGGGATGTTTAATAAATTACAGTTGGATAGAAGGAGACATTCGCATCCATATAGGATTGCATGGTTGCAGAAGGACCATAGAGCTTTGGTCAATGAGCAATGTTTAGTGAAGTTCAATATTAGGAATTACCATTATGAGGTATTGTGTGACATCATGCCTATAGATGCTTATCACATGCTATTGGGAAGGTTGTGGTAATTTTATTAGTGTGCAATACATGATAGGCATTCCAACACTTATTCCCTATCAAAGGATGGATTTCGCCACAAGTTGAAGCCCCTAAATGAGGAGGAAGAAAAGGTATGTAGTAGTGCAAGAATTTATTTTGTTGATGGTAGAAAATTTTTGAATGGTATGGAGCACGAGCATATGTGCTATGCATTGATTCTTAGAGTTAGTGAAGAAAAATGTGAAAATATACCAGTAGAAGTCTCAAATATACTAGGATAATTCCAAGATATTGTATCATATAATGAACCTGAAGGTTTGCCACTAGTGAGGAATATTAGTCACCAGATGGATTTGATACTAGGATCCAGTTTACAACATAAGGCAGCCCATAGAATGACTCTTGTAGAGAATGAGGATCTGAACAGACATGTTCAAGAGCTATTTAAGAAAGGATTGATTCAGGAGAGTTTGAGTCCATGTGCAGTACCTGCAGTACTAGAACCAAAGAAATATGGAGAATGGATAATGTGTATGGACTCTTGAGCCATAAACAAGATTATAATAAAATATAGATTTCCATTGCCAAGGATGGACGACCTTATGGATTGTTTGAGTAGAGACAAGTACTTCATGAAGATTGACCTAAAGAGTGAGTATCATCAGATCCGTATCAGAGAAGGAGATGAGTGGAAGACAACCTTCAAGACTAAAGAGGGCTTATACGAGTGGTTATTCATGCCATTTGGGCTAACCAATGCACCAAGAACATTTATGCGGCTTATGAATGAGGTATTGAAATAATTTTTTAGAAAATTTGTTATTGTTTATTTGGATGATATTTTGATTTTTAGTAAGACATTGGAGGAGCACCTGATTCATATTCGAAGAGTTTTTGAGAATCTAAGGGAGAAGAAGTTGATTAATCTAAAGAAATGAAGTTTTATAAAGAAAGATTTTGTGTATCTAGGATTTTTTATCTCAGTTGAAGGTCTTAAAATGGACCCCACAAAAGTGAGGGTTATCATTGAATGGCCTAAACCGAGGAGTATTACAAAGGTAAGATCATTCCATGGTCTAGCAAGTTTTTACATAAAGTTTCTGAAAAATTTTAGTAGTATTTGTGCACCCCTAAAGGAGACAATGAGAGGGGATAGGAAGGAGTTTTAGTGGACTACAGGAGCAACCAGGAGTTTTGATATGTCAAAGAAGAAAGTCACAGAGCAATTTATTTTGGTACTTCTAGATTTCAATAAGGTATTTCAGGTGGATTGTGATGCTAGTGGTAGCGCCATAGGAGCTATTTTGAGTCAAGAAGGTAATATTGTTGTCTATTTTAGTGAGAAGCTTAATGATGCCAGGAAAAAGTATTATGTCTATGATCAGGATTTTTATGCTATAGTTCAGGATTTGATGAAATGGAGACACTATTTGTTGCCAAAAGTGTTTCTTTTATATACGTATCATTATGCCTTGTATATTAATATTCAAGGAAATTTGAATCAAAGGCACTTAAAATAGGTTGAGTTTTTGCAGAGTTATACTTTTGTGTTGAATTACATGAGTGGAAAATCAAACAAAGTTGCAGATGCCTTAAGTATAAAGTGAAATTTATTGATAGAGATGAAGGTGGGGTTTTTTGGGTTTAACGAACTCAAGATTTTGTACCTTGAAGATATAGATTTTGCAAAAGCTTGGAGAGTTTACTTGGAACCTGTTACTTTGGATAGAATGAAATGGTTGGATTTCTTAATGTAAAATGGAATGTTGTTTAGAGTAAAAAAGTTGTGAATTCCAAGGAGTTCTATGATAGAGAACCTAATCAATGAGAAGAATAGTGGAGGGTTGGCTAGATACTTTGGTCAAGATAAGACCATTGCCCTTGTTAGTGAGAACTATTATTGGCCAAAGTTATAGCAATATATGAAGAAGTTTGTACAAATTTGTGGAGTATGCTAGATGGCCAAAGGTGTAAGATAAAACACCAAGCTATATAAGCCATTACTTGTACCAGAGAAACCATGGGAAGATATTAGCATGTATTTTGTTCTTGGATTACTAAGGACACATAGAGGACATGACTCAATATTTGTGGTGGTTTATAGGTTTTCTAATATGGCACATTTCATTCCTCGCCAAAAAAATAATGATGTAGTTCACATTACAGATTTGTTTTTCATAGAGGTGGTATGACTAAATGGTTTACCAAAGAGTATAGTTTCAGACAGAGATACAAAATTTATTGGTTATTTTTGGAGGACCTTATGGAAGAAGCTAAAGACATATTTGAAGTTCAATTATGCACACCATTCGTAGACTGATGGAAAAATAGAGATGGTGAACAGTAGTTTAGGTAACCTATTGAGATGCTTAGTAGGAGATAAGCCCAAGGGATGGAATTTGATTTTACCACAGGCATAATTTGCTTACAAAAATTCTATCAATAGGAGTATTGGTAAATCCCCATTCTAGATTGTATATGGGAGCAACCCAAGGAATGCTTCTAAGTTGAGGAAGATGGAAAAAGGAGAAAGGAATAGTGTCAATGTCGAGGACTTTGCAAAGCACCTAAATAACTTGCATGAAGAGGTACGAAAGCATATTAATAAGATGAATACTCAGTACAAGGTAAAGGTAGACTAGAAGCAGAGGTTTAAGGAATTATAGGTTGGAGATAAAGTTATAGCTCACCTAAGAAAATAAATATTTCCTGTTAGAACATATAACAAGTTGAAAATGAAGAATTTGGACCATGCAGGATCATAAAAATACATGATTCAGGAAATGCATATGAGGTGGAATTACCAAGTGGAATTAACATATCACCTATTTTCAATATTTATAACTTGAAAGAGTATCATGAAGGAGAAAATGAGGATGGAACAGTAGGAGAATGGTGGAATATTCCAGCATCTACTCCAGAGAAAGAAGTGATAGAAGAAATCTTGGATAGTCGTATGGCAAAAAGTACAAGAAACAGACAATATGAAGAATATATGGTTAAGTGGAAGGGAAGGCATGTTGAATATTCATCATGGTTGTTTAAGGCAGAGGTTGACCATGTTGTTTTCCTCCAACACTAGAGAAGTGAAGGTCACTTCTCAATTTGCCCTGGGTGTTTGATGTAAGAGCTTCCAATGGTGTAAGGGTAATCTTGCATCATGAAAAATATGCATTGTTTATTTTGGTTGTAGGTTTCTTTAGTTTTTTTGGAGTCCATGATGACACTTGAGAGGTGTAAGTCAGTCAAAAGTCCAAAAAGGTGAAAAATAGTCACCTGCTATTTTTAGTAAGTTAGCCTAAATGGGTACGTATGGACTTGAAAATTTACCCCAAGGAGAGGAATTGAAAAATGTATCCGGTGGTGAAAGAATCACCCCAATATCCTAAACGTTTTGAGAGATATTAAAGTTTTTATCCCAAGAAATCTCATCAATAAAGTTTAAAATTAAAATTTAAAGACCTTGCAGGCCCCAAAAATGATGAAAATTTGATGAAATTTTGTTGTTGTAGATCTCTTCGCAAGATTTCCAATGATATATTATAATAGCCAACCGGACAACCGAGTAAAAATTTATGATCCCAAAATGCTACGCACAAAAATTCAAATTTCAAATGAATATCTTCCTGGGCAAGAAAATGAAAACTTGAATTTCATTTGAATATCTTCCTAGGAGGGAAAAATGAAAAATTCAAATTTCAAATGAATATCTTCTTGGGCGGGAAAATGAACAATGAAAAAATGGGAGTTACGTTTTCCAAAATATTCTATGGAAGTTATTAAAGGGGGAACAAAGATTTATCAAAGGTAGTCCAGTATGACAGATCATGGCTCCAACTTGCAGATTTCTAGTAATTTTTTATTCTGTATTTCCATTTCATTGAAGTAATATTAGATTTTGGGTTTCTTTTGAAATTTTTTGTGATATTGAGTATTGTGTGAGTGTTGGGTGGAGTAGCCCTTCACCAGTTACTCAACTAGAGTCTAGTCTAATGAATAAATCTATTATTACAACCAAGGTCAAGGTTAATGCTCTAGATATAAGTGTCCTTGGTTCTTCTTGTCTTTCCATCACTCAATTAATGATAGTAAGGGACCAATACAACTCATGGCTCTTAAGAAGCATGCATCTAAATGGATATACTAAATACCTTATGAAGAATATGCATTTATAACTTAGTTTCCAAATTGCAACTATACAAATTACTCAATGCATCCATTCATGAATCATTTAGTCAAGCATAAAAGAGTTCCATACATCCACTCTTATTCTTATCAATAGTATAAAAGAATCATTTTATCAAATTAAGAGTAATTCACAACTCTTCCTTTAGTCAATCAAAGGCTCATTTTTTTCATCACACAAAGTCATTTCCTTGATTCATGAAACTCCCAGACCCTTAATCAATCAAATACTTAATGAAATCTATTTCTTCAACTAATTAAGGTTCCATAATCCTTAATCAATCAAATACTTAATGTAATACATTTATTTAACTAATTAAGGTCCCATAACCCTTAATGAATCAAATACTTAATGCAATTCATTTCTTTTAGTTAAGGTCCCATAACCCTTAATCAATAAAATACTTAATACAATCCATTTCTTCAATCAACTAAGGTCTCATAACCCTTAATCAATAAAATACTTACTACAATCCATTTCTTTAACTAATTAAGGTCCCATCACCTTTAATCAATCAAATACTTAATGCAATACATTTATTTAATTAATTAAGGTCCCATAACCCTTAATTAATCAAATACTTAGTGCAATACATTTATTTAACTAATTAATATCCCATACCCTTAATCAATAAACTACTTAATACAATATGTTTCATTAACTAATTAAGGTCCCATACCCTTAATCAATCAAATACTTAATACAATTCATTTCTTTAACTAATTAAGGTCTGGTACCCTTAATAAATCAAGTACTTAATACAATCTATTTATTTAACTAATTAAGGTCCCATACCCTTAATCAATCAAATACTTAATGCAATACATTTATTTAACTAATTAAGGTCCCATAACTCTTAATCAATCAAATACTTAATGCAATCCATTTCTTCAACTAATTAAGGTCCCATACCCTTAATCAATCAAATACTTAATACAATCTATTTCTTCAATCAACTAAGGTCCCATAACCCTTAATCAATCAAATACTTAATACAATCTATTTCTTTAACTAATTATGGTCCCATACCCTTAATCAATAAAATACTTAATGCAATTCATTTCAACAAATACATTTCTCTAATCAACTAAGGTCCCATACCCTCGATCAATTAGACACTTAAAACAATCCATTACAACAAAAACCCTGTTTTTGTTAAATAAAAAGTCTATCATCTATTAACAATAAGCCTATTTTTGTTTAATAAAAAGTCTATTATTTATTAAAAATAAGGTTATCTTTGTTTAATAAAAATTTAATCATTTATTAACAATACGTTTGTCTTTGTTTAAATAAAAATCTATCATGTATTAACAATAAGCATGTCTTTATTTAAATAAAAAGTATATTATTTATAAACAATAAGCATATTTTTATTTAATAACCTTAATTATATAAAAGACCCTTAAGAAAAAATAGGGGGTTTTTAAACCAAGTCAACACGCAAACACAATGGCTCAAACGGACTAGTCAACATGTCGTTCGAGAACTAGGGCTGAAATACAAGCCCACATATAGCAAGTCCACAATAGGTGCATTCACTAGCACCCAACAACTGGCGCCACAATGGTTGACCTGAAGGTTAGCATGACCATATCCAGTGGTCACACCATAGTAGGGGAGGGGTTTTCCTTATAAGATGTGTTGCACCTTCAACCTTCCCCATGATGGATTTATTAAGTCCCAAGGTTTAAACAAGGTGTTAAAAGAAATAACCAAACTAGAATAAATACATGAATCTGACACATGGCAAGCAATATCAGGGTATATTCTCAAGCACAATAGGCTCACAAAGGTAGTTCCACCAATATCTGCCAAGCCTTCAGGATTGGTTGCTAACAATGGGTGCACTGGCCCTTTCAAACAAGACCCACATCCTACCCACCATGCATGTGGGATAAATTGCAATCCCTTTGGGGCTTGCAAAGCATTATCTCACATGCATTGTGTGGGGGATTCATAAGCCCTTAAAGCTTATGGATCACCTAAACATATCCGACCACCACTCAGTGGCTGAGTGGTGGTAGAATAGGGTTTTTTATTGACTAAGGCGATTTCGGTTAGCAGCAAATTTGGATCAACGATAGGGTTTTGCGAGAATTTGGATCAACGGTAGGGTTTTGCGAAGGTCAACAAAATTTTTAACCTAAAAAATATAGATCCCTTTAATAAAAAATCCCACATGCATTGTTTGGTTACTTGGATTCACAAGGACTTCTCTCCTAGTGGTTTACTTGGGGGTCCCTTTGCATTTTAAAAAACTAAAAATAGATATCTTGAAGAATATTTTGGATTGTATCAAGGATATAATGAATCATTGGTCTCACAAATGGTTAAGCTATGGGGGTAGATTAAATTTTTTACAGTCAGTCATTTAGGCCATGCCAATTTATAAATTCTCTATCCTGGCTGCCCCACATACTATATGGAAAGAGTTGGACAAGATGGCTAGAAAATTTTTATGGGAAGGAGTAAAAGGAGAGAGGAAATGGGCCTTAGTTGGTTGGGACAAAGTAACCCAGCCCAAGGTAAAATGAGGGTTGGGATTGAGAAGATCCAAGATAAATAATAAAGCTTTGGTTGGAAAGCTTTATTGGAGGTGGATTTCCCAACCAACTTCCTTATTCAATAGAATCCTAACTAGTAAATATTTGGGACATGTTAACCCCAATGAGGTGGGCCGTTTCCCTTTGGATGGTACTAGATCCTTAGTGTGGCAAGCTCTCAAGTTAGGATCTCAGGTAGTAAAAGATCGATTATTTTGGAAAGTGGGGAGAGGGGAGAAGGCACGATTTTGGACAGATTCATGGGATCAATACACACCTATCATTGTTGAATTTCCTGAATTGCAACAAATAAAAATAGCCATAGAAACCAAGGGATGGGTCCAAATTGAAAGTTATTTCACCACTAGTCATCCGTGGGAGTATAATTTTAAGCAGTTTAAGAAGTTGGATGAGTGGCCAATTTCAATCCCTCCGGATTTGGCACCCATCATGACTAAAATCTTGATAGAAAGATTTCTCACAGGTAGAGACGAGGAGGATGAATTAGCTTGGGGCTATGGGAGACTTGGTGTCTACACAGTGAAGGACGGATATGACAATATCCTTCCAGAGCCTCCCCCCCATTCATATCAGGTAGAGGATTGGAGAAAGACTTGGCACTCCAAGGGCTGGCCGAAAGTAAACTTTTTTTCCTAGCAGTTCATGCACAATGAAATTCTTACTTTTGATAATCTCAGATGTAGAGGAATCATCAATCCATATCAATGTGTATTATGCTACAACAACAAGGAAACAACTGATCACTTGATGTTTGAGTGCCCTTTCACGTGCCAGATTTGGAAGAGATGGCTTTTATATTATAAAATTCAAGTTAATGGTGACTTGAATCGGACTAATATCTGGGAAAGATGGAAGAGGGGTAGATTTAAATCTAAATCTCTTCGTATTGGTTGGGATCTTGGATTAAACTTCATTTGGTGGCAAGTGTGGCTGGAGAGAAATGCTAGAATTTTTAGAGAAACTTTTTCCTCGTTAGATGGAGTTTGGCAGGTCATCTGGAGCAAAGTCACAAAAACTATGGCCATCTATGCTAAAGGGGAAAATCAGGTTGTTACTGGGCCAATGGAAGAGGGAGTTGAAGTGCAAGAGGGACAGGACAGAGCTAGTTGGAAACCACCCCCAGAAGGTTGGATTAAAATTAATAATGATGGAGCTGCAAAAGGTAATCTGGATAGTGCCAGAATTGGAGTGGTTTGCCGAAATCATGTTGGAACAGTGCTCTATTGGGAACTGCAAGGCTTGGGAAGAGCCACAAACAATGAAGCAGAAGCCATAGCTATCAAATCTGCTTCTATTTGGGCATTTAAATAGGGCCACAGGAGGATAATTCTTGAATTAGATTCTCAAATAATGGTTGGAGCTCTAGACTGCATGAGGAAATCTGCCTTGAAAGCATGGAGGTTGAGGATTCTTGTCACTCACACCCAACAACTGGCACCACAATGATTGACCTGAAGGTTAGCATGACCATATCCAGTGGTCACACCATAGTAGGGGAGGGGTTTTCCTTATAAGATGTGTTGCACCTTCAACCTTCCCCATGATGGATTTATTAAGTCCCAAGGTTTAAACAAGGTGTTAAAGAAATAACCAAACTAGAATAAATACATGAATCTGACACATGGCAAGCAATATCAAGGTATATTCTCAAGCACAATAGGCTCACAAAGGTAGTTCCACCAATATCTGCCAAGCCTTCAGGATTGGTTGCTAACAATGGGTGCATTGGCCCTTTCAAACAAGACCCACATCCTACCCACCATGCATGTGGGATAAAGTGCAATCCCTTTGGGGCTTGCAAAGCATTATCTCACATGCATTATGTGGGGGATTCATAAGCCCTTAAAGCTTATGGATCGCCTAAACATATCCGACCACCACTCAGTGGCTGAGTGGTGGTAGAATAGGGTTTTTTATTGACTAAGGCGATTTCGGTTAGCAGCAAATTTGGATCAATGATAGGGTTTTGCGAGAATTTGGATCAACGGTAGGGTTTTGCGAAGGTCAACAAAATTTTTAACCTAAAAAATATAGATCCCTTTAATAAAAAATCCCACATGCATTGTTTGGTTACTAAGCCACTACTTGAAATTAAAAAGGGCACTAGGTTATTCAACCATCGACTGGTGGCTGAGGAATCCTTGTTTCTAGGTGGGTAGTGGTGTTGGAGCACCAACTAGTGGTGCTACTCTATGTAGTGGCTAGGGGAGGAGAAGGAGGTTTTAGGAGGTAAAAATAAAAATCTATTTTTAATAGATTAAAAATCACAAGAAGAAGGATTAGGTTTTAAAACCAACCCAAGTTGATGTTAATATTTAAAAATCAAATTTGATGCCTTCGTCCTCTTTCTCATCTGTAATTATTCTTGCCCACAAATTCTTCGATCTTTCTTCCTTCCAATACCCAAACCTTTTCCACCTTGGCCCTATTAACAAGGCCATCCCACCACCCTAAGCCTAAGGTCTTCATTTTAAAATTAATTCCCTCTACTGAGATTAAATGCATATCTATCCAAAGAGGCAAGAGGGAAAATAATTCTCTCTCTTTCAAAACCTCATGCTTCGAAATGCAAACCATTTGCCTTATTAAATAAATAAAGAGGTTTAATTCTTTACTTGATTTGAGATACAAGATGTTATCCCCTTTTTTAATTAATTTATAAAAAATGGAACTTCTTCTTTCTTTTACATAAACCAAAGAATACAAAGAGAATTAAATAAAACTTTTCAAACATTAATACTTATAGTATTAAATTTAATTCAAATCAAATAAATCATTAATAATTTCTTATGTTGATTAATTTAAATAAAATACCAATACTAATATTAAATATTAGTATGGTATTCAAGTGGTCTTGGTTTAATAGGGCCTCTATGCCTATTAATTCCTTATAAAGGTGATTTTAAACCCAACCCACTTACACATAAACATATATGTATAAAAGCAAGTAATCAAATGCATCAGACAAGGTGGGTGGTTCTTTGCAAGTCCAATTGCCTATCCCAACTAAATACTTACGATAACTTCTAGGTTACCGACTTCAGACCTTGGATAATTAGATTACTTAAAACCACAAAAACAAGAAGCATGCATCTATATGAGGGTACCCTAAGTTGCTATAATCATTATTTTATTTTCAAGTACCCTGCTTTTGGTGGTCAATTTTATCTCTTCCACTCACGAGTGTATTTGGTCCTACGTATTAATAATACATCAGTAGTACCATATTCTTCAAAGATAAATCAATATAAATATTGAATAATCACCCAAATGCATCAAAACTAAGTATCAGGTTATCTTTGATCAATACATAATCTTCCATGCAAATTGTTTTTCCAAGGAGGGTCATGACATACTACCCCCCTTGGGCTAAACATAGTCCCGTGTATTTCTTGGTTTAAAATAAAAATTTATTACAATACATTTTCAAATAAGAAACCTAAATGTTTCTTCATATCCTCCACTTTCTCCCAAGTGGCATTTCATTCAAAAAATGGTCCCATTAGACCTTGCATTGTTCTAGAGTTTGTTTTCACATTGACTTGGGACAAAACTCTATAATCCTTATCGACATCACTTCAATAACCTTGGGGTTTGCCATCTAAAATTTAGAAACATATCACACATTTTCAAGGTCAATAACATATTTTCTAAGCAAGGATATGTGAAAGGTGTCATTTATATTTGAGATATTAAGCGATAAGGTGAATTTGTATGCAATTAGAATAATCTTCTTAGTGATATCAAAGGGTCCAACAAATTTAGGATCCAAATTTCTAGATTTTATGGAACTTTTCATTGGCTTAACCCTTAAGAACACTATGTCTCCGACAAAGTATTTCCTTGGTGATCCTTTCAAATCGACTTAGCTTTTTTGACGATCAATGGCTTCCTTGAGCCTTTTCTTGATCATATTTAGCTATCCTTCCATTCCCTTGACCATGTTTGATTTTATCACAAGTTGACCTTCTAAATTGTCTCCTGACAAAGATGTTTTATATCTCTTGCCATACAAGGTATCAAATGGGGCTATACCTAACGAAGGATGATGACCAGTTGTAGGTAAAATCTACAAGATGTAGGTAGTCTTCCTATCAAGACTTTTGATCCAAGCAATACATGTGACGTATGTGTTCTAATACTTTGTTTACCCTCTTTATTTGACCTTCAGTCTTAGGGTGATATGTAGAGCTTCTATTCAATTTAGATTCACAAAGGATAAACCAAATAAGACCATAGAGGTTTTACCACATTTTTAGCCTTAAATATTGCAAACACCTCTTGAGTGGACAAAAGTAATCACTCTCCTATAGCTTATTGGGTTTAACCTTGTACACTGTCCATATAGTTTAAAATATGCCTTAACATGGTCCCCCTATTTCCTAAAATTCATCATGAATGTAGGATAATTTGACCACAACGTGAAACCTCTTAGTCTACTCATTACACCATTAGCCAACTATGGTGCTCAACCATTCCACCTTTGTGATGGTTTTATTGAGGTGACTATTACTCTATGTAACATCCCTCACATGGAATCCCAACAATCCTTCGGGTTCCATCACAAAATATTTTTCTCTTGACAATGGGATCCAACCTTAAAGGTTGGTAAAGAAGATGCATGCTACATCATATGAACCTCTTTCTAAAGAAATTGTTATCTTTGGTCTCCTTAAAAAATTTACTTTCAAAGTTCCCATTGCAAATCCCTTAGATGTTGCTACATCACAACATCTTCAGGTCTCGATCCATCCTTGGGTTCCACGAGTTTGGATATCTAGTGTGAATCTCCCCAAAAAGGCACGAATCATAAACTTAATTGGATCCTTGATGATGATTATAACTTTTACTCTCCTCCATTTTTGACCAATAAAAGGTCACTATCATGTCTTTCTCTTATCTTTGCTCTTCCAAGGAAAGCAAAGTAAGGAGATATATGCACCCCTTGCATGATCATTCTTCTTAGATCATATATTTTGGATACAACAACTCTATCCTCAAAGCATAAAAGGTCATATTTGGTGCCAAAATCCTTATCATTTTTAGGATTTCCTTCTAACTTGATCCAAATTTAGTACAATACTCATCCTAAGATTGTGTTTTCTTGACTTTTTTTGTTATGTCAATGTGATTACAGATCAAAAATAGCCATATATCCTCTTTGAGTAAGTCTATTATGTTCTTAATTTTAGGATTTGTTCCTAATACGAAATCATGTACCCCTTAATGCTTATAAATTTTATAAACTAGTGTATTCTTTATGTGTCTATCATAGTCCAAGTTATGCTATTTAGAACCTTTCCCAAAACCTTCACACCTTTGGGGATCATCTTTCCTTCTGAACTTCTTGATTTAAAAACCTCAAGAATGAATTCTACTTTTTAACAAGGAAAATCTACATAACCATATCGAAGCCCATGTTGGTCGTTGTTTAAGGCTTGAACAAAACCATTCCTCTAAAGCTCTATTGCTAGATTTGACGTCATTCCATCATTTAAAAACTATATCCTGCATATGAAGGGCAACCCTACTATTTGGGTTACTAATGAATGGCTCCTTAGAAAAATATACATTTCCAATTCATACAACCATAACTTGGCTGATATTACCCATCAATTTGGATACCCTGATATTCCTCAGGTCCTTGGCTAGCTCTACCTCTATAAAAACTTTCACCTTCAATATCTTTTGTAGTAGGATATTCCTCCTGTCTACCTTTAGAATCTCAATTCTAGGGACTTGATTACTAACTCCAATCATTGCTTTCATTTGTTCATTTGTTACCTTTATTATTTAAATTTATCTAGTTGTAACTAAACTACAATGAGGAGGCTTTTTTTCCTCTCTTTTGAAATTCCTTACAAAATTTCCTTTCAAGGTCTAGCTTCATAATCATCCTTTCTAGATAGTCTTTTTTTGAAAAGATCCTATTCTTCTCCTCCTTATTTTTAGGGGTCACTTCTCTATGCCACCCAGAGGAGTTATATAAGTTACAATTAATTTAAGTTGTATTTTCCAAAAGTTAGTTATATCTTCTCATAAACTAACTTAGATCATTAATTGCTATCGTTGCACTTATATCCTCAAAAGGCATCATCTTGGTTACGACCAATATTTCTTACAATTAGTCCTTTATTATTCCAAACTAGCTTACTCCATTATCCTTCATTTGATAATAGTTAAGCTTATTATTGCCTTACTGAAATGTCTCATTCTCTTGAATCATAAGGGAGTTGAATTAGGTTATAATTTCCTCTAGATTATACTTCCAAATGGGGTTAGTCTCTTCATCCCCATGATCTATCAATATTATTATCATTCCTTGATAATGTCGATGGTTACACTTACTATATGTAAGGAACCATCCTTAAATTCTTGTGAAAATTAGGTATTCACTAATTAATTCTTCCTTTTATTAGCAGTAAAACCCATCTAACTTGAAAATTTATCAAGGCTCCATGAACCTTTAATCATTCCCTAAATTGTCAAGGTATGCAATGACACTTTACACAAACATCTTATGGAAAAACCATTGGTTGGCATAAATTTTGTCATAGGGAAACATTGATCCACTTAGTAGGTTTATCCAAAGCCATACTCAACCTTCCACCCTTATACCAAATATCCCAGCCTTTTCAAAATTTCCCTGGCTATTAAAAGAAATAAAACTATCTATAGCTCCACTATCAATAAATGTTTTTATTTCCTTATTGAAAATATTACCTTTTAAGAGCAATGGGGTGGCTTTTCCTTCATATTTCTAGCTTTTGAGAATAGAAAAAATCTTGTAGGCAAGTTCTTTTCCCTTTGCACTAGATGCATTTGATCCTAGTTGGGGTGGACATTTGATAGCATAGTGTAGACCTTTGTAATTGTAGCACCTACCATTGGGTCTTGTGTGTATTCCTTATCTATGCTTCTGAGTTCATTTTTCTTGTGATGGTCCTTAGCTACCTCTAAGGTTAAGTGTTACTATTATTATTATTCACTTGATTGGAATATTTCCTTGGGGCCCCTTTGATTTTCTTTGTTCTTCCCTTCATACTTTGGGTTACCTCTATTTGTTTTGTTCTGCTTATATTCCCATTTTATAAAGCTAGCACTTTCTCTCCTTTTTAGGTATTGTCGATCTTCTCTTGATAAGTTTACAAAATTTAAGTAGCTATCATTCAATCACTTTTGTTGTTTTAATTGTTCCTTCTGTTGGTTTATTAGTTCTCCCTATTGTTCTATTTGTTTTTGCAATAGAGTGGCAATTGTAGTGAGGTACTTCACCTCCTTTCTTAAGCACCTTGAACTTTTATCTTGGGATCTACCCTCAACATTATCCCCTTGGGTTTATCTATTATGGGGAATAGAATTCCCTCCTCTTGTTCTTGGTACCATTTTCTTGAGCACACAAGGAAACAATACCATGTTAGGTTACAACTTCTTCCTTCAAATATAATACTAACTCTATCTAAATACACCATTTGCATAAGCTAAATACATATTTTTTTAACTAAGACCACCCTCACTTGTGTAGGGTATTTGATCTAAAATCGCCATCTAACTCCATTACTAATGGCCATTATTACTATGTAAGGTGTCATACATAAGCGACCCTCCTTAGGGTCAGCTTTTTGGACTCCTAGCAATTGGAAATTCTAGATCTTCCCAACTTTAGCTTAAGAACTAAGCAAGGGCATGAATATGAAGATACCCAAATCCCTAGTACATTCCATGAATATTTTATTCCCTTGTACCTAGAGCTCTGATACCAAATGTAACGACCCAAAAAAAAATCTAACTAGGGTATAAGAAAAAAAATTGTAAGAAAATACCCAAGAGATATTTCCATATCCCTAACCAACATGTGTGTTAATACAAAGATAACTAAATTGATATAATGTTTTAAGTTGACTAACATCCTCTTCCTTAATCTATTAAAATATACACCCATATCTATACCATACACAAGTCCATCTCTGTAGGAATACTATGTGTATTGCACATAAGCTATCAATATCATCTCTAGGATGAGGTAACTTACCTCCTATCAATTAAAAGAATACACCCATATCTATACCATATACAAGTTCGTATATTCAGGTACACTACACGTATTATGAATAAGTTATCATTCTCATCTTTGTGATGAGCTAACTTATTCCTTTCATAGATATCCAAGTTCGTTCAAAACTACTTTGGTTTTCCAAGTTTATCTAAGTTTTGTCCTAAGGGATCCCATAATCCCTTAGGTTCCTTTCTCTCTACTTATCATATAAACCATAACCATCTAACTAGGTTAAATCATGAAACCTTCTAACCCTTATTTATTTAGAAGAACAAGATTAAGTCTACCTACTTAATTTTAAACATAGAATAAAGCACTAAGAAATATAATTAAATAAGACATCATCATCTAACTAAAGCATTTAAATAAAGGAATAGTTATGAAACTACAAGAACATTGATTCTTCATAAACAATGATTTAAGGATATGTCCTTAATTTATTCATTAGATATTTACATAACCCAAGTATGGTAAAACTTCCATACTTAAAATAATAAGGTATTACATCATTATCCATCTAGGAAATTACTCAACTAGAGTCTAATATAATGAATAAATTTATCATTACAACCAATGTCAAGGTTAATGCTTCGGATATAAGTGTCCTCCTTGGTTCTTCTTGTCTTTCCATCACTCAATTGATGGTAGTAAGGGATCAAGACAGCTCATGGATCTTATGAAGCATGCATCTAAATGCATCTACTAAATAACTTATGAAGCAAGTGCATTTATAACTTAGTTGCCAAATTGCAACTATAAAAACTACTCAATGCATCCATTCATGAATCATTTAGTCAAGCATCAAAATAATTCCATACATCCACTCTTATCCTTATCAATAAAAGAAAAGAGTCATTTTATCAAATGCAGAGTAATTCACAACTCTTCCTTTAATCAATCAAAGGCTCATGCTTTTCATCACACAAAGTCATTTCCTTAATTCATTAAGGTCCCATACCCTTAATCAATAAAATACTTAATACAATCTATTTCTTTAACTAATTAAGGTTCCATAACCTTAATTAATCAAATACTTAATGCAATACATTTCTTTAACTAATTAGGGTCCCATAACCCTTAATCAATCAAATACTTAATGCAATATATTTATTTAACTAGTTAAGGTCCCATAACCCTTAATCAAATACTGAATACAATCTATTTCTTCAATCAACTAAGCTCCCATAACCCTTAATTAATCAAATACTTAATACAATCCATTTCTATAACTAAGTAAGGTCCCATAACCCTTAATCAATCAAATACTTAATGTAATCTAGTTCTTTAACTATTTAAGGTCCCATAATCCTTAATCAATCAAAGACTTAGTGAAATCCATTTCTTTGACTAATTAGGGTCCCATACCCTTAATCAATCAAATACTTAGTGCAATCTATTTCTTTAACTAATTAAGGTCTCATACCCTTAATCAATCAAATACTTAATACAATCCATTTCTTTAACTAATTAAGGTCCCATACCCTTAATCAATCAAATACTTAATACAATTCATTTCTTTAATCAATTAAGGTCCCATACCCTTAATCAATCAAATACTTAATACAATTCATTTCTTCAATCAACTAAGGTCCCATAACCCTTAATCAATCAAATACTTAATATAATTCATCTCTTTAACTAATTAAGGTCACATACCCTTAATCAATCAAACACTTAATGTAATACATTTATTTAACTAATTAAGGTCTCATAACGCTTAATCAGTCAAATACTTAATACAATCCATTTATTTAACTAATTAAGGTCCCATAACCCTTAATCATTCAAATACTTGATAAAACCCATTTCTTCAAGCAACTAAGTTCCCATAGCCCTTAATCAATCAAATACTTAATACAATCCATTTCTTTAACTAATTAAGGTCCAATACCCTTACTCAATCAAATGATTAATACACTCCATTTCAACAAATACATTTCTCTAATCAACTAAGGTCCCATACCCTTCATCAATTCGATACTTGAGACAATCCATTAGAAAAATAAAACCTATTTTTGTTTAATAAAAAGTTTATCATTTATTAATAGTAAGCCTATCTTTGTTTAAATAAAATTCTATCATTTATTAACAATAAGTCTATCTTTGTTTAAATAAAAAGTCTATCATTTATAAATAATAAATCCATTTGTGTTTAATAACCTTTAGTTAAATTAAAAGACCCTTAAGCAAAAATAGGGGGGTTTTAAACCAAGTCAACAGGTAAACACAGTGGGTCAAATGAACTGGTCAACATGTAGTTCAAGAACTAGGGCCAAAACACAGGTCCACAGATAGCAAGTCCGCCATAGGTACGGTCACTGGCACCCAACAACTGACACTACAGTGATCGACCTGAAGGCTGGCAAGACCACCTCTAGTGGTCACACCATAGTAGGGGATGAATTTCCTCTATAAGGTGCATTGCACCTTCAACCTTCCCCATGTAGGATTTATTAAATACCCAAGGTTTAAACAAGATGCTAAAATAAACAAGAAAACCACGATAAATACATGAATTCGACACATAGCAAGTGATAACAAGGTAGATTCTCAAGAGCAACAGACTCACAAAGGAAGTTTCGCCAGTCTTCTCCAAGCCTTTGGGTTTGGCTGCTAACAATGAGTGCACGAACCCTCTCAAATAGGGGCCATGCTCCACCCACCATGCATGTGGGATAAATTGAAAGCCCTTCGGGGCTTGCAAAGCATTATCACACATACATTGTGTGGGGGCTTCGTAAGCCCTTAAATCCTGTGGAGTGCCTTAACATATTTGACAACCACTCAATGGTCAAGTGGTGGAGAAAGAGGGTTTTTCCCTTGGTTGAGGTGGGTTTAGTTATAAAGAAATTTAGGTTGGTGGTAGGGTTTGGCGAAGGTCAACAAAATTTTTAATCTAAAATATTTAGAGCCCTTTAATCAAAAAATCCCACATGCATCGTGTGGTTACTAAGTCACTGCTTAAAACTGAAAAGGAGCACTAGGTTATTCAGCCACCAGCTGGTGGCTAAGAAATCCTCATTCCTAGACAAGCAGAGGCGTCAAAGCACTAGCTGGTGCTGTTGCTCCATGTGATGGCCAGAGGAGGAGATGAAGGTTTTAGGAGGTAAAAACAAAAGCCCATTTTTAATAAATTAAAAAGCATAGGAAGAAGGTTCAGGTTTTAAACCAAACTGAACTGATGTTAATCTTTAAAAATCAAATTGGATGCCTTTGTCCTTTTTCTTACCTACAATTATTCTTTCCCATAAATTCTTCGATCTCTCTTCCTTCCAATCCCCAAACCTTTTCCACCTTGACCCTCTTAACAAGGTCATCCCAAAACCCTAAGCCTAAGGTCTTCATTTTGAAATTAATGTCATATACTGAGAGTAAATGCATATCTATCCAAATAGGCAAGAGGGGAGATATTTTAATTTTAAAATAATTCTTTCCCTCTTTCAAAACCTTATTCTCCCAAATGCTAACCACTTACCTTATTAAAAAATAAAGAGGTTTAATTATTTATTTGATTTAAAATATAAAAAGTTATCCTCTTTTTATTTAATTTATACAAGATGGAGCTTCTTCTTTCTTTTGCATAATCAAAAGAATAAAAAGAGAATTAAATAAAACTTTCCAAACATTAATACTCATAGTATTAAATTTAATTCAAATCAAATAAATCATTAATCATTTTTTATTTTGATTAATTTAAATAAAATACCAATACTAATATAAAATATTAGTATGGTATTCAAGTGGTATCAATTTAATAGGGCCTCTATGCCTATTAATTCCTTTCGAAGGGGATTTTATACCCAATCCACTTACACATAAACATGCATGTATAAAAACGAGTAATCAAATGCATCAAACAAGGTGGGTGGTTCTTTGCAAGTCCAATTGCCTGTCCCAAATGAAGACTTACGGTAACTTCTAGGTTACCAAATTCAGGCCTTGGATAATTGGATTGCTTATGACCACCAAAACAAGAAGCATGCATCTATATGAGGGTAGTCGTTCATGTTACCCTGAGCTGCCATAATCATCATTTGCCTTTTCAAGTACCATGTTATTGATGGTCGATTCTACATGTTCCACTCATGACTATACTTGGTATTACGTATTAAAATTACATAAATAGTACCATATTATTCAAAAATAAATCAATATAAATATTGCATAATCATCCAAATGCATCAAAACTAAGTATCAAGTTATCATTGATCAACACATAGTCTTCCATGCAAAAATTCCTACCAAGGAGGGTCATGACACACTCAACCAAGTGTTAGTCCTTATTCCTCTCTAGTGCTAATGATTTGCAAGAATGATGGGTCATAGTGATTATGCGTAGATTTTCACGAGCCTAGTAAAATTACTATCAAAGATAAATTTCCCTATCCAGTCATTGATTAGTTGTTTGATGAGCTCCACGAAGCTCAAGTTTTCTCCAAGTTGGGTTTTTGCTTAGGATATCATCATATTAGAATAAGAGAAGGAGATATTTCAAAAATAGTATTTTGGACTCATGAAGGTCAATTCAAATTATTTGTCATATCGTTTGGTCTTACCAATGCACCTTCCACATTTCAAACTCTTATAAATGTTATCTTTCACCCTTTTTTCCCAAATTCAATTTAATTTTCTTTGATGATATCTTAATTTATAGTCATATCTAGGAGAATCATCTACAACATTTGGATTAGACCTTGCAACTCCTAAGTGATAACCAATTTTGTGAAAAGTAATCTAAATGCTCTTTTGGAATATAGGAAGTGAAGTACCTAGATTACAATTTCAAGGGAAGGGGTCAAGATGGATTTAATAAAAATCACTACCATACAAGAATGGCCAAAACCCCACACTCTCAAATTTCTTTGAGTTTTTTTGAATCTCATCAATTATTATCTAAAATATGAGGACCAGAGTATGTTGTGTTCTATTTTAACTCCACTACGTTAACGTATCCACCAACTCCAAGAAGAGGTGAACCAAGACTCTACCTTGCAAGATTTAATTCGACAACTTTAAAATGATCCTAGAGCTCGGCCAAGATATACATAGGATGGACAACATTTGAGATACCAAGGCCACCTTGTTATTCTACAAATTTAGCATTTCATGAATTTATATTGCAAAATTATGCATAATTTTCTAAAATTTTATGAGATGGCTAAACATACTTTCTTTTGGGTAGGAATGAAAAGGAATATTTAGAATTTTATGATCGAATGTGATATGTTTGAACTTATGAAAAAGGAAAGTATATGCACTCTACGCACAATCAAACCTTTTCTTAGTCTTGCAACTATTTAGATGAATATTTACATGGATTTTGTTGAAGGGCTTCCAAAGTCTAGAGGTAAAACAATTATTCTCGTGGTTGTGGATTGTATCTCAAATTATGCTCATTTTTGTTCCCTAAACCATCCCTATAAGACCTCAACATTTTTCTCAATATTCATGGATCCATTTTTATTTTACATGGCATACCCTAAACCATTATTTTTTATTGAGATCTCACCTTCACTAGTTATTTTTGGTAAGAAGTGTTCAAACTATAGGACATAACACTCAAAATGAGTTGGGTCTACCATCCCTAGACAAATGGGCAAACAAAAATTGTTAACAAGTGCTTGAAAATGTACCTCCACTGTTTCACATTTAAGCACCCCAAATAATGGGTTTAATGCTTACATTGATAAAATGGTCGTATAATACTACTTATCACACCACTACCAAGATGAGACCATATAGAGTGGTTTATGGATACCCTTCCCCATCGCTTTCAACATATATTCCATGTAGTTCCAAAGTTTAAGTAGGATTCCATTCTTCATGAGTGTGTACTACTTCTTTAACAACTCAAGAAGAATTTGGCAATGACTCAAAATAGTATGTGACATCAGGCTGATCAACATCGCTTGAACCATAGTTTTAACATGAGAGATTTGGTTTTCCTATGCTTGCAACCCTATGAGCAATCCTATTTGAAACTCCAAATCAAAAGCTCGCAACCAAATATTATGGACCTTATCAAATGCTATAACGGATTGGTCCTATGGCTTACAAGCTCAAATTGCCACCCTCCTCCATAATACATCTAAATTTTCATGTTTTCTCCATAAAGGAGGTCCTTGCCAATTGTGTACAAGTTCAATCAACACTACTCAAGTTGGATAAAGAAGGGTTTATCATCTTGGAGCCCAAACATATTTTAGATCAAAAAACATGGATACTTTATAACCAAACCATCACCGATGTTTTAGTACAATGGCAAGGATTACAATTGGAAGATGTCACATGAGAGTTGCTTCATCAAATCCAGTAATAATTTCCTCATCTTAATATATTGAGGACAAAACTTCTTGAAGATGGAGGACATGTTAGGACCCTATCCTAAAATTATTATGTAATTGAATAGCAAGGATGTATGTGGCACCTTAGGCACCTAGTACATATGGGTCTGTTATGACGTAATAATTAAGCAAGAGTTAGTAATGATGTAACTATTATCTTTATTATAAGTAGGATTCACCAGCTTAAGTCCCCCCTTGCATGTGAACCGACCCTTAAGCATTAGGGTTAGGGTAAATATGAGTCTATATAAGTTCAAGGATGGAATGGAATGTATCGAGTCATTTTCTTAAATTGTAATAGAGCTTTACTTCTAAGGAGGTTGCCCCCTCGAAAAAATATGTGATATGAAATTCTTTTCATTAATAAAGTTTGCTTTATTTCTATTTAATATTTCTAAAGTACTTTGATATTTCTTTTTTGCATTTTATTAATTTTTACAATTATTATTGTGAATATGCTTGATTTTATTTGAAGATTCCTAACATTATGCTACTCTTAAAATCATCAATGTTTACATCTAAATCCATTAATTGACAATGAAAGATTTGTTGTACATATCAATTTACATCTGACCTTCAAAGATAGACCATTTGCCAAATAAAAAAAAAAAAAAAACAAACAAACTAAACTCTAGATCTTTTTATCCTAACCGCTCTCATACCATACCTAAAGAAAAAATAGGTTGCATATTGGAACTACATTACTATTTTTGAACAAAGAATGAAAACTGACAAAACTCACTAAACAATGGGACAAAAAAAAACTTTATTCATTTATTCTCCATTAAATTTATTACAATTGTTTTTAAAGCCAATACCTTAACACCCAATATATACAATATATACACATGTTGCATGTTAAAAATAATAAAACCTTTATATATATAATTTTTTTTTTTTATAAATTATTATCTCTTTTTATTTTCTAAATTTATTTATATATATATTAATTTTATCTATTAATAAAATATCTATAAACATTTTTTCTCCTTTTAAAAAAATATTTTTAAAAACATGCTTTTAAGCATTATTTTTAACATACCCTTTACCACCCAGCACATATAATCAGCTTCAACTTTCTCTTGACACGATCGTTTGGTAGAAACAATTAAAATGCAAGTAGCTGAAACATCTTTGTCTGCCTGACCACGTCTGATTGAAGTCAGGCCTGCCCTTTGTCAGGTTGCCATGTGAATATTTCTACATCCGCTTCACCATTTGGTACAAACAATTAAAATGCAAGGACCTGGAACGTCTTTACCGCCTGATCATGTCTGATTGAAGTTAGGCCTGCCCTTTGTCAGGTCGCCATGTGAATATATTTACAATGTACATGACCTTTACTGTTTGGTATAAATATTTAAAATGCAAGTAAGTGAAACATCTTTGCCCGCCTGACCACGGCTGATTGAATCAGGCCTGCCCTTTGTCAGGTCAGCATGGAATATTTTCACATTACCTTGACCTTTAGGCTTTCGTGTCTTTTCCATGGCTGAGATTTGACATTTAAAATACGTTTTTGGTTTAACTTTGTGCTTTTCTTGACCGAGATTTGAACAACGTATTTTACAGATAACATATGGTTGTCAGATTGCGTTGAATCATACGGTAGAATTTGTTAACTAATAATATGCCTTACATTTTCCAAAAACAACAACAATCCCTGAATCATACGGTAAATTTTGTTAACTAATAATATGCCTTACATTTTCCAAAAACAACAACAATCCCTGAATCATACGCTAAATTTTGTTAACTAATAATATGCCTTACATTACGGTAGATTTTGTTAAGTACTAATATGCCTTACCTTGATTTTGTTAAGTACTAATATGCCTTACCTTTCCCAAAACAACAACAATCCCTGTTGGTGTTGGTGAATAAATAAGAGTTGTAGAACTGACTAGTATTCAATTCCTAGGCTTATAAATATTTCAATAAAGGAGGAGATGACTATTAAATTCATCAAACCAAGCCAACCCTGCTACAGTACGGTTGATATGATTTTATTAGTTTTAAAGTTTATAAAGTAAGATAGTTTCAAACTACATATTTAAAAAAAAAAAAACTATTGAACGTACTTGATAGTTAAGGCCAGCTTTCCCGCACACGAACACAAACTGAGCTACTCCATCTTAGGAAAAGTTATAATCTCGTGATAAAAACAAGTGTTTGTCATGTAATAGTTTTACCACAGACTGAGCCACTAAAGAAGGTTTGAGTTTTAGTAGTTGTTTTTTTATAATTTTAAAAAACATAATATTTATAAATTATAAAAAATAATTTTCAAAGGTCACAATTCAGGCCTGAAAAACACAGTGCCATGTACCCTTTTATCCATCTCAAACATGAGCCACTGCTTACACAATGCTAACGTCGGTAATAGTGTGCACTGTGGATTGTCATTATTTTTCTCAAGACGCATCTGCTACTCAAATGATCCTAAGGAGAGGTCTGAAATTTGAATTTTATATATATATATTTTCAATTTTTTTAATGTTAATTTTTAATTTTCATTTTAAAATAATAAAATGTTAGTTTATAATAACCATGCTCCTTTTTTAAAGAATAATATTTTGAAACCCTAAAATGAGAAGTTATAAATGTTCTTCAAAATCTTTCTTGGAGAAGGGATTTTTTTGTCCTAATCCACGATGTTTTTAAAAAGGATTAGCAGATGTTGGGGTAGAGCGTAATGTTGGAAGACCATCAACTAAAGCTCTGAGGAAAAAGAAGACAAAGTTGGGAGATGGCTGAAGATGTGTGTTGGAAATCCTTTTCAACATTTTGCTAGGGGAAAAAGATTCAATTCCAATTTTTGTTAATGTAAATTGTTTCATTGAGCTCTAAACAACACACGAAGTTTTTCACAAGTTTTTAGTTTAAGTTTGTACTTATTTCTTGATTCTCCTAGGTGGGTTTGCTCCATGTTAGTTTCTTTTGGTTCTACTTCAATTATTTTGTCTATATTTATTTTTATAAAAGTAATCTTCTTTATAACTTAAATCATTATTATATTTTAAATTTTTTAAGAGTGATGTTCTTTCTTATAACTTATTTTTCAAAAGACTATTTATACAAAGATTAATTTTTATAATAATAAATTTAGGTAATGGTAAAAAACCATATTCAAAATCAAGGCCAAGTATATTTTATTTAATTTTTTTTCAAGGATTTATTTTATTTATATTAAATAAACATCACAATCAATTAAAAATCTTATTTTTTTATTTGTGAAAAAACCTAAAATTTTTAAAGGCAACATTTCACTTAAAAGTGATAAGAAACTATATAGAAAAACCATATTTATAGGGATGTTAAACCTTATTGAATAGTAATATATATAGGTAGTTTCTTTTAGTCAAAATATTTTGAATTTGGACTTAACTTTGTTACCTACAACTTTTAAAACTCCAAATAATTTTTAATAAATATGAAAATTTAACTTAACAAAATTAAAAAATTAAAATTAATTTCTCAAAGCTTAAAAATTGGTAACACCATTGGGTGTTGCCACTATAAACCCTAACTCACTAGGTTAGACAAAGTCAATGGGACCGCGACCCTCTAGGGCATCAAACTGGGGTAGCTAATTGAAAAACACCCAATCGCTACCATCTAGCCTAGTCCATTTTTGTGTAGACCATGGTATGAACTAGTGTTTAAAATTCGCAACTCGGGAAAAACTCAGTAGCCTAATTTTGGATAACTACTCGACAACTTGGGAAAATTTGAAAAAAAAACCAAAGAAAAAAATTAAACAATTTTTTTTTTAACCTAAGGTCACAACAACATTGCATAAATTGACTTACTATAATGTAAATGTTAAACTAATACTTTTCATGTTGGAATACCATGGAACATAATGGTTATGGGCATGACCAAATAAAAAATATGGAAACCTACAACTATGAAATAATTGTCATTTGATATTTAGCAAGAATGTTTAACTCTTCCCCAAATATATATAAAAAAAAAACATAATATCATGTCTTTGATCTCCATCAACAAAAAATTACAACAAAAGTGAAATGTAAGGCAATTTTTAAATTATTTTTTGTTTTCCCATTTTTTTCTTTGTAGTTGATGCTCATGGTTGGCCTTGGCTTTGAATTAGTGGGTGAGGCTACTCAAGTGCATTATCATAATGGTATATTTCCTCCAATCTATTTAAATTTTTTGCTTTCTTTTCAAGTGTCTCAAGTTCCACTATAGTAAACTCAAAATCCATAGAACTCTTGTCAATATAATAAAAAAATAGATCTAGCTCATCCAGTTAAATTGCCATGTTGGATTCACTATCATCCACTTGTCTTGTCCAAAGTCTAAGGTTGTATTACCCAAACACCACGTCAACCTATTGCACTTCTTAGTGTGTATGGCGTTAAATAGAGACCAATTTCACTCACACTCAAAAGTGCTACAACGTTGACTAAAGACGCAAATAAACATATTTTGTAAGGTAGTTGTTTTGGAGCCATAGACCTCCCATCATAAATTTATGATAGTATACTATAAGAATGTAAATTTTTAACATTCAAAGTTGAAATGTATTGTCTGATCATAAGATTGACCTTGTTTTTCTAGCAAAGGGAGACACAAACAAGCTCCCTCCTATAGTCTTGTACATTTACAACTCAATATGGATAAGGTGATGTTTGTTGGATTTCCTATCATCCTTATAAACAAGCGTAAAACCTAAGGACCTCTTCATTACTGTATAGGCTATTGCTATAAAATAATTAGGAATTCAAGAAGCATCCCATGACATAAATTCATTGGCATTGTTTCCATGTCCAAATTTTTTTAAAAATGTGGCTAATTGCTTCATATTTATACAAAGTACTTCTGTAATAATGTCAAATGACCTCTTTCACTCTATTCATTACCTCATAGCAAATGGTAAATTTTTTACCATATATAAGGTGAAGAAACATTACCAAGGGCTCAACCACCTTAATTATAAAGTAAATATTGAAAATTTAGAAAAAGTAATATTCAAGTATAAGTAAGATTTTGAAATTTAAATTTGAACTCAACATGCAAATTGTAATTACTTCAAAAAATGTTTTAACACTTTTTCAAAATTAATTATTATACATTTGGCTCGATATCTACTATCTCACCTCTTCAATATGAAACTATGAGGTATCCTATTATTTACACTTAAACATCGGCTTCAAATTAGAGGATGATGTGAGAAGGTTCTACAAGGAAATGAAACTAGAGGTAAATAAAGTTATCCCTAGCCAAAGAATTTCCTTTCCATCATTATGCTCCCTCATGAAGTTAAGCATCCATGTGTGGTTATATATAAACCATGTTATGCTCTTTACCTATTGTACCACTATATTCACCCATGATATTTTGCCAATATTCTTCAACATGAGGTCAATGCAATGGAAAACACATAGTTCCAAAAGATAAAGGGTACTTCTCTTAAAGAAGTCTATATATAGATACATATATTGTTGCATTATCTTTCACTACTTGGACAATGTTTTCCACACCTATTTTGACCACACAAACAAACTAAATAATAATTTTGAATTATTTGTCTTTCATGAGGCATCGACCAACCATGGATCCATCCAAAGCCACCATGAAGTTCAAGAGTGTGTAGTTTCTTCCATACATCCACCCATCGAAAGAATGTTACATCCCTTTATATTTCATATCATCCATTATTATTATACAAGAGCAGGTTTAATTACATACTCCTCCAATAGTGGTTTACTTATTTGATGTGTATAAGGTATATTTACTCCTTTCATAGACTCACTCAATGCGTTCATGGTGTAAACTCAGCTACAAGAGACCAACAAAATGGACTCCAATCACATAATGATGCACCTTGTCGGAGCCATAACTTGTGAACCATATGCCCATTTGCCTTGAAATTTAATAGGTGGTTCTACATGCATGTTCTGCATCGCCTGAAACTCCAAAATTCATGTTTTCAAGACCTAACTCCGACATCTAGTGCCCCAAAATTAGCTTTTAGAATAGGTTCCCGGGTTTTTTTGGTTGTTAGAAGTTTATTATCTTTTGTTATACCATAAGTTGAGACCTAATATTTTAAATTAAGGTTCATTATTGTAAGAGGAATGTGTACACCAAATTTGGGCGCAATTCGACTCATTTTTATCTTTAGCAGTTTTTAGAAAAAAGATCTATCTTTAGCAGTTTTTAGAAAAAATATATTTTTAGGGTTTCTTTAGGGTTTTTTTGGATTTCGGTTCCTATATGATGGATTGTAACCTTTTGTAGAAGGGGTGTGAATTCAGGAATGAGAAGAATATCAATTTGTAGTTTTCTTCCATTATTGCATTTGTGTTATGTGATTGGAGTCCATTTTATTGGTCTCTTGTAGCTGAGTTTACACCATTTGGTATCAGAGCGGGTGTGATCTCGCTAGTGAAGGGAAGATGCCACCTAGAAGATATGCCCAGATGAATAGGCAGATCAAGGATCTAAATACAGAAATAACACGACTGACTGGTGTGATTGATCGCATGGGAGAGAGACATCCTAGGGCACATGTAGATCAAGGATATGATGATGAAAATATACCTGAGGAACGTGGATCTGAGGTCCATGTAGAAGTAGAACCAGAGGGCCCAAAGGAAGAAGGACACGATTTTGAAAATCGATTGATACAAGCTCTAGAGGGGCCTAAGGGGAATCGAGATGGGATTAAGATCAAGGTTCTCGAGTATGCTGGTGGGTTGAAACCATAGGAGTTGATCGATTGGATCAATAGCCTAGAAAATATTTGAATGGTGTAAACTCAACTACAAGAGACCAACAAAATGGACTCCAATCAAATAACACAAATGCAATAATGGAATAAAACTACCAATTGATATTATTCTCATTCCTGAATTCACACCCCTTATACAAAAGACTACAATCCATCATATAGCAACCGAAAACCAAAGAAACCCTAAAAATATATTTTTTTCTAAAAACTGCTAAAGATAGATCTTTTTCCTAAAAACTACTAAAAATAGAAATGAGTTGGATTGTGCCCAAATTTGGTGCACACATCCCTCTTACAATAATGAACCTTAATTTAAAATATTAGGTCTCAAATTATGGTATAACAAAAGATAATAAACTTCTAACAGCCAAAAAACCCAAAAAACCTAAGAACCTATTCTAAAAGCTAATTTTGGGGCACTAGATGTCGGAGTTAGGTCTCGAAAACATGATTTTTGGAGGCGCTTGATGTAGAACACGCACACGGAACCACCTATTAAATTTCAAGGTAAACGGGCATACGGTTCACAAGTTA
The DNA here is from genome assembly GCA_028583015.1 of Wollemia nobilis. NCBI lineage: Eukaryota > Viridiplantae > Streptophyta > Pinopsida > Araucariales > Araucariaceae > Wollemia > Wollemia nobilis. The sequence goes on from JAQPPZ010017109.1 coordinate 4,017,427, forward strand.
TGGCTCCGACAAGGTGCATCACTTCACCAGGGCTTCCCAATAGAGGTTGTTCATAGTGTGAAAGATAATGGTGTAATAATATCAAAAAATTTCCATGGTTCTCTTGAATTCCTTCCCCTTTTCCCTTCACATTACAATTTTAAATATGGTGTTTGTCTAGTTTTGGATCATTTTCCCACACTTATCCCACTACCTCGATGAATGTGAGGGCTAAGAATAGATTATTTGACCATGGAATGGATATCCTATAGGTTGGTATCATCCTCGTAAAAGGATATCCATGGCCCCACTCCTTGTCCCACTATAATTCTTACCCTTTTATGCTCTATTTTTTTGGCCTCTTTTTTGCACATAAAATCCTTCACTTGAAAACTAAACATGTCATCTACGTTATGGCAAGGGTCCACATATTTTCTTGTTTGACCAATCAAATGGTATTTGAGGCGATTGATGCCTCCTCACATGTCCTTACCATATAAAATACTTGATTTAGAAATCTTCCTCTAATTCCATACTTCTACATTGGGTCTTTTCTTAGGGTTTATGTTGATGGAGTCATTTGGGTTCCACTTGTAGGATGTGAAGAACACAAGCTTATACTGAGAGGGGGGTGAACAGTATAAGACCACTTTTTACTTTTTCTTTCCCAAATAGTATTAATCAATATAATCAATGGCAATATCAATAGCAATAACCAAAGCAATGCACAAATCATCACACACAATAGAGACACCAATTTAACGTGGTTCACCCAATGTGGGCTACTCCACGGAGAAAATATTTTACTAATATTTTCTCAATAAATCTCTTGGGAATCCTTTCCCTATTACAATGTTTATGGATCTCTATCCAAAGGAGACACCAATCCCCTAATCAAGTTCATGGATCTCTATCCACAGGAGAACTCCTTTCTCCTTAGCTCTGATTGGTGATCTTCTAGAAGAACTATTGCCCCCACTACTCTAGCTAATGGATCTCTATCCACTGAAGACTCCTATCCTCACTGCCCTGGCTTAATGGATCTCTATCCACTGGAGACTATCATCCTCTATACTCTGTCACCTCCAAATATCTATCTCAAATCTGCACTAAACACAGTCCTTTGGTCTAGCACAAATTTGCTCAATCTCTATCTTGGTCTGGCACAAACCTGTCCTCAAATCTGCACCAAACTATGATCCTCAATCACTATCCTTTGATCTGCACTAAACACAGTCCTTCGGTCTAGCACAAATCTGTCCTCAATATATGTCCTCTTATCTACACTAAACAAAATCCTTCAATCTAGAACAACTATGTCCTCAATCTATCCTCAAGCCTTAACACAAATCTTGAATCAATCTCAAATCAACTCTGTTGGATCTGCCCCAAACCTTAACTCAAGGTTTGAACAAATCAATCAATCAACTCTGCTCTCAAGCCTTCTCAAAGACTTGTCTCAAATCTGCCTTGTAAGCTTCCACAAAAGCTCACACTAATCTGTCCACAAGTCCTCTCTAGAACTTGTCCAATCTGCTCAATAAGTCCTCTCAAGAACTTATCCAAATATGCTCAATAGTCTGTATTGTAAGCTTCCACAAAAGCTTACTCAAATCTATCCACAAGTCTTCTCAAAGACTTACCTCAAATCTGCTCAACAAGTCCACTCTAGAACTTGTCCAATCTTCTCAATAAGTCCTCACAAGAACTTATCCAAATCTGCTCTCAATTTGTATTGTAAGCTTTCACAAAAGCTTACTCAAATCTGTCCACAAGTCTTCTCAAAGACTTGCCTCAAATCTGCTCAACAAGTCCACTCTAGAACTTGTCCAATCTCATAGAAACATAAAGAGAATTTTTAGAGACTCAATATGCTCTATACTCATCACAATGCTCAATCACTTTCAATCACTCTTTCAAAAACATACAGAGAATTGTTAGAGACTCAATATGCTTCAACTCAATCACTTTCTCAATTCAATTCAAAATATAGAATAGTTTGTTTTTGGAACTTGAACAATCACTTCACACATCCACTTGACTAGGCTCAACCAACTCTACTCAACCAATCACTCAATGAAATAATCCTTGCTCACAAACCCTAGTCCAAGCATATGATCACTCACTCAAAATATTTCCAACAATGCTCAACAACAAATCTCACATAACAATGATACTCATGTTCTTTTCAGACCCTAGTTCAAGTTATTTGCTCAACAACTCACTTCAACAATGCTTATAAAACAACTCTCACATGACAATGATACTCATGTTCTTTTCAGACCCTAGTTCAAGTTCTTCACACAACCAATGGCTTCAACAACAATGCTTATAAAACAAGGTTTTAATAATAATTCTTTATTCCAGAAAACCTTGAAGCATTAACTCAACACACTCAATAAGGAAGCCCTAATCAAATCCTTTTCACTCCAAACTTATTTTCCATAAAACCAACCAATCAACTCAATTATGGAAGAATGTGCTCATACCTTTTTCTTGATGATGAAGGAACCTCAAATATCTGCCACAACCACAAACACTTCTTTGCCAAGCTCAAAGAAGTTATAAGATCATAAACTCCCTCAAAAGTACAATGTAAATATCAAAACACTTATACACCTTATAACTCCATCTTTATGAAAACATTCATCTACAAAAATGATTGACCAAGTACACCTTATGATCTCCCTATAATAACAACAATATCACCTTCAACAAAAAGGTTCTCTCAAAATAATCAATCTTCAATTTACCCTTTTGATAAATCAACCATGTAAAAATAACTTCATGTAAAAATAAAGTTTACCCCTTATCTCTCCTTTTAAACAACAATTAAAATTTAAATTAAGCCCCTTTAACTTTAACCCCTTATAACTCCTTTAAACTATATTTAAAACTTAGGCTTAATAAAAATTAAAATTAAAACATTTACCTCCACCTTGGGTGAGATTCGAACCTTTGATTTCCACCTCCTCATGCATCCTAGCCATAGCCTCGGATATCGTAAGCGCTAGGTGCTCGTTTAACACCAATCGAGCACCATGTGCTCCTTAACCCTTGCTGGCACCAAGTAAAAATAAATCATGTGCTTCCCATGCCAAAACGATCCGCTATGATTTGAACGTAGGTCTCACACTGCCCAAGCACCTTAACTCCCAGCCAAGTGCCACTAGGCCATGCCGCCTAGTTGGATGGGGGTTCTCCTCCTATGGAAACTTCAACCTCCTCATTGGTGCTAAAACCAATTTCGTCTTCTTCCCTTCTGCAGCCTTCGATTACAAATTGCACATTTAGAATATTTCGAACACCTTTGAAACTGCCATTAAGGCATGTATTAATATACATTGCCTCCCCTTTCCTTGGACATCGACGCATTTTGATTTTTCACTTTAACCTTAGACGTCGGCACATTTCGTTTTTAAATAATTAATTTATAAATTATTTAAATTCTTTAGAATTTAAATCTTATAAATTAATATTTAATTCCTTTGGGTTTTATTAAGGCTTAAAGCCTTCTCTGAATATACCACCTTGTATAAGTAATATTTATTTATAAAATTTAAATTCAAATTGAATTTAAATATTTTATAAAATAAATATTAAAACCTCTTTTAGCTTTTCAAAAAGCTTCCTTGGGTTTTTATGAAAAACCTTTTATTTTGCTCATCCATGGTTTTAATAAAAACCAACCTTCATATGCTTCCACATAATATTAAAAATATTATGAAGTTCTTTTGCCATTAACCTTTGCATTGTTCCTTGACATATTCCTTGACATCAATGATGACTTCGTTCCTTGACATCAATGACAACTTGACTCAAAATGTCCAACAATCTCCCCCTTTGTCATTGATGGCAACCCAAATTCTTTTTACCAAAAACTTGACCTTTCCTTTGTTTTGCTCCCCTTGGGACATTGCTCCCCCTGGCTCAATGCTCTCTCCTCTTTACTCAAATACCAAATCTCTTCCCCTTACTCAAATCTCTCCCCCTTTGACATCAATGGCAAAGGGTCACCTTTGGGGCTCGGGGCTAAGAATGAGCCTCTTAGCTTAGCCCCTCCCCCACCTCCTCATGAGGTGGTTAATTCTGGGGTGGGAGTATTTCTACTCCCAACAAGCACTGGTCTTTACCTTTATCCTCTTTTCTTCTTATCCGATCCTTCTGATTCCTTTGATTATTCCTTTCCATGTCCACACTCCTATTTATGTCTACATTCCTATCCATGTTCCTATTCTTATTCATGTTCCTATTTATATCCATATTCCTATTTCTGTTCATATCCATGTTCTTGTTCATGTTCTTGTTCCTGTTCTATTTCTATTCATACTTGATTCTGGAATGTTTGCTCTACACCACTTTGTTGTATGTCCATCATTATTGCACTTATAACACTTAATGTTATTATTCCTTGGAGGTGCAAATATCTTAGGATTTCTCCTAGTGAAGCCATATCATTTTCTATCATGAACCCTACAATCCATTGCCTTGTGACCAAACTGATTACATGAGTAGCAATACCCATGGAAAAGTTATATGTTTCTGAAATTCCCATTTTCTTGTCTTTCATGTGTCCTGCACTGTGAAGCTATGTGCCCAAACTTGTGACATGAGAAGCATTGTCCATTGAAGAAACCTTGCCTAGACCCCATTGGTCTCTTAGTCTCTTCTACCTTGTCCTGTTTCCTATTCCATATGTTCCTTACTTATGTATTGTTCCTTTCCTTGTTGAACTTTCTATTGTCCAACATATCCTTAGAAGTCTCACTCTCTCTTTTACTTACTTCTTTTGATGCTTCTTATTTTTTGGTGTTTGAGCTTGACTCTCCTTTTTTTGCTTCCTATTTCCTTTGTTCTTCTTTAGAACTAAGTTCTATTTTGGTGATTGATGACCTTTGTGCATTGATAATCCTATCCAAAGTCTTTGAATTTTCCTCAAACTTGTGTAGCTTATCCTTAGAAAATTTTACTTCCATCCTTAGTGAAACTATCTCATGCTCTAATATTTCACACTCTAGATCTTTTATCTTTAATTTTTTGGCCATACCTTCTTCAATTTTTCTTGCCTCTTCAACCTTGATTTTGAAGTTGGTGAGTTCCTATAGAAACTTTGCTTTTGCTTTCTCATCTTCTTGAGCTTGAACCCTTAATCCCGAGTTCTCCCTTTTTAATTCTTCAAGAGTAACCATAAGTCTTTCACATTCTATCTCTTTTACCTTTGACTTTTCAACCATACCTTTTTCAACTCTTCTTGCCTTTTCAACCTTATCTCTCAAGTCAGAGAGATCTTGTAGAAGCTTTGTCTTACATTTCTCATCTTCTTGTATTTGAGCCTTCAATTCTAAATTCTCTCTTTTCAATTCAACAAGTTCCTTAAGAGTGGCTTCCTCTTTTTCTTTTTTTGAATCTTCCTCTTCTTTCTTTCTTTGATCTTCTATAGGAGCATCTTCTTTTTCTTCTATTATTGAAAGTAGAGTTTCTTCTTCATACCTATTTTGACTATCCCTATTATCATTTAGATCCATTTCATCTTCACTACTACTGAACCCATGATAATATCTTGCATCATGATCGAGTTGACCACAAAAAAAATATTCTTCACCTTCTTGTGGACAATAAGTTGCATGGTGACCTGTATTCCTACATCTGGTACAAAACTTTATCAACCTGGTTATTTCTCCATTGCTTGATTCATCTCTTGAATCTATTTCCATTCTTCCTCCCAAAACAACAATATTGAATTCATCTTCCTTTTCTTTCATGACCATGTGTGTTCTTTTCTTCTTGTGTCTCATAGTTCTACTTTTGCCTTTCTTTGCCATTTGTGTTCTTGTAAGATCTTCCTTCAAGCTGTTAAACCTTTTTCGAAGGAACCAACTCTGATACCAATTGAAGAACACAAGCTTATACTGAGAGGGGGGTGAACAGTATAAGACCACTTTTTACTTTTCTTTCCCAAATAATATTAATCAATATAATCAATGGCAATATCAATAGCAATAACCAAAGCAATGCACAAATCATCACACACAATAGAGACACCAATTTAACGTGGTTCACCCAATGTGGGCTACTCCACGGAGAAAATATTTTACTAATATTTTCTCAATAAATCTCTTGGGAATCCTTTCCCTATTACAATGTTTATGGATCTCTATCCAAAGGAGACACCAATACCCTAATCAAGTTCGTGGATCTCTATCCATAGGAGAACTCCTTTCTCCTTAGCTTTGACTGGTGATCTTCTAGAAGAATTATTGCCCCCACTACTCTAGCTAATGGATCTCTATCCACTAAAGACTCCTATCCTCACTACCTTGGCTTAATGGATCTCTATCCACTGGAGATTGTCATCCTCTATACTCTATCACCTCCAAAGCTCTATCTCAAATCTGCACTAAACACAGTCCTTCGATCTAGCACAAATCTGACCTCAATCTCTATCTCTGGTCTGGCACAAATCTGTCCTCAAATCTGCACCAAAATCTATCCTCAATCACTATCCTCTGATCTACACTAAACACAATCCTTCGGTCTAGCATAAATCTATCCTCTGATTTGCACTAAACATAGTCCTTCGATCTAGCACAAATCTATCCTCAATCTCTGTCCTCAAGCCTTAACTCAAAGCTTGAATCAATCTCAAATCAACTCTGATGGATCTGCCCCAAACCTTAACTCAAGGTTTGAACAAATCAATCAATCAACTCTACTCTCAAGCCTTCTCAAAGACTTATCTCAAATCTACCTTGTAAGCTTCCACAAAAGCTCACACTAATCTGTCCACAAGTCCTCTCTAGAACTTGTCCAATCTGCTCAATAAGTCCTCTCAAGAACTTATCCAAATATGCTCAATAAGTCCTCACAAGAACTTATTAAAATATGCTCTCAATATGTATTGTAAGCTTCCACAAAAGCTTACTCAAATCTGTCCACAAGTCTTCTCAAATACTTGCCTCAAATCTACTCAACAAGTCCACTCTAGAACTTGTCCAATCTGCTCAATAAGTCCTCACAAGAACTTATCCAAATCTGCTCTCAATATGTATTGTAAGCTTCCACAAAAGCTTACTCAAATCTATCCACAAGTCTTCTCAAAGACTTACCTCAAATCTACTCAACAAGTCCACTCTAGAACTTGTCCAATCTCATAGAAACATAAAGAGAATTGTTAGAGACTCAATATGCTCTATACTCATCACAATGCTCAATCACTTTCAATCACTCTTTCAGAAACATACAAAGAATTGTTAGAGACTCAATATGCTTCAACTCAATCACTTTCTCAATTCAATTCATAATATAGAATAGTTTATTTTTGGAACTTGAACAATCACTTCACACATCCACTTGACTAGGCTCAACCAAATCTACTCAACCAATCACTCAATGAAATAATCCTTGCTCACAAACCCTAGTCCAAGCATATGATCACTCACTCAAAATATTTCCAACAATGCTCAACAACAAATCTCACATAACAATGATACTCATGTTATTTTTAGACCCTAGTTCAAGTTCTTTGCTCAACAACTCACTTCAACAACAATTCTTATAAAAAAACTCTCACATGACAATGATACTCATGTTCTTTTCAAACCCTAGTTCAAGTTCTTCACATAACCAATGGCTTCAACAACAATGCTTATAAAACAAGGTTTTAATAACAATTCTTTATTCCAGAAAACCTTGAAGCATTAACTCAACACACTCAATAAGGAAGCCCTAATCAAATCCTTTTCACTCCAAACTTATTTTCCAGAAAACCAACCAATCAACTCAATTATGGAAGAATGTGCTCATACCTTTTCTTGATGATGAAGGAACCTCAAATATCTGTCACAACCACAAACACTTCTTTGCCAAGCTCAAAGAAGTTATAAGATCATAAACTCCCTCAAAAGTACAATGTAAATATCAAAACACTTATACACCTTATAACTCCATCTTTATGAAAACATTCATCTAAAAAAATGATTGACCAAGTACACCTTATGATCTCCCTATAATAACAACAATATCACCTTCAACAAAAAGGTTCTCTCAAAATAATCAATCTTCAATTTACCCTTTTGATAAATCAACCATGTAAAAATAACTTTATGTAAAAATAAATTTTACCCCTTATCTCTCCTTTTAAACAACAATTAAAATTTAAATTAAGCCCCTTTAACTTTAACCCCTTATAACTCCTTTAAACTATATTTAAAACTTAGGCTTAATAAAAATTAAAATTAAAATGTTTACCTCCGCCTTGGGTGAGATTCGAACCTTCGATTGCCACCTCCTTGTGCATCCTAGCTATAGCCTCGGCTACCACGAGTGCTAGGCGCTCGTTTAACACCAATCGAGCACCATATGCTCCTTAACCCTTGCTAGCACCAAGTAAAAATAAATCGCGTGCTTCCCACGCCAAAATGATCCATCATGATTTGAACACAGGTCTCACACTTCCCAAGCACCTTAACTCCCAGCCAAGTGCCACTAGGCCACACCACCTAGTTGGATGGGGGTTCTCCTCCTATGGAAACTTCAACCTCCTCGTTGGCACTAAAACCAATTTTGTCTTCTTCCCTTCTACAGCATTCAATTACGAATTGCACACTTAGAATATTTTTGAACACATTTGAAACTACCATTAAGGCATGTATTAATATATATTGCCTCCCCTTTCCTTGGACGTCGACGCATTTTGATTTTTCACTTTAACCTTAGACGTCGACGCATTTCATTTTTAAATAATTAATTTATAAATTATTTAAATTCTTTAGAATTTAAATCTTATAAATTAATATTTAATTCCTTTGGGTTTTATTAAGGCTTAAAGCCTCCCAAAGCCTTCTTTGAATATACCACCTTGTATAAGTAATATTTATTTATAAAATTTAAATTCAAATTGAATTTAAATATTTTATAAAATAAATATTAAAACCTCTTTTAGCTTTTCAAAAAGCTTCCTTGGGTTTTTATGAAAAACCTTTTATTTTGCTCATCCATGGTTTTAATAAAAACCAACCTTCATATGCTTCCACATAATATTAAAAATATTATGAAGTTCTTTTGCCATTAACCTTTGCATTGTTCCTTGACATATTCCTTGACATCAATGATGACTTCGTTCCTTGACATCAATGACAACTTGACTCAAAATGTCCAACAGGATGGTCATTGTTGTTCGTAGTGGGTCTAGGGGCATGGGTACGGACATCCCCTAAAGAAACCATATGTATTTCCTAATAAGAGAGAAAATAAGAAAATAAAATATTAATAATATAAAATTGTTAAGTAAAATAGTTTTTTTTTTTTAAATTAGTAAAACATTCAAAGCGTCTAGGTTGGCTAGTAATGGAAGATTTTTATTGAAGTCCCAATAACTGATCAAGGTATCCATCACTTTTCTATGGAGTTATTTATACTTAATTCAATTATAAACTTGTTGTTTCCCTATGACATATTACTAGCTTGAAATTATGTCCATGTTGATTCTTAAAATTTAGAGAGTACTAAATTTCCTTGCATACTAAGTAGTAGAATCTACTTTTGGAATTACAAGAGACATTATCAAGAATTATTCAATGTTTTTGTAAATGGGATTCTAGAGTTCCTAGAACACAAGAAGGAAGACAATGGTGATGATCTAGTTCATGCTACATTGAACACTAATGAAATGGAAGATTAGAATGAAAAGATAGTTGTTGAAGATGAAGATGTAGATGAAGATAAAGCTAATATTTTAGCTTCCAATCTATCCTTTCTATTTTAAACAAACAAAGGTTATTATGGATGAATGTTGCTTATCCATTCTATTTAAAAAAAAAAAACAATTCATAGTATTTATGGATGAATGTTGTGGATAACATCTAACTAGGATATTATGGTACTTTGTTTCATGTGTTGGTAAAAGTTTGTTCCAAGTTGAATAATAACATATTATATCCATAACTTAAATGAACACAACATACTTATAACTCATAAGTTATACCCACAAAGTTTTGCTTAAATAACAAAACCATGTGAAATTGTTATAATTGAAGGCTTGGAGATGTTTGAGAGTCTTCTCCAAAGAACTAAAAAATGTCAACTAATAGCTTCAACTATTATTTAACTATATGCTCTACTAGATATTATATGGAGATCTTGTTACCTCTATATAAATAAGCTTTATGTGCTTTATTAGAGGTTTGGATGTATTTATAGTAGGCAAAATCAAATCCTCCTTAAGATATTTTGTTATGCTTTATAGGCAACAATATATGCTCTTAAATTTTAATGAAGGTGTTCTGATTATGTATGGTTGAGTTATATACTTTGATGAAGATAGTAAATTGTAACAATCTTAAATTTTAATGAAGGTGCTTTGATTATGTATGGATGAGTTCTATACTTTAATAAGGATTCTAAATTGTAATTGAAAACATTTCATTTGCATACTCTATGTTTAAAATTGGGAACAACAAATGCATATTAAGCTCAATAAAATATGAATATTAAGAGAATATGCTAGTTAGCAAAGGTTGGTGAATACCATTCTTGATATAATACCTCTGTAATTATTAAATATATGTAGGGGAGCTATATCCTATTTGTATTCTCCAGTTTTATCATGAATATAAATTTACTTTTTACTTTATTTACCTTCTATATTTATACATGTAATCCATATTTTGGATGAATGAGGACCATGTTTATCTCTTGTTATATTTGTATTAAAGCAAGTTGCAGCCCTATTAAAAAAATAAAAAATAAAAAGTCCATATATCATAAAGAGGATAATTTTTTGCTTAAGTGGTGGACATAGATGACTTTGATTTCTAGTCTACAAAACTTTTATTTAACTATATGCTACAATTGAATGCTTGGAGATGTTCGAGAGTCTTTTCCAAAATAACTACAAAATTTTATTTAATATCTTCAACTTTTATTTAACTATATGCTTTGCTGGAGATCGCATGGAGATTTTGTTGCCTTTGTGTAAATCAACTTTGTGTGCTTTAATGAAGATTGTAATTTGTAATTGAGAAAATATCATTTGCATACTATATGTTCAAAATATGGAACAACAAATGCATATTAATCTCAATAAAATGCAAATATTTAGACAATTTGCTAGTTAGAAAAGGCTGGTGAATACCATTCTTATATAATACCACTCTAATTATTAGTTATATGTAGGGGAGCTATCCCCTATTTATATTCTTTAGTTTTATCATTGATACAAAATTATGTTTTTCTTTATTTGCCTTTGAATTTATACATGTAATTGTTCTTTTGCATGCATGAGGGCCCCATTTATCTATTTCTATATTTTGTATTAAAGCAGGTTCTATACCTATTAAAAAAATAAAAATAAAAAGTCCATATATTGTAAAGGGGATAGATTTTTTTTGTGGACTGAGATGATTTTGATATTTAGTCTAGAATAATTTTATCATTAGTGGAGAATGAGATATTTCTCCACTAAATAGTATGATGATATTATAACGAGAACATGAAGATTTATCATAAACTTTTAAAATAGAAGTTGCTTCTGACATTGAATGGATATAGAGGGAATGTAACTCTTATATATCAAAGTGCAATGTGAATAAACTTGAAAAATACCAAGGGATGTGAAAAAATCCAAGCAAACAAAAAACCCAAGCAAACCCTAGTTTGAAATCAGGAGATTCAAAAAATACCTGAATGTTTTTGCATAAACAACCTAAAATCTCATGTCGATGTGATATGAGGTTAAAAATTTTGTGTTTGTGGTAGTGGTTTGATGCTTCAGGGTATTCTCAGCTACAGAAGAAGAGGAAAAAGACTATTTTTGGGCTTTAGGGTTTTCTCAACTATAGAGGAAGAGTAAAAACAAGATATTAAATGTGTTATCTGTCATGTCCTTGCCATATAGAAGAAGAGGGAAAAAAAATATTAAATGTTTTAGGATTTAGTTACCTCTACCGTCCCTTCACCATGCTCCTATCGTACTCATATCCTACCCCTACATACCCTACCCTATTCCTATCATACCATTGCATACTCATACGGGTCTCAAAAATTACTTGTCGAGTACTCAACTCATAGTGTCTAGGTAACTTGTCGTGGATATATGCATCATGCCTCTACCCTATGGAAGAAGAGGTAAAACAAAATATTAAATGGTTTAATTTCCTATAATATTCCTCTATCATGCCCATATGCTACCCCTATCCTGCCCCTGCATACCCTACATTATCATGCCCCTACCTTGCCCCTACATACCCTACCTTGTCCTTGTACTTCCTCTACATACTTGTATGAGTCTCAATAATTACTCATCAAATACTCAATAACTAATGGCGTGCAACTCATCGTGAGTTTACGAATTATGTGGCCCAAGTTTTTTAAGAAAAAAACTTGTAGACCTTGCTAACCCATGAGTTTTGTAGGGAAAACAAACTATTATATATTTTAGAATTTAGTTACCTCTATCGTCCCTCCATGGTGCCCCTATAGTGACCCTATCCTATCCCTACATACTTTACCCTATTCCTATCCTACCACTGCATACTTGTACGAGTCTCAATAATTACTTGCTGAGTACCTCAACCAATAATGGTGGGTAACTTATCATGGGTCTACGAGTCATGCCCCTACCCTATGTAATAATAGAGAAAACAAAATATTGAATGTTTTAGTTGCCTCTATCGTCCCTCTATTGTACCCCTAATCTGCCCCTATCCTACCCCTGCATACCTTACCTTGTCCATGTCTTGCCCCTGCATACCTGTACGAGTCTCAAAAATTACTTGTTGAGCACTCGACTAGTAATGGTGAGTAACTCATCATGGGTTTACAAGTTAGACCTATGTTTTTAAAGAAAATACCTTGCATAGTTTACTAACCCATGAGTTTTACAGTTACTCATGGGAAACGTGCAAGTTTTAAAACACTGGTTTGAACCTTAGACCTCCCCTAAGAGAGGCCAAAGACCTAACCACTACGTTGTCCTTGTGGGATGATAAGGTTATGATGTTTTTGAAAAGGTTGAAAAGTTGGTGGCATATCAGGCCACCGTTCTCATGAATTGAAATTGGTCTCCATTAGGAAAACCCAATACCTTTTGCCATCGTGGTATCCATGTTGAGACTGACAATGTTATGATATTAAAACCAACTTTTATATATACACACTTTTCTTTTCTATATGGTTACATATATACTTCATTTTTTATATATTTTATTTTTATACACATTTTTTAATCCATATAAATATTTTGTTCTGTGTATTTATAAAATATGTTTTTAAAGATTTTTCTTAAATAATTTTTTACAATACATTAAATACATCAAAAGAAACTAAAAAAAAACTTGAATTTATAATTTTATTGTATGATAATACAAAAGAGTCTAAATGTAATGTTTATTGATAAAATTCACTAGTAAAATCTATCAAAATAATAAAATAAAAAATATTGTATCAATTTAAAGGCCATAAGTTTGATCTTTAAAGCACCATAGTTGCAATTTATCAAATATAAAAATGTTATAATAATTCAAACATCATAGTTGTAATGTATCAAAATAATTAAATGTTATAACAAATCAAACATAGTAAGTTTAAGCATCAAAACACATAGTTGTATTTTTGTACAAGACCTAGCTATATAATTTAAAGTTAATATGTGCCACTTAATATGTTGCATTGTGCTTCATCTAATGATGAGGAGTGCCCACCTCTACATATAAGGTCTTTTACCTCATCCTCTAGCACCTTGAATGACTCTTTATCATTCCTGTCATCTAAGGAGCCACCATAATCCCACATCCTAGAGTGGCCACTTTAGTACGTAGATGAAGTTTCAGATGATAAGTGCATATTGGAATGAATGTATATACAACGTCTTGTACCTTTTTGTTTCCTAGTCTATTGTATTTCATTGAATGAATTAAAGCATATTCATTCCAATTTGCTCACAAGCAAATGGATTTGATAGCTATAAAGCAAAATAAATCAATATAAATATTTATTCAAATAATATAAATTTAAAATTATTTAAACATAAATTTGAGTTTATTTTTTAGAAGAGAGAGAACAAGTTTGGTCATTCTCTATACCATAAGGGTTCTTGTCTTATATTGTACCCAGAAGTTTAAAAATTTCTAGATATGTTTGATCATATATAGCATTAGGATGAGCAAAGTGTCTCTTTGAGCTAATATACTTTTCATAGTTATTCTTGATTTGAGTATTATCATCTTAAAGAGGGTAATGATTATCCACATAATATTGTCATCCTTGGGATACCTCATTATTGATCCATGATTTCTTATCAAACTACATTGAATTATGCAAGAAATCAATAGAATTAAGAGGTCTATGAGGCATTCTCTACCTCTTCTCACTTATGTCCTTACAAAGTATTTGCATCTTATTTATATGAAAGTACCCCAAATTGAATATAATATTTAGCCTTTGATTTATTTGTTTGAGACTTTATACATTACTTATACATGGTAAGCCAATGTCAATTAATCAAAGAATGTTCAAAATAGGTCTAAAAATTGTAATAAGGCCTTTTACATATTGCTAAAATAATATCATCAATCTTGGTGCTAACATCACTATAATTAAAAGAAATGGATTGAGGTTTGATCTAAATATCCCTATGTCCTAAAACCTTAAGGGATCTCCACTAACCCCCTTGGCATGGGTACCCTTCAAAATATAGGTGTATTCATAAATTCATAAAGGTTAGCCTCCTTATACCTTCCATGTGCCTCCTCTCAGACCCATGATTTGCAATGTCATAACTTAGACCTATTTCCTACCTCACATGCCTTTCCCCATAATACGAGGGATATTATGCATAATATTTGGTGGAATATTTTATTTTTATTTATTTTTAATTGGAAAAGTATTAATTTGTGATACCCATTGAAAGAAATAGTGAAGGATTCTTTATTGGTGATAGAGGAACAGTCTAGGGTAAAACAATACATACCTTATAAATATCTTATCCCGATTTCAAAAAAGAAGGATGCAAAATTGTTTGATTCATTCAAGCTCATAAGCTTATGTAATATGGCATATAAGTTAATCACCAAAGTGATGGAAAATTGTTTAATACCACTATGAGACAAGAATATTTTAAAATAGCAAGGAGAATTTATGAAAGGAAAACAAATTCTAGACGAGATCATAGTAGCTCATGAAGTAATGTATTCAACAATTTCTAGAAAAGGGAGAGTAATGACCTTAAAACTTGATATGAAGAAAGCTTATGATAGGGTTAAATGGGATGTTTTTTATACAATATTAGAAAAGTTTAGATTTGATAAAAACCAACATTCATATGCTTCCACATAATATTAAAAATATATGAAGTTCTTTTGCCATTAACCTTTGCATTGTTCCTTGACATATTCCTTGACATCAATGATGACTTCGTTCCTTGACATCAATGACAACTTGACTCAAAATGTCCAACAGGATGGTCATTGTTGTCTACAGTGGGTCTAAGGGCATGGGTAGGGACCTCCCCTAAAGAAACCATATGTATTTCCTAATAAGATAGAAAATAAGAAAACAAAATATTAATAATATAAAATTGTTAAGTAAAATAGTTTTTTTTGTAAATTAGTAAAACATTCAAAGCGTCTAGGTTGGATAGTAATGGAAGATTTTTATTGAAGCCCCAATAACTGATCAAGGTATCTATCACTTTTCTATGGAGTTATTTATAATTAATTCAATTATAAACTTGTTGTTTCCCTATGACATATTACTAGCTTGAAATTATGTCCATGTTTATTCTTAAAATTTAGAGAGTACTAAATTTCCTTGCATACTAAGTAGTAGAATCTACTTTTGGAATTACAAGAGACATTATTTAGAACTATTCAATGTTTTTGTGAATGAGATTCTAAAGTTCCTAGAACACAATAAGGAAGACAATGGTGATGATCTAGTTCATGCTACATTGAACACTAATGAGCAATGGAATATTAGAATGAAAAGAGAGTTGTTGAAGATGAAGATGTAGATGAAGATAAAGCTAATATTTTAGCTTCCAATCTATCCTTTCTATTTTAAACAAACAAAGGTTATTATGTATGAATGTTGCTTATCCATTCTATTTCAAAAAAAAAATAATAATTCATAGTATTTATGGATGAATGTTGTGGATAACATCTAACTAGGATATTATGGTACTTTGTTTCATGTGTTGGTAAAAGTTTGTTCCAAGTTGAATAATAACATATTATATCCATAACTTAAATGAACACAACATACTTATAACTCATAAGTGATGCCCACAAAGTTTTGCTTAGATAACAAAACCATGTGAAATTGTTATAATTGAAGGCTTGGAGATGTTTGAGAGTCTTCTCCAAAGAACTAAAAAATGTCAATTAATAGCTTCAACTATTATTTAACTATATGCTCTACTAGATATTGTATGAAGATCTTGTTATCTCTATATAAATAAGCTTTATGTGCTTTAGTAGAGGTTTGGATGTATTTATAGTAGGCAAAATCAAAACCTCCTTAAGAGATTTTGTTATGCTTTATAGACAACAATATATGCTCTTAAATTTTAATGAAGGTGTTCTGATTTTGTATGGTTGAGTTATATACTTTGATGAATATATTAAATTGTAACAATCTTAAATTTTAATGAAGGTGCTTTGATTATGTATGGATGAGTTCTATACTTTAATAAAGATTGTAAATTATAACTGAGAACATTTCATTTGCATACTATATGTTCAAAATTTGGAACAAATGCATATTAAGCTCAATAAAATGTGAAGCTTCAAAGAATGTGCTAGTTAGCAAAGGTTGGTGAATACCATTCTTGATATAATACCACTCTAATTATTAGCTATATGTAGGGGAGCTATATCCTATTTGTATTCTCCAGTTTTATCATGAATATAAATTTAATTTTTACTTTATTTACCTTCTATATTTATACATGTAATCCATATTTTGGATGAATGATGGCCCTGTTTATCTCTTGTTATATTTGTATTAAAGAAAGTTGCCACCCTATTAAAAAAATAAAAAATAAAAAGTCCATATATCATAAAGAGGATAATTTTTTGCTTAAGTGGTGGACATAGATGACTTTGATTTCTAGTCTACAACACTTTTATTTAACTATATGCTACAATTGAAGGCTTGGAGATGTTCGAGAGTCTTTTCCAAAATAACTACACAATTTTATTTAATAGCTTCAACTTTTATTTAACTATATGCTTTGCTGGAGATCGCATGGAGATAGGCTAGCTAATATTAAAGAATACGTCTATATAATATCATCTTCAATGTTGGTCAATGAATTGGTAATAGAACAATCTAAAGCCAAGAGGGGTCTTAGATAAAATGATCCTTTATTACCATATCTATTCATTATTATGGCAGAGGTATTAGGAAGGAACCCAGATAAGGTATACAAATATGGGCTAATAAGTGGACTTAAGGCTAGTAATAACACCAAAAACATCGCCCATCAAGAGTTTGTAGATGATACGACCTTTTTTGGAGGGCAAGGAAAAATAAGGTTATATCTTTGAATAACTTATTAAAGGAATACAAAATAGCATTTGGAAGAAATTTAATAGGAGAAAATCCAAAATTTACTTCTCAAACACTCTAGCTATAATCAAGGTAGGGATATGTATGTTACTTCAAATGGAGGAGGCAAATTTGCTAGCAACATATCTAGGGATGCCTTTATTTGAGGGGAGAATGGGGGTAAAACTGTGAAATCCAATTATAAGTAAACTTTAGAATAAATTACCAACATAAAAAGGTAGATGGTTATCTTTAGTAGTAAGAGTGTAGATTATTAAACTAGTCTTACAAACCATCCAACATATTATATGTCCTTATATATTATACCAAAATTAGTAGAAAAATGTTTAATCTATATTATGGAATCATTTTTATGGTTAGGATTACATGATAAAAGAAAATTTTCTTTAGTGACATGGAGCAAGATGTGTGATGATAAAACTATAGGAGGTCTCGATTTAAGAGTTATTACATATGCAAACTTATCTCTAAGGGGAAAAGTAATTTGGATATTGTACAAAGAGTGTCAAATACAATGGGTGAGAATTCTTCTAAGTATGTTGAGCCTAATGAACCAAGCTTAATATATACTACATTCTCACTACCAAATGATTTTGTACTATGGAATGGTTTAAAAAATTAATTGATCTAGTCATTCAAGGTCTAAGATAGGTGGTGGGAATTGTAGAAAAAAATCTATTTGGATGGATACTTGGTGTGATAAAATACCACCCAATTTACATCCATTTTTGAAACCCTGGATGAGATTACTTCAAAACAAATATGGTGATAGGGTTTTGTTGAGTGGTATTTTCACCCAGTTGTGAAAGTACACTCTCCTTTAGGATTTGGGTTCCAAATCCCCTCTTGCAAAGAAGTTAAAAAAAAACTTCTCCAAGGTCTCTGCTCTATTAGCATTTGCATATGTGTATTAGTAATCTCAAATAAAGATATTCAATTTAAATGCTTGGAACACCTTAGTGATTGCAAGTAACTGTAAACAAGGGGCAATGTTAGTTTATTTCACCATGAAACTTTAGTGATTGTTCATTGTTTTTTGGATTTTGAAAATTTTTAAATGTTTATTTTAATGCCTGAAAGTTAACATTTCTAGAAAAAATAAAATGCAAAAAAATGAAAATGAAATGCAAAAAACTAAAAATAAAATGCATTCAGTATGATGCTGTCATATTTTGACAAAACCGAAGATGTGAGGTCTCCGTGCATGCAACCTAACCTATTAGACTTGCAAAACAAGCACAATCCCCATAGGCTAAGCGCTTGTTCCTAGGGTATGAAATAAAATTCAGATTTCAAATATTTGCCTAATGTAACCCAAAGAAATGGCATCAACATTATCTATAAATTCGAAATCTAAAAATATGAAAGAATAAACATTAAATCCATAGCATGCAAAGAAAATCTCCTTCTTTCTTGCCCATAAGATGCAAATTTTTGAACACTTCTGCATTAAAAATGTGTCATTTTACAATAGCAAAATTTTTGGTTTTCCCGAACCAGTCCATGGAAGAAAAAAAATGACTCAAACAGGCCCAGAATAGCCTTATCACCTTCAAGTCTGCAACTCTGCTCGCCGTAATTTCCAACCCATGTCCATGAAGAAGAAAAACTAGTCTACGAAATAAAAACAGCCCAACTAGGTCCAGAATGGCCTTATCGCCTTCAAATATGCAACTCTACTTGCAACAGTTTTTTCCCCCCTTCTGGCCTCTTTGAATGGCGTATTTAAACTTGTGAAAACATTGTTTCTCCTTCCATGATAGTTCGTTTCATTTGCCAATGGCTGTTCGTTTCACCTTCCCTGCATGTTCATTTCATTTTCCCATGGCTCTTCGTTTCACCTTCCCTGACTGTTCGTTTCATTTTGTGGCCCTTCGCCGTGAAAATGCAACATGTCATGATATCGTGACACTTTTCCTCCTTTGGCCGTGATGATGCAACATGTCATGATATCGCGACACTTTTCTCTTTTTGGCCGCGACGATGCAACATGTCGTGATATCACGACACTTTTTGTCTTTGGCCGCGAAAACGCAACATGTCACGATATCGCAACACTTTTCTTTCTTGTTCTTTCTTTCCTTGTTTGGTCACAAAAATGCAACATGTCGCGATATCGTGACACTTTTTCTCTCTCCTTTTCTGGCCGTGAAAATGCAACATGTCGCGATATCATGACACTTTTTCTTTCTTCTCTCTCTCTTTGCTCTGAATCGCGAAAATGCAACATGTCGCGATATCGCGACACTTTTCTTCCTTTGGCCGCGACGATGCAACATGTCGCGATATCGTGACACTTTTTGTCTTTGGCCACAAAAATGCAACATGTTGCGATATCGCGACACTTTTTCTCTTTTGGCCGTGATGGTGCAACATGTCGCGATATCGTGACACTTTTCCTCCTTTGGCCGTGATGATGCAACATGTCGCGATATCGCGACACTTTTCTCTTTTAGCCGTGATGGTGCAACATGTCGCGATATCGCGACACTTTTCTCTTTTAGCCGCGATGGTGCAACATGTCACGATATCATGACACTTTTTCCTTTTGACCGCAATGGTGCAACATGTCGCGATATCGTGACACTTTTTCATTTTGGCCTTGATGGTGCAACATGTCGCGATATCGCGATATTTTTTCTTTTTGGCCACGATGGAGCAACATGTCGCGATATCGCGATATTTTTTTTTTTGGCCGCGATGGTGCGACATGGTGCGATATCGCGACATTTTTTCTTTTTGGCCGCGACGGTGCAACATGTCGTGATATCGCAACACTTTTTCTCTTTTGGCCGCGACAATGCAACATGTCGCGATATCGCGACACTTTTTCTCTTTTAGTCGTGACAGTGCAACATGTCGTGATATCGCGACACTTTTTCTCTTTTGGCCGTGAAACTGCAACATATCACAATATCGCGACACTTTTTCTCTTTTGGCCACGAAACTGCAACATGTCGCGATATTGCAACAAATTTTCTCCTTGTGGTGTTTTGTTTTTTTTCCTTGATTTTTAGCCTATGGGCCACTTCGGTCTTCTTAGAACACATGCAAAAAGGTGGGTCCCCAATTTTGGGGAACGTTGTGGAGCAGCCACAACAGGTTTCAAACATTATGTACAAAGATCAAGAAGGAATATACAAATGGAAAGAATATTTCTTTAAAACTATATTGAACATTATTGCTAGGAGGTAGTTGAACAAAAATATAACAATAATGATTATTCCAAGGGGATTCGAGAATATGTTGATTTGGAAGTTGAATAGCTCAAGAGAATACATAGAAAGAAGTAGATATAATGTAAAGCACCAACAAAAGAGGAATATCACAAGAATACAAAGATATATTTCGGATAGCCCGAGCATTCCAAAAGTCAAAATATTTGTATGGCTAGTAGGTCATAGAAAATTTTTATCCTAGGATAACGTAATGAAAATGGGTTTTCATGGCCCCATCATAATGTGTTCTATATAAAAAGGTGGATAAGAGAATAAAAAATCTCTTGGAACAGTAATAAATAATCTAGAACTATGGCAATGGATTATTAATATGTTTAGTAAATGCATAGTGATGAATGGAATAATTAAAGAATGGTTAAAGCAATGGTAGAACATTTTTAAAAGTGAGGTGTTATAGACAATATGGGATACATAAAAAGATACAATACTTTGGATTGTATGGTTAGAAAGGAACATAAGAATATTAAAGAAAAAAAAAGCAATTTAGAGGTAATGAAAAGGAATACTTGCTTAGCCATAGATGGGTCTAAACCATCCCTATCAACTCACCCAATCCTTAATATTGAAGTTGAGAGCCTTGATAGATGGATGCAAGTCATCAATTGGAATTATGATGGTGGGTATAGAAGAAACAAAAGAAAGGAAAAAAATAAAGTGGAAACCATCAGAAGTAAATTTAGTCAAATTGAATTCTGATGGAGCTTCTAAAGGAAATCCATGATTAGGAGGAGAAATAATAAAAAATAATAGACGTGAGGTTTTATCACATTAAGATTTTAGTAGTGGATTTAAGACATAATGAAATTGAAGCTTGGGAAACTTTGAAAGGACTAAAAATCTGCAGAAAAATGAAATTGAAGTTGAACCTTAGGCAACTTTGAAAGGATTAAAAATATGCAGACAAATGAAATGGAACAGAGTATGGGTGAAATGTGATTCAATAATATAATAAATGTAATTTTTAGGAAAGCAAAAGGTCCATGGAATATACAAGAGATCATTGTGGAAATACAAGATCTTGCTATGGATTTTGAATAAATTAGATTTACATATACATAAAGAGGAGGGAATAAATGTGTAGATAGGCTAGCTAATATAGGGGTTTTAATAGGTTCGAGGTGTAGACCAATTGGTTCAACCAAACCCTGTAAGGGGGGTTGAGGTCCAAGGTTCAAATCTCGAGCCTCGTCAAATTGAATTCTTGTCCCTTTCTCGGTGCTTTCAATGATGTAAAAGGTTTAAAATAATAATGGCATGGTGGTTAGAGGGACGGACTACGCAAAGAACTATGTGGCAACTTTTGGGATGGACAGAGCAAAATATTATGGTGGTCATAAAAGTCGAATAACGTGCCTAGATTCGTGGCAACTACCGATTCCACCATGTAAATTCAAAAAATAAAATTAAAAAACTATATATATATATATATATATATATATATATAGAGAGAGAGAGAGAGAGAGAGAGAGAGAGAGAGAGAGAGAGGTTTTAATAGAGGAACATGAAGTTAAATTCTCTTTTCCATGGTTAGAGGAAGTAGTATGTTTAGTTGAAACTAATAAGAAAATTTTTAAAGAAGCAAGTTCAAAATAATATTCTAGAGGGTTATAAAATATTTCAGGGCATCCATTTATAGATCAATGCGTTCGAGGAAACTGACTATCTAAATTTGATAAAGCAAACTATGATTTTGTGAAGCAAGTAGGAGTTTTGTATGATGAAGTAGCATATGATGTTATAAGATGGGTTTCATGGCTAAATAAATTATTTGAGTTGTTGGTTGTTAGTTAGATTATGGGACAAAGTATGGATTGAAACTTTCAAATTTTTAAAGTTGCTAGACTATTTATTAAAATAATACCATTATGATTTCTTAAAATGTCATTATAATATGAATGAGATTCATTCCATAACTCATTAAAACGATAGAATATTTTTTAAATTGGGTATTTAGGATTAAAATGAATTTCACTTGTATTATATAATGATCCATAGTTTAGTTATTACATATATATCCCTTGATAAGATTTAAATATGAAATTTCTATCTTTTGTGACTACTAAACTATTTATTATAGTTCTTGTGGTTACACTTATGCTTTAGGAAGGAAACTAACAATTGAAAGCTAGTATTGTAGACTATGATAATGGAAAGTTTTAGAATTAACAGTCTATTAAGATGTAGTGCATAGATGATAGAGGTGAAATTTTGGTATTGTGAAGGATGTTGAAAGAAAATATTAATAATAAATATGCTAAATTCTAGAATATTTGTATTTATAAAAAAATTTGAAGAAGATGTAGAAACTAAAAATCAATAACTTAGTGTTTTATGAAAAGATGTAGGTATCTAGCTATAGAAACTCGATTGATATGAGAATTAAATATGTTTATAAAATTTCAAGATCTAAAGGAGAGAGTTGTGATTTATCAAAGGTGGGGGAGCTAAGTACAACCCTTTTTTCTCCAGCAAAAAATATATTATAGTTATAATGTCTATAGCCCCCAAAATGTTTGATGAATGATATATTAAATATTATACATAATTTAAAATAACAAACAACAATATGCCAGCTAAATTTTTATGTTACTTACTCTCACACATAATAATTATAGTCCATATGCCCCTTCTAGCTCCCATTATAGACACCTCTCAACATTATTAGTTAGCTAATAATTAAATACTTAGGTCCAAATAGAAAGAAATCCTCACCTTCAAAGTTATTGCTCTAGATATTTGGAGAAATAAAAAAAATAAAGGATTCTCATGAGGAAATGATGAGTGGAAAGAATGAAATGAAATTTAAAGAAGCCCTGGCTATAACTAAGGATACCCTTGTTGAGGGAAGTAATATTTCACAGATCAATAATAAAAAGAAGAATGGATTGATAGTAATCTCTATCCATATAGCAAATGATAAACTCTAATGAAATATCAAGGATGAAATTATTAAGCATGATATAACTATTCTTAAAAGAAAAGGATTAATATGGGAGTCCAATGAGTGCTATCATTGATTTTTAGATATTTAAAAATTTATTATATGTAAGTCACAATTGAGTTTAAATTATTTAATGGTCTTCCTTTCGAAAGGATTCTATTTTCATCATCTTGTCCTATTAAAAAAACAAGGATAAAATAATGGGTTGTGGCCCATGGTTTAGAGGGAGATATGGTTTGTATTACCATGGAGTGAGGATTTTTTGTAGTGATAAAATATCTAAGAATATTTATAGTATGGGTTAGGATTTTTTGATTACCTTATCAACTATTCAACAAGGTGGTTTTAAAGAATATTGGTAATGCTCTAAGAGAGTTCACCCAAGAGGGTCAACTATTTAGAAATGGAAGCATATTGCCTACACATCAATATTTGTTGTTGTGGATGTTTTCAAATCATTGCTAAAATATTTAAATATTAAATATAATTAAGAGAATGAAATATGGAAGAACAAAACAACCATGAAAGTGGTAAATGGATCTCAAAGAGTTAAAATTTGGGGGGAAAAATGATGCACCTTGTTGGAGCCATAACTTGTGAATCGTACGCCCGTTTGCCTTGAAATTTAACAAGTGGTTCCGCATGTGTGTTCTACATCAGGACAATCTTTGATCCTCCTGACCCTCCAAAAATCATGTTTTTGGGACCTAAATCCGACATCTAGTGCCCCAAAATTAGCTTTTAGAATAGGTTCCTGGGTTTTTTTGGCTGTTAGAAGTTTATTATATTTTATTATACCTTAAGTTGAGACCTAATATTTTAAATTAAGGTTCATTATTGTAAGAGGGATGTGTGCACCAAATTTAGGCGCAATCCAATTCATTTCTATTTTTAGCAGTTTTTAGGAAAAAGATATATTTTTAGTATTTTTTAGAAAAAAAACATTTTTAGGGTTTCTTTGGCTTTCGGTTGCTATATGATGGATTGTAATATTTTGTAGAAGGGGTGTGAATTCAGTAATGAGAAGAATATCAATTGGCAGTTTTTTTTCATTATTACATTTGTGTTATGTGATTGGAGTCCATTTTGTTGGTCTCTTGTAGCTGAGTTTACACCAAAAAACACCCTATAAAAAATAAAAAATAAAATTTCTTTCCTAGAATATCAGGGGGTTGAATGCCCCTTCAAAACAATAAGATATTTTGGTGCTAAGGAAGGAAAAACAATTAGATATGGTAATGCTTTAGGAAACCAAAATGGATGTACATAAGGCTCAAAGTGTAAAGCATTTTTTATGGAGAGAAATAGTTTACCTGATTAGCTCATCCAATGGAGCCTTTGGAGGGCTTATGTGTTTATGGAATAAGGAGAAGATTGAAGGTCAACTTATAGTAAATAATAGCAGTCTCATATATATGTTTTATCTGTTGGAAATGATAATGGTTAATTGTTGGAAATGACAATGGTTAATTGTTGGAAATGACAACGGTATATGGTTATGGTGGAGGACATGGATAGTTATCCATAGTTGTATTTGTATCTTTTATTAAATATAACGTTGTAAATATTGGTTGCTTTCGGTTGCATGATGTATTATTTAATAATTGTAATAATACAAGGAAATTAGTTCTCTTGCATTTGGTGTGTGTTCTAGCTTTGTTGTTTTGTTTTTGTTTCTATCAAAAATATCGTGTTGTATTTTTTCTATTTTCTCTTGATCTGTAAACTATATTTAGTTTATGTGTGTCTTTGTGACTGGCTAGAGATAACAAGTCGTATCAGAGCTGCTTTAAGAAACCTTGGAATTTGATCTTGGGGCAGGGATTTGTTAGTGTGTACTCTGTGTTTTGTGGAAGAGCCAACATGGAGAAGTCTACAATTGAGAAATTCAGAGGTTAGAATTTTAACATGTGGAAATGGAAGATGAAATATATTCTGGTTGAGAGAGAACTTAGGGAGGCAATCCAACATGATTAGAAACCCACTTCCATCACTTAAGAGGACTGGGATAAGAAGAATGAGAAGGCAATGGCTCTCATTGGTTTGAATCTTGGAGATTCGGTGTTGTCCAATGTTCTCACTGCCAAGACAGCCAAAGACATGTGGGACAAGCTTGGACAACTGTATGAGTCCAAGTCCATGATGAATCTGATTTTGTTGAGGAAGAAATTGTATGGGTTGAAGATGGCAGATGGTGGGAATGTGGCTGAGCACCTTAATACTTTCAACACCCTCATAAATTAGTTGGCATCAACGGGTGATAACATCAAATATGAGGAGCATTGTATTTGTTTGTTGTGCAGTCTTCCTGATTCATGGGATAATCTAATTATTGCAATCAGTGGGAGTATACAAATACTTGATCTTAAGATGGACAATATTGTGGGGCATATATTGCAAGAAGAGTTGAGAAGGAAGACTATTGAACCTACAAAGAATGATGAAGCATTGTATGTGAGAGGGAGGAGTAGAGAACATAAAAGCAATGAGAAGCCACATGGCAAAGGCCATAGGTCAAAATCAAGGAAAGGCTGGAAGCAAGAAGTTGAGTGCTAGAAATGTCATAAAAAAGGACACATCAAAAGGGAGTGCAAAGAAGAATCTCAAAAAGATAATGAGGGCATCTCTACCACAACTGCTACTGAAGAAGGTGTGGTAGGTCTTGCTGTAGGCTTGACTGTTGATGTTCAAGATGAGTCATGGTTGATTGACTCAGGTGCTTCGTTTCATATGACATCTCACCGATATTGGTTTGAGATCTATCATGAGGGTCATTATGAGAAGGTATTTCTTGGAGATAGCTATCACTATGATGTGATAGGCAAAGGCACAGTGAGAGTCAATACAAAGGATGGTAGATTGCTGACCATCACTAATGTTAGTCATGTTCCTGGACTAACACAAAATTTACTCTCGGTAAGCCAATTTTTAGATGATGGATTTCATACTGTATTTAATAGAAATAGTTGCAAGGTGATGAATGGTGAGATGGTGTTGATTCAAGGGATCAGAAAAGGGTCTCTCTATGATTTGGATGCAGAACCAGTGAGTTTTGCAGGTGCAGCAACAAGTAAAAACTCTTCAAAAATGATGCTATGGCATAAGATATTGGTGCATGTAGGTGAGCGAAGCCTGAAGGAGATGTGCTCCAAACAGCTGGTACATGGTTTGGAAGGTATGAAACTTGATTCATTAGATTTTTGTGAGTCATGTGTTATGGGAAAACAAAAGAAAGTGTCTTTTTCATCAAGTACATATAGGAGTGAAGATGTTTTAGAATTGGTACACTCAAATATTTGTGGACCAATGGAAGTGCCTTCTTTAATAGGGTCCAAATATTTTATAACTTTCATTGATGATTTCTCTCGAAATTCATGGGTGTTTTTATGAAAAAGAAAGATGAAGCCCTGGAGAAGTTTAAGACATTTGTTGCTGAAGTAGAGAGACAAAGTGGTAAAAAGGTCAAGGCACTGAGAACAGATAATGGAGGTGAGTATTGCTCAGGTGAATTTGATGCTTTCTATAAGATGCATGGAATTGCAAGGCAAAATACCACACCATATACGCCTCAACAGAATGGTGTGGCTGAGAGGTTGAATAGGACTCTCATGGAGAAAGCACGAAGTATGCTGGAAGATGCATATTTGGACAAACATTTTTGGGCTAAGGCAGTTCATACTGCCAATTATGTGAACAATTTGTCTTCAAGTTCAGTTTTGGGAGGAGTGACTCCACAAGAAAAGTGGAGCGGTAAGAAACCCACTGTTGAACATCTATAGGTGTTTGATTACGAAGCCTATATGCATGTTCCCAAAGAAAAATGATAGAAGCTGGATACCAAATCAGTTAAGTGCATTTTCATGGGTTACAAGGAAGGGGTGAAAGGTTACAGATTGTTCATTCCATCAAAAAATCACCACACAGTGAGCTACGATGTAATTTTCATGGAGAATGTAGCAGGAGACATTAAGGATGGTGGAAAATTGTCTACTGACCATGAACCTTTACTCGGTCATATTCCTCCTTACAATGCTATGTAGGACAACCAATGAATGTCTACACAGTAGTAGTCTATGCCCCAATCTAGCAGTCATAGAACCGCATAGTCACACATTTAGCCTAGTCCATTGTCCTCAAACCACGATGAAGGTCAATAGTAGGGTTCCACAAATGATGAAGAAGTTCTAAGCCCACGTGGCCAACAAGGAGTCAAAGACCAGGAAGCAGGACTGCGTGAGGTAGCAGGGTCGCATGATCCTCAAGAAATTATGGGTGAAATAATAGGCCCGAGTGCCCAGGGAACAACGCATGATATTGAAGAAATTTTTCATGATGTGTAGGGAAATGAAGTCGATCAACAACTAAGGAGAAGTCAGCACCAAAGGAGAGTTCCATATAGATTCTAGTATAATCCAAGTGACTTCAAGTACTCAGCGCTGACAACTGTATGTGATGAACCTTAGTGTGAAGGAGGCTTTGAGCGGTAGTGAAGCTAAGGAATGGAGGATGGCAATGCACGAGGAAATAGAATCCCTTAAGTGTAATCAGACATGGGATTTGCATCCTTGACAAAAAAGGAGAAATTTGGTTGGGTGTAAATGGATTTTTAAGAAAAAATATAATCCAGATGCTACAGTGGAGCGGTATAAGGCAAGATTAGTTGCCAAGGGATATACACAGACTGAAGGAGTTGATTACATAGAAACATTCTCACCAGTAGCAAAAATAGCTTCAATTAGGCTATTGTTGGCAATAGCAATAGCATATGATTGGGAAGTGGAACAAATGGATGTGAAGACTGCATTTCTTCATGGCGAGTTAAAGGAGGAAATATTCATGGAGCAGCCATAGGGGTTTGAAATCAGTGGGAGTGATCTGGTTTGCAAACTCAAGAAGTCCATCTATGGACTGAAACAATCACCAAGAGAATGGTACAAGAATTTTGATCAATATGTGATTATACTTGGATTTGTAAGAAGTAATGCTGAACATTGCATTTATTATTTGAAGGATTCAGATAGATTTGTCATTCTTGCATTGTATGTTTTTTTTTGGTAAATAAAAGTATTCATTAATTATCGGGTTTTGTAGGTTAACCCAAAACCTATTACAATATCCAACCTTCTGCTAATATTGTAGATCCTAGTCATCCTTGAAATTTTCTTACCAGAACTTGTGTTGAATCCCCTATAACACCTTACTAACAAGGCACACCCATACCTAAACATAACTGTAAACATTACTTACATTGACAGGAAATTGAAGTTTGGAACTTTGCACTTGTGAAACCTGTTGCTTGCCCATTTCCCATTATCTATCGGAATCCTCCAAGGCTTACACCCTATTACATTTATTTCCAATTTGGTATGATTTAGAGGGAAACCCCATAGTTATTACTAGCTCCATGGGGAAAGAACACCCATTCATATTTCTCCTTAATGGGTAGGTTTCTTTTCATGACTAATAATGTTTTCCACTTCACGTGGCACACCTTGTGTCCATGTCACCAAACTACCAACATCAACACCTATGTTGGCTAATTTTTTAGCTGACCTGTTGGCCTCACGGTACACATGACGAGCCCTCCTATTCTGTCTTGCCGCAAAAATAATCCTCACTTCATGGATGACTCCTTCGATTCTCCATGGAGGTTTTTTGCCATTGGTTAACAGGTTGATGATGTTCATCGAATCACCTTCAATCATCAAGTTACCTTGAGTTTCTTGGGCTACTTGCAACCCTCTC
The DNA here is from genome assembly GCA_028583015.1 of Wollemia nobilis. Classification (NCBI taxonomy): domain Eukaryota; kingdom Viridiplantae; phylum Streptophyta; class Pinopsida; order Araucariales; family Araucariaceae; genus Wollemia; species Wollemia nobilis. Next base: position 4,046,896 of record JAQPPZ010017109.1, read on the forward strand.
CAAAGGGCTCTAGCTTCTGTTTCATTATTAGTTCTGATTCCCAATGGTTTAGCAAAGGTCTTGACCATATTTCTTTAATGATCCCTGATTATTCCTCTAGCTCCAGCTCTTCCTGGGTTCTCCTTGGCTGCACCATAAAAATTTAGTTTAAACCAACCCTGGGGGGTGGCTCCCAAGAAATCCCATTTACGGGATTAGGCAAAGGAATGGAAGGTTTGTCCTCAATACCTAAGGCCCGAGCTAATTGTTTTTCTTGGGGAGGAATTGAGTGGTTCTCATCCACTAAGGTGCTAAGGTTTTCTTTCGCAAAGACAATAATCCTGTTGAGGATGGTTTTTGGGTTGTGAATGGTATCCTTAAAGGCTCTATGGTTCCTTTCTACCCAAATATGCCAGAGAAAATGATGCCAACAGATTTTCCATAGGTACTTAAGTTTTAGGCTAACAAAGGGTTGAGGCCATTGATGGAACACTTCGGATATAAGAGTAAGCTTAACACACGAGATCCTAAAGGCTTGGAAAAGTTCATCTAGGATAGACTCTGCTATCGGAAACTCCATAAACAAGTTTTGGGTTGTCTCCCATCCTACCCTACACATGTAGCAACGGTTAGCAATAACCATACCTTTGGATAACATATTGTCCATAGTGAGGATTTTTCCTTGAATCACTAGCCATGAAAAAAAGGATATTTTAGGAATTAAGCCTTTGATCCAAACCAAACTCGGTTGAAATTGTTGACCTTCCACATTGAGAAGCAAATTATAGGCAGAATTAACTGTGAAGTCACCAATTTCAGTCTCAACCCAAACAATATGATCTTCATCCTTTCTAGAGGGAATAATTTGCTGAGTTAAAATGTTATAAAGCTCTTCAGACTTCGCTTCAAAACCTTGTACTCTGATGTGTTTCCACCTGTTGATATTTATATCATGCCACATATAATTTGCAACATTCTTCCCAATATGCTGCTCCATATGCTCTTGAATCCTAGCCAAATGAGGATTATGGGATAACTCCTCAGCTCTCACCCACCGATCCTTCCAAAAGTCTATTGTTTGCCTATTTCCTAGAATCCATCTAATATCTTTCTTGACAAGATCCCTACTCGTGAGGATTGCCTTCCAAAAAGCAGACCCCCTGCTTGCTAAGTTGTCATTAAGGAAGTTCACACCTTGGAGGTATTTCCTCCTAACTATGGCAGTCCATTCATTATTGACCTTAGTCAATAACCACCATGCTTGTTTGGCTAATAGAGCTATATTGAGATGAGCAACTCTCCTCAATCCTAACCTCCCATCAGCTTTAGGTTTGCAAACCTTGTTCCAACCTACTAAATGGATCCTTTTCTTATCCTCAGTCCCTGACCAGAGATTTTTTTTTTGAAGTTGCTCAATTTTGTGATACACCTTGTTGGGAGCTCTGAACACTGATAGGAAGTAAACGGGTATACTTTGAAGTGAAGCCATAGTTAAAACTGTTTTGCCAGTTTGAGATAACATATGTCCTTTCCAACCTGCTAGATTTTTTTGGATCCTCTCCAAAACTATGTTCCACATTGATCCTTCAGGTTTCCTTGTAAATAGGGGAAGACCTAAATAGGAGGTGGGAAGAGATGCAATCTGAAATTCCATGATCCTTGCTATGTTGTTTTTCCTAGGAATGGGGGTATTGATGAAATAAAGTTTGATCTTATCAAAATTCACTTTTGGTCCAGCTGCTTCTTCATACATTATGAGAATATTTTTAATCCTTCTTGCCTCAACCACAGAAGCCAAATTTAGTAGCAATGTATCATCAACAAATTGTTGATGTGTCATCGGGGTAGTTAGCGACGTGGCCTTGATACCAGATATGAGTCCAGCTATCGTTGCTACCTTAATGGTTCTTCCCAAGGCCTCAGCTACAATGATGAACAACATAGGAATTATGGGATCTCCTTGTCTTAGACCACATTTGCTTTGAAAAAAACCTATAGTAGACCCATTAACCAAAACTAAAAAATAAGGCTTAGAAATACACTCTCTTATTAACTTGACCCATTTCATGTTGAAGCCAAATTTTAATAAAACTAACTCTAGGAATTCTCAATTTATCCTTTCATAAGCTTTGTTCATGTCTAACTTTAAAGCCATGACTGCTTTTTTGGTCTGAACGACTATATGAAGAGCCTCATGAACAGTAATAACTCCATGTAAGATTGATCTTCCTTGTACAGAACTTCCTTGACTTGGATCAATGATAATTGGTAGAACTTTCTTCAAATGGTTGGCTAAAACTTTGGACAAAATTTTATAGGATATATTACATAGGATAACCGGCCTAAAGTCAACCATAGTCTTGGGGTTGGGGCCTTTAGGGATCAAAGCAATGAAAGTTGAATTGAAACCCCTTGGAATATGATTTGAACTTTGGAACTCCTTGATTGCAGCAATAACTTTTGCTCCAACAATATCCCAACAAACTTGGAAAAACCGCGGTGAAAACCCATCCGGCCCAGGAGCTTTGTTAGGATCCATTTTAAACAAAGCCTCCTTGATCTCTTCATCTAAAAAAGCTGCTGTAAGAGACTCGTTAATCATTTCATCAATGAGATGTGGAACGAATTGAAGGAGAGAGTCCTTTGCTTGGGCATTACAGGCCCGTTCTTCACCCAATAATGAACTAAAAAAATTAACAGCCTTGTCCCTGATCTCCTGAATGTTTTGAGTTGATGATCCATCCACCTTAGTTAAATTTCTAATATTATTGTTGCTTCTATTGCTCAATGTGGTAACATGGAAAAACTTTGAATTAGAGTCCCCTTCCTTTAGCCATAATGCCCTTGATTTTTGCCTCCAATACATCTCCTCACAAGCTAAAATATTATAAAACTCACAAAGGGTTTCCTTCTCTTCAATCCTTGTCGCCTCATCATAGGTTCCATTTTGGATTTTGCTTTCTATTATTCTCAGTTTTTCCCCCACTGCTCTCTTATTCTCAAAAATATTTCCAAAGACTTCTTTATTCCACATTCTAAGGTTGTTTTTCACCATATTAAGTTTTTGAGATAGTTTGAAGGAAGCACTTCCCTGGATAGGCTGCTGCAACCATTCCTCTATTCGTTTCTTGAAGTCCGGATGTTTAACCCACATTGACAGAAATTTGAATGGATTTTTAAAGGAGTTAGCCTAAAATGCCTCCCATAGAATAATATTATGGTCTAAAGTGTATTTAGGAAGGGCTTGTAACGTTGAATCACCAAATATTGTTGTAGCTTCCTTGGATAAAAAAAACCTTTCCAACCTTTCTTGAATCAGCTGACTTCCTATCCTCTTGTTACTCCATGTAAATTTGGCTCCTTTTAGTCTTACATCCATAAATTCATTTGTGTTAATGAATTCATTGAAGTCCTCCATGTTCCTTGAGGGTAACCCAGATCCTCCCTTCTTATCAGATGGGTAAAGGGGGGTATTGAAATATCCCCCAATCACCCAAGGAATGTCTTTAAAAGCTTGGCTCAAATGCCCCAAAAACTCCCACGATTCGGACCGCCCTTGGACGAGAGGTTGGGGCATAAACATTTGACATAATCCAATTCTTATTAGTATCAAAATCATGAAATAATACGCTTAAGACTCTTTCATTTGCCTGAATAATACTTCCTTCTATTTTAATAGGATCCCATAAGATCATGAGGCCCCCAGATGCTCATCTATACTTCTTCTTAGCAATTATCAACAATCAGTTCAAAAGGTGAAGGCTAAGTTGTCAAAGTAGTTCAACATGAAGACTTGGGACCACTTCACTGATTTCTTGGAATTGAGGTCAAGAGAGACCGAGCATAGAGAAAGTTGTGGATCAATCAGAAGAAATATGTGGCTGATGTATTGAAATAGTTTGGGATGGAGAATTGTAAACCAGTGAGCACTCCATTTGCATTGGGTACAACATTGTCAATGGATCAATGCCCAAAGACAACAACTGAGAAGGAGAAAATGGCAAAAGTGCCATATGCAAGTGCAGTTTGCAAGTTAATGTACGCTATGGTGTGTACACGGTTGGACTTGGCTCATGTAGTAGGAATGGTAAGTCGGTTCATGTCTAATCCGGGATGGCAACATTGGACAGTTGTGAAGAGAATTTTACGATATCTTCTATCAACAAAGGATGTTGGGATATGTTATGGGGCTGCAGGTGATAGTCAGGTAATAAGTTATGTTGATCCAGATTTTGCAGGAGATTTGGATGGTGGAAAGTCCACAAGTGCATATGTGTTTGAACTTGATGGGGGAGCTGTTAGTTGGAGAAGCAAGAAACAAGATGTTGTTGCTCAATCAACAACGAAAGCTAAATATATTACAGTAGCAAAGGATTGGAAGGAAGCAGTATGGCTCAAACAATTGTGTTCAGATGTTGGTGTGCAATAGGATTCAATTTCATTGTGGTGTGACAACAAGAGTGCAATTGATCTTTTTGTCAATCCCAAATTCCACAACAGTACCAAGCACATCAGGGTACGATTTCACTTCATCAGAGAAATAATTGAGGAAGGTGAAATAAAATTGAAGAAGATGAAGAATGAGCTAAACACAACTAATGCTTTGACAAAAGTAGTGAGTTCCTAGAAGTTTAAATGGTGTCAAGAAGATAGTGGCATAAGTACTGTGCCATCATATTTTCAAGTGGGATATTGTTGGAAATGATAACGATTAATTGTTGGAAATGACAACGGTTAATTGTTGGAAATGACAACGGTGTATGGTTATAGTGGAGGGCGTGGATAGTTATCCATGGTTGTATTTGTATTTTTTATTAAATATAACGTTGTAAATATTGGTTGCTTTCGGTTGCATGATGTATTATTTAATAATTATAATAATACAAGGAAAGTAGTTCTCTTGCATTTGGTGTGTGTTCTAGCTTTGTTGTTTTGTTTTTGTTTCTCTCTGAATACTGTGATGTATTTGTTCTATTTTCTCTTGATATGTAAATTGTCTTCAGTTTGTGTGTGTCTTTGTGAATGGATAGAGTTAACATTATCATAGTCTGGAATATAAATTGGACTTTGACGAACGTGTATGCCCCTAACTTGGTGAGTGGAAGACGCTCTTTGTAAAAATATCTTAGCTATATTAGGGAAGTGTTCAAATATATTCCTTGGGTGTTGGAGGATGACTTCAATACACCACTTTACCCATCTAATAATAAGGGAGGTTCTCCAACTCTATTAGGGAATGGAAGATTTTGGGAAGTTTTTAAGTGATAATGAGTTAATGAATATTGATCTTAAGTGGTTTAAGTATACATGGAGTAATTGGAGATTGGGTGACCAACTAATTCAGATAAGGCTAGTTTTTGTCTTCTCAAGAAGGTCTAACAATCTTTGGAGATACTACTCTTATGACCCTCCCCAAGATTGAATCTGACCACAATCCTATTCTTTGGAAGATAGAGAGTGGAAGAAAATTGCATAAGATCCTCTTTCAGTTTGAGTTGATGTAGATGAATCATAAAAAAATAAAACCTAGTATAGAAGATTGGTGGCAAAAGGTTTTTATGGACCCAAAAATAATTCAAATTGCTTGTACATTAAGGTGGATTAAATCCAATATTAAAGAATGAAATAGAAGAGTCTTCAGGAATCTATTTACCCAAAATAAGGATATGAAGCTGAATCTTGAAAATATTAAAAAGGAAATGAACCAAGTTGGTCTAGATTATCATCAAAGAAGGACTGAGCTCTAGATCATAGATGATTATCATAATATTTTAGCTTACAAGGAAGTGTTCTGGAAACAAAATTCAAGGTTGGTTTGGATTAAATAAAGTGATAGAAACACTATATTATTTCATGTGTATACCCTAATATATAGAGGAAATAATAAGATAAAGGAGTTGGTTAGGGTGATGGCTCAGTGGTAGTGGAACTAGAAGATTTCAGGGTTGAAGTTGATTATTTTTTAGATCTCCTGGTAGAATTTGTGGTAGTGAATGGTGAATTTGAAAGCAAAATCCTTCCTAATATTATGAAATTAGTGACTGATAAAATGAATTCCTATCTTATGCCCCCTTTTATAGATGAGGAAATTAGAATGACCACATTTAGTCTAGGTGGGGAAAAGGCCCCAGGGCTAGATAGTTTCTCGACTACTTTTTTTTAGATTTTTTGGAATATTGTAGGATAATATGTTACTAAGGCTACCAAGGAGATCCATAGAAGTATTTGAAGCTGAATATTGAAAATGAAGTGAACCAAGTTGGTCTAGATGATCATCGAAGAAGAACTAAGTTCCAGATCATAGCTGGTTATTATAATATTCTGGTTTGTGAGGAAGTGTTTTCGAAATAAAAAAACAAGGTTGGTTTGGCTTAAAGAAGATGATATACAAAATATATTATTTCATGTGTTTACCCTAATACATAGAGGTAAAATAAGATAAAAGAGTTGGCTAGGGATGATGGATTATTGGAAGTGGAACAAAAACATGTTAGGGCTAAGGTTGTCAATTATTTTTTAGACCTCCTAGGAGAATCTATGGCAGTGAATGATGAAGTTCAAAGCAAACTCCTTCCTAATATTCTAAAATTAGTTATTTTTCAAATGCATTCCTCTCTTATGGTCCCCTTTACAGATGAGGAAATCAGAATGTCCACATTTAGTTTGGGTGGGGAAAATGCCCCCGAGCTGAATGAATTCTTGACTATAATATTAGAATTATTACAGTCAAGGTAAAGGTAATATTAGAATTATTGAATGTGAATATGAGGTGACTTTCCCCTCTGTAAACACAAAACTTTATCACAATTTCCAATGAAAAACATTAGTTAGCATACATGCAAAGTCACCTCATATTCACATTCAATAATTCTAATATTACCTTTACCCAAGTTCTACACTATTGGAGAGTCAAATCAATTCTACTCGACGTAATAGAAACCCAGTTCAATGTAACACTTAGAGTGCACTCTCATGAATACCATTTTCAATTCACCCTCAATCAATCAATGCAGTTTAATTTTCAAACAGATGAAGATATAGTGCTACAAAAACTAAAGTCACCATTCTCGAATAAGGAACATGCACTCTTTTTTAGAAGATTATTTTAAAGAAAGCCTCTTCTTTAAAATTTCTTCGTGTATTTTTATTTTTTTATTTTAAAATTTAGTTTGAAGATAATTTCCACATGGCTTTAATAATTTCTTCTATTAAGATTGACGAAATTATAATAGAAACTCCCAGATAACAAAAGGTAACACCAGTCTCTTTTGATTGAAATAAATACTTGGGTCTCTCGTGAATTCCTACATGCACCCATACAAATATCCTCAGGTTTCAGAGTTTATTGAAAGTGTCATCCATGAGTCTACCAACAAGCCAAAAAACTAAAGCATGTGTTAAACAAATAAACCATTAAGCCTAAATATTTTCTATTCTTTCTTATAAATAAACTTCATCATCAACAAATCTACCCATACACAGCATGGGATGCTCACAGTGATGACCACTTAAGTCATACTAACCAAGCGTCGACTCTAGTGGACAAGAATTGGACCATATACATTGGGAAAATATAATCTAAAAATATATAAATATAACAATGCTATTTCAATATTTGAATTCTGTTGCATCAAAGAAATTGTAAATTGGCAAGAGTACTCTTTATCAAGAATTTTCGAAGTGAAAATTTTATACCTAAAAGTTTAATGGTTTACATGTAAGAAAACATAACTCATATAGACCTGTTGTGGCTGCTCCACAACACACCCCAAAATTTGGGACCCACCTTTTTTACATGCTTTCCAAGAAAACTGCAGTGGCCCAGATGCTAAAGATCAAAGAAAAACAACAAAAAATGAAAAACGTCACGATATCGCGACATGTTGCTCTGTCGCGGCCAAAAATGAAAAAACGTCGCGATATCGCGACATGTTGCTCCATCGCGGCCAAAAATGAAAAAGTGTCGCGATATCGCGACATGTTGCTCCATCACGGCCAAAAATGAAAAAGTGTCACGATATCGCGACATGTTGCATCCTCGCGACCAAAAAAGAAAAAGTGTCGCGATATCGCGACATGTTGCACCCTCGCGACCAAAAGATGAAAAGTGTCGCGATATCACGACATGTTGCTCCATCACGGCTAAAAATAAAAAGTGTCGCGATATCGCGACATGTTGCTCCATCGCGGCTAAAAATAAAAAGTGTCGCGATATCGCGACATGTTGCTCCATCGCGGCTAAAGTGAAAAAGTGTCGCGATATCGCTACATGTTGCTCCATCGCGGCCAAACGAGGAAAGAAAGAATCAGAGGAGAAAAAGTGTCGCGATATCGCGACATGTTGCATTTTCGCGACCATACAGGAAAAAGTGTCACGATATCGCGACATGTTGCATTTTCGCGATCGTACAGGAAAAAGTGTCGCGATATCGCGACATGTTGCATTTTCGCGACCGTACAAGAAAAAGTGTCGCGATATCGCGACATGTTGCATTTTCGCGATTCAAAATGGGCAGACAAGCAGAGAAAGAAAAAGTGTCGCGATATCGCGACGTGTTCCATTTTCACGATTCAGAGCAACAAAGGAGAGCAAGGAGGCAAAAGTGTCGCGATATCGCGACATGTTCCATTTTTGCCAAGGTAACGGACCTGCATAGTGACGCGGACATAATGACAAAATCCAGTAAATAAGACCAAGCGTTACATAAGAAATATTTAATGATTGGAAATCATTTAAGATGGTCGTTACACAGGGAAGGAAGTGAACGCAAGCCTATGTGGAGAAAACGCAGCGAAGGGCCAAAAAATGGAAACCGAAGCACACGCATGCAGGGAAGGTGAAACGAACAGTGTAGGGAAGGTGAAACGAACAACCATCTAAAAAGAAACGAACCGTCATGGAAGGAGAAACAATTCTTTCGGATAGTTTAAATACGCCATTCAAAGAGGCCAGAGGGGGCAGAAACTATTCAGAGAAGATTGCAGTAATGAAGGCAAGGCCTTAGCACTGGGTTTCTCTGGATATTTTCTTCCACATTGGACTAGTTTTTCTTCTTCATGGACAGGGGTCGAAAACCGCTACGAGCAGAGTTGCAGAGCTGAAGGTGATAGGCCATTCTGGGCCTGCTTTTGGAGCGTTTTCCTCCACTTTGTCTGGTTTTGTTAAAACTGGAAACATTCTGTACTTGTAAACTGATACATTATCTTTAATACAAAATTATAGGGAGTTGCATCTCATTGACAAGAAAGGAGTTATTTTCTGCATGCTAGATTTAATGTTTATTTTTCCCCTTTTCAGATTTTTAGGCTTATAGGTGGAGTTTAATGCAAGTTTTCTTGGTTGCTTCATGCGAATGTCTAAATCTGAAAATCATAGTTAAAACCCTAGAAACCAACACTTAACTTATCTGGATTGTGCATGTTTGCAGGTTCAATAGGTTAGGTTGTATGCAGAAAACCTCATTATCTTCGGTTTTGTCAAAATAGGAATCGTAACACTCTGAATGTACTTTAGTTTTAGTTTCTTTGCATTTTATTTTCATTTTCTTAAATTCTCTGCATTTTTATTTTCTCGAAAGATTAACCTTAGTTTAATTTCTAGTCATTAAAATAAAACACTTGAAAATCTACCAAAATCTGAAAATAAAATAGTTTCATCATTAAGATTAATTCACATTGAGTTCATTTCGATTAAATGAACAATCATTGATAAGTTTCAGAATAAAATAAACCACCAGTGCCCCTTGTTTACGAGTTACTTGCAACCACTAAGGTATTCCGAACATTCAAATTGAATATCATCACTTATACAAAATGCTAACATAGCGGAGACCTTGGAGAAATTATTTATTTGATTTCTTTGCAAGAGGGGATTTGGAACTCGAATCCTATCGGAGAGTGTGTTTTCACAATCGGGTGAAAATACCACTCAACAGATTGGCGCTAGAAGGAGGGCCTGAATTGGTTTATTTCAGTGTGATTTAAGTGCTACAAGGATTTCAATTTTGAATATTTCATGCCCTATTGATTATTATCTTTAGCCTTCTTTTAACAATACAACTTTGTACTGTTAAAAGGAGGACATGAATTGCTATGCACTATTCTAACGCTTTGATTGTTCATACAGGAATAATGTGATTTGATTTGATTTAAAAAAAAAAAAAATTGGTATTAAAGTTATATTCTTTAAGATTCACTAATGGCTATGTTTACACCGTGGATGCCAGGTAGCCCATTGAACATACCGGGAGTTCAACATTATTTGCCCGTTGGTTTTGAGAGATGTCTTCCTCGATTTTTGTCTAATGGGACAAATACTATGAGAAGAACATATTCAAGCATTCAAATTTTATGTGAATCACTTAACAATTTGGTATGATGATGTTGCTTGTAAAATGTTCCCTTACACCTTGGACAAAGTGGCATATGATTGGTTTACAAGTCTACCTTTAGGGTCTATCACTTCTTGGGCTCAACTAGAGGCAACATTTCTTAATCAATTCAACAAAAAGCGAGTTGACCCAATCCTCATGTATGAGCAATTTTTCACTATTAAAAAAGGACCAAGTGAAAATGTGAAGTCATTTTCTGAAAGGTTCTTTGGACTATACACTCAATTAGTGACATTTTATGCTCTTCCAGAAGAAGTGGCTCTCCAAATATATGTCAATGCTCTTGACCCACTCACTTCCACATATTTGCGAGGGATGCCTCAAATCACATCTTTGTCACAAGCCTATACTCAAGCAATGGCAATTGAGCAACAATTGAGTTGTCAAAATTATGGTGTGGGTTTTGGATCATATAATCTTCAATCATTTAATACCTCCCTTACCCACCCAATGATTTATCCACCTCAACCAAGTTCAAGTGTGAATCAATTTCAGAATCAACAATCGTTCCCAAGCTTCAATCAATTTCAAAATCCTCAACCTACTATGCAAGATCAACCATCTTTCTTAAGTATGAATCAACTTCAAAATACTCATCTTGATTCAAAAGATGTTTCTAAAATCAATTTCAATGATTTTCATAAGAATATGATTTTAGGCAAGGGAGGAGTACTAGATCCAACTAGTATTGAAACATGTGATAGATTGGGAACCCTTGACTCACCAAAAGATGAATTCTATGAGGATGAATCTGTTTCGGATGACACATTGGATGACATTGTTGAAAGTAATGGCCCAGAAAATTCACACCTTCCAAATTATGTTAAACGTGAATCATGGGTTACAAATGTGGACTATGATAGCCTTATCAATTTGAATACAAGCAATAACCCAATTTTGGAAGTAATTGAACCATCTAAGGAAGGTGAAGATAAATTTGATGAGAAACATGTTGATGAATTGAAAGATGATGAAGAAATAGTTGAGCATCACAATTTGATTTTGAAAGATGATTATTATGATTCTGGGGATAAATGGGAAGAGTATGCTCACTCCAAACCTTCTGATGAATTTTGTGTGCCTATTGATATACAGGATAATACAATTGCCTTTTCATATGAGGATATTACAAGTCCTGTACAATCTGAGAATGTTTTGGAAGAAGGGTTGGAATCTCATCAAAGGTTGGAGAAGGATAATGATTCTACTACCATGGATAAAGAAGGAGAATCAATTGATTTTGTTCCCCTTGAGGGGCAAGAAATCAAAAATCTTGATCCACCTATTGCTTCTACAATGTCTATGCCATCTCAAAATGATGAAATTACAAAACCTAAGTGGTGTGGGTTTGATACTATTGATGATCCTAATGAAAATGTGGATTTTGAGGCAACTCAAGCCATTGATCATGGAAAGGTGTCACGCGACACATATCTTGAAAAACTAGGCTCTTGTTTTGAAAAGGATGGACGCATGTTTGATTGGGTGCCTAACTTTGGTGTTTTTGAACAGGTGTTGGATGATGAAGAAGACAATGAGAAAAAAGAAAAAGCTACTAACACTCATCAAGTTATGGTAAATTTTAACCATGATGGGTTGAGTATGGATGACAAGGTGAAATCTTTACCTTTGGTAGTAGCTACAAAAATTTTAAGTGATAGGTTACATGATGTCCCTTTGGATGCTAATATCATTAATGAGGAAATGTCAAATTTTGTTGATGCTTGTCAAGTTTTAAATGATTTTCATTGCTTTAAAATCCTGAAAAATGATTTGAAGTCAAGACTTTTAGAAATAGGCTTTTGTTTGCAACATCTCATATTTGAAAAGGAAGGCCTAATTTTAAATCATGAATCGAATTATGAAATGGATACTTTCAAGAATAGACAAGATAAAATTGAATATCATTTATTGTCTAATCATTTTAGTAATTTGACGCTCGCCTATGAGAATACTAATAGAATTAAATCTAATTGGTGGGGTGAGCAAGGTAAGTTAAAAGTTGTTGCATGGTGCGGTCTAATCTTGTTTTGGTTGGATTCCTACAACATTTGGCATGCGTATCATGTTATATGTTTGTTGAAGTGTTCTAATCATGTTTGGGATCCAGGAAAGTAATAGTCCAAGCTTTGCATCATCTTGTACTATATTGTATATAGATTTTGGTTTCGATTTTTGGGTTTGTGTTTTCAAGTTTCGTTTTTGGGATTGCTATTTGGGTTTGGATTTAAGTTGTGTGTTGGTCCTCTGGACATGTTTGGTTGGTCTATAAATAAAAAAAAAAGAAAAATTGAGATGTCAACTTATGCCTAAGATCAGGAGAATATGAAACATTGGAATTGTGTTGTAGAAAGCTCCACAAGTAACACAAACATTTTAAATAATATCGTTTGAAACTTGTGATGCATGAAGTTGTCAGTTTTTACTCCATCCGCAATTCAGAAAAGCAATGCATTCATATTACATCCCACTTTGCATATACATGCCATCTTAGTTGCATATGCATTTCAAATACAAATCATTTAAAATATGTCAAATCCTCTTAGGGTTATTCTATAACATAAAATAAAAAAAAAAAAATCCTAAGGTTGGGAACTGATGCCCGAACTATCTTGAACCAAGCACATTCTATACACATTAAAAAGGATCTTGAGCAAAATGATCAAAACCATGCTTGGAAGAAAAGGTCAGGCGAAAGGAGTATTTCGTGTCTATCCTATCATGCAACATAATCCTTAAAACAGTGGTTTTTACCACTCCCATAAAGCTTAAAGCCTAAAACCAGAGTAGTAAGGATAGGGTTAAATCCTCATCGAACTTAGGTTGAGGATCCAACTCCCCAAAGCTTTGATTTGACCTACATGGAGTAGTAAGGATAGGACATAATTCTCATCTCGCCTAGGTTGAGAATCGGATTCCCCAAAAATATTTCAATTTCATTAATATTGGATTGGAAGGATCATACTACATGTCCCTAGTAAGGATGGGTAGTCATCCCCAAGGTCCAAGAAACAAAGCTTCTATGTTTTCATTTAATCATAAATCTTGGATTGGAAGGATCGTACTACATGTCCCTAGCAAGGATGGGTAGTCATCCCAAAGGTCCAAGAAATAAAATTAACTAATATTTCCCATTTCATCTTAATATTGGATTGGAAGGATCGTACTACATGTCCCTCGCAAGGATGGGTAGTCATCCCAAAGGTCCAAGAAATAAAAAAAAAAAGAATGAATGAAGCCAAATCATGGATTATGGGGTTAAGTATGCCCATGCGTGGCAGCATGTCTTGTCTAAAACAAGACCACTGACTATTCAAACGGATAGACTAGCCTGACCATTTCATCCATAACTGGTTAAATTATTTTGTTCAAAGTGAGGTAATGAATTCCAGATCAGAGTAGTAAGGATAGGGTTAAATTCCCATCTCGCTTAGGTTGGGAATCCGATTCCCCAAAGCTCTGATTTCACTTTCACTTGCACATGGGTTCAAGATAGTAGTGACTCATAACCAACTTTGGGATCTAATAAATCAATTCATTATACATATAGTTGATCCTAAGAGGGTTTGATAATTTTAAAATGTTTGTATATGATACTGGAAAGTTTTAAAGCCTTTATAAAGCAGGTTGTTATATCTCTAGCATATTTATCAGGCTGCTCAAATCATTCATAACCTCACATATGCATTCATGTAAAATTGACAATGGAATGTGGATCAATTTCAAACGATAGAAAATGGAACACATTGCACACACCGAGCTGATACTTAATGATTCTGATGTTTCATGTATTTCTGATCTATCGGCATTTGTTTATATTTTATGTGCTAACGCCTGTATTCAAGTTTGTATATTTCTAGGTTAGGTTCTCACCGAAATGCTCAGGAGCATTTTCCAAGAGAGTCGCCATTTGTTGTGGTTGCTCCACAACACACCCCAAAATTGGGGACCCCCTTTTTTACATGCTTTCCAAGAAGACTGCAGTGGCCCAGATGCTAAAGATCAAAGAAAAAGCAAAAATGAAAAGTGTCGTGATATCGCGACATGTTGCTCCATCGCGGCTCAAAAATGAAAAGTGTCGCGATATCGTGACATGTTGCTCCATCGTGACCAAAAATGAAAAGATGTCACGATATCGCGACATGTTGCTCCATCGCGGCTCAAAATGAAAAGTGTCGCGATATCGCATGACATGTTGCTCCATCGAAAGAAAATGTCACGATATCGCGACATTAATGCCTCCGCATAAAAAAAAAGTGTCGCGATATCGCGACATGTTGCTCCATCGCGGCTAAAAATAAAAAATGTCGCGATATCGCGACATGTTGCTCCATCGCGGCTAAAGTGAAAAAGTGTCGCGATATCGCGACATGTTGCTCCATCGCTGCCAAAGAGGAAGAAAGAAAAAGAGAAAAAGTGTCGCGATATCGCGACATGTTGCATTTTCGTGACCGTAAAAGAAAAAGTGTCGCGATATCGCGACATGTTGCATTTTCGCGACCGTATAGGAAAAAGTGTCGCGATATCGCGACATGTTGCATTTTCATGACCGTACAGGAAAAAGTGTCGCGATATCGCGACATGTTGCATTTTTGCGATTCAAAATGGGCAGACAAGCAGAGAAAGAAAAAGTGTCACGATATCGCGACATGTTCCATTTTCGTGATTCAGAGCAACAAAAGAGAGCAAGGAGGCAAAAGTGTCACGATATCGTGACATGTTCCATTTTCGCCAAGGTAACGGACCTGCATAGTGACGCGGACATAATGAAAAAATCCAGTAAATAAGACCAAGCATTACATAAGAAATATTTAATGATTGGAAATCATTTAAGATGGTCGTTACATAGGGAAGGAAATGAACGCAAGCCTATGTGGAGAAAACGTAGCGAAGGGCCACAAAATGGAAACTGAAGCACACGCATACAGGGAAGGTGAAATGAACAGTGTACGGAAGGTGAAACGAATAGCCATCGAAAAAGAAACAAACCGTCATGGAAGGAGAAACAATTCTTCTAGATAATTTAAATATGCCATTCAAAGAGGCCAGAGGGGGGCGGAACTATTCAGAGAAGATTGCAGTAATGAAGGCAAGCCCTTAGCACTGGGTTTCTCTGGATATTTTCTTCCACATTGGACTGGTTTTTCTTCTTCATGGACAGGGGTCGAAAACCGCTGCGAGCAGAGTTGTAGAGCTGAAGGCGATAGGCCATTCTGGGCCTACTTTTGGAGCATTTTCCTCCACTTTGTCTGGTTTTGTTAAAACTGGAAACATTCTATTCTTGTAAACTGATACATTATCTTTAATACAAAATTACAGGGAGTTGCATCTCATTGACAAGAAAGGAGTTATTTTCTGCATGCTAGATTTAATGTTCATTTTTCCCCTTTTCAGATTTTTAGGCTTATAGGTGAAGTTTAATGCAAGTTTTCTTGGTTGCTTCATGCGAATGTCTAAATCTGAAAATCATAGTTAAAATCCCAGAAACCAGCACCTAACTTATCTGGATTGTGCGAGTTTGCAGGTTCAATAGGTTAGGTTGTATGCAGAAAACCTCATTATCTTCGATTTTGTCAAAATAGGAATCGTAACACTCTGAATGTACTTTAGTTTTAGTTTCTTTGCATTTTATTTTCATTTTCTTAAATTCTCTGCATTTTTATTTTCCCGAAAGATTAACCTTAGTTTAATTTCCAGTCATTAAAATAAAACACTTGAAAATTTACCGAAATCGAAAATAAAATAATTTCATCATTAAGATTAATTCACATTGAGTTCATTCTGATTAAATGAACAATCATTATAATTTCAGAATAAAATAAACCACAGTGCCCCTTGTTAACAGTTACTTGCAACCACTAAGGTATTCCGAACGTTCAAATTGAATATCATCACTTATACCAAATGCTAATATAGCGGAGACCTTGGAGAAATTATTTACAGGATTTCTTTGCAAGTAGAGGATTTGGAACTCGAATCCTATCGGAGAGTGTGTTTTCACAATCGGGTGAAAATACCACTCAACAAGACCTAAAATACTCCATTACATTTTACTATTGTTGATTCTACGAATCAGACATACATAGATAAATCGTTCAATATTAGAGAGGAAGTTGCAATCATAATATCATGCTTCAGACTATGCTTAAAAATTTGTTGGGAAATTTTAAAAACATAAATTTAAAACCCAAGTACATAAAGGTAATCACTTTGAAGTCTACTTGCAACTCATGTATGGAAAAACCAGTAACACCTCCTGAGTAATATATCTAGTCTCCTTTAAGCCTCTGGTTCAATAGCCAACATTTGTTTTTCTCCTTTTCCAAAACACCATCTCTTCCTATTTTTTTCTTTTATCCTTCGAAAATACCTCCCATAATTGATTTTTCTGAGCATCGTTCATGGGTAAAGAATGATCTCCACCAACACTTCCCTCAACTCCAATCCAATCGAAAAATAATTGATGATGGGTGGTCAACCAAATAGTTTCATGATGAGGTACCATGGTTCTTATCCATGTCCCTATTGGAGTACAAACATTTACATTCTCCAAAATAGCTAACTTAGCAACAATTTTTACCTTTTGATTAAAATGAAGACTCAATTATTTAAAACTACCCAGTTACTAAGTATCTCAAGGCTCCTCCTCCTCACAAATACTTTTCTTCCTGAGTTTGATGAAAACAAGAGTCATTAATAAAAATACTAATGGAAAAACCTTAGTCAACATTGATTTCTAACAACTACTAATGTTAATATTTCCATTTTAGTACCAAAAAAATAGTGTCCAACGTAAGATAAATCCATTATATTTTGCAATTCAGGTTTACCTTATTCATGGTAAACACATTAACCACTCTGCTAAAACTAGTACTAAAGAACCCTATTCTTTATCCACTTCAACCAAAAAAACATAATTTTTCCTTATTTAGACCAAAGCAATAGTGTCCATCTAATATATATATATATTTTTATACAATTTTTAAAGGGAATAATGAAAAAACAATAACTCAAACATTCATTCTAATTTGCAATGAACCCATAAAATAAATCTTATCTAAAATAAGATTTTCATGCAGCATTAAAGTTCATCACAACTTAGCATCATTCCATTTATTAAATTATCTCATTCTCAGTGGTTAATTCTTTCTTCCACCCATGAGGAAAAACCTGCTCATGTAAAACTATAAAACTATTAGCAACATCATATTCTTCCAATATATATATATATATATATTCTTTTCAGAACTAGACAAGAAATAGTTAGCTATCTTAACTATAAGATACATAGTCTATCATGGGTCCATCCAAATTAAAAATTCTTCCAAGAGAGGGTCATGAAATCCTACCCCTCTTAGGCTTAACACAGTCCTTTGTGTTTCATCAAGTTCATATAATTATACATTATTTTCAAACAAGAATGGAAAATGTCTCTACATATTTGCCACTTTCTTCCAAGTAGCATTTCTCTTGGAGTAGCGATTTCATTGGACCTTGCATTACTCTAGATTCCATTTTCTCATTAATTTGGAATGTAACTCAAGTATTTTTACTGGATGCACCTCTATAGCCTCTAGGTCCACCATCTACAAATTAGAGAAATCCCATACATGGTTAGGGTTAGCAATGTATTTCTTAAGCAAGGATATATGAAAGGTGTTGTGAATCTTCGACAAATTGGTTGGTAGGGCGAGTTGATACGCCACAAGACTAATATTATTTGTGACTTTGAAAGGTCCAAAAAAATGAGGATATAGTTTTGTGGCCTTAATAGCACTTTTCATTAGTCTCACCCTCAGAAACACTCAATAACCTACAAAAAAACTCTTTTGGTGATATTTTTAAGGTTGGCATAACATTTCTGATGATCTGCAACCTATTTTAGCCTTTCTATGATCATATTTAGTTGCTTTTACCTAACCATGTTTAGTCCAAGTACAACCCAATCCTCTAGACTATCCCAAGACAAGGGTGTCCTACAATTTCTGCCATAAAGAGCTTCAAATGGAGCTATGCTTATGGTTGAATGATGACTATTATTGTACGTAAATTCTACCAAGTGTAGATAATATTCCCATAGAGTCTTTTGATCCATACAATACATGTGTAGAATTTCTTCCAACACCTGATTCACTCTCTCAGTTTACTCGTCAGTTTCTAGATGATTTGCAAAACTAATGTTTAATCTAGTATAGATGGCACAATGCAAAGCTTACCAAAATTTAGATGTGAATCTTGAATCTCTATCTAAAATAATCACTTCCAAAAAATCATGAAGCCTGAATATTTTCTTGGAAAATTTGTTAGCCACCACCACAATGTCATCCTTACTATTCCTGGGCATAAAATACGTAACCTTGGTCAATACATAGACCACAACTAGGATTGTGTTATGTTAAAAACTGGTCTTTAGAAAACCCACAATGAAATCCATAGAAATCACCTACCATTTCTATGTAGGTACTTCATGAGGATACAACAGTCCTACAAGGTGTCTATGTTTAGCCTTAACTTTTTGGTATTCGAGGTATTGGGTGATAAATTCAGTTATGTCTTTCTTCATTCCTGGTTGGTACAAAGTTTTCTTCATATTATCTCTAATTTTTGCCCCTCCTGGGTGAGCAAAATACAAAGATCTATGTGCTTCATTCATGATCATTTTCCTTAGATCACCAGCCTCAGGAATTATTACCCTATCCTTGAAGCATAAGAAACCATCCTTGATGCTAAAATCCTTGTTTTCATCAGGTCTTTTTTCCATATTTACCCAAATTTGGTTGCAATACACATCCTAATGTTGCATTTCTTTGACTTGGTCCATCAAGTCTACATGGATGTAGGTCAAAAAAATAATGTTATAACTTTTTTCTACGAGCACCAACAACCTTGTTTTCCTTCCCTTTGATGTATTTTATACCAAAATCATACTTGACAAGAAACTCCATCCATATTATTTTCCTAGAATTTAGCAAAGGTTGAGGAAATATGTATTTTAGACTCTGATGGTCTATTCTCAACTCAAAGGGTCTTCCCACTAGATAGTATCACTAGATTTTGAGAGTGTACACCACTATTGTCAATTCTAAGTTATGAGTAGCATAGTTGACCTCATGCCTCTTGAGCTTTCTTAAGCTATAAGCTACAACTGCTCCATCTTGTGAGAGCACTCCTTCCAATCCTTCCAATGATGCATCTATACAAACAAAAAAATTACCCTGAGTATCTAGTATATTTAATATGGGTGCTTTAGTAAGTTTTTGGTTGAGAAAATTAAAAGCTACCTCACATTTATCTATCCACTTAAACTCCTTTCCCTTCCTCTGGAGATTAGTTATTGCTGATGCTAATTTGTAGTAATCCTTCCACTAATGCCTGAAGAAGAAAAGTTTCTTGTAAAAAAAATATTGCACAAATGAAGGACTAAGGGGAGGGGTTAAGGCAACTGTAATATCATGCATAACAAGCACTATATCTATAATTGCAATTTACTTCATCCTAGAAAAGAATACCGTTTGCATGGAGTCATTTACAAATTTTTAATCTCATGCCTGGGAACCGAAAATGTAGTAACAGTTAAAATAAAACATATGGAACATGCACAACTAAATACAATGTATAGTCTTAAAGGTTAATATTATTAAAGTTTTTATTTATTTAAAAGCGCATGAACATGGATGTGTCATTCATGAAGTACAAAATAATTCAAAGGATAATCAAACGTTACATACAAAATAACAAATGTCCATACATTACGTGTAGGTGTCTTTGATTAATACATTCAACAATTTTTTTAATATGGTGAAGAAATAGCATATTGATAATTTTTCAAAATGGAAATATTTTTTAATAGTATTATGAGTTGTAAAAGGAAGTTACATTGTTAATTAATATCATTGGAGGAAGTTACAAAGGAAGAATAATTGATTGTGGGAGTTATAAGAAGAGAATAAATAACTAGAGAAGGAAATTATAGATTGAAGGTATACTTAAAGAAAACATTAATGGGAGTTATAAGAAGGAAATAATGAAATTGAAAAAGTGAAAGAAGAAATTGAATTGATTGAATTAAAAAGGAGTTATAAGAAGATTTAAAAATTGATTGAAGGAAGAATTTGATATTTGAAATTGAAAGTGAATTATTTGAATGAAAATTCAAAATTAAATGAAGAAAGAATAAATGGAGATTGAAGAAGAAGAAGAATTGATTGAATAAAAAATTGAAGAGAAGAAAAAATTGAAGAGAAAAAATATTTTTGGAGTGATAAGGTTGATATTATTAACATGGAAATTTAAATAAGAAACCAAACAAAAAGGTAAAAAAACAATAAAAAATTAGAGATACAAGAACATGAATTATCAAAAACAAATGAAGAAGAGAAACAAGTTAAAAATTCATATTTTCAAGAAGTTGAAAATTTCTTAAATTTTCACTATATGTCACCAAAATTGATATTTTATTTATAAAGAATTCTTCAAGAGCTGAAGATGAAGGTTTTTCAATACTTAAAAGATACTTCAATGGTTTTATCGATGATGTTGATGATATCTTTATTATCATATAATCTATTGGCATGGGAAAGTTGATATACATAATATTACTCTATGGAAGACAAGAATAAAAGACGAAGAAATATTTAAAAATTTGAGGAACAACCCTATTATGAAAGTTGTCATGAGTGAAACAAATAATTTAAGGCCTATGAAAACTAATGCATATTGTGATACCATCGATTTAATACCCATGCTGATAGATGCATGTTGTGACACTAGCGATCTTCATCAAAATAAAACAAAGAATTGTGATGCAAGTTGTGGTACTTGTGATTTGGAACCCATGACAAATACGAAACTTGTTTCAATAATAGACATTGTGTGTGATATAAAGGATTTAAACATGGTTCATAAAGACAAAGAGTGTTTAGATAGTATATGTGACAAAATTCATTGTAATATAGATAATATTAATAGAGAGAATATTGTAAAGCAAAATAATGAAGGCCTCAAATAATTAGGTAACAAATATGAAAATTATGGTAGGCATGGACACAAGATAGAAAGATGTTGGGATATTCATTATTGTGAAATTTGTGGAGGTAATAATAATTCTCAAAAATATTGTTGGTATAAAGGAAATAATAATATGAATATGAATTTTGGATGGATAAGTATGAAAAAAATGATAACAAGGATAACACTAAAAGGATTTTTTTAGGAATGTTTTTCAATTCCAAATATGGCTAGAGAAAGGGTATAAAAAAATCTTCAACAAGTGATCCAAAAATTTCTAATCCAGAGTTAAAAAATGAAGACAAGATGGAGGGACTAAGATATTGAAGGCAAAAGGCCTTCATACCAAATAATGTAATATAGAGGAGGTGTTGGAGGTATTACATTATTTGGCACCATTGTAAATATTTAGATTAGGTAGTAAGTTTGATATTTGATTTTATAGTATGTGTGAAGTTCTTAAGTGTGAGTATGTGTCATGTAATAAGTGTGTGAGGTGTCTTATTATCAAGTGAGAGTTATATGAGTGATGTGTCAAGTTTAGAAGTAGGGAGTTATGTGCAGTTATGAAAGACTTTACTTTAAGTAATATGTGAGATTTATTATGTAAGAAAGAGATGTGAAGAATTGATTCTCTCATGTGTTGAGAAGAGCATAGATCGAGTCATGTATCTATATATTGAATAAAAATCCATGTAATATGTAACTTGATGAAGCTTTGCATTTATGCATTGCTTTAGTAGTTTCAATAAATCTTTTAGTGAGTTTATTGTTCATTTGATATATGCATGATAATTGATGTTATTTATGGTCTTAGAATGTGCTTAACCTTTAAAGCATAGTAATATTTTTCTAAAAAATGTCATGGGTTTGATATTGATCTCTTTTCTTGGACAAAGGATAATGATGCATTTTGGGAGATATGGATGGAAAGTATCCAAGGAAATTCACACATTACTTTTCCATCTTGGCATGTAGTAAATTTATCAATGCATCATTGTTTGTATTCTTACAGATATAGTGGCTTGGTTTTAATCCTTTATATGTAATGAATACATTATGTAGTGATAATAACACATGTTTTTAGCGATGGAAAGGAGGCACTTCCTTATTTATGGAAGGGGGAAGTATTTTAATCTCAACCAAGAAGTTTGGCACTTCTAGTTATTCATGACATGTGTAGGTTCTTTGCTCCAATAGATTGTGTGTTTAAATCATGTGCCTAAATATATTTTTTAGTTCCTATATATTATTCATCAATGGCATTAGTGGTCCTTTCATTCAAGGTACTTGGCATGGTTTTAGTGACTTAAGCACACAAGGTGTTGAAAATATAATATTACTTATGTCCAAGGATGACATTGTATGATGTAATATTGTATAGGCCTACATGCATTATTTGTTTAAATATAGTTAAATTATTGTATTATTTAATTCTGTAATGCCTATGGATCATGGCTAACCATGTTATAATTAAACCCCCTTTATAACTTGTAATTAATCTAAATTTCTCTTGTTATGTTGACTTAGGTTGAACTTGTTTATGCACTTGAGGTTTTGTCACTGGTATAAACACCTCTCACCACTCCATTCATCATACTAGTGTTGTGATCCTTATCTATAGATAATATAGTGACTATTTATGGTACATACAAGATCCCACCATCTATATCTCTCTTTCATCCATTTTAATACTTTATGTATAAAATTTGAGTGTATGTATTGCTTCTAATTATTTATGGAAATGTGTAAATTCCAACAGGTTATAAAATTTGGTATGGAGCGACATTATTTGGTCATATAGAAAGTTTATTTGGATTGTCTAATCCTTATTTAGAGTATAAGGATGAATTACTCTTCAAAGTATCATAAGCATTTTTAGCATAAGAGGTAGATTGGAGACCTTACTCTATGGATATTCATCCATTTTTAAATATTCTAGAGAATCTATGCCTTATCCATTCTTCATTTTATTATTACTAATGTATGTACATAGATTCAAATTTTGTATTACATGATTTTTATTTCTCAAGAAATGCCATGATATTTTGTTTAAAAACAAAAGAGAAAATAAGCAATTTGAATTTAAATATGTATTTTTCTTGCATGCACCTTCTATATCTTGGAGATTATTTTTTGCATTGGGTAGGACATCCTTCTCCAAGGAGGGGATGCATGCCTTGACAACAATAAAGAGAGTACCAAGATGGTCAACATGACACTATTTAGGTATCTTCTTCTTTTGCAATGCAGGTTCAAGTTTGGGAATATTTTTTTCTAATATGAGTTTGAGTCTTTGATGTGTCTTATTTATGATATACATAACACTTTTATCTAAGGAAAAAGCACACACTTGCACCACTTCATATATTATGCCAAGGTGGATGGAAAGACGTGCTCAAAGCTATTTTTGTTGCTTTCTCACTTGTTCAAGTCATAGTCAATCTATATTGCACATTCATCATAGAATAAATAGAAGCAACACGTGCCCTTTGTTTTTGATTGATTGTATTTTATTAATCAAGTTTTATGAATCTATTTAAGGAAGCATTGATAATGTTGACACCATAATGCTTGTTTCCTTTCGTGCTAAGCATGCAAAAGTATTTTATGGATGATAGCAAGCATTTTTTGGAGTAGCTTTAGTTTAGGTACTATGTATTTCCTTCTCTATTTCAGAAATATGTATCTTACATCACAATGGACGTTGGCACTGTGACTAGCATGAGTTTATTTTTCCATAAGAGAACTAATTTTGAGTTCGCTTGAGCTCCTTGGATATATTACATGGATGACCTTTGGCTAATGTGGAACCTCTTCATGCCATCTAAGACTCTTTTTACATACTTATATATTTCCAACTAATAAAATGAAGCACATGTCAAAATTCTAGTATTTCAGTGGTGTCTGGATGGCATAGACTAAGTGGAAATATGAGCAAATTAGTAGATGCCAAGTGGTAATCTTGGATTGGACATAACATTTTTAAAGTTTATGAGGTTAATTTTTTATTTTTTGAGGGCTATTTGGGTAAAAATTTCAAAGGTCATAAATTTTGCATGCATAATAGTTTTGAGCCCCTTTCTAATAAATCAAATTATTTTGAGTTGTTTGCATTGGGGAAATCAGCTCAAGGACTTGTTATAGTGTCGAGGGATAAATTTTGTATGATATTTATTAAAGCCTATTTCCCTATTTTAAAAGGGTAAATTTATAGCATGTTTTGAAATCAATATCTTTGGCCTAGATTTATAGAAGTTATAATTGGATTTATAATAATTACAATAGTTATGGAGTCTTTTGGAGGTATACAAAATATGATTTAGATTATACCCTAGTCAATACCTCTTCCTCCTTTAGGCTATTGGCTAATCTTATGCATGATGATCCAATCTTTCATAATTTATTCTATATTCTATTTTTTATCTATGTGCTCTTAGAATTTTTTAATGGCTCTTCTTATAAAAAGGTCCATGAAAATCCTCTTTTGGTAAAGGAAATTAGATTGACCACGAACAAGTTGAAGTTTCCAAACAAGTTGAAGTATGTTGTAAAAGGGGAAGTTATGCTTCCGAGCATAATATCATATGACTATAGATGATTGGAGTAGCTTTTAGAGGGAGTACTCTTGGATTTTATTCCTCGTATGGATTCATAGTGGAGATGTTCTTTGGATATGTATGAAAGTATCCGATATTGGAAGTGATGACTACAATATACCCAAAGAAGACTCTTGTGCAAAGGAATATTTACATATGCATACTTCTATATGATGAGGGGGATCCAATTGAGTCTTCATCACGTGCAAAGGTCACTAGAGAATCCATTATGGAGAAGATGTTATTATCAGTAATGTCTTATTTTATTGGCCCTTTAGTTTATATTATGAGGGGATGTTGAAAGTGTGATCTAACTTATGGCCAAGGTTGACATTGTATGATATAATATTGTATAGGCCTACATTGTACAATTGTATTTAATTTATTATATTATGTAATCCCTATGGATTGTGGTTAAAATTATTGTAGTTAAAACCACCTTATAACTTGCAATTAACCTAAATCCCTCTTGTTATGGTGGCTTGGGTTAAACTTGTTTATGCAATTGGGGTTTTGGTTTTGGTATAAATACCCCCACCACTCCATCCATTACAATGGAGAGTTGTGATCCTTATCTATGAAAATATAGTTATTATTTATATTACATATAGGTATCTACTATTTATATCTATATTTCATCCTTTTTATGCTTCATGTATGAGATTTATGTTGGAATATATTATATTATTTGGTTCCTTACTAATGTACCATCATGGGTACATATTTAGATTAGGAGTATATTAGGAGTTAAGTACTTTATTAAAGCAATGTAATAAATGCACAAGTGTTAGAATGTGCAATGATGTAAATGTGCATGTAGTCCACATGTACATGAGTCCTTAGAATAGAATAGTGAGGTGTCATAGGAATATTGAAGGCAAAGAGTTGCATCTCATTATAAATAGGCCTTCATAGAATAGAAGAGTGAGTGGATTTTGGAGTGTATAGGTTGAGTAGTTGTAGTTACAATGTAGATCCATTTTGCAAATATGGAGAGGTTGTGACCTCCATTGGAGAGCATTGTATATTTTTGTGAGATTTCATATATGAGCATTTCTTGAGCATTGTATCAATTTTTCTATCATATTTTCATGCATATTAGTTAGCCATTATCATAGTTATAACATTGCATGCTTATTTCCATACTTGTGGTTGCATTTCCTTTAAGTTTAAAGCTTCAAAAGCTAACAGTGGTATCAAAGCACATGGTAGATCAATAGGAAATAGAGAAAGCCACAAGAGAGATTGAGAGGAGATTGTAAATCTCATTTTCATATTTTTGAAATTTACTATTGGCTAGAGTTTTTCCACAAAGTTGCAAAAAAACTTGTGAAGACTAGAACTCAACATTGAATCCACTAGATTGGCAATCCAACTAGTGAAGATTATTTTTTATAGATTTACAAAAATTTCTATTTCTAATATTTTGTTGCAGAAAATTAACTCCTAGAAGTTGAGAAACTTCCTACAATAGATAGAGAAGGATTTCACCTTTGTTGCCTGAAATTCTATGTGCTTTCCTCGTGCAAGGATTAGTTCTTTATTGCAAAAAGTAGAGATTGAAGATTTGGAGGCCTAAGGAGAAAGGTCCCATTGAAATATTTGCAGATTGAAGACTCCAAGTTGGAGATTGAGAAGAGATCTAGTGGCCAAGGAAGCCACATTGAAGACTACAAATCAAGGAGGAGGTCCTAGAAAGAAGACCCCATTGAAGGAAGAAGAGACTCAAGGAGAAGAGTCCTAGTGAATATTGGAGATTGGTGATCTCCATTGAATATTGAAAACTTCACATTGAAGAAGAGGTCCATAGAAGGCCCTATTGAAGAACTTCCATATTTGGAAGATTGAGCATAGAGAAGGACTAACAAAAGTCCTATTGCAAGATTTTAGTAGTAGCAGATTTAGGAGATCCAAGGAGGAGATCTCATTGTAAAAATTCCATAGTTGAAGATTGAAGAGATCAAGGAAGGTCTCATTGAATTTTTAGAAGCTGCAAGATTGAATACCTTGGAGAGGTCTCAAGGAGAAACAAGGAGAAGGCTTGGTGAGCCTCATTGGAAGAGTTCCTAGAAGAACTCATTGGAGAAATTTACTACCAAGGAGAAGTTTTTGATAAAGAACTTGGGACAATTGTCGCCATCTGACAACAAGCCCAAGAGAGAAGGATTTGGCAAGAAGCTTGCCAAATTTTAGAGAAGAATAGCAAGAGATCTCAAGATAATCAGAATCTTGAGAAGAAGGCCATTAGATAGGCCAAGATTGAAGTCAGAATTTGACAAGAGAAAGGAGATAGAGAAACCACCAAATCTAAGAGATTTGGGGATTATCATTGAAGGGTTCTTGAGTGAATATCTCAGCTGCAATTTGGAGGAGTGTCCTACCAAATTTTTGAGATTCAAGGATAATGTTTCAGTGAAGGTTTTGACTGCTTTACAATCTAAAATTTTTCAGATTTGAGGATAGTGGAAAAGTAGCAATTTGGGAAGCATTGGTAGCTGCTAAGGTTCAGATTTTAGAGGTACATCCTGAAGGAGTATTGGAGCCACCAAATCATAGTTTTGGGCAGCAGACTAGTGAAGTGTTAAAGCTGCAAAAAGGTGAGCCAAAGAGCTATTTTTGGATAGCCTAGAAGAGTTGCAATATCATCTACAAAAGGCAGCAATTTAGGTGACTTAAATCACCATCATCATCATCATCTATGAAGATAGAAAGGTATGCAACAAGGGTGCAAAAAGGTTCATTAACTAAACTATTATATTTGGTTTCTTATTAAGTTTATTAAGCACTAGTTTCAAGATTAAAGGTTGCATAAATAGGTTTACATTTGAAGTCTTCAAGGTAGTGCAAAAATGTGTAGTCTTCAAGGTTCAAACCTACACAGAAAAATAGGAGTTAGATATATTTTGAGAGAAATAAAAATATCAACATTCTATTGATATATTCTAAGCAAAGGAAGACTCTACAAATTTGCATATACTATAGTGCAAAAGCTTGGATTAGTAAGTGTAAAAGTAACCAAGCAAGAAAGGTATTTCCAAGGGTTTGAAGGTAATATTGACTTCAATTTATCTCAGCTTGCAAAGGAAGTTGAAGCTAACATTTCGAGAAGTCAAGAGTTGATTTAAGAGTACATAGGGGGCAAACATCTACATCATCACATTCTACATTTGCAAAACACCTCATTAGAGCCATTCAATAGAGCTCTAAAGTGAAGTATCTCCAAGGTGAAAAAGGAGATATTTTGGTTTTAGCATCCACTTACATTCATCATGCAAACAAAGAAAATATTACTTACAAGTTACAAATAGCAATAAGATGATAAAAATAGGAAGAAGAAGAAGGACTTTTGATTGAATATGTGTAGCATCAAAATAGTCTTTGGAGAAGATATAATAAGGTGCATCAAATAGGCCTTTGGTGAAGGCAAGGTAAGGTTCATCTAGAAGTCTATGGTGAACACAAATCAAAGAGGTACAATGAAGTATACCTTAAGAAACACACATGGAAGATGTTAGCATCATTGGGCATAGGTTCTGTTCTACCCACATACCAACATTGATGCATTGGAGAAGAGCATCATTGGCACTAAAACATTGACTTACACAAAGGCAAGCAACGTCATTCGAGCCACGTAAACAGAGTTGGAAAAATATTTGCAGATTGAAAGGAAGTTATAGTAGGCATACACTACCATAGAGAGGAGAAGATACATCAAACTATAGTGTTGAGTCATCGAGTTTTGAACCAGCTTCATAAGGAATAAAAAAGGAGTCATCAACTAGCTGAATACTCCTTACAAGCCACCACATACATCTGGTTGGCACTCTTTAGAGCATTGGAAGGATAATCATCTCTTCCAGAGAAGCATTGAGAGAATCACCATCATTTCTCTCCAATAGAAGCATTAGGAGAATATCAATCAAGTGAAGTGCTTAACCATTCTTCAAAACCTATAGTGAATGCACGATAAGCTAGCAAGGCGAGAGCATTTTTGAATAGCCTAAGGTATTAGGGCACAATAGTAAAGGAAACACACCATGTGGAAGAAGATTCATGCAAACTATAGCAAGTAGTGGCCACGTTGTTGAGAACAACTCAAGCGCACAACGAGCATAATATTTTAGTTACATAATACCTTCAAGGAAGCATCATTTACGTGCCTACCATCGAGTCATTATAGCAAAATATTAAGACTATTATTGCCACTTGTTATAAGCATTGGAAGATGGTGCAGTAGGATCATTTCAAGGAAAGTGAAGAACTCAAGTGCCACTTGGCACTATTCACCCTATACAACATTCGAATACAGTGAAGATAATCATAAAGAGGCACATATATATAGTGCATTGAGTAAAGGGAGCATTGGAGAAAAGAATCACGAGTCCAAGGTACACGTAGGAGATCTTAAGGTGCATTAAAGAAGTGAAGCGACTTAGAGATCAAGGAAGAATAACCAAGTAACTCATCGGCTAAATAGAAGTTCTCAGACCAGCATGCACAATAGAAGCTAGAAGCTTGTAGACCAAGCCAATTGATGTTGTAGAAGAATACGTCCACTAGAGAGATAGAAGTTAGAAGGCCAAGTGAAATGATGTTGAAGAAGAGCTCAGTTGCCACCTTGAATAGAAGTGTGAAGGTCAGGATATCAACATTGAAGGAGAGCACATCTGAGAAGATTAGATGCACACAAGCCTAAATATTGATATCAAAGAGAAGCTCACAAGTGAAGTGAAAGATCTACAAGAGCATTTCAAAGTTGATAAGAAGGAGTCAACCGCATTCAATACGCAACAAACAGAGTTGGTTTCAGTCAACTTGCAAACTCGAATCAAGCATTCGAAAGGTGAGAATTATTCATAGTCATATTGCAAGTTTATTAAGGTTGACATCAACTAAACTTTATACTCTAGAGATATTGAATGATAGGAGTAATAAGGTGTTAATATCTAGAAAGCACATTGATTACCTTGAGAAGGAAGTAGGAAAATAGAAGCATTAAAATCTTCATTATTATTGCTTCAACTATTTGCAAATCTTTAACAAGGAGATATAAGGTTAGTGAAACTAATTTGCAAATACATATTTATTCTAAATTTCTAACTTGGGAGATACAAGGAATCCTACATCAAATTGAATTCATAAGAAATTTAGAAACTACAAGGTTAGAAAGAAGTCAAGTTTTAGTTGGAACAATTGATTTAGTCTCATATTCAAATTAAAGAGACATAGAAAATCCAACTTAACTATCTTAAAGATATTGTATTCTTTCTTTTGACAATTTCATCAACTAAGCTTTCTACAAGAAGAGATAAAATAATTGTTTTAGAGAAGTTGAACATTATCACATTACTAGGGAGACAAAAGGAATTCAACCTAAAGCAAGTCTGGAAAGCTTAGCATACTATCAAGTCCAATATTTACCAAAAATATCTCAAAAGGATATTTTTACAAGAATTGGAAAAGCATTTTCAAGATTGATTCTACAAATTGAAGAAGAGTACTAATTGTTTTACTAGAGAATCATAAGGTAGACTACCTCAAATATTCCATTAAAATTATTCTCAATATATAAACTAGGGAGCTATAAGAATGTCTACTCCAAAGAACTCACTAGATAATACAATTAGAAAAGGATCAAGGAAAATACCAATATGGCTTAGAAATACACTCGATTCAATGATTGGTAGTTAAAATTCATTGGATAATAAGGAATATGAAAATGGAAGGGAAGAATCAATAGAATTTAAAAGGGGTTTTGAAAATTCACAAACTAATAGTTTGGTGAAAATAGATTCTTCAAGAGCATCTTCTAGTGAAATAATAAAGGGATTTGATGATAACTACCCTAATGAAGATATTGAAAAGGTAGAAAAGAATATTGATCAAAATGATATTTTTATGAAGGAAATAAATATGGCATAGCTTCAATTGTACACACATGGTTTAATTATTTCATCAAAGAAATAGACAAACATGATATTCCTAAAAGAGATAACAAAGAAGCTAGAATACCTTTGCTATGTACCTATTGCAACAAATTTGGGCATGAGAAGATAAACTGTTGGAGTTTCCATCCATGTAAATATTGTGGAGAGAAATCTCATTCATATTACTCCTATTACTACAAAGACAAGTACTACAAAACATTTGAGGAAAAACTGATTTTTAGATTAGATTGTTTCTTCCAAATTATTGTTTCAAAAGCATTTACTAACAATGAGTTCAAGCTTGATTTTTTTGAAGATCAAGGAAACAAACCTAAAGAACACAGGCTTATACTGAGAGGGGGGTGAACAGTATAAGACCAACTTTTACTTTTCTTTCCCAAATAATATTATCCAATATTATCAATGGCAATATCAATAGCAGTAATCAAAGCAATGCACAAATCATCACACACAAGAGAGACACAAATTTAACGTGGTTCACCCAATGTGGGCTACTCCACGGAGAAAATATTTCTTCTAAATTTTCTCAACAAATCTCTTGGGAATCAATTCCCTATTACAATGTTTATGGACCTCTGTCCAAAGGAGACACCAATCCCCTATGCTCTGATTTGTGGATCTCTCTCCACAGGAGAACTCTTTCCCCTTGCTCTGATTCGTGGATCTCTCTCCACAGGAGAACTCTATCCCCTTGCTCTGGTTCATGGAACTTGATCCAGGAGAACTCTATCTCCTCAACTGGTTCGTGGATCTCTCTCCATAGAAGAACTCTATCTTCCCAGCTGGTTCATGGATCTCACTCCATAGGAGAACTCTTTCCCTTTCTCTAGTTTATGGATCTCTCCATAGGAGAACTCTATCCCCTTGCTCTGGTTTGTGGATCTCTCTCCATAGGAGAACTCTATCCCCTCTTGGTGATCTTCTAGAAGACTTCTACCCCCACTACTCTAGCTTGTGGATCTCTCTCCACAGGAGACCTCTATCCCCACTACACTGGCTGATGGATCTCTATCCACTGGAGACTACTATCCTCTTTGCTCTGTCACCTCCAAATCCTGCTCTCAACTCTATCTCAAATCTGCACCAAACTCTATCCCAAGTCTAGCACAAATCTACTCTAACTCTACTCACAAATATCACCAAAATCAACCTTACACAAATCTAAAACAAACCAAATATCTAATCTCTCAAGCCTTAACACAAAGCTTGAACAAACCTCTCTTCAATTCTATCTCAAAACTATCCTCAAGCCTTAACACAAACTTGCTCAAATCTACCTTCAAGTCTTCTCAAAGACTTGCTCAAATCTACCCTCAAGTCTTCTCAAAGACTTGCTCAAATCTATCCTCAAGTCTTCTCAAAGACTTGCTCAAATCTACCTTCAAGTCTTCTCAAAAGACTTGCTCACAAACACAAGCTTATATCTCTTTCAAAAAGCTTTCTTCACACAAATATATTCTACTTAGAATTCATTTAACCTCTGGAACATATAGAGAATGATATGCTCTATCAAAAACTCAATATGTTTCACACTCACAAATATTGTACTCAATTAACCACTCTCTATCTCTTGCAAAATCCCTTTCAAATCAAATCAAAACAATGTATAACAAAACTGGTTTATTCTTCTTGCAAATTTTCTCTCAAAGATCAATCACACCAATGCACAATTTCCCTCATAAAATTGATCTCAAACACCTTCACAATTGCTATCAATATCTCTCAAATCAATGTTCAAAATATTTCACAAAGATGCACTAACTTGTCTTCAACCCTAGCACAAGTAGTTCACAATATCTAGCTCAAATGTCTCAAACCCTTTCAACAATAGAAGCACAGATTGTTCTCAAATTCTATCCCAAATGTTTCCA
Source organism: Wollemia nobilis (assembly GCA_028583015.1). Lineage (NCBI taxonomy): Eukaryota > Viridiplantae > Streptophyta > Pinopsida > Araucariales > Araucariaceae > Wollemia > Wollemia nobilis. The sequence goes on from JAQPPZ010017109.1 coordinate 4,079,691, forward strand.
AAACATTCAACAATGAAGCACAAAAACCTCACTCAAATATTTCCAACAATGCTTATCAAACAATCCTTTTCACTCCACCTTATGTTCCAAAACATTCATTCCAACAAACACTTTAAACAAGGGATGATGTGCCCATACCTCTTAATTGCTCTTGTGGAGATATGTCTTCAAAAATATATCTCACAAACAATTGATCTTTCTAGTGCCACTTCAAGAGTTAGATATCAAAATACTCTCTCAATACATCCATATGAATTTTCTTCTCAAAAGATATTTCACCATACAAAAATTACAATAAAATATCAAACCACTTTTACACCTTATTACTCCTATTCTTTCATGCAAAATAATGCTCAACAAAACAACCAAAAATTACACACATGAATTTCACATATACACCTTATACCTCCTTCTTATGAAAACAAAAATAATGCACTTCAAATTTCAATAAGACCAAAGAAATTATCACTTCATCTCATGCATCAACAAAGCACTAGCAATCTGAAATTTCACCTTTCATCCCTTTCTAAAATAAAAATCAAATCACTTTACTATCCTTATAGCTCCCTAACCATTTCATATCACAATGATAAAATTGACTAACCCTTATAACTCCCTAACCAAGCACAACATGCATACCTTTATTAAAAAATTAATTTTACCTTCAAGCGCTACCATCGTTGCTCGAACCTGTGACCTCGCTGGCCTCCACGCCCTAGCACAAGGGCAAACACCATGTGGGCTAGCCACCCACACAAGCCCAAGGAGCACGTGCTCCTTCTTGTCCTCTACCACCGATGCAAAATGCAAAACTTCAAACAAAACCTTATCACCTACCTCCACCGCGTCTCGAACACGAGACCTATCTGCTGCCACGTCCTAGCATCGTGGACGCTACCATCTAGGCTACCTTCCCGGATGGAATAGAAATTTGGAGCCCCTACTCCTTGTCCTTTACTCTACCTTAATTTCCAAAAAACTGATGTCTTCTTCCTCTCCATCGTGAATCGAACGACGATCTTTTGGGCGCACAAATTTCTCAACACACGAACACATTATTAACCACCTTAGCATGCAATATTTATATGCAATGGTTGGCATTAACTTTGACGTCGATGCTCAAATTTGCAAACCTTTGGTGCCAATAAAATATTATATTTTAATTATAATAATTTAAATCCAAGGGATTTAAATATTATAATTTCTCTTAGGGCCTTTTCTTAGGTTAAAACTTTTGCCACCATAGTTAATCAATTTAACCTTTTTCTTTTGCAAAATTACCACCAAGGTAAATCAGATAGACCTTTTTATTTTTCCTTTTTCAAATACCACCATGATAAATCAACTTGACCCTTTTATTTTTATTTTTCAAATACCACCATGGTAAATCAACTTGACCCTTTTATTTTTTCAATACCATCATGGAGAAGGCTTTTCTTTCTTCTTGTTGCCTCATGCCTCATGTGCCCTTTGAAGAATATTCTCACAAACATTTCCATCAACTTAGGACATCAAACCTTTTGACATCAATGACAACACAACATGCTCAAATTTCCAACAATCTCCCCCTTTGTCATTGATGGCAACCCTTTTCTAAAATTCCTTTTTCCAAACCATTTGATTCCAAATCTGCTCCCCTGAGAAATTGCTCCCCCTGACTGAATGCTCTCCCCCTTACTCAAATCTCTCCCCCTTTGACATCAATGGCAAAGGGACTCCTTTGGGGCTAAATATAAGACTCTTAGCTCAGCCCCCTCCCCACCTCCTCTCCTTGAGGTGATTAATTTTGGGGTGGGAGTATTTCTACTCCCAACATACAATGCTCTTTTTCTTTGTCAACCTTCTTTCTCAACATACCCTTTTGATCCTTTTGAGTGTCCCTATTCTTGCTTATCTCTGGAAGCTCTGGAAACTTTGTTCTACACCACTTGGCCTTATGCCCTAGATTATTGCACTTGTAACACTTAATGTTGTAGTTCTTAGAAGGTGCAAATATCTTGAAGTTCCTCCTAGTGAAGCCATACTCATTTCTATCATGAACCCTGCAGTGGATTGCTTTATGACCAAATCGATTACAAGAGTAGCAATACCCTTGAAAGAGATGTCCATATTTGAAGTTCCTCTTAGTAAAACCATATTCCTTCTTTTCATGAACCCTGCAATGCATAGCCTTGTGACCAAACCGATTACATGAAAAACAATGTCCTTTGAAGAAATCTTATCTTGAGCCCACTGGTCTCTTAGTCCTTTCTTCTTTGTGATGATCCATGTTCCTTGTTTGTGCATTATTTCCTTTCTTAGTGAAGCTTCTATTCTTCAACTTATCCTCATAAGTCTCAATTTCTCCTTCACTCTCTTCCTCTGAAACTTCTTCCTCTTTTGAGCTTGAGCTTGACCCTTCTTCTTGTTTCCCTTGTCCTTCTTCAAAACCAAGTCTTATTTTGATAGATGAAGATCTTTGTGCATTGATAATCTTATCCAAAGTTTTTGAACTTTTCCCAAACCTGTGTAGCTTGTCCTTAGAATCTTTTACTTCCATCCTTAGTGAAACTATCTCATGTTCTAATCTTTCACATTCTAACTCTTTTACCTCTAACTTTCCACTCATGACCTCTTTAAGTCTCCTTGCCTTAGCTATTGAGTTTGTCAGGTCTTGTATAAGCTTTCATTTTTCTTCCTCACATTCTTGAACTTGAGCCTTTAGTCTTGAATTCTGCTTTCTAACCTTTTTCAATTCTCTAAGAGCAATAATAAGTTCTGCTTCTAGATCTACTATGCCTTCCTCTTGCTAATCTTGCTCTACTTCTTGGTCTTCAAAAGCATCTTCATCCTTTCAACTTTATCTTCAATAGGAGCATTTTCTTCCTCTTCTAATACCAAAAATAGAATCTCTTCTTCTTCACTATCTGAGGGTATTTCATCACTGTCACTTGAAGCCTTGCTTCCCTTATCAACATAGAAACTCTTCTTGTGCCTTTGAAAGAACTTCTTTTCATGCTTGCTTTGACCATACCTATTTTTCTTTTCATACCTGGATTTTCCTCCTTCCTTTTTCTTATGATCCTATTTCTCTTCACTGCTACTGCTTCCAGCTTCTGGACAATTAGATGCATAGTGACCAAAATTTCCACAATTAAAACATTTCACTATTTTCATACCTTTGTGCTTTCTTGAGTCCTTGTTTCTTCTACCATAGTTAGCTTCTTCATCACTGCTTGACTCACCACTTGATTCTGGTTTCTTATCTTTTGTCTTCTTTGATGCTTTGAAATCTACCTCTTTCTTGGAGTTGGGATCCTTTACTATTCTCATCTCATAAGCTATGAGAATTCCATGTAACTCATCCATAGTCAATTGATCAATATCTCTCATCTCTTCTATAGCTGAAACTTTTCCATCATACCTCATAGGAAGTGACCTTAATACTTTTTGAGCAACACTGGAGTCTTCAATTTCAAATCCAAGTCCACGCATGGTATTAACAATCTCATCCACATGAAGTAAGTATGTAGCAATATCTTCCTCATCTTCCATATTCAAATCTTCAAACCTTTTCTTGTGATTTTGTAGTTTTGCCATCTTGACCTTTTTATTTCCCTCATAGGTTTGCTTCAATTTTTCCCATATCTCTTTTGCTGATTTGCAATGCATAACTTTCACAAATTTTGCTTCACGTAATCCACTCAAGATTCCATTCATAGCCTTGGCATTATTCACATGTAATAGCTTACCATATTTATCTATGGGAGGATTAGTTGTAGGTGTGAACCCATCCTCAATTGATTGCCATGTCTCATATCCTTGTGCCATCAAGTAAGTCTTCATTCTTATGCTCTAGAAAGCATAATTGTTCCCATCGAACAATGGTGCCTTATTTGATGAAGATCCATTCTGAGATGCCATCTATGTTCCTATAATATCTTCCTTCAAGTTGTTAGACTCTTTCGAAGGAACCCGCTCTGATACCAATTGAAGAACACAGGCTTATACTGAGAGGGGGGTGAACAGTATAAGACCAACTTTTACTTTTCTTTCCCAAACAATATTATCCAATATTATCAATGGCAATATCAATAGCAGTAATCAAAGCAATGCACAAATCATCACACACAAGAGAGACACAAATTTAACGTGGTTCACCCAATGTGGGCTACTCCACGGAGAAAATATTTCTTCTAAATTTTCTCAACAAATCTCTTGGGAATCAATTCCCTATTACAATGTTTATGGACCTCTATCCAAAGGAGACACCAATCCCCTATGCTCTGATTTGTGGATCTCTCTCCATAGGAGAACTCTTTCCCCTTGCTCTGATTCATGGATATCTCTCCATAGGAGAACTCTATCCCCTTGCTCTGGTTCATGGAACTTGATCCAGGAGAACTCTATCTCCTCAACTAGTTCATGGATCTCTCTCCACAGAAGAACTCTATCTTCCTAATCAGTTCATGGACTCTCAAACCTTGTTCATGGATCTCTCCATAGGAGAACTCTATCCCCTTACTCTGGTTCATGGATCTCTCTCCATAAGAGAACTCTATCCCCTCTACTCTAGTTGGTGATCTTCTAGAAGACTTATACCCCCACTACTATAGCTTGTGGATCTCTCTCCATAAGAGACCTTTATCCCCACTACACTAGTTGATGGATCTCTATCCACTGGAGACTACTATCCTCTTTGCTATATCACCTCCAAATCCTGCTCTCAACTCTATCTCAAATATACACCAAACTCTATCCTCAAGTCTAGCACACAAATCTAACTAAATACAAATATATCTCAAATCTACTATCCCAAGCCTTAACACAAATCTTGAACAAATCTACTCTAATTCTCAAATCTTCCTCAAGCCTTAACACAAAACTTGCTCAAACTACCTTCAAGTCTTCTCAAAGGACTTGCTCAAATCTACCCTCAAGTCTTCTCAAAGACTTGCTCAAATCTACCTTCAAGTCTTCTCAAAGACTTGCTCAAATCTACCTTCAAGTCTTCTCAAATACTTGCTCACAAACACAACTTAAATCTCTTTCAAAAATCTTTCTTCACACAAATAAATTCTACTTAGAATTCTTTTAACCTCTGGAACATATAGAGAATTATATGCTCTATCAAAAACTCAATATGTTTCACACTCACAAATCTTGTACTCAATTAACCACTCTCTATCTCTTGCAAAATCCCTTTCAAATCAAATCAAAACAATGTATAACAAAATGGTTTATTCTTCTTGCAAATTTTCTCTCAAAGATCAATCACACCAATGCATAATTTCCCTCATAAAATTGATCTCAAACACCTTCACAATTGCTATCAATATCTCTCAAATCAATGTTCAAAATATTTCACAAAGATGCACTAACTTGTCTTCAACCCTAGCACAAGTAGTTCACAATCTCTAGCTCAAATGTCTCAAACCCTTTCAACAATAGAAGAATTGTTCTCAAATTCTATCCCAAATGTTTCCAAAATATTCAACAATGAAGCACAAAAACCTCACTCAAATATTTCCAACAATGCTTATCAAACAATCCTTTTCACTCCACCTTATGTTCCAAAACATTCATTCCAATAAACACTTTAAACAAGGGATGATGTGCCCATACCTCTTAATTTGCTCTTATGGAGATATGTCTTCAAAAATCTATCTCACAAACAATTGATCTTTCTAGTGCCACTTCAAGAGTTAGATATCAAAATACTCTCTCAATACATCCATATGAATTTTCTTCTCAAAAGATATTTCACCATACAAAAATTACAATAAAATATCAAACCACTTTTACACCTTATTACTCCTATTCTTTCATGCAAAATAATGCTCAACAAAACAAACCAGAAATTACACACATGAATTTCACATATACACCTTATACCTCCTTCTTATGAAAACAAAAATAATGCACTTCAAATTTCAATAAGACCAAAGAAATTATCACTTCATCTCATGCATCAACAAAGCACTAGCAATCTGAAATTTCACCTTTCATCCCTTTCTAAAATAAAAAATCAAATCACTTTACTATCCTTATAGCTCCCTAACCATTTCATATCACAATGATAAAATTGACTAACCCTTATAACTCCCTAACCAAGCACAACATGCATACCTTTATTAAAAATTAATTCTGCCTTCAAGCGTTACTCGTCGCTGCTCGAACCTGCGACCTCGCTGGCCTCCGTACCCTAGCACAAGGGCAAACACCACATGGGCTAGCCACCCACACAAGCCCAAGGAGCACATGCTCCTTCTTGTCCTCTACCATCGATGCAAAACTCAAAACTTCAAACAAAACCTTATCACCTGCCTCCACCGTGTCTCGAACACGAGACCTGTCTGCTGCCACGTCCTAGCACTGTGAGCATTGTCATCTAGGCTACCTGCTCGGATGGGATAGAAATTTGGAGCCCCTGCTCCTTGTCCTTTACTCTACCTCGATTTCCTGAAAACTGATGTCTTCTTCCTCTCCATCGTGAATCGAACGACGATATTTTGGGTGCACGAATTTCTCAACACACGAACACTTTATTAACCACCTTAGCATGCAATATTTATATGCAATGGTTGGCATTAAATTTGACGTCGGCGCTCGAATTTTCAAACCTTTGGCGCCAATAAAATATTATATTTTAATTATAATAATTTAAATCCAAGGGATTTAAATATTATAATTTCTCTTAGGGCCTTTTCTTAGGTTAAAACTTTTGCCACCATAGTTAATCAATTTAACCTTTTTCTTTTGCAAAATTACCACCAAGGTAAATCAGATAGACCTTTTTATTTTTTCTTTTTCAAATACCACCATGGTAAATCAACTTGACCCTTTTATTTTTTCAATACCATCATGGAGAAGGCTTTTCTTTCTTCTTGTTGCCTCATGCCTCATGTGCCCTTTGAAGAATATTCTCACAAATATTTCCATCAACTTAGGACATCAAACCTTTTGACATCAATGACAACACAACATGCTCAAATTTCCAATAAAACCATATAGAAAACTAGGGAACAAAAAAGGAAACAGTGTTGATCCACTTATGACTTGCCAAATTATGAGATCAATAGTTCATCAAAGTCACCTAAAAGACTACAAGGTCAAAGACTCTTCCAAATACCTCAAAACAACAAGAAGAAATGGAATGAAAAATATAATAAGAGATAACATAAATACATAATCAGAAGAAGAAGAACTATATCTAACAGAAGAAAACTCAAAATACAAAGACCTGTTTTGAAGATTAAAGTCTTCAAAACCCAAATAATGTAATACAGGGGGGTGTTGGAATATATTACATTATTTGGTTCCTTACTAATGTACCATCATGGGTACACATTTAGATTAGGAGTATATTAGAAGTTAAGAACTTTATTAGAGCAATGAAATAAATACACAAGTGTTAGAATGTGCAATGATGTAAATGTGCATGTAGTCCACATGTACATGAGTCCTTAGAATAGAATAGTTAAGTGTCATAGGAATATTGAAGGCAAAGAGTTGCATCTCATTATAAATAGGTCTTCATAGAATAGAAGAGAGAGTAGTTTTTGGAGTGCTAAGGTTGAGTAGTTGTAGATACAATGCAGATCCATTTTTAAGATATGGAGAGGTTTTACCTCTATTGGAGAGCATTGTATATTTTCATGAGATTTCATATATGAGCATTTCTTAAGCATTGTATTAAGTTTTCTATCACATTTTCATGCATATTAGTTACCCATTAGCATAGTTAGAATAGTTATAGAATTGCATGCTTATTTCCATACTTGTGGTTGCATTTCCTTTAAGATTAAAGCTTCAAAAGCTAACAATTTAAGTGGATGGTTTACTTTTGTTTAGTTTTAGGAATATGTGTGAATTCTAACATAAGGTAGATTGTTAAAAAAATTTAAGTCCCAAATGATAACTTTTATTTAATCAAAAGGGAGGGATGGCATTATGCTATCTATTATCAATAATGTTTTCCTTATTAGTGGAAAGGATGGGCATCCTATTAGCTTCCTTAGACATAGACACTTGCCATATTGGAGGTATTGGTTAATTTATCACTCCCTTATCCTACCTATTCAACATAGTTTATGAATATTGGAGGTTGATATGGCTACTAATGTATACCCAATGAAGAAAAATCTAACTAGATCAAATCAGGTAGAATATTACAATTTGTTAGTGAGACTTCATGGAAAATTTTGTACTATAAGTTGTGAGTTTTGGTTGCCTATATTGTTAGAAGGTTTAGAGGATTTAGTTATGTCATTATTTTTATTACTGCTACGTCAAAATTTTTGGATACCATAACATTTACATATAAAAGTATTTTTGATTGCATGGTTATTCAAACTCTTCATGTTCATGACATTAGTTTATGTATTGCAGTGCCAATGATTTTCTATATGAGATGGATTTATTAGCTTATATTATTCATTTGAATTAAAAAATATAGCTCTTTGGTAATTTAGATAAATGATCTTATAAATATTAAGAAATTCTTGTGCATACTTAAAAGCAATACAATGAATAACCTTGATGTAACAATTTTGAATCATAAAAAGGATGCACTAGGTTTTTGTGCAATGTTAGTGGAACGATATATACGTTTTCATATGAGAGAAAAAAAAGATCGCTTCAAGGTGTGAGTGATGTTTTAACTAGTTCTATGAGACTAAAATGGGTCCCCATTATAAGATCTTAAGAATTATGCATGTATCACTTCACAAGATTTGAACTTGGGTATCCTCCTTAAATTTGAGGTATATAACTTATTGAGGTCATGTATTTTGATCAAGTTGTAGAAAAACTTAAGGGATTTTTTAGAAAATTAAATACTACAAAATTCAATAGATTAAAAATAGAACTATCATTGCTTAGGATTCAAAATTTGATATGATCTAGGCTTATATTTCTCACTTAAGGATTTACGGGAATATATAATATCCTCAAGATGTACAACAAAGACAAACACATGTGTTAAAATTATTCTGATTAATATTATATTGCCATTTTAGATTATTGGACTAGTGATTCATGTGGTTTCATCAACAATTAAGAAACATCTTCCTATAGTCATTCATAATACTTTTTCTCTTCTTATTGACTTCCAAATTAATATAAATAATTGTGTAATGTTTCATCATATATTTAGGCTCATGCGAAGGACTTAAAACAAATGGATGCTAAGATTCAATCACCTAAGGACATGGAAAAGTATTTAAAGAAATCAAATTGTACATGCATTTATTATAAAAGAGAAGGACATTGTCGTAAGATTTATTTATTAAAAATATACAAGATTAATGTTTAATTTTAGAAGTCCTTGGACAGGTTTCTAGATGATTAGGAAGATTCAACTACTTTTTTTTTGGTTTTCATTATGACCTAACCTATTAGAGAATTCATTAGAGGGAATCAAAGTTATACATCCTTAGCCATAGTTCCAAACTCATAAGTGAACCTTTACAATTTTATTAATTTAAATATTATAAATATGATGTTAGATATTATAGTTTTCTACTAAATATAGATAGCTTTAATAGTAAAGCTTATTTATTAAATTTTATATTAGAAAATAAAAGATAATATATTACATATATTTAGTGAACCCTTTTATTATGAGTTCTATTAATAAAAATAAATAAAATAATGTTTACATTAAAATATATCTTTAATGAATTTATTTGAATTTATATTATAATATACAAAACAATGATAAACAATAAACATTCATAGTCATTATAATGATTTTACTTTTGAACAGCTTTGGAGGGATTGGCCTAATCAAGAGGGTGTTGATCATTTTATTAGGCAGTTAGTTTGGATGGGTTCTACCATTCTTCTTTGGAATATTTGGAATGAAAGGAACAACCGAATTTTTAATCAAGATAGGAAGGATATTCACTATATTTGGCAAAAGACCATAGCCAACTTAGTTGAATCAGTCCATCAACTCCTTAATCACCCCCAAAACTCCCACCAAATATGGGATCAAGTGATGCAAATATTGAAGATTAAACCTTCTAAGGGAAACCAACTTAAATGGAATGTGAGTATTAGTAATATGGATAGGACTAGAAATTGGCAACCTCCTCCTAAGGATTTTGGAAAAGTCAATACTGATGGAGCCTCTAGAGGGAACCCTGGAAAATCCAGTGTGGGAGGAATTGGTAGACTTTCGGATGGCTCCCTGGTTTTTACTTTTCTTGAGAATTTGGGTATTCTTTCCAATAACCTTGCTAAGGGGTATGGTATCCTCAGAGGCCTTCAGGAGACTACTAAGGTTGGATGGGAAAAGGTGTTAGTTGAGTCTGACTCCCAACTTATGATTAATATCTTGAAGACTCCTAAGAATCATAAGGTGGATTGGAGAATAAAAAGAATTATTGAGAAAATTTAGTTAATCCAGATGGGATTTTTGAAAGTTGATTACAATAATGTGGTTAGAGATCAAAACAAGAGTGTTGATGCTTTAGCTAATTGGGCTTTGGACAAAGGTGATCTTACTTGTTATGGCCACCCTCCTATATGGTGGGCTTCTCAAATTAGGGAAGCTCTTCTTTCTATCATTTCTTTGGATGGCTCTAGTTCTGAAGGTACCTAATTTCTTCTTGTTTTTTTTTTTTTTGTTTCTCTTTGGTTCATTCAGTTTTTTTTAGTTCCCTAACTCATTCTATTCTTTATTTTGTTTCCTTTGTTGATTCTTGCATTAATAGTCTTCTGGTCTAGATAGGTCATTGTTTTGTTCATTGTTTTTTTTGTTTAGTTTTTTAAGGTGGGTGGGTTCTTTTGTTTTGTTTTGTTTTTGTGTTCTTTGTGTTGTTTTTCGTTGTTCTTGTGTTTTTGTTGTTTTGTTTTTTTTTTTTATGTTTTTTGTTATTGTTCTTGTGTTTTTTTCGTTCTTTTTCTTGAGTTTCTCTTTGTTTGTGTTATTTCGTGTTTTTATGTGTGAGTGTTTTCTATGTTTTTTTGTTTTTGTTTATTGTCTTTTGTTGGTTGTTTTTCATTTTTATTTTTATTTTATTTATTTTATTTTTTAGGTTTTGGTTGTGTTTATTTTTCATGTTTTTTTTGGGTTGTCTTTGTAGTGTTCTGTTGTTTTTGTCTTTTTTGTGTTTTGTTATGTGGTTCTTGTGTTTTTATATGTGGTTTGTGTTGTGGTTTCTTTTTTCTTATTGTGCGTGTTTGGTTGTGCTTTTGTTTTTGACACACTCAAGGAGCATGTTTTTTATTTTATTTCATTATTTTTGTTGTTATTTACTTATTTTTAAATTGGTTTTGTGTGTTTGTTTGCTCCTTTAGTATGTCAAAGATGGTAGGCTAGGTCCGAGTCCCGGGCGTTTTTGGTGGAATGGATACCCCTGCCTCCTTGGGTATTACCCGAAAGTGGCATCCCTTTTGGGATGTTTTCCACAAAAAAAAAAAATAGTCACTATAATGATTATATTATACATTTCATGATAAACAAAATAAATTATTTTAAATATAAATTATGACAAATATAATAATTAATATTATATTTTATATTTATTTACGATTATGTATCAGTTAAAATAATTTAAAATTATTATAGACATAAAATTATTATAGAAACCAAAGATAAGTAAAATCATCAATTAGCATGACTTCCATTGGTTAAATACCTTGAATTTCAAGGAGGAGATTTATGTGTAAATTTTTTCAAGTGATATATACATTATTAAGTTGTTGATGATATATATATATATATACACCAACTGGCCCTGACCGCACTAGCATTATCAACTGAATTTTGGGTACCCGATGTGCATTTGGTAGGGTGGAAATTCGAACCAAGGACCTTCGAGGATTGCCCTATCCTCTTCAACTCACCTAAAAATCACCTACAACACGGGTACAATTTTAATTTTTTAAATAAAACTTAAAATTAGGTTTAAATTTGTAAAAAATATTATGAGTAATATTATTGAATTTAATAGTAAATTATCCTCTTTAACAAAAAAAACTAGTACATGGACAATAAACACTAGGGAATTAATTTATTTTAACTATATTAAATATAATGAAAATTTACCTATGGCGTTTATAGTAAATATTTACAAATAAAAAGCTTCACATAGTAAATTAAAATTTAAATATTATGGTTAACCTTAATATTTAAGAGTGTAAATCAAGAGTATGTGCAGGCCACAACGAGCTTCACATTTTTCTTGTTTTAGAAAGCAAGGGTGTCAGCAGGAAGTATAATGCGAGGAAGAAGTGACACCACTTCTTGTTCAAATATTAGGAGAAATTAAAAAATAAAATATTGATGTAAAGAATATCTAGGTAACATGGCAAGAAAGTCATTTTTAAAAGTTCTTACTAGAAGAAAGGATGCCTTAGTTAGCAGTATGAATTCCCTACTTAGCAATAAGAGGAACACGAGAACTATGTAAAACCCTATCTAGGTAGAAAATACTGCACAAAAATTGATCATCAAGGATGATATAGTCAAGCATAATAAAATGATTCATAAAAGTAGAGGGTTAATATGTAACTTCCATGGATACTAGTAAGGTTTTTGAAGATTCTAAATTGGATCAAGTGGAAGTGGGGATTGAGTTTAAATTGCTCAATTACATTTATTCTAAAAGTACTTTTTCTCATTATCTTATCAAGTTTAGAAATAAGGAATAAAGTAATGGATGAGAGGCCTTGGTTTAGAGGTAAATATGTATTATATTTAAGACCATGGATAAGAGGATTTTGGTGTGGATTAGGATTTTTGGCCTTCCTTTTTAGCTCATCAATAATGAGATTATGAAGAATACTGATAATACCCTAGGGTAGTTCATCTAGGAGGGATAACCCACTAAGGAGAGAAGACATGCTATATACACTTGAATATGAGTTGTCATTGATATTTTACAAACTTTACTATAGTCATTTAAGATTAAATATGATTCAATAGAAGGAGATCAACAAGTGGATTATAGAAATATTTCATTTGATATTGTAAATTTTATGATATCGGGTATATGGCAACATATTACGATATGAAAATGATGGAGAAAGAGATGGAAAATTTAGGGCATGAGATAAACTTCAATATGAAAGAAGGAGATCATATTATAACATAGGCTAGGTCAAATCAAGGATTTTCCACTCCTAAGAAAGTGGAAAAGAGATCACCTTTGTATCATCAAATGGTAAAGACCATTACAATTTTCTTTTGATTAGTTAAAAGGTGTTTTGAAAAGTACCCTGAACCTTTTAAAAAGAGAACTAGAAAGAGAAAAATAAGAAGCCTAAATCAGAATAAATAGAGCCAGCTCACAAAGAACCAATTGAATACAATCCACCTAACCAATAATAGGGAAAAACTCACACAACCATCAAACCCAAAAAGAATCCAACAAACCAAAACTAGACAAAAGAGGCACAAAGAACTCAGTCCTGAGAATTTTCCTCAAAAATATCCATCTCCAACTCTGGAAAATTTTGATCCTCTCATACTTCAACCTCTAAGAGATTTCATTAACAAAAAATGTGGACATCTTCATAGATCTCTTGAGATATTTCACCAGGTCTTTAACAAATTTTAAGGTTTTTATTGGGGTTCAATCTACATAGACAAATTCCCCACAATAATTCTTATTCTCTTTAATTTAGATCTTTAAAAAAACCAAGACACCTAGAACTAAAAAGATTAAGAACCATTTATAACTTGAGGGGCTTCAACCTGAGAGATTTGAATTAGTTCTTGGGGAAAATTATTTCTCCAAATGGTTAATCCACTTTGATGAATTCCTATGTTAGCCAATGCATCCATTTCCCTATTTCCTTCTTTAAAAATATGTTTACATTGGGAACATTCCAAAGCTTTCATAATTCTATCTATTTTATCCATCATGTTTTCAATATTCCAACTAGCTGATTGTTGACCTAAAATGATGTTAATGACTTTCAAATAATCTCCCTTAAAATTATTTTCCTTCCATGGGCAGTGTTAAGAAGGATAACTTCTTGGAATAAAACTTTAACCTCTGTAAAGTGATTTGTCTGAGTCCCTAAGTTTTTAGCATAGGCTAGAATGATTTCACCTCTATCATAAAATTTAACCATCCTATATGGGGAGGGATCCATTTAGTTTACTGCCAAATCAAATGAGGTTCAGAATCACCTTTCTCAAGGCCACAGGGAATACCCAAGAAATTAGCTACTCAAATTTCTATGGGTTTTCCTTTTCTTTAACGAAGGAAATATTTGACACATTTTCAATTATAGCAATAAGTTATTTTGAACCAAGTATAAAATAATCATTAGAACAATCATTAAAAACTTGGTTATTCCTTTCTTTCTATACCTCCACAAGATGTGGGGTAAACTCAAGTTCCATAAGATTCAACATATCTTACTAGTAAAAGGGGATGTCCACTGCTCAAAGAGATCAACAATGGATCTTGGAAACACCCATGACACTCCCAAATTCTTAAACAAATCCTAAAAAACTTCACAAGAAAAGGAACCCTCCAAAAAGAGGTGTTGAGTATTTTTCTCATTTTTACCACATAAATAACATCCATTAATGAGAATTAAACCTCTTTTTAAAATATTTTTAGTGGTTAGAATCTTATTTTGTAGTGCAAGCCACAAGAAAACTTTGATTTTAGGAATTAGAGGTTTAACCCAAACCTATTTATTTGGATTCCAAATATTACAATCACTAGCCTCTAAAAAATAGGTAGATTTAACTGAGAAGTCTCCATTATTCTCTTTAGCCCAAATCAAAGAATATTTGCATTCAAAGTTTTTGATAACTTGAGATCTCAACTTATTATTCAACATATGAAGCACTTCCTTATCTTCATGACGTAATCCTAGAACAGATATATGTTTCCACCTTTTCAAGTCCTCCACAACTTCAATGAAGTCAACAACATTGGGACCAAAAAGAGGATCCAAAACTAGTTTTCGAGTAGCAATATACGGATAATTTAAAAGGGGTTCTCCCATAAGACAAGTTTCCTTCAAAAAATTAATCTTTCGATCATTAACAAGTTTCCACTTGGCTCCTTTTAAGGTCTATTGCTTTGACAATGTTGTTCCATAAAGCCAAACTGGAGGGGACAATATGGTCATCCAAAAAGGAAGTCTCTCTATTCAAATATTTAGCATGAATTATTTGTATCCACCCTGTATATTTTTGGTTAAAAGGTTCCAACCCTATTTAGCCAAGAGGTATTTATTCATATGGTTTAGTTTCCTCAACCCAAGACCTCCATTTTTCTTGCTAGAGAAAATCTAATCCCAAGAGATAAAGTGGAATCTCCTCTTAACCTCCAATCTGGACCAAAGAATGTGTTTTTGGATCTATTCAATATTTTGAGCTATTTTTGAAGGGATATTGTAAAGAGACATAAAATAAATCAAGAGGCTTTGAAGGGTAGACATCACCAATTGATTTCTTCTTGGTTGGCTCAACATGGCTCCTTTCTAGCCTATAAGCTTTTTTAGAGTATTTCCAACATCGAGAACGATAGCTCATCTTTGGTACTCTCTTTGAAAAGAGGTATACCCAAGTAAGAACAAGGGAGGGTAGTTGAATTGCATCTAAGAATATGGACAATATCTCTTTACTTTCTCAAGGCGTGTTGAGGAATAATATCATACTTTTTTAGATTAGGTTTTTGCTCTCCAACAAGTTCATATATAAAAATTCTTAATTTATTTTGCTTATGGAATGGAAGAAGAAGTAATTAGGAGAGTATCATCAACAAATTATTGGTGAGAGATAGGATCTAGAGATGAAGTAGACATGATTCCTTCCACAAGTTTTGCTTCAGAGAAAACTTTATGAGATCTTCTGAGAGCTTCTACTAGAATAATAAAAAGGTACATAGAGATGGGAGGTCCTCTTACCTCAGGCATTTTCAGCTTCTAAAGGCCCTTATAATTCATTAAAATCAACCATTAGAATAACAAATGACACAATAAATAATGTAGAATACACAATTTTAGATTGATAAGGAGTTAAATGTGCAAAAGTAGATGGGGAGGCATATTTTAAAGTGAATGAGGTGAAGGAGGTCAAGGTTAATCTTAGTAAATCATCCACATTTTTCCTAGGTAGTACAAAATCCTCTTTGAACGTAGTTGAGAATGCATCCTTTGCACTTTAGGGTTTTAATATCAACACAATAAAAAATTATATGGAGGATGTTAATGAAAATTTGAAGTTTCTAGTGTAGCACAACAAAGTAATTACTCTAGAGGTTCATCATTGTAATCTATAGTTTGTATAAAAACATAAAGAAGAAAGTGTTTATGAGGCTATTCCTTGCATTTCAAATTTTTTAGGGAAACATAAATGTTCATAAGATAAGTATCACAATGAATAGTATAGAAAAATAAAAGAGAGTGATGAAGATGAAAGTTTTGGTGGGAATGCAAAAAGGAGAGGAAGGCCATCAAAGCATGAGCAAAGAGAAAAATAAACTCAAAGGGATATTAATTTAGGAATCCAAATACAAATATCAAAGGTGTTAATAAGAAGTGGGGATAAGCCCACTAATAAAAATAAAAAGTGATGATAAAAATGATATCATGGAATATTAAGGCCATGAATAGGACCCCTAAAAATAGTTATTAATAAATTAATTGTATGTCATAGTATTGAGTTTATTTTAGTACAAGAGAAAAAATTAAGTAGTGGGAAATGTAAGGATGTTTTTAAGGATTTTCTAATAGTTTCTTATATAGAAGCTTGTAGTATTATTACAACAATATGAGACAAATACAAATGGTATGGATAATTGTTAGAAGCAAAAAGTAATTCCGTTGTTCGATATTTTTTTTTGTGTAAGATCTAACTATAGTTACTCCTCATGAAATATTTTAGGACCTTAGAATATTTTTGTTAAAAATAATGATTCATAATTTGTGATCTATGGATTCTTAGAGATGACTTCAACATAGTTCTATTACATTTGGAAAAGAAAGGTGGTAGTCCTAGATGGTCTAAATCAACATAATATTTATCTTCATTTGTGAATTCAAATAGAATTTGGGATGTTATTCCTTCAACTTTACAATATACATGGGATAATAGATGCATTGGGAAAATTTATATAATAGAATGATTGGATAGGTTCTTTTTATCCAACACATTGTTGCAAATAGAGTACACAATCTCTTCAAATAATTTATTGTGAGAAGGATCAGATCACAAACCTATTATTTGGACTTATAATCTATGCAATATTGGTCATCTAAAACCATTTCACTTCTAGTCTATGTGGTTCTAAGGACTTGAATTATTTCATATGGTTATGTTATGGTGGGATGAAGTAAAATTAGAAGGATCATGTGTGTAGAGGTTTGTTCAAAAAATTAAATATCTAAACGGACAATTAAATATTTGGAATGCTAATTATTTTGGCAATATTTTTAAATCAAAAGAAGGAAATTGAATCCAAGACCAAAAATTTATAATAAAAAGTAGAAAATAATGGAATGGATTAATATTTTTATGTGCAAGAAAAATAATTACTTTTTGATTATCATAATGCTTTGAAAATAAGGAGTCATATTAGTTTCACAAATCTAGGAAAAATGGTTTAAGAAAGAATAGAAAATGTTTTTTCTACGACAATTTTTTTGTTGCATAAAAAATATTTGAACTTTAGATGCAAGAAATTTTGAGATAGAAGAAGTTTTCATCATGGAAGCAATTAAATTATTTCATAAATAATTTTTGAGATACTAGGCAAGATAAGTAGGCACATAGTAAGCTTTTACAAAATATTCCATCATGTATCACACAACAAAGTGAAAGCTTTTGCTGGAGTACATATTGTTCTAGTTGGTGGTCCTTTGTTTGGCACTAGACCTATATTTTGGCTTGGTGAGCATCAAGCTTGGGTTGGCTGTTAGTTGGAGGTTTTGGTCAATCGGCTCTGCATCTATTATGGGTTCGATATACCACTGAATATCTGGTCGAGATCCCTTACAGGGGTTGGACCAAAGGCTGACCCAAAACCATTGGGGTGATTTTGGGTATTGTTGTTACAGTAGCTATTGGCCTCTCTCCTTGGCTAGCACGAGTTAGGATTTTGGGTGCTCTGGTGGTGTAGTTGGAGTTTGTGGTTGTAGTCTCTTTTTCCAGATCTTGATGTGGGAGTGTTGACGTTGTTGTTTCCTAGTTGAGTTAAGTATTTTCAATGCAGTGGCCCTATTTTTCTTTGGAGTTTTTTCCTCGACCTTGGGGGTTTTTCGTGGAGCCCTAGTTTTATTAGGGTTTCTAGATTTCTTCTCTCGTTTTATGAGAGTTGGATATTTTATCCAAGGTTGGTTTGATCAGGGTTATTTTTTCTCTTTTCTTTATTTTATGCTCTTTCCTCTTACGTTGATGGGTCCACCCTAGTTTTATTGGGATTTCTGGGTTTCTTCTCGTTTTGTGATAGTTGGATCTTTTATCAAAGTTTGATTTGAGCAAGGTTATTTTTTTCTCTTTTCTTTCTTTGCTGCTCTTTCCTATTATGTTGATGGGTTCGTCGATGTGTGGGATTGATAGATCTGTTATTTGGATGGATGGTTTGCTCCTACGTGAGTTGTTGTGTACGAACTCTATTTTCAGAGGTGTGGTAGGGTAAATTTATATAGTTGGATGGTTTCCCCTCCAGGGATCTTGACTTTTGTATTGAGTAGGGTCATATATCATTTTTTGTTTAAATATTTATTGCCCTTCCCTATTTTTTGTTGGCTTTGTCATTGCTTGGGTTTGCCGAGTATGTTTATTTGGTGATTGGTGAGCTCCTGTAATAGCTGGTGGGAGTGGACATGGTTTTTAGTGGTGATTTAGGGGGCCTTGGTTTCATTGGTGAGTTTTCTCAGCTGGGAACCCGACTTCAGGTTTCTAGCCTTATCAAAGATGTCGGTGTTTGCTCGTTCCCTGTTGCAGATGTTATGGTAGGTTTGATGCTTGGAAATAAATCCATAGTGCTGCTAGGGTTTGATTTCCTGTTGTTCTAGCTTATGATTTCAAGGGTTGGTAGTCTATTTCTGGAGTTGTTTTTATTTTTGTGTTGGACAGTTTTGCTTTGAATCCATTTGTGGGTTTCTTTTATAGAGTGCCTTTATTTTTCCTCAAGGTCCGTTCAAAGTTAGGTTTGGGTGCTTTATTGCCTTAATGATGGCTAGTTGGCCTGGCTCTCTGAATGTTTTAAGTGCTCCTTTTATTTTTAAAGTTTCATATGTGTGCTAGACGAGATGTTATCCTTCAATATCTCTTTCATGTGCATTGGATTTTCAAATTTTAAGGTTTGGGAATGTGTTTGAGCAAGACCCAATATGCCCTTATGGGATGTGCAAAGGATTTATTTTCCCACGTGGGTTGTTTTTTGGTAAACTTCGATACCATGGTTTATTTGGGAGTTGGTGAGGTCCCATGTTTGAGATTATTCCATGGTGGTCTGCCTTAGTTGTTGGTAGAGTTTGTGTTCTTTGGTTTGCTTCCTTGTGAAGTGGTTATAAAAGGTTGTGGGGTCCCTTTCAAAACCCTCTTATATTATAAAAAAACAAAGTGAAAGCTTGATGAAGAAGTTTTCTATGGAGGTGCTACATGAATCAGTTTTATCTTTCCATCCTAACAACTCACTTTGCCTCGATGGATTTCCTACAATTTTCTTTCTCATTTTTTGGAATTTATTTAAAAGTGATATGTTGGTTGTGGGTCAAAATATCCAAAAAAGGAAGGATATAATAACTGAGATCAATGCCACTTTTATTATATTGGTTCGAAGAAAGGCAAGACAAAATATTTTGATAAAGTTTATCCAATAAGTCTTTATAATATGATTTATAAGATAATTTCACAAACTATGGAAAACATGTTGAAAAACATTCTAAAGCTTGTTATCTCATAGAAAAAAATGTAGTTTTCTTTATGGTACACAAATTCCAGATGTTGTAATCATCACACTAGAGGCCATATATTCTCTTCATTGTAAGAAAAAATAAGGTATGCTTATGAAATTAGATAGGAACAAAGAAAATGATAGGGTTTACTAGTTTTTTCTACATGTTACTCTCAAAATTTTTGGTTGTGATCAAGGTTGGTGTCAATGGGATAAATATTGTTATAGAACACTAAAATATTATATTTTGATCAAAAATTCTCTTGTTGGTTACTTTAAATCATCTTGTGGACTTTACCAAGTGATTCACTATCTCCTTATCTATTTATTATTATTATAGAGGCATTTGGGAGACCTTTCTTAAAAGCAATAATGGAAGAAAAAATTTAAGGTATTCAAGTTAATAGTCCCTTTGAATCTCATTTATAATTTGTTTATCATACTTTTCTTTTGGGAGATCCCTCAGTCCATAAGATCATGGAGTTTAAATCAATATTATCATACCATGACAAGGTTACTAAATAGTTGGCTAATACTATAAAATCCAAGAATTTTTAACACTGCCCTAGATTTACAATGAATTATTATGAATATTTTAGGCTTTAATAAAAAATACACAAAGCTAAAACTTTGTTTGGTAGGTTAGAAAGATGAGTTCTTAATCATGGTAAGAAGGCTATAAATCATAAAGATAAGATTGTAATTCATCCTTCTTTATGTAATACTATTTTCAATATTACCATTAGTTATAGCATCCAAAATTGATAAAATTCAAAGGGAGTTTCTTTGGAAGGAATGTGTGGAAAATTTTAGGTTTCTGCTTTGTAAGTGGGATAGGGTTTGCAAAGGAAATATTATTAGAGGGGTAGGCTTACATAATTATAGATTTGTGGGTTTAGCGAAGAAGAAAAGCTTGGGTGGAGATTATTCAAATATCAAGGAAAGAGTTGCACAAAAATATTACCTAAAAATATATATAGGTTCCCTTGATGCAATAAAATTATTTAGGAAAATACCCTACCCAAAGGATTTCCAACATGGAACTTCATATAAAATAGTTTACATATGATCAAGAAATATATTTTAGATGGTCAATTAATTAGAGGAATTATGGAAATTTTAATCTAATTTTTGGTTGAATCCTTATCTTCTTATATCCAATTCAAAATGAAAACCATTGGCTTAGATATATCTAGGTATCTCTAGCTTGTAAAAGTCCAAAGGTCAAAAATTTAATTAATATGAGCAATAAATTTAGATCAAAATTTTTTATTAATAACCTAGTTAAAAGAGAGGAACTCAAACAAATTATAGATGAACTTTAAAAGATGTTTCACGATTTTTATTTTCCTTTTACATGAAAGGATGAGTTGGTTTAGAATCTATCAAAATATGGTGGATACTCGGTCAAGTTGTGATATGAGGATTTAGAGTAATTGAAATTTCATTCTCCCAAATAATTCCCTTGGAAGAATGCTTGGTCACTATAGGTTCTCCCTAAGGTCTCAGTATTCCTTTTTTTAGAAATTCAAAGTAAGACTCTTACAAGATAGAATCTAAAAAGAAGAAGATATCATGGATCTTTCAGATGTGCCTTGTGTGAGAAATATTTAAAAACATCATACCATTTAATTTTTCACTATCCCTTTGCCCATTTGGGTTTACTTTTTAAAAATATGAGATTAAATTACACAACTCCATCAACATTAAAAAAATTAAAATATTTTTTATTAAATATTTCAAAGCTAAAGCCTTTGTATATTTTAAAAGGCTAGTCCTACAATTATTTGTTAGAATTAATGGCTTAAAATGAATAATCAAATTTTTAAAAATAAATCTCAAAATCATGCCTAAATTTAGAATCTTATTATTTCCTCTCTTGCATTATGATTATAGATATGGTGCTCATCATGAGAAGTATCACGTATAGAAAAAAGTGCTAACTATCCATTATAAGGTTTGTTATAGGGTTTGAATATACATGGAAGAATTATCTACAAAGATAGCATTATAAAAATTATTTGTTTCAATCTATAGGAAAATGGAAATATCTAGGAATTAGGCTTATCAAAATTAAATTCAATGGTTCTTGCAAAGGAAATCTAGGAAAAGTCCAAGGTAGTGTTTTTTTGAAATAACAAAGACCAAATTCTCCTCTCTTACTAAGAATTATCTAGAACTTCAACTAACAACTATGTAGGGGCTAGGTCACTTCTTAGAGAGATTAAATTGCAATTGAAAAAGGATGGAAATATATTTTAATTACGAGGATTCAAAAATAATCATCAATGTTATCAACAAAAATGGAAGTGGAGATTGGATAAAAGATATAATATTGTTGATGTTCATTATCTATTATTGGAGGTAATCTCTTAGAAATTTGAGAGTATCTATAGAGATTAAAATTGGGCAACAGAGGGGGAGGATTAGACGTTTTTCGCAGGACTGCCCAAACTGCCGAACTCGTTTCGGCCATATCTCACTCATCCGAACTCGGATTGAGCTGAAATTTTGAGGGTAGATGCCTGAAAAACCCTAGAACGTCTCCACCAATTTTCATATCATTTGGAGCAACACAGATCCTAGCGCATCCCTATGTGTGAACGATATATTTGGCAAGCGGCTATGCGAGGGTTTCATAGGGGTTGAGTGCAAGCAGCTCCAGAGGTTGGTTTTTAGGGGCCTTCGGGCCCTAGCGGCCAATATTTTTGTGGTTTATGCTCAATATTTTAGCAGGAAATGTTGCAGGGGATACAAGATGGGTTAGAAATTTGTCTTTCAATAGATCATACTGTGAACTTGAGTGACAACGGCTTCCAATTTGCTGCACAAAAGAAAAGTGAAAACCATACCTTTCCACGACGTCTAGGGCAAGGATTAAAGAGACCACGAAATAAGTTTCAAGCAGTTGATCAAAAAATGGCTCATATCTCAAGTGAATCTGGTGCTAAGGTGCACCCACAAAATAATTCTACTATGAAAACCCCTGTCAAGGGTAAGAATTTTGAAGACTCGATCCCAAAAATGAATTTTAGGGATGCCCTTCATGGTGGACAAGCCTCATCCCAATGCTAATATCAATATTAGGGCTTCTCATAAACCTCTAAGAATGCCTAAGATTGATCCCAGGAAAACGGAGTTGGGATGTCTTAAAGCAACTGATGGAACTCCTATTGTTAAGCTTGATATGGGTAACATTCAGACCGGCATTGAAGATTTGGAAAAAAGAGGACTAATTTGCTCGGTTCGTGGGTTTTCGTCCGAGTCTATCTCGCTTTCAAAGTCTGGGCTGCAAAAAGCTGGAAAACTAAAGGTGAGTTACAAATCTCTATTTATCCAAATGGTTATTTTCTTGTTTTATTTGCTAATAATGAAGATAGAGAGAAAACTTTTCAAGGGGGTCCTTGGTTTTTTGGAAGGGCAGGGCTTTTCATGAAGCCCCGGCATACTAAATTTAAAGCCGAAGAAGAGATGCCTTCTATAGCTCCCGTGTGGGTTAGACTCTTTGGCCTCCCTATTGAATTTTGGAATCCTACTATTTTTTCTTCAATTGGAAACTCTTTAGGAACTTTTATGATGACTCGCTGATTGTACTCAAAATTTTGAACATATTATTTATGCTCGAATTTGTGTTTTAATGGATTTTGACAAACCCCTACCTAAAAATATCACATTACAATTTGGGGAAGACACTTGGGAGCAAGTAGTGGACTATGAGAACATTCCTTTTCATTGTAGAATTTGCCATGAATATGGTCATTTGGCCAGTGCTTGCCCAAATAAAATTCTTGATCAAAAGAAAGAAGATATAAACTCAACAGGTTTCCAAATACCTAAGAAGAAGAACACTTAAAAAACTAGTAATGAAGGATCAATCAAAGTCATTTGCTAATATGTTTGAAATCCTTTCCACAAATGATGTCCCAAGTGAGGAAGAGGAAATAATGGAAACTAAAATCTTAGAAACACAATTTAAATATGAAGGAAAGAACTCAGAGACAAACCAACAAATCAAAGGTTTTCAACAAAAAAAAAGGAGAAAATTTACACAAGAAAAACAATATTTCAAATGTCAAAACTTCAAATAATGCAGTCCCAATATAGACTCCATTGAACCATCTAGTAAAATTTTGGCTATGTATGAGCATTCTTCAAGGTTAGAAGCCATCTCGGATTCAATTGGAATAAGTCAAGAAACAGGGAAAAAAATTGAAGATGGATTCTAATCAAAAAGTAGGTCGCAAGACCAATCAATATCATATGGTAAAAGAAGGTGAAAAGCTTGTAGAGGAAGGTAAGATTAATGCCCTTCCCAACATTTTTAGCCCTGGTATTAATGAAGATCATCACTTGGAATATTAGAGGACTCAAAGGGAGTCTTTCAAAACAAAATGAAATTAGAAGAATGATTCAGATAAATCATCCACATCTTGTTTTCCTTCAAGAAACAAAGATGTCAATGGAGGATATGGACTTAATTGCCAGAAAATTTGGCCAGCTGAAAAGTGGTTTCCCCGCTCCCAAGGGACTTCGGGTGGCATTGCTTGTCTTTGGGACCCAAAAGAGGTAGTTATTCACCATATGGTTGGTAGTTGGGGTTTGTTGGCTATAGCTATTCAAAGTAGACATTCCAACCAGATTATGCTCCGCATTACTCTTTATGCCCCGACTTCTTTGGAGGAAAAAGAAGACAGTGGAAGGATATTACTCATATTATCTCTCATTTTCCTAAAGCTTGGATCTTGATCGGAGGAGATTTCAATACCATCCTCTCTCTGGATGAGAAAAGGGGGGGAAATAGAAATTTGGACAAAAGTACCGACCTCATGAGCGAATATATTGCAAACCTCCATCTTGTGGATATCCAACCGGATAATGGCCTTATGACTTGGTCTAATAGAAGGCAAGGCTTAGCTTGTATAATGGAGAGATTGGATAGGTTTTTGCTCTCTAAAAATTTCTTAATCCATGGTCACATTCCTAAAGTGAAGACTCTTAATAATGCTGGTTCGGATCATTGGCCACCATGGTGGAAATGTGGAAAACCAATGTGAGTTTCTCTCCTTTTCATTTTCAATTAATGTGGCTTAGAGACATTTCCTTCAGACCTCATGTGCAACAATGGTGGAAGGAAGGTAAACCTAGGCATGGGACTAAGATGTTCTGTTTTGCCAAAAGACTGCAATACATTAAATCCAAAATCAAGACTTGGAACTGGAAAGAGTTTGGGGATGTTCATAAAAAAACATGAAGTTATTGCTCATCTTGAAAATTTGAATAAGAAAATCCATTTAGATGGCCTCACAGAGAAGAGAAGTGCAGATGAAATTAAACTCACAACTCAGCTTAGAGGAATGGGAAAAAGAGAAGAAATCTTATGGAAGCAAAAATCTAGAATTCAATGGCTCAAAGAAGGAGATCGAAACACAAATTTCTTCCACAAATCTCTTCTAGCTCGAAGATCTCACAACTTTATTTCTTCCTTAAAATCAGATTCTGGAGATGTTGTTTATACTTGGGATGGCATGAACTCTATTGTTGTTGATTACTTTTCCAATATTTTTGTCGCTATTCCTCTTGACTCAGCTTCACAACAAAATGTTCTTCAAGCAATCCCTTCTCTTATCACTTCTGAGGAGAACTCTATTTTTACTGCTCCTGTTACTATCAATGAGCTTCAACAAGTAGTTTTTAAATGCAAAAAGAGAAAACCCCGGTGTCCCGATGGTTTTCCTATTGAGTTCTACCAAGAGTTCTGGGATATCCTTCATGTTGATTTATTAGAGGTGGTGGAAGAAGCCAGGAAATCCAAAGAAATTTTGAAGGTTATCAATAAAACTTATATTACTCTTGTTCCAAAAGCTCAAGAGGTTGATCATATCTCAGCTTTTAGACCTATTGCTTTATGTAATGTTCTTCTCAAAATTATTACTAAAATCATGGCAGAAAGGTTGAAGCCTCTTTTGCATAAGATTATTTCCCAGAGCAAGGGGGATATGTGGAAGGACGTCAAATAGTAGATGAGATAGTTCTTGCTCAGGAAGCCATCCATTCCATGGATATGCAAAATTCTCCTTCTATGTTCATCCGGTTAGACTTATCCAAAGCTTATGACAGAGTGGATTGGCACTTCCTTATCAAAGTTTTGAGGCAATTTGGTTTCTCTAAGGATTGGATGGATTGGATTATGGGATGTATCTCTTCAGTTTCCTACTTAGTTCTTATCAATGGCAGGCCTTCTCAGTCTTTCCTAGCTTCCAGAGGTATTAGGCAAGGTGACCCGCTATCCCCTTATTTATTCATCATTCTTGCTGAATGCTTGGGTAGGACTATAACCAAAAAGAGGGAAAACAAAACCCTTGAGGGAGTTACCATTGCTCATGGAGCTAGACCTATCTCTCATCTTCAATTTGTGGATGACTCTACCCTTTTAGGTAAAGCTATAGTTAAGGAAGCTTCTAATATTAAGCAAATCATTAGCTATTTTTCTAAGGCTATCAAGCAGCTTGATCAATGAAGACAAATCTAAAGTTATTTTCTTTCACTGCTCTGCTAGACAGGAATCCATGGTCTTGGATAAATTAAGATATAAGAAGACCTCTCTTCCAATCACTTATTTAGGTATTCCCATAAATATTCAAAGGCAGAAAAATAAAGATTGGAATTGGTTGTTGGACAAAGTCAAGAAGAAAATTGGAAAGTGGACCAACAAGTGGCTTTCTTCTGGGGGTAGAATCACCTTGGTAAAATCAGTCCTTCAAGCTATTCCTATTTATGTTTCTTCCATTTTGAATATCCCAAAGGCTGTTCTTCGAGAATTGGATCAAATCAGTCATCGTTTCCTTTGGAGTGGTACTAAGGAGAAAAGAAAATGGGCCTTGGTGAAATGGGATACTTTATGTCTTCCTAAGAGTGAAGGGGGGTTAGGATTTCGGTCTTCAATTAATAACAACAAAGCTTTAGCTGCTAAATTATATTGGAGGATGTTGCATAACCCCAATGCTCTTTGGGCCAATAATCTCCATGCTAAATATGCTGAGAACAAAAGTCCCTGAAGACCTTGTTCGCTATCAACTTCCTACCAAAGGTTATCCCATTTTAGCAGCTCTTAAGACTCGGTGAGGATTTGATAAAGAAAAATTATTTTGGATCATTCATAATGGTCAACATGCAAATTTTTGGACAGATTCTTGGGATGGTCACAAGCCTTTGATAACCTCAGTTCCCGATTGGAGGCCTTGGATGGAGGAGCTTCACCGAGCTAATTGGATAAAGGTGGCTAATTACTATCGGTACCATATCGGTAATTCAAAGGTTGGTAGATATTGGATCCCTATTGAGGACTGGCCTATTCAAATCCCATAAAGGCAAAGACAAGATATCCAAGGCATCCTTCATATGAGATCCCTCTCTTGGTCCCATGAAAAAGATTGTTTTGGATGGAACAACACTACTAAGGGTGAGTATTCAGTTGCTCAAGGTTATTTGACCTTATGCCATAATAATCCCAACCATTCTTCTGACATATTTTCTCAATTGTGGGCTCAAAAGCTCTGGCCTAAGGTGAGGTTCTTTAATTGGCTTTTATTGCATCGTAGGGTGCTTACTGGTGAGCAACTTATGAAGCGTGGTTTTCATGGCCCTTTTAGATGTGAAATGTGTGAAGAGAATGTAGAAAATATCAACCATATTTTTATTGAGTGTACTTTAGCCTCTCAGCTATGGAGGAGAATGGCAACTTTACTTGGCTTACAAGTGGTCCAATTTTTTCACTTTTGAACAACTTTGGAGGGATTGGCCTAATCAAGAGGGTGTTGATCATTTTATTAGGCAGTTAGTTTGGATGGGTTCTACCATTCTTCTTTGGAATATTTGGAATGAAAGGAACAACCAAATTTTTAATCAAGATAGGAAGGATATTCACTATATTTGGCAAAAGACCATAGCCAACTTAGTTGAATCAGTCCATCAACTCCTTAATCACCCCCAAAACTCCCACCAAAGATGGGATCAAGTGATGCAAATATTGAAGATTAAACCTTCTAAGGGCAACCAACTTAAAGGGAATGTGAGTATTAGTAAGATGGATAGGACTAGAAATTGGCAACCTCCTCCTAAGGATTTTGGAAAAGTCAATACCGATGGAGCCTCTAGAGGGAACCCTGGAAAAGCCAAGGTGGGAGGAATTGGTAGACTTTCGGATGGCTCCCTGGTTTTTACTTTTGCTGAGAATTTGGGTATTCTTTCCAATAACCTTGCTGAGGGGTATGGTATCCTTAGAGGCCTTCAAGAGGCTACTAAGGTTGGATGGGAAAAGGTGTTAGTTGAGTCTGACTCTCAACTTATGATTAATCTCTTGAAGACTCCTTCTAAGAATCATAAGGTGGATTGGAGAATAAAAATGGGATTTTTGAAAGTTGATTACAATCATGTGGTCAGAGATCAAAACAAGAGTGCTGATGCTTTAGCTAATTGGGCTTTGGACAAAGGTGATCTTACTTGTTATGGCCACCCTCCTATATGGTGGGCTTCTCAAATTAGGGAAGCTCTTCTTTCTATCATTTCTTTGGATGGCTCCAGTTTTCAAGGTACCTAGTTTCTTCTTGTTTTTTTTTTGTTTCTCTTTGGTTCATTCAGTTTTTTTAGTTCCCTAGCTCATTCTATTCTTTATTTTGTTTCCTCCGTTGATTCTTGCATTAATAGTCTTCTGGTCTAGATAGGTCATTGTTTTGTTCATTTTTTTTCTTTTTCTTCTTTGTTTTTTTGTTTAGTTTTTTAAGGTGGGTGGGTTCTTTTGTTTTGTTTTGTTTTTGTGTTCTTTGTGTTGTTTTTTGTTGTTCTTGTGTTTTTGTTGTTTTGTTTTTTTTTATGTTTTTTGTTATTGTTCTTGTGTTTTTTTCGTTCTTGTTCTTGGGTTTCTCTTTGTTTGTGTTATTTCATTTTTTTTATGTGAGTGTTTTCTATGTTTTTTGTTTTTGTTTATTGTTTGTTGTTGGTTGTTTTTATTTTTATTTTATTTATTTTATTTTTTAGGTTTTGGTTGTGTTTATTTTTCATGTTTTTTTGGGTTATGTCTTTGTAGTGTTCTGTTGTTTTTGTCTTGTTTGTGTTTTGTTATGTGGTTCTTGTGTTTTTCTATGTGGTTTGTGTTGTGGTTTCTTTTATCTTATTGTGCGTGTTTGGTTGTGCTTTTGGTTTTGACACACTCAAGGAGCATGTTTTTTATTTTATTTTATTATTTTTGTTGTTATTTACTTTTTTTAATTTGGTTTTGTGTGTTTGTTTGCTCCTTGAGTATGTCAAAGGTGGTAGGCCAGGTCCGAGTCCCGGGCATTTTTGGCGGAATGGATACCCCTGCCTCCTTGGGTCTTACCCGAAAGTGGCATCCCTTTTGGGATGTTTTCCACAAATAAAAAAAAAAATTAGGCAACAAATAATTTAAGGAATTGTGGTGTTGATATTTTTCTTGGTGAAATTAAAATTTTAAAAGATAATCTTAATGGAAATGATGTCAAGGAGCTAGTTGTGGAAAAATATCACTTCCAGGAAGATGAAGAATATATTTAATAGAAGAGAAAATAAAAAATATATTTAATAAAATATTTTGGATGTGGTTTAACTAACCTAACATAAAATATAATGTGTTGGTGAAACTAAAATTTTTAAAAGATAATATTAATGGAAATGATGTCAAGGAGCTAGTTGTGGAAAAATAGCACTTCCAAAAAGATGAAGAATATATTTAATAGAAGAGAAAATGAAAAATATCTTTAATAAAAGAGTTTGGATGTGGTTTAACTAACCTAACATAAAATATAATATTTTGGCATTTTTATGGGAGTGGCCCCCAATAGAAGTTCCATATAACTTATAAAGAAACAACATATATAATAATGAAAATTTAATCACTTAGGATCAATTTTCGAGAAAATATGGAGGATCGAGCATGTGAAAATATAGCAATGACAACAGAAGGGAGGATAGTGAAAGTAATGGAGCATTGAAGGAAAAAAACATTAGGAGTAGATGAAAATTGGAAATCCAATAAGGGCGAGCTCGAAAAAGCCAACAAAGGCAATTTGAACCACACTAGCAAGAGCAATAACATTCAGGGTGAGAACAGGGGCCTAGCAAGTATCTTGAATAAGGAAAGGCCGGTCCACAATAAAGAGAACAAAGCCTTTCCCACTCAGACCCCCTAGACCAGCTGGGATGATATCTGTGCAGACCAACCAGAGGATCCAGGACCATCAATCGTGTCCACCACAGGGTCCTGATACTAGAGGTCCAAATTTATCCCCAAACCTTAGGCCCTTAAGCCCCTTGAGTGAGAAGAGAGAGTCTCAGGAGCAGTGTATGAACTGGAAAAATCCTCTCGATCCTTTGCATACATAGTGAACCCTAAACCTAGTCCATCGACATGGCCCTGAACCGAGTTGCTCCCTTCCAATGGCAACCTCGAAATCCCCTGTGAAATCATGTATAATATGCTTGTACGAAACTCAAACTCATTGGTTGGAAAATTCCTTGGGTCACGTCTTGACATAGAATCTATTCGTAACTAGACCAATGCCTCCTAATGCCCATTCGAATCTTTGGAGTTGATTTTCCTAACCAAAGAGTTTTTTCTAATCCAGTTGAGAAACCCTGCAGACTCTCAAATGGATTAGCACTAGCGAGCCTTGGTTTTTCGATGTAGAGACCTCTTCCTTTGTAAGTGGGGGGTATATTTCATCCTGGTGACCTAGAGCATCAAATTTACTCCAATATAGATCTGCCTACCTGGCCTTCCAATCCAATTTTGGTATGAGGACATTCTCAGTAGCATAGCAGGAAGCATTGGTGAACTGATCTACTTCAACCTTCTAACACACTTTGGGACATGAATGACCTAAGATCGCATGTGTGTCAATGTCAATCTAGATGTAGATCTCCCATCCTCGATCAACCTTATCTCCAAGGTTTGTACATTTACTCAATCTATTCAATATGAAAATAGACCCATATTTTGCAGTTTATGTTGTATTCAAGACCACCTCAATTCCTAGTGCTCGTCTAAACCCCCTAAAACCTCTTATCAAAGGAATTGATGACATTTCAAAACTAGTCACTCCTAGCACCCTGACCCCACCCCAGTTCCTTTTGGATCCCCATCGAGGACTCCCCATCGATAGAAGGGCCCATTGGAACTCTCCCAGTCAGAACCTTCACCCTTATGCAGCCCATATGTCCTAGTGTCAAATAACTTCTCTCCCTGTTACTTGATGATCCTCCCTATGATCTTGATAAACCATGTTTCAAAGACCCCATGCACCCCCATCCCTCCACCTCCACCCTCAAATATCATCATCCTCATCCAACCCCCCCTCCTCGATCGTCCGCCCCCTAGTCCCACCTCCACCTCCCTAAAAAACTATGGCAGATGTGGGCTCCATTAAGAAGAGGGGTTGTCCCTCAATTCAGGACATCATGAACATGGAAGCCATAGATGAGGTCATGAATGAGATCCAAATCACTCTTAGAGGGTCCTTTCAGCTTTTGGAGACCCAATATTAGCTTAGAAATGATCTTCCCTCCATCGAGGAGAGGGAAGCACACATCATCAAGAATTACCAAATGCAGATCCTCTCATGGAATGTGAGAGGCCTCAATGGATGAAACAAGCAACACCTAGTTAAGTCCATGAGGAAAGAACACAGACCCACCATTCTTCTTCTCCAAGAAATAAAGCTTGATTCTCAAGATGTTTCTTCTATATCAAACTACATTTGGAAGGACTCTACCTCCTGCTTCAATCCAATCAATGGAGCTTCATGAGGCCTTTTGTGCTTATGGAACCCAACCAAGGTGGATGGGTAAGTTTTGACAACAGTTGAGAGCTACATCAACATCTTGTTCTTCAACAAGAACAACCGATTCTGATGGATCCTATCAAATGTGTATGCTCCAAATTATCCTTCCCAGAGGAGCTCACTTTGGAATTCTCTCATTCAGCTAAGAGATGTGTTCTCTATAGAAGCCTGGATGGTGGTTGAGGATTTTAATTCCCTCATTTTTCCCTTTGATAAGAGGGGAGGGACTTCAATAACTAAGAGATTATACGAGTGCTTTGCAAGCTTCGTCAAAAATGAACTGATGGACATCAATCTCAGAGGGTTAAAGTTTACCTGAACCAATAGGTAGAAAGGGTGACCAAATGATCCAGATGTGCCTTGATCATGTCCTCATTTTCACAAATTCCATCCCAATGTTTGGTGATGCAACCATGCGTTCTCTCCCCAGGATTGGCTCTGACCACAATCCCCTCTTACTAGATTGTCATCCGCTTACCTCTTCCTTCAAATATCCCTTCAGATTTGAAGCAATGTGGCTCCATGACCCAAACATCAGATCTCTAATTACCCAAATTATGGGCTTGACATTTCCTTAGATCCAAAATCTCCTAGGTTAGAAATAAAATTCAACATGTAAAATACAATCTAAAAATGTGGAATAAAGAGGTGTTCGACAACATTTTCTATAAAAGTAGTAAATTTAATCCTAGCTCCAGGATATTGAAATCACATTTCAAAATAGTGATCCAGATCCTACCCTTCAAGACACAGAAAGAACCCTCCTCTCTGACTATCACAAAATTCTCAGAAGTGAGGAAGTCTTCTGGAAATAAAAGTCCAGGGTAACATGGCTCAAAGAAGGTAATTTAAACACTAAGTTTTTCTATGCTACAATAGTAAGACACAGGGGAAGCAACAAGATTAGGTAGTTAGTTTAGTAGGATGGACAGGTTGTATCTGACATCCAAGAAATCAAAGCAAAGGTAATTCTCTTTTTTTGAAGAGCTTCTCGGTCCCTCTCCAAGCTATGACAACCATAAATCTCAGGGTCTCCTCCAAAAAATCCCAAAGTAAGTCACTGATGATCATAATCAAATTATTTTTCAAACCCTTTCTGTTGATGAAACTAGGAATACGTTTTTTCTATGAAAGGGGGGAAAGATCCAATCCCGAATGGATTCCCCCCATTTTCTTCCAGTACTTCTGGGACATTCTAGGCCTGGATGTGGTTTTGACCATCCAAAAAATGCATAAAGATAGGGTAATCCCAAGAGACATAAACTCCACCTTCCTAGATCTCATCCCCAAAGTTAGCCAAGCTAGCTCCCTCTTTAACTTCTACCCCATCAACCTGGGTAATGTTCTATACAATATTCTCACCAAAGCCCTGGCCACCAAGCTCAAGATCATACTCCCTAGCATCATTTACCCTAACAAAGGTAGCTCTGTCTATGATATGCAAATAAATGACAACATTATCACCATACATGAGATCATCCATTCCATATCCTCGAGCTTCCTCCTGAAGATCGACATGAACAAAGCCTTCGACAGGGTCTCTTAGGATTTCCTATTGCTAGTACTTCAAAGATTTGGCTTTCACCTGGGGTGGATCGACTTGATCAAAGCTTGCATTTCCTTGACAAACTTATCTATCTTGGTCAATGGGTCCCTAATAGGTTACTTCAATAATTTCAAAGGCCTCAAGAAAGGAGACCCCATTTCCCCCTTCCTCTTCATCATTGTTGTGGAAGCTCTTTGGAGGACTCTCACCAAGGCTTGCCTCGAAGGGTCCATATCTAAAATTAAACTTGCTTCCTACATCTAGGAGATGTCCCATCATCAGTTCATCGATGATACTATCATGGCTACTCGGGCCTTGGTCCCCCAATCTCAGCGCATCAAATCCATCCTCCTGTTCTTTGAGGCTGTGGTAGGCCAGAAGGTAAATTTTAACAAAAGTAAGATCTACTTTTCAGCACTCCATAAAGACACCAAGCTCGCATTGCTACCATCCTTGGACGCTCCATCGACACCCTCCCTACCTCTTACCTCAGATCCCATTTCTTTGGAGGTCAATCTAGGAAATCCCTTTGGAATCCCGTCATTAAGCTCATCCAGAAGAAGTTGGCTACTGGAAGGGTAGCCTCCTCAGTCAATTAGGAAAAACCACCCTGGTCAAAGCCACCCTTTAGAGCGTTCCCATTTTTTTTGTATCTATTTTCCTTATCCCTGTTGAAGTCGAAAATCACATTGGTCAAATCCAAAGGAACTTTCTCTAGTCAGGAGCAAAAAATAAGCATCAGATTCATCTAGTGTCCTAGAAATAGATTTTCTCTAGGAAGGAGTATGGTGGCATTGGACTCCAAAAATTTTGTAATATGAACCTGGCACTCATCGCAAAACAAGACTAGAGAATCCTCACCAACGAAAACAACCTATGGATCTCCATAATTAAGGCAAAATATCTATGGCATAACCAAAATGTTTTGGATGATCCCAACCCCATTCAAGGACCTACAACTTGGGAATCTATTCTCAGGACTATGCATATCCTTCAAAAGGGTATCATATGGAAGCTCAAAAATGGTGCTAGGATTAGCTTCTGAGCGATGTATGGTTGGGCAACTGACCACTTTAGGATAGGGAGGATTTGGTATACCTGAGACCAATGATAGACACTCTGTTCGGGTATAAGGTTAGTAATTTCTTCCACTCGGAGAGCCTCTCTTGGAAGATTTTGCCATATATTTACCTCTCAAAAGAGCATAAGCTAGCCTCTCTCACCCTCTCTGATATTCTTCACCTTTGCGTCATCCCCTCTTCTCTGGTTGAAGATTCTATCCTTATGGCTCCATCATCCTCTGGTGTCTTCTTGATCAATTCAGCCTACGCCCTCTCCAAGAACCCTAGCCTTCGTTTATTACCATCCAAGATTATATGGAAGCCCCATATGATTCCTAAAGTTAAATTTTTCCAGTGACTGTCCATTTAGGATAAGATCCTAACTTTCCCTAACCTCTAATGCGGTGACCTGTCTCTCCCTAACCACTATTACCTGTGCCTCTTAGATGGTGAGTCTACCCAGTATATTTTCACTTCCTCTCCCTTTTCCCAATCCATCCTCTCCTCCCTACTCTCCTCTATTGGTATCTCCTAGGCCTCGCCCTTTTGGCTTAGTGATATTTGTATCTAGTGGCCAAATCCGTTTAGAGGGCACCGCATAAAGACATTTTGGTCCTTTTGCCTCCCTAATTTCCTGTGGGAGATCTAACGAGAGTGCAATACTCATGCCTTCAAGGATTTGTCCCATAAGTATAACCATGTCCTCAACATGATCCTTTACGCTACTACCAAAAACATGATGGTCATCCAAGGGAAAGGTGACCCTGAGCCTCATTTTGAATTCCTCTTGGCTTCCAGTCTCGACAACCTAGAATGCATCCACAAGAAATATCCCACCAAGGTCGATCGCTCCTTGGTCAGATGGTCTCCTCCCCCTCTTGGCTTCCTCAAACTAAATTTTTATGGGGTAGCCAAAGGAAACCCAAGCACAGTAGGTTCAAGAGGCATCATCTAGGATCACAAGGGCAACATCATTATGGCCAATGAAAAGAACCTCAAATTCTACTCCAACCACTTTGCTGAGGCTAGAGCTCTTTATTAAGGAGTTATCCTCATCCACAGTTTGAAAGTTCCCAACATCGTTGTGGAAGGTGACTCCAGGAATGTAATCACCAGTATCTCTTCTGGATCCTCAACCACCTTGTGGAACACCTCTAGTAAGATCACTGAGGCCACTCATCTCTTATGCTCCTTCTCATGCACAAGGGTGACCCACACCTACAGGGAGGGGAATCGAGTGGCTGACCAGTTAGCCAACATTAAGATTTTATATTTCAGACTCAGGGTTTGGAGGGACTCCTTCCCCCAAGAAATCATCGATTCCAGTATTTCTGAATTCACCAATCAGTAAGGTGATGTGGACTAGGGTAATAAACCTTGGGTGTCAAGCCCACATCCACTTAAGTAGGTTGAATATTCAGTTCAGAGCCAACATGGCATATTTCCACCATGGCAATTTTAGATTTACCTTCGATCACACCTAAAGTGTGAATCTTTGTCGCATCACCCTTCACTAAGTAGATCTTCATAATATTTGCCATCATAATTTAAACTAGTTGTCAGGCCGAGGTTGGAGGAATTTCCATAATATTGGGTTCACATGGAATCAGGAGAATTTCAGCATCAACAAATTTTACCTTGGAAATAACACCACCTTTCTTTTTGGCATCAAAAAATGTGCCCGTCCATTGGGAATGTTTGCCTCCTATGCTAGTGTCCTCGATTGGGTCAGCATAGCAGTCCCTAAGTCCTATAGGTATTTCACCCACTCCATCATTATCAACTATTTATTGCTGACTCATCATGACATCTACAATGATTTTTTGGTAAGGTGCACTGCTAGCTTCAGATTGTGTTGGTGGATTCAACTTGTCATCCCCGTGGTGGTTGGCATTGTCACCTTCGTCATGTGTATCCACTTTGTTTGCCTATCCACCATGGATAAGCATCCCAATCATCATGACCTGTTCCCATATTCCCTCCTCATTGATACTACTACCACCTCCACTCCCCTCCACTTGGTCCTCCCCATTGGTTGGCATGATTTTTCCCCCATGTCCCTTGATTTTTTCTTGATATGGATTATTTGGAGCACAAGTCATCTTGGGTGGGGAACTCTTCTAGAGAGCTACCTTGGCTTTATTTTCACCTCTGCCACCCCTCATTATAATTTTTGCCACCTCCCTGTTGTTTGTTGCTCTTGTCATCGTTGCACCCTTGCCATGGTTAAAATCGAATCTGCGTCTCTTCAACTAACTCCTTTGTTTGAAGATGTTTTCAAGGATCATGGCTTCCTTAGTTTCTTGCAACTATTCAACAGGACTATGCCAGACCTTTCCATGGACTTTGTTCATTCATGGAATGGGGCGCATGTTATTGTTCGTGGTATGGGATTCACAGTTATGACGAACCTCTTGGCGGAAGTAATTGGCCTCCCCAACGATAGGAAAATCATTAATCGAGAGAGACACTTCCTCCAAGGCAAATTGACCCTATTCAGGAACAAAGGAGAGTCCCTCGATAAATAAAAAGGTAGCATAGTCAGATAGACACTGCCAAAACTATGGGACACAGTGATGATAACAGTGTTGCAATACTTTACACTCGATAATCCGAACACAATTTTGTGGAGTTTTCATCTTGTGTTCTTGAACCACCTCAAAGGGAAGAAATAAATTAATATTCTAGAATCCATGTTCTATTCAGTGGAGAGATTTATGCTCAATTTTAAGAGAGGTGTTTCCTCATCCCTCCTCTAGCAAGGCCTTCACCATGTGTTGTTCAGGTTCGTAGTGGTAGAGTAGAAGCGGTGAGCGACAGTGCCTGCCAGACTAGCCATCATTACCAGAGGACCGACCAACACTAGAGATGAAGTTGGGGGTAATGCCCTAATTTCTCCCCTCCTAATTGCATCCTGGGACCTAAAACTAGGGTGGAAGAGGCTTTGGGGTCTCAAAGATATGAACCCCACCAGTATTCCATCTGTGCTAAGGTAGGTAGTAGAAATTGGAAGGCCCCACTCATCATTGACGATGTCCCGAATGACTCCCTCTTGTTACAGGCTAGGAAAAACAAACCAACCAGCAAATTGCTCCAAAATGAAGGGACCTCTACACAGGCTCCCCTCCTAGCCTCTCGCGTGACAAAATTCCTTAATTTCTTTGATTGTGGGCACATTTAGGAGATTCAGGACCTCCTCAAGACTCTAGGTCAGATGGCCAAGACCATCTCTTACCTCCTGATTTAGGCGGATTTCCTCCTTGAAGAGTACAAGGAACAGTTCAAAATCCTTGAGGAGTTCAAGAGCCTGGTCGGGGAGAACCCTACAGGTAATATCCTGGATCCAAATGCCTGATTGTAACCTACTGGTGGGTTCTCGATTGTGGGGGTCCCCCACTGATAATCCTTTGCTATTATCTCTATGTTATTTTTTTTTTGTGGTTTACCCCTATGTGGGTTGTTTTTTTTGTCAAACCTGCCCCTGCAAGGGCTGTTTTGGCAGTTTGTGGTTGCCCCTATGTGGGCCCTTTTTTTCTGCATCAGTAGTTTCTCTAGGTTAGTGGTAGGGATGCTGACCTCTTGGCGGATAGTCTCTTCGGAGCTTTTGTTATTTTTTTGAACATTGTAAAAGGTTACATGACCCTTTCAAAACCCTTTTTCACCAATAAAAAAAGACATTTAATCACTTATTACCTAAGATCCTTTAAATTGTTATTAATTTTCTATAAAAAAATTCTTATTGTTTTCAATAACTAAAATAAATATTATAAAATAAAGATAAATTCAAATATGTGGTTATTATTTATGCGTTGACATTCATGATTATATTTGATGGACATCATATTATTGATTTAATCTCTCTTTAAATATATAAAATAATTTTCAATAATAATTTTAACTTATATAAAAAGTATATCACATTCTTCATTTTTAAATTTTTAAAATTATCTAATAAATACATCCAAAGTTCCATCATTCTTCAAAAAATATATATATTTTTGATTTGGTGGAAGAAGGGGTTTTGAAAGAATCCTCAAACCTTTTACTCTTAAAATGGTTTTTTTCTCACTTTTCAAAAACAATTTTAAATCATATAAAAAAGCCTTAATATTTTCATTCTTCATAATTAATTTTTTTTTGTATTTATCTAATAAAAACATCCATGAAGAGTCTAGACTTGTTTCTTTACTAGAATTATTCTAGTATTAAGACACCATTAAAGAAACCATAGCTAATTTAATGAGCCATCCGTACTTCCATAACAATTCTAAATAGTTCATATCTTTAAAACAAAATATAATACTCAATAAATATTAACTCGATTATATTTTTATTTTATTTATACACAGAATTTTTTTTATTATATCATATAATAATTAATATTATTAATTTAATATTTTTATACTAGAGGAATCCAATTTTATATGCCTCTTCATGGGTAATTAAAGAATTCGATGAAGCAGTTGATTCATTCTCATTGATTTCAATATAAGGAATTACAAAGTAGTTGATTAACCGATAAGTTGGTTAATCAACGAAATTGGAGATTGCCTACGAGCAATATTTTTGACAATAATGAAATACAATATATGCCATGCCATATGCTAACATCCCCCCTTATTACATTATTGGCAAATTCCAATTGTATCTCGAAATTTTTCATATTTGATACGTCCAAGTGCTTTGGTAAAGATATCTGCAACTTGCGCATTAGTAGAAATGTATTGAAGTTGTATATGGTGCTTTGGAACTTCATCTCGAATAAAATGACATCTGGTATCAACATGTTTGGTACGTTCATGAAAAATTGGATTTTTGACAAGATTCAAAACACCTTGATTGTCGCAAAACAAATGAAGTGGAAGATTCTTTGGAAGGCCCATGTTTGTAAGAATGCGACTTAACCACATTATCTCGCAGACTGCTTCACTGGCTGCACGATATTCTGCTTCTATTGAAGATAGAGCAACCACATGTTTCTTACTGTGCCATGAGATTGGTCAAGACCCGAGATGAAAAACATATCCGAAGTGGATTTACGATCATCAAGAGATCCAAAGATAATCCGAGTCTGTCTATCCAAGTAAGAAAAAATTATTATTCTTTCTATATTCCAGACCATAATTTGTACTACCACGAACATAATGAAGAACTCTTTTTGCTGCTTTCCAGTGACTCATCTTAGGCTCTTGCATGAATCTTGAAAGATATCCCACAAAAAAACTGAGATCTGGCCTAGTATTTGTCAGATATAGGTGACTCCCAATCAACTGGCGATAGCGAGTTCCATCTACCTGAGGTGACTCATCATATCGAGATAACTTAAGTCCTTGCTCCATTGGAGTTGCTTTGGACTTACAATTAGTCATTCGATATTTTTCTACTAAAGTCTTGGCATATTTCTTTTGTGTTACTCGAATATGAAATTGTTATTGAGTAAATTCTAAACCAAGACAATAGTGTAGAAGTCCTAGATCTGTCATTTCAAATGATTGCTTCAAGTCATTTTTCACTAAGCCAATCATACTTTCTGAGCTTCTTGTGATGATCAGATCGTCTACGTAAAGTACAAGGATCACTATATCAGAACCATTTCTCTTGATATAGAGATTTGCATTTGAAGGACTTCTTTCGAATCCATGTTGCACAAGGTGACTGTCTATCTTGATATACCAAGCTCGAGGAGCTTGTTTTAGCCCATACAAGGATTTAATCAATTTGCATACTTTTTGTTCTTTCCCCTTTTTCACAAATCCTTCTGGTTGAGTCATATATATTTTTTCTTGTAAGTCACCATTAAAGAAGGCACTTTTAACATCCATCTAATGTAATTTCCACCCAAACTGAGCTCCCATGGCACAAAGTAGACGAATGGTAGTCATTTTTGCAGTAGGGGCAAAAGTCTCTTCATAATCTATGCCTTCTTTCTGAGCATATCCCTTTGCAACAAGATAGGCTTTATGCTTATCAATAGACCCATCTGCCTTATACTTCACTTTGAACACCCATTTGTAGCATATGGGTTTCTTCCCTTTTGGAAAATCGACTAACTTCCAAGTATTATTTTTAAGGAGAGATTGATGTTCTACATCCATGGCCTCTTTCCACTGTGGTTCATCAAGTGCAGATTGAACCGTTGTGGGTTCGTTTGTATTCAATGTAGACATATAATTTTTTTCTCCATCCTTATCTTCCTCTCTATCATTTTCTGTACCCACTGACAAATCATCAAAGTGTTGACAAAGGTCATCAACCTTTGAAGTAGATTCTTCTTCTTTCATCTGTTGAGTCATATTGCGAGTACATGGCCTATCAAGTGATAGATCTGGAAGGGATTTCAGCTTAGCATCTCTCAAAGTGCTAGTATACCATTTTGGAACTTTCGATTTTTGCTGTGGAAGTTGAACCTCCTTCTTAGGCTCTTCTTCATCTAGGTATACAGTTGTGGATGAGTCTTTTGATGTGAGAGCTTCATCAAATATAACATCTCTACTTACATGTGTCTTCTTGGTCTCAGGATCAATCAATCGATAACCTTTTGAGTACTCATCATAGCCAAGAAAGATACACCGCAAGGTTTTCTCATCCAGCTTTCTCCTTTTTTGTTTTGGAATGTGCATGAATGCTTTACATCCAAACACCTTTAGATGAGCAATGGAAGGTTTCCTACCACTCCATGCTCCTTGTGGAGTCTTCCCTTGTAGAGCTCTAGTGGGTGCTCTATTTAGGAGATATGATGTTGTATTTGCTGCTTCTGCCCAATATTGATCCTCAAGATGTGCTCCTTTTAGCATACATTGATCCATTTCCATAATGGAATGATTTCTTCTTTCTGCAACTCCATTCTGCTGAGGTGTATAGGCTGTAGTCAGTTGTCTTTTGATCCCATGTTTCTTAAGAAATTTTGAAAAAAACATAGAGAACCTTTTCAATTTGAAAATTACCATCAGGAAGAGACACAGAAATATCCCCTTCTCCTTTTACTTGATATACCTAATTGTCAGCAATTGTGACTGGATTACCCTCTTTTTCCACAAATGTATCAAACCAGGATTTATCCCCAGTCATGTGTTTGCTAGCTCCTGAATCAATATACCATACTGCATCTATCTGGGAAGACGAAGTATGAGTCATGAGCACCTTGTGTGCTCATTCAAAGTCAGAGTCTGAATCGGACTCAGGAGAATGTGAGTCTGAGTTGGATTCAACGATAAGCAACATGGCCTTTAGATTGCTTATGCTTATGGTATTTTTTCTTGTGCTTGCCCTTCTTTTGGGAACCTCTTTCATTTGGATGCTTGTTTCTGAACAAACATCTGTTGGTGTCATGGTTATTCATGTCACAAATTTTGCAATATTTTGTATCTTTTTGCTGAGATTGCTTCCCTTTTCCTTTGGAAGAAGTACCTCCTTTTATAAACTAGCCTTGTTGTTTACCACTTTGTTGTGTGGAAAGAGCATTATATAGCATGTCATCTTTTTGGACCTGAGTTGCCTCCTCAGTCTAAAGCAAGTTTACCAGTTCCACAAATGAGACTTGTCTACCAGAAACATTGAGAGAGGTGATCAACATCTTGTAGGAACTTGGTAATGCTCTCAA
The DNA here is from genome assembly GCA_028583015.1 of Wollemia nobilis. Taxonomy (NCBI): domain Eukaryota; kingdom Viridiplantae; phylum Streptophyta; class Pinopsida; order Araucariales; family Araucariaceae; genus Wollemia; species Wollemia nobilis. The sequence goes on from JAQPPZ010017109.1 coordinate 4,121,612, forward strand.
GATAATAGAATTCAAGACATCATCATCCACAGGTTTTCCCATAGCATTCAATTTTGCTTTCAAATATGCCACTCTACATAGGAATATGTCAACTATTTCTCCAAAACTCATACTGAGATTATGTAGTTGAGTTTGAAGATGAAGAATAGTGGATTGAATCTTCCCTTCATATACTGTGAGCCAAGCATCCCAGGCTATCTTACTAGTTTTTGCATCACAAATATGAGGCTGCACCTCATATGTGGTAGCAAGTAAGATAAATACAAGACTCTTCTAGTCTTTCTTATCCCAATCATCTTGATCTGTTCCTGTTGATGAACGATGTTTTACAGTGCCAGTCACTACATCCCATAAATCTTCCAACTGAAGTATGGCTTTCATCTTTGTCTTCCATGGAACAAAGTTAGGACCTTTCAACAATTGAGAATTTGAGAGATACTTATGAATTGTGGCCATTATGAAGGTTCCTTATATCACCAATTGGTCTCCCTTTCTTTATACCTGCCAGATCGTTATATTGTAATCATTCAATATACACCCGCCCTTACATGAGGGAAACTATAGGTATATAGGAACAGTATACTACTCAATATGTACTCGCCCTTACAAGAGGGAGACTATAAGTACATATGAGAAGCACAATATAGTGAACATAAGCGATACTGAAAGGGCATCATGTTGTTGATGACACCTACCATAGAAAGTTTTATTCTGCATGCGTGGGGCGTAACTTCCCCTAAACACTTTGGAAAAAAGAGCTTTCGTCAGGATTTACGCCTAACAACAATCACGATGTGGGTATGAAATGAGAAATAAAAAAACTGGTTTGCCTTATTTCTCCCCGACGATTTATAGAGAACAAGCTCAGACGTCGTTGTTGCAGCTATATTAGGCAGCAAATACAGTAGTCCAAAGCACAGCAACATTACCTGTAAGTGTGGACCAGAGGTATCTCAAATACCGAATGTTGCTGTGCAATAAATTGCACAAATAGGGTATAAATTTGGGGTCTTATATTTTGTTTTTAATTTATGATTGTGAATGCAAGAAAACAAAATAGTTAAATGCAAAAAAAACAATCATAAATGCCCACAAATTTATAGCTCCTATTATGAATCTAGTAATTATTCTGCCAAATTGTTTGATTTCCCCCCTTTATCTGACAATTTTGCAAATGAATCATGTGAAATCTGCCCCCCTTCAACTTGCCAAATTAGACAAAAAATGGGAAATGAATACCTGAAAAGAAAATTGAGCCCTCAAGGCATCAATTTGGCTGCTGTGGGGGTGCGCCATCAACTGGCAGCGTTCTGCGTTAAAAAAATGCGCTGCAGGTGTCAACAGTGTCAGGCGGGCATCAACAGTGCCGGGTGGGTGTCAACAGCGCTGGGCAGGGTGTCAATGGCGCCATGTGGGCGTCAACAGTGCCAAGTAGGCATAAAAAAACTAGTGCGGGCATCAAACAAAAGAAAATGCCGTCACATAACCCTCGAAGAGATTTGAACCCACGATCTGCCACCAAACAACGTCCGCACTTGCCACGGGAGCCAGACGGCCCGACGAAACAGAATAGACAACATCAAGTGATGAAGAGTGTTGCGGCCTGGGAAGGGAAAAAAAATAAAAAATCCCACATGGCCTGTGCGGCCACTGTGGGAGGTTTTATGTTTGGGGGAAAGCAGTTAAGCTTTCGATTGCCTTCGGGCAACCAACCCCACCCTTTTTGGCCTCTGCAACTACCGTCACCGTCTGCCTCACGCGCATGTGTGGTCAGTTTGCTACTATCTGGGTCGTCCTTCGTCCACCCGCTGTCTGGTCAGTTTGCTGTCTGGGTCGTCCTTTGTCCGCCTGCTATCTGGTCAATCGTCCGCCTGCTGTCCGCCTGCTGTCTGGTCAATCGTCTGCCTTCTATCTGCCTGCTGGTTAATCATCCACCTACGAAGATCGTCCTTCATTCACCTGTCATCTGTAGCTTTGATGCCATAAAGAATTCAACGAAGCAGTTGATTCATTCTCATTGATTTCAATATAAGGAATTACAAAGTAGTTGATTAACCGATAAGTTGGTTAATCAACGAAATTGGAGATTGCCTACGAGCAATATTTTTGACAATAATGAAATACAGTATATGCCATGCCATATGCTAACAGTAATATCGCTCCTTGTTGCCACTAAATAGTTCTTGCTTCTCACCTTTTGACTTCCCTCAGGCTCTTTGGTACACCTGGTCCAATTTCCAGGCTACTCCTACAAGGGTTTTAGAAAGATTGGATAGAACCATGATTTCTGAGTGTGGCAACTTTCAGTTCTCCTGTATTTTGCCTTCTTCACCGTATTTGCTGAGTTTTCCTGGTACTACACTGTCTGATCATTCATCTATTTTATTCTCGGTGGAAATTGTAAACTTTCAACCCATAGTGCATTCTTCGTAATTTTACCTGAATTTTTCTTTTTTGCATAGCTTTAGCATGAAAGCTCATATATACCATATTTGGAATTTGATTGCTAGACCTGATGGTATTTCTGGAAGGATTGAGTTGTGGAACACTACCATCCAATGAACCACTAAGGTGTTATATACTCTGGGTTTTGAAGTTGCAAAGCAGCAGAAACAGACTAATTATGCCTTGCAGAGTGAGCTATCCAAAACCTGTCTTAGGCTTTAAGCCTCTCCTTTCAGCTCTCTTGCTCAGTCCCAAGTTTCTTCCATTCGACATGAGCTAAAAAAGTTGATTTGTATGAACCCAAGGGTGCTCAATTACGTGCTTGAATACATTGACTCAAAGTGTAAGACAAAGTGACCAAATATTTTTTTCAACGCCTCAAACCTCCTGCCAAATATTCCCAGTTTCAAGCCATTCAATTTGATAGGCAGAGATTCACAAACCTTCTAGATATTGTCAAAGCCTTTGTTTCACATTATCAAGGTGTTTTTGATTCTCAACCCCTTGATGATTCTAGAAGGTAAGCTCTTGTTGATTGTACCATTATTGGTCCCAACAAGCTTTCGCCTAAGAAAATGATATTCTGTGACACTCCTATTTCTCTGGAAGATCTAAAAAATACCTTATCACTCATGGCCAATGATAAGGCACCTGGTATTGATGGCTTCCCATGTGAATTCTATAAAGAATTCTAGGATATGCTTGGTTCTGATCTCCACAAAGTGTATCTTGAAGCCCTACAATGTGGTTCACTGGGTTCCATTATTAACAAAGGCAATGTTAAATTTATTTCTAAGTTTGGAGACCCTGAGCTCATCACTAATTGGAAGCCGATCACCCTGCTTAATGTGAGCTATAATATTATTGCCAAAGACCTTGCGCTTAAGCTTATATCTCTCTTACCTTTGATTTTTAGACCTAAAAAATCTGGCTTTGTTCAAGGAAGATACATTATTGATAATGTTCTTGTTGTTTGGGAAGGTATGGAGTGGGAAAGGAATTTTGAACAAGATAATTTAGTCATTAAGATTGTCTTTGAGAAAGCCTATGATAAAATGGAGTGGTACTTCATCATTGCCATGCTTCAGGATCTAGGCTTTGCACCAGTGTTTGTGAGAACCGTTCTTATGTTATTTCAAGATGCTTCAATAATTCTTACTTTGAATAATAGTCAATCTTAGTCAAATTTTCTTGGTCACTTTGTAAGACAAGGGTGCCCTCTTTCTCCATCTCATTTTATTATTACTGCTGAGACTTTTGACTATTTGTTGGTCCATAAGGTGGATCAAGGATTAATCAAGGGTATTGCTCTTCCCAATTCTAATCGTCAGTTGGTCAATGGTAATTTTGCTAATGATTATTTTTTAATGCTTCGAGAAGATGAACAATCCATTTCCTCAACTATTAGTTGCTTAGAGGTGTTTTGTTTAGCCTCTGTTTCTTCTATTGAATGGAAAAAAACCTCCTATTTTTGACAATCTCAATCCCAGCTACCATGCTGGCTGCATCATTTCCAATGGAATTGGATTCAGCCAGGTGAAGTGTTTAAATTTCTTGGTATTCCTTTTGCATTTCATGGTTCCTATGATCAATTGTGGAAGTATGTCATTGAGAAAGTGGACAAGAAGGTTCCTATGATCAATTGTGGAAGTATGTCATTGAGAAAGTGGACAAGAAGCTTTCTTACTGGACTAGTAACAAAATTTCTCTAGAAAGAAAATTTTAGATTTGTTCTAAGGTTTTAGCCACTACCCATGTCTATTATTAATCTTATTGGGTTCCATCCAAATCTTGTTATAAAAATTTGTATAAGCTTCTAAGATATTTATTGTGGGCCAAAGACTCTATCAAACAAGGTTTTCATCAGGTAGCCTAGGAAATTTGTTATTTTCCCAAGGACTATGGAGGCATGGGTTTGATTGATTGTCACCGATAAGGTTTTGCCCTTTATTCTAAATGGATCACCCAGTCTTTAATTGGGGATGAATCTTAGAAAGTTCTAGTCAGGCATTTTATTTCTTCTGGTTTGCTTTAGGGGAAGAAAATTTGAAAAGGGGTGAGATTGCAATCCATTCTTACTACCTCAATATTTGTTAAAGCTAAAGGTTATTTTATCATTCAGAGTATTTGGAAAACCTCGAAGGCCTTCAAACCCTAGCTCAGTTGGAAAGGAAGTTTTCGTAAAGCCGATGCCTCTTTGCCTTTCATAAATATTTGGTGGTCTCTTGTTATCACTTGGCATGGATCTCCCCTAGCTATGGTGTAGTGGGTTAGACCGCAGAGATTCTATAAGTATTGTATTGCTTCCATTTTTAATTTCTTCTCATAACATACCAGGAGTTGGATACCCTAGGAAATTTTTCGTGAAATTCACAATTTAAATCCTGGTGATAGAGATACTTATGAGGTGGTTATTAATAGTATTCCATTTTCTATTTGGTGCAAACTACATAAGCATTTTTAAGAACCCTAGTGGTCAGATTGGTGTTGGCTTGGGGAGCGTCCTGTTTTGTAATATAAAGCACATCTAGCTAACAAATGGCTCACTCTGCAAGTTCCAATAGTTGATAAGCTCACTTTGAGATGAGACTTTGTCTCTCTTCCCTCCCGATGGAATAATAGGTTTCATATTTCTTAGGCTACTTATATTGAACCTAAACAGATTTTTTTTACTTGGATCCTCTTGCACCAGGGGTTACCTGTTGCTAATAGGCTCAAGCATCTGGATGTTCATAATCCCATTTGGTCGGTTTGTGAACAGGTGGAATATTTACTGCATGTTTTTTGGTTTTGTGATCGGGCTTAGTCAGCCTGGGAGTGGCTTCTTGAATTTTTCAAACCTTTTATGAAAGAGAATTTTACCTGGGTGCATGCTATTTTGGATGACCCTGTTGCTTTTTCCTTCAAATTGGGTGTTGTTTGGAATATTTTTAGAATTGGTTTCTTGTTTATCTTTAGAAGTCCTGGAATAGAGTTGTTTTTTCTCAGTAAGATGTCATGCGTGTCTTCTCAGTTGCTGATAAATATACTATATTCTTTGATTTCTAGCTATAGATTCAAGTATATGTTGAAAAAGTACATGTGGAGCTGCAGTACTTACGTACCCTCATGGATCATTGGGGGAATGCACCATGCGCTATGAGTTCGTGTACCTCTTACTTCCCCTTCCAGGTCCCGGTTGTCGACTCATCGGGGGACCCATCACCGGCCACAACCCTCTACTACCAGACACTGGTCCCATCCCCCTCTGCAACACAAATGTGGAGAATTTGGAGTTGGAGGCCCATATCGCCTAGCCCCTTGTTGGGATGTTCGGCCTCCTGAGCAAGATGATGCCACTGGTTGGGGTGAAATTGTATCAAATGCACATACTTGTATTGTTAGTGGTACTGCTGCTGATAACTGGGGGCTCTGACTTCTTCAACCATTGAATGAATTTATGATCTTATGGACAAAAACTTCAGGTCATCCACCTAGCAGTAATTTCTCAGCTCCTTTCTTTCTAAATGCATACTTGACACTATTTTAGCGGTTGTTATCTAACTTTTTGTGGACTGTTTCTAACACTCTTGTGTACTCCTAACCACGGTGGTTAGTGTGTTAGTTTACGGGGTGTGCTAATCCCACCCGCCATTTTTTATTGTATGATTAAACATTATTTTATTAATATAATAACTTTTTCATCCAAAAAAGATAAAAAATAAAATATAATACTCAATAAAGATAACTCAATATATATTTTTATTTTATTTATATACATAGAATTTAGATAGTTAATATATTTAAAACAAAATATAATACTCCATAAAGATTAAATCAGTATATATTTTTATTTTATTTAAATACATAAAATTTTAAATTAAATCATATAATAATTAATATTATTAATTTATTTTTATTTTTATACTAAAGGAATAGGTAACTTGTTACAATTTTTACACCTCTTCATGGGTAATATGGCTCTTTATCGCCATTATAAGCTCCAATTGCATCCCATAAACCTTTTACATAACCGGCTATGCTGATGCAACACGACACGCCCACTTGTACTACGGGGCCCAAGGAATTGGAACCTTGGTCTCGGTACTCCTGCATAAGTGTTTTGACAGTTGAACCAAATCCTTGAACCCATTATTAATTTTGAATTAAAAGTAAGAATTATTTCATTTTATTTTTTTAATTTTTAAGATAAAAAATTTCTCCGAACTGAATATTTGTTTTCCTTCTCTTATTTTTTACTAACATCTAAACTGTAGATGCAAATGAACATTGGTGATTTAACTGGAAAGAATATTTGAGTTGCTATGTTTTAGATTCATATAAAAAATTCAAATTCTAATAAAAAGGAAGATGACTTCATGACAATTATACTTAACATTCTACTTCAACTAAAATAATTTGATTAAAATAAATACTAAAAAGTAATGAATTTTGCTATCGGTGTGTCATAACAATTCATCCTGCACCCTATCAAAATATATTGTTCAGTTTCTACAAGATACCAGCAAAGGTTATTGTGCCATGACTTGTTTCCATCGCTTTATCACCATAAGGCTTCGATTGATGTTTAAAAACTTCAAGCTCTTTCACCTCGAACAAGATGGACATCAACTTCAAGCTCTTCATCTCGAACAAGATGTTCATCATCTCTTTTTTCAAATCAGAGTGATAGTCTATGCGTATTACTTCCAACGACTTAAGCTCTAATGTGGCAAAAGCTCTAATTTTATAGCAATCAGAATAGTGCAGATTAGGCTAGGACTGGAATTTTTTTTAGCCTTTTTTTTGAAGTGATAATTGTTGTGGAAAATTGATGTTTCCTGATAGATCAGAGATGCTATTATGTACTATTTGATTGTAGCAGGAGAAACAACACATGAAATGCAATTAAGATCATACCATAATCTAATTTTTTTCTTATTAGAAAGGTCATAACAGCTAAGATGATGAACTATTGGATATCTTTATTTTAGTCAAGTTTGTTAGAGATATTACATTACTTGGTAGCATGTGGTACATTTATAAATATTAGATTAGGGAGTGCATTTATATTTTGTCTAATATATGTGTTAATATGTGAGAAGTGTTTAAGTGTTATTATAATAAAGTGTACAAGGTGTAATATGTGAGTTGCAAGAGTGCAGTGTCAAGTCAGTCAATAGTTATAGATGTTAGGTGTTATATATGCAAGTGAAGAGTCACATAAGATGTAGCAAGATGTAAATTAAAGAGTCACATAAGATGTAGCAATATGTAAAGTAAAGAGTCATAAAAATTATCATATATAAGAAATATAAAAATATGCATCTCCTAGATGTTTGAGGAGAACAATAGTTAAAATATTGAAGAGTTATGTAAGGTTATATAATGGAGATAAAGCTCCATGCATTGTAACACGATAAAATATTGCTACAAGATCCTTGATATATTTGATAATTTATGAATAATATTGTAAGATTTTTTATGTGAAATATTGTTGTTATTATGTGATTAATATTTGATCCTTGATAGTGGACCTATAGAATAATATGGGTGAATACCCAACAAAGTTGTAATACTATTAATGTAATAAGGGTGAGACATGCATAAGAGTCAAAGTTGTTGTAATACCATTATCTGATGTAATATAAGTGGTTATAATATGATTATTTGGTATAATATGGGTGGGACATGCATAATAGCCAAGTTGTATTAATACCATTATTTAAAGTAATATGGGTGAGATGATAATTATGATCATCTTTTACTATGCCTTAGAAAAAAATATTTTTTGTTTGATATATATAAATTATTTGTATCTTAATATTTAATTTGAGACATGGGATTCTTAGCATAGGATGTAGATAATATTGCATATTATGATGCAATGTAGTATCTATGAAATTGATTGATTTATTTTAATATATATGTATTATAGGTAATAGTGAGAACTAAAATAATGAATATCAAGGGTACATACATGATAAAAATTGTTATTTTTATCAAGCTCTTACAAGTTGGTGGATGGTGCAAGAGAAATGAGCAAGTGGTCTAGAACCTCTCATTCTTTCTAGTAAAAAAATTTAGGCCTAGTGAGTATATTTGGGGTGCTTAAGGGAGATTCTCTAGATGTCCCACGAGTTATTTAGATATGTGTTATTTTTGAGACACATAATGTGTGATTGTTTATGGAAGTTTATTATTAACTATAGTATTGATAGTTTTTTGCCTAAAATATCTATGTTTAGGTGGAGCACAACAACCTTGAGTCATATTTGGATGTTGGATAAATATTTTATTGGTCAAATATTAATTATATGTAAGGAATTGTGCCACATTTATGTCTAGCTATGAATTTTGCTCTTTTCTTCCTATTTGTCAACTAATATTTATGTCTATCGTTCCTATGTTATTCTTGATTATTAGTTGTTTGTTAACATTTTTTAGTGTATACTATATAAGGATCTCTATGGGGTAACCAATTGTAAAGGCTTTAGTACTTTTATTTTACTCTAGCATAAATTCTTATAGATTAATGCTTTGCCTCAACAACTTGAGTACCAAGAGCAATGGTGTCAAGATGAAAATGATAGCTAACATATATTTACTAGTATCATTGGTAAGTAGGTGAAGGTGTATCTTTATATTGTAGAAGACATGCAAGATATGATCAAGGAAATTTTTAAAATAATTATGATCAACGATTGGTAATTATCAAGATTCCACTTGGAGTGGAGATTTGATGTATGGGGTTGGAATTACTATATGTTGCCAATCCTTAATAGATTGGTTTCTTAAGTCATATAGTTTTATAGTTTGTAAACTTATTGAGATCATCATGTTTTACCTGTTGTTGATGTTGAGGCTTTTAAATTCTTTTTAATATTTTATTTATGCTTTCTTAATATAAAAATAAAAGAAATTTTCTAGTTGCAAAAATATATATTGTAAAAAAACTTAATAAAATTATACAATAGCTAGATAGGAATAAGATTTACCCAGGTGTTGTAGGTGATTTGGAGAGGAGAGGGCAATCCTCCAAGGGAGGTCCCAGGTTCAAATCTCCACCCTACCAAAAAGTTGAATTGGGCATCTAAAATCCAATTGATAATATTGGTGCGGGTAGGGTCATGCGACCCCTGGGTGACTTTGACGGTGTAGAACCCCCTGTTCGTTGTCTCTCAGACCAAGGCGGCTCCGCAAGGGGTTTTTCGCTTAAAAAAAAGAAGATAGGAATAAGATTCAATGCATTGTAAAACAGATTGAATTAGAATAGTAAATATCAAAATCAAGGGGATGATAAATATTGCTTTTGTATAGGCACAAGATATTGTTGTGGATAATTAAAAATATTGTAAAATATTTGGATGAAAATAATTATGATAGAGTAATGAGATTGTAGTATGGTTGAATACAAATAATTATACAAAATTTGATACATTATAGAATAGGGTTATGTGTAGGGAACTTGTTAGATATATAATGAATAGTCATTCTTCAATTTATAGTTGACATAGTTGAAATGGTTTTTTCAAAGGTGGTTCAATGATGATTTATTTATGGCAAAATATTATTTTCTAAACATTCATGAGTTTGGAAAAAAATTTAAGAATAAATTATGTAGAAAATAAAACCTCTATCTCAAAGCAATATGATAAACTTTATTTATGCAACAATGGCCATTATATATGGATGAGAAATTTAAGTTGGCATGAAGGTCATATTATTCACTAAGATATTATAAAGGAATAAAATTTTGTATTAGGATACTAAATCATTCAAGTTTTATGTTGATTGTAAAACAAGAACATATTCTTGAAGGTGATAGACTTGAAACAATGGATTAAACATTGTAACATATACATTATAATAATCTCTCAGTTTGTAAGTAATGAAAGTATTGTGTGATGGGAAAAAACCTTGGTTCTATGACAAGTTAGTAACTTAGAATGAAGTATGAGGAAAATAAGAAACATATAAGACAATTTATTATATTGCTAAGACATAGGGATCTTAAATGACCTTTAATGTAAGCACAATATGGGAAAAACTACTTTGTTAATATACCTATTTTCCATATAAGATCGTTGGGGAAATGAGCTCTGGCAATTTTTTCCTCTGAACTAGGGTTTTTGGAACTTCAAAAAATCTAGGGCATCAACTGGATTACAGAAGTGCCTTCGGGGTATGGTGGATTTGAAGGCTAGATTGGTGCCCCAGGAGGGTCCAATGGGGACTTCTCCGAATCCTTTTCCAGGGAGTAGCAGCTCATATGTAGATTTGTTTAAAGAAAATTCTCCTCCAAAGAACGACAAAGCTCAAAAAATGGCATATAAAATGCTCTTCACGACTGCTGGGAATAGGTCGACAGCACATCATGTGAATGGATGTTTGTCATAGGCCGAAACTAGGCCAAAAATTGTCATCGAGCTAAGTATGGTTGAAGAATCAGTCATTTATAGAGCTAATCATGATTTAATCTGCAAGTTCATGGGTATACGACATTCCCTAAATTTTTTGCACTCTTGGATCCGCCAAAACTAGGAGCCTCACGGTGAGTATTCATTGTGGTTTATTAGCAATGGATATTTTATTGTTAGCTTTTCGTCTTTGGCCGATAGAAATAGGGCTTTCGAGTTAGAGAAGAAAAATCATGGCCCGACAGGGCTATTTGTTCAACCATGGAGAGTGGGATTCGATCCCCAAGTTGAACCTACTGATGTCCTAGTATGGATCTGACTATATGCTCTTCTAATAGAATTTTGGAGTGAGCAGGTGTTGGCAAGGATTGGCAATTCTATCGAAAGACATCTGGGTGTTGCCAGAGACACAATTGAAGGGAGCATGGCGGTGTATGCAAGAATATGTGTGGAGATGGATCTTAGCCAGCATTTGCCAGTAGAGATGGAAATTGAATTGGCAGGACTCTCCTGGATTCAACAACTGGACTATGAGGCCCTACCATTTAGATGTAGGTTTTGTCACAAACATGGACATTTGGCCCGTTTTTGCCCTAATAATATGAATGCTAAAATGGAGGCCCCTTTAGGAATGCCAAACCTGCCTAAAGAGGATAAGGCAACACTTAATAAAGATTCTAATAGCACCGTTCAGGGCCAGGAAGCTCAGAGAGAGGGTTTTGAACAACCCAGAAGAAAAATACGGACAAAGAAAAAAGAGGGGAAGGAGCAATCCCATCTCAGACCTGCCAATAGGTATGGGATTTTTAAGTCACTGGTTGACGAAGAGGAACAATCTATGGTGGGCATGGAGGGTAATAAGGAAAGTTCTAATATTATCGGGCAACTCCCTCTCTCATCTCCTCCCGTCATACAACAGGTAGTTGAACTCTGTGAGGTATCACAACCAGTGTGTTGAGGGGCTTTAGTAGTGCATAACGAGGAGCAGACAGTATCTCAGGATGTCAGCATGGGAATAGCAGAGAAGAAAATGGAAAGGTCAACTTTGGGGATAACCCAGGTAGAAAAAAGATAAAAAAACAACAATTCTTAGGGAGTAGGTAGAAGATCCAATAAGGAGTTGCTAGCAGTCCAAGGAGACAAACTAATCACGGGAGGATCGATGAGGCCAATAGACTCTTATTGCTCCCAGGGTAACCAATGATTATACAATCATGGAATGTGAGGGGTTTAAATAACAGAACCCATCAATATACTGTTTGAAGACTTTTAGATAATCGTAATACTAATTTTTTGCTTTTACAGGAGACTAAGATGTCATTAGATCTGATGTCCAAAATAGTCAACAGAATTTAGAGGGGTGCTGGTCATATGGATGTGGCTGCCCAAGGTGCCTCAAGGGGGATTTTTACTCTGTGGAACTATCTTGAATGGTCTGCAATAGAACATCTTGCCTGGAGGGGTGTTCTCACTTCTCTTTTTAGGAATAATGTCACTGTAGAACACGTTCTAATCACAAACTTTTATGGGTCTCAAAACCTAGATGGTTAGAGGCGGCAGTGGAAGGCTGTGCATAACATGCGAACCTCAAGGGAAGATCTAGACTGGATTATAGTGGGGGAATTTAATGCTAAATTATCTTCTAGAGACCAGGAAGGGGGAACACCATTTTTGGACCCAAGGGACCATTTCATGATTGCCCAAGTCCAGGATTTGCACTTAGTGGACATTAAATGTCCTGGAATTAACTACACTTGGACTAATAAAAAGTGGGAGCCACATAGCAGGAAGGTTAAGCTAGATCATTTTCTGGTTTCAGAGGAGGCATTTGTAAAATGGAATATAAATTTTTAGATTTTAGAAGGCCCAATTTTAGATCACTGTCCCATTCTATTGGTAGGCGGGACTAGGATGGGGCAGCATCACAAACCTTTCAGATTTGAGAATTTTTGGCTTCAAAAAGAAGAACTTCGGGAGAAAATTCCATAGTGGTGGGAAGAAGGTCGCCCAACTTATGGGAGAGCAATGTTCAGAATCCACAAACAACTACAATATGTCAAAACTCAGTTGAAGTATTGGAGGCGTGCTAATAAAATAGACTTCCAGGCCCAAAGAGCTCTATTGGTGGCCAGATGGGATGAGGTCCAAAAATAGTTCAGAGAAGGAGTAATTACAGACCATCTCAAAGCTGAGGATGATGCCTTGTGTACAACAGTTGAGGACATTGACAACTAGGAGGAGACCTATTGGAAGCAGAGAGCAAGAACCACCTAGTTATTAGAAGGGGACATAAATACAAAATTCTTTCATCGGACTGCTTGTGCTCGAAGATAGATGAATAATATGGAGGCCCTTCAAGATGAGAACGATCATTCCTTTGATACACTTCCAGGTTTGCATTCCCATGCTATGGATTATTTTTCTAATATTTTTAAGGAAAGTGTGGTACAAGATGTAGAGGCCCAAAATGAAGTTATTTCTGTCATACCTGCTGTTATTTTTGAGGATGAAAATCAGGCCCTCCTCAAACCCATTGATAGAGATGAATTGAAAACTGTGGTCTTTGGAATGAGCACTGGTAAAAATCCAGGTCCAGACGGCTTCCCAATTGAGTTTTTTCAGGCTTTCTGGGACTACTTAGAGGAAGATGTAAGGGCTGTTGTAGAAGAGTCTAGAGAAAATAAGAGAATGCTTAAATCTATAAACCACACTTTCATTACATTAATTCCAAAAGGGGAGGAGGGGGTTCATATTTTAGATTATAGGCCTATTGCCTTATGTAATGTGTTGTACAAAATAATCATAAAGGTAATGGTTGAGCGCCTAAAACCTCTTCTTCACAACATTGTCTCCTCTGAGCAAGGAGGTTTTGTTGAGGGACGACATATTCTGGATGGGTTGGTTGTGGCCTAGGAAGCAATCCATTCAATGCACACTTCAGGTAATAAAGGGATGTTCATAAAATTGGACATGTCCAAGGCTTATGACAGGGTTGAATGGAGTTTCCTGGCTAAAATGATGGCAGCCTTTGGTTTCTCTCAGGACTAGATAGAGTGGGTCATGAGTTGTGTCTCTACCCCGAATTACTCTGTGCTAATCAAGGGCCTTCCTTCGCAACCATTTGGAGCTACTCGGGGACTGCGCCAGGGGGATCCATGTTCTCCTTATCTTTTTCTCATTTTGGTTGAAGGTCTTGGTAGACTTTTCTTGAGGAGAAGACAACAAGGTAGATTATTGGGTATCAGGGTGGGTGACAAAGTTTTAATGCACCTGCAGTTTGTGGATGACACTAGTTTTGTGGGAGTGGCCAGCTTCAGGGAAGCAAGAATGATTAGGGATACTCTTAATGTCTATCTCAGGGCTACTCAACAGGTCATTAATGACAAGAAATCCAAAGTGGTTTTTTTAATCTAGAGAAAATGCTTTAGAACAAAATTTTAGAAATCCTGGGATTCACAAGGACTTCTCTCCCAGTGGTTTACTTGGGGGTCCCCTTGCACTTTAAGAAGCTAAAATTAGACACATGGAGGAATCTTATGGAGTGTATCAAGGACATAATTAATCACTGGTCTCACAAGTGGTTAAGTTATGGTGGCAGATTAACGTTCTTACAGTCAGTCATTCAAGACATGCCAATTTATAAATTCTCTATCCTGGCTGCCCCGATTACTATATGGAAAGAGTTGGATAGGATGGCTAGAAAGTTTTTATGGGAAGGAGAAAAAGGAGAGAGAAAGTGGGCCTTAGTGGGCTGGGAAAAAATTACCCAGCCCAAGGTTAAAGGAGGTCTGGGTTTGAGAAAACCTAAGCTGAATAATAAAGCTTTGGCTAGAAAGCTATACTGGAGATGGATCTCCCAACCCACCTCCCTTTTTAGTATAATCCTAACTATAAAATACCTAGGACAGGCCAACCCAATCGATGTAGCTCGCATCCCCTTGGATGGTACTAGGTCCCTAGTTTGGCAGGCTCTCAAGTTAGGGTCTCAGGTTGTTAAATACTGCTTATTTTGGAAAGTGGGAAGAGGGGAGAAGGCTCATTTTTGGACAAATTCTTAGGATCAGTTCCCACCCATCATTTTTGAATTTCCAGAATTACAACCAATAAAAGTAGCCATTGAAGCCAAGGGATGGATCCGTATTGAAAGTTATTTCACAACTACTCAACTAGGGGAGTGTAAGTTTAAGCAGTTCAAGAAGTTGGATGAGTGGCCCATTTCAATCCCTCCGGATTTGACTCCCATCATGACTAAAATTCTGACAGAAATATTTCTTACAGGGGGAGACATGGAGGATGAATTAGCCTGGGGCTTTGGGATTCTTGGCGTCTATACAGTAAAGGATGGATATGACAGCATTCTACCAGATCCCCCCCTCATACTTTTCAGGTTGAGAACTGGAGGAAAATCTGGCACTCTAAAGGCTGGTCGAAAGTTAACTTTTTTGCCTGGCAGTGCATGCATAATGGAATCCTCACTTTTGTTAATCTCAAATCAAAAGGTATCATTGACCCTTCTCAATGTGTTCTATGCTACAAGAGCGAGGAAACTATTGACCATTTGTTGTTTGGTTGCCCTTTCACCCGATATATTTGGCTACATTGGTTTGCTTACTTTAAAATTCAAGTAAGTGGTGACCTGAACCGGATGAATATCTAGGCAAAATGGTAGAAAGGTAGATTCAAATCTAAAGCTCTTCGTTTTGGCTAGGAGCTCGATTTAAGATTTATCTAGTGGCAAATATGGCTGGAAAGAAATGCCAAAATTTTTAGAGAAACTTTTACTGCTCTAGATGGGGTTTGGCAGACCATTTGGAGCAAGGTTACCGAAACTGTGGTTGTTCATGCTGAGGAGGAAGCTCAAATTGACATTGGAGCTTTGGAATAACACCTTGAACTACAAGAGGGAGAGGACAAAAATTGTTGGAAACCTTCCCCTAAAGGTTGGATTAAAATCAATACTAATGGAGTTGCAAAAGGCAATCCGAGTAGAGCCGGAATTGGAGTGGTGTACCGGAACCATGCTGGGACTGTGTTCTATTGGGAATTGCAAGGCCTGGGAAGATCCACTAACAATGAAGTTGAAGCCATTACCATCAATTCTGCTTTTATTTGGGCAGTGAAACATGGCCACCACAGGATTATTCTTGAATCAAACTCGCAAATAATGGTTGGAGCTCTAGACTGCATGAGGAACTTTGATCTGAAAGCTTGGAGGTTGAGGGCTCTTGTTACCCAAATTAAAGAATTATGGAAGGAATTGGAGGACGTGATCCCAGTTTATGCGAGTAGAGATTTGAACAAAGCGGCTGAGTTTCTGGCTAAGATGGGTGTGGAAAAGGAGGTTGGAGTTCAGTTGCACAGTGACATGGATATTGAGGATGAGGTGATTAGACAGGGTTTGGAAAGGTCCTTGAGCCAATGATCAAATAAAAAGAAAAGGGAGGAAATTTGTAGTGATATCGCGACATGTTGCGCCATCGCGATCACTAGAGGAAAGTTGTCGCGATATCGTGACATGTTGCGTCGTCGCGGTCATTGGAGGAAAGTTGTCGCGATATCACATGTTGCATCGTCGCGGTCATGGGCGAAAAGTTGTTGTGATATCATGACATGTCGCTTCGTCGCGGCCAAGGGAGGAAAGTTGTCGCAATATCGCGACATGTTGCTTCGTCGTGGCCTAGGGTGGAAAGTTGTCGTGATATCGCGACATGCTGCTTCATCGCAGCCAGGGGTGGAAAGTTGTCGCGATATCGCGACATGTTGCTTCATCACGACCAAGGGTGGAAAGTTGTCACAATATCGCGACATGTTGCTTCATCATGGCCAAGGGTGGAAAGTTGTCATGATATCGCGACATGTTGCTTCGTCGGGGCCAAGGGTGGAAAGTTGTCGCGATATCGCGACATGTTGCTTTGTCGTGGCCAAGGGAGGAAAGGTGTCGCAATATCGTGACATGTTGCATTTTCACGGCCAAGGGAGAAAAGGTGTCGCGATATCGTGACATGTTGCATTTTCACGGCCAAGGGAGAAAAGGTGTTGCGATATCGTGACATGTTGCATTTTCGCGGCCAAAGGAGAAAAGGTGTCGTGATATCGCGACATGTTGCATTTTTGCGGCCAAGAGAGAAAAGGTGTCGCGATATTGCGACATGTTGCATTTTCACGGCCAAGGGAGAAAAGGTGTCACGATATCGCGACATGTATTTTCATGACCAAAGGAGAAAAGGTGTCACGATATCACGACATGTTGCATTTTCGTGGCCAAAGGAGAAAAGGTGTCGCGATATCGCGACATGTTGCTTCATCGCGGTCGAGAGAGAAAAAGTGTCGCGATATCGTGACATGTTGCACTTTCATGCCCAAAGGAGAAAAGTGTCGCGATATCGCGACTTGTTGAATTTTTGCGGCCAAAGGAGGAAAATGTCGCGATATCACGACATGTTGCTTTTTCACGGCCAAAGGGGAAAGGTGTCACGATATCGCGACATGTTGCATGTTCGCGGCCTAAGGAGAAGAATAGTGTCGCGATTTCGTGACAAGTTGCATCAACTGTCCATGTCGACCCCCTGCTAGCTAGTTAATGGTTTAGGAGATTTGGCTCCATTGCAAATATTCTTCTACTATTGTAAGCTTGTGTTCTCTCTGAATTCGGCTGGGAAGAGTCTCTTCCCATATTGTAATTGATATTTGTTTTAATACAAGTTTTTTCAAAATTTTCAAAAAAATATACCTATTTTCCTTCTAGGTATTTAAACTTGTATGGTAATCACAAAATCAATAAACATAATGAGAGTTTTTTTAATCATTATTTCCTTATAATAAAGTATCGAGTTATTAGTTGTAAAAACATAAATATTATATTTGTTTGTTAACATCTCTATGAAGAATTAGTATAGAACTGACTAATTTAGGATGTTTTTAGGTTCTCATCCTCTCTAATGTTGTTTCACATTTCATTACTTATATTTTAAAATATTAAAAACTTAAACAAAAATAATGAATTAAGAGTAAATAAAATTTGTAAGATTTGATTGAATTTAAAATACCCTTAAGACTTATTTTTTAAAAAATATTGTACATATCAATTTAAAATTACTTTTTACTATACTATAAAAATAAAAGTATTCTAAGGTAAGTTTATTTTAAAAAGTCTTAATAAATTTCAAATTGCACTCTACAAGGATCAACAAATCGTTGTTGCTTAATTTTATAAATGTTTTAATTGAGTTTATAATAAGCTACACCATTGATTCAAAAATTGTTATCTTTCCATCCATATACACATTTAGAAAATAATTGCATTGCCTTCCCACAAAAGTAAAAAACTAAAAATATCTTAAACATAACATTCAACAAGCAGCATGTCATAAACAAGCCATTAAAAATTATATTTTTTCTTAAATAAATGTAGCTATGTAAGAAATATATGAATCATACAAAAACTATCATTGTACAACTGAGAATATGTTTATGGATGCATTAATATAGTGATTTAATTACCTCTATTAAACCCATAAAATATGACCAAGTAACTTTGTAAGGTTTAAAAGAATTATGCATATAGACTGCCTCATTATTTCCTAATGTCCATTATACATAAGAGGAGGTACTCATGTTGTATCATCCATCTATGAGATATTCATTCCCAATCCATTTTTGGATTTGAATCTTGGACCTCTTATATAGAGTACCCAAGCCTTTACTATAAGCACACTTAGGATGTATAAGAAGTAAAGTAACTTTTACTTGATCCATGAGCATTGTGTATATCAAATCAATATGTACTCCACTAGGTTTGGTATGTGTGGGAGCAAGTACTTGTGTTGTATTGTCTACCTATGGGAATGCATATTACTTACCACTTTTTGATTGAAATATTATACCTCCTATCTAGAATACTTCCTATCCAAATTAGTAAAATCTTTGTATAGTTGACGGCTTAAAAATGTATATCAATTAAACCATGATAAAAAGAAAATATACTAGACCCATATACATATTCTAAAGTATAGATTAAAATAAATTGAATTTATTGTAAGACCATTATAAAAAAAAATTAAACATGCACGTACATATGTACTTCATCACACTTTAAAACAAAAAATACCTAAGGTTATAAAAATTCGTATAAAAGATCATAATATAGTCATTGCATCAAACAAAAGTTTGAATTTCAATTTCAATATGTCTACATAGATGAACTCACCTTCCACATCTTCATATGTACCATCAAAATCAACAATATATTTTACCATTTCTCTAAGCAAACTAATATTATATCTCTTCTCTATTTCCTTCACAAGTTAATATATTATTGATTTATTAACTCCAATTATCATAAAACTTTGCCACACATATATTAAGGTGAATATGGATGCAAAGTCCATTGTATTATTTTAATCCCATTCCCTGTCCACTTTTTGTTTTTCTTATATAACCATGTATGTTTCAATGCATTTCATATTATTGAAAACTATTTTGAAGTCCAATAATACCAATCAAGTTTTAGTTGATAGTAGGATGTTCCTATGTGAACTTTTGATAAATGGGTAGTCTTAGGGATTTCTTATGTTAAAATTTAATTGGTATAATGGTATTAATATACATGGTTCTCACATAGTTATTCATGATGCTAATTTTCTTATTGCTTACATATTATAATATTCATATGTATCCATACTGGTGATAAATAAAACAAATGGCCAAATAGCATTTCTATCTTTGAAAATATTTTACTATTGCTTATTATATGTATAGTTAAGATTGGCCCTTGCATTCTTAATCACATCAAGATTATGTATATAGAAGTTTTATTTTAAAATGGGTAATTTGATATTATTAGCCAAGGTTGACAATGGATGATGTAAGCCAATGAGAAACCTTAATGTAAGCTTAAGGGAAATCATCATGTAAGCTTATGATAATGGTTTGATGTATTTAGATCTAGTGGCATTAGATAAACTACTAGTATTGTTAAAATTGATAAAACTTTCATTATGCCTAATGTGTAATAGGAAAGGGTTTAGTAAATTGTAATTAACCTTAAACTTTTATGTTATGTTGGCTTGGGCTAGTGTATTATAAAATTTTTATTATTGATGATTTATTTATCTATTATAAATAACCCCAACCACTTAATCCATTGCATTGGTATGACATTATCTTAATATTAGTGTTTCATGTCAAAGAGCACCCATCTAATTATATCTAATCATGCTTTTCTTTTGCTCTCTTCTCCAATTGTCTTATATAAGACTTGTGATGAATGTTATGCTTTTGTTCATTTTTAGAAAATATTGTGAAAAATAACATGGTATCAAAGTTCTAAAACGAGTTCACTCAATCACATAGAGAAATTATTTTTGAAGTAGTTTGTAGAAGTTTTGGTCTAGTAGATTTTAGGGTTTTACTGAAAAACCTTAGTTGGAACTTGTATCACAAGGATTTCATTGTGTCATAGTAAACTTACTACCTCAGGATAAATATTCATTAAAAATTTCACCATATATCCCTCTTTTACATTAATCAATTGTTTTGTTATGGATTGTTCTAGTGATGCCCTCGTTAATAAGAAAGCAATTTTATTAAAAAAATGGTAGTTTGCATTATTTGAGGTTTTTTGCAAGTTGCTCATTGACGTTTTATGGATTTTTATAAAAAAATGTTTTCTTATCTACCTTGGATTTTTGGCACCAGTGCAACATATATAAGAGGGAACTATGCATGATTTTAAAAAAGAAGAGGTTGAACATTTTTTTATCAACCCAAGCTAGCAAAGAGCATGGAAAAAACCTTCACATCACTTGAAAAAGATATGAGAATGGTACCACAACTTTTATATTGCTTTGGTAGGAGAGGATGACTTGATGTGTTGTAATCCAAAAAAAGGTTATACATAAAAGCTCATGACATATATAAACAAAGAGATAATAGTTTGGAGTCAATACAAAATTTTAGGGGGATATAGTAGTTTGTACGATCTTTCCATCTAGCATATTTACTTTTTATTTAAAAAATATTCTCATACACTCCAACAATTAAATTTCAAATTTTAAAAAACAAAATATTTCATAGAATATTCTTGTGTAATAAGAAGAGTTGGGTAGAATATGAAGCATGGTATGGATAATATGCATTTGATGATTTAGTTTGAATGATGGGTGGTTTGATTTTCAATTATGGGCCCATAATGGAGACTTGTAATTTAAGAGTCACGGGTTTGACCTAAAATATAACCCATTGTTGATCTCATATTGGAATTTTTGATAGTGAGCACTTGACAAGGTAGCTTTGTAGAATCTCATGTTTTATGAAAGATCCACATGGCTAGTATTGGTTTTAGATTTTAGAAGTTTTTCTAGGACGTTTTCCATAAGTCTTTCTATGGAGGTACATATTGTAACCTACTAACTACGAATCTCCATCTAATTAGAAATTTGTCAATACATTCTTCTTTGCATTTTCCTACTTGGTATAGGCCAATGATTGTGAGTTTATTTTCAATGTAAACTAAGAATTATTTGAGAAAGATCTTAATTTAATCACTAAAACTCCTAAGGGAAGATATTGGTAATTTATGATATCATTTTAGGGTTGAACTACTTAGGATTTTAGAAATAAATCTTCAAAAGTTTTTCTTTGTCATTAGTTATATCATTACAACTTGTTCAAAAAATAAATTTTGGTTAATTAGGTCATCTTTCCCATTATTTAGTCAAAATGTTAGAGTCTCAAAACTAGGGCAAAGACCCCATTGGAACGTAAGGATCTAAGGTTTGGTTATAGAGGTCTCATAAGAATACCTTCAACTAGATGAAGGTATCTATATAGTGGCCTTTTTTTAAATTTTAGTTGCTCTATTTGAGTAGTTAAAGTTTGAAGTTTAGGGGGATACAAGGTTAGATTTTTGTGGACATGTTTGATAAATTGGTTGAAGAATTGGAAATAGAGATTGATATATCTAATGGGAATAAAGGATAGGTTGTGATAAAAAAAACTTGATGTTGATAAGTTATTAGTTGAGATTAAGAGATTGGAATTACAGGTGTTGAAGCAAGTAGGAGTTATACAAAATGAGATTGGATGTCCATGAAGAATTACTTTGGATAGGAATGGTTTATGATATTGACGTGATAGAGTTGAGAAAATGATCAATGCTTGAGTTAGGACTAGGATGGACAATTAAATTTATATTTATGATGGATATAGATTAGCTTTTGGGCTTATTTTAAATATTGGGTTTGAATATGAATTAGACATTGCATTTGAATTTAAGTTCTTAAAGGTTAACCCAATATTCTGGTAGGAACCTGGTTCCTAGAAGCTTGGAAGGATGGAAAAAAATGGAATGAAATGTAAAAATAATGAAAAATATATTGAATCACTTTTGTATTTGAATAACTGTTTCGTTGGAGGTAAACCTACCAATGGATTTATAAATATATCTTCTTATAATTCAATGGATGCCTATTGACACCCTCGTGCATGAATATAAATATCTATCCTAGAGTTGTGAGGTGAAAATACACAATGGTCCATAATCATAATAAGTGAATTAATACAAATTAATGGTTAGGATTAGGATCTTAACATGCCACCCTCCTTAAAAAGAGTTTTGTCCTCAAATATCAAAGTGAGAAGCTTCATACCTTGTTTTCCAAGTAGTATTTTCTCATGTTATTGCACAATTTTAATGTGATTGTTCAGGGATATTGTGAAGGTTGAAGTATTGGTGGGGGATAGGTAGGAATAATAGGAGGCTGAGAATAATGACAGGGGGGATCCCTTTTTGTGCCTTCTTGGTGGCCTGCATAGAAAATAATTGGGCAGCCATTTTCTTACCTCCTCTACAAATAATTTTCTCCATTTGATGAGAGCTTACTAGTGGAGAAGGGCCTGATTTTAATCCTTTAAGACTATGTGTTTGATTTTTTATTATGAATTTTATCCATAATTCCTCAAAATTCCATTGGATTGTCTTTATTGTTCGTGATCATTACACTCCTAAGATAATATCACATCCTCCTAAGGGAATTGTATACATGTCATGTTTCATGGTGTAATCACCCAAGGTGAGCTTAATATTTTGGCATTTCCTTTACAGGTGATCCGTCCCCCATTACAAATCATGACTTCAAAATTATTGCAAGGATGTATAAAGCAGTTAGATTTTATTACCACATATGGGTCGATGAAACTATGGGTACTGTCAAAGTCAATATGCACAATAAGGTTTTTTCGTTTGAAGGATCTTGGGACTTTCATAGTTTGGAGAGAAGAATTATCGGTGAGGGCATTGAAATAAATTTCTAATGGACCTTGAGTGCTATCATTGGGTGTATCCATCACTACTTCTACCTCGATATCATCTTCATCATTGTTTGATTGACAAGGAATAGTTGTATCCAAAATATATAATTTGGGTGTAATACATTTATGATTGGGTATAAATTTCTCATCACAATGAAAACAAAGGCCTTTTTCTCTTCGTTCTTTCATTTCCTTAGGGCTGATACATTTAATTGGTAGGATTTGGTTAAGTTTTGGGGTGGTGTAAGTATTTTGTGATTCTACCTTAGATGGGTTTCCTAATCAATGTTGGTTATTGAAATTTTCTTTCGTCATTTGGGCTAACGCAATAGTCTGCATCATGTCAGTGGGATTGAGAATTTGTACTTCTAATCGAATTTCTTCCTTTAAGCCATTGATGAAAGAACTTTGGAAGAATGAGGTATTTAGCCCTAATGTAATATTTGCCAATTTTTAAAATTGAGCTTTGTATTCTCGCATTATAGTGGTTTGGTGGAGTTTGGTAAGGGCTCCCATGAGATCTTCGAATTTAGTAGGGCCAAATCGTACCATTAAATTTTTGTAAATTCTAGCAATGTAGGGGTGCCATTCATCTTTTCGTACCACTGGTACCATTGGGTGGTAGTAATTTTAAGGTGGAAGGATGTAATGTGAACCTTTTGTGCCTCAGGAACCTAGTAGAGGGAGAAGTATTGGTCAGCCCGATAGATCCAATTAGTGGGGTCACCTCCTTCAAATTTTGGAAAATCCAATTTAGTAGTTTGAGGTAGGATGGACGTTTGTGGTCCCCCAAGTAGTGCTTGGTGTGTTGGTCCCCGGTAGATTGGCCAACTTGGATTAGTGCCATATTTTGTTGTACCATATTGATAGAGTGTTTATAGGCATCAATTTTTAAATGCATTTCTACTATTTTGTTTTCATATTTTGCCTTTGGTATAGTATTATTTGTAATTCTGTCCTTTCATTTGCAAAACTCCTCCTTTGTTATAGTCTTATTTGTAAGTTCTTCCTTCCACTGATGAACCTCCTGCATGAAATCCTTGAGAGGATATTGTAATTGTGATCTCCTGCCATCGGCCATTGTAAAATTTGTTTATAAGATGTAAGTTTGCTTAGGTGAACGAAATTAGGTTTTCTTAAAAATTTACAAAAAATATTGCAAATATTATGCAAATTTAGCAAAAGTTTTGTGTAATTTGATAAAAAAAAATTCCAAAAAATTGGTTTGTCAACTATAGGACCTTAATGATCACTATTTGAATTTGAATTTTGAATTTCAATCGTGATGGGAAACTGGCATCAGCAGCATGGGTGGGAAGTACAAAGGTGCAGAGTGACGTCATGGGTGGGGACCACAAGGAGTGAGCGGAGGGGCACAATGAGTGAGCGATGAGGTACAAGGAGCAAGGGACAAGAAGCACAAGGGCGAGTGATGAGGCACAAGGAGCGAGGGACAAGAAGCACAAGGGTGAGTGACGAGTAGAAAAAGGAGCTAGGGCTAAGCACGAGTGGAGTGAAAGGAGAGGAGGGATCAGTAAGTTGGGTTACACATGTGTGACTATCAAATGGTAGTCACAACCAGTTAATGCTGCTCACACAACTTTAAAATTTAACAAACCCACAATGCAACCGATGTGGGATTTTTATATCCCAATTTTAAAAACCTTCACACATTGCGATTTCTTGGTACCTGGGAAATTAATTCGATGGTCAAAAACTATTTTAAACTTAGGTTTAAATTATTATTTTATAAAATTTCATTAGTATCTTGATTGCCTCACCGAAAAGCTCACATCACGTCGTAGGTTTATTTTTTCTTTAAATTTTTAAATTTTTGCTTAGATCTTGGATATATTCAGAAGTCCCCAGTTCTTATAAAAGATATTTTTTATGAATTTTGAATTTTTTTACGTTGTTATTTATCGCTGGAGGTGATTTTTCACCATTATTGATTACCTGAAAACTTGACGTCATGCAACATAATCATGTTTTGACTATGTTAAACTAGATTTGCATCCCTTTGATATTTGATGTTTTATGGTCAAAATTTAGCTATCGGGTAGTGAGATTTATTCGTAAATGAATGAAAAAAATATCTTATGGATGACCTTTTGTGACAGTGGTAATAAAGTGGTAGATGAAAGGTGATGAAATGAAAGGCACAGAACGGGTTGCAAACTAATAAGGGTGAAGAGCAAATTTTTTTTTTATGGTGAACGATGTCTCTGATACCAGATGGTAGGAACCTAGTTCCTAGAAGCCTGTAAGGATGAAAAAAAAATGGAATGGAATGTAAAAACAATGAAAAATGTATTGAATCACTATTTCATTGGAGGTAAACCTACCAATGGATTTATAAATATATCTTCTAATAATTTGATGGATTCCTATTGACACCCTCACGAATGAATATAAATATCTATCTTAGAGTTGTGAGGTGAAAAGACACAATTGTGCATAATCATAAGTGAATTAATACGGATTAATGGTTAGGATTATGATCCTAACATATTCTAAGACATTAGATTAACATAGTTTTCTCTAGCTTATAAAAGACCCTCTATAGTTGATATAGAGACCTATGATGTAATTATAACTCTTAGAAAATCCTAGCTAGTACATCTAAATTAATTATGTTTGTAGGAGGGATTGAGGTTGTTCTATTGGGTAAAGACATGTTTAGCCTAGGCAACATCACTTATAGAGAGAAATATAATTGTTCCTATGGTTTAGAATAATTATTGTTAGAGACAGTAATTTAGGCTTGATCCATAAGTGATTCATCCCTTTGAAAGGATTCAAAAATTGCTTTAGATTCTTTTTACATCTATCTACCTTCATAATATCTTTGAATGAAAAAAACCATAATTTTGACTAACTTAAAGGTTACCCTACCTACTTCATCATGAGTAGGATTAGATGGACTAGGATCAACTCCTTCCTCAATTGGATCAAAAATAGGATTTTCTTGATTGAAAATTTATTCTTATATCTCTTCATAAGTCATAATTAGAGGATAAGTTTGTTGGTCTTATTGTTAAGCCACACTTGTTAAGGATCACATCTCATCCATGCCTTTAACAACTTTCTTACCAAATGGGAAGATGTAGTTTCCTTTTAATTAATTTATTTATTAGTTTAGAGAGCTACTTAAAATAAGAAGAAAAAGTGTTAACCTTATTTCTTCATCTCCCTATATATTCATCCTTTTGATGTACCTCAAGACCTCACTATATTATGTTAAATATTAAAAATTCAAAAGATTTTGATGAATTAAAAGGGGAAATATATGTCTTTTTAATATTTAAAATTTATTTATATTGGAAAACCAAACTAGTTTTAAAAAAAAAAACTTTTCATTTTAGTTAGCTAGAATAACCAAAAAACTAGAGCAATTTTTTAGGGAAATGCAAAACATGAGATCTAACCTAGATGCCATTTTCCTTTCAATGATAGTGTAGGCTTAAAAAATATAATTGAACTAAATAAATCTCTTTTGCCTTTCTTTCTTTTGTAAATGATAAATATGATAGAAAATTACCAACTATGAAATTTTACTTAAATTATAACTATGATTCACATAATCTGGTAGAAGCACTAAAATAATACAACACAAGAGCATCAATGGTAGTACTACAATGCTTGTAGACACATTGGATATAAAAATGCTCATATAGAATATAAGATGCAAATACTAGAATCTTTTTAGATTAAAAATATGACAATTTTCTAAACTAAATTGAAAGTTAACATAAACTTGATTTTCCTTCATAGTTGTATCTTGCTTTGGTAGATGTTTGATGTCATGCACAATATTTCTACTTGTAAATTCCTTATAGTAAATACCTACACACTAAACTTGAAAGCTTTAAATATTTAGGGGTTTGCCTCTATTAGGCTCCTCATTCATCAAAATAAAATGAAATGATTAGAGGGTAGGAAATTGTCATGACCCTCCCTTGGCAGATATTTCATTTGATGAGTTATATTTTGCTACATAGATGTGCTAATGAAATGATTGATTATTTCATGTCTAGTTTGTGTAGGACATATATACTTCATGATGGATAGTGATGTAATATGTTGATGAAATGATTGATTTTTACATGTCTAGTTTCTGTAAGGATGCACTTTCACAAAAAAATGTGATACTGCTAATGAACTTGCTTGTATGTCAGGAACAAGTTTATTCATGGGTAGAAGAAAGACTTATCCATGGAGGGCAATTTATCTTATGAAAAATAATTTATGATATTATCCTATAGTTTTACTTGGACAATAGGGAAATATATTTTTTTGTAATAAGTTGCTTATTATGACTTGCATGGAGAAAATACAACTAACCTAGGATAGAATGTAATTGATGTTTAAATCTTCTTCTAATATTGGATGGCATCTAAAATATAAAATAAGTGCATCACCATATCTCATCCGGGTAATATGTAAATGAATATATATATATATATATATATATATATATATATATATATATATATATATATATATTTGGTTATGTCAATATTTGAAAAAGAAAGTTATATGACATCTATTTTAAGGAACTTCGAGAAAAAATCTTTATTCGGCCTGACTAAAAGAAGGTAAGCATTATATGCAGGGATTGAAATTGGACACATTCCATCCACATAAGGCAATATGGATCACCACATTAGTTAAGTGAAGCTTATTGATAGATTTGTAGGAGGAGGACGTTGGAACGATCAAAGAACTTTGGTTGGTTTATGAAGAAACGATCTGGCGAGCATCCAAGAGAAATGGGGGATCATGTTCATAATAATAGATGAGTGCAATTGTTTATCGAAAACCAACATGTATGATAAAGGGAAGGAGAACATTTAAGTTCCATTAATGATATCCTAAAGTTGATGGCTAGGGAAAAAGTGAGTGAATGTATGATAGTTCAAAGGTTTGGAGGGGAGAGAGTTTTTGGCTGGAGGGAGGATTTTGGCGAAGTTGCTGGTTTCTAAAGAGGATTCAGAAAGAAGATGAACAAGAGGACATCACGATTTGTGAGAGGAATTTCTAGTTCTCAGGTTTGTGCATTATAACTTCTCCTTAGTCTTTGTCGATAGAATGATTAGTAGAGTTGTTGTGTAGTTAGTTCAAGGTTTATATTTTTATTCTCGCTTTGATTTGAAGCACTTGATATTACCCATATGGTTCTTTAGGAATACCAAGTTGATCTTAAAACACCGTTATGACCAGATACATCACCCAAAAATGCTCGAGTAGTGTTGATAAGATCCTATTTACCTACACATGTGTTTTGATGACTTGCTGATGGGTCTCTTTGTCGATCTAATAAGCATATTATTGAATTTGAGTAGAGTCTGTGCCATGTTCTATAGTATGTATGAATATTGGGTTGGCTTTGGTTGGGAACTAGGAGATACCAACATTTGGCTTTGGTTGAGAATTGTGAGATACTAACGTTTGGATTTGGTTGAGAACTGTGAGATACCAACATTTGGCTTTGATTGAAAACTGTGAGTTACCAATGTATGGATTTGATCGAGAACTATTAGTTACCAAGGAATGGCTTGGTTAGGGACATCATATTATTTTATGATGGTTGGAAAACCCTCCATAGTAAGTTCTATTTGGGAGAGATATTACGGTTCAAAAAGTATAGGCTAGTGGTAGTTGTTATCCCGAGCTTACCTTTATTTTATTAAGGGATGGAATAAAGTGGATAGTGCTAAATCATCCTAAGAAGATATGGTAATTTTTTAATACCCTGTAATACATATTTTAGGCTGCCCATATGTTTTCCTTGGTAGTGTAAGAGTTTTAACCTTTAAGGTATGCCTTTCGGGTTGAAGTGTGTGCTTAAGCTAGTACGTTAGACTGTGTGCTTCTGTTGGTAAGTTAGACCATGTGCCAGGAGTGTAGTTTTGTGAGCTAGGTCAAATGTTATCAGGTCGAACATAGACTCTTGTGTAGTCATTCAATATGCGATTACACTCTATAATCATTAGAGTCATGTGGGGTCATAATCCCCTAATAGATATTTTGGGTTGCTTATAGGATCTCGAAAGTGATGTAGCTTTGAGTTATTAGAATGCCATTGCAAAGGAAGTTGTAATGAAATCATGATGGTATAAATTAAATTAGTGTTATGAATGATGAAACATGGGCTAGGACTAATGGGTCCTTCATTGGAGTTGAATGATATTGTGTATCATGGAAAGCATCCAATGACATGTTGTAAAAGAAGGCATAATGGATTTTATATATATAGGAAGTCCATTTGGAAGTTTTAACTCCCAAGCAGGGAGATTATTTGTAATGAATGAATTGATTGACCAATTCAACCTATAGAAATTAGGGATTTATGGAATATCCCTATGAGTATAAAGGTAGATTGAAATGCTTTGATGTATGTAACAAATAAACTTTCTTTTGAAATGAATAAATAAAAAATGATTTGGACTGGTTTTTTCCCACAAGGGGGTTTTTTAAGATAAAACAATGTTGTATGATTTTTGTGGTGAATATTCTTTATGGTTCTTCTATTTTTAAAGCTTTATAATTGTTATGATTATTTATGTTGATGACCATTTTGTAATATGGATAATGTTGGTTATTTAAATACTAAATTTTGGAATGAAACCTTTATGATGCTCTTAATTAATAATAAAAATTCCTCATGGGATATTTAATTGCTAATTATTTAATACTTTCACGAGGTTTCCTGTTTTACGATAGAGATATGAATTTTATATATTAGTTGAATGCTACCTTAAGGATACCAAAAAAAAACTTTGATGGGTGTAGTTAAGAGATGCCCTCTAGAGACAAGAAGTGATTAGTCTTCTTGCATAAACAAAATGAAAGGTCTAAAAGAGTAGTAAGACCCTTTGCAATTGAATTAAAGGAATAAATAGGCATAATGTTGTTCCTCAATGAAATAATTAGAAATGAGGTTGTTAGGGGATGTCTAACTCAAATGGATATGAGATGGATAGACAACCCTCACATGCAAAGACTACTCACATAGAATGACTTATATGGGGTGTGAACGTGATGTGCACCTCTCGATAGAATGAGAGGAAAGGTTAATGTTAACTCTTTGGATCCATGTGATGGTTAGATTGACCCGTGAAATAAACACCTAGTACCCTTTCATAGCTATATTTATATTGGGACTTGGGATGGGTGTGCCTCAAGGAATATTTAGTTACGAAGAAGATGTGATGATAATAGTGGAGGTCAATATATATAAAAAGGGAATGGGAAAATTTAGGGATGTGATAGAAATGCTCACATTTCTTACCAAATTGATTAATGTTATGATTATATGATGTCATTTGATAAGTTATATATGAGTTTTTTTGTTGTAAAATATTCTATTATATCAAAAAAAGGTAATGCAAAGTCTAACCTAAATAGGTTATCAACTTACAATCTATTGTATATTAGATAGAAGTGTTATAAGTAGTTATTACTACAAAAAATAGAAAAACACTATTAAAAGCATTATATATGTACAATGCTATCTGTTAAAGTTGTAGAATGGATTTTATGACTAAATAACAAATATTCATTAGGTATTCCTACACAAAACAAATTAGTCAATAATCTAGAACCCAAACTAGACTTTAAAGAAAAGTGCTTTATTATTAAATTAGACAAAAGTGTTTCCAAAATAAGGCACTAAAAATAGTTTGGAACAACTATAGCACTATCTACAATATTTTAGAATATGTAAAAATGCTAAGACCATGCAAAGACTAATTTTTTATCCCTATAGAAACAAGTTAGGTGATAGACTAGATATTAAACTAGGTCAATATGATCAACTAATTTGCTACAAAATATAGAAGTGATATCAAATTAAATTGCTAGCAATAGATAAATAGTGCTAACAAAAGTGTTACTAACTATCAAAATGATTGTCAAGGATTAAAAATTCCTTCTTGTAAAACAAACTATTAAAAAAGGGCTAAAAAATGTAAAGCACTATTATAAAAAGTAATATAAAAGGACATTCACGTTAATGCCTATGACACAAAAATAAACACAAATTAATGGAAATTAAAAAAGAAGGAAAATTTCATCCAAAAATGGATTTTCAAAGTATCTTCTCCTAAGAAACTTCTCGAAATCCATTGTCAAATGATGCAACTTTTTGACAATATTTTCATGGAGCTTCATTAGCAAGAAAGATAGACTAATTATCAAAATATTGTTTCATAAATGTTTCAAGATCATGTGTTGAATTGAATGCCAAAAAAATCATTTATAATGTTTGGAGGCTTAGGAAGGTGGGAGTTATTTGTTTAGAAGATTGAAAACTTTTCATTGCCCCAAGATCTTGCTTTATTTTAAAAAGCAACAAAAAAATATAATAGCAAGTTTTGTTAGTTGAGGGGAGGAGAGAAGATAAAGTGAGGAGAGAAGATAAAGTTAACAATTTTACACCTTTCTCAATGATGGGATGATGCTAGTAAATAAAGGAAGAGTCTAGTTAATATATTTGTAGGAAGTCAATCCTAGTTGGTTGTATGTTTTTTCTTTTATTTTTATTTTTATTATAAAATTGAAATAGTACGACACCATCTCTAATTTAGTTTTGATGTAAAATGACATTGGTTTGAAAGGTTGGCAGTTTGATTTGGTGCCAAATAGTCAAGATTGAAATTCAAACAATAGTGCTTCTTTAGACTACAATAGTGTTATAAAACTAATGACTCCAAGATTGTGATTTTGTTGAAGATGATGAAGCTCATTTATGGTGAGTTTGGTTTGAGACTTTGTCAATATGTTTGATTATTTTTAGATAAATTTAATATTGTTTATGTTATACTAAATCTTAAGTAACCAAATTTAGGAGTCTAAAATCTTCATGATGAATACAGTTCCAATGGATTTTCAATTGAACTTAATAACTTGATTTACCTTAATACTGGAGACATGTTTGAAGTACATAAATTTTTAATACTTTTCCCTCCTTATGACATGTTCTACCACAATGAATACCTTCAATAATAAAATATAGCATCTTTAAGGATAATTTTTTTTTTGGTTGCATATGTTTTATCCTTCTTTCACAATGGAATGGTTGGAGAAGTACACATGATGATGCCATTTACATTGACCATGTAATTAATTTTAATTATTATCTTAAAAATTGATCAAAATCAAAATCAATACAATAGTATTGGCAAGTCATGTTGTTCAATATATTTTATATTGGACAGCCTATCCAAGATGATTTTCCATTAGTTTCACATATGATAAAATTTTGTAGTGTTTCTCTAAGCCTTGCATTAGATATATCATATACATGGCAAAGAAATATGTGAGCATAAAATTAGTCCATCATAGTATTGAAGAAACCCATGGTCAAAGACAAAATATTTTCCTTGTACTTTCTAATTGTTGAATGTTAGGATTCAATATCCTAACCTCTAATCACTTAATTAATTAATTAATCATTCATGTTTATTTCCAATTGGACCATTGTGTCCTTTCACAATAACCCTAGATAGATATAAAATAGGAATAGCTATTTTGTAAGAAATCATCCATAGAAGTAAAAGAATATATATTCAATTTATATCCATTGGAAGGACTTCCTCTCCAATGCAAAAGTGATTCTTTTAAAACAGTGATTCAGTATATTTTTCTGCAATTTCTCATATAAATTCCAATTATTTATTTCAATTAACAAGATAGGACCAAGGGTCCTATCATCTAGTATCATAGTGGTTCGTTATAAAGAATAAATCACCCTCTGCTTTGTCCATAAAAGACCTGCCGCCTCCATATAATCTCCATTTCATTGCACCAACAAAATATTTTCACTGGTGAAAGGATTCTTAGCTACGTTCCTTTGGAGCCCAATTTTTCTTTGCTTGATGTCCCAACTTCGACAGTGATAACACCTTCCACAATAATATTTGTGCCATTCTTCTCATCGAAGCCACTCACCCTCCATAATAGCGATGTCGTCTTCCACTCAGCGCTACTCACATAGTGGAGTAACAAAATTGCCTTACATATTTGAAGTATTTCTGATAACAAAAAAGATTTATGGTCTCTCTCACAAATCCATAGTCGCGTTAAAATATTTCTGCAAACCATATTGTTTTTCTAGAAAAATATAGAAGAGAATTAAAAATTTATTAATTTAAAACCTAAGGTTTTAAAATTTTCATCATTGATAAAGACTTACCATCAACGAAAAATATTTCACGATCACCAATTAAAATTTGTCATAGCATCTTTGTTTTGGGCATAAATTAAGGGTGGGAATTATCCCACATTCTTACCACGAAGGGAAAAAAGGGGATATATAATGTACTCATGTCACATAAGGATGTAACTACCATATGGTAGTCACAAGCACCATTACGTGCGCCCCAATCCCGTCTCTTATCCCTGCTCTTAGCCTTGTTCCATGCCCACTGCCGCCTTCATGACTTGCACCTCGTGTTTCTCCCTTTCCCTGCTATCACCTTCGTGTCCCACACCTACTACCGCCTTCATACCTCATACCTTGTGTTTCACCCTTCATGTTTCACACCTTGTCCCACTATTGAATTTTCCCACCTTGTTCCACTATTGACTTTTCCCTCCGCTCATCGTTGATGTCACCTGCCCGTCCTTGTGCTTCCCACCCGAGAACATTGTTTCAAATTCAAAAATTTGATCCAAATTTTTGACATAGAATTACCTCTTTTTGCAATGTTTTGCAATATTTTTATAATTTAAACTTCTTACAAATTTTTGCAAAATTGCAACCAAATTTTTGACAAAAAATCGATCAAAAAAATTTGCACAAATTGTAGCAAACAAATTTGACAATTTTTTGATGACAATTTTTCTTATGATATTTTTTTGAAAAAATTCTCAGCAAATTTTGTCAAATTTTAGTTGCATAATTTTAACGATGACTAATACAAATGGTCGACGATGGAAGATATCACGATCCGAACATGCTTTCATTGATTAATATCACCACCCTTCGTCAAATAACTTTCATATGTGTGTATCAAAATTAGTTCCAGGATCTCGTCAATCACATCTCAGGGTTAGATGAATTATTTCTCATAAATTGCTTCGTCAGTGGATTAAAGGATGAGATTAGGAAGGAGGTGGAAATATTCAATCCTTGCACCCTGATGCAGACCTTTGGATTAGCTTTATTAGCCGAAGATAAACTCAATGTTCAATTTCAATTAGGAAAACCACCTATGGGGAAATCACAAACCACTTACACCACCCCCAAACCTAACCAAAATTTACCAATTAAACGTCTCATATTTGAGGAGATGAAGGAACGATAAGTGAAAGACCTCTACAATACTTGTGATGGGCAATTTGGACCCCAAAATAAATATGCTACACAAACATTGTATTTATTAAATGTAGTTGATCCTTGTCAATCCATAAAGGGATAAGATGAGGAAGATGAGAAATAAATAACCAAAACACCTGATCATAGCCATGAAGATAATGAGGTTGATGTGCAAGAAGTGACCAAAGCACCTGATCACAACAATAAAGGCAATAAGGTCAATGTACAAGAAGTGATCGATATCCCAAGAAAAGATAAGGTAGACATACAAGAAGTGACCAATGACAACCAAAAATACACTCTAAAAAGACTACCCATAAGTTCCTCACAAATAGTGAGTTCTCACCACATGGTAAAACCTATCCGAAAACAAGGCAAAAAGGTGACTACACACTCATTTTCCATTGACTCTCCCAGGGAACAATAAGAAGATACAGAAGTGTTGCCACCACTTTTGATGCATCATTCTAAAGTGTCTAAGGAATCCCAAGGGTTTTCCCCCACCGTAATCACAATCCTACTATTATTCTTGGCAACCCCCAACTAATGTTTCGACCCTCAAGATATCCCTACCTCCAAAAAAGTGACATTAAACTTATGCAAATACTACTTGGAAAGTACCTCATCAATTTCAACAACAATTTCCTTAGTCCTAGATTTGAGGATAAAGCTTCTTTTAATGAAGGTGGCATATTAGGATTCAATATCCTAATCCCTAATTACTTAATTAATTAATTAATCATTCATTTTTATTTCCAATTGGACCATTGTGTCCTTTCACAATAATCCTAGATAGATATAAAATAGGAATAGTTATTTTGTAATAAATCATCCATTGAAGAAAAACAATATATATTCAATTTATATCCATTGGAAGGACTTCCTCTCCAGTGCAAAAGTGATTCTTTAAAAACAATGATTCAATAATGTTTTCTACAATTTATCATATAAATTTTAATTATTTATTTCAATTAATAGGATAGGACCAATGGTCCTATCATTAAATACATGCACATGAATTTTAGATAAGACTTGACATTTTATTGATCAATTATTTTGACAAGGGATCAAAGAAATGATAAAGGCCTATTGATGGGACACTTTTATACTTAGTGTGGGTGTTTTAGGATATCAAGAATAAAAGGGAGTATTCTCGATGGTTTCTTTATGTGTTAGCAAGAAAATATGGTGTTCTTGGGATATAGCATGAAGAAAAGGTTTTGGATTGCTTAAGGTTTTGGTTATTGGAACCACAACTTCCATATGCAAAATGATGATAAACTTGTAATAAATATAGATATAATTTTGTATAGGGAATTGAATTAGGCACATTTAACTAAGGAATTTAAAAGTGGCACATAAAATATTTGTTGATCTATAATAATAAAAGAGTAAAAAACTTTATATACAATTTATCATCACTTGACAAATATTTTAAATTAAGAGGATGATGGAGCTTTTTTAATATTTTCTAATAACACATGCATGTTGAACTTTACTGGTAGAGATTTTAGTGTGTATATGTTCCATCAAAGAGCACAAGACAAAACCTTAGGATGGCACCTTGGATAAAACTTATAGGTTGGAGATCTAGCACTTGAAGGTAGGGTTTATTATCATGATACCCATTTAGGAAAGTAGTAACCACATGATCGATCAAGGTAACATCCGTCATTTAAAGCAATAACCTTTGAAATAAAATTGACTGATGAAAATAAATAATTATTAATATTTAACATTATATATCCTTTCTTAATGAAAGTATGGAAAGTAGAGCATATGAAGTGTTGGTGTGCTAAATCCTCAACCTTGTTTCTTGGACTTTGAAATTCATGGGATGTGCGCTCACTACAAGTTTGAGCTTTTAGAATATGGTAGCACCATGTTGTGTCAATAGAATGGCATACCAAATGGAACAAGGTTTGAATCCTGCCACCAAAATTTGATCTCTTCAAGTTCCAATTGTATCCATTGTACATAGTGATTGGACCTCTCAGCTAAGGGGACTAAATTGTTGGTTTATGGGACCCTCAATCCTATTTCCTAAACTTTGACCTTTATGGGATATTCCCTCATCACAAGTTCAAGTTTTTGGCATAGTGGTAGCACCATGCCATGTCAATAAGAAAAAAAAATGTCCTAGTTATAAAATGTATGTTAGTCATTGACCATTTAGTATAGAACCCAAAATATCATGGTGAAGACAAGGGGGTCACTCTTAGGAAATTGTAAATACCACATTAGTGCATACAAGGGGTATTTTTAATATCAATTTGAACCATCAATATATTAGTATGCTATAGGGGAGGGGTATTTAAATTTCATGCATACCTAGATATATATTATACCTTTAAAAAAATGGGCTAGAGAAGAGGGGGTGGGAGTTATATTTGAGTTGCATACCAAGTATATATATAAATTATGATGCACCTTGTTGGAGCCATAACTTGTGAACCATACGCCCATTTTCCTTGAAATTTAACAGGTGGTTCTCCAAAAATCATGTTTTCAGGACCTAAATCCGACATTTAGTGAACCAAAATTAGCTTTTAGAATATGTTCTCGAGTTTTTTGGATTTTTTTGCATGTTAGAAGTTTATTATATTTTGTTATACCTTAAGTTGAGACCTAATATTTTAAATTAAGGTTTGTTATTGTAAGAATGATATTTTCACAAAATTTGGGCACAATCCGACTCATTTTTGGTTTTAGTAGTTTTTAGAAAAAGATATTTTTAGGGTTTCTTTAGGGTTTATTTGGTTTTTGATTGCTATATGATGGATTGTAATCTTTTGAAGGAGGGGTGTGAATTCAGGAATGAGAAGAATATAATTTTGTAGGTTTCTTCTATTATATTGCATTTGTGTTATGTGATTGGAGTCCATTTTGTTGGTCTCTTGTAGCTGTGTTCACATCATTTGGTATCAGAGTAGGTGTGATCTTGCTAATGAAGGGAAGATGCAACCTAGAATATATGCCCATATGAATTGGAATATCGAGGATCAAAATGCAGAAATAGCACGACTGACTGGTGTGATTGATCACATGGGAGAGAGACGTCCCAGGGCATGTAAAGATAAAGGATATGATGATGAAAACATACTCGAGGAACATGGATCTACAGTCCACACAGAAGAACCAAAGGTCCCATAGGAAGAAGGGCACAATTTTGAAAATTGGCTGATACGATCTCTAGAGGGGCTTAAGGGGAATCGATGTGGGATCAAGATTGAGGTTCCTGAGTATGCTGGTAGGTTGAAACCAGAGGAGTTGATCGATTGGATCAATAGCCTAGAAAAATATTTTGAATGGAGTAACCTTGCTGAAGATAAGAAGGTTAAGCTCACATGCACAAAGTTTAAGGGACATGCATTGATTTGGTGGGATCATTTACAGACTACACAACAGAGGAATGTAAAGGAAAATATCAGGGATTGGACAAAGATGAAGAAGAAGTTACAAGAAAAATTTATACCTGTAGACTACTCCCAAGCCCTATTTCATAGATTTCAGAATATTCGATAGAAGGATCAAAGCATCGAGGACTATACTAATGAATTGTACAAGCTATCCATTCGAGTGGAGCACAATGAGGTGAAGGACCAAAAGGCTGCTAGGTATGTAAATGGCCTAAGTTTTACTGTCCAAGATGATATGAGCATGCATCACACTCTTACAATGAAGGATGCATATAAAATGGCCCTTAGGGCAGAGGAGAAATTTAAAAGGGTTAATAGAAGAGGTAAGAAGGATCA
Source organism: Wollemia nobilis (assembly GCA_028583015.1). Lineage (NCBI taxonomy): Eukaryota > Viridiplantae > Streptophyta > Pinopsida > Araucariales > Araucariaceae > Wollemia > Wollemia nobilis. The sequence goes on from JAQPPZ010017109.1 coordinate 4,159,843, forward strand.
CACCCTCTTTAGGTTAGGGTCAAAGTGGATCTAATTTTCTCAAGGGAGAATCCTCAATACCTTCTAAACAAGAAGAATATAGGCAAAATCTGAGAGGACGAGGATATCAACGAGGTAGAGGTTACGGTAGTGGACGAAATGGGAATGATCCAAGAAGGTCGTATACCTGTTATGGATATGGTGAGGAGGGGCATAAATAATTTGAGTGTCCCCAATGTGATGTCCAAGAAATGGGTCAAGAAGGACAAGGAGGGTCAATCTAGTTGAGATGGAAGAGCAGGATGATGATGAAGTTGTTGCTAACATGGGGGAAGCACTTATGATAAGGAGTACGTTGATTGTTCCTAATAAAGAGAAGGTGCAGAGCAAAGTGAAGGGGCAAACCATTTATGGTGATGATTCTAGGCTATGAACAAATATATTGTGAACAAGGTGTACATAAGGAGGGAAGGTATGTAACATTATCATTGATGGTGGTAGCTATGAAAATATGGTTTCAAATGTCATGGTTTATAAAATAAACCTAGAATGCGAAAAACATCCTTATCCATATCACATATCATGGGTTAATAAGGGGAATGAGGTAGCAGTAGAACATAGGTGTTTAATTAAATTTTAAATTGGAAGTACTTACAAGGATGAAGTGTGGTGTGATGTGATCCCGATGGATGCATGTCATATTCTCTTAGGAAGACCTTGGCAGTACAACAGGGCTACTAACCATAATGGAAGAAATAATACTTACACATTCTAGAAGGATGGTGTAAAGGTAGTTCTTGTACCTCTAAAGGAGGATGGACTAAGTGAGAGCTTGTTGACGATGAAGGAGTTTCTTGCAGAGATCAAGGATGTTAGCTTATGTTATGCCTTAACAGCTAGGAAGCTAGAAACAGAGGAAGTTGTTATACCGACAACAATAACTAAGTTGCTAAGTGAATATAAAGATGTCACACCAAAGGAGTTACCAGATGGGCTACCACCAAAGAGGGATATCCAAAATCACATGGATTTGATTCCAAGTCAGCGCTCCCAAATAAGGCAGCTTATCGGTTGAACCCAACACAAAATGCAGAGTTGAGTAGGCAAGTGACAAAGTTGATAAAGAAGAGATTAGTTAGGGAGAGTATGAGTCTATGTGCAACTCCAGCATTACTAACCCCAAAGAAAGACGATGACTGGTGGATGTGTGTGGATAGTAGATCCATAAACAAGATCACAATAAAGTATCGGTATCCTATACCGAGAGTGGATGACATGATGAATGGATTGGCTGGAGCTAAATACTTCAGTAAAATTGATCTGTGAAGTGGCTACTACCAGATCATAATTAGAGAATGGGATGAATGGAAGACAACTTTTAAGAAAAAATATGGGTTGTACGAGTGGATGGTGATGCCATTTGGGTTATCTAATGCACCCAGTACATTTATGTGGTTGATGAACAAAGTACTACGGGAATATAATGGTACATTTGTGGTTGTGTATTTTTATGATATTTTGATTTATAGTAAAAGTGAAGAGGAGCATTTTTTACACCTAAAATTAGTGTTAGACGTGCTCAGGAAGGAGAAATTGTATGTCAACCTAAAGAAATGTAGATTTCTTTAGGATAGTTTAGTGTTTTTAGGATTTGTAATCTCAAGAGATGGCATGAGGATGGATGACGAGAAAGTGAAGGTGATTTTGGAATGGTATCTTCCATGAACTATAACATAAGTAAGGAGCTTTCATGGCCTAGCTACCTTTTACAGAAAGTTCATTAGGAACTTCAGTAGTATAGTTGCCCCTATAATTGATTGCACGAAGGGGAAAGAGTTTGTATGGACTATGGCAACAACTAAGAGTTTTGAACTCTTGAAGAACAAGGTGTCGGAAGACCCTGTTCGAGTGTTACCATATTTCAGTAAGGTGTTTGAGGTTTATTGTGATGCCTCATTTATTGGAATTTGTGGTGTCTTAAGTCAAGAGGGCCGACCTATAGCATTTTTTAGTGAGAATTTGAATGATGCAAGGAAGAATTATTCTACATATGATGTGGAATTTTATGCAATTGTGCAAGCATTGCAACATTGGAGGCACTACTTACTCTCAAAGGAGTTTGTGTTGTTTACTGATCATGAAGCATTGAGGTATGTCAACTCTCAGAAAAAGTTAAATAGTAGGCATGCCAAATGGGTTTCATTTTTGCAACAGTATACATTTGTCCTAAAGCACAAATTAGGCAAACAAAATAAGGTTGCTGATGCATTGAGTAGGAGAGTCATGTTGTTGACCACTATGGAGAATGAAGTGGTAGGATTTGAGGGGATTACAGGTCTATATGAATGTGATGCAGATTTTGGGAATATTGTGCAACAGTGTAATAGTGTAGTAGAGGGTGAGTCTCGTACTATTTTTGAAGAGTATTTTTTATAGAATGGTTACTTGTTTAAGGTTAATCGATTATGCATTCCCAATGGCTCTATGAGAGAGAACATATTGAGGGAATTACATAGTGGATGTTTTGCTGGTCATTTTGGAGTACCCAAAACTAACACTCTTGTAGAGGAGAAGTATAATTGGTCAAAAATGAAGAGAGACATAATCAATTTTGTCTCTATTTGCAGAGTATGTCAAATGGCTAAAGGCCATGCACAAAATACAGGGTTGTATATGCCACTACCAGTTCCTATAGGACCATGGACTGATCTGAGTATGGATTTCGTGTTGGGGTTGCCCAAGACACAAAGGGGTAAGGATTCAGTTTTTTTTGTGGTAGATAGATTTTAAAAAATGGTGCATTTCATTACTTGCAAAAACAATAATGATGCAAATAGGACTGCAGTATTATTCTTTGATGAGATTGTGCGGTTGCATGTTGTTCCAAAGACTATTACTTCTGATTGGGATACTAAGTTCTTGAGTCACTTTTGGAGGACATTGTGGAAGAAGTTGAACACCAGGTTGCAGTTCAATAGTGCTTACCACCCAAAGACCGATGGAAAAATAGAGGTAGGGAACATAATCTTGGAAAACCTCTCACGGTGCATAGTTGGAGAAAAACCAAAACAATGGGATTTAGCCTTGTCACAAGCCAAATTTACATACAACAGTTTAGTGAATAGGTCGACAGGTAAATATCCTTTACAAATTATTTATGATCAAAATACTAGAGGTGTATTAGATTTGGTTGAGTTACCAATTGGAGAATGAGTTAGTGATGATGCAGAAGAATTTGCTGAGCATATCCAAAAAGTGCAAGAGTCGGTGAGGGATAAATTGCAGAGTAGTAATGCTCACTACAAAGAGTCTGTCGATGCACAGAGAAGGGTGAAAGTGTTTGAAGAGGGTGATATGGTCATGGTTCATCTTAGGAAAGAAATATTTCCTAAGGGGATGTATAACAAACTAAAACTTAAGAAAATTAGGCCATGCAGGATTTTGAAGAAGATCAATGATAATGCCTATAAAGTGGAGATGCACGATGAATTTGATATTTCACCCATTTTTAATGTTTTTGATTTATTTCAGTATCCTGGTACTACCGAGGATGGTGAATTATAGGAGACAACAAATTGGGCACGACAGATGCCTAAGAAAAAAATATAGAGTTACACAGATGCTCGATAAGGTGATCACCACCAGACATAGGAGCTACAACAGATACCTGGTTCAGTGGGAAGGATTACCATAGGCAAATAACACTTGGGTTTCAGAGTCAGAGCTAAATAAAATTGATAACCAGAAGCTACAAGATTTCAATTCAGCTGAACTCGCAGGAGCTGAGTTCTTTTTCACCAGAGGAGAATGATGCACCTTGTTGGAGCCATAACTTGTGAACCGTACGCTCGCTTGACTTGAAATTTAACAGGTGGTTCCACATGTGTGTTATGCATTAGGTAAATCTTTGATTGGCCTAACTCTCCAAAAATCATGTTTTTAGGACCTAACTCCGACATCTAGTGTCCCAAAATTAGCTTTTAGAATAGGTTCTCGGGTTTTTGGGTTTTTTGCATGTTAGAAGTTTATTATATTTTGTTATAACTTAAGTTGAGACCTAATATTTTAAAGTAAGGTTTGTTATTGTAATAGAGATGTGTGCACCAAATTTGGGTGCAATCCAACTCATTTCTATTTTTAACAGTTTTTAGAAAAATATGTTTTAAGGGTTTCTTTAGGGTTTCTTTAGTTTTCGGTTGCTATATGATGGATTGTAATGTTTTGGAGGAGGGGTGTGAATTTAGAAATGAGAAGAATATAAATTTGCAGGTATCTTCCATTATATTGCATTTGTGTTATGTGATTGGAGTCCATTTTGTTGGTATCTTGTAGTTGAGTTCACATCAACTTATAACATCAAATAATTCTAAAATATTTAACAAAACAAACCATGTAAAATTTGAAACTAAAATTATACACAGAAGAAAATTTTAACTAAATTTTTAAAACTAGATATTGAACCTTAAATTTAAATAATAATAAATGAGGTGGACACCATTTCTCAAGAGTGAGAATGTATCATAAAGGCGATCAAGTTATATCTAGTAAAATTCTTGAGCCATCATAGTCATCAAATCTTGTGCATCAACTTGTGCCACATTAGTTAGGGGGCCATTCCCCCTCAAAACACCCGAGCACATGTGCATGCATGCATGGTCTCCAATAATACCCCATAATAAAAAAATCCTTCCTTTCAATTTGAATTGTGCCTCACAACCATTTCAAAAACATCACCAACATAAATACTAGTTTACTTGGTTAGGAAAGATACTCAAAATATATATAAAAAATATATTCTAGAAAGAAGGAAATTTTTTAAACAAAACTAGTTATTATAGGTGTCAAAGAAAACGTGGGCCATAGTGAGGAAGAAAGAGAGGGTTTCAATTTTATATGCCACGCCCCTAAGTGTTTCATTTTCTCTCTCATATTCATAAATGATAGCTATGTTCTGACGTGGATCTAAGGAAAGTCCTTGCTCTTTCATTTTTGTTCTAGGTTGTCACTGTGATTAAAAACCAAAACACACACACTTTGTTGGTGCAATAACTGATGGTTTAAGTTGATGTAATATGGAGGCTAAAATGGTGGAGTACGAGAACTCCAACCTCCGCCTCTACCTCTATTTCAATATTATATTCATGTGCGAGTGGCTCTGTGCTGAAGCTAAATATCATTCCATGGTAGGTAGCATAAAATCCTTTCACTCCTAGGGTAATGTTATATTAAGCGCTTAATTTATTGAAAGTTATGACTAAGTTTTACTCTAAAAATTAGGGTTTGAATAGAAAGAGTCTTAAGAGAAATGAAGTGTTTTTTAGTGTTTAAGATATGTGTTTTTCCATCATAATGTTTTGTTTTAAAGGCTTGTTTGATGATATTATGAAGCCTCTGTATGGAAATAGTGATGCATTTTGAATGATAATGATGAAAGAAAGTAGCCTATGAATCCCCTATTTTAGATGGTTTTAATGATCAAAATGGGAAGTCAAGATAACAACTATATAAAAATCTAGTGTTCTACAGGATGCATCCCCCACCTCTAGGAACACATCCTCTCCCTCTTTTCATCCCATTACATGGGATATAAAAGGGGATATTTCCACATGGTTGATGCATCCCAGGGACTCCACCAGGTTGTGGGGGACCATCCTCGGTACCCCTGATGTGAGGGGACACCATGGGGGATGGTTGGCCATCCTTGAGGATGGTCGACTATAGGATTTTTTGTTCAAACTAAAAATTCCAAAGAAGATACTAAGTTTTCATTGTTTAAAGCTACAAAAATCTCTTCGAAGCCACTTTTCTTGCGCAAAAACCACCTAGAATTATTCGTTGGAAAAATAGCCTAAAATGTTAAACAACCTCATTACTTTTCTAGGATTGGATTGACTAAATTGTAGAATTTGTAATTGTACAACCATAGATTGACACATTATTATGAGTGACACAACTTTTTTGCATTTTCTATAGTATTTTCTAAAGAGAGATAGATAATTAAATGAAAGCCCTCTTTAGACTATTCCTTACAATTTGACGTGTTTGCCACTACCAACTATCAATAGTTTGGCATGAAAATTCTCTCATGACAATTCTTAGCATCTTAAAAATTTGAAATTCTTCTTTGTTAAACATTTTTTGGATTCTCTTTGTTTCCTTGCTGACATTAAACATATAACTGTTGAGGAAGAAAATCAATGAAGTACAACTCTTTGCAACTTGCTTTACATGTCAAACTCTAAAACATGGAAAAAATTCACAAATAAGGGCCCCTCACCATTTTAAGGTCAAATTTTCTGAGGTAGGCTCATTCAAATACAAGGAGAATGATTCATATTGTGACTCATGAACATGTAGGTGTATTTTATTGTGGTTAAGAGAGGTCAATCATATCCGCAAGTTACGCTAGATTTGTGGCAACCCTTGTGAAAAATCCTTCTTAATTTTTTTAATAATAATAATGGTAGAACCCTGAAGGTTCTAGCTAATATTTAATAAATGAATAAATAAAATAACATTATAAAGAATCACTTTTAGAGTCTGTTGCACTAGAATGGGGAATCCCTCCAATGGGTTTAAAAATATATATATTCTTATTCTTGGATGATTTGTGTGAATGACCAACCTAATATATATATCTACCCTAAATCTACGTTGGTGAAGAGACATGATGGTTCACGTTATGAAGAGACGTGATGGTTCACGTTATGAAGAGATGTGATGGTTCACTTTATGAGTTAATAATATAATAATTAAATAATTAATAATACTAATTAATAATGTTAGTATGGAGGATCCTAACATGCCACCCTCCTTAAAAAGAGATTTGTCCTCAAAGATTAAAGCAAGGAGCTTTATCTTTTGTTTTCCAAGAATAATTTGCAAGTTCTTGTACTATTTAATATCACTTTTTCGAAGGCATGGATATCTTAAAGGTCAGAGTGTTAGTGGAGGGTTTCCAAGAACAATAGTAGAACCTTCCTTAGAAGAATCATGATGATGATGGGAGGACAACCATTGGGGTTCCTCAAAAACTTCATAATGATGCATCAAAATTGGTGGTAATGCTTCCATATCCTTTTGTGATTCCTTGGTAGAGCCAACAGAGGAGTGTTTAGTCACTTTACATTGTTTTTGAATAGATTTGGTCATGTGATGATAACTCACTATTGGTGAGGAAGGTGTGTGTAGGTCTTGTAGAGTGCATGTCTAGTTGTCATTGATCACTTCTGATATTTCTACCTCATACTTGCTTAGTGCATCAATCACTTTTGACATATCAACCCTATTGGTGTCATTGGTGGAATCAAGTATTTCGGGTATTTCTTGCTCATTGTCCTTATTTTCCATATCTTCCTCCTCTTTCTTATCTTTTATGGCTTCCTCATCTTCCTTACCTTCCTCATCATTACCATCTTTAGTGCTATCTTCAGGTGTATCCATCACTACGTTTACCTCAATCACATTTTTGTTGTTGGGAGAACTCCAAGGAATAGTTACATCCGAAATATATAGTGCAGGTGTAATACATTGATGATTGCGAATAAATTTCTCATTGCAATGAAAATAAAAGCCTTTTTTATGTCGTGCCTTCATTTCCATAGGGTGAATACGTTTAATGGGTAAGAATTGGGTAATTTTTTGAGTGGTGTACACATTTTGTGATTCCTATACAGGTGGTTTTGTAATTGGGTCCTTCCACTGGCAAAAATTCTCCTTTGTAATAATTTTATTTGCAAGGTCATCCTTTTTTAGGGTTAACTCTGCTATTTTTGTTGCTATTTTTATTTCAAAATCATCTTGCCATTTATTCATTACTTGTAGGATTTCTTTCGAGATATATTTAAAAAAACTTCCCCACTTTCATCCAGAATCAATTCTCTGATACCAAATGGTAGAACCCTGAAGGTTCTAGCTAATATTTAATAAATGAATAAATAAATTAACAATAAAAAGAATCACTTTTAGGGTTGAATCATTGTTGCACTGGAATGGGGAATCCCTCCAATGGGTTTAAACAAATATATATTCTTCTTCTTGGATGATTTGTGTGAATGGCCAACCTAATATATATATCTACCCTAAAGCTATGTTGGTGAAGAGACATGATGGTTCACATTCTGAGGAGACGTGATGGTTCATGTTATGAAGAAATGTGATGGTTCACTATATGAGTTAATAATATATTAATTAAATGATTAATACTACTAACTAATAATGTTAGTATGGAGGATCCTAACAAATATCTTTTAATTTTTTAGATATTCTAAAATAAATGGTTAAAAAATTATAAGTGCATAGATTTTAAATATTTAGCATTATAATAATTTAATAATTATAAATATATTTTTTAACAAAATTTAAATTTAAATCTCTTTAAAGAATTAAAAAAAAATCATTTGTAATGGCCCCAAAATTTGACTCAAGTAGAGAGGGTAGTTGATATTCAACTCACTCTATGGTTGCAAACTTATATTTATTTTTATTTTTATTGACAATTTGTTTTTTATTTTTTTAAAATAGCTTGTAATCGACCTAAAAATTAATCTTAGTGTCTTACAATACTGTTGTATGTTTTTCATGTGCGTTTAATTAATAGTAGCTCTTATCCCGACAAGCATCACCATTTTCACTTGCCACTTGTTATGATGTCTTGAAAAAATGGCCAATATGTACGTAATGTATGAATTACCACGTCCTTATTGTTCATTGTATTACTATCAATCAAAGGGTAATGATAGCTCATATAAATGAGAACTTTAGGATGAATTATTGCTTAGAGTGTAAAATTTATGGCCAATCATGCCAAGCCAGTATAGATGTCACATATTTATCTTTTGAGAATGAGAATTAACTGAATATTATTGCTATGTGCCAAGAGAAAACATAGAAATAGAACCATGGTCTACAAGGCATAAAATTGGAATAAATTATGTGGGTTTCAGCGGGTGCTAAATATGGAAATTAATAGCAACACCTGTACTTCAAAATTAGTAATACACTACTTCCTATATAATGATATGGATTGACAAAAGAAAAGGATTACATAAAAATAATTGTCATTAAGAAAAATCTTACCATTTGTTGAAAAATTTGAGTAGCAACCCTTTGGACACAAAACAATTGTGGTATTGGATCTAATTCTCACCCTAACAATCCAAGTTGTTCTCATCGAATTCTTAAGTAAATTCTTGTGAAACACCAATCATAACCACAAGCCCAAGAAATTATATAGACAAAAGGAGAACCACTCCAATTACTTATGTGATTACTAAGCTTGATTGATCAAAAACCAAAATCAACATTTACATATGTTATTAGCATGAAAATTTCTAAATTTTTTAATACTATTATACTTGTTGTCCCATAGCTATCTCCTAATAATTTCCTAAAATTGGCTTGTTGTCACTCCCTAAAACTTGTTTCCCCTTCCCCTTGTCCCCCAATTCCCAATACTTCTATAACCTTGAAAAAATGTGTTAGAATAAAGTACAAGGAGGAATAAGAATAAAGTGTTAGGATAGTGGAAATTGATATGTTATCTTATAGGCCAATCATTTTGGCTTTGTTATGTCTACGATAGGCATATTGGTTGCAACCGAGCATTTTATAGCCATAAACCTTGTTTGTTTGACCTTGTTTTTCATTTTATTTAGATTTTTTCTATGATAAAGTATAGGGTAAAGTAAATAGGAGACTTTTCAAATGCTAGTTGAGTTATCTTTAGTATTTTTGCAGTGGCAACCAAGCATTTGTTAGTAGCCACAATGATCTTGTTTTCTATTTTCTTTGACGTTTGTCTACGATAAAGTATAGGGCAAACTCAATAGGAGAATTTTCAAATTCTAGCTCAGTTATATTTAGTATTTTGGCAATGGCAACCAAGAATTTGAAAATGACTAACCTCTATTTTTTTGACCATGTTTCCCATTTTCTTTGGCTTTTGCTTGTGATAAAGTATAGGGCGAAGTCAATAGGAGACTTTTCAAATTCTAGTTGAGTTATCTTTAGTATTTTGGCAATGGTAGGATGAATGTTTGATTTTGTGTTCATAAATTAACAAGCCTTGTGACACAAAGGGCACTTTGCTACATTTGGTTTCAGATATTTTGGCTTTGTCCTTCAATAGAGTTGCAACATAACACACTGTGGAGCCAATAGGAAATTGCATACATACTAGTTGACTTAGTTGTAGTATTTCTTGTAGTGTCTAAGATTATCTTTAATTATCAAAGTTATCAAGCCTTGTAGCATGCAAGGCACTCATCGGATTTATTTTCAATTTTATTGGATAGAGTTTGCAAGAAACTACAATGTGGACTATGTTGCCTAGCAAACTAGTCAAGCATTGGTTAATTTTGCTTTGTATTTCTAATATTGATGATATATAGATTTGATTTTGTATTCTTAAGTTGCAAGGCCTTGCTAAATATAGGGTTGATGCTAAATATTTTTTCATTTTTCATGGCATTTTTCCATGAAGGGGAAAATCCCTTATATTTGTGCAACCATGGCTATAAGATTACATTAGAATGAAGAGTTATTGTCATGTATTATTTATATAGTGCAATGAATATCTTCAAATTTGTGGCTATAAATTAAACCATTCACCATTGAATTCACACTATTACATGGTTTGGGACACACATGAATGAAACATTTGAGTGATCTATTTTTCTTCACCTGTAAAGTTACCAAAAAAACACATGAATGGAAAATTTGAGTGATCTGATTTTTTTTACTCCACCAACAAAGTTGCCAAAAAAATGTTTAAATTAGCATAGCATATCTAGCAATGGCTAGGTTTATTATGTAATTTCCAACAAGGGAGCCTTAAATAGATCCTTTTCAAAGTATTGTAGTGCTCATTGGTTGTTGTGAAACTAGTAATTAGTGAAGTCCTTAAAATTACATTGAAGCTACTCTTTCATGCCCAAATTTTTTTTAAGAAACTAATAGAGTATGGGAAGTACAAAATGAGACTAATGCAAAATTCATATAGCCAAAATTGTTACTAAAGAACCAACAATTTATTGTTGCACCAAACTAGTGTCCATTTCTAGCTCAAACTAGATAGGTTCCAAGCATGGAAAGCATATAAACTTTCTAATCCCATAGAATAAAGACAATGTGAGTAAACTATTGTAATGCTTGGAAAAGAACATACATACAACAACAAATAACACATTATTTAACATGGGAAACCCTTTCAGGAAGAAAATCCAAGAATGAATCATTCAAGCTTCTTATGCCATGCAAAATAGAGAGATTGCAAGAGTTGTCATCATCAACTTGGCCCTCATGACTATGCTCATGGTGATAGTTTCACATGGTGCCTCTCCCTTGTTATATCATTATGGAAAATTCCTTACCCCTTTTATTGGCTCACCAAATCCTCATTCTATTATTCTCTCTCTTCCAAATTTGGGAGTGAAACTAAGGTTTCTTGATTATTAAGGTTATTAAAAGTGTCAAACATGCATGGGTGATGATGGTCATGTTTTTTTCCCTTGCACATATTCCTCTTGACACTTGTTCAAATCAGTTTTAGGCCACCTTGTACATCCAACTTCTTGAAATTTTGTTTCTTGGACTGTTTTTGGCCTTTTAAATGTCCAAACAGATGATTCAAACATGCTCAATGGATTACATTGATAAAATGGTAAAACTATTAAGGGATATTAAAAATTGATTCAAATTATTTTTGGCAAAATGGAGGGAAACAAGTCCTACGTTGTGTGAACATTTGGAAGAGGTTAGTCTGCAATTTAGCTAGGTTTTACTACCCCTACGTTCGTGCCATGATCGATGATCCTGAGACCACTTAGAGGGAAACGAGTTTCCTTCCTATCTCTTGCTTTCGAACAATGTACTATTAATTCACATAACATACAATACAACGAATACAGATAATATTTAATTGGCAGTCAATCGAGAAAGATGGATAATTGTAAATTTAAATATTTTAATAATACAGTCACCACTTGAGGTGGGCTCTCCCTCACCGTAAAGGCCTTAATGTGAATATCGCAGATGAAAAGAAAATGAAATATGATAGATGATTATTAAATTAAAATCATATGATATTTATAATAAACTTCTTCACTTGGAAAACATAGCCGACTTGCTATGTTTGGTGCGTAGCATTTTGAAAAGAGGATATTATTTATTATATAGGGGTGTATCACCACGGGTCTAATAAATTAAAATGGGAGGTAGTAAATTTTAAAATTAGGGGGTTTTTTAAGAAGCCCACGAATGCATGTGTTTTGAAGACTTTCAACTAAGTGACCCCCCATGGGAGAAGATTACACTTTGTTTAGAATGCATGCAATACATTAACTATTTTGTATTCAGGAGCTTTTAAATGATCTATGTCATGTCCAAATATATGGAAAAATCATAAATAAATTAGTTGGAGGTATATAATCAATTGCTTGATGAAGAATTCTATTGTATTTAAACTTTTTTTTAAATTGTTTGAAAAAGAAATAATATTTCATTCAACGCAATATGTTAAATATTTTTTTGGTTATTTAGCATTAGGTATATTTTTTATGATCAAAGGATTATTAGGTAAGAATGTTTGTTTGTAATAGATAACCCAAAAACAAATATGATGAAGCTTTTATATAAAATCCATTACAATAGGTTGAAACATAAGTCATATTATTTTATGTCTAAAGTCATTTATATGAAAGATAAATAGACATACAAAACTACATGAGAGACATTTTTTATAGCACATTACTTAGTCTAAAACATACAAAGGCATATTTATAAACATCAAAGCATTGTTTCAAATACTTATGAAATAAAATATATTGTGGAAAAGACTATCATAGTAGACTTGGAGTTTTTTAAGCACAACATATTAAAGAGAAGTATCACTTAATAGACTTGGATGTTATTTTTGGAAACAATACATTTTTTATTATTTATGTTTGCAAGCATATTTGGTTTTGAAGGCATCAACATAAATATTATTTTACATAAGTCTATGTTTCTATTCATACTTAATTACAAGACTTACTATGTCATAAATAAAACCAAATCACGCAGAACTAGGACCATATAAATGTGTACTAATGAGTTCCAATTTTAGGGGTTTTGAGCTAGTGAACATGTCACGCCTTATGTATTTTTTTTTTAATTTTATTGTTTAATAAATTTAATTATTTTAATTTCAATTTAAATTTGAAATGGTTTATATTAAAAAAATTAAAATAAGCATATTTAAGATACTTTAAAATGTTAAATTATTTTAAAAATTATATTTTAAAAATCTAGACTACAAGATCTAAATAGTGAAATAAGCATAAACTAAACCTAATATTTTTGAAAGCATGTTTAGGGCATCCACATTAAAAACAAATATTACTTTTTTAAAAAGAAAATATTGATATCATGGGAGGTGTTTGATTGAACTAGGCTCAATCAAAACTAGTTTTGCCAAACCTAGTTTAGTTGAACCATAAAAATAAACTACAAACACTCATGGTTGAGAATTCATAAATATTTTATCTCCCTAATATGAGATAGTAAATTCCTCAAAATACACTATAATTAAAAAACTTATATTTTTTATGTTAAAATTAGTGTCTTTCATGGTATCGTTATTGTAAAAAATAAAATTCACTTTCAATTTGATGGGATTAATAGGTGTTATACATTGTGATATATAATAAATTGTTATGATGTCATTTTACAGTAAATTTTATATAGACATATAATAATATGAATCCAACTCTACCTTTAATAGTTTTGTGTTATATTGAAACACCACAATCTAGTTGTAAGATTCCTGACAACCTTGGCTATGGATGGTACCAAATGTAACTTAATTAACATAAAGGATAATTTTAAGGTGTGAATACCATAACATTAGCTCCTATCATAGGTTTTTGATGTTATGTGCCATGTTGAATACAACATGCTTGGAAGGACATGTTTTTCTTAGACAATTGTTGGAAAGATTAGAGGTTTTGTTTGGGCATGCTAACCTTGAATCCTTAAATAGAAAATTGATCATCTAGTTGTCTCATAGGTTCATTTTCTACTACTTCTTGAACTAGGTAATTATATTGACTTCTAAATTAATTATGCACCCAAACTATAGTTTCAACAAATATGAAAGGATAAATAGCTTCTCCAAACCTCTATATTAAGGCCAACTTACAATTTATTGGATTTTTAAGCCTTACTACAAAAAAATACCATAGGTTATCTCATCCGCAATATTAAAGGTCAATATAATAATAATATGAGTAGTATAATATAAGTAAATTAGTTTTCAATTCCATTCAATTTTATATAATAAGAGTTCCTACCTTATTTTTTTAGATTAGTAATTTTAATTGGTACTCATAAAATTAATCTAATCTGGAGGCAGGAATGGAGCAAAGTGGGAGCGGAGGCAGGTGCAATTTCTGCAAACATGATTCTCATTCTGCTGGAGGTGGGAAACAGGGTTTCCAAACCCCTGGAAGCTGTGAGGCTCAAGGAGGGAACAAGCAAGGTTCTGAAGCAACTGAGGAAGAGCAGGTGGACAGTGACAAGGACACTGAGGGTTTTAAAAAATTAGAGGGACACGAACCCCCTGATATTATTTTTGATAAGAAGGCCCACATCAAGAATTCTGAGGGCAATAAGTCTTTTGCACAGGCCCTTAAAGGTGGCAATAGGGTTTCCTTACATTCCTTACCACCTCTCACTCCCAATGGGCAGAAGGTATCCGTGCCTGAAAGCGTAATGGCAGACTTTATATCGATGGAAAATTTTTCTCTGGTAGGCAAATTCATAGGGGGCAGGCCGGATATTGAAACGATTCGACGATGGGCATCCTTGAAGTGGAAGACTTCTGGACACATGGAGATTATTGCATTATCAAGGGGGTTTTTTGCGGTACGCCTTAACAATAGTGAAGATGCTAGTCGTATTCTAACAGGAGGACCTTGGTTCTTGGGCCGAAGAAGTCTTTTTCTTAGGAGATGGGCTGAGGATTTTGACCCAAAAAAGCAGAGCATAAACTTTGCCCCCATTTGGGTCCGTCTCCCAAATCTCCCGTTTCATTGGTGGCATGAGTATTTTCTTCAGGGTATTGCCAAGACCATAGGGGATTTGGTGGCCATTGACAATCCAACCCTTGCACGCACCATAATGACGCATGCTAGGATTTGTGTAAATGCAAACCTAGAATCTGAGCTTCCTACTCATGTGGAGTTAGAATATGGAAATAAAACAAGATTACAGGTCATCGAATATGAAAATAGACCGGCATTTTGCTCTGACTGTAATATTCAAGGCCATCTCAAAGGACAATGCTCTTTTTTGAGAAGCCAGCAAACCCTTCCTAGGAATAATGATTCCAAGCGGCAGTCTTTCATAAATAATGGCAAATACACAGGGATGTACAGTGTTAAAGATCCAAATGTTGAAAAGGCAAAGGCCTCTCGGTTTGGGGCAAATGGAGAATGAGGCTGAGCTTCACATGGACAATGGTAAGGACAAGCAAATTGCTACATCACAAACTGACCAACAAAAGGTATGCTCTCCTTTCGAAAATCTAAATAAATTTAACATTTTGGCTGAAAACCAAATAATTACAGAGGAAAATCAGAATGAAGGGTCTAATGTTGAGGATATAATTCTTGGTCTCCCTGCTTACCTTGACTCCCCAACCAAATCTGGACCTTCCAATCCTCCTCCTGTTGGTCATAAAGAATGCCCTAATGATGAGTCTTTTTACGCCCCAGAAAGAGAAAAAGTGCTTTCAGAGTTAATCAACCCTTCCAAGCGACATTTTTCACCTTTGTCTTTGTCCCAATCCAGAGAAGGGGTTTCCAAAGATCGTTATCCAACAAAGTTACCCAAACCAAATTTAGCCCGAAACAGACTAGAAGCTCAATGAAGTCCCCCTTGATTGACTGTGGAGGTGAGAAAAAAAAGGGAAGAAAGTCAAATGCCCAGCAATGGAAAGAAGAGGTCCAAGATGAGATAGCTAATGGAATTCAAACTACTCTGTTTCCATCAATTGGAAATCTTCCCTTTGAAGAGAACAAAATTCTTAAGCCCCCTCAAGTCCAAGGCAGGGGAAGAGGAAAAAACTTTAAAAGTTCCAAATGAAGATCATATCCTGGAATGTAAGGGGGCTCAATGGCCTTCCTAAACAGCGGTTAGTCAAATATTTAAGAAGAGATTTTGATCCCACTATTCTTATTTTGCAAGAAACTAAAGTCGATGAAGTTTTGTCTAGAAAAATTGCCCTCAATATCTAGGAAAAAGGGAGAAGCAATTTTTTGCAAAGCCAATGGAACCTCGTGTGGTCTTCTTTGTATCTCGGAATCCAGGGAAGGTGGAAGGCAAGGTTATTCAATTAGGGGAAAGGGTAATGAGCATTATTTTTAAGGATAAGGTTAATGACCTTTCTTGGATATTAACAAATGTGTACGCCCCTAATTCTATATCTGGGAGAGCTGATCTATGGAATTTACTCAGCCATTTCAAGGAAGATTTTCAGGATATCCCATGGATAGTGGCGGGGGACTTTAATACCCCTCTTTACCCCTCTGATAAAAAAGGGGGAGTAGGAATTCCAACAAGAAGTATGGAGGACTTTCAAGATTTCATCAACAACAACAATTTATTGGATGTCAAATTAAAAAATTCTAAATTTACTTGGAGCAATAGGAGGTCTGGAAATCAACTTATAATGGAAAAGCTTGATAGGTTTTTTTTGTCACAGGAAGCAATACAATCTTTTGGGGATGCAAATCTTTTATCCTTGCCTCGCATTGGGTCTGACCACAACCCGATTTTACTTGAAATTGAAGAGACTCCAAAATTCAAAAGGCCTTTTAGGTTTGAATCTATGTGGATGCACCACCCCGATCTCGTAGACAGAATTTCTCGGTGGTGGCAAGATTCTTGTCGTGGCAGGTGCCTTCATTCGGATTAGCACAGAAACTTAAAGTGGTGAAAGAAAATCTAAGGATCTGGAATAAAGAAATTTTTGGAAACATTTTTGAAAACAAGAAAGTCATCTCTGAAAGGTTATCAACCATTGAGAAAAAACTTGAAGAGGGATTGCCAGACCCTTCCCTACAGGCAGATGAAAAGAAAGCCCTTGCTGAGTACCATAATGTTTTAGCCTGCGAGGAGACTTTTTGGCGGCAAAAGTCTAGAGCTACTTGGCTAAAAGAAGGTGATGCCAACACAAGATTTTTTCATGCATCTACCTTAAGGAACAGAAGCCACAATAGAATTAAAGAACTTGTTAGAGATGATGGATCATCCCTTTCTAGTCCTAATGAGATCATAAATAAAGCAGCTTTCCTATTTTCGTAATCTTTTAGGAGAAGAACATTTCAGCTTCGCCTTAGCTTCGTAATCAATGCTTTACCATATTCCTCATTTAATTTTTGATGACTTGAATGGGGAGTTAATTAAGCCTTTCACGGATGAAGAAATCAAAGAGGCCCTCTTCTCAATGAACCCCGATAAAGCTCCAGTGTCCGGACGGGTTTTCACCTCATTTTTTTTAGGCTTTTTGGGATATTGTAGGTTTTGATGTATGTGCTACTATCAAGGAATTTCAGTCCACAAAGCATATTCCGAGAAGTTTTAACTCCACTTTTATTGCTTTAATCCCAAAGATTCCTACTCCTAGATCTATGATGGACTTTAGACCTATTAGCCTTTGTAATGTTGTTTATAAAATTTTGACCAAGGCGATTGCAAATAGAATGAGGAAGATCCTTCCTATGTTTATTGATGTTTGTCAAGGCACTCAGTCCCCGGAAGGTCCATCCTTGATGGTGTCATAACAGCTCATGAAGCCCTCCATTCGGTAGTCCAGACTAAAAACCTCGCTTTTGCTCTCAAGCCGGATATGAACAAGGCTTATGACCGCATAAACCGGAGTTTTGTCTCTGCCATTCTTCAAAAATTTGGTTTTCATCATGAATGGATCAAGCTTTTGGAAGGATGTTTTATGAAACCTTGGTTTTCAACCCTTGTTAATGGTGCTCCCGCCGGATACTTTCAAAGTAAAAGGGGCCTAAGGCAAGGTGACCCTATCTCTCCCATGTTGTTTATCATTGTGGCCGAAGCCCTTGGGAGGACAATCAAAGTCGCCTGTAATATTGGTCTTATTTCAGAAATTAAAGCATCATCACAAACACAGCAAGCTACACATGAACAGCTTTGTGGATGATACTTTGTTGTTAACTCTTGCATCGGTTTTTGAGGCTAAGGTCATAAAACATATTCTAGAGCTATATGAGGATGTCATGGGGCAAAAGGTAAATTTTTCAAAGAGTAAAATTTATTTCTTTAACACTCCCATTCAGAGGCAGATTAAGATTGCTAGGATTCTTGGATGCTCAGTGTCTACTCTTCCATCCACATACTTAGGCCTTCCTTTATTTACAGGCAGAGCTACTGATTCCATGTGGACTAATGTAATTGAAAGAATTCAGAGGAAGCTGGCTGGATGGAAAGGGAATTTGTTATCTCAAGCTGGCAAGGCAGTTCTCACCAGGTTTTCCATTCAAAGCATCCCTGTCTACTTTCTCTCTATTTTTAAAGCTCCTACAAGTGTCTACACTAAAATTGAACAGATCCATAAGAGGTTCCTATGGACTGGTTCTGAATCTAAGCAACGCTTTCACTTGGTGTCCTGGGATAGGGTTTGCAAACCAAGGGAGTTTGGAGGTATTGGGCTAAGGAGAATACAACATTTAAACATGGCCCTCCCGGCCAAACAAGCATGGCGTCTTCTGACAAATGCAAATGCATAATGGATTACTATAATCGAAGAAAGTATTTGCAAGAAACTAAATTTTTAAGTTATTCCTTTCCTCCCGTGGGATCAATTTTTTGGAAATCAATCCTTCAAACTAAAAACTTGCTAAGCAAAGGGCTACGTTGGAAACTCGGAAATGGAAGAAACATTGATTTCTCGGACCACAAATGGTTAAAGGACTATCCCCTCTCTCGTAGACTCCCATCCTTTCAACCCTTAGAGCTTGGACAATTGAAGTTTTTGGTACCAAAGTTGCAGATTTTATTACTTTGTCAAACAATAGAAGGGTTTGGAAGCCAATAATGAACAATGATCTACCAGGGGCATCAATAATACTGGAGAATGAATTAAGACAATCTTTACTCCCTTCTGGCATTCTTGAGGACCAGCTTATCTGGGAAGCTTCGGACAATGGGGAATTTTCTGTCAAGACTGCTTATCTGATGCTTATTGATAATGATGAACCTACTTTCCCTCACTTGGAAGTTTGGCCCAAAAGCATTGTTCCGAAGGTTGGGTTTTTTGCATGGCTGGCCATCCAAAATAAGATCCTCACCATGGATAACTTAATAAAAAGAGGTGTGACTATTGTTAATAGGTGTTATCTTTGTATGTCTGAGTGGGAGTCTATTGATCATTTGTTTCTGTATTGTAATTTTTCTTGTCTCAATCTTGTTAGGTCTCGTTACAAGTGTTTCATATTTATTGGGTCCATCCTCATCCATCTTTGACTTATTTGTCCAATGGCCTTCTCCCTTTTTGAATAGGCGTCTTAGGTATATGTGGAAGATCTGCCTTCATCACTACTTGTGGCAGATATGGTTGGAAAGGAATCGTCGGGCCTTCTTGGATAAGGTTTCTCAGTCATCCTCTGTCCCGTCAAAAATTTTAGTATATGCTAATGAGAATGCTTGTTTAGTGCCTGTAGAATCTAGACCTCCAAATCCTTTTGAAGCTTCATTAGGCCACCATTAAACTTACCTCTCACCGATGGCCTCAATCATCCTCAAGTCCGTCCTAGAACCATGATCTCATGGACCCCACCCCCCTAGGGTGGATTAAGTTAAATTTTGATGGGGCATCTAGGGGCAACCCTGTGAAGTCGGGGCTGGTGGCTTACTTAGAGACCACAAGGGTGAGGTGCTTGTAGCTTTTGCTCGAACATCTTGGAGCTCAAACTAACAATGTGGCTGAAGCGAGGGCAGTTTGGAGGAGCCTCAAGGTGGCAGAGAATTATCCAGGGAAACTGTTGGTGGAAGGTGATTCTCTTATTATTATAAATCTTCTAAAGAACACTAAGAGAGCTCCTTGGAGATTTGATGACTACATCCACGAAGCAAGGGCTCTAATTCATGATCGACCCGAGGCCATAATTTTGCATACCTTCCGGAAGCAAACATGGCAGCCGATAGGCCGGCAAATGAAGGCATTGTAGCAGGAAATTTGATCACGTGGACCGAAAATCTTCCTCATGCAGCCTCAATGGTGATAGATAATGAAAAATTTTAGATTGGAAGGCTCAAAGTGGATTTTGTCTTTGTTAGTTCTATTTTGCGTCTTTCTTTTCTGATGGCCATAATGTTAGGCTTCCATAGTTTAGTTTGGCTGTATTCTGTTGGAAGAGTAGGTCTTGGCCCTTTTTGTTGTCAGTTTAAACTTTTAGGGCTTGGCCTTTGTCCAGTTGGTCAGTGGACCCTATTTTGTAAAATGGTTTTGGGTCAACCAGTTAAAACCCGGTGTTAATCATAAATATTCTCTTACTTACCAAAAAAAAAAAATATAAGTAAATTAATATTTATATTAAGACTTATATAAATCATATAACATTCTTTTATATACTGAAGTATGGATGTAAATAACTTGAATCATTCATAAACTATGTAGGAAGAAAACTTACAATATTAATTACTCAAAATATGTATACAAATTATATTACTCCTCTTTCTCTTACAATTAGATTATATATGAATTGTATATGATTTTATTTTATTACTTTCCTATGGAGAATTTCATCCATAATATAGCAATAGTAATATGACTCTTCAAGTACTTGACTATTGCTCTCCATATGCTAGGTCTCATGACTCTTGGCTTATCAACTTACCACTTGTATACTAGATGGACACTTGACACTAGATACTTGCACTTATACATGCACTCATATTTTAGTATACTTGTGAACATCCTCACATTACATATTTGAACTCTTACATACAAGACACTTGTGCATATTATCTCTTACATGACACTTGTGCATTTCCTACACATTGATACTTCCATAAAAGGGAAATATAAATCACACTCTAAACTATAGACTCAACCCTAATATAATATTTACAAATATAACATGAAGGTATTATGGGGGTACATTAGCATGTACAAAATAATGTAATATATCTCAACACCATTATCCCTGAAGAATACTCTTACACTAACCTACACTAATTGTATTAAATGTAAAGTATAAAAAAAATAAAAATGCATGAAAATGGTAGACATGGAAAATTGACCAACACAAATGAGTCATTTTTCCTAGAATCCTTGAGAAGTCCCTTCAACTTGTCAAGTACAAGTTTAGACTCCTCTCCCCCTTATTTTTTTTTCCTAGTTTTACCAAATTCATGATTCCCACTACAAGGTATGAATTTAGAAAATTAGAGTTTTCTCTTGGAAAATCCATTTTTTGGGGCAACCTCTAGGACATTGGCTCTCCCCTAGGTTTTACTCTTAGTTTTCCCACCATTTTGCCCTCCAAATATCTTATAAATAGAGGGTTTGGATCCTCTTTTTCAAGAACGGATTTTCTAACAAGCTAACAAGTTTTCTCTAACAAGTGGTTCTAAGCATTATTGACAAATTCTGCTAGCAATATCAAGTGTCTTCTAGTGTTTGATTGCTCTACTTTTATTATTTTATACTCTTGGTGGACAAGTGTTGGAGCCTTGAGGAAGAGTCTAGCATTTGTGGAGGTCTTCATCCTTTTAATTGTTCTTTCATTGCCACTAGGTTCCTTCTTGCATTTTTAGTTTCCTAGATTGCTAATTGTCTATTTTGTGTTTCATTTTGCGTTAATAAATTGTTTTGGCACTTCTATTGTGAATTTGCACCTTGTCCTTACAGGGCATAAATATGATAGATCCGAATGATCGGTTACCCCTTACAAAGAATGATTTTAGCTCCCTTAGGTTTTGTTAGAGTTAAAGTGCACTATGCCTTCACCTTGACACTTGTCAGTTTCTCTTAACAAGTGTCATGTGTTTCATATAGGCTTATGCCTATATATTGTAACCTTGTTTCATTTGTAATATTTCTTATTGTTTTCATTTTATATAAGGCCTGACATTTGGTATCAGAGTAGGCTTTCCCTGCCTTGTGAAACCCTTGAGGGGGGATTTCCCTCATGGAAATCCTCCCTCCTCCCCTCATTTTTTTTCCCCATTTGTTTCTTCATGCGAGGGAGTATGCTCTCCATATTTGATGGATCAGAAACCAGAAGCTTGAGGAAATATTAATGGTGGTAAAATATGTTATTTATGATCTGGTTTTGTGGGCTATTTTTTTATGACAGTTAGTTTTGTTTTGGAGTGAGATCTTCGTGGGGGGTTAGCCGCAGTGGCAGCAGCTTTCCTTTCTTCTTCAAGTTCTTGATAAAGAGCCTTCCGAGCTTCCCTTTCTCCTCTAAGTGCTTTTTTTCAAATCATTTGAAGTGTAGAGTCCATCGAACTTGGGTAGGGATGAAGTCCTTTCTAGTTGATACCAATCATCTGAATGTGAAATCTTGTTTAGGTTTTCTGTGGAAAATAAATCTGATGCACCTAGAATTTGGGAGGTCATTTTAATAAAAATCTCACAGGCGGTTAATTTTAGATTATTTGCAGTGAGTCCCGCATAATTAGATTGGGGCTATCATAGGCTTGGTTTTTTTTTGTAGCCATGGCCTCCAAGGAGGCAGACCCCGTGCTAGAGTTTATAACAAAGAAAGAAATGGAGGTGAAACTGGCATGGAAAACGAGGGTTAAGAATAAAACCCCAGCGTCGATCCAGATCACAACGGAGCAGATTCTGAGAGAGGCACGGGAGTGGCAGGAGGTAGAAATCAGGTCGTCCAAGCAGAAGATCACAGACAAGAGTGAGCTCACGGTGGATCTGGTGGATCTCGATTCTATCCAGAAGTGATTACGAAGATTTACTAAGAAGACAAGTGTCTGAGTGTTTGTTTGACATGACTAATTTAAGCAAATTTAATTTTCTCTAAGATGCATTTGCTGCAGCTCGAACCTTGACATCACGGTCTGGTTTGTTTTGGAAATTTTAGCAACGACAGGATAAGAAAACGACGTTATTTTTGTGCACGATTTCATCAAAAATTTGGAGGGATTGAAAGCGAAATGGAAGGCGAGGGCGGGGGTTACATTCGGCGCACCGTGGAAGATGCTTTTCAAGGTTTTCAAGGGGCGCTGAGCTGGCTTGATGAAAGCTCTCACCACTGAGGTGGAGAAATTTTATCAACAATGTGATCCAGAGAAGGATAATCTGTGTCTGTATGGTCTACCAAATGAGTCGTGGGAGGTAAATCTACCCATATAAGAGGTGCCTTTAGAGCTTCCTGAGCCAGCTCTAGGTATAAAATTTGTGAGATATGGGATGCAAGAAAAGGACTGGTTATCATTGGTTGCCATGCATAGTAACTCATGGCTGTCCGCTGTGAGGGTGCAACAATCGATGACCAGGGCATCCATGGAGGCGCTGGAGAAAATTATGGCACTGTTTATAAGTAATTTTTCCCCCTAGAAGTTTCCCCTAGTGTTGCTCCTGATCCATTGATCCCATTACTTGCTCCGTCTCCCATGAATCCCCTCTTTCCAAACTCAACTTGCCTGCCTTATCAGGACTGTGTGCTTTTAATTTTTCAACATCGGAACATGTAATAAGTCAAACGGCAATTGACTGTTGGAGTTCATTTGCACCATACTTGGGCAATGTCATTTGCTATCCACAGCTTGAGGCATTACTTCACATCCTTGTTGGGGAATCCAGCAAATCCAATGGGCTGCTTGCCTTGAATGCAACAATTGCAGAGAACTGTTTTTCGGATGTCCAACATCTGTTGATTAGTAAGGGTGCAAATGAAAGTCTTCCATTGATATGTTCTGCACAGTCAGCTAATCTCACAGAGGGATCCTGTCCGGTGAAGAGTGTAAAATATTTTGAACAAACAGTCAATGGAAGTAAACTTTTGGTTGCTTGTAAAACAGTTGATCCAGTGAAAGAATGTTGTAACCCTGTTTGTCAGCTAGCCATATCAGAAGCTGCACGAAGGCTTGCTTTGGAGGCTTCTGGGTTATTTAGTGCAGATGACATGCGAATGTCACCCCTACAACAGTCTGTAATTGATGATTGTCAGATGGTTGTCCTTAGATGGCTAGCAAGTCAGCTTACACTAGATAGGGCAAAATCAGTTCTCAGAGGACTTTTCAATTGCAATGTGAACAAAGTCTACCCTTTAGAATTCCTTGACCTTTAGAGGCAACAGACCCATAAGTAGCTGACCCTGAGGCACCCATGATGACCCTGAGGCTTTAGTTAGGATAGTGCACTTTAAGGGGGAATGTTAGAGTTAAAGTGCACTATGCCTTCACCTTGACACTTGTCAGTTTCTCTTGACAAGTGTCATGTGTTTCATATAGGCTTATGCCTATATATTGTAACCTTGTTTCATTTGTAATATATCTTATTGTGTTCATTTTATATAAGGTCTGATAGGTTTGGGGTCAAAGTTTTGGTTTCAAATCCTTAGTCTACTTGCGCATGCTTCATCTAGGTCACAATATTGTTTTTTGCACTCTATTTTTTGGACTATGTCATTTTATTGCATCTTGTCTTATTCACTCCCAAAAAGGTCATAAATCACTTTTGTTTTCAAATAGATAGCTAAAGAAGCAAGGAGGCTTGTTTGTTGTACCTCCAAGTTTAGTCACATAGCAGCCTAAGCAGACCCCCAAATGCTAATCAATGTTTTTAGGATTTTTGAAGTTGTTGGGTGTATTTGGATGCAAGTTAAAAGCTAGGGACAGCCACCGAATCAAGTAAGTGCCCTAAATAAACATCTTAGGTTTTTTTTTTTCTTTCTATCTATTTCTATTCTAAATCTAGATTATAAATAAAGGAAAGTATTTTGATTTCATTTATAGGCAT
The DNA here is from genome assembly GCA_028583015.1 of Wollemia nobilis. Classification (NCBI taxonomy): domain Eukaryota; kingdom Viridiplantae; phylum Streptophyta; class Pinopsida; order Araucariales; family Araucariaceae; genus Wollemia; species Wollemia nobilis. The sequence goes on from JAQPPZ010017109.1 coordinate 4,184,822, forward strand.
TCGAAAGAGAAAAAACATATAGTTTGCATTCTAGGGTTAACTTTGTGCATTCTCTTAAACCTTTACTGAATATAAAAAGGCTTATTTTATTGTAATTTAGGGTTTAGTCCTCATTAGAAATTAAGAATCACCCTAGGGTTAGTCTTTGTTTGCTTGCATCATTGATTGTCATGCATTGTTCTTTAATTTTCTTCTTAGCTTAAATTTTAGAAAAACTAAACATAGGTGCTTGCTAAATATACACATAAAAAATTCCATCCTTGGACTTGGAACGAGTCCTTAAACTATTCCTAGTGAACCCCTTGATCCCAAATCCCTCGACTGTAGAGAATATAACACACACCCATGGTCACCTCAGCTTCTAGCAAATCTAACTGAGAATCATACGCGGTAGGGTAGTTTTCCTCCTCTACATATTTGGTGAACCCAATGTGAAAATAGGTCATTAGTGGCCAAATTAGAAAACCTCTTCCTTTTTTTTTTTTGAAAACTTTAAGCAAGACCATTAATTTTGTTTTCTTAGAATAAAAAATACTAAAATCATCTTAAGAATCTCTTGTGTGTTCTTCACTAGTTTTTAGATCTTCTTTTTCTCCTATATCCTTTTTCCTTTCTCCTAATGGCTCCCAACCTTAGGAGTAAGTGAAGGCTTTTAGAAGATGGTGAGATTCTTCAAGAAGATGACTAGATTGATAGGGGGAACCCTAACCTAGAAGAGGAAGAAAATGTAGAACCTGGTAATGACCTTGATTCTACTAAGGGGTCTAATTGACACCTCACATTTAAATCATTTTATCATATATGAAATTTATTTAAGAATCACATATATTCCTTGAATAGGACTATGGATGAATAATCTCAAATTGAAGAGGCTAGGACATATCATCATCAACCCATTTCTCCTACAAATATGTGCACCAATACTTTGTTTGAATATTCACATCATGTTAATTTGTTTTACAAATCAACATATGTCACTATTGTAACAAAAAACATTGGAATAATTCCACAAGTTCCTCAAACCAATAGTGTATCTCAAGATCATGCTTAATTTCCTCCTCATTCTACTAATATCAACATTCATTCTTCTATTCCACCAAATATCAGTTATCCTCCACAACAAGGTACCACATATCATAGCCTATATCATAACAGTTTTAATACCTCCAATATTAGCCAAGTTCCTTTTCAATAGCCTACCTATAATTCTCCCCTAGGGAATATAGGGTTATTGCACACCAACAATCCCAATATGCAAAGCTTGACAAGTGTGGTGAAAAAATTGGTTTTAAGAATATATATCATTCAACCTCTAAGTTTAACCTACAACTGTAAGGAAATATGCAATCAACCCTTAGACCCTGTTGTCACCTCTAGAACCTACCCTAAGCATTTTCCAATGTAGGTTTTGCCTATTTATAAGGGAACAAAGAACCCAATTGAATATTTAAGGATGTTTATGACATCATGCCATGATATTATATATGACGACATGTTGTTACTAAAGACGTTCCCTAAGAGCCTTGGTGGTATGGCATTGGAATGGTATTACCAAATACCTAATCATTATTTGAGGAAATTTGAGGAGAAAACAAAATGTTTGTTCAAAAATTCAAAGCTTATGTTGAGAAAAATATGACTCTGAAAGATATTTATCTATTGAATTAAGGTAAAGATGAAAGTTTCTCAAAATTCTTGTCTCGTTAGATTTTAGTTGGATGGTTAAGATATACCTTACCTCCACGGGATATGCTAGAGATCTATATTAGAAATTTACAAGAGTAAATATCATATGACTTGGAAACAACAACTATTACCTCTTTTGAGCAAGCAATAGATCTAACAAGAAGGGTAGAGCAAGCCCTTATTAGAAGAGGTCAACTTAAACTAAGAAAAGAAGAATATAGAACCACAAAAACCCAGTCTAAGAACAAGCATGTATTTGATGATGAGGTAATGGATAATAGACCTGTTAACAACGTTGCTAATACCTTGCAAAAAATGGTGCTTAGTAAACATCAAAAACCCCCACCAAGAAACTTTATGAGACTCAACCAAACTATTTAATTAGTCCTAAGATATTTGTTGGAAGCTAACATGATTGAGTTACCTCCCATCAGGCAACATGATACCATGGCTAATTGGTATATGCCTAGTCAACATTGTGAGTATCATAGAGTGGAGAGGCACATGACATAGTCATGTAAGAGGTTGAAACTTGTGGTTCAATAATTAATCAATGGAGGTCATCTTGTTATAGAGAATTCTCAACTTACTCTTAATCGTAATCCTCCAAAAAACAATCAACCTCCTACATAATAAGCACTCAAAACTAATCAAGATATGGGGATCTTCTAAAATCCCCTACCTAATCATGGGTAACAAGCAACCAATCAAGTGTTTTATTGTAATGCATCACCTTCCTAAAACAATATGCTTGGTGTGATAGGAGAAACTACAAGGCAACAAGATCAAGTTCAAACAACTCAACAACCTTAGCAAGTGATAATTTCTACATCCAACCAACCTTCTAAACCACCCTTAGTTTTGAAGAGTAACCAAAAAAGGAGCACAAGAATAGAAAATCCACCTTTAGTTTTGAAGCCACAACCAAAATTCTCCTTCAATATTCAGCAACAATTAGCTAGTACCCTGACCAAGATTTTCCTCTTAGTGCTTTTGCAAACTTTAATTCGTAGGGAATCCTTGTTGAAGCTTCTAAGTCAATAGTTTATTCCTCAAGAAATTTTCGATGGCACTATATATTATGTTGTAGGATCCCTTGGGATACATCATATAACATTTTCAAATGAGAATATTCCTTCCTCAGATTTGCAAGGGGATTCTTCCCTCTACATCACTGCATATATTGGGGAAATGTTTATCAAGAAAATTATGATAGATAATGGTTCCTCCCTCAATTTATGCACATTTTAATTTTTCCAAAAATTTGGATTAAAAGAGGAAGATTTTATTAATCCGATGTCATCATCAAAGCTTTCAAAAATGAGTTCCAAGAGGCCTTCAGTATTTATATCTATCCCCCTAAAGGCTGGACCTAATATCTTAGATATATATTTTTATATGGTACCTTACCCAAAATATTTTAATCTCTCTTGTATGCCCTTGGATTCATGCGATGAGGGTTGTCCCTTCTACTCTTAATCAATGTGTGAAGTTTGAATTTAAAGATAAACTTATCACCATTTCAGGTGATCTTCATCTATTCCAATATTGTTCAATGGTTGAGCAAGCTCAATATAGTCTCAATTTATATCCATTATTTTATTCATTTCACATCATCAAGTAACTTGAATTTGTGAATATAAATTAGGAGCCTCTAATCAATATTTCATCACAAGATCAAGTCAATCCTTTTTCCCAAGAACCTCTTCTAGATTTAGCCAAGTTTCCACCTTCACCTCGAACTATGGGTTTGCCTCATAAGAAGGGTGAAGTAGTACATATTGGCTTGTGTACCTTTATCTACATGGGTATATCCCTCAAAGAAATGATATGTGGTAGCAAAACTCTTCCTGTAGAGCGGTATTTTACCCATTGTTATCTATCGAATGATTACCTTCTTTCTAAACAAATCTTGTCTAGTATGGGATATGTAGGTAAGGGTTTGGTACCACAATAGAAAAGTATTCAAGAACCTTTAGAAGTTGATATTTGGCTTAGGAAAGGTGTCATAAGCTATATTTACAATGAAAACCAACCCTTATCAACTGATTATGATCGCCTCATTACTTATGCTGAATTTTTTTATCATCATGGCTTAAAGTGGGATGATGAAGATGAGGGACCCCCTTATCCATCTGATGGGGGGCCAAAAATTACAATATAGAAAATCGCAATCTAAATTTCACATTTTTCATCAAACATTTTTCATTAATTTACATTTACAATACTAGCCCGCAGGCGTAGTTTTTAATCACTATAATTTTTATATTGCAATTCTCTGATCTCCATGCCCTCTCATTACAACACTTGGGTTTTTATAGAGGCCCCGACCCTCTGCAGTCTACAATAACAATTATAGAACAATGGCCACAGCCATTAATCTCTCGCATCTAGAAGAAACACATTGTCACTCTCTCCGCAGCCCTCTGACATGCACGATCCTGGTGTAGACTGCCTCACGCTCGATGCATCTACCTACACTACCTAGGAAATTTGAGCTTTCTATGGAAGGAAACACCGTCTGAAACTGCCTCATGCTCGACGCATCTGTTTTGCGGTCTTCGGTCTCCATAAGCTCTTTTGGAAGAAAAACTCGCAAACAGATCTGCAACTCTGCTTACAGCATTTTCCAACCCCTTGTGCATGCCTCTGCTTGCCCTTTTATAACTTTCACATGACTCTTCGTCTTTCATCTGGTGACCCTTCAATTCATTTCTGCCATGAACGTTTGTCTTCATTGATTCCATAATTGCATTTCATAATGGCACCCTGTAACTACCGTCCACTCCCGTTCACTTCTGCTTTTCCCTGTAACGGCTCTGTAATTGTCATTTCGGCTTCTGTTCATTGTTGCCTTCGTTAATTCAACTGCATGCTTCGCTCTATAATGGCCCCTAAAACTATCATTTTTCCTCTCGTTAACTGCCATGCATCACTCTGTAGCAGGCTCTAAAAATGCAGCATATCACGAAATTACGACATCTTCTTCCTTCGGCTCTCCCTCTTCTCTTCGGTCATGAAATCGTGACATGTCACATTTTCATGACCCAAATAGGAGAAAGAACACCTGGGGTGGATTGAGAAGTGATCATCACTTCTGATCTATTAGAGGAAGACCCAGGCGATCAACCTCTATTTTTGACAACCAAGTTGCATCTTCTACAGGTCTGCCCTTCCACTTTATCAAATATTTAGAATACTATTTATTCCTGGTGCTTCTGCCTTCACGAGTGTCTAATATTTCCTTGATCTCATCTATGGTTGGGGTAGATGTTGGAATGCTCCAAAACTCTATACTTGGTGCCTTTGTACTATCTCCCTCATGGTATTCCACTAAATCTGAAATGTTAAAAATAGGAGAAATGTCAAGCCCACTTGGAAATTCCACCTCATATGCATTTCCTGAATCCTATTTTTCCATTATTCTGCATGGCCCAAACTTCTTCATCCTCAGTTTGTTATATGTTTTGGTAGGAAATATTTCTTTTCAGAGATGGACCATGACTTCATCTCCCACTTTGAACTCTTTGAACCGTCGCTTCTGGTCTGCCCTTGTCTTATATTGAGTATTCATTTTTGTAATTTGTTTCTTCGCTTCTTCATGCAGGCCTTTCATATGTTCCACAAATTCCTTAGCCTCGGCACTGCACTTTTCCCTTGTATCCAATTTCCTCAACTCAGACACATTTCATGGACTAGTTCCATAAATTATCTAGAATGGAGATTTGTTTGTACTCTTGTTGATAGAATTGTTGTATGCAAATTTCGTCTGCAGCAAAACCAAATCCCATCCCTTTGGCTTATCCCCTATCATGCATCTCAATAGATTATCCATACTTCTATTTACCACCTCTATCTGTCCATCAGTATGTGGGTGGTATGCAAAACTGAATTTCAAGTCTGTCTTCAACTTCTTCCACAAGGTTCTCTAGAAATACCCAACAAACTTGGTATCTCTGTCAGAAACGATGCTTTTTGGTAGACCGTGAAGTCGTACTTCTTTGAAAAATAACCCTGCAATGTGAACCGCGTCACTTATTTTCTGGTAGGGAATAAAATGTGCCATCTTGGAGAATCTATCAACCACCATAAATACGGAGTCATTTCCCCTCTATGTTCTCGGCAATCCAAGAATGAAATCCATGCTGACGTCCTCCCATGGCCTCTCAGATACAGGTAATGGCTGATATAATCCAATTTTCTGCCTCACGCCTTTTGCCATCTGGCATATTCTACAAATTTGCACAAACATTTTCACATCTTGCTACAGTTGCAGCCAATAGTAGTTCTCACTCACCAAGGCAATGGTCTTATCCCCACCAAAATGTCCAGCCAGTCCTCCGCTGTGTTTCTCCTTGACTAGGTTTTCCTGCATGGAACTCCTTGGAATACATAATTGACTTCCTCTGAACAACATTCCATCTTGGATTAGAAAATCCAACCACTTTGTCCTATCCAAAGTAACAGGTGCTAAGCAAGCCCTCCAAGCTTCTACAAAATTAGGATCTTCAGGGTACAAACCCTTCAGTTCTTCAAATCCTACCACTTCCACCTTCATTTCTATCAACAAATTTTGCCTTCTAATTAAGGCATCTGCAACTCTATTTTATTTTCTACTTTTGTGCTTCAACACAAAGGTATAACTTTGGAGAAACTCAACCCACTTCAAGTGTCTCTAATTCAGCTTTTTTTGGATATTGATAAACTGTAAGGCTTGATGATCAGTAAATAGAACAAACTCTTTTGGTAACAAATAATGTCTTCACTTCTTTAGAGTCTGAACTATTGAGCAAGGTGTAGAAACAGTATTGTCATTGTTGTCAACACAGACAGATAGATCAGTTGATGTAGTGGACAGGAGTTCAGATGTCAGTCAGAGCATGTACAATGAATATCCAAGAAGACAGAAGTGGCCCATATTCAAAAGATCAAAGAAAAAGACAAGTAAGAAAACTGTCGTGATATCGCGACATGTTTGGCTAGAAAGAAAAACTATCGCGATATTGCGACATGTTTGGTCAAAGAAAAACTGTTGTGATACCGTGACATGTTGAGCAAAAAGGAAAAACTGTCATGATTTTGTGACATGTTCGAAGAGAGAGAAAGCACAAGGAAAACTGTCGCAATTTCGCGACATGTTGGACGAAAGAGAAAGCGCAAGGAAAACTGTCACAATTTCATGACATGTTTGGAAAGAAGGTGCAAGCAAAGAAAACTGTCACAATTTCGTGACATGTTCGGAGAGAAGGCGCTCGCAAATAAAAGTGTCATGATTTCACGACAATTTGCAAGAAGGATTGTACGAACGAAAAAGTATCGCAATTTCATGACAGGTTTGAGAGAGAGATCTCACAAAGAAAAGTGTTGCGATTTCGCGACAATCTGCAAGAGAGGTAGTATGGACAAAAATGTGTCGCGATTTCATGACATGTTTGAGAGAAAGATCTTGCAAGGAAAAGTGTCACGATTTTGCAACAATTTGCAAGAGGAAGCGCTAAGGAGAAAATATGTCACGATATCGTGACATGTCGGGTTTTCGTGACCAGATGAGAAGAAAAGCACAAGGTAGTGAAAGTGTCACAATTTCATGACATGTTCTGTTTTCGCAAGGTCAAGGCAAGAAAAGGCACAAGGTAGCGAATGTGTCACGATTTCGTGACATGTGTTTTCGCGGGCGAAAGACAGAGAAGAGCACAAGGTAGTGAAAGTGTCATGATTTTGCGACATGTCATGTTTTCATAGGTGCAAGCTGAGAAAAGGACAAAGAGGCAGAAAGTGTTGCGATATCGTGACATGTCATGTTTTTGCGGGTGCAAGCCGAGAAGAGGACAAGAAGACAAAAAGTGTCATGATTTCGCAACATGTGTTTTCATGGGCAAGAGACAGAGAAGAGCACAAGGTAGCGAAAGTGTCATGATTTTGCGACATGTCATGTTTTCACAGGTGCAAGTCGAGAAAAGGACAAAGACGTAGAAAGTGTCACAATATCATGACATGTCATGTTTTCACGGTCAACAGCCAAGAAAATGTCAAAGGGGAAAAAATATCGTGATATCTCGACATGTCATGTTTTTGCGGGTAAAAAGCAAGAAGAGTACAAAGAGACAAAAGTGTCATGATTTCACGATAGGTCACAACAAAATGATTACGAATAGTTAACTGAAGTAGAACGACAGTTACAGGGGCAGTTGTAGAGGAAAATCATGCAGCCAATATAAGAAGAGTCAACTGAAGTTAGTGCGATAGTTACAGGGGCAGTTACAGATAGATATCATGCAAGCTAAAATAAGCACAATGCATTAAAGACAGAACGTCAGTTACAGGGCTCGTAAAGCAGTGTAACCGTCGAGCGACAGTTATACTGAAAGTCCTACACAAGAAATAGAGCTATTAATAGAATGCATGTACAAATTACTCTGTGATAAAGGAGTTACTTTTAGAAGTGTCTATTAATAGGGTGCATGCAAGATTATGGAAGTCACAGAAGAACAGGTGTTTCAAGATGAAAATATTATTATAAAAGGGCAGTTGTGTGGAGAATTAGGTTGTCGCTAAATGTGTGAAAGTGCTATCGAAAGAGGGTTAGAAGAGTGCTATAAGAGAGTGACAAGCAGAGCCGTAAGTGTTTACTATGTTTTGATAAATTGTAGACCAGTCAGGGTCTTGTAAAAGCGAAGGCATTTTTATGTCATTGATATAGCTTTCAAAACTGTGATCCAAGTTGGTGCTTGGATATGGGTTGGTGCTCCTTTCTATTGGTGCAAATAAATAAGGGGTTGGTGCTCCTTCCAGTGTGATGGGGAGCCAAGTTTACCATAAATAAAATGACATAATTTTATTTAAAAGTCACAGTCTATTAATTTCGAAACAGGGAGCTATTACAGTCAAATGCCGTGAAAAACAATACACAGTGCTTTCAACGTAAAATACAACCGCCGTCCTCTCTGTTCTCCCCCTGCCCCTCTCAATCCGCCAAAGAAAATCCTTTTTAATCCTCCATGTCTCGAGATGCATCGCCGTTCATAACCGCCTTAACGGCTTTTGAAACGGACATATGGAACGGCCTTAACGGCCTTTGAAACCGCCACCTGGAACGCCATCTGGAACGCCACTCGGAACTCCACTCAGAACTGCCACTTGGAACGCCACCTGGAACTGCCACGTGGAATGCCACCTGGAACTGCCACTTTGACTTTGACTGCAAGGTGTCGCGATATCGCGACACTTCTTTGCGTTTTGGCTCTGTCGGCCAAGGTGTCGCGATATCGCGACACTTCTTGGCGTTTTGACTCTGTCGGCCAAGGTGTCGCGATATCGCGACACCTCTTCGAATTTTGGCTGTGCCGGCCAAGGTTGTCGCGATATCGCGACAACTTTGGTGTCGCGATATCGCGACACCTCTCTGTGCTTTGCTTTGCCGGCCAAAGTTGTCGCGATATCGCGACAACTTTGGTGTCGCGATATCGCGACCAAATTTTCACTTAGTCGATTTTGCCAATTTTAACTTTCGCCCGTGAGTTGCATTGCCATGGTGCTTCGGAATACGTCGCGATATCGCGACGACATTTTCGTCGCGATATCGCGACCATTTGTCGCTTCGGTCACGTAGCTCGAAATACGTCGCGATATCGCGACAACTTTGGTGTCGCGATATCGCGACCAATTTTACACTTGGTCATTTTTTCAAATTTTGAACTTTTTTTTTAACTTTGAACTTTTTTTTTTTTGGTGATGCAAGATTTCTGCACTGCCCGAGATGCTCCTGCATCAGACACCCGGGGTAGATGTTTAGAAGTGATCCTCACTTCTGGATGGTCAGAGGAAAACCCAAACGATCAACCTCTGATTTGGACAACCATGTGGCATCTTCGACAGGTCTGTTCTTCCACTTGACCAAATACTCCGAATATTGCTTGTTTCGGGTACTTCTGCCTGCACGAGTGTCGAGTATGTCTTCAATTGCTTCTTTGTCTGGAGTGGATGCAGGAATGTTCCACAGATCCGGACTGGGTGGTTCACTACAACTTCCTGCATGATATTCAACCAAGTCTGAAATATTGAAGATAGGTGAAATATTCAGCTCACTTGGGAGATCAACTTCATAGGCATTGCTCGAATCTCGTTTGCCTATGATCCGACATGGTCCAAACTTCTTCATCTTCAACTTATTGTAAGTTTTCTTAGGAAAACGTTCCTTACGTAAGTGAACCATGACTTCATCCCCTACTTGGAATTCTTTGAAACGCCGCTTCTGATCTGCTCTGGCCTTGTAAGTAGCATTCATTTGACTGATATGTTGTTGTACCTCTTCATGTAAAGTCTTCATATGTGCTGCAAAGTCTTCAGCTTCAGCACTGCACTTGTCTGTTTTATCCATCGGTCTTAACTCAGAAGCGTTTCTAGGACTGTACCCATGCACAATCTGGAATGGTGATTTACCAGTACTGCGATTGACAGAATTGTTGTAAGCAAACTCTGCCTGGGGTAAAATCAGATCCCATCCCTTCGGTTTATCTCCTACCAAACACCGTAGAAGATTACCCAAACTTTGTTGACTACCTCGGTCTGTCCATCAGTCTGCGGATGGTACGCAGAACTGAATTTCAAGTCTGTTTTCAGCTTCTTCCATAGAGTTCTCCAGAAATAACCCACAAATTTGGTATCTCTCGTCCGAAACAATGCTTTGGGGTAGACCATGAAGTCGGACTACCTCCTTGAAGAACAAGCCGGCAATGTGAACCGCATCACTTGTCTTCTGACATGGAATAAAATGGGCCATTTTTGAAAACCTGTCAACAACAACAAAAATGGCATCATTTCCACGTTGTGTTCTTGGCAGACCAAGAACAAAATCCATGCTAATATCTTCCCAAGGTCTTCCTGGTACAGGCAATGGCTGGTACATTCCTGTATTCTGACTGACTCCTTTGGCCATCTGGCACACTCTGCAACCCTGCACAAATCTGGTCACATCTGGCTGCAACTGTGGCCAATGGTAATTCTCACTAACAAGAGCAATGGTCTTATCACGGCCAAAATGCCCTGCTAGTCCTCCACTATGCTTCTCTTTGATCAAATTCTCCCTCATGGAACTTCTGGGAATGCACAACTGATTCTGTCGAAACAGACATCCCATCTTGGATCATGAAATCTAACCACTTAGTGCGATCCACGGTAGTAGGAGACACACATGCGGTCCATGCCTCTGCAAAATCTGGATCTGTTGGGTATAAACTCTTGAGTTCCTCAAACCCAACAACCTGCACTCTCATTTCCATCAACAAATTATGCCTTCTACTCAAGGCATCCGCAACTCTATTAGATTTGCCACTTCTATGCTTTAGTACAAAGGTATAACTCTGCGAGAATTCAACCCACTTCAAATGCCGTTGGTTAAGTTTACCTTGACTATTGATATACTGCAAAGCTTGATGGTCAATATATAAAACAAACTCTTTGGTTAGCAAATAATGTCTCCATTTCTTAAGAGCCTGAATTATAGCATAGAATTCTTGATCATAAACAGAGTATTTCTTTCTAGCATCATTCAATTTTTCACTAAAATATGCAACAGGTTTACCTTCTTGACTCAACACAGCTCCAATGGCACTGCCACTGGCATCACAGTCAACCTGAAACACTTTACTAAAATCTGGAAGTGCCAGAATGGGCTGTTCTGTCACTTTCTTCTTCAATATATGCATGCTGGTATCTGCTTTGGCAGTCCACTTAAACTCTCTCTTATCCCCTCTCATAGTTTTTGTTAGGGGTGCACAAATACTGCTAAAGTCTCTAATAAACTTTCTATAGAAACTTGCAAGACCATGAAATGATCTTACCTCTGTCACATTCCTTGGAGCAGGCCATTCAAGGATAGCCTTCACTTTCTCAAGATCCATTTTCAGACCCTCCTCTGAGATAACAAATCCCAGGTATATCAACTCTTTCTGTACAAAACTGCACTTCTGTATATTGATCAATAACTGCTCCTCACGCAGTTTTTCAAAAACTGTCCGAACATGCAACAAATGTTCATCCAATGTGGTACTAAAAATCAGAATATCATCTAGATACACTATCACGAACTTTTCCAGGAAGTCACGCAATACTTCATTCATCAACCTCATAAATGTACTGGGTGCATTAGTCAATCCAAACGGCATAACTAACCACTCATACAAACCCTCTCTGGTTTTAAAGGCTGTCTTCCATTCATCACCCTCTCGAACACGTATCTGATGATATCCGCTCTTCAAATCAATCTTAGTGAAGTATTTAGCTCCACTCAAGCAATCCATGATATCGTCCATTTTGGGTAATGGAAAGCGATATTTAATAGTAATTTTATTAATGGCTCGGGAATCAGTGCACATTCGCCATTCGCCATTCTTCTTTGGTGCAAGTACTGCTGGCACTGCACAAGGACTCAAACTTGCCCGAATCAAACCCTTCCTCAACAATTCTTGAACTTGTCGGTTCAATTCTTCATTCTCACCAGGAGACATTCTATGAGCTGCTTTGTTGGGTAAGCTAGATCCTGGTATTAAGTCAATCTGATGACTAATCTTCCTCATAGGCGGCAAACCCTCAGGCACATTGTCTGATATTATATCAGGAAATTCTGCTAACAGATGTTCAACTTCTACTGGAATGTTAGTAGTATCTTCTCTTTTTACATTAGGAATTAATGCATAACACATTGAATCCCTCTTCATACCATCCAAAATTTTTTTGCCATCTACTAAACAAATTCTAGCATTATTGCATACCTTTTCCTCAACCTCCTTTAATGGCTTCAGTTTGTGGCGTACTCCATCTTTTGTCAGGGAATAGGTATTTGCATGTCCATCATGCGCTGCACGTCTATCAAATTGCCATGGTCTTCCAAGCAACAAATGGCAAGCATCCATCGGCAAAATATCACACAGGACCTCATCCTGGTACCTTCCAATTTTGAACTTGACCAAGCATTGTTCACTGACCAATGCTCTATGATCCTTCTGCAACCATGCAATCCGGTATGGATGCGGGTGCTGTTTTCTTTCTAGCTTTAATTTAGCTACCATTTCCTCAGAAACCAAATTATCTGTACTACCATTATCAATAATAATATTACAGATTTTACCTGAACATTTACACCTTGTGCGAAACAGGCTTTTTCGTTGATCTGGTTCCTTCTCTTCATTCAACAAAGTTCTTCTGGTGATCATCACTTCTCCGTGCTCTGCTTCTTTAGAGTGCTCGGATTCAACACCATCCTCAGCAACTGCAGCTCTGGCATTTCCTTCAGGCCTTCTGTTTGGTGCTTCTTGGTGTTTGGGACACTCATACGATCGATGCCCTTCTTCTCCGCAATTAAAACAGGTTCCACGAAATCGGCCTCTGCCATATCCGCGTCCACCTCTACCTCTGCCCCTTTGATAATCATTGTTCTGATTACGGGGTCTGTAAGCATTCTCCTCCTTCTGTTCCTGGCGGTTGCTGGTTTCACCATTCTGTTTCTGATCATCATATTTAATTCCACTGGTTCTTCCACCAGTTCTTCCACCACGACCTCTTCCTCTTTGCTTGTTGTCAAATCTGCGATTCAGTTTCTCTTCTACTTTCAGAGCAAACTGATAAGCATCTTCAATGTTGTTCATTCTAACCAGACTCAATTCCTCTTGCACGCTGGTTCGCAACCCATTTATGTAACGGGCTACTCTTTCCTTAGTTGCTTCCGTATGACCGGTTCTAATAGAAATTTTAAAAAATTCCTCGGTATACTCTTTGACAGTTTTGCTGGACTGTCATAAACTCTGCATTTTTCGTAGCAGATCTAATTCGTAATCTGCTGGAATAAATTGCCGTTTCAATTTTTCCACCATGCGATCCCATCTGGAAATCTTCTCTTTGCCTCTACGGTTTCTTTCTAATTGCACTCCTTTCCACCAAATGCCAGCATGTCCTTTTAATTTTGTTCTGGCAAATTTTATTCGATGAGGGTCTTCAACGTCCTCATAATCGAAATATTCTTCCATGTCATTAATCCAGTCGATTAATTCTTCTGGATTTAAATTTCCAGCATACGTAGACACGTCAATTTTTGGTCTTTTTCCAATCTGCGAAATGGCTTTTATCATTCGCGATTCTGCGGCACTCATTTCCTCTTCTTCCGCTTCGGACGGATCTTCAACGCCGTCATCATCGCTGCGATCTTCTCCTCTCGGCTCTATTCCCCTGCGCAACTCTTCCTGCAATGCTAACACTTGTCGCTGCAATGCACGAAAATCACCTTCAGGAACCACGTTCCTTCCAGCGCCACGATTTCTACGCGACGGCATTCTGTCTCACGTTTCTCAGAAAAACCCGTAACCCCGATCCTGGTGTGAGCTGCCTCCCGTTCGGCGCTTCTGCTCGACACGCTCAGAATCTTACGGCTCTGATACCACTTGATGGGGAGCCAAGTTTACCATAAATAAAATGACACAATTTTATTTAAAAGTCGCAGTCTATTAATTTCGAAACAGGGAGCTATTACAGTCAAATGCCGTGAAAAACAATACACAGTGCTTTCAACGTAAAATACAGCCGCCGTCCTCTCTGTTCTCCCCCTGCCCCTCTCAATCCGCCAAAGAAAATCCTTTTTAATCCTCCATGTCTCGAGATGCATCGCCGTTCATAACCGCCTTAACGGCTTTTGAAACGGACATATGGAACGGCCTTAACGGCCTTTGAAACCGCCACCTGGAACGCCATCTGGAACGCCACTCGGAACTCCACTCAGAACTGCCACTTGGAACGCCACCTAGAACTGCCACGTGGAACGCCACCTGGAACTGCCACTTTGACTTTGACTGCAAGGTGTCGCGATATCGCGACACTTCTTTGCGTTTTGGCTCTGTCGGCCAAGGTGTCGCGATATCGCGACACTTCTTGGCGTTTTGACTCTGCCGGCCAAGGTGTCGCGATATCGCGACACCTCTTCGAATTTTGGCTGTGCCGGCCAAGGTTGTCGCGATATCGCGACAACTTTGGTGTCGCGATATCGCGACACCTCTCTGTGCTTTGCTTTGCCGGCCAAAGTTGTCGCGATATCGCGACAACTTTGGTGTCGCGATATCGCGACCAAATTTTCACTTAGTCGATTTTGCCAATTTTAACTTTCGCCCGTGAGTTGCATTGCCATGGTGCTTCGGAATACGTCGCGATATCGCGACGACATTTTCGTCGCGATATCGCGACCATTTGTCGCTTCGGTCACGTAGCTCGAAATACGTCGCGATATCGCGACAACTTTGGTGTCGCGATATCGCGACCAATTTTACACTTGGTCATTTTTTCAAATTTTGAACTTTTTTTTTTTTTAACTTTGAACTTTTTTTTAGCTCTAATACCACTTGATGGGGAGCCAAGTTTACCATAAATAAAATGACACAATTTTATTTAAAAGTCGCAGTCTATTAATTTCGAAATAGGGAGCTATTACAGTCAAATGCCGTGAAAAACAATACACAGTGCTTTCAACATAAAATACAGTCGTCATCCTCTCTGTTCTCCCCTGACCCCTCTCAATCCACCAAAGAAAATCCTTTTTAATCCTCCATGTCTCGAGATGCATCGCCGTTCATAACCGCCTTAACGGCTTTTGAAACGGACATATGGAACGGCCTTAACGGCCTTTGAAACCGCCACCTGGAACGCCATCTGGAACGCCACTCGAAACTCCACTCAGAACTGCCACTTGGAATGCCACTTGGAACTGCCATGTGGAACGCCACCTGGAACTGCCACTTTGACTTTGACTGCAAGGTGTCGCGATATCGCGACACTTCTTTGCGTTTTGGCTCTGTCGGCCAAGGTGTCACGATATCGCGACACTTCTTGGCGTTTTGACTCTGTCGGCCAAGGTGTCGCGATATCGCGACACCTCTTCAAATTTTGGCTGTGCCGACCAAGGTTGTCGCGATATCATGACAACTTTGGTGTCACGATATCGCGACACCTCTCTGTGCTTTGCTTTTTTGGCCAAAGTTGTCGCGATATCGCGACCAAATTTTCACTTAGTCGATTTTGCCAATTTTAACTTTCGCCCATGAGTTGCATTGCCATGGTGCTTCGGAATCCATCGCGATATCGTGACGACATTTTTGTCGTGATATCGCAACCATTTGTCGCTTTGATCACGTAGCTCGAAATACGTCACGATATCGCGACAACTTTGGTGTCACGATATCGCGACCAATTTTACACTTGATCATTTTTTCAAATTTTGAACTTTTTTTTTAACTTTGAACTTTTTTTTTTTTGGTGATGCAAGATTTTTGCACTTCCCGAGATGCTCCTACATCACAGTGGGTGCTGGTAAACGGATTGTAAAATTGGTGTTTTGTAAAGGTTGGATTTGGACCGTAGTCCAAGCAATCATTCTTGAGGAGTAGCCAAATTGGTGAACCTCATTACATTATGTGTTGTGGTGTGCTCTCTTATGATAATTGCTTTACCTGCTTTTTAAGTTCTCGTTGCATCAGCTTTAAGAGTTGTAGATTTGAATTTAAATAGCTACACTGATTCACCCCCCCTCTCAGTGTCATTGTGAGAATATCAATTGGTATCAGAGCAAGGTTCCTAAACAAGCTTAATCAGCTAAGGTGATCTTGAAAGGAACACAATGGCAGGTGGTGAAGGATTCTCATCAAATAAAGCTCCATTGTTCGACAAAACTAATTATTCATTTTGGAAAATTGAGATGCAGATATATCTTTGTGCTCTGGGATATGACATCTGGGAGTCAGTAGAAAGTGGATACACAATACCCGCCACACCTCTAACTGATGCTACCGATAAGAAATCATTTGAGAATAACTCTAAAGCAAAGAATGTTATAATGTGCGATTTAGTGGATAGTGAACTAATAAGGATCATGAGCTGTAAATCGACAAAATACATGTGGGACAAACTGAAGAGCATTCATGAACGAAATGACAAGATCAAGGAAGCCAAGCTACAAACACATCGAGCTTAGTTCGAAGCATTAAGAATGAATGATGATGAGAACATAGAGGCCTATATGTTGAGAGTCAATGGAATCATTAATGCGATTAGAGGACTCGGCAAGGAAATGGAAGATGTAGTCATCATGAAAAAGGTACTAAGAACTCTTCGCAAAAGATTTAATTCTAAAGTTTCTGCTATAGAAGAAGCTAAATATCTCAATACTTTTAGCATGGATGAGATGCATGGTTCTTTGATTGCATACGAAATGAGAATAGGACAAGCCAAGCCCACAAACAGAGAAGCTGCTTTTAAAGCACACAAAAATATAAAAGCTAAACAAGAATCTGAGGATGAAGAGACATCGGATGAAATGGAAGTTAACTTTGTTCAAAAACTTATAAAGGGAAAAGAAAATATAGAGAAAAGTTACCATTTAAGTGCTTCAACTGTGGAGGCATCGGGCACTTTGCAGCTAAATGTCTAATGAATGAGAAAACCAAAAATGATGAAGGGTCACACCAAGAAAAAAGTGATTGGAAGAAGAAACCAAACTTTAGAAAAAGTAACTTCAAGAAGAAAAGTTTCATATCCAAGAATGTCAGCTCTTCTGAAGAAAGCTCAGGTGAGGATTCTAAAGAAGAAACAAGTGAAGCTCTATTCATGGCATTTGAATAAGAAAAAATAGAAGAAAAATAGGAAGGTGATAAAAACATTAAGGATGAGGCTGAAATATATTTGGAAGGTGAGTTGGTTACTGCACTTAAAGAGTTGAGTACAGAAAGGAAAAAGAATAAAAAGTTTTCAAGAAAGCTAGAGGATGCCAATGACATAATAAATAGTTTGAAAGTACAGACAAAAAAATTTAAGAAAATGTCTAAAGAACTCAAAGTACAATTAACCATGAAAATAGATGAGTGCAGCAAACTGGAAGAAGATATTGTTGGTTTAAAGATTCAACTAGAAGAGATGAATAAAAAATTGAGTTGTTATCACAAACTTGAAGGAATCTCTATGAAGTTGGAAAAGATTATAAATAGCCAAAGGAGTACAGGCATCAAATTTGGCTTGGGCTTCGTCGAAGGATAATCGTAAAATGGATCAAAGGCCTTAACTATAGAACCCATAAAGAAAGAAGATAAGATCAGGGTTGATTAAGGAAAAACAAATCATGCAAAAGAAAGCAATAATGCCAGGCACAAAAAGAGCGCTGACAATGATGG
Source organism: Wollemia nobilis (assembly GCA_028583015.1). Classification (NCBI taxonomy): domain Eukaryota; kingdom Viridiplantae; phylum Streptophyta; class Pinopsida; order Araucariales; family Araucariaceae; genus Wollemia; species Wollemia nobilis. Next base: position 4,202,704 of record JAQPPZ010017109.1, read on the forward strand.
ATTCAAAAACGTCTCACATCAAAGGAGAAGAAGATTTGTGGCTCCTACTACAAAATGGCAAAGACCAACTCCCAGGTTTAATCAATCCTTTTCTGGTTATTTTTTTAAATGCAATGCTTACGGTCATAATATTTTAGACTGCATTTATAATATAGGACAAAGAAATTTCACTAGTAGAAATGTCTTTTCACCCTTGATGGATTATGCAAAGAGAATGCTATAATCGTCATAACTTTGGACACATTGCAAGAAATTGTAGAAGTACATATGCAACAAATAAATATCAGGGAAGAAAATCTCAACCAAATGGTTTAAGACAAAACAAAAAATTCCCAGAAAAACATGCACATGCCACTGACAAAGAAAAGTCTAAACAAGTGACCGAAACTGTAGCCAAACCAGAGTGGAAAGAAAAGGAGTGACCCAAAGAAGAAAAGGAATCCTTTATTGTACAGACAACATTCAAAGCACAAAACAAATTTGCACCATGGATACTGGATAGTGGATGCTCCAACTACATGACAAGGCGATAAACAAAAGTTTGAAAAGTTACAAAAATATGAAGGTGGCTCAGTTAAATTTGGAAATAATGATGGAGCCAAGATAGTTGGCAAAGGATCAGTCAAGATAAGTGACAAAAAAATCAATTCCAAAGAATTCATGTTTGTGATTGGTTTGAAGCACAACCTACTGAGCGTAAGCCAAATTTGTGATAGAGGTCATGAAGTCATTTTTAAGAAGCAGGGCTGTGAAGTCAAAAAAGCACATAGTGGGAAGCTGATAGCTACTGGATCGAGGACTTCTGGAAACCTGTATACTCTCTCAGAGACTTAAGAAGGAGCATGTTTGATTGGACAAGAAGATGAAAATTGGTCGTGGCACAAGAGGCTTGGTCATATTAGCTTTGACAATCTGGTAAAAATAAGTTCAAAAAGGGTAGTAAGAGATATACCCACCATTGGCAAACCATTAAATAACATCCGTGCTTCATGCCAAAAGGGGAAGCAAACTAGATCCACATTTAAATCAAAGGAATACTTCACCAAAAAACCTTTAGAGTTAATTCATACTGATTTATGTGGACCCATGAGAACACAAAGCATAAATGGTGACAAATACTTTATGCTGTGCATAGATGACTATTTCAGGATGACATAGGTACTATTTTTAAAGCTTAAATCAGATGCCTTTGAAATGTTCAAGACTTTCAAAAACTAGGTTGAGAATCAAACAGGAAAAAGAATTAAATGCTTAAGATCATATAGAGGAGGAGAGTTTATCTCAGAGGAGTTTGCAGAGTACTATCAAAAATATGGGATCAAAAGATAGTTTTCAGCAGCAAGGACACCTTAGTAGAATGGTGTTGTTGAAAGAAAGAACAGGACAGTGCAGGAAATGGCACAGACAATGTTGACAAAGAAAAATAGCAGACAGATTCTAGAAAGAGGTAGTTCATACTGCGGTTTACATCCAAAACAAGTGCATGTTGAGGACACATGAAAGCAAAACTCCTTATGAGCTATGGTTTGGCAAAAAGGCAATAGCAAGATACTTCAAAGTCTTTGGCAGCAAGTGCTACATCAAAAGAACTGAAGATAATCTTGGTAAGTTTGAAGATAGAGCTGATGAAGGAATTTTTCTTGGCTATTTGACAAAAATCAAAGCCTACACATGCTATAACAAAAGGCTAAATAAAATTGTGGAGAGTGCCAATGTTAAGGTTATTGAAGGTAGGGAACGAGAAAATAGCTATGAAGAAAACTACCCTATTTATGAAGTTATTGAAAGAGATGAAGAAAAGGAAACAAAAGAGAATAAGGAAATTGACCCAGATGATTTAAGTATTGATCCAGAAGTCGAAGAAAACAAGAAATTCAAAATAGGTAGCTGGCAGAAAAATCATCCTAGAGAGCAAATTATTGGGGACCCCACAGTTGGTATTCAGACAAGGAGAACAGTAGTAAGGAACTACTCTCTATTATCCAGCATTGAGCCCAAAAATGTTGTTGAAGCAAGCATAGATGAAAGTTGGATGAAGGCAATAAATGAAGAACTAGATCAGATTGAGAAAACAAAACCTGGCAGTTAGTACCAAGGCCTACAAATAAAAACATAATCGATACTAAATAGATTTTTCAAAACAATTTGAATGAAGACGAACAGGTTGTCAGAAATAAGGCAAGATTGGTCTGTAAAGGCTATGCTCAAGTTGAAGGTATTGATTTTGAAGAAACCTTTGCACCAGTGGCTAGACTCGAGGCAATCATAATGTTTCTAACTTTAGCTGTACACAAGAATTTCAAAGTTTATCATATGGATGTGAAATCAACATTTTTGAATGGAAAACTTGAAGAAGAAGTTTATATTAAGCAGCCAGATGGTTTCCAACTCAGTGACAATCCCAATTTTGTTTGCAAGTTAAAGAAATATTTGTATGGTCTAAAACAAGTACCTAGAGCATGGTATGTAAGGCTGGATAACTATATTATTCAATAGGGGTTCAAAAAAGGTATGGTGGATAACAATTTGTATGTCAAAACAGAGAATGGCCATCTTATTATACTTGTTGTTTATGTAGATGATATCATATTTGGCAACAACATGGATGAGTCTTGTAGAGACATAGCAAATAAAATGAAGAAAGAATTTGAGATGTCTATGATTGGTGAACTTTCCTATTTCCTCGGACTACAAGTTAATCAAAATGAAAAGAGCATTTTTATCTCTCAAGTTAAATATGTGAAAGAAATGCTGAAAAAATTCACAATGGAGGATTGTAAACCTGTTAGCACTCCCATGACAACAGATTGCAAGTTGAGAAAGGATGACCAATCTCCAAATGTTGATCAAACCATGTACAGATCTATGATTGGGAGCTTGTTGTATTTAACAGCTACAAGACCAGATATCTTACAAGCAGTATGCATGGTAGCACGATTTCAAGCTAGTCCCAAAGAGACTCATGTGACAGCTATGAAGAGGATTCTTTGGTACCTTAAGGGTACTATGGAGTATGGATTATGGTATCCAAAAGGTAAGGACTTCACTCTTATTGCATATTCGGATGCAGATTGGGCGAGATGTATAGATGACGGAAAGAGTACCAGTGGAGGAGCATTTTATCTTGGAGATAGGTCGGTAGCATGGCACAACAAGAAACAAGAATCAGTCTCTCTATCCACAAGAGAGGCAAAATACATTGCAAGAACAACGTGTCGTACACGTATATTATGGATGAGACAAACCCTGAAAGATCTTGGTATTCACTTCAAAGAGCCAATTTCAGTTAAATGTGATAACACCAGTGCTATTAACATCTCGAAGAATCCGGTTATGCATTCTTGAACCAAACATATTGCAATTCGGTATCACTTTTTGAAGGATAAAGTTGCGAAAGGTGAGGTTAAATTGGACTTTGTTCCAACTACAAAGCAAGTAGCGGATATTTTCACAAAATCGTTGCCCAAAGAAGTTTTTGAGTACCTTCAGAGTAAGTTGGGTGTGGTCACGTTTCCCAAAAATTGACTAGATATCGAGACCACATTCTCAGGGGGAGCATTCATGTATGTGTTTATATCTTTGCTCATATTCTTGATTTTTACTAACTGTAATGAGCTTTTTACTGAGAATGTTGTGCATAGACTCAAGGGGAGTCTACAGAAGCCCTTTGGTATTATTGTCAAAGGGGGAGAAGAATTACAAGAAATTGCATATGTGTTGCCAACAATTCCAAAGGGGGAGATTATTGAGCAAGGTGTAGAAACAGTATTGTCATTGTTGTCAACATAGACAGATAGATCAGTTGATGTAGTGGACAAGAGTTCAGAGGTCAATCAGAGCATGTACAGTGAATATCCAAGAGGACAGAAGTGGCCCATATTCAAAAGATCAAAGAAAAAGACAAGTAAGAAAACTGTCGCAATATCGCGACATGTTTTGCCAGAAAGAAAAACTGTCATGATATCGTGACATGTTTGGTCAGAAAGAAAAACTATCGCGATATCACGACATGTTTTGTCGAAAAGAAAAACTATCACGATATCATGACATGTTGAGAAAAAAGAAAAAACTGTCGCGATTTCGTGACATGTTCGAAGAGAGAGAAAGTGTAAGGAAAACTGTCACGATTTTGTGACACGTTAGACGAAAGAGAAAGTGCAAAGAAAATTGTCACGATTTTGTGACATGTTCGGAAAGAAGGTGCAAGCAAAGAAAACTGTTGTGATTTCGCGACATGTTCGAAGAGAAGGTGCTCGCAAAGAAAAGTGTTGCGATTTCATGACAATTTGCAAGAAGGATTGTACGGATGAAAAAGTGTCACGATTTCACGATAGGTTCAAGAGAAAGAGCTTGCAAAGAAAAGTGTCACGATTTCACGACAATCTGCAAGAGAGGCAGTACGGATGAAAATGTGTCATGATTTCACGACATGTTTGAGAGAAAGAGCTTGCAAGGAAAAGTGTCACGATTTTGCAACAATTTGCAAGAGGAAGTGCTGAGGAGAAAATATGTTGCGATATCACGACATGTCGGGTTTTCACGACCCGATGAGAAGAAAAGCACAAGGCAACGAAAGTGTCGCGATTTCGTGACATGTTCTATTTTTGCAAGGTCAAGGCAAGAAAAGGCATAAGGCAGTGAATGTGTCATGATTTCGCGACATGTTGTGTTTTCATGGGTGACAGACAAAGAAGAGAACAAGGTAGTGAAAGTGTCACAATTTCATGACATGTCATGTTTTCGCAGGTGCAAGCCGAGAAAAGGACAAAGAGGCAAAAAGTGTCGCGATATCATGACATGTCAAGTTTTTATAGGTGCAAGCTGAGAAGAGGACAAAAAGGCAAAAAGTGTTACGATTTCGTGACATGTGTTTTCATGGGCGAAAGACAGACACGAGCATAAGGCAACGAAAGTGTCACGATGTCGTGACATGTCATGTTTTTGCAGGTGCAAGCCGAGAAAAGGACAAAGACGTGGAAAGTGTCACGATATCACGACATGTCATGTTTTCATGGTCAATAGCCAAGAAAAGGTCAAAGGGGCAGAAATGTCATGATATCATGACATGTCATGTTTTCACGGGTAAAAAGCAAGAAGAGTACAAAGAGATAGAAGTGTCACGATTTTGTGACAGGTCGAAACAACATGATTACAACTGAAGTAGAACGACAGTTATAGTTGCAGTTGTAGATTAAAATCATGCAACCAATATAAGAAGAGTCAACTGAAGTTAGTATGACAGTTACAGGGGCAATTACAGATAGATATCATGCAAGCTAAAATAAGCACAATACATTAAAGATAGAACGACAGTTACAGGGCCCGTAAAGTAGTGTAACCGTCGAGCGACAGTTATACTGAAAGTCCCACACAAGAAACATAGCTATTAATAGAATGCATGTACAAATTACTGTGTGATAAAGAAGTTACTTTCAAAAGTGTCTATTAATAGGGTGCATGCAGGATTATGGAAGTCACAGTAGAACAAGTGTTTCAAGATGAAAATATTGTTATAAAAGGGCAGTTGTGTGGAGAATTAGGTTGCCTTTGAATGTGTGAAAGTGCTATCGAAAGAGGGTTAGAAGAGTTCTTTAAGAGAGTGACAAGCAGAACCGTAAGTGTTTACTGTGTTTTGATAAATTGTAGACCAGTCAAGGTCTTGTAAAAGCGAAGGCATTTTTATGTCATTGATATAGCTTTCAAAACTATGATCCAAGTTGGTGCTTGGATAGGGGTTGGTGCTCCTTTCTGTTGGTGCAAATAAATAAGGGTTTGGTGCTCCTTCCAGTGGGTGCTGGTAAACAAATTATAAAATTGGTGTTTTGCAAATGCTGGATTTGGACCGTAGTCCAAGCAGTCATTCTTGAGGAGTAGCCAAATTGGTGAACCTCGTTACATTATGTGTTGTGGTGTGCTATCTTGTGATAATTGCTTTACCTAATTTTAAGTTCTCATTGCTTTAGCTTTAAGAGTTGTAGATTTGAATTTAAATCGCTACACTGATTCACCCGCCCCCTCTCAGTGTCATTGTGAGAATATCATGAACTATAGCATAAAAATCTTGATCATAAACTGGATACTTTTTCCTAGCATCATTGAGTTTCTCACTAAAGTAAGCAACAGGTTTGCATTCTTGACTTAGTATGGCTCCTATGGCACTACCATTGGCATCACAATCTACCTGAAATACCTTGTTAAAATTTGGAAGTGCCAAAAGAAGTTGCTCTGTGACCTTATTCTTCAACATATCAAAGCTCATATCTGCTCCTAAGGTCCACTTAAATTATTTCTTATCCCCTCTCATTGTCTCTGTAAGGGGTGCACAAATGTTGTTGAAGTTCCTAATGAATTTTTTGTAAAAGCTTGCTAGACCATGAAATGATCTTACCTCAGTTGTGCTTCTCGGAGTAGGCCATTCGATGATAGCTCTCACCTTTTCTGGGTCCATTTTTAGACCTTCTACTGAGATGACAAATCCTAGGTACACTAACTCCTTTATGAAATTACATTTTTTTAGATTAATTAATAACTGCTCCTCCCATAGCTTCTCAAAAACCCTTATGATGTGCATCAGGTGCTCTTCTAGGGTTCTGCTAAATATTAATATATCATCTAAATAGACAATGACAAATTTTTCTAAAAATTCTTTTAGTACCTCATTCATCAGCCGCATGAAGGTACTTGGTGCATTGGTTATCCCAAATGGCATGACCAACCACTCATACAAAACCTCTCTAGTCTTGAAGGCTGTCTTCCACTCATCTCCTTCTCTGACACGGATCTGATGGTAACCACTCTTGAGGTCAATCTTGGTGAAGTACTTGGCTCCACTCAAACAGTCCATTATGTCATCCATCCTTGGCAATGGGAATCTATACTTTATTGTGATCTTGTTGATGGCTCGAGAGTCTGTACACATTCTCCACTCTCCATATTTCTTTGGTGCTAGCACTACAGGCACTGCGCATGGAATCAAGCTCTCCCGAATTAGTCCCTTCTCCAGCAACTCCTAGACCTACTTGTTTAGCTCCTCAATTTCTACAGGCGTCATTCTATGTGTAGCTTTGTTGGGCAAGCTCGATCCTGGCACCAAATATATATGGTGACTGAAATTCCTTACTGGGGGTAAACCCTCAGGCACATTATCAGATATAATATCTAGAAATTCTCCCAATAGATCTAGGACTTCCACTGGGGTATCTTTGTATTTTTCCTCCCTAATTCTAGGAATTAATGCATAGCACATATGCTCATGCTTCAAACCATCTAAAAATTTTCTCCCATCAACTAAAAAAATTCTAGCACTACCACATACCTTTTCGTCCACCTCCTTCAAGGTTTTCAGCTTATGGTGAACTCCATTATTTATTATGGAGTAGGTGTTGGCACGACCATCATGAACCGCGCACCTGTCAAACTGCCATGGCCTTCCCAACAACAAATGGCAAGCATCCATGGGTAGGATGTCACACAGGACTTCATCATGGTAATTCCCAATATTGAATTTTACTAGGCATTGCTCACTGACCAAAGCCCTATGGTCCTTCTATAGCCACATGATCCGATATGGATGCAGGTGTCTCTTCCTCTCTAGTTGTAGCTTTGTAACCATTCCTTCTGAAACTAGGTTATCTGTGCTACCATTATCAATAATGATATTGCAAATCTTACCTGTGCATTTACACCTTGTGTGAAATAAGATTTTCCTCTGATCTATGTCCCCCTCCTCATTCAGTAGGACTCTCCTTGTGATTAGCACTTCTCCTCTCTTTGCTTCTTCAAAGTGCTCAGATCCAACACCTTCTTCAGTGACCGTGGCTCTGGCATTACCTTTCGGCCTCCTATTAGTCCTTTCTTATTGCTGTGGACACTCATATTGGTGATGTCCCTCTTCTCCACACCGGAAACAAGTTCCACGGAATCTTCCTCTTCCCCGGCCACGTCCAGCTCGCTCCCTTCCCCTTCGGTAATCATTGTTCTGATTACGAGGGCGATAGGTATTTTCTCCCCTTTTTTCCTGATTACTGCTACCTTCTCCATTCTTCTGAGAATCTTCATTTCTTCTTCCACTGGTCTTTCTATCGGTTCTTTTGCCATGACCTCTTCCTCTTTGCTTGTTCTCAAACCTCCTATTGAGCTTTTCTTCAAATCTTAGGGCAAATTGTTAAGCATCCTCTATGGTGGTCATCCTGACCAGACTTAATTCTTCTTGAATACTTGCTCATAACCCATTAATATAACGGGCTACCTTCTCCTTGTTGGATTTTGAGTGGCCTGTTATGATCATAATTTTATGAAACTCCTCTGTGTATTATTTTACAGACTTAGTTGATTGCCTCAAACCTTGCATTTTCTTTATTAGGTCTAAATCATAATCACCAGGGATGAATTGCCTCTTCAACTTTTCTACCATCTGCTCCCATTTTGTTATTCTCTCTTTTCCTCTTCTGTTTCGCTCCAGCTGCACTCCCTTCCACCATATGCTGACATGACCTTTCAGTTTGGTCTTATCGAATCTGACCCTATCAAGGTCCTCAACCTCCTCATACTCAAAGTACTCTTCTAGATCGTTGATCCAGTCGATCAATTCCTTTGGATCAAGGTTCCCAGAATACATGGAAACCTCCATCTTTGGCCTCTTCCCAATCTGGGATAAGGCTTTGTATAGTCTGGCTTATGCAAGATCTACTGCTTCTTCTTCTTCCTCAGGATGGCCCTCTTATTTGTCATCTTCCTCTTCACTACCTTCATCTCTTCTTGGCTCCAATCTTCTACATAGCTCTTCTTGCAGGTCTTGAACTTGCCTCTTTAAGACTCGGACATCTTCTACTGCCGCCATGCCTCTCCCATCACCAAGGTTTCTTCTTGGAGGCATTCTGCTCACTCCTCTCACAAGCCCTTCCATAGTTCCTGGTGTAAACTGACTCACTTCTGACGATCTGCTTGCACACTCAGAAAATTCTAGCTCTGATACCACTTGATGGGGGGCCAAAAATTGCAATATAGAAAATCGTAATCTAAATTTCACATTTTCATCAAACATTTTTCATTAATTTACATTTACAATACTAGCCCGTAGGCGTAGTTTTTAATCACTATAATTTCTATATTGTAATTCTCTGATCTCCATGCCCTCTCATTACAACACTTGGGTTTTTATAGAGGCCCCGACCCTTTGCAGTCTGCAATAACAATTACAGAACAATGGCCACAACCATTAATCTCCTACATCTGGAAGAAACACATTGCCGCTCTCTCCGTAGCCCTCTGACATGCATGATCCTGGTGTAGACTGCCTCACGCTTGGTGCATCTGCCTACACTACCTAGGAACTCTGAGCTTTCTCTGGAAGAAAATACAGTCCGAAACTGCCTCACACTCGACGCATCTGTTTTGTGGTCTACCACTTGATGGAGAACAGATCTAGCATAGAATAGAGGACAAAGAAACAAGAGCCAAATTTCTCATTGTATAGCTTCAGAAGAATTTACAGTAAACATACAACAACAATCTACGGTAAGCCAGCCCCCTTTCTCATTACAATTCTTGGGTTTTTATCGAGGCCCCGACCCTCTGTGTTTTCAAAATTTCCACGATCTACAACTGCCACATGGCTTAATACTAAAAAGTTGCATTGATGGGACTTTAGGTGAGGTGCGTGACTATCCGCCATAACCACCAGAATCTTCTTCTAGAATTGCTGCTTCATTGCTAGTTGCCATAAATGCGTCTCTAGATATAGTGCATGAGTGGCCGACATGCTTGCTGGAATCTTCCTCTAAGACTGATGCTTCATTTTCTCATGCGCGAGTGGCCGACCTGTTCAGCGGGATCTTCTTCTGAGACTGTTGCTTCACTACCGCTAGCTTGCCGTGCATGAAGGAATGCATTTATGAAAGCCTGGAGTGCATGTTTTTCTTTTGGTCGTGATATCATGACATGTCATGATATTGCGACAATTCTCCTCTACTCTTTCTCTCTCCTTCTCCAGTCACGATATCGTGATATGTTGTGATATTGCGACATTCTTTCCTTCATGCCTTCTTGCTTTTGCCTTGGTCGCGATATCGCGACATGTCACGATATCACGACATGTCACAATATCATGACATATTTCCATTGCACCTCCGTTCTTCTGCTTCGTGACATTTCTCTATCGCGCCTTCGTTCTTCAGCTTCGATCGTGATTTCGTGACATATCACGAAATCGTGACGTTTCTCTATCATGCCTTCGTTCTTCAGCTTCGATCGTGATTTCGTGACATGTCGTGAAATCATGACATTTCTCTATCGCGCCTTCGTTCTTTAGCTTCGGTTGCAATTTCATGACATGTCCTGAAATCACAATGTTTCTCTATCGCGCCTTTGTTCTTCAGCTTCGGTCATGATTTCGCAACACTTTCTATCGTGAAATCGCGATGTTTTTCCTCCGCATTGGCTCTCTGCTATTTTGGTTGCGATATCACGACACTTTTTCTGTCGCGATATTGCGACACATATTTTTCTTTGCAAAACACTTATAAAAATTTGGTTGATGCAAGATTGCTCTGCTACCACCGGATGCTCCTGCATCACCATCAAACATATTATTTTGCAATATGATAAATTTGGTTCTCCCTTGGATTTCTTAAGTTATTTTTTTCTGACAATGGCACTCCTTTTAAGAATAAGGATGTCCATAAGCTTTATGCTAAGTACAATATTAAGCACAAGTTGTCAAATCCATATTACCCTTAGGGTAATGGTAAAGTTGAAGCATCCAACAATTATTTAGTCAAGATACTCAAGAAGTTGGTTAGTAAGATTAGTCAAGACTGACATATCCAGATTTACCCTACCTTGTGGGCCTATTGTACAAGTGTGTAAAATCCTATAGGTGCTTCTCTATATGTCTTAGTCTATGGGACTGAGGTAGTGTTTCCATTCAAGTTAGAGATCTCTTCATTGCCCATCTTGCTACAATATGCCTCAATTAGCGATGAGAATCATTTAGATAATTTAAAATAATTGGGGTTGTTAGATGAGAAGCACATTCATACCTTGGAGCATATTTGAGCCTATCAAAATAGGATCAAGGGATCTTATTCCAAGAAAGTTTGCAATCATTCTTTTGATATTGGGGATCTTGTCCTTAAGAAAAACCAGAAGAACACCAATGCTCAATCAAATATTAAAGGTAAGTTTCAACCCACTTGGGTAGGCCCCTTTGTCATAACGACCAAGTTTAGCTCAAGAGCCTATCGTTTGGTGATGTTATGCATGATTTCACATCTTCCACCTTCATCCTGCATTTTTGTTTGCTTGCTCATAGTACATGATTTTCTATCATATTTTGCATTATTTTCTTGACATTATATTCCATTTGTATTTTTACTTATCATGTAGTTGCATTTTTTCTTAGTCATATTTTCATGACTGCTTGATCATATAATTTTTTGGGGGGCTCTGATGCCTAGTAAATACCCAACCTAGGGTCCATCTTCCTGCATTTTCATAATTGCATATGCTCATGTCTTTTCTTATTTTCTTTTCTCTTATATTCCTTGACCTTGAAATTTTTCATTATTTCTAATTTCTCCAAGTCAAGGGATATAGTTATTCATATCTTGTATATCTTTTTTTCTTTGAATTTTTCATCATTTCTTCTTTTTCCTAAGATAAAGGATAAATTTTCCTTCTTCCAATCTACACATCTTGTTTTGACTACACTTTTTCCTTCTCAATATTTTGACTATTAAGGGATCCTTGTGTGATAGGATAGATATCACATGAATACCCTTTATGGTGTCATACAACCACTAAATATCTTACACACATATCTTAGATATTGAAATTTAAATAAGGACACACACACAACATTATTTGTTTCTTGATCTTATTCTTCTATCTTATTACCATATACCACATGCACACACACACACACATTGTTCTGTTGTGTTTTGCTCACTTATATTTTGCACACACACCACACCCCTATTAGGTAGTACTCATTTTGGTGAATCAATCAAATATTTTATCCCATGCAGGATTGCTTCATGTTCACAAGCGAGGGGTAGCCTCCATTCAACCATTTACAAGTATACATCCTAGTGGGTATATCTTCACCTATGGCCATTAGCGAGCACCAAACACATAGTGGGTATCACTCCACACTTGACCATTTTTTATGAGCATAACACCTTTATGGGATAGCTTCATGGACACTAGTGAGGGATAGCCTCCATTCAATCATTTACGAGTATACATACCTATAAGGTTTTGCTCCACCCATTTTATTTTCACTTGGTTTATGTTCATTTAATCACATTGACCTTTCACAATCTACACTGATTCAAATATCATATTCCAAGCAACTTTTTTTGTTTTCTTTTTCCTTTATTGACCTTCTCCATATTCTGCTTCTTATTACTTTCTTCTTTTTTTCACTTTTTACTGAATTTGTGCCCTATCCATATGAGGCACGAATTCGCTCTACAATGAATTTGTGATCTATTTTTATGGGGCACGAATTTGGCTAGAGCCATGTTTTCCATTCTCCTTCTCCTATTTCTTCCCTAACCTATTTCTTCCATCCCTTCATCCATTCATGTATTTCATTCATTAGTTAGCTTCATTGTGTCATGCATTGCATTAGTTTAGTTCATTATCACATTCCATAATTAAGTTCATTCCACTCATTCATGCATCATCAACCATAAAAGCATTAATAAACATAAAAATCACAAACACCCATAAATAAACACATTTACATATAATGCAACATGATATTACTCAAATTTCAGTGAATACACATCAATTTGATCGGTGTACCATAGTATCAACCCAACACACTTGACCCTCTCTAGGAATGCATGCCACACTCAAAATTAGCATGTCCCCTAATTCTAGCTCTAATTTTTTGATCCAGTCTCTATTTTGTTTTTCAGAGGTGGTCCTGGTCAGGGCATGTTCATGGAACGTGAAATAGTCCATGATCTAGACCATGATTGACCTTGTGTCTGAAGAGAGGATAATAGTAACACCTTCTACTCTACTAGAACCACCTAGAATTACAAGGTCTGGTAGAAAGTCTCCCTCTTTATGATCACCTTCAGTCTCTCTCCTACCCTATGTAGCTCTACCTATAGTAGGTAGATCCCTTGTCCAATTGGATGTCAATCACAACAACCATCCCCTCATCTCGAGCCTACTATTTCTCTTACTCTAGCTGGATATATCTCCCTAAGGTAATATACCTTAATCCTCATAATGTCTTGCTCTATGAGTATTGTTCTCAAGGAACTCTACATTACCTCTATTCTCTTGGCCCTATTCTCTTGAAGTAGATCCATATCCCTCTACATGGTTGTTATTTGAGCCTGCAACACCTTCATCTCCCTCATAGGGTCCTCCTAACCTATGGTCTCGCTCAATCCTATTGTTTCTAATATGGAGGCCTCTTTAGTTATACTACTTGGACAACTCTCATCATTGTGGGAGCATCTCCTAATGCTCCCCCTCCTCTATCCTAGATATGGAGGTCACTATTGCCACCATCTCTACTTGTTCTTGTACCCATGACAGTCATGGGATCTCCTAGCCATACTTCCATTTCTCTGTGGTATGCAGGTCACCTTTCATAATACTAGTTATACCCACTAGCCCATAACCTAACACCTCTACACTAACATCGATGGGGATATTTGCAAGGGCATAGTGCTCCTATAGCATCTCCTATACCCAAGATCCACCCTAACATCATCCATCCTTGGATCACATCAGGGTTTAATTTTACTCCTAATGGGTCCCTCTGCACTCACATATACTAGTAGCCTCCTAGGTTTGATATTTATTGAAAGATACCGAACTACCATTGGACTCGATCAAATTTATAGAGCTCCAACTCCCCCTTCTCTACAAATACCTAGCTAATTTTCTTGACCCTTGCCAGCTCCTCTACATCATTTTCCCAACTAGGGTGTCGATGCCATTATCACCATATGATCATATGGTCCCATAGCTCATATATCACTTGCCTCCATAGTGGTAGGATACTGGCGTAAGTCCTCTAGACCTGCTCAAATTATCTAGACCACCTATATATTATTGGTCATTCTAGGTTGGGTAATGGTCCTAGTAGTGCATATGATGTTCGAACTATGTGCTCCCAACACCAAACTTGAATCAAGGTTGTATACACTAATCCTATATATTTTTTGTACATGACATTGTACAATGTCTTGTATAGACATACCAACACATATAGGCCCCATGCAACTGTACTTTATGGTCCTACATATCTACCACTACTCCTTATAGTACCCATGGAAGGTGTCACCTACTCATATGACACACCAAGACTCCTGTTGCTACCCCATAAAGCATAGTCATTAGAGCATCAACCTTGTATTGCCCTACCAAATTATCTATGTGGATCCCACTCTACTAGATCTTTTGGGTCCAATTCCATGATAATATCTGTAGCAAGACATGTTGTCCTTGTGCTTTGTAAATTTCCCTCCCCTTGATGGGGATGCTTAGGATGTTCCACACATCCTCTAGTGTGATCGCAATATCTCTTATCAGTAATCAAAAGGTAGACAACTCTAGGTACCACCTCTCTTCCAGCATCATTAGTAGAACTCTATCTACCTCAACCTAGGGTAATTCTACTAGATGCAATAAACCCAATACCCCTAGGGTGTCTCTCTATGTTGGTGTGATCCCCCATATCTCCTCTTCCAAGGAGCTTGACCTCCATTCCCTACTCTCCAGTACATCATTCTGCAACAAAAAATAACAACAAAATTTTAATTAGTTCCACAAAATAATATAAAATCAAATTAACACATTTAAGCTAGCTTGTATAATCTCTCATTTCTCTTCTAGTTTTTCTTGGTTGGTTTTCCTTATCTTTTTTTTTCCTCTTTGTTGAAATCACATCCCATTCTTTTTGGGTACGATTTTATCCTCTCTCTTCTTCTATTGACTTTGCATCCCATCCTTGTATGGTGCACATTCATGAATTCTCTTCTTGTATTTCTTGGGTACAAATTTGACCGCCACCATGAACCAACTAAATTCATGGTTGACCCCCAAATTCATTTTTGGTCGTGCATGATGATTTATTCTAAAAAGAAAAATGAATTCTTGAAACCACTAAAAACCTAACCTATCCTAGTTTAGAGGAAGTATTTTAGTCTTTACCCATGCTCGCTCCATTGTTGTGTTGGCCTCACCCCTCGCAATGGTTGAACGATGTGTGGGAAGCATCATTTGTATTTTTTTACATAGCTCCTTTATTCTTCTTGCGTGATGAAAATGACTTTATTTTCACCCTCCCTCCTTATATCCCTTTTTTTCTCTCTACTATTTACATTTTTGCCTTGTTTCTCTTTGTTTGTTGCTCTCTTTTCTTCTATGTTTGTCATTATTGAGTTTCCTTAGGAATTTTTTATTCCTTATAAAACTTGACAGGGCACCCCAACCTAAGGGACACTAAAGTAATTATTACCTCATTTTACATGCAAATTTTCAAAGTGCTTGGTATGACACCATTTTTGCACCATTCCTTTCTTCTAAAATAGCCACCTCTCTTTTTGTGTTCGTCATTCTTTCCCCATAGATGTATACATGTTTCTTTGACATATTATTTAGGTCATAATGCATCAAAGAGGGGGCAAAATGTAGACATGGAAAATTAACCCACCTAAATGAGTCATTTTTCCTAGCATCCCTAAGAAGTATCTTAAACTTGTCAAGTACAATTTTGGACTCCTCTACCCTTTCTTTGTTTTCTTCCCTAGTTTTTTGAATTCAAGATCATCTAATATGGAGAACGAATTCGACAAATTAGGGTTTTATCTTAGAAAATCTATTTTTTGGGCCAACCTCTAGGATATCGGTCCTCCCCTAGGTTTTGCCCTTGGTTTTCCCACCCTTTTATCCTCTAAAACTCTTATAAACAAAGGGTTTGGATCCTCTTTTTCAAGGATGGTTTTTCTAAAAAGCTACCAAGTTTTCTTTAACAAGTGGTTCTAAGCATTATTGAAAAATTATCCTAACAAGATCATGTGTCTTTTGGTGTTCTGATACTCTGCTTTTATGATTTGCTACTCTTGGTAAACAAGTTTTGGATCCTTAAGGATGAGTCTACCATTTGTGGATATCTTCATATTTTTTATTGTTCTTTCACTACCACCAGGTTCCTTCTTGCATTTTTAGTTTTCTAGATTGATAATTACTCATTTTGTATTTTAGTATACATTAATAGATTGTTTTGGCACTTTTATTGTGAATTTGTATCCCATCCTTATAGGGTATAAATTCGATAGAGCCAAATTCATAGTTACCCCTTATAGGGTGTGATTTTTTCTCCCTTAGGTTTGGGGATAATATTTTACTTCCAAACCATTAGTCTACTTTCACATGCTTCATCTAGGTCATAATATTGTTGTTTGCACTCTATTTTTCAAATAATTCTATTTTATTGCATCTTGTCTTATTCACTTCCAAAATGGTCAACAATCACTTTTGTTTTCAAGTGATCATCTAAAAGGACCAAGGGGGCTTGATTGCTATACCTCCAAGTTCAATCATGTAGTGGCTTAAGTCGACCTTCAAACGTTGATCAATTTTTTTAGGGTTTGTGAAACTGTTTTGTAGGTTGTGAAGTTATTGGGTATATATAGATGCAAGTTAAAAGCTAGGGACAACCACCAGATCAAATAAGTGCCCTAAATAAACTTCTTAGGTTTTTTGTCATTTGCTTTCTATCAATTTATATTCCAAATCTAGATCATAAATAAATGAAAATATTTTGATTTTATTTCTAGGCATTCAAAAGAGAAAAACGTATAGTTTAGATTCTAGGGTTAACTTTGTTTATGCATTCTCTTAAATATTTGCTAAAAATAAAATGCTTGTTTTATTGCAAGTTAGGGTTTAGTCCTCATTAAAAATTAAGAATCACCCTAGGGTTAGTCTTGAAAAACACAAGCTTATACTGATAGAGTGGGGTGAACAGTATAGCGTCCAATTTTTACTTTATTTCCAAACCAATATCAATTAGTATCCTCAATTGAAATAACCAAATATAGCAGTGTGCATTAATAACATAGATAGCAATAGTAAGCAAGTGCACAAATAATCACACACAATTGAGACATAATATTTAATGTGGTTCCCCCAATGTAGGGTAGTCCACAAGATAATCTCCTTATAATATTTCACAAAGAAATAGGGATCCTTATCCTAATACAAATAATTAGTTTGATATGCTCAAATATAGGCTATCCTGATCTTCTCAAGTGGGCTCCACTGATTTGCTCAGCTAGGCTCTCCATTGATATGCTCAGCTAGGCTATCGACTGATCTGCTTAGCTAGGCAATCCACTGATCTGCTCAGCTAGGCTATCCATTTATCTTCTCAACTAGGTTATCTATTGATCTGCTTAGCTAGGCTATCCATTGATTTGATCAGCTAGGCTATCCACTGATCTGCTCAGCTAGGCTATCCACTAATCTACTCAGCTAGGCTATCCACTGATTTGCTTAGCTAGGCTATCCATTGATCTTCTCATCTAGGCTATCCACTAATCTGCTCAGCTAGGCAACTAGTGTTGATGTGTTTTCTATTTTTGTCCTATATCTTTCATTGCTCACAAATCTTCCTCAATGCCTTCTCACAAGGCTCAAACAATCCTGCTCAAATGGCATCCCAAATTTATTCTCAAAGCCTTCACAAAAGGCTATCCTACTCAAATTTTGTTCCAAATTTGTCCCAAAAGCCTTCTCAAAGGCTCAACCAATCATGCACAAAATCTATCTCAAATCTGTCCAGAAATTCTATCCCAAAAGCCTTCCTAAAGGCTCAACCAATCATGCACAAAAGTTGTCTCAAATCTGTCTAGAAATTTTACCCCAAAAGCCTTCCCAAAGGCTCAACCAATGACTCTCAAGTAGCACTCAAATATCAACCACAAATCAATGAAGATAAGACTCAATGATGAACTCAAGAATGGATAACAAATGAATTATGATAACACTCAACAATGTGCTCAACAATGAATGGCAATGTACTCTTCAATGGATGACAACAATGATCCACAATGATCTCAACAATGTATGAAAAATGATATTTCAAATAGATGACAACAATACTTAATAATGTATTCTCAAATGGATAACAACAATGGTCAACAATGTACTCTCAAATGTATGGCAAATGAGCTCTCTAATGAAAACCTCTCCAAGAAATAATAATGAGGACTTCAACCAACCAAGGACAATATCCACAAGTGATAGCAATAGGTTCTCAATAATATCTTCCTCATGCAATGTCAATAAGCTCTCAAGAAAGAAGCACAACTTCCTCAAGCAAAGAGCTCTCAAATAGCCAACAATGATCTCCTCAAATGAAATACAAATGTATCCACAAGTGACTAGCAAATGATCTTCTCAATGGTCTCAAATAGTGGCAATGTACTTAACAAGCAACCAACAACATTATCCTCAAAGCAATAGTAACAACCTCCTCAATAA
The DNA here is from genome assembly GCA_028583015.1 of Wollemia nobilis. Lineage (NCBI taxonomy): Eukaryota > Viridiplantae > Streptophyta > Pinopsida > Araucariales > Araucariaceae > Wollemia > Wollemia nobilis. Next base: position 4,221,226 of record JAQPPZ010017109.1, read on the forward strand.
TGGTAATACTCTCAATGAACTCCACTAAAGCAATAATGGAACTCAAGCATCAATTTTATCCATAAAATTGATTTTCTAATCCATCCACTTCCTCTCAATAGCCAAGGCACATAATCAAGCAATTTGTCTTCAACTTCAAACCCTAACTCATGTGCATGTCTTCTAACTTCAAGGTAGTAATTAACTAGGTCTCAAGTTCCTAGTTTAATTTCATAATTAAATCATGCACTAGGAAATATAACAAGTTCAACGCTTTTCAACCTTATGACTCCCTGATTTCATTAACACATACAAAAAGCATTTATTTCCCTAAACTCCTTATGACTACATAGTTATCATCGAAATAATTTCAATGCACCAAAAATTTGGTAATAACAAATATTATCATGCGTTGGAGATAAATAAATTTATTCAAAATTTGTTGCCTTCACAACCTTTTAAATCGATAATTCCTTGCCAAAAATCAATGTGTCTTCACACCTTCAAAATAATCAGTTCCTGGCCAAAAATTAATGTGCCTTCACACCTTCATGGGAGTCAAACTCTATTCCTATCACCTAGTGCTGTGATGCACTTACCACATGGGTTTCAGCCCACATTGGGATTTAATCCCAAAAACCTAGCTTGTCCTGCGATTTGAATCTGAAAACCTAAATTGCCTTTCTCAGAAAAATACTTTACCCCTAATGGGATTCGAACAATGAACCTGCCTTGTGCAAAGTTCATGCGCTACCAACTATGCTAAGGAGTCCTCCATGATGTCACTTTCCTACGTTGTTTACTTGACCTTGCTCTCAAATTGAAAGTTATTTATCCTTCTTTATTCATTGCTCCCCTTTCGATGACTCTCTCTCATGCGCTATGTCTAGTCTTCAATAAACAAAGGTTTTTCACCTTTTATTTATATGCACCTCCATCCTTCAAATGACGTCGGCTAATCGTTATTAATATTCCCAACATTTGCACGTCGGCGGATAATGTAATTCAACTTTAGACCTTAGAATTATTAAATAAAAATTTAATAATTCACCTCTTAACTTTGAATTGGGGTATCTCCTTCATTCTTTTGAATTTCACCATGAAAATTTTTGCACCTATGTTTTATTGGAAAACCTTTTCATCCATCATAATTTGGAGAAGTCTTAGCGTAGTGGTTTTAATGAAAAGCCCTTTCCAATGGTTTTAATGCAAACCCTTTTGGTTTTAATAAAAAACCTTTCCGTCGATTTTAATAAAAACCCTTTCCATTGGTTTTAATAAAAACCTTTACCATTGGTTTTAATAAAAACCATTAATATAATATTTAAAAAATTAAATATTATATGCCTCTTGTGCCACAAAACCCCGTAAATATCCATGCTCTCCAAAATATCATAAATGATTATTTATGAAGTGCTTTTGCCACCAAAACGCAATGTGATCCATGTGACATCAATGACAACACAAAATAACTCAAATTGCCAACAAGTATTTATTTGCTTGCATCATTGATTGTCCTACATTTTTCTTCAATTTTCTTCTTACCTTAAATTTTATAATACCTAAACATAAGCGCTTTCTCAATATACACATCAAATATTTCATCCTTAGACTTGGAGCAAGTCCTTAAATTGGGGTTCCTGGTTAACCCCTTGATCCTCAAGCCCTTGAGTGTAGAGAATATAACACACCCCCATTGTCACCTCAGCTCCCAACAAATCCAACCAAGAATCATAAATGGTAGGGCAGTTTTCCTCCTCTACAAGCAATAGTAATATGAATTTTCAAGTACTGGACTATTGCTCTCCATATGACAAGTATCATGACTCTTGGCTTATCAAATTGTCACTTGCATACTAGAAGGAAACTTGACTCTAGATAGTTTTACTTCTACATGCACTCCTAATCCAGGACACTTGTGCACATCCTCACATTACATATTTACACTTTTAATACAAGAGACTTCTGCACATTCTCTCTTACGTAATACTTGTGTATTTCTTGCACATTAACATTTACATAAAAGGAAAATATAAATCACAGTCTAAACTATAACTCAACCATAATCTATTATTTACAAATATGTCATGAAGGTACCATGGGGATACATTAGCATGTACCAAATTATGTAATATATCTCAACATCATTATCCCTATAGAATACTCCTACACTAACCTAAACTAATTATATGAAATTTAAAGTATAAAAAAATAAAAATGCATGAAATATTAAGGATGCAAGGAATTCAAATAAAATACAACATTACTAGTAATGAGAAAGTGTGCATGATCAATCAATATATGAGAATTTGAATACTATCAATATTTTCCTATTCATTAATTATTAAATTGATAAGTGAATAACAAGAGAAATAAAAGGGCTATGCCTCAATCATTACACACTTATCAAACTAAGAGTGCAATGTCATTAATGGAATGCAAAAGGGCTTGTCAATTTCTCAACAATATCATGAGATACAAAGGATAATATGGGTTTCATAAAGCATAAATTCAAATTATCATGGCTAAAATATGAATATAATAGAGCCATGGATCCTATTTATAGTACAAATTTACCCCTGAGTTACCTGGGGAGAGAAACTATTACTCCAAGTAAAAGTAAATATTTGGGGATATCTCTAACAAAATGATACACCTCCAAATATTGCATACCTTTAAATATACCTATAATAGGATTATAAGTCTTCTAAAATGAGTTACTATGTCGATATATGTCAAAATATCATCTTAAAAATATTCTCCGTAGGACCCATGCCTTCAATTTTACCCCTTCATTAGCTAGCAATTCACTCTAGAAAGTCAATGAATCACTTGACTTTTCTAACCAATTGCTAGCTGACCCTAAGTGCTTTGCTCCTATAAGGAAATAAAGACCCTAAAAAAGTGGATAGCTCTTGAACCAAATGGTAGGAGGGTTTTGGAAGGTACTGGCTTTTCAATTAAATTATTTTATTACCTTTCAAAATTATGAATTCCAAGGTAGTTTATGACACTATTTTTTTGATGACTTTGTGGGGTACTAAGCTTGATTAGTGAGAGATCCTATATTTTACATTTATCCTTGGGCATGGATTCCATATGTAATAAAAATTTATTCTCACAAAAATAAATCATTCACCATTATGCAAAAATATCAAATTATTCATCCACAGTAACAATTTGGACAATAAGATAGAGATAGATATTACCCTTAAAGTAGTGAATCACTAATAATACTCCTTAATAAAGGAATAACTCCATAAGATATCCCAAGATAAGAGTGTGACTTTGAGAGGAAACCCACCTATACCTATCCCTACATACCATAACATTCCACCCTCTTTACTAATGATTCATCCTCAAAATATGAGAAGAAACTAAATATTATTAGTTTTTCAGCAATGTTGATAATCAATACCAATCTTGGTCATCCATCCATATAAGTAAAATATTTATTTGTGGTGGTCTTCCATGATGCCAATATTCCATAGTTACACTTAAATATTCATAACTGTTGTGTTGGTTCTATGCTTTTGCTACTCTACTCTAATATTTAGAGTGATTGCTCTGATGGTTCCATGATGTTGTTGCACCATCTTGAAATCTAAAATTACTACACTTTTTTTACCAAATACTACCATGCTTGATGTCTTTCTAATTCCATGTAGGTCCATAATAATATTAATATTCTATACCATACCTCTATGATTTTTCTGTTCATGATGGCGTAGGTGGCAGTATTTTGTAACCTTAACCAAATGTTTTTCTTCCCTTGACTATTTAACATTTTTTTCTTATGTTTTAAATTTATCGTCATGCTCTTTGTTCATGTGCCATTTATTTGGCATATTATTATGTTCTTCTAATAGATCTTTTATGGACTATGTTGTTGCTTTTTATTGGACTCTATTACTACCTCTAATGTAGACTCAACTTTTGATTCCTCTACTAGTTATTTACCTTAAACCCCATCCATAACTGCTTCTGGATTCTTCTTGAATCCTTGGTCAATGAGATAAGAAATATATTGTAATTGTATCTTATTTTTCTTATACCATAACTTCATGAACTTATTTTGCACATTAATATTAATAAGACCCAAAGAATCCAATCAAGGATAACAAAAAATAATGATGTAGAACTCAAACGTGAAGCTAATTTATTCATGAAATAATGCAAATATATAGTGCTTACAAATAATATCATGTAGGTTAAGTGGTTGCAATAATTTACCAAACATGGCCAACCACTTAACTAACAGATAACAATCTGCTAATCTAGGATGACAACTAACTTCTAGAAGATAAATGACCACTCTAACAACTAACTAAATATCCAACCACTTAATAACTTATTTCCAACATGGGCATACTATACCTCATGTGAATAGAAGCATTGGACCCCAATGCTCTCAATAAATATGGAAAGTCATGGGCCATCTCATGGTGATGAATCCAAAAATCCATGTGTGGAAAGTGACCATGGTAGGCAACAAGGTACGAAGTGGAAGAACCCTATCCAGTGCAATGAGTCTTCATCTCAAAAAATCTATCTAAAATGAGTGGAAGCTGATGATTAGGTGCCACTACTATTGTAGTGCTAAATACAGGATTAGGTACCAAAAGAGGGTCCTAAAATGGTGTCTTTGGAAAGCGGTGTTTATACAAAGGAATCCAAACACTGTCTCCAACCTATGATAAGTGAGGATTATGATGCTTGCACACCACGCTTTGCTACTCCTATGGAGTTTCTTGCAAGTCATGTGTTATCTTACCCTGAAGACTCTACCAACGCTAAATGAAGGAAGTGTCCTTAGCTTGATCCTCCACGTCTGCAATGGTTGGGGGTGGAAAAATAAAAGGTAACTTCTGTGGAGCAAGTGGTTGTGTGTTTGAAGGTGTACCCAAAATGATGCTAGTAGAATGGTTGGTATGTTTCTCATGAGTGACAGTGATGGGTTCATTAACCACTAGATCTTATGGTTGTTCATTTTGAAGTGAAACTTCTTCTTTATCATGTGCCTTTGATGGTGCTTGTTCTTTATTTTATGTGGAACTTATGCAAGTAGGATCCAAAATAAGTGCTTGAATTAATGGCTTGCAAACTTGCCTATAACTTAGCATCAAATTTGATGTGGTTGTAGTGCTTTGTATCAAGTAGGTTTTATCATGCAAATCTAATGTGTATGTGTTCTTTATAGCATGATATACAACATTCCTATCAAATTGATAGGGTTTACCTAGAAATAGTCCACAACAATCCATATTTGTGACATCACATCATACTTTATCCATAAACTTATCACCAAAATAAAAAGTCAAGGTGCAAGTGTGCATGATGTTAGATGTGTAATCTACATCCTTCCACCCGAGTGCATATGGTGGGTGATGTGGCTTTATGGGAAGCTTCAAATTCTCCATAATGGACTTCACAATGAGGTTATTTTGCGATCTATTATCTATGATACAATCCACATAAAAATCATGTGTAAGGTGGGCTCTAGTGACAAAAAAATGGTCACGACTCCCTTGAGAAAACACATTTGGCATGAGGGTAACTTTGTTTAGTTTACCCTTTAAAACATGATACTTTTCTTCTATCCCTCTAGCCATAATGGGACCATCATGTGGTTCCTCACTTGTAGGCTATACAATTAGAGACTTCTTCTTAAAATTTGCAAAAGTAAAGCATTTGGATTTTATATGACCTTGCTTTTTACAATTTCTATAATACATTGAAGAAGAAGGAGAATCTTTAGCATGAGAAGAAGAAGAATGCGCTTTAGGAGAAGTGGGAGGAGAAAAAGAATGAGGGGGGGAATGATAAGTGTTCTTCACCTTGTGTTGATGCTGATTTTCTCCTTTGGAATTTCTGTCCTGATAAGATCTTTGAGAAGCACCAAATTTCTCCTCTACGATAATGACATGGTTGAACACCACATCCAAATTAAGGAAAAAATTGAACTTGATTTCCCTAAAAAATTTATCTTGCAAACCACAAGTGAAATTATTAATCAAATCCTCTTCTGAATCTTTCACACCAAGAAGTACCCTTAGCCTATTGAATTGAAAAATGTAGTCAGAAATAGACATACTATAGACTGACCTCAATCTATACCACTTGGTTGTGAGGTCACTTTGGTAGTTTGGTGGAAAAAATGTGTATTTTAGAATTTGGATCAATTCTTTACAAGTCATGGATGCATTATGGCTTTATATTTCTACAATTAAAACTTTTGCTAAGCCTATGAGTTTAACTGTAGAAAATGCAACTTGTTCATCTTTAGGAATTTCAACATAAGTGAACAAAGTTTGCATATCTAGAATCCATGTAGACAAGACATCAGGATCCCTAGATCCGTCATACAATTTGACCTCACATTTAGCTTTGTTGGTATGATTATGATGAGTTTTGATATCACTAGGAGTTAATTGCACAACAATGTCTTTGAACTTATCTGCGAAAATGTCTACTGTAAAAGTATGGTTTTCCATGTTTGTTTTGAGATCTTGAGCCATATTTTTGATGTATATGCTAGACTAGGAGGATTACAAAATGGTTTTGCAAGACTATCTAGGCCTAGGAATAATTGGTAGTTTTCTAATGCAAAAATGTTCCTAGATTACAACAATTTTGCCTCCCAACAATTGATAAAATGGGCTATTTAAGTGCTCTTTACAAAATTAAATAAAATTTTGCAATTACAAATTAGCACTAAAATGACAAAAGTTAGCCCTTCAAAATGCTGAAAAATGGAGGCAAATCTGACTTTGAGGTGAAAAATTGAGCAATTTTGTAAAAATAATTGAAATTTTTTGCAAAAGTAAGAAAAATATGTTGATTTTCACTTTTTCACCTGTTTGGTACCAAAATTTGAAACTTGAATTAAAAAAATTGAATTATTATAGTAAATAATTTGTCCTTCCTTGCAAAATTTTATTTTGAATTTTGACATACGATCAATTCCCGCGATCGAATATTCCATGACTAGTCAATCTACTTGGTCAACAGTCATCACGCGTAGGAAAAAACCAAAAATCAGCACATAAAGTAATGGCATAATTTTCAAGTAGTAACGATCGAATGTGAAAAATATAATTTTAAACCCCGCTCAAAGTCCATAATGCAACGGTCTACCAACTAATCTCGCCTCTGCAGTGTCGTCCACAACCGGCCCAACCGCTTGTGTAGCTCAAGGTGACCATCAAGAGGTGACACAATGCATAAAAATATTAAATTGCTCTTCGTGAGAGCAATGTGGGACAAACCATACCCAAATATTTTTCAATGCTTGCACAATATGCCTATCCCATGGTAGCAGAAACCCTCTCTCATCGACAGGAAATTTTTTTAGTCTTCATTAACCTCATAAAGAATTCAAAACTGTTCATCGAAAATAGTTTCAGTCTACGCCGAGAATTATTTAATAAAAAAAAATCATCAGGGTGTGAATTTTCTCACTAGGGATGCTCAAAACTACTGGACGTCTCTGGATTTCACCAAGAATAGGATTCCTTTACCAGAATGGCAAAATAGTCATCAAAATTTTATTGGAAAACTAAATCTTGGTCAGAATATCGCATTAGGACCGTCAAGCCATCAAAATATCACGTATCAGATTCAATGCTAAGATTTCTCTGCTTTCGTATGGTGCCACGCATCTATCTCCATTTGGTGAATGATTTAGGGTTTTCTTATTGATCTATTATTAGACCTTAGGAGAATTTTTAATTTTTTGTTCTTGTTATCGCTGTCTCCTCCACCTGTGCATGCATTCTTCTGTGCGCTGCAATAGAGTGTAGCATCTCCAACCATCTACTATATTCGTCCCTCTACGATCATCTATGAGCATCCTTGGTGTTGCCTACATGTGAAACAACTGCTTCAGCATCTCACTTGTGCCCATCGATGCTATTTGTTGGTCAGATTCTAGTCATTCAAGCCTGAGTGGTAGCTATAATCTGTGCATGTGGTAGCATTATGGGGAGTTATGGAGGAGGGATGGGAAGAAATGGAATATATAAGGAGGAGGGTGGGGGATGAGAGGGGAGGGCAAAAATTGTCCGCTCCTCTGTCAATCGACAGGTAGCCAGTTGGTGGGGTGGTCGGTCGACCAAGACCTGACCGATACAAAATAAAATTTTTTGGAAAAATATTTGCACAAAGGGAAATTGATTTAATATTGAGGGAAAAATTTCTCGAAACCACAAAATCTCTCGAGTTTCCAAAATTTTGTGCACCAAAATTTTTAATTGTGTATCTTTTTGTAACAATTCTTCAACCTCCTTCTAGTCACCAATATAAAAACCTCCTCTTGGCCTCAAACTTTGGCAACTGCTCCTTAAATATCTTCATATATTTCTTATCTTTGAAGTAGACAAACAATATTCAAAAAGAATTTTTTTTCTTACCAACCAAAGGCAAGTCTGATTACCCTCTAGTTTCTGCCAAGGGTATTCGATGCAGGGGTAACTTCTACCCTATGCCACCTCATGAGATTTACTAATAGATTTTGTGGTTGGCCTCAAGCCAATTTCACACAAGCATCTACCTAGGATCTTGATGAGCTAGCTGCAAACTCAATTAGACACCTAACAAAAAAGTTGTAAAGTTGGCCTCCTTCTTGCTAAATTTTTTATCCTTGACTCTGATTACCACTAATGTAGAGCTCAAGCATGAAGCTGATTTATTCATGAATTAATGCAAAAATATAGTTCTTACAAAGAATCTCACATAGGTTAAGTGGTTGCAACAATTTGCCAAAAATGACCAACCACTTAACTAACATATAACAATATGCTAATCTAGTATGAAAACTAACTACTAGAAGACAAATGACCACTCTAACAGCTAACTAAACATCCAACTACTTAACAACCTATTTTCAACATGGGCATACTATGCCTCACATGAATACAAAGTGCAAGAAATAGGAAATTACAATAAAATAATAAATAATAACTTAGGCTTAAATGAATAAGCCTAAGTATCCTCAACAAATAATATCCATATCATCCATCTCAATAGAATGAAAATATAAATATTAAATATATTTACTCATGGTGATCTTAGAATATTTAAAAGTTTGAGCATTCTCACCCTCAAGTTGTATGTCTTTAATTTTTGTTGCCTACACATGCAACCTCTTAGCCAAAATGATATTAATGAAATTATACTTATTGCTAAGGTTTATGGAAATAATAACATTTTACTTTTGAATGCAACCATGAACTTGTAAAATATAATTATAGATTTAAATAAAATGTTTTGGTCACTCTATAGTTTATCTAACACCAAAGGTGTGTTTCCCTTAGTCTAGACACTATTAGCCTTTTCTTTTTCTTTCTCTTTATTGATTCCCTTGATTTTTTCTTTAATTCATATGATGGTATCCTTCAACTTAGATAGCTTTTTATTTTTGCTTTATAGTTCCCATGTACTAAAAAATGCTTGCTCTACTTCTTCCCAAATCTAGTTATAATTATGGGTTGTAGCAAAATATGATAATAGAACAAAGCTTCCTCATATAAATAACCATATAATGCATGCAATAAAAATAATTTAAACCACTATTTAACATCAATATCCTATCTTCTAGGAAAAGGTATTCTCTCCATGAGATCACACCCCAACAAAAGAGCACAATGCAAACTAGGGTTTTACTACCTAGGATTTTATAAAATATGTATATATATATTCCCTTCAATATAAAAATCCACATCAACAAGTACACCCAAAAAATCTCCTTCAAAAAGCAAAAAATGGTAGATTACTTGCTTACCTTGACTACAAGATATCTTAGTTTTCATTTTTTGGTAAAAAATAATTTAAAATAAATGTTGCTACCCCTATTCTAGATGGTTGACTTCATAGGGCTATATCTCTCTCAATATTACATAGATTCCTTCATATGATGACTCATTTTGAAGCTCTTCAAGTTATAAATAAAATGGTATAAAAACATCTGAATATGACAACTTCATGCAAGGATGTGGCTCCTCAAAATGAGATATTTTCTAGGAAAAAAATTGCCCAAATTCTACAATCTCCACTTTGCTAGGATCATTGCTTTGATACCGCTTGTTATAAAACATTATTCTCATAAATATCCTTTATTTATCATTATGAAAAAATATGAAATAATTCACCCACAATAAGACTCCACATAATCAGATAAATAATACCCTTAAGATAGGGCAATGCCAATAATACTCCTTAAGTAAGGAATAAGTCCATGAGATCTACCAAGATAAGAGTACCATTGAGAGAGTGCAAAATATCATAATCCATTTCATGGGTAAAGACGATTACAAGTAATACTTAATATGAGCGATCTTTATTATAATGATAATATATCTTCTTTATATACATGTATTTTAATGATACTTTGGGGAGGGTATAACCTTAACCCGAGTCAACTTCTAAATCTTATCCTACTTACTATTATATATATTACAATCAACCTTAGGTTTTGTGTTATCCATCCTAACTATCAATAATACCCATATACAATATAATATCATATCCTATATACCTATCCCTAGTAACCATAACAATACAAAAATTGAGATCCTTGTTACAAAATTATCAAAATCGTATTCTCCTATATCGTCCTTTATGGTACTAGCTCAAGTAGTTTCTACCAATCATCATCACCTAGTAATTGGATGAATGTCATGTCTTTGGATTCTCCCATGAGATCCTTGAATGTGTTCTATGATAAATCTTTATACTTTTATTGTATCTCTTGAAGTTTGGTGTGCAAAAGCTCTAGATTTTATATATTTTAATTGTATCCCCCTTGTTGACATGATATTTCTCTTCTTCAAACATGGTGTGAACAATGTCATAATTCAAGATTTTCATCTATGGGTCAAAGATATCCAATAATTTGGTAGCAACTAACCCCTGAATTTTCTTGACTCTTTTTGTAAAATTGGATCTGTAGTGATTTTAGAGTGTTTTTACAAGTCTATAGGTTCCTTTAGGCATCTAGGATTTTCTTTAATTTTTTGACTAGGTATTTTTTTGTTCATCCCTAGTTGCTATGCCTATGATACTGATATAGAGGATAAAAAAATTAGTTCCTGATATTTTTCCCTAGTAGCCAATTATTCATCCATGTATTTTATGGTTTTTATCATTTTGCCTAGGTTGTGTTGTGTATAATCCATAAAAATGAAGATTTATGTATATTCTTTGTGTTTGTCCTAATCTTGTCTTAAAGGGACTTGACTTATTGGATGTCAAAATCCTTCTTAGGATCTATAGCTACTTTCATTGATTTAAGCAATTTCTCAATTCTTTAATATCTTCCCTATAGGGATTCTTGGAGTTATTCTATTTGTATTTTCCCTTGTCCAAGTTGCTCCAAAATATCCTCAAGCTATAATGCACTTTTCTATACTTCAACAAGTTGAAATTTTAGGGTCTCAATTTACTTCCTTAGCTAGTATCTTTCTGGTGTGTCTTTCTTTTAAAATATCATTTTCTTATTAGAGCTTTTTATTTTGTACCTTGAGTTGTGCCATTTCAATTTATAATTCTTCACTTTTCTTCTTTAATGCTTGATCCTCAATTGTGAGTTGGCTAAATTTTACGATTGTGTCAATTGTTAGTTGTTTTACAAGTTGAAATATTTTGTATGGATCTATTTACTTTAGATCCAACTTGACAATCCTAGTAGTTGGATCAGTAGAAAAAGTTACTATAATGGATAGGTTAGATTCCTTGGCCTCTATGATGCAAAACTTATCCCCCTTCTAACTATGATTGCATTAGAATTTGAGCTATGGAGGTTGTGTCCTTTATCTACATGTATTCCTTCTATTTTTCTCCTGAATGTCAAGAATGTTAAATACCTTTTTAACATGTCTTCTCTAGCATATATCAAATTTTTTTAAATGAAGGCCTAAATTAGAACTATAGTTGCATTGTTTTGAGGGGGTACTTATGTATACTCAGTTGCGTTTTTTGGGGTGCGTGACATCATTGCCTACATAAGGAACTATCTTGCCTAGGATGGAATACATGGTGGGTGTGTGGACATGATTGGTAGAAAATTTGGGTGGTTTTTGTGGGGAATATGGTGAATATAAAAGGGATCAATTAGGATGTCATTTGTAACAATGTTTCAACTATTTTTAAGTGGATGATGGTGACAGTGATAGGATATATTGCACTAATGGCTATGTGGTGGAGATTTGGATAGATGTGGATGAAAATGAGGTGATTGGGGTGGTACCAGGTGTAATTGTGATGTTTAGAGGATAGTAGCTTAACATGACAACTTTACCTATAAATACAAACCAAACGTCCCATTTGTGCCAACGTTATGTACAAAATATTGTGATCTCAAATATAATGTATATATAATCTAAGTACAAAAATATCTCATTCATAAGAGGGCTATTAGATAGGTATATATATAAAATCTTATTGTCATGATTATGATAAATATTTAATTTTGTTTTTATAATCTTTAGAATGATTATTTAATAATATGCAAAAAATAAATCAATAAATATTTTGCATAATTATATTATAAAATATAAATTAAAATTTATATATTTTAATAAAAATAGAAGAATCCCCATTACCCATTACATTATCTTAATATTTTAATTATTAATTTTTTTTTGTCTTAACATCCACTAAACTAATCAAACTTTTATATATAACTATATACAAATATTCAATGTTATCACCCTACTATAAATATAAAAAATAATTTTTTATTTAATTTATTATAAATATAAATATTAATTTTTTATATAATTTTTAATATTTTTATATACAAAATTTTTATTTGTTATTATATTATTAATACCTGTGTACCTTTTACATTTTTATATTTTAGGTAGCTCTATACCTTAATAATTATAAACCCCAAATTTCAAAAAAATGAAGTATACACCCTAAACTTCCAACCCCTATCGACACATCCCTCGACCTCATACTACCTTAATTTTGTTTATTTTTAAGTAAGTCGGGTTTTCATTTCGACCAAAACATTATGCATATCTTTCATCTTATAGATTTAAGTTTCATTATGCTTGAGCTCTCAACCATTATTGTTCTTTCCACTTCAGCCTTTACAATCAAAATTATCTTTATGGGTAAGACATAAAATTGTCTTACCATCCCAAACCTGGCCATCTCGTTCAACAAACACCAAGTGTGATTACCTGGCCACAAAGTCGGTTACTGACGCATCATTGATTGATCCATACCCTAAAGGAGTTCCCGACGAAGTAGATGATGATATAGACGTTGAGTTTGTGCGACTGAGCTGGATTAGGTCCCCAAAGAAGACTGACATGAATGCATCTAAAGGATTGCTCTTGAGGGCAACTTTCAACTATAGCAGTACCCTTGTTTTGCTCTTGTTGCCTTGCATCGATTTTAGAGACAACTTCTTCACAGCTATTTCTTTTCCATCTGGCATAGTACCCTGAAATGGTCGAAACACAAAAACAGTAAGTATATGTATGTTTCGTAATCTGATCTCCGCTCATATAAGAAGTTATTTGTATATGCTTAAGATTTTGTGATTGCTAGAGAATATTTTAAACAAATAGAATGAGGAAAAAAGTTCAATCTAAATATGAAATTGTGGATAATCTATACATATGTATAACAACAAAGAACTCGTATTTGATAATAAGAAAACTAAACTACAAAATTGGAAGACTTCTTGCATTCAAAGATACATAGAACATAATGAATATAATTGTACCAAAAAAATAAAAGAAATTAATCATAGCAGTCAAAATCAATTTTACTTTGTACACAGCGCCATTTGCCAATAGAGAAGACGACCACGAACCTCTTGTGCTGAATTTGAAGTTGATCTTCATCTCTAATCGGGAATGATTGGCGCAGTCCCCGTGGCTCTCTGTCGAAGTGTTTTTACAATAATAAACAAAAGAAAGGGAAGTAAAGACAACGAGCCGGGTACCCTAAGATCTGGTTGTTTTGGAAACAGGAAAAGAATTTTGGCAGTTGCAGCGTATGGTTGGTGGCTGGGTTATCTGAAAAGAACAGGATGAAACAAAGGGACTCGACTCTGGAGCATTCTAGAGAAACCGTGCGACATTGGTTGCTTATTTATGATAGGAGTAGGCATTGTAGAGAAACCGTGTGAGGAGGCTAGTCCAAGTCAAATATTCAAAATTGTCGATGGCTCCCAGCATGACATTTTCTAGTCGAGTTTTTAAACTTGTAACAGGCGTTGCAGTTGGCTTTCAAAATTTTCTAGTGATTTAGAATTGTTCTTTTTTGTTTCGAGGCGGTCAAGTCTAAGTTATTAGATTAATTGAAGAACATTCATTGCCGTATAAGTTAAATATATCTTTCAAAGATATATCTTTCTGGCAGTAATCTTTTTAATAGTTGGATAGTATGCATCTGCATTCACGTACGTTGGTGTCAATCAAAACACGTCATACGCGCATTATTGATTGCATCTTTTATCTATTTGTTTATTTTTCAGTGTAAGTTAATGTTCCAACAAAAATTAAAGGTGTATTCCTATCAAAAGTATTGTACCGTGTACCCTATTTATTATTTTATTATTTTATTTTAAATTAACATACCTAACAAATCATTTAGAAAATTAGGCAATTTTTTAGCATTTCTTTTTTGATGAACACACCTACCCTCTCACACACTCAACCACGCCATGGTTTGAACCTTGGTCTTCTCGAAGAAGAGCCAAAGCTCAAACCGTTGCGTTGTCCCCCTCGAACAATTTTCTAATAATTTTAGGTGCACTCAAACCCAAAATACACTCCTTAACAAACCCAGGTCGACTAAAAAGAAGATGAACCTACAATTATTGGTTGCAGTGGTTCTTTAGCAAAGAAGTGGCCCTATGACAAAACTGAAAAATGACTCCTAATGGGAATGGGTGCACCATGAATATGCCATAAGGAGGTTGCAAACCCTTTTGCACAAAACACCTAGCAAGGCATATTCAATGTTCTCTCTAACCACAAAATACTTGCTCGAATGAACCAGGTAAGAGCAATAATAGTGGAAAATATGTGTGGGTAAAATAATATTTGAGGTATCCCAGCGAGTTGAACAATGATAGCGCTTAGAAATAGAGATAACATGCCCTAACACTGGTAATATTGGACATCTAACAAAAGCCCAAAAAAGGATTTAGACTCCCTAGGATCGGCTAGAGGAATCTACTAAGCACCGATAGCTCACCCTTGAATACAAACAACACTATTAGAGACAAGGGGGTGGCAACATGTTACTTCCAGAACCATACCTAATACGTGTACACACATTTCCTGATAGGGTAAAATCATGGAGACCAAAACAATATAGCTACAGGTGAGATCAAAGAGTGACCCATCTAAAGGTTTCAGACAAACACTAAAACATAAGCTAGGTTAGCGTAGGTACAGGTAACTGGTCTTGATTAGAAACATTGGATGAGCTTAACAACCTAACCATGTCAGCAAGACTAGGGAGACAATCATCCATACTTATTTCCTTAAGATATAAGCAAATGAAAGGTAAACCAACCTGTGAATCCACACAGATGAATCCCAAGATGTTTGAACTGCTCATAGTTGTTCACTGTATTTTATGGTTCTACTTTGATAGATCGAGTCCTTATACCGCCCTCATATTGCATTTTTTTTTTCATTCCCCTTTGTTATGCCTCCTCTTTCTCCTTTATTCCAAGATTAGGGAGAGGAATCCTTTCTTTTCCACATTAGCAGTCTTATCTCCCATTAAAACTCATCTTCTTGTCATTAATTCTATCCCATCCTTTCATAGAATCTGGTATAGATAGCTCCACCATAAGACTGCTAAGTAAGGATACTTAAACATGGATGAAGTGCATGGATGTAATAAAGGCATGTTGGGGATGGAAGGGTTGGTATTCTTGGGGTATTCTTTTCCATATTCTCTTGAAGTGAACATTAAACTCGAAAATACTTTTATGAGGAGATGTTTTTACAAATGAGAATTTGAATGAATAGCAAAAAAATATCACTAGGTCATTGAATTCATCAATGAGAGCTTTTGCCAGATCCACCCAAGTTGTGATATTATTGTCCTATAAGGACTTGTACCACAAAAGCACCTTGCCTTTGAAAGATAGAACCAATAATCTAACCATGATATCTTCAAATGTAATATTGTAAACTGATGACAAGGAAGCTATATCTTGATAATGCTCCCTTGTAGTCTTTTCTTTCCCTTGATAACTAGGTAGGTTTTTTAAAGAAATATTGGAGAATTCATGTCGAATTAGAATATAAATGGGGCTAGTGTCATATTAGGGGGGATAACATTGGTGAGCCATAGGACCTTATCTATATAATTTTCAAAAGTCATATAATTCTCACACTCTCAAGGGGGAAATTGTACTTAAATTAGGATGAAACATAACTACTGAGATAGTGATGGAACATGTAATGTAAAATATGGTTGTTTGGAATTTAAATCGTTAGAGTCACAAAATTAATTTACTTATCTACTTATTAAGGTCATGATAACTCATTAAATCCTGATTTCTCTAGGAGAATATGCAAGAAAATATGAATAAGTAAATGGTATTTTGTAGGAACTTGTCCATTAAAACTTTAAAGGCAATCGATCATAGAATCTAGTTTCAACTTGTAGTGGATTCATTGAGTGATTTGAAATGAATACCACTAAATTAGAGTATCACAAAACCTTGATATTTATTGTAAAATGGTGAGACCATGTCCCATCGGGTTTGCCAAAAATAATTGTGGTCTAATTTATCATCAAGCTAAGATTAAAATATGATTATTATCTAGATATTTTTAAAATACAGGCAATTGCTAATCATTACCTAGAACAAACATTAGAAGGATTAAATACTTTAACCCAACCTCCAGAGTAGGATGACATACATTGTCAACTTAATATATGTTAACTCCTTTTAGCTCAAAGTAGTAAAAGGTTACCCAGGTGTTGTAGGTGAGTTGGAGAGGAGAGGGCAATCCTCCAAGGGAGGTCCCAGGTTCGAATCTCCACCCTACCAAAAAGTTGAATTGGGTATCCAAAATCCAATTGATAATGTTGGTGCGGGCAAGGTCGGGTGTGACCCCCGGGTGACTTTGACGATGTAGAACCCCCTGTTCGTGGTCTCTTAGACCAAGGCAGCACTGCAAGGGATTTTTCGCTAATAATAAATAAAAAAAAGTAGTAAAAGGTTAGATATAGGGATGAAAGGGTTAAGAAATTAATGAATTTAGAATGGATAGGTGAAGCTAATAGCATAGGAATATATAGATAATCCTTTGTCAAGTCAATTTCTAGAGATAATGTTTAGGGATAACAATATTTAAAACTTAATGATCATCCATATTGAGAGCTTTTTGTGTACTTAAAGAATTATTCCAAACATCCAAAGCACTAATAATCCAAATTAACATAATTAGATTATCACCTTGACTAACAGAAATAGAATTATCATAAGTACACATGCAAGCATGAACCATTCCAATTTGTTCTAAGTTAGCAATCCAAATATATAGAATAAACTAAACATAGCAACAGTAGCATAAATGACCACAAAATAATGATCAACAAGCAACATAGACACAAGTTTGAGGAAAACATCCCTAGTAATACTATTTTAATTAATTATATAGAATGTATTACAATAACACAAACAAACACTTTAGAGCCGACCCTTTGAAAAGAGGGTTCGACCTTTATTTATAAATTTACAATGTTTTCATTTTGACCATTACAAGGAATTTTAGAGCTCTTGATCTTCTTGCAACTTACTATCAATGGTGCTACCTAGTTGTATCTTGTTGAAATAGTTATAGGAAATATTGCATAGGTTCAACCTCTAAAATTTATTTTTCTTGCTATACCCTCATGGTCATAAATATGCAACTAAATCAATTGGGTAGTAGGTTCCAAAATTTTCTAGACTATGATGTTTTGCCTTCTCATCTATTTGGCTATCATAGCATATGGTTCGACATTTGGAGCTATCTATACCATGTAGCTAAGTGAGATCATGCTTAAAATTTAATATTTAGAGTAGATTCAATCTACACCATGGATATGGGGATGAAAGGTATGATCAATTTCTAGATCTGGTTTGTGATCACATTCTGTACTTACATTTCATGAAATCACATAGAAATTTTGTTCTTTCTTAGTTTTGGTAGATTTGGATGCAAAATTAGGTAAAATTGTGGTCTTGAACTTTGGCTTGATCTCACGATTGCTAGAATTCACATTTATTCACTCACGTTTCCTTGATGCCTTACGAAGCTTTTGGAAGGTGAGTTTTTTTCTATTGTATACATGAAAATGTGTGAATCTATAGTATTGGAATCTTGAGGTTATGCATCTACCGCTTTATGTGCAAGATCTCTTGATTTTTGTCCCATCACCAAATGGAATGCTTAGGTGCGTGTAATTTTCTAATTAATTAAATTTACACATTTTGACCATGACAAGGTTGATATGGATGGTTTCATGCCTTTATAAATGAGGTTGACATCTTACGTGCTAAAATGTAATTTGGTCAATCTTGACCACATTGCTCACAATTGCATGAAAGTCAATGGATTTGAGATAAACATTAATCACTTTCTTCTAGCCGTGATGCTAATAAATAGAACTGATAACCATGATCTAATGTCATTTGAGCCTATTTCATCTAAATTATCTATGGATTGATGGGAATCAGTAGCTTTAAGAAGTGATAAATGTACCTACACTCTTAAGAACTTTTCTTATTTTTTTGCTATTAACAAAAACAATAAGCAACCATGCTTAAAAGTGAATTATGGTGTCGTTTTAATTTTTTCATGTGGATTCATATTCTTTAGTGTATTTGAGAATCTTTTTGATACTTCTTTCAACTGCTCCACTTATAAAGGAATTCGCTTGACTGTACATCTAACCAAACTTGTTAGTGGAATTGAAATTTTGGGCCATCAACTGCTTATTTAGCTAACTTCTAAAATATTTCAAAATATATAGCTTTTTGCCTACAATACCTAGCAAAAATGAACCCTCACCTTTATCAGAAGAAGCTAGTGAGGATAATTATCCCAAATTACTACATGGCTCTCAATAGGGTGATGAATATGAAGAAGAACTAGGGTATCTCCTCAACCAAGCACCCCACAAAACCATACGATTTGGTAGCATCAACATGCTAGAAGTGGTTCATCCAGAATCAACAAAAATAAAATAAAACTTTGAATATTCTCTAGACAACTATCCTATGGAAGAATCCCTTAAGTAGATCTTTAATTTAAGATCTACCCAACTCATTTAGTTAGAATAAATATGTCTAGACCCATAAGTACTTGAATAATTAGGGGTAATAACTATCCATCCTAATTTTGAGATTGAATCACAAGCCTTAATCAAATAAATGATAGATATCAATATAAAAAAAAATCAATATTCTGACCTTATCAAGCTTGGAAAATTCCTTAATCAAGAAAAATAGAAAAAATACAAAAAAGTATTAAAAAATCCCATGACATATTTCCTTGGTAATATGAAAATATGCTAGGAATTGAACCTTAATTGGTAGTCCATCATTTAGTAGTGCACCTCGATGCCAAACTTGTTAAACAAAAAGTAAGGAAAATACATCCAAATGTTTCTATTTTGGTAAAAGATAAATTGCAAAAATGTCTAAACATTGGCTTCATAAAATTCATAGATTATTTGGGTTGGATATCCAACATCATTCTTGTTACTAAAAAAAATGGATCCATTCAAATTTACATGGACTTTAGCGATATAAACATCACTTGCCCAAAAAATATTTTTTCTTTACCAAACATTGACATGATAGTAGACTTCACTATAGGATCTAATATGCAATATTTTATGGATGGATTATCAAGTAAAATTAAAATTTCACTAGAAGACCAATCCAAAATAGCCTTCACTACCCCTAGGGGAACCTTTTGCTACTAGGTCATGCCATTTGGTCTTAATAATGCAAGAGCAACATATCAAAGGGTCGTGGCATACACATTCCATGATCTTATGCATAAAATTGTAGAAGACTATCTAGATAAATTTTTAGGTCAATCCAAGAAAATATAGAACCATACTCTAGATCATGATGCATTTTCAAAATATTACAAGACTACAAAGTTAGGCTAAAACCCCAAAAGTGCATCTTTGGGGTAACATCAAGAAAATTATTGGGGTTCATAGCCCTTATTGAATTTGATATAGAATTTGTTAATGAAAAATCACTAAAAGTGCAAGTTATAGCCAATCAACTTGTTGCAAGCCCTTTAGAATCAAAACACCCTCTAAATAGAAGCACAAGAATCCAAAACTTGGATCTCATACTTTTATGGAGCTAAATGCACTAACAGTGCAAGGTAGAAATTATCTTGGTCACTTTGCAACAACTCATTCCATTATTTTTTAAACTATGCTTCTCATGAACCAAAAACACAATGGAATATGAGGTGTTGATCTTAGGTATTAGGGCTATATCAAAATTAAATATCAAAAGAATAATATTATATGATGATTCACAATTGGTGATCGACCAAGTGAATGATACTTATCAAACTAAGAATGAAAAACTCACTTTAGCCAAATCACCATAGAAGCCATCTGATGGTCTAGCAATCACCATGGTTATGTTATGGATACTGTTGCATCTCTAATTCCCTTATATTTGGAATATGAAGAAGCTTCTATTATCATAAGATCAATCAACAAGTCCTCTACACTAAAATAATGATTGCAACCCCACAACATATGTGCCATTGAAACATCTACACCTCAAGAACCTTGGTACCAAGACATATTTAAGTTTCTTAAAGAGGAAAAATTTCTTGAGGTATTCAACTCTCAAAAGTGAAGAAAATTTAGACTAAAAGATTACAAATATTTCATGATTGGATATATCTTATATCGACACTCCTTTGAATCCTTTGGTGCATAAATAAGGAAGAATACCACAATGGATCATGTGGTGAACATTTTAGCATACTAGTTGTAGCTAATAAACTCCTCAAGATGGGTTATTATTGTCCTTCTATGGAAAAATACACTCATGACTATGTTAAGAAGTGTGACAAGTGTCAATGATATGATAATCTTGTCCATGCTCCCTCTAAATAATTATAACCAATCACATCTCCTTAGCCTTTCTTATCTTGGGAATTAGACATCATAGGCAAAATCAACCCACAATAATTAGATGGGCATAACTTAATTATCACTACCACATATATTTCACTAAATGGGTTGAGGTAATGCCCCTATCCACCATAATAGGAATTCAAGTATCCAAATTAATTCTTAATCAAATAAGCAACTGATACAGAAAACCTTCTACATTAATCATTGATAATGTCACCCCTTTTAAAAACATATAGGTTGTCAAATTATGCTTCAAAAATAAAATTCATCAAAAATTGTCAACACCATATTATCCACAAGGGAATGGACAAGTTGAATCATCCAACAAGATACTAATCAAAATTCTAAAAAATCTAGTAAAATAAAATGGTCAAAATTGGTACTTATAAATTTATCCTACCCTATGGGTATACTGCACCAGTGTGCATACTCCCATGGGGCAACACTATACACCCTAGTCTATGATTCAAAAGTGGTTTTCCCTTTCAAACTAGAAATACCTTCTCTAGGGGTATTTTTGCAAGAATATTTGGTAGGAGATGAATATTTTCTAAGTTTCTTACAACAACTAGAGTTTTTAGATAAAATATGCATTAATGATCTAGAACACCTTAGAACATAGAACAAAAGACTTTGATAAACTTATCACAAGAAAGTACATCCAAGATCCTTGAAATTTGGGGACCTACTCCTCAAATAAAACCAAAAGAACAACAACATTGACATTAAGCTCAAAGAAAAATTTGAACCTAATTGGTTAAGATATTTAAAAATCACAACCAAATTTGGATTTGGATCCTACCAGCTAGCCACATTGAACAACCAAAAACATAAGGAACCAATAAATATCATGCATCTTAAAAGATACTATGAATAAAACATTGTATCATTTACTTATATGATTGTATACATGATAAAACTCATAATAAAACAATACATTATACCCATTGCATGATTTTCTAGTTTTCTTAATCATAGCATAAAGTTAGAAGGATTCATTATGATGCAAAAATCCAATTGTTATTACAAAATCCATTTTATGTTCATACAGGCAAACCTCATGTTGAGTAAATCCTCTGTCCCAAAACTCTCACTTTCAAATATTCTTATATATCTCGCATAACTACTATCATACTTCTTCTCTTCTTCTCCATATCTTGGATTAAGTGATGTATGATGTGATCATTCATGGCCCTAATGACCCAACATTCTCCATTTCTTCTATCCCAATATTGGGACACAAAACAACAAATAATAATCAATTACATTTGTTCTTCTATCTTCCTACCTATTGATTATCATATTTTTTTCTCTTATTCTCCCTCTCTTGGGTTAAGTGATGTATGATGTGGTCATATATGGCCCTGATGATCCATCTTCATCCCTTTATTCTATCCCATACACATTCACATCAGTACTATCAACATTATTTCATACCAATAATATCAATATTACACATCTATAATATCCTTCAACAAACAACCTTTTGCATCAACACTCATGATTATTTGATAGGCTCCTCCTAGAAACTACTTATTTTCCTCTAATGCATTATAATATTACAAACCTTTATAAGCATGCCATGTAGTATAGAATAAGTTTAGCTCTTTAGAGTAGTCTATAAAATAATTCATGACATCTATTCATCACTTTCATCAAGTGCAACTCATTTGACAAAGCACGCATGGATGGGAAATCACATTCTACCAATAACTCATAATTTCATAATCATTTGTGAATTTCATTAGTCACGAGTTGAATGGGGTTTTATTCCCTATTTTTCCTATCATCTAAGTTTATAAAATCATACCTAATACAAATTTCATTAGTAGTCTGCATACTTGGAAGATTGCATGGGCCAAGAAGTTCTATTTATCCATT
Source organism: Wollemia nobilis (assembly GCA_028583015.1). Taxonomy (NCBI): domain Eukaryota; kingdom Viridiplantae; phylum Streptophyta; class Pinopsida; order Araucariales; family Araucariaceae; genus Wollemia; species Wollemia nobilis. The sequence goes on from JAQPPZ010017109.1 coordinate 4,244,248, forward strand.
CTCTTGTAGGTTTACAATTATTTGTGGATATTATAGAGGAATGAATAAATAGGGTACCATTTCCCATTTGATTTATCATTTAAGTATACAACAAAAAATAAATCAAATCTTCATGCACTACCTTTTCAATAAGTCACAAGGATCATAGAGTTCCATTGATCCAATATCTCATAGGTTTGCAATTTCTTGCAAATATCACTAGGCAATGGATCAATGGTTATTTTACCTTCCTCTTGATTAATTGCATTAGCATGCTATCACATCTAAATCATAGTATTATTGAATGCCTTTGATAAAATCATGTAGATAAGGGAGCCTCTATAGATCTAATATATTGTAGATCTACAATTATTTGTAAATGTTATTAGGCATTTGATATATATTATCTTCCTAGTTACTTGGTTTATTTGAACGAAATTATATCAAATAAAAATAAAAATTTCATAATCCATTGTTTAAATAGATCAATTAGGCTACAAAGATCCCTCAATCCAATGGTTTGTTAGCCTACAATTATTTGCAAGCTTCAACAAAGACTAGATTGATGACATCCTCATAGTTGTTTGGTCTTCTACAACAACAAACCATCTACAAATCATACAATATTCACTAGAAAATTGTCTAATAAGCGACTAGATTAATGGAACTCTATTTTCTAACTAATTTATTATTCAAGTATACAATAACAACAAATCTAAATAATATATGCAATTATGTAATAACCTATTAATATGGCTAGATATACTCTATCCATTTATATAAATGTTAGTCAATAGAAAGAGAACTTCCTCCATATTCATATGCTACAAAAAACTATCATTTTTTCTTTTCTTCAAAAATCATTATATCTAACAAAACAAAAACATCCTATCTTATTTGTAGACCCTTCAAGAATATTGGGATTTGACGATCAACACTTTGTGTATCCATAATCATTTATGACTGTGCGAAGCAATTAATTATCAAATTCTTGTGCTTCCTAATGGTCTATGAGCTAGTAAAGATATATTTTCATCTATAAAATTATCCTTCAACCTAAATGCCATGCTATCATATGGACCTCCTAGAAAAGGGTATTTCTTTTTCCTATGTTCTACGCATATAAAAATATTTGTACACACATTGAGCAAAGGATACGGGCTTCTTATATTAGATTGTCCATATGAATGTGTTTCCCTCAGTCTAAAATATTTCGTTTATTTTAAAAATTCTTATTTATTTCAATATGCTCCAAGTACCTGCTCTATGCATCACATATTAGTAAATACTTGTATATATGTTAGATAATAGACCTATGTCCATGGAGTTTTATCTTATGCATACAAAATCTTAAGAAATAAAAATTCTTAGATGAAATCATCCTACACAATAAAAAATTTGACTCTTAGTTAAATTTGTTTATCATATACCCACAATTGCATACTTACAATCACATTGTAGATACATTGATTTGGGATATATGATCTTCAAAGATAACCCTTAATGGTAACTTGTATAATACAATCTCATTCAATTATTCTAACACATTAGAGGTGAAAATCAGTATTAAGTCCACTTCTTCATGTACATGTAAATATTTGAATGTGTTAGGTAGTATACTTATATACTGTTATTACCCTCTCTCAAGTGTTAAGAAGTCCGTAATATTATATCATCATCTTTATAGAAGTATTTGCCTTCAAACCAAGGGGGCAACTCACCTCATAAAAGAAAAAATAAATCTCTTCACATGAAAAATTAAAAATCCATAATTATCTATCACTACTACAAAGTCCCTATATAAGAAAACACTTATAAGAGCAAAGCATACAAATAACTCATTGCAAAATCATACTACAAACATTACCTTACATATCATTTTCATATAATTACAGAACATTGTAAAACATTGCAAAATAATTCTACAAACATTACATTACATACATCTTTCAAAGAATTATAGAACATTTCAATGCATTGCAAAATAAATCTACAAATACTACATTACATATCACTTTCAAAGAATTATAGAATATTACAAAAAATTGCAAAATATTACAAAATTATACTGCAAACATTACATTACATATATTTTTCAAAGCATTATAGAACATTGCAAAACATTGCAAAATCACATTGTAAACATTACATTACTCTTTCAAAAGGTATTGCATTACTCTCAAAATATTACAAAGCATTACAAAATCTTAAAATCCTTTGGGTGTGCCTCTCAAAGAATGCATAAAATACTTTAGTATTCCTCTCAAAGTGTGCATAAAATCCATTGGGTATGCTTCTCAAAGAATGCATAAAATCCTTTGGTTACACCTCTCAAAGTGTGCATAAAATCCTTTGGGTATGCCTCTCAAAGTGTGCTTAAAATCCTTTGTGTATGCCTCTTAAATCATGTAGAAATAACATCTAACAACTAACTCTACTAACCACAAATACATATATCTTGTACATATTATAGGTACCTCATTATGTATTAAATGCTTATCTTTTATGCACCTTCATATGCCACCATGTAAAAATAATGAGATTATGTTTCCATCTAAAAAAATACATTAGGGATATTTGGGTCAAAGGATAACCCTTTGTGTCTCAATAACATGAGCACTTTCCTTTATCAGTCTTAAGAGACCACCTTATAAGCCTGATATGCCTTTTCCTATCATAACTACTCTAGCTCCAACTATAGGGTATGAATTATTGAATGATCCATAGTATGCTCCTTGCTAGCCCATTCTAAATTTGACTAGAGATGAGCAATAGTATCCTTATTAGAAGCTCTCATATGAGCTATATCCTCTTTAACTCTAGTCACCTCATCCACCTACATAACCTTAGATATTTTTATCTCCTCACATCCTCTAGAGTCTAACAAAGAATATCTCCCAATCCCACTTCATAAACCACCTCCTAGTATCATCTATCATTAACCCTAATACAATGGAGCCCAACAGAGTAGTTAGTTGATCAATATGCCATCTTATAAAGGTATTATTGATTCTCAACATTGATTTCATACAAGAAAATATTCCATTCTCTAAAAATGTCAACTTTATAGCCACTACATTTATCCCTAGATAAATGGAATTACCCTAAATAGGCACTCAAATGATATGGCACAAATTATCCAATATCACAATCATATCCCTTATCAATAATCTAAAATTATTAGATGATAGATACCATATCTTCACTAAAGCTATCAATACAGACCAATCAAACTCTAGCTTGGGAATGTAGTTATATAGTATAACCTCATCATTGATAACACTCCCTCCTCCTACACCTTGAGCTTGATTTCTAATATGCTCTCCATGATGTTTGGGTAGTGCTTCCAACTCACCAAAATATAGTTAGACAACCTCCCAACCAAATTTTTAGCTAGTGCTAAATTTACCACTAGTGCTACAATTGCTACTAATGTCAAATATGCTATTGCCAAATTTGCCACACATGTCAAAAAACATCACAAAATGACCTAAAAATCAAGTTTTTAGAGTTAGGATCAAGGACACACCTATAAATATTGCTCCAGTAAATTTACTATCCCTTAAATGACATCCACATGATGTGGCCACCTCTGATTTTCTACCATTTTCAAAAGCATACATTTTCTTCTCTCTCCAAATTTCTCAAAAGTATAAGGTAAAAATGAAAGCAATTTCATCTACTTTTCTCCTTTTTAGCCCCCCATTCCTTAACCTTCTCAGTTGCACTTCCAATTTTGAGAATTCACCCTAAATTGTCAATTTGGCACATCATTCTTGAGGGGGCATCATAGAGTAAAAAAAAAAATTTCACATGGGGTGAATATTTTCTAACATTAACAAGGCATAAATCATAAAAAAATGAGGTATACATTCATTAATGACACAAAATAATCAAATAGACACAATCATAATCATTTCTTCAAATCAACATTACAAGACAACAAGAATGTATCACAATGTCAAAATCAAGTTTTACTACTTAAATTTTGATGCAATCTCATAAGCATCACATAAAAATCAAGAAAAATGTAGACATCCAATTTTGACACACTAGAAAATCAAGAGATATAAAATAAGTCACCAACATCAAAAAATCAATCTAGCCTAAACCCAATAATTTAGGCACCTTTTTCATTCTCTACCAAATTCACCACTCTGACCAAAAATACCATTTGCAAATTTGGTAAGCCTCACAAAATTAAATATTGGTAGTCATATTTGATCTCTAACCAAAACTGTTAGTTAGAACCAAAATTACCACTAGCAAATTTTGTCACAAGTGGTGAATTTGACTAATATCCAAAATGTATTAGAGCAAGCCAAGACACATATATTCTATTCTTCCACTCCTTGCTCTAACCTCACACGCTCTGGCAACAGATCATATCTATAAAATTATAATTAGTCCTAACTAATTTTCCCCCTATTTTTCCTTCAAAAAATATTTAAATAGCACTTTGGAAAATACATAAAGAGCATTGTAAGGCTAATTACATTTTTTTAAGATTATTCTAACAACTCTTCTTCTTAAAAATTATTTATTTTCAAGCATTTTGGAAGCAAATCAAGCAAGGCAAAGAGAGCTTGGAGGAAAGGAGATCTTCTTATGGAAAGGGAGAGACTATTGATAGGTCATATCATTCCTAGTGCATCTCTCCTCTCCATTACATTACCCATTTTGCATTTAGTTCTCTTATATTTAGAATTTCTAACTTGAATACTTCATTCACTTGTAATTTTCTTCCATTTTCATGTTCTTAATCCTCTTGTGTAGGGCTTATCTTTGCTTGTAGGCATTAATATATTTATTTTAAGTATTTTTTGAGAATATACACTCTCATTTAAATTATATAACATATTTTTGTAGGCTTAGTGGAGCTATTCTACTTGCTATCTTCAATTTTGTTCACTAATCTCTCCATTTTGTAGGGTTATTTTCATGCATTTCTCTTCATAACATCTAACTACTTGCTATTTTTTTCATTCACAATATTTTTTTACCTTTATTATCAACATTCTAATCCTCTATTTTCATGTCCATGCTCATACATTTTTAATCCATTATCATTTACAAGCACTTAGCATTGTTATTTCTCTCTTTCAAGCATATTTGACTTGATTTTGGTGAAGTTTCAAGCACACAAAAATTTATTTCATTCCTAGCCTGCTATAGTGGTGGATATAATTTTATTATTACCTTGTTGGCCCACTAAAAATAAATTTTAAATCACCATTTTATGCATTTGTTTTTATCATTGCTATAGATTTCATCTTGTAGCAACACTCATTTGTTCATTACACTTGCACTCATTTCTCATTGCTTTCACAAATCTTGCTTAAGTTAGGATTTAATTAAGTGATGTTATATTTATAACATTTTCATATCCCTTTTCATCTCCTTTGCACCCCCTAAGCTATTAAAAATAGTCAATGAGAAGCCTTACCTTGCATTTTGCACTTGCATTCATTTTTATCATAAATTTATAAAAATTTGTGGCATATCCCATCAAAATCTTGCATCACAACCCTAGCAAATCCCACTTTCAGTTCAATCCCATAGTTGCATTACAAAGCTAATAAAAAAACCCATCAAAAATCATCCTAACAATCATATTAGCCATATTTTAAACCAAAATCACCAACCATCATAGTAATATAAAATTTTGGATCTCTTGAATCCATAGACCAAAATTGCCTCTTAGACCAAAAATACCACTAGCATTTTTGGTAAGCCAATTGGCATTTTTGGGATAGCCTCATTTCCATTCAAGGAGCCAAGCATACTCAAATTTTCCAAAACAGGGAGTCTGATTAGATACCTAGACAATAAAATTACCTTCTCTAGCTCTCAGATAGACTCCCCAAAATAGAAAACCTATTTTTTTTGGTCTCTTTGTGCAAGTACCAAAATTGCCAGTGGTATTTTTGACAATAGTGGTGTTTCTAGTCAAACATCGATAGAGGTAAATTGACCACTTGAAATCACTTTAAACTCTAATTTTCAATATTTTTATGTATTATATTTGCCTATCATTTTTTTACATATAAAATCATATTTCAATTTGGAAAGTCAGGGAATCATAGTCTAGTTTTAACATCCATTACAAAACACATTTACATTGGGTAAAATCAAGGAATATTAGATAAAAAGCTAAATTTATTTCTCATTTTTAAAATTATCTAGGCACAAAATCAAAATCATATAGTTGCATTATAGTCTAGTTTTTATTTTGCATCATCTATTGTTTGCCTTGCAAAATAAAAAATCTCCTTATTTAGCCTATCATAAAAAAAAAATCTTATAGGTTAGCTCTTGTTCTCTTGCATTTGTGTGATATGAACTTAGCATGAATTTTAGATGACCGTAGCCTTAAGTATTAAATAATCGTTTAAGGCACAAAAAAGAGTCAAGATTCAGTGATCCAAAACTCATATAACACCAATCTACAAGCATTTACATCTAGTTTTACACCTTGAAAAACTGCATTGAGTAGGGGTACAATCATGTAGAGGATATTCATATCCTTGGGGTATCCTTTGGAAAATACCTTCAAGTGGAGAATCAAATGTTGGCAATTTTGGGTACCTTGGGTACATTGCCTTTGCTCAAGTGTAGAAGTTGTCATTGATGTCAAGAAGCTCTTGAAGGAATTTGATTTAATGTCAGATTATTCAGAGCATGGACAGTGAGTTTCCAAGAAGATCATAGTAGCTCTTTTGCAAAAGATCAAAGAAAAAGACAAGTTAGAAAAAGTATGCAGCAGGTGGAAAACTATCGTGTTTTCGCGACATGTTAGAGGAGAGAGAAAGAGCTGGCAAAACTGTCACGATTTCGTGACATGTTGGAAGAGAGAGAAGAAGCAGGGAAAACTGTCACGATTTCGTGACATGTTGGCAGAGAAGGAGAGCAAGGTGGAAAGTGTCACGATTTCGTGACATGTCGCATTTTCGCGACTTGAAAAGAGCAGGAAGGCCGAGAAGGAAAAGTGTCACGATTTCGCGACATATTGCAAGGAAGATTGTACGGACGAAAAAGTGTCACGATTTCGTGACATGTTGCAGGAGAGGAAGTCCGAAAGAAAAAGTGTCATGATTTCGTGACATGTTGCGAGAGTAAAATGCACGATTTCGTGACATAATGCGAAGAGAGAGTCTGGAATGTGAGTTGTCACGATTTCGTGACAAGTTCGAAGAGAGAGAAAGTAGCAAGATAAAGTGTCACGATTTCGTGACATGCTACAAAAGATGAAGTGAGGACTGTCACGATTTTATGACATGCTGTAGAACTCGAAATGAGAACTGTCATGATTTCGCGACATACAGCAAAGGGAAGAGTTTGAAATGAGAAGCGTCACGATTTCGCGACAAGGAAAAAGGAAAGCGTCGCGATTTCACGACGATGAAAGAAAGTGTACGGATGTAGAAGTGTCACGATTTCATGACAGGAAGAAGAAGCAGATGAAGTGTCATGATTTCGTGACATGTCGGTCGACAAGGAAGTGAAGACGGCGGAGGAAGATGTCACGATTTCATGACATGTCGACGGTTTCGAGACCAGAAGGCAAGTGAAGGCGCTAGTGGAGGAAGATGTCACGATATCGTGACATGTCATATTTCATGACTCAAAGAGGAGAGAGAATGTACAGCGTCAAAAATGTCACGATATCATGACAAAAATAAAAAGGAAGTCTAAAGAAGCAAAAGTGTCATGATATCACGACAATAGGCAAAAGAAAGTGTACGGCTGCAAAGGTGTCGTGATATCATGACATGTTGTAGTTTCACGGGAAAAGCTACAAGAACTAGAGGCGGTTGAAGCCGACAGAGTTAACTTTGAGCCGACGAAGTTCAGGGTTGTGCAGTCGATGGAGTTTAGGGTAACAGCTGACTATAGTTTAAGTTTTGTTCTTGAAATTTATACTATAAAAGGAGGGTTGTTTCGAGATTGAAAGTATTGAATAAGTATCGAACTTGCGCAAGTTAAGTCCATGGTGCGTAGAGAGCGAGTCGTGTCGAATCGAGCGAAGTGTGTGAGATGCAGCCATAACAACGTAGATAGCGCAGAAGTGGCGAGTTGATGCGCAGAGTGAGAAGTTCGATCGTCGAGAGCTGAGTGCTGCTGTGTTTGGTGCAGATCAGAGAAAGAGAAATCGAGGACATTTGTGCTAGATCGAAGGACTATGTTTAGTGCAAATTCGAGGACCAGCTTTGAGAGGGGAGGTGAAGAGAGGAGACAGGTCTTCTATGGATCGAGTTCCATTTGCTAAGGGCAGCTGAGGCAGAGGTCTTCTAGAGGATCACCAGTAAGAGCAGAGTTAGGGGAAGGTATCTCCTTTGAGCCGAGGCTCATAAAATTTGTAATTGGGAAGGTTTCCCAAAGAATTTGAGATAAAATTTTAGAGAAAAGTTTTGTGGACGTAGCCCAGCTCTTCTGGGTGAACCACGTTAAAAATGGGTCTTCAATGTGTGATGTTTTCTGTCTTGTTTAATGTTGTGTTGATGCCACTGCTATCTGAAATTAAAATTATTAAATGGTTAAGTCTTATACTGTTCACCCCCCTCTCAGTATAAGTTCATGTTCTTCAATTGGTATCAGAGCGGGTTTCTCCAGAAAAAGCCTAACAGCTTGGAGAAGGATCTATCAGAGGAACATACAGATTCAGAAAGAAATGAAGAGGTTGGGTTCGATCTCAAAGGTGAATTCTTCTTGGTTTTAAAAAGGCTTGAGAAATTCAGGGAAGAAAATTTTGTTCTCAAGCATCAAATTCAGGAAGAAGAGATTGCAAGATCAAGATTATCTCAAAGAGTTATAGACTTCAAAATTCTAGCTGAAGAAGGAAAGAAGGTTGAACAGGTTCTGACAGAGGCTTTAAAAGGAAAGGAAACTGATTGCGAGAAACTAGAAGAAGAGGTTATGTCTCTTAGAATGAAGCTGGAAAAATTGGCTCTCAGACAGAATACTTCGTATGACAAGCAAAAGAAGGATGGTATCACTATTCATGAAATAGGGTCTTCAAGCAAGACCAATCTTCATCCTGAAGAGCGGTGGATTCCAGTTGGTCACAAGAAGAACAATCATCCAAGGCATCAAAACAGGTTACATAATACTTTCCATGGCTATTGTTTTTCCTGCAAGAATTTTGGTCACAAAGCTATGCATTGCAATAAATCCTTGAATAGCCATAGTAAGGAAAATGTTAACTCATTTGCACCTCTTATGAATAAAAATTTCATGTGTGTCAAGTGCAAGAATTTTGGGCATACAACAAGGATGTGCAGTTTGGATAGATCTAGCCTTGAGTTCACTAAAAAGAAAAATGAGATCAAATCTAAGTCAATGATAGTTCAAACTGCTTTTCATGCTCAAGACAAAGTAGAAAAATGGTATCTTGATAGTGGTTGTTCAAAACATATGACTGGTGAAAAGGAAAAAATTTTGGTCTTAAAACAAACAAACCGAGGAACAATCAGTTTTGGAGATAATAGGTCGGCTAAAATCTGTGGTAAAGGGACTCTTAGTTTGGATGGGAAATCCAAAACAGAAAATGTGCTCTATGTAGAAGGCCTAAGACATAATCTTCTTAGTGTGAGTCAACTTTGTGATCAAGGGCACATAGTATCTTTCTTTTCAGATAGATGTGAGATAAGTAAAGAAAAAAATGGAAAACTCATTGCTAGTGCTACAAGGACTCCAAACAATCTTTACATGCTAAGTGAGATAAAAAGGGAAAAGTGTTTTCTAACTCAAGAAGATGAGAGTTGGTTATGGCATAAAATATTGGGGCATTTGAGCTTTGATAATCTTGTCAATATTAGTAACAAGGAAGCAATTAGAGACTTGCCCAAAATAAAAAGGCCCCATAACATCATTTGCGGTCCTTGTCAACATGGAAAACAGACCAGAACCAGTTTTAAATCAAAAGGGTATACATCTTCAAAACCATTGGATCTTATTCATACTGATTTGTGTGGCCCTACCAGAACTCCGAGCATTCAGGGAGAAAGCTACTTCATGTTGTTTATAGATGATTATTCTAGAATGACTTGGGTTACTTTTCTCAAAGAAAAATCTGAAGCTTTTGAAAAATTTAAAGCTTTTAAAGAAATGATTGAAAATGAGACTGACAAGAGAATCAAATGCTTAAGATCGGATAGAGGAGGAGAGTTCACTTCAAATGAATTTGTGGAATACTCGTGAGCAACACGGAATCAAAAGAGAATATTCAACAACAAGAACTCCTCAACAAAATGGAGTAGTTGAAAGGAAAAATAGAACTGTTGAAAATATGGCTAGAGCAATGTTAAATGAGTCAAAACTTTCAGATGGCTTTTGGAGAGAAGCGATCAGTACAACAGTCTACATCATCACCAGGGCTCAACTCAGAGTCAATCACCATAAAACTCCCTATGAGTTGTGGAAAGGAAGACCAGCTACGAGTAAAATACTTCAAAGTGTTCGGGAGTAAGTGCTTCATCAGAAGGGAAGATCAGAATTTGGGTAAGTTTGATCCTAGGTGTGATGAGGGAATTTTTCTTGGATATTCCAGTAGAAGCAAGGCCTACAGATGCTTCAACAAAAGAACTCATACAGTTGTAGAAAGCATAAATGTAATAGTAGATGAAAATACAGGGATAAGAGAACCAGTCAAGGAACTCAGTGATGAAATCTGTCAAGAAGAATTCAGAGAGGTTTCAGATGAAGAAGAGGAAAGACAACAACTGCTTCCCAAAACTCCTTCACGGTATGTTCAGAAACATCATCCCAAATATTTGATCATTGGTGATCCAAATAGCAGGCAAACAAGAAGAAGAGTCATTCCTTCACATGATTCTACGAATGTTTCATTGTTATCTCAGATTGAGCCAAAATATTTCAGTGAAGCATGTACAGATAAGTTTTGGGTAAAAGCAATGGATGAAGAGCTAAATCAAATAGAGAAAAGTGAAACCTGGGATTTGGTTCCAAGACCTAAGGACAAGAATGTCATTGGCACAAAATGGATATTCAGAAATAAACTCAATGAGGATGGAAATATTGTCAGAAACAAAGCTAGGTTAGTCTGTAAAGGTTATGCTCAAGTAGAAGGTGTTGATTTCGAAGAGACGTTTGCGCTTGTTGCTCGTCTTGAAGCTATCAGGATGTTTTTGGCCCTTTCAAGCTTCAAATCATTCAAGGTATATCAAATGGATGTAAAGTCGGCTTTTCTAAATGGGGTGTTGGTAGAAGAAGTCTACATAGAACAGCCAGAAGGAGTGTCTCTCTCAGAACAGTCAGACTATGTGTGTAAACTGAAAAAGGCCTTGTATGGGTTAAAGCAAGCACCCAGGGCTTGGTACTCAAGACTTGACGGGTATCTTCATGAGCAAGGCTTCAGGAAAGGCGTGGCAGATAGCAACTTGTATATTAAGAATGAAGATGATGATATGTTGATTATAGTTGTCTATGTTGATGATATTATTTTTGGGGGAAATAATACTCAGATATGCAAAGCTTTTGCTAACACCATGCAGAAGGAATTCGAGATGTCTATGATTGGAGAGTTGTCATTCTTTTTAGGTCTTCAGATTGCGCAATCAAAAAATGGTATATTTCTCTCTCAGGGAAAGTATATCAAAGAAATGTTGAAGAAATTTGGGATGATGGACAGCAAACCCGTGTGTACTCCAATGATTACAGGGTGCAATCTGAGTAAAGATGATGAATCTCCAGCGGCAGATCAGAGGTTGTACAGATCTATGATTGGCAGTTTACTATATAGTACAACTACCAGACCAGATATCATGCAGGCCGTTGGGTTAGTAGCAAGATTTCAGGCAGCTCCAAAAGAATCTCATGTTATAGCAGTTAAGAGGATATTCAGATATTTGAAGGGCACTATGGACTTTGGGCTTTGGTATCCCAAAGGTGATGATTTCACCCTCACGACTTATACAGATGTAGATTGGGCAGGCAGTATTGATGATAGGAAAAGCACTAGTGGTGGAGCATTCTTTCTGGGAAAGAGTTTGGTCTCTTGGCTAAGTAAGAAACAACCTTCAGTTTCCTTATCTACAACAGAGGCTGAATACATAGCAGCAGTGGCTGGGTGTACACAGGTTTTATGGATGAAAACCACCTTGGAGGATTTCAAAGTCAAGCATGAACAACCCATCTCCATTCTTTGTGATAATACAAGTGCCATAAGTATTTCCAAAAATCTGGTAATGCACTCAAGGACGAAGCACATTTCCATCAAATATCATTTTCTAAGGGAGAAAGTGCAAGACAAGCAGGTCAAGCTAGAGTATGTGTCTACTAAAGAGCAGATTGCAGATATCTTCACCAAACCTCTTCCAAGAGATACGTTTGAGTATCTAAGGGAGAAATTGGGAGTTGTACTCCCACCCCAGAATTAATCACCTCATCAGGAGGTGGGGGAGGGACCAAGCTAAGAGGCTCATTCTTAGTCCCGAGCCCCAAAGGTGACCCTTTGCCATTGATGACAAAGGGGGAGAGATATGAGTAAGGGGGAGAGCTTCAAGTGAAGAGAAGAGCTTCAAGTCAGGGGGAGCAAAACCTCAAAGGCAGATTCTCAGTGTTAGCACAGCTGGTTTCAATTTTGGCTCTTGAGATGTATTTTCAGTAAAGGTTTGCCATCAATGACAAAGGGGGAGATTGTTGGCAATTTTGGGTACCTTGGGTACATTGCCTTTGCTCAAGTGTAGAAGTTGTCATTGATGTCAAGAAGCTCTTGAAGGAATTTGATTTAATGTCAGATTATTCAGAGCATGGACAATGAGTTTCCAAGAAGATCATAGTAGCTCTTTTGCAAAAGATCAAAGAAAAAGACAAGTTAGAAAAAGTATGCAAGGGGAAAACATCCGATTTCGACATGTTAGAGAGAAAAAAAAAACTGTCACGATTTCTGACATGTTAGAGGAGAGAGAAAAAGCTGGCAAAACTATCACGATTTCGTGACATGTTGGAAGAGAGAGAAGAAGCAGGGAAAACTGTCATGATTTCGTGACATGTTGGCAGAGAAGGAGAGCAAGGTGGAAAGTGTCACGATTTCGTGACATGTCGCATTTTCATGACTTGAAAAGAGCAGGAAGGCCGAGAAGGAAAAGTGTCACGATTTCATGACATATTGCAAGGAAGATTGTACGGACGAAAAAGTGTCACGATTTCGTGACATGTTGCAGGAGAGGAAGTCCGAAAGAAAAAGTGTCACGATTTCGCGACATGTTGCAGAGAGTCCAAAAAAAGTGTCACGATTTCATGACATAATGCAGAAGAGAGAGTCCGGAATGTGAGTTGTCGCGATTTCATGACAAGTTCGAAGAGAGAGAAAGTAGCAAGATAAAGTGTCACGATTTCGTGACATGCTGCAAAAGACGAAGTGAGGACTGTCACGATTTTGTGACATGCTACAGAACTCGAAATGAGAACTGTCACGATTTCATGACATACAACAAAGGGAAGAGTTTGAAATGAGAAGTGTCACGATTTCATGATGGGTTGCAAAGAAAGCGTTCGAAAGCTGAAAGCGTCACGATTTCACGATAGGATGAAAGAAAAGTGTACGGATGCAGAAAGTGTCATGATTTCATGATAGGCAAAAGTGAAGAAGCCAAGGATGAAGATGTCACGATTTCATGACATGTCATAGTTTCACGACCAGAAGGCAAGTGAAGATGCCAGCGGAGGAAGATGTCACGATTTCATGACATGTCACGATTTCACGACCAGAAGGCAAGTGAAGGCGCCAGTGGAGGAAGATGTCACGATATCGTGACATGTCATAGTTTCATGACTCAAAGAGGAGAGAGAATGTACGATGTCAAAAATGTCGCGATATCGTGACAAAAACAAAAAGGAAGTCTAAAGAAGCAAAAGTGTCACGATATCGCGACAAAAGGCAAAAGAAAGTGTATGGCTGCAAAGGTGTCGTGATATCGTGACATGTTGTAGTTTCACGGGAAAAGCTACAGAACCAGAGGTGGTTGAAGCCGACAGAGTTAACTTTGAGCCGACGAAGTTCAGGGTTGTGCAGCCGACGGAGTTTAGGGTAACAGTCGACTATAGTTTAAGTTTTGTTCTTGAAATTTATACTATAAAAGGAGGGCTGTTTCGAGATTGAAAGTATTGAATAAGTATCGAACTTGCGCAAGTTAAGTCCATGGTGCGCAGAGAGCGAGTCATGTCGAATCGAGCGAAGTGTGTGAGATGCAGCCATAACAGCGTAGATAGCGTAGAAGTGGCGAGTTGATGCGCAGAGTGAGAAGTTCGATCGTCGAGAGCTGAGTGCTATTGTGTTTGGTGCAGATCAGAGAAAGAGAAATCGAGGACATTTGTGCTAGACCGAAGGACTGTGTTTAGTGCAAATTCGAGGACCAGCTTTGAGGTGATAGAGTTGAGGACAGAGGTCTCCAGCCAGAGCAGGGAAGACAGGTGTCTTCTGTGGATCGAGTTCCATTTGCTAAGGGCAGCTGAGGCAGAGGTCTTCTAGAGGATCACCAATCAGAGCAGAGTTAGGGGAAGGTATCTCCTTTGAGCCGAGGCTCATAAACTTTGTAATTGGGAAGGTTTCCCAAAGAATTTGAGATAAACTTTTAGAGAAAAGTTTTGTGGACGTAGCCCAGCTCTTCTGGGTGAACCACGTTAAAAATGGGTCTTCAATGTGTGATGTTTTCTGTCTTGTTTAATGTTGTGTTGATGCCACTGCTATCCGAAATTAAAATTATTAAATGGTTAAGTCTTATACTGTTCACCCCACCTCTCAGTATAAGTTCATGTTCTTCATCAAATATAGAAAACATCCCTTGTGCACGCTTGATGTTGCTAGATTAAAAATTTCTTGCTCCTACACATGTTAGGAAGTTTTGATTGGACTATTATCTTAATAGCTAATAACACAATGTCTAGTGGGAGAACAACTTATTTACCATAGACCACTGAATAAGGAGAATATTTTAGTAATTTATTTAGTGTAATTCCATCTACCCAAAGCACTTTATCTAAAAACAGATGTCAACTTCTTTTATTATATCTAATAGTCCTTTTTATAATCTTTAAGATATTTTTATTGGTAGATTCAACCAATGTATTCCCTTACGGGTAATAATTAGAGGACATATTAAGATATATACCATATTTATTGGTAAATTTTATAAACCTTGCGCCTATGAAAGGAGTCCCACTATCACTTACTAATGCTTAACCTAGTTATCAACTTTTCAACAAACTCTATTAATGTATCTTTATTGGCTACCTTTATAGCAACTACTTTAGTCCATCTGGTAAAATAATTAGTTGTTTTTAGCATGTACTTGTGACCTACTGATTATTTTGGGTTAATGAATCCAATGAATTCTAACCCCCATTGCTGAAATGGTTCTTCAATTACAATTGTACATAATGACAATGAAGCATTTCTATTCTTCCCAATGTATCTTCGATATTTTTTGCAATACCAAGCCACTTTGAATGAATCTATAAAAATGTTAGTCAATAGTATCCTACCCTAATTATTTTAGAGGTAGCATTCTAACTTGAATAATTCCCATCAGATAGGCCTGAATGAAATTCAGTCAACACTTTTTCCTTATTCATCTAGTTTTATGCAACGGAGAAAAACTCCATCAAAATTCTTCTTATACAGGTCTTTTGGTAAGAGGGAATATTTCAAATATTTAAGCCTATACCTTCTTCTTTGAGATGCATTTAATAAATTCATCCACCTAATTGTATTTTTCCACACGTTGCCTAATATTGGGCATATTTTTTGTGTCACCATCAATGCACATGTTGTAGCCATGTTCTATTGAAGTAGCTCACTATTGACATATCTTTCTCTCTTTTACCAACTTAGTTGGGTGTATTTCAATATTGTACTCCTTGATATTGGTGATCCATACAACTCTTTTATCACCTAATTCTCCTTATATGATGAAGCTTTTGATATTTACATGCACCACATAGACTATGGTATTACTTTATGATAAGTAATGTTTGAATTTCTTTAAAGACTCCATGACTAAAAATACCTATTTTTCAATGAAATTATAGTTCTTTTGGTAGTAATGGAAAGTCTAACTTAAGAAAAATACTAGATGTTCATATCCTTTGGCATATTTTTTAGTTAACACTATATCATAATTGCCTTCATATCCATAGGCATATAAAATGAAATCCCTACTCAAATATGGGATGATCAATATTAGAGTTTTAGTGTTATCTTCTTTGATCTAATAAAATTACTTTATCCTCTTTGGGTTCCATTTAAATATAGAATACTTCTTCGAAAGCTTTATCATAGGTTTAAGAATTTATTCAAAGTATGATATAGACTTTTGGATAAAATTAATCCATCCCAAAAATGATTGTAAAGACTTTTTGCTTATGGGGAGAGGGAGAGATAGGATGGCTTGAATTATTTACGGATCGATTGTCATACCTTGTTTTGAAACCACATGGCCTAAAATTTTACCTTCACAAACAATAAATATAGACTTCATGGGATTCAAAGTGATCCCAAATTCTTTAGACTTCTAAGAGAATTTTTCAATATATGTAGCAAAAATAACTGAACACCAAACAAAAGATGAATATAAGGTACCCCTGATTAAGGCAACAAGACATAGTGGAATAGCAATCATCAATTTAACCAAATGGTTCCTAACATGATGAATAGTATGAACAAATTCCTGAAATGCTTTTATGAAATGTAGGTGGAATGCATGGATGGATGTATGAAATGCAATGAATATATATATATATATATATATATATATATATATATATATATATATATAACCATGTATATGTACATATATATAACCTATATTGTGCATAGAACACCATTAGGTGTATACTACTTAATGGCTCAAGTTCCAATGTTCCATCTAAATTTACAATTTTATACGTTCCTAGACCCAAATTCTACTTAGAAATGTATGGACCTACCCAATTAGCCGCAAATTTGTCTCTCAAGTGTGGCAATGCATTGGTGTTCTATTGATTCTCTTTAATATTGAGATCTCCTACTTGGAATTCATGAGAATGGATTTTTTTATTATAAGCACACTTGATGCTATCTTGATATACTTGTATATGTTCTAAGGTATTGATTCATCTTTCATCAAGAAGTGCAAGTTGGTCAAGATATTCTTGTCTAGCTATTTTTTCATCCATGAATTCTTGTAATGCAACTCACAAAGAAGGGATCTCCAACTCAAGAGGTATGATTTCTTCAGTTCCATAGACCAATGAAAATGGAATTACCCCTATTGGTATTTGGATGCTTTTTCAATAAGCCCATAATGCCAAGGGGATTTGAGTATACCAATATCTATGGTTCTCTTTGACAAGTTTCTTGAGAATGGCTATCAAGGTATTATTGGTCACTTCAGCTTGTCCATTTTCTTGTTGTTAATAAAATCTAGGCCCCATTGTGAAAAGGGCAAAAGGCTTTGAATGGACTGTAATTATCGTGATGGTACATGAGTCAAATTGGCATGATGTTGATACTTTTAAAATTTCTTCACATATTGACAATAATAATTTTTCAAGGTGGGCCAATAATAACCCATGCACAAAATGCACTTTGCAATGGACACTCCACTAAAGTGGCCACCAAAAGTACCATCATGGGATTTAGTTATGGCTCTTTGTACCTTTACGGGATATAAGCATCGAAGTAAACTCCATCATAGCCATTTTTATACAAAACGTCCCCCAATAGAGTGTAACAAATTGATTTTTATTTAAACATTATTTTTGTAGTTCACATCAAATAAAATGGGAGGGTTCCAAAATTGAGAAAGTATTTTATTTGACTAAGGTAAGATTTATATGGTTCTACGTGAATGAAACATACACTCTTCTCACCTTCAAATTATGCTCGTGTAATTACAGATTTGGAAATTGTTGTGATGATAAGTGGTTCGACTTCTCCATTTTAATTATTAGAAATAAATGATCCTAAATAATCCATCGCATCTGCAAACCTATTAGTCGAACGAGGCAAGTTGTCAATCTTGTACCAATCAAAATTTGCTAGCAATTTTATTTCTACTTCATGGTATTGTTTCAAGACTCGCTCTCTACATTGGTAAGTTTCTTTGACTTGGCAAATGATAAGTTGGGAATCACCAAAAATGATGATACACTTAATACCCATAGATAATGTTGATTGAAGCCCAAATATTAAGGCTTCTTACTCTGCTATGTTATTTGTGCATGAAAAGTCAAGTTTGAATGCTAAAGAAATGGGTATTCCTTCAAGTGTATAAAATATGATTCTAGTATCTTATCCTTTTTTGCACTTTGACCTATCAAAGAAGATAGTGATGTCAACATCATCCTTAGGAGGGACTAGTTCTTATTGTTCAATGATGAAAAATACCAAATCATATGGAAGCTCAATAAAAAGGGGTTGATTATTTCAAACTGTAACTTCTACGAGTTGATCAACTATCACCTAACCCTTGATGGATTTTTGGCTAATTAATTCAAGATAAAATTTCGTTAAGAGAATTATCCATTTTGCAGTTTGGATATTGTTGTATCTGCGAGTCATCATATAACATAGAGGGTTCTCTCTAGCTATGACATAGGTAGTGTTACTTAACATAAGATATCTAAGTTTCTCAGTGGCAAAAAGCATTGCTAAGAAAAACTTTTCAACATAAGCATATATTGTTTCATAACTCACCAATGTTCTACTAATATAATAGATTGTTTTCTCTTTCTGATTTTTGTTCTTTTGCACAAGCATTATCCCTAATGCAAAATATGTTGCAGAAATGTAAAGGTGAAAAGGAACTCCTAGACAAGGTGGCATTAGTATTGGTGGTGAAGCCAAATATTTCTTGATGTCATCAAAATTCTCTTGACATTATTTTATCCAGAAAAAGGTCACCCCCTTCTGTAGCAAGTGATTGAATGGCCTGCATTTTTTTGAGAGTTATGCAATGAATCATCGAATGGATTGAATCTTTCCTTGCAAAATGTGCAACTCTTTAATATTTTTTGGAGGGGGTATTTCAATAATGGCCTTGACCTTATTAGGATCCACTTCAATACCTCACTTGAAGATAATGAATCCTATAAAATTTCCTCATGTGACTCCAAATACGCACTTATTAGGATTTAACCTCACCTTGTGTTCAAGAAATTGATCAAAGACTTTTTCTAGTACTTCAATGTGCTCAAGATATGTTTTGGATTTTGCGATAAGATCACCCACATAGTATTCAATGATTTTGTGCATATAGTCATGGAAGATATACGTCATGGCACATTGATAAGTAGCTCCTATATTTTTTATATTGAAAGGCATCATCTTGTAACAAAAAGTTCCCCAAGGTGTGGTGAATGTTGTTTTTTGTTGGTCCTCAAGATTGATTTAAATTTGGTTGTATCCTAAAAAACCATCCATTAGAGAAATCATTTCATGGCCTATGCAAGAGTATACGAGTTGATCGATGTTCGGTAATGGAAAATTATCCTTGATACATGCTTTATTTAAGTCTTGGAAATTTCTGCATACTCATACCTTCCATTTGGCTTGCAAACATGTACCATGTTTGAGATCCATTCAACATAATCAATGGGTACTATGAAACCCACATCTAATAATGTTTGTAGCTCTTCTTTGACAATGAGTGCTATGGTAGGATGAAGTTTCCTAATTTTTTTCTTGAATGGTTTAGCTTTGGGAGCTAAGGTGAGGTTATGGACCACCAAGTTGGGGTCAAGACCAGGAATATCTTTATATGACCACACACATATCTATTTATTCCTTGTCAAAACATCTAAGATGCACTCTTTCTCTTCTAAAAATAGATCTTTTGCTATTTTCATGATTTGTGGATTATCCGCATCTTGAATTAGGTTCACATCAATGGATTATTCAATAAGTATATGAGAAATTTCTTCCAACTGATGTGGAGTAGGAATGAGATGAATATTATCCTCCATATGTTCAAAGGACTCAGGCGATGATTCTTCTACTTCAGTTTGAAAAACAAAAGTAGGAAAAGGTGAATATTTCTCAAAAATATAAGCATTAGAAACTCTTAGCAATTCTTTAGAAAGGATTTCATCCCCACCCTGCTTGGGTTGTGTGCAAGCTCTTGATGTGATTTTGGTAGCTTGATGGTGTGTTCTCTCAGCATCCCTTTGGTTTATTGGGTAAAGGTGCCTTTATAGGCCCATTGGAATTTTGTAGGAAGATGGAGGTGGTAAGCTAGGATTACCAAGTGACACTCCAGGGCTACCAAATGGTAGGGGTAGTTATAGTGAGTCACCTAGGGCATCTCACTTAACTGGGATGATGTGGCTGATGGGTAGGTACAAGTGGAATGAGGTGTGAGGGATGTCCCAAGTGAAGGGACAAGGGTGACATGAGTGTGTGAGATATGGCAAGGGGTGGTGGTGATGTGGCAAGGACACATGTCTAGTGATTAAGTAGGGTATCTTCGGTAGATTTTCTAGATTTATAAAATCTAGAAAATGTTTTTAATGTGTAGGGTTTATATGCTTAAGTTTGGACTCAGGCACATATTGTATTATCCAGATTTGTATGGTGGGATGCAAATGCCTAGATTTTCATGTCTATAATATGTTCTAAGTGTTATTGGTTATTGTGGAAGAAAATATCATCTAGATATATTAGAATTATTTTGTTAACTAAATATCCAAAGATGAAAGTCATGGCACATTGGAATGCATCACCAACATTAGACAACACAAATGGAATCCTTTGATATGCAAGCATTCCCTATTTGGTATTTAATGTTGTTTTGTATTGATCTACATCTTTTACCCATATTCGATTGTATCTTGAAAAGCCATCTTAGAGAGAAAATATCTTTGCTCCTACCACTATCTATAAAATATAATCAATTAGGGAAAGTGGGTAATGATATTTTAGTGATTCCTTATTTAGGTTTCTAAAATTGAAGTAGAGATGAATGTCTTCGTTCTTCTTTCTCATGGGCACTATATTTGCAAATCATGCAAAGTGCTTAATTGGATAGATGATTTTAGAAATTAGAAACTTGATAAGTTCTTGCTTCATGGTTGCTTCTATTTTTAGATTGACTAGCCTCTATACTTGTCTAAATGGATTTGCCTTAGGGGCTAGTTCAATTGTATGTTCAATCACATCTTTATCATAGACTCAAAGATCTTCATAGATCTAGGATATAATATCTTGATACTACATACAAAATGATTGGAATTGTTCTACCTCTTTTATAGTACAATATACTCTAATATTTACACTTTTTCTAATTAAATCTCAACTTATTTGTAAGCTTGTTCTTATATCTTCATTATTCAGCCTATATTTTTATCATTGAGATTAAACAAGCTTTTTAGGGTGACCAATCCTTCAGGAATATGATTATTTTTCAACTAAATAACATCCTATTGATTAATTTGTTGTGATATTTCCTCCAATTGGGTTGAATAGAATGTTTCTCTTGTTAATAAATCAATTATTTTATGGTCATATTCAAAGACTCACCAAAATATATATTTGTTTGGGATATATGGCCTAAACACCAAATTTACTCTATTTTTCTTCTTTGAGCCATATTTTGTTGTAGGTGAATAATTTTCTCCTATTAGAGTATATTACATCATTTGGGTCATAACAATGTACCACTCTTGATACATAACTAGAGTAGTATATTAATTTAGGGGATAATTAGCTAGTTACTTCAAGTAATATAATAAATGCACAAGTGTTTATGTGCAAGTTGTAAATGTGCAAGGTGTCCCCTTGTATAGCTAGGTAGAGTGTTGGCCAAGAAATCCATATTTCTATATAAAGGGCCTCATAGTGAGTGATTATATATCATTGTAGGTAGTAGTAGTAATACTATGTGGATCACCATATATATTGGTTATGGGTACAATGTAGTTCTTTAGCATCAATTCTAGAGTATCCATTTCCTACTTATTGAATTGTATCATTTTCATCACTTTCTATTAATAGCATATTTTAGCATCTTATATTTCTGCATATTTTGCATCCTATGATTGCATTCTCCCTTGGCATACATTAAAATTTAACAGTGATATCAAAGCCATGGTAGATCGGATAGGAATAGGGAGAGCCATGAGAGATATTGAAAGGAGAAGTAAATCTCAGTTCTAGAATTTTTGAGATTGCATTTGGTTAGAGTCTTTCCACAAAGTTGTAGAAAAACTCATGAATACTAGGACTCAATATTCATTCCACTAGATTGACAAATCAACTAGTGAATATTTATCATTACTAGATTTAGAATCATCATACTAATACTTTTTTTAAGTAAAAGGATATTCATAGAAATCTATGAAACTTCCTACAAAGATCTAGGAAGAATACCATATTTAGAATCAATCTAGCACTAGAAGCAACAAATGGAAGAAGAGGAGATTCCAGGAACCCGATAGGAGTCCTATTGTAGACCTACACATTGTATAATAAAAGGCCATAGAAGCCTTGAGTTAGAAGAAAAATTTATAGAAGCCTTGAGCTAGAAGAGAAGACCACATAAGCCCTTATAGAAGAGACTCCAGATAAGAGTCCTAGAAGATAGGATGTTGGTGATATCTATTGAAGAATGTAAATTATAGATTAGATGGAGTCTTTCCACAAGATAGTAAAGACTAGGACTCAACATAGAATTCATACCACTAGTTTCAAGAATAACTAGTAAAGTTGAAGAGGTCTACGAAAATATCCCATTAGAAATAACATATTGAACATATGTTCCAGAAGAAGCTAAATATACTCATAAAATATCTCATTGAAGAACTTTCATTATTGGAAGAGATAGAGAAGTGATGAGCAAGGTGCAACAACAGTATTGTCATTGTTGTCAACACAGTCAGACAGATCGGTTGATGCAGTGGACATACAGTCAGACAGATCTCTTGATGTAGTGGACAAGAGTTAAGAGGTTCTTCAGAGTATGTACAGAGGTTTTCCAAAAGATCGAAGTGGCCCATATGCTAAAAATCAAAAGAAAATCACAAGGAAGAAAACTGTCGTGATATCGTGACATGTTGAGCAAGAAAGAAAAATTGTCACAATATCATGACATGTTGAGAAGAAAGCAAAACTGTCACAATTTCATGACATGTTTAGAGAGAAAGCGCAAGCAGGAAAAACTATCATGATTTCATGACATGTTTGGAGAGAAAGTGCAAGCAAGCAAAACTGTCACGATTTCACGACATGCTTGAGAGAAAGCGCAAGCAAGAAAAACTCTCACGATTTTGTGACATGTTCGGAGAGAAAGCGCAAGCAAACAAAACTATCACGATTTCGCGACATGTTGGAAGAGAGAAAGGCAAGTAGAAAAAGTGGTGCGATTTCATGACATATTGCAAGAGAGATTGTACGGAAGAAAAATTGTCGCGATTTTGTGACATATTGCAAGAGAGATTGTATGGAAGAAAAAGTGTCGTGATTTCGCCACATATTGCAAGAGAGAGAGTCCGAAAGAAAAAGTGTCACGATTTTGTGACATATTGCAAGAGAGACTGTACGGAAGAAAAAGTGTCACGATTTTGTGACATATTACGAGAGAGAGTCCGAGAGAAAAAGTGTCGCGATATCATGACATGTCGCGTTCTCACGACCCAAAGGCAAGAGAAAGTGCAAAGGAGAAAAAGTGTCACGATATCGTGACATGTCATGTTTTCGTGACCCGAAGGCAAGAGAAAGTGCAAAGGAGAAAAAGTGTCACAATATCGCGACATGTCGCATTTTCGCGACCCAAAGGCAAGAGAAAGTGCAAAGGAGAAAAAGTGTCGCGATATCGTGACATGTCGCATTTTCGCGACCCGAAGGAAAGAGAAAGTGCAAAGGAGAGAAAGTGTCGTGATATCGTGACATGTCGTATTTTCGTGACTAAAGGAGGAGAGAGAAATTAAGAAGGCAGAAGTGTCGCGATATCATGAAAAAATTAAAGAGGAAGAGTAAGGAGGCAAAAGTGTCGTGATATCGCGACATGTTGTGTTTTCGTGGGTTGAAACCAAGTAAAGTAGCAAGGAGGCGAAAGTGTCACGATATCGCGACATGTGTTTTCGTGGGTTCAAACCAAGTAAAGTAGCAAGGAGGTGAAAGTGTCACGATATCGCGACATGTTGTGTTTTTGCGGGTTCAAACCAAGTAAAGTAGCAAGGAGGCGAAAGTGTCACGATATCGCGACATGTGTTTTCGTAGGTACAAGCAAACAAAAGAAGCAAGGAGGCAAAAGTGTCACGATATCACAACATGTTGTGTTTTTGTGAGCTAAGAAGAGAACCCAACCGAAATAAGATAATGGACAGTTAACTGAAGTTATACAACAGTTACAGGAGCTGTTGTAGAAGAAAATCATGTAGCTAAAATAAGAACAGTTAACTGAAGTCATTATGACAGTTATAGGTGCAATTATAGAGAAAAATCATGCAGCTAAAATAAGAACAGTGAACTAAATTCAGAATGACAGTTACAGGGCTAGTTACGGAGTGTAATCATTGAGCGACAATTAAACTGAAAGTCATCAGTCGAATACCAAATAGAGCCATAACTATTAATAGGATGCATGAGAGAATACTTTGAGATAAAGAAGTTACATATATAAGTTTCTATTAATAAGTTGCATGAAGAAATATGGAAGCTAAAAATAGAATCAAAACTTTGTTATAAAAGGATGTCTGCGTGGAGAATTACATGCTGCTGAAAAAGAGTGAAAGTGTTGCAAGAAGAGGGTTGGTAGAGTGCCATAAAAGAGCATTAAGTAGAGCTGTGAGAGCCATAAAAGTGCATTAAGGAGAGCCTTAGGTGTGTGTGGTGTTTTGGTGAATAGCGAGAGAGGTTGGGTTAGCAATAGACCAGTCAGGGTCTTGAATAAGCAAAGACATTTTTATGTCAATCTTATAGCTTCAAAATTACAGTCCAAGTTGGTGCTTGGAATTAGGGGTTGGTGCTCATTTTTGTTGGTGCAGATAAATTAGGGGTTGGTGCTCCTTTTTTTTGGTGCAGATAAATCAGGGGTTGTTGTTCCTTCTAGTTGGTGCTGGTAAATTGATTGTAAAATTGGTATTTTGCAAAGGCTGGATTTGGACGGTAATCCAAGCAGTCATTTTTGAGGAGTAGCCAAATTGGTGAACCTCATTACATCATGTGTTGTGGAATGATATCTTGCTATACTTGCTTTATCTGATTTAAATCTTCATTTTTTTAGTGTTAAGAGTTGTAGATTTGAATTTAAATAGCTACACCAATTCACCCCCCCTCTCAGTGTCATTGTGAGACTAACAATTGGTATCAGAGCCAAGTTCCTGAACAAGCTTAATCGGCTAAGGTGATATTGGAAGTGAGACAATGGCAGGTGGTGAAGGATTCTCTTCAAACAAAGCACCATTGTTTGACAAAACTAATTACTCATTTTTGAGACTCAGGATGCAGACATATCTATGTGCTTTGGGATACGACATTTGGGAGTTAGTAGATAGTGGATACATAATACCCACCACTCCTCCAACCGATGCTGCCGGTAAGAAATTGTTTGAGAATAACTCTAAAGCAAAGAATGCTATCATGTACGATTTAGTGGACAATGAACTGATAAATATTATGAGTTGTAAAATGGCAAAAGATATGTAGGACAAACTAAGGAGCATTCATGACAGAGACGACAAGATCAAGGAGACCAAGTTACAAACGCATCGAGCTCAGTTCAAAGCATTAAAGATGAATGACGATGAGAACATAGAGGCATACATGCTAAGATTTAATGGAATCATTAATGTGATTAGAGGACTTGGTGAGGAAATGGAAGATGCTGTCATCATGAAAAAGGTACTAAGATCTCTTCCCCAAAGATTTGATTCTAAAGTTTCAGTAATAGAAGAAGCTAAAGATCTAAATACTTTTAGTATGGATGAGATGCATGGTTCTTTTACTGCATATGAGATGAGAATAGGAAAAACTAAACCCGTAGATAGAGAAGCTTCTTTTAAAGCACATAAAAATATAAAAGCAAAGCAAGAATCCAAGGAAGAAGAGACATCAGATGAAGCGAAAGCAAATTTTGTTCGAAAACTAATAAGGGGAAAAGGAAAATATAGAGAAAAGCTACCATTTAAGTGTTTCAACTATGGAGGCGTTGGGCACTTTGCATCTAAATGTCCACTTAATGAGAAAAACAAAAGTGATGAAGGTTCACATCAAGAAAGAAGTGACTGGAAGAAGAAGCCAAATTTTAGAAAAGGCAACTTCAAGAAGAAAAGTTTCATATCCAAGAATTTTAGTCCTTCAGAAGATAGCTCTGGTGAGGATTCTGAAGAAAAAACAAGTGAAGCTCTTTTCATGGCATTCGAAGAAGAAAAAACAGAATAAAAATAGGAATGTGATAAAAAAATTGAGGCTAAGGCTGAAGTAGATCTGGAAGGTGAGTTGGTCGCTGCACTTCAAGAGCTGAGTATAGAAAGGAAAAAGAATAAGAAAACTTTAAGAAAGCTTGAGGATGCCAATGACATCATAACCAGCTTGAAAGTACAGATAGAAGAATTTAAGAAAATATCCGAAGATATCGAAGTACAATTAATCATGAAAATAGATGAGTGCAGCAAGCTAGAAGAAGAGATTGTTGGTTTAAGGATGCAGCTAGAAGAGATGAATCAAAAAATGAGTTGCTATCACAAACTTGAAGGAAGTTCTATGAAGCTGGATAATATTATAAATAACCAAAGGACTACAAAAATCAAATTTGGGTTAGGCTTCGTCGAAGGAGAATCATCAAATGGATCAAAGGCCATAACTATAGAACCCATAAAGAATGAAGATAAGATCAGGGTTGATCAAGAAAAAATGAATCATGCTAAAGAAAGCAATAATGCCAGACACGAGAGAAGTATTGACAATGATGGATTCACCAATGTCACTCATCAAAGGAGAAGAAGATTTATGGCTCCCACTACAAAATGGCAAAGACCATCACCCAGGTTAACTCATTCCTTTTCTGGTTATTGTTTTAAATGCAATGGTTATGGACATAAGATTTTTGATTGCAACTATAATGTAGGACAAAGGAACTTTACCAGTAGAAATGTTTTTTCACCATTGATGGATTATGCAGTAGAATGTTATAACTGTCATAATTTTGGGCACATTGCAAGAAATTATCGAAGTACATTTGCAGCAAAAAAACATCAGGGAAGAAAATTTCAACCAAATGGTTTGAGACAAAATAGAAAATTTCTCGAAAATCATGCACAGGCTACTGACAAAGAAAAGTAAAAAAAAGTGATCAAAATTGTAATCAAACCAGAGTGGAAATAAAAGAAGCGACCCAAGGAATAAAAGGAATCCTTGATTGTAAAAATAGAATTTAAAGCACAGAACAAATCTACACCATGGATACTTGATAGTGGATGCTCCAGTTATATGACTGGTGACAAACAAAAATTTGAAAAGTTATAGAAATATGAAGGTGGTTCTGTAAAATTTGGAAATAATGATGGAGCTAAGATAGTTGGCAAAGGATTAGTTAAGATCAGTGATGGAAAAATAAAGTCGAAAGAAGTCTTGTTTGTGATTGGTCTGAAGCATAACTTGTTAAGTGTAAGTCAGATTGTGACAGAGGTCATGAAGTAATTTTTAAGAAGCAGGGTTGTGAAGTCGAACAACAAACTATGGAAAGTTGATAGCAAGCTGGATCAAGGACATCCGGCAACTTGTATACTCTCTCGGAGACTTGGAAGGAGCATGCTTGATTGGACAGGAAGAAGAAAATTGGCTATGGCACAAGAGGCTTGGTCATATCAGTTTTGACAATCTAGTAAAAATTAGCTCAAAAAGGGCAGTGAGAGATATTTCCACCATTGGTAAACCATTAAGTAGCATTTGTGTTTCATGCAAAAATGGGAAGCAAACTAGAGCCACATTTAAAACAAAAGAGTACTTCACAAGCAAACCTTTAGAACTAATACATACTGATTTATGTGGACCCATGAGAACGCAAAGCATAAATGGTGACAAATACTTTATGTTGTGCATAGATGACTATTCCAGGATGACATGGGTACTATTTTTGAAGCTTAAATCGGATGACTTTGAGATGTTCAAGATTTTCAAAAAACAAGTTGAGAATCAAACAGGAAAAAGAATTAAATGTTTAAGATCAGATAGAGGAGGAGAGTTCATTTCAGAGGAGTTTGCAGAGTACTGTGAAAAATATGGTATTAGGAGACAGTTTTCAGCAGCAAGGACACCTCAGCAGAATGGTGTGGTAGAAAGAAAGAATAGGACAGTGCAGGAAATGGCACGGACTATGTTGATTGAGAGAAAAATAATAGACAAATTTTGGAAAGAGGCAGTCCATACTACGATTTACATCCAAAATAGGTGCATGTTGAGGACACATGAAAGCAAAACTCTATATGAGCTGTGGTTCAGTAAAAAGGCAACAATAAGATACTTTAAAGTTTTTGGAAGCAAGTGTTACACCAAAAGAACTGAAGATAATCTTGGAAAGTTTGAAGATAGAGCTGATGAAGGTACTTTTCTTGGCTATTCGACAGAAAGCAAAGCCTACACATGCTACAACAAGAGGCTAAAGAAAATTATGGAGAGTGTCGATGTTAAAGTTGATGAAGGTAGGGAACAATAAATAAGCTATAAAGAAAACTACCCAATTTATGATGAGGTTATGAAAAGGAAAGGGAAAAGAAACAAAAAATTGACTCAGATGATATACGTAGTGATTCAGAAGAGGAAGAAAACAAGAAATTCCAAATAGGTAGCTGGAAAAAAAATCATCCTAGAGAGCAAATAATTGGAGACCCCACAGTTGGTGTTTAGATAAGAAGAAGAATAGTAAGTAACTACTCTGTATTATCCAAAATTGAGCCCAAAAATGTTGCTGAAGCAAGTAAAGACGAAATTTGGATGACAACACTAAATGAAGAATTAGATCAGATCGAGAAAAACAAAACCTGGGAGTTAGTACCAAGACCTTCAAATAAAAATATAATCGGTACTAAATGGATTTTTTGCAACAAATTGAATGAATATGGACAAGTAGTCAAGAATAAAGCAAGATTGTTCTGTAAAGGCTATGCACAAGTTGAAGGTATTGAATTTGAGTAAACCTTTGCACCAGTGGCCAGAATAGAGGCAATAAGAATGTTTCTGGCTTTAGCAATTCACAAGAATTTCAAAGTTTATCAAATGGACGTGAAATCAAAATTTCTAAATGGAAAACTTGAAGAGATCTATATTGAACAGCCAGATGGTTTCCAACTCGGTGATAATCCCAAATTCGTCTGCAAGTTGAAGAAAGCATTGTATGGCTTGAAACAAGCACCCAGAGCATGGTATGCAAGGCTAGACAACTATCTTACTCAACAAGGGTTCAAAAAGGGTATGGTGGATAGCAATTTGTATGTCAAAACAGAGAATGGCCATCTCATTGTCCTTGTTGTATATGTAGATGATATCATTTTTGGCAGCAACAATGATGAGTCGTGTAAAGATTTAGCAAATAAGATGCAGAAAGAATTTGAAATGTCAATGATTGGTGAACTTTCCTATTTCCTCGAACTGCAAGTTAATCAAAATGAGAAGGGCATATTTATTTCTCAAGTTAAATATGTGAAAGAGATGCTAAAAAGTTCACAATGGAGGATTGTAAGCCTGTTAGCACTCCCATGATGACAGGTTGCAAGTTGAGAAAGGATGAAAAATCTCTAGATGTTGATCAAACCATGTACAGATCTATGATTAGGAGCCTATTATATTTGACAGCTACCAGACCAGATATCTTGCAGGCAGTTTTCATGGTAGCACGATTTCAGGTGAGTCCCAAGGAGACTCATGTGACAGCAGTGAAGAGGATTCTTCGATATCTGAAGGGTACTATGGAGTATGGGTTATGGTATTCGAAAGGTAAGGAATTCACCCTTATTGCATATTTAGATGCATATTGGGCAGGATTTTTCGATGACAGAAAGAGTACCAGTGGAGGTGCATTCTATCTTGGAGATAGGTTGGTTGCATGGCATAGTAAGAAACAAGAGTCAGTCTCTTTATCCATAGTAGAGGCAGAATATATTGCAGTAACTACATGTTGTACGCAGGTGTTACGGATGAAACAAACTCTGAAAGATCTTGGCATTAACTTCAATGAGCCAATTTTAGTTAAGTGTGATAACACCAGTGCCATTAATATCTCAAAGAATCCGGTTATGCATTGTCGCACAAAACATATTGCTATCCGATATCACTTTTTAAAGGAGAAAGTTATAGAAGGTGAGGTAAAGTTGGATTTTGTCCCAAATATAGAGCAAGTAGCGGATATCTTCACAAAACCGCTACCCAAAGAATTTTTTGAGTACCTTCATAATAAATTAAGAGTGGTCATGCTTCCCAAGCACTGACTAGCTATCAGAACCACATTCTCAGGGGGAGCATTTATATATTTGATTATCTTTTTGCTCATATTCATAATTTTTGCTATCTATCATAACTTGTGCCTAAGAATGTTGTGCATGGACTTAGGGGGAGTTTGCAGTAGCCCTTTGGTATTATTGTCAAATGGGGAGAAGAATTACAGGAAATTGTCCTTGTGTTGCCAACAATTCCAAAGGGGGATATTGATGAGCAAGGTGCAGCAACAATATTGTCATTGTTGTCAACACAGTCAAACATATCGGTTTATGCAGTGGACTTACAGTAAGAAATATCGGTTGATGCAGTGGATAGGAGTTAAGAGGTTCTTCAGATTATTTATAAAGATTTTCCAAAAGATCGTAGTGGGCCATATGCTAAAAATCAAAAGAAAATCACAAGGAAGAAAACTGTCACGATATCGCGACATGTTGAGCAAGAAAGAAAAATTGTCGCGATATCGCAACATGTTGAGAAGAAAGCAAAACTGTCGTGATTTCATGACATGTTCGGAGAGAAAGTGCAAGCAGGCAAAACTGTCGCAATTTCGTGACATGTTCGGAGAGAGCGCAAGAAAGCAAAACTATCACGATTTCGTGACATGTTCGAGAGAAAGTGCAAGCAAGCAAAACTGTCATGATTTCGTGACATGTTCGGAGAGAAAGCGCAAGAAAACAAAACTATCACGAGTTCGCGACATGTTGGAAGAGAGAAATGCAAGTAGAAAAAGTGTCACGATTTCGCGACATATTGCAAGAGAGATTGTACGGAAGAAAAAGTGTCACGATTTTGTGACATATTGCAAGAGAGATTGTACGAAAGAAAAAGTGTCACAATTTTGCGACATATTGCAAGAGAGAGAGTCCGAAAGAAAAAGTGTCAATATTTCATGACATATTGCAAGAGAGACTGTACGGAAGAAAAAGTGTCATGATTTCGTGACATATTGCAAGAGAGACTATACGAAAGAAAAAGTGTCACGATTTCATGACATATTAAGAGAGAGAGAGTCCAAGAGAAAAAGTGTCACGATATTGCGACATGTCGCGTTCTCGTGACCTGAAGGCAAGAGAAAGTGCAAAGGAGAAAAAGTGTTGCGATATCATGACATGTCGGGTTTTTGTGACCCGCAGGCAAGAGAAAGTGCAAAGGAGAAAAAGTGTCACCATATCGCGACATGTTGCGTTTTCGTGACCCGAAGGCAAGAGAAAGTGCAAAGGAGAAAAAGTGTCATGATATCGTGACATGTCACGTTTTCGTGATCCGAAGGCAAGAGAAAGTGCAAAGGAGAGAAAGTGTCACGATATTGCGACATGTCGCATTTTCCCGACTAAAGGAGGAGAGAGAAAGTAAGAAGGCGAAAGTGTCGCGATATCGTGACAAAAGTAAATAGGAAAAGTAAGGAGGCAAAAGTGTCATGATATCGTGACATGTTTTGTTTTCATGGGTTGAAACCAATTAAAGTAGCAAGGAGGTGAAAGTGTCGCGATATCGCGACATGTGTTTTCGTGGGTGCAAAACAAGTAAAGTAGCAAGGAGGCGAAAGTGTCACGATATCATGACATGTTATGTTTTTGCGGGTACAAGAAAACAAAAGAAGCAAGGAGGCCAAAGTGTCGCGATATCATGACATGTTGTGTTTTCATGAGCTAAGAAGAGAACCCAACCGAAATAAGATATGTGACAGTTAACTGAAGTTATACAACAGTTACAGGGGTCGTTACAGAAGAAAATAATGCAACTAAAATAAGAACAGTTAACTGAAGTCATTACAATAGTTGCAGGTCCAGTTATAGAGAAAAATCATGCAGCTAAAATAAGAATAGTGAACTGAACTCAGAACGATAGTTACAGGGCCAGTTACGAAGTGTAATCATCGAGCGACAGTTAAACTTAAAGTCATCAGTCGAAGACCAAACAGAGTCGTAACTATTAATAGGATGCATGAGAGAATACTGTGAGATAAAGGAGTTACATATAGAAGTTTCTATTAATAAGTTGCATGCGAAAAGATGGAAGTTAAAAATAGAATCAGAACTTTGTTATAAAAGGTCTGCGTGGAGAATTACATGCTGTTGAAAAAGAGTGAAAGTGCTGCAAGAAGAGGGTTGGTAGAGTGCTTTAAAAGAGTGTTAAGAAGAGTCGTGAGAGCCATAACAGTGAAGTAAGTAAAGCCTTAGGTGTGTGTGGTTTTTTGGTGATTAGCGAGAGAGGTTGGGTTAGCAATAGACCAGTCAGGGTCTTGAATAAGCAAAGGCATTTTTATGTCAATCTTATAGCTTAAAAATTGCAGTCCAAGTTGGTGCTTAGAATTAGGGGTTGGTGCTCCTTTCTATTGGTGCAGATAAATTAGGGGTTTGTGCTCTTTTCTGTGGGTGCAGATAAATCAGGGGTTGGTGCTCCCTCCAGGTTGAGTCTTGGTAAATTGATTGTAAAATTGGTATTTTGCAAAGGCTAGATTTGGACGGTAATCCAAGCAGTAATTTTTGAGTAGCCAAATTGGTGAACCTCGTTACATCATATGTTGTGGAATGCTCTCTTGTTATACTTGCTTTATCTAATTTAAATATTTATTGTTTCAGTGTTAAGAGTTGTATATTTGAATTTAAATAGCTACACTGATTCACCCCCCCCATCTCAGTGTCATTGTGAGACTAACAAGAAGGACTATAAAAAATCTTGTTCTAGAGATCCATGAAGAAGATATCATTAATAACACTTTCATAGTTGAAGGTTGAAGAAAAAGTCTCATCAAGAAGACCAAAGTAGTTGCAAGACTAAAGACCTTGGAGAGGTCTCAAGAAAAGACAATAAGGCTTGGAGAGCCTCATTACAAAAAATGGAGAAGCCATCAAAGAATTTCCTCGGATAACTCATTAGAGAAATTCACTACAAAATATAGCAAAAGAATTAGGACAATTGTCACCATCTGACAACAAGCCCAAAGGAGAAATATTTGGCAAACAGTTTGTCAAACTTCAAATATAAGATTTGTGAAAACCTCAAGATCTTAATATTATTAATAATAAATCCCTATTTGAAGTTAGAACTCAGATAGAATAAACCTAACAAATCCAATAATATTTGGAGATTTCCTTTCATAGCTAATAAGGTAAATTTTAGTGAATATATTGAATACAAAAGGATAGTAATGAAGATAGCATTACTAGCTACAAGAATTCAGAGTTCCAGGCTAGATACTAAAGGATAATTTGAAGCCATCTACTACAATTTCAAGGAAAAAAACTAGAAGAGTTCAAAGCCAAAAGCAACCACCACTCTAGGTATTGACTTAGTGAATCAAATAACCAATATCTACAACACTTATAGAATCCATTAAAGGTAAGCAACTTGGGTGCAATTAGGTTTATTAGTTGAACTTTAAATTAGGGTTCATTATCAAGCACCTTATTAGAATTCAAAAGTTGCAAAATAGAAGGTTGCATTTTAAGTCCTCAAATAAAGTGCAAAAGATAGTTTTTGTTAAGGTTCATTACCTACACATTAATAGGAGTTAGATACATTCTTCCTATTATCTAATTATTGAGAAGAGGACTACATTTAAAAATTTGCATTGATCATTAGTGCATTTGAAATTACTTTAAGAGATTATTAACAAGAGTAATAAGGTGAGATTATAAAATTGCATTAAGTTGGAAATATTATTGGTTCATTGCACTATACTAGTTGTTCATTAATCTAGTTACTCTTAAATGGTTATTTTGTGTATTGATTGTTAATATCAAGGATACAAATATCTATAAATATCAAAGTGTCTAAAGAAAATATTCAAAACTTAGTACCTACAAGGTATTATGGCCTACAAAAGCAACCAAGTAGATAAAAATATTCCTCCAAGTAGTGGAGAAGAAAGCCACCATCAAATCAGTGAAAGAAACTACAAATCAATATTTGGTGAGTCTCATATTTGAGGTGCACTAAAGGCTTAATTCAAGGTAAAAATTAGTGGAGAAATTACTTCTTCAAAAGCATATTATATGTATGATTATTATCTTGGGTTCATTACTAAATTAACCAAGCAAAGGAGAGAGTTGTCTATCAAAAAAGACAACATAAAATCATCCTTTTCCTACAAGATATTGTTCAAAGAAGCCATCATTATAACAAAAAAAAATCAAGCTTGCAAGGAGAATATTGGAAATAGGTTTAAAATTAAATATTCTATTCTAACTTATGTAAAATTGTTTACATTAGTTTTTTGCACCATTCAAAGGATAATATTGAGTTTCATAGAAACACTCCAATTGCCTACAAAATTTGCAGCATCACCCAAGGAAGGAATATATCCAATAAAAGGCTCATTTTTAGGTGAACAAAGCCCCCATATTTGACACATCATCAAGCATTCGCCTACAACACCAAAGCCAACATAAGGAGGATAACATTACACTAAGATACTATTGTGTATTTCCAATGCAACATTAAGGATGGATCACTACAAAAGAAGGAAATAAAGACATAAAAGAAGGGTAGATTACCAAGGGATAACTACCAACTTTGATAGCACCACTCAACTACCAAAAAAAATTCATTGAGGAGAATTACCAACAAAACATTTAGGAGAGTGCCACTTAGACACCATCCAAGCATTGATCTTGAGCCAACTTTGAATGCTCAAGAAAAATATTGTGAAAACAACAATAAAGGAAGCATTGGAAAGGATAATATAAGGTTTCATATACGTTGAAGCAAGGTCTATATGCAAACAAAGGACCTGACATTGGTAAATTTGGTGAAGCACTCATAACACCTAAAACACTCATTCTTGAAGTGTTAGAATAAGAATCTAGAATATAATGCCCATATTGGAAGCTTTAGAGGCATCCTTCAAAGGAGTCATCATTATTTCCAACCAAGAGCATTGAAGATTCATTAACCAATGCTCAAAGAAGATCCTAACATCTATCCACCAAGTGTTCAAGAGCATCAAGGTGGAGTAAGCATTGAACATAACTCCCAAGACACTTGTCCAATGTCAAGTGACATCCATCCTATTTAAGGCACCAAAATTCAAGGAGAACAATGCATTCATAGCAAGAAAAAGAGTGCAATGTGTAAGAGGAGATAAGAGCATTAAAAGCTCACGGTCAAGGAGAATCAAAGAAGCAATAATTAAGGTATAAACTATCCAAGAACTATAGTTAAATCTTGTTACCATTATCTACATCAATCATAGAGGCCAATAATTCAAGAGAAGCATTAAAGCCTACTATCATCATCAATGTTCAGCATTGGATAATACAAGCATCCCATTGGAGAATACAATACCCATTATACAAATTTGTAGCATTATAAAGGTAAGTATTTACCTTAATTAAATTTACTTTCATTAAGGATTTATAAGGGGTATAATATAAGGTTGAAACCATAGCAAAATCAACCACATTTGAAATCAAAATTAAAGGAAAACTATACACCTAAATAGTTTAAAATTTACAATTTAAAACATAGGAGATATAAGGGTTTCTATTTGGAAAATTAAAACTCTATTATTGCAAATATTATTGTTTTATAATATTCCAAAGTAGGGAGATATAAGGCATCTTGCTTCAATATATATATATATATATATATATATATATATATATATATATATATATATATATATATATATATATATATAATTAGAATTTAGAAAACTAATCTATTGGATAGAGAAGCGAATCAATTGCCTACATATAGAGTTGGAATTAATTGATAAAAATGATCTCATACTTGTTGTAATGAGATAAAAAACAACCATTAAAGCATACTTCATTGGGAAAGGTAGGGAAAAATTAAAAGGTTTATTATTATCAAAATATTACAAAATCAACTTAGAATATGAACTAAGCATATTCTAATTATTAGGGAGATATAAGGAAGCCTACAGACCTAATTATAAGAAAGGTTTTATAAAATTAGTTCACATATATTAACTGGGGAGATATAAGGAATCCTACAAAACCTAATCCTTGGATAGGTTTATCAAATTGGATCATATACTCAAGTTACTTGAGGAAGATATAGTATTCTACATATATTAAGGAAACAAAAAGAATACTATACTTCATATTCCTAAAATAGATAACAAAGGAGTTGGAATATCTTTACTATACACTTACTACAACCAATTTGGTCATGAAAAGGTGAATTGTTGGAGTCTCCACCCTTGTAAATATTGTGGAGGAAAAAACCATTTATATTTTTTCTGTTACTATAAATATAAGTACTATATAAGTCATGAAGAAATATTACTACACAAAATAGATTACTTTTAAGATCTCATTTTAGAAGCATCCACTAAAAATAAGTTCAAGATTAACATTTGTCAATATCAAATAAGCATGTTATACAAAGAATGAAAGGAGGAAATATGAAGCTTCCCTGATCCACTTGCAACATGCAAAATTATGATATCTAGTACATAAAATATGTCATACAACAAGGAACAATGGATATAACATGAAGACTAATACAAAAGAAGAAGAACCAATTCAAGCTAAAGACTATTCAAGAGAAGAAGATCCATATTGAATACTTAAGTCTTCAATACCTAAATAATGTAATACAAGGGGTGTTAGAGTATATTACATCATTTGGATCATGTAAATGTACAACCCTTGGTACATACCTATAGTAGTACATTACTTTAGGGCATAGTTAGCTAGTTACTTCAAGTAATATAATAAATGGCACATAAGTGTCTATGTGCAAGTTCTAAATGTACAAGGTGTCCCCTTGTATAGCTAGGTAGAGTGTTGTAAATTCAATCCATATTTCTATATAAAGGGCCTCATAATGAGTTATTATATATCATTGTAGTTAGTAGTAGTAATATTGTGTGGATCACCATATAAATTGGTGATGGGGTACAATGTAGTTCTTTAGCATCATTTCTGGAGTTTTCATTTTCTCCATATTGCATTGTATAATTTTCATCACTTTCCATTAATAACATATTTCAACATCTTATATTTTTGTATATTTTACATCATGTGATTGCATTCTCGCTTGGTATACACCATCAAAATCTAATATTTCCTTTAATAGTGAATGAATTAGACAACTTATTTTGCTCTTACAAAATAGACTTTATGTTCAAAGCTTCAAATATATCCATCAAATCCCATACCATGTTACAATATACCTTCATGTAATGATGTATCCTATTGTATTTTTTAGTAATTTGATTTACAATCAAATTAGAATAATTGTAGATTGTAAAAAATTTAATTCCCATATTATCTACCTATTTCAAACCAAGGCATAGAGCCTCATATTCAACAATGTTGTTGGTGCAACTTCATGTTAGATAGTAAGAGATTTTTTTTATCCCTTATTAAGGAGAAACAAATGAAACTCTAGCTCCAATGCCATTTATACATATACATCCATCAAAATAAATTTTGCAAAGTTTTGACTTTCACAATTCTTGATTCGAAGTTGTTGCAATATTTTTATGTTTTGAGCTTGTGATGGGGTATGTGCCGATTATGGTCTATACCAAGGCATTATAGTTATTTAAAGAGACTTCATTTTCTATGTCTAGCTTGTCTAGAATATCCTCTAGTAGATTAGCCTCCTCAAGGATGGTATTGATGTACTCATATTATTATATCTTCTTGATATGATAAGTCAGAGGTTTCTTTAGAATAATTATAATCTTTTTGCCTTTACGCTGAATCATAATGTGAGAGTAGTCGAGTTAAATGTAGCCTCTCAATTTTATCATGAATTATTTTTAGAGACAAAGGATAAACTATGGCTCTAATTCAAGCACACATATTTCTTGTATCAAGATGATTTCTAGCACTCTATGGAGTTTCATAGGAATATCTTTGATTACTCCATCTATTTTCATAGGAGTGTTGTCCAGTTGGAGTACCTTAGGACATGAGAGGATATACTAAATACCCATCATCTCACATACTACTTTAGGCATTACAATACTAGTTGCTCTAGAATTTATCATGCAATTGCGAACTATCCATCCTTCCATTTTCAAATATTTGTAGAAGGGTGACCTATTCTTCATAGCCCTTGGGCTCATTGTATCTTGAGCAAGATTATACTTTTAATCTAGCTGACCTCCCAATTTGAATTTTTTCTATGAAGCTCTAAGTAAATCTATCTAAGGATCATAAATGCATCATACACAGTCACTTTAGGAGTCTTGTTTAGCTCTTCAACTATATTGAAGTTGGGTGCTTCTACTAATTTATTTTCATTTTTTTGGTTTATTGAACCTTCTTCTATATTCTTGAGTAGCTTCAATTATCTATCTCTTGGTTACTAAATGGAATCTAAGCTTATCTTTTGCTTGCTATTTTGTGTTAGGCAACACTTCTTTAGATTTTTCTATTTCATTTGAACAAGAAGGATATTTTTATGGTTTTGGCATGGATGAAGATTACTATAATTCCTTTGAACTAGAATCTTCCTAGTCTTAGGTACATTTTTATCTTTAGGCTTTTGTGACTGATATGGGATCTTGAAAATATCCAACTTCTATGGATCTAATTGAACCCATTTTTTATAGTACTGAGTCAATGTGAAAATGAATTCTTCTTCCAAAGGATTTTAGATTAGCATAATTTATTTCATATCCCATAACATATTGACTTGGCCCTTTTGAGATCTTTCATCCTTCTCAACAACCAACTACACATGATGTTGGTACATATCACAAGCATTTGTTCTAAGATAAACATTGCATACTAGAGACCAAGGGCTACTTTCAAATTTTAAAACCATTGACTCTTGGTCTTGGTAGTTGTTTTTTGTCTTTTATATGATGTTGCTACTAGAAGCCTTATGATCTCTAGTTATGTATAGAAATATTCTAGGCTGAAATATCTTTGTTTTTCTTTTCTCAATTGCCATCATATTGTTATTCAATATTTTAAATATAAATAATACCTCCAATATTATAGACAACTCCTTAGGCTTAGGCATTGGAAAAACAGGTAAAGTAAGCATGATAGGTAATACTTTATGTATGGGAATGTGATAAATTGGAGGAAGATGAGGGAATGAGCTAGGGGCCATGGATAATTCATTTCTTTTAGAATATTGAGGTGATTTTAGAAATTATGGTATTATAACTCTTGGAGGTAGTATTCCTATAAAAATTATGATATTCTCGAATATAATGGTAGTTTGATAGACTTGGGGGAATAAACTATGTTTTAATGTTGGGTTTGTAACCCTAAATCAATGCCTAACCCTTTGTTATATTAGATATAAGAAAATGGATATGGTGGTATGATATTCTAAGGAGTTATTTTCTAGGTTCTACTAAATTTGAGATTATAATTGATAATAACCTCTTAAGCATGTCTTTGAATGATAGTAAATTGGGTAAGAAGGAAGAAAGGATATACCAACTTATTGAATTCTTATACAAATGGTCTAGCTACGTTGGCCCATAAAAATATGTTATTATCATATAAACTTCGATACCAATTAAGTATTTTACCTTAAAAGAACATAGGAAGGAGCCTAACCATAATATATTCATCTCTAATGTTATGAATTACTACCAATAACACCAAATATTGATATTAATCATAAGAAATTTTTCTAGTACCATCATAAGTAGGAAGATCCTTAAGCATAGCCTATGGAATATCATTCATCTAAGCTAGACCTAGGGGTTTGATGGTATTCCAATTAGAAAATTTTGAAGAAATATGATTTTGATTTTGAACCATAATTTTACGAATTGATAATACTAATGACCTTGATGATGTAGGATAATTGTAGGGTGAAGGACTTGCAATGTATGGACAAGGCTCAAGGATTAAATTTTTAATGTATCTTGGTTTAAAAGAGGGTAATTCTAAAAGTAATGATGGATTTTCTAGCTTCTTGGTCGTAGACCTTGTAATCACATAAGGAATGAGAAAAATATGCACAAATTATGTAATGTTAACAAATAGAATTTCTAGGTCTGAGGTGTAGACCAATTGGTTTGACCAAACCCCGTAAGGGGGGCGGAGGTCCAAGGTTCAAATATTGGGCCTCATCGGACTGAACGCTTGTCCCTTTCTTGGTGCTTTCAGCAATGCCAAAGGTTTTAAATGATTATGGCATGGTGGTTATAGGGGTGGACTACATGAATATCTATATGGCAGCTTTCGGGGTGGATAGCGTAGAATAATATGGTGGCCATAAAATTTGGACAGCTTGATCGAATTTGTGGTGGCTATCGATTCGACCATGTAAATAAAAAAAACAAATGGAATTGCTAATCTAATCTCAATATAACATTGAGTTATTTATTTTAATGGAAGTTATTAGATGAACATAAAATCTCTACTAATGAGTTCAATATTATCCATCTAATCTAGAAATCTCTAGGAAGGTGAGATAAAATTGATTGCTTTGTCCCAGTGAGCATTCTAGAAACTAAATATACTATTGGACTAGAATTTTCCATTGTTGTGGAAAGACTTTGCACCTATCAATTTTAGCCAAAGGTATAACGATTGGATGAAACAAGATTACTCTATGCTTCAACATTTAGAAAAGGCCAACTCCTTTGAATTGATTGTTCTGGGAAAATAGATAGGAAAATAAAAAGGGTTAGAAAAGAGTAAGGGTAAGAGAAAATAGTTGAAATATGGACATGATATAGTGTAACAATATTGAATATTACAAATAAATACACTATCAAATCAATTACAAGATACTTAATAGACCAACCATTATATCCTCTAATCATTCTAAGGATTTTAACAATTAACAATCCAATAGGTGTTTTACGCTTTAACAAAATAGACCAATTACAATTTTAACATAAATAAATTAAATAAAATGTATATAATTGCTCTAATCATTCCAAGGGCTTCAACTATTAGTAATTGTTGGACTAAAATATGCCTAAGGTAAAATGTGCACCCAAGACTTGGCCAAAATTGAATGATTGCTCAAGCTACAGAATTTAACAAGGTCAATATCCAGAGAATGCTGGCTCCTGCAAGGTTCTAACTAGCTAAACTCTACAATAGGAGGAAAGGGTGTAGAATTGAATAAACGTAGATAAAGCTATAACTTAATATGGTACATATTAAGCAACATCAAGGAGCACATAAAGATCATCAAACAAAAATAAATATTCAAAAATACTAATAGACCAACCAGTTTTATCAACTATAGAATAACATCCTTTAATAAATTTAGTCCAATAGATGTAAATTCTAAAAATAGATAATAAGTATATGCATAAATTCAATCTACATGTTCATCAAGCTAAAATGGAAAGATTCATCTATTTATACCTACATATTCTACAAAATGGTGAGCCAAAGGTAAAATAGAGATCTGAGCAATATTGCTTTATTCATTAATTCTTCATACATACAATTTGTAAATGCCTAAGAGTTGACCTCATGACAAGAGGTCATCACTCTAATTTATAACTTTCCTGATGTAAATCCAGCTACAAGAGGTAAAAAAAAAATACCTCCCATTACATAAAAATTGTGATAAATGGAAATAATATGTAAAATATTCCATTTACATAAAAATTGCAATAAATGGAAATAATCAGTAAAACCCTCCACTCACATAAAAACTATATAATTCATGGAAATAAACCAATAAATATTTTTTTTCTCATTCCTGGATTCACTACCCCCTTTTACAATGCAATACCAAGGGAATATATATATCCTCAAAGAAACCCTAAAATAAAACCCTAAAGCTTGAAGCCCTAAAATAAAACCCTAAAGCTTAAAGCCCTAAAAATAAAAAAAAATACTATTTTCGAAAATTTGATTTTTCCACCAAAAACTGCATTTTTAAGTAATTACTATTTTCGGCAAATTATTTTTTCATCAAAATTTACCTTTTTTAGTAATTACCATTTTCGGAAAATTATTTTTGCGTCAAAGAATTCCATTTTTAGTAATAAAAAATTATTTTAAAACTTCTTAAAAAAAACCCTCTAAAGATAAGCTCCTTCATCATTCTCCTTTGGTTGAAAAGAACTCTGCTCCTGCAAGTTCTGTTGCTGCGAGTTCCGTTCATCAAACTCATAATTGCTCTCCATATAGAGCCACACATCTACAAGTACTCCTCAAAGTACCAATCTCCTTCCAAGTTCCTATATCTCAAACATCCTACAAGCACTACACATGGTACCAATTTATTCCTTCGAGGTTTTACATGAAAAAAAAACTCTTACAAGCACTACACAAAATGCCAATTTATTTCTCTAAGGTTTTAAAAATCTTTTACAAGTACTACGCAAAGTGTCAATTCCTCCTTTTGAGGTTTTAAATAAAAAACTCCTACAAGCACTACATAGAGTGCCAATTTATTTCTCCAAGGTGTTACAAACCTTCTGCAAGAACTACACAAAGTGCCAATCTTTTTCTCTGAGGCTTTATATAAAAAAACCTCCTACAAGCACTTCACAAAGTACCAATTTCCTTCTCCAAGGTTTTATAAACCTTTTGCAAGCACCGCATAGGGTGCCAATTTTCTTGGAGCTATTTTTGTCTCCTATCCTTTTCTCTTTTCTTTTCTTCTCTTTTCTTCCCCAAAAAGATCCAACTTGCTCTGATACCAAATGATGTAAATATGGCTGCAAGAGGTCAAAACAAAATACATAGAAACCCTCCATTTATATAAAAACTGCAATAAAAACTACGATAAATGAAAATAATATGTAAAACCCTCCATTTATATAAAAACTGCAATAAATGAAAATAATTAGTAAAACCCTCCATTCACATAAAAACTATAATACATAGAAATAAATCAATAAATATTTTTTTTCTCATTCCTGGATTCACTTCCCCATTTTACAATGCAATACCAAGGGAATATATATATCCCCAAAGGAACCTTAAAAGAAAACCCTAAATATTGAAACCCTAAAATAAAACCCTAAAGCTTAAAGCCCTAAAAATAAAAAATTACTATTTTTGGCAAATTGATTTTTCCACCAAAAACTGTCTTTTTAAGTAATTACTATTTTCGGTAAATTATTTTTTCATAAAAATTTACCTTTTTTAGTAATTACCATTTTCGACAAATTATTTTTGCGTCAAAGAATTCCATTTTTAATAATAATTTTTTTTTTAAACTTCTTAAAAAAACCCTCTAAAAATAAGCTCCTGCATCATTTCCTATGGTTCAATATTTTAAAATTACAAAAAATATTTCTTATTTGAAACACCATTGCAAAAAAATGTTAGATGACCAACTAGGTAAAGCCATCATGCATAAAATTTGATCTAAACTAGGACAAGTCACAACATGCTTGATCATTGGCGGCTGCTCAACTATTTTCTACAAGTGGGAAAGTTGTGTAGATGAGCATAAATATGGTTTTTTCTTTGTTCTTGAAATCATCTATCACCATTTATCTATAACAAATGTTGGTAGGCTAAAAGTCCTCTGAATATTTGGCTTTTTGCAAGCTATTACAACCACATTGCAGTGACATGTCATGATGTCATGACACTTTTTATGTCTTTGGGCTTCTTGAACGTTTGTGACCATGACGTGAAAATATGTTGTGATGTCAACCCCATTTTTTCTTGGAACCTCCTTCTAGCCTTTTTTGATCGTGGAGTGGAGACATGTCACAACATCACACCTTTATTTTTCCCTTAATTATTTTAGATTTTTTGCAATTGTAACATAGAAACATGTGATATCATGATACTTTTCACTTATTTGAGCGTCTCAAGATTTAGCGATCATGGCAGAGAGGCATGTCATGACATCGCATTACTATTTTGCCTTAGATATTTTCTAAGACTTGGTGATCATGATAGAGCAACAAGCCAAAATTTCACGATGTCTTTTTCCCTTCAAGTCTCTTGAGCCTTCGAAACCATGATAGAGAAACATGTCATGATATCACACCCTCTTTTTGACTTAGAAATTCCTAGGTTTTTCCAATTGTGGCA
Organism: Wollemia nobilis; assembly: GCA_028583015.1. NCBI lineage: Eukaryota > Viridiplantae > Streptophyta > Pinopsida > Araucariales > Araucariaceae > Wollemia > Wollemia nobilis. The sequence continues at coordinate 4,288,585 of JAQPPZ010017109.1, forward strand.
TTGAACCATGTCATGATGTCGTGCCTAATTTCATCATTATCCAAAAATTCAAATTTATTTTAGGGTTTATCACCTTATTCCTCTTGATGTAGTCATTTTGACCTACATTCTTGGTGCCTCCAAGGGTATTTTTCTTGAAAATTTGTAGAAATAAAGGCCTTATCCTTTGGGTAAATAGATCCATAGAAGAAATAAAAAGGATGAATAAGATGTAGATAAATTTAAAAAATGAGATTGAAGGGGATTCATGGATGGATGATAAAATAGATGAAGATTTGGGAAGCAGGGGTGAGTCTCCAATTTTACTTTTACTTTGTCTTGTTATCATTAGCAAGATTTTATCTTTCTACCTTTTCTTCAACTTCTTCTTCTTCTTCTTCTTAATTTTAGGTATCTCCTCCAACATCTTCTTCAATTTCTTCTTCTTCATGGTCTTGGTCGCCTTATCCTTTACCTTGCAACATTTTTGCAATATTATTGTAGGATTTGCAAACCTATTCCAAACTCTCATTAGTGTGATCTAAATATTCTATAAACTATTTATAGATAAACTCCAACTCAAAATTCCTATCATAGGAGAGGTTCCTTGTCTTTAAAATCAACGCATTCATGTAGGACTTAATATGGATGAGATTCTATAGTAATTGGAAGATTTGCTCTTGTTGTATAGGCTTTGGTCACGCTTATATCTTAGACTCATCCTCCATAGTTATAGTTAGGGATGATTTTAGCTCTTCCTCATTTAGGATATTTCAATATCCATCCCAAAACCTTGAGAAACCATATTTGACAACCTTGTTCAAACACTTCCTTATGCCCTTGGATTCAGTTTTGAGCTCTTAGATCAACTTCCATCCTTGGTTCATACACCTATACCTATTGAGTAAGCTTCTAGCCATTATATTTACACACGAACATCCTTTTTTGGAGGTTCTATTTACCACCTGTTCAAGTTTACTCTCTGTCAATGCTTGAATATTTGTTGTTGTAGGTAACCTAGACTAATTGAAACCATTAATTTTTTTGAATTCTTGTTCTATTGTCCATAGTACTTGGCCCATTTCTTCCATGTACAACAAAATAGGCTAGACCTTTTGGATCTTCTCTATAATATCTTCAAACATGTATTTCCTTGTTTGTTTGGCATTTTTCTTGGATAATCCTATGGTCTTGACTTTTTCTATTTGTTGTTGGAGGTCCTTAATTTGTTCAAACAAACTTTGATTTTGCTTTTTTACTTCTTTGGATTCTTTCTTGTACTTTACTGCCTCATGAAACTTGTCTTACCACTTCTTGATCTCATTCCTAAGGGTCTTTTCGACCTTCCTTTGCTCACTCATTGCAATCTCAATCTCTTCAACCTTTTCCTCTGCTTGTGGATATTTCTCCTTGTAATGATATCAATGCAAATAGATAGTATGTAGGTGAGCTTTGGCAAGAACTAATTCATCTTGCATTGGTAGTTTTATGATATATTTCATTGTTTCTTAAACTTGGTAATCCTCCATGGTGATATCTTCCTCTAGTTTATCAATCAAGGGGTTGATATTCATATTGGTTCATTGGAGGGTGGTTGGATCTATTGCCACCATCTCTCTGGAATGGATAGATATTTTGGCAAACTTGGAAACCTTTAAATTCCACCAATCATAAGCATTTTTGGGGGTCTTCTTGAATTTTAGAAGCTTGGAGGCAATGGGATAAGTCTCAGTAGAGGAGGTGGATAGAGACTGCAACAATGGTAAGTGGGTAGTAGGGAAAAATATAATTGCTATAAGAGTGGAATCCACACTTGTGGGGACTACAATGGATGTTGCCACAAAGGTCATAGAGGTAACTAATGGTGGCATTGGAGTCAGAGGTGATGAAGGATGGGTTGTAATGGTTGGGATGGATGGAGAAGGTGGTGGAGAAGGTTGCAGTGAAGGAAGACATTATGGAGGTAAGGAATAAATATCCTTTTGACTAGAAAGGGAGGGAGATTTCTTTATGGAATTAGGAGGAGAGAAGAAGAAGAGGAAGAAATATTTATCATACATGAGGCTAATTTCCAAAGTTGCTATTCTCCTTGCACATTTTCTATAGAAAGTGGTTGTTAACAATATTTTCCTACTCAAAGGTACCTACATATTGTTGCTAAGGCACCTATTCGATATTCTTACCCTACTCTGAGATATTTTTTTCTTCCAAATTTTTCTCTTTTCTACTCTTCTTTTGCATGTCCTCTTCAGTAGTATCCTCTATCTTCCACTTGGATCCCTTACAAGGAGGAAAATCAGTGACTGTTTCTGAGACTTTCTACTGAATTTGTGGTGGTGTTGCCTTGATCAAAGGGGGTGCTTCTCCAACAAAAAATGGTGCTATAAATTTTGGGGAGGTTGACTTGGAACCTTTACTCTTTGAATTTCTTACTCTTAAATCCAAATGGTTTGACCTCTTATGCACCTAAATGAGCTCAGTGGTTCCTTGGCCATGCTTTCCATGGCCCTACCTAGTATACCCCATTCTCTATATTATTTTGGGTACTTTTGAATATTTTTCTAGGTGTTCCTATGTAGGGGTATACACAAGTGTCTTTATAATTATAGAATAATATGGGGTAGTAACTACTGCAACAATTTATTGAGTTTGAGAGATTGATTTTCCTTTGTTTGTGCTTTCCTCCCTTGTGCTTTTAATGGATTGATCTCCTCTTCTAGTCTAAAAAAATCTTAGTGCAATATTTTTTCCAATATCCTTTGCCCAAGACTCATAGTATTTATCATACTTAAGAGAACTTGTCATCATTCTTAAGGCCAAATATTGAAGGGATTGCATCAGTTTCAACCCTCATAACCCACCAAACATATATCTTAGCCTCTATCCATTTGTATTTTTTTTATATGTAGCTAATATTGAATTCCTCTAGAACATGTGTTGGTTCATTCTTAAGGTCGTAATCCATGACCTGCTCATATAAATCATGCCTTGGGGGTAATGGTTGTGTTTGATCGACATGCCACTCTAGTTCTTTATCTTCCTTATTATTCTAGTACTACTCTATATGTTTCCTTGTTATTTTATAGAATTTTGGGTCCCTAGCACTATTAATAATGGCTATTTTTTCCATAAATTTATCAATAGATTCATATCTCCATTTATGTGGTAGTTCTATTAGATCGAAGTCTTGTTGTGGTTGCTCCACAATGTACCCCAAAATTGGGAATCCACCTTTTTGTTTGTGTTGTTGAGGATGTTGGTATTCTTGGAGTGATGAGCTTAGCAGGTTCTATCTTTGACACTTGTTTTTCTTTTTCAAGGTGCCTTATTGGGCAGTGTCTTTTATCTTCGCTGAGAGTGTTTGGTATTTTCTTTAGGTTTTAGTTTTTATTGTTTTGTTTTTAAAGTTTTGTCTTAGTTTTTAATGCTTGAGTTAAGGGTTTCCTTTCATTTTGAGTCTTAATAGTTAAAACTTTTTTTTTTAATTTGATTGATTTTGGAAAACATAAAAATAAAATTAATTGCGTATATAATATATTTTAATATATATATATATATAACATAAAACAATAATCTTAACAAAAAAAATAAAAAATAATAATAATAATAAAAATGAAATAGAATATATATATATATATTATTATATATTATAATAATAAAACTAAATGGATAAGTAATAAAAAAGGATGTTCATTTTATATTATATGCTATGGCTTATGTTTATGCATTGTTGTGTGCAGGTAATACAATAGAGCGGATGGAGATTTGAACGTGAACGAGTTGGCAGGGTCAACATGAGACGCTTGACGTGGAACCTCTACGGGTCCCGAAGCTAGTTGCCAATGCGAGTGGACATGTTTGACGAATATAGTGGTAATATTGATAACATACAATTGGATGACTATGAGGATAAAAAAGACTTGGTGAACTAAACATGCTGACATACGGGTTCCAAGATGCCATATGGACGTAGACCAGGAAGTAAGTTGCGGACAGTTCGATGATCATTGGGATTCAAACCATGAGTGGGCAGTTGATGTTGTCATTGACAATATCAGAGCCGAACACATTTGCAAATCGAAGGATTCACAGTCAAAGCTAGCAGATGACATTTCCGATCAATGTATGTTTGAGGAAAGGACTGATTCGAAGGTGACATGTGGAGGGGTTTGGAGCCTTGTTGAATCCACAGTAGTCAACACGGATGGACCCTGTAGACGTGGACCCGAATAACAGAGATAATCATATGCAAGTTTCCCCATGATGGCAACAATTATTGGACAACGTTCGCAGAGATCTTCGAGGATGACATCAAAAAATATAGAGCAGAGAGTGTACAGGAACCACCGTGGTACCATTATCCTAGGTAGTATGTGACGAATGAGATGCTATCCATGCATTGGAGGATGGGTGTTAACAGTTAGATACTGGTGATGGAAATGGGTAATACCCGATGGCTAGTGGTGTGTATGGATTGACACGAGTCATGATAAACAATAGTAGAATGCTTCATCAGACACTGAAGAACACACCATCCACCACTGGTGGAAGTTTAGAGACACGAGGTCAAGGAGTGGTTAAATACTGCCAAGTGGGTGGTAGAAATGATAGCATGGCATGTTGATAAGCCATTGTGTGATTCATACATGTAAGGAGAGTGCATTTCAGAGTGATCAATCACAGAAACCACACGATTTGAACCTTTAACACTGCAGTATTTTACAAAACTTTTAATTTGAGATGTAGCTTTATAGTTGACCATGCCACTACATTGTGGATTGGTGCTATACTTTCAAATCATCCATATACACTGCCTCGAGAATCTTACATGACATAGGAGCTTGAAAATGAATGGTTAGTGTTGGATACCTGTAACATCGAATGTAGTGACCTTTCATCATGAGCACTAGGTATATATTTGATAGTGTGGAGAAATATGGTCGCAATGAAACCTATGGCTAAGTTTTGGTACTCTAGACATGGTGAACAGATATACGCAACAAAAGGTGAATTAGGAGGGTTTATAGCACAAAGGGCCTGAAATCATAAACGATACAACAAGGTTTATAGTGGGGATGCCTAAGTTGTCACACGACATAACGTGCATATGATGGTTCAAAATAGGAAAAAGAAAATCAGTCACCGCTTGTGGATAGTAGTAGAGTTTATAGCATGCTAAATTATGGGCTTGAGGGGATGATTGCCTTCATGAAGTCATCCGTAAAAAAGTTATCTCCAATTCAAAGAAGATAGGCACGTGGAGGTCGTGTATGAACACAATCAACAAGGTTGACTCTTGTTGGACGAATGTGGACGTAGAGATCAAAATGATGACAAAGAATACATTCATCTAATGTGTAATTCATCCCAAACCATCCATATTAGCGTTGTTTGGAGGTTATTCCCACGTTGCTGTTAACTTCCATCGCTACCAACACACACGCACCATGACTAGCATCATTTGTAGAAAGACATTATAGCGATTGGTGTTGGTGCTCTAATTGGGGGGACGTCAAGTAATCAAGGGTTACATACGTTTTGAAGGACATAAACTAGTGAGCCATGATATTCACATTGTCTACGTAGAAGCATTTTCTAAAGCATGGTATTGGTGAAAATATCATTCTATTTTTTTTTTTTTGTTTGGTGGGTCTGACGAACATTGTAACTTGCAGATGTTTGGTGTGAAGGGTCCAAGGGTTCCCACACAGAGAGTGCATAGAGGCGTTATTCGCCAAGAATGACCAATGTGGAGGTTCAAAATAGATAATTATGAAAATTACATCGGAAAATAGGCGGTAGTAGAATTAGACCGCATGAATTATACTGAACGTGACGATATGGCATATCGTTGAAGATGAGGTAATCGTGTCGACCAAATAATTAATGTTGAAGGGATGTGTGAGGTTCCTTGGGAAAATTTAGCTCCCATATAGTTCTGGTGGCATCTATTATCTCAGCATGAAAGCAACATGTTTGACATATGGGATAGCCCATAGAAAATACTGGATGCAATCAGAACGGGTTGACGAACGAGCTTTATTTAAACATATTATTAGAAAGTATGGTGGTGTTTATTAAAGCAGGTAATAAAGGCCCTTTAAGAGGTCACCAAGGAATATTTCCAATATTATACAAAGAACGTTATAAACTGAAAAGTAGAATTGAGTGTGTTATGATTACCAATTTCAACGAAGGAGAATGAATGTATGGAAAATAGAGCGTTTTGAGCCAAATGAGAAAATGAAACAAACAGAATGAGGAGAATGTTTAAGTCGTTGAAGAAGAAACGAAAAGATAGATTAAAATTTTTAAAATCCCCTTGAATGGAGAGAACAGGGGTTGGTTCTTTTTGAGAAGACCAGAGATGCTGCTGAAAATTATTTGCAAAAAAAAATCTTATTTTTGATGCAAATACTTTTCAGAAATTTGGACTAGGAAGAGAAATTTTTTTGCATACTTGGATTTAATATTTTTATTTTTCTCTTTTCCTGTTTTAAACTTATAAATGATGTTCAATGCATTTTATATGGTTACATCATTAAATTTTTAAACCCTGAAATTTATTTTTTGTGTTCTTAGGAGCTAGCACTTAGTTTATTTCGATTGTGAAAATGCAGGTTGGAATAGGTTAGGTTGCATGTAAATGTTTCTCACATCGTTGGTTTTGCTGGATAAGGTACCATCAAACTGACAAAGATTTGCATGTTTATGTTTTCAGCATTTAAGTTTATTTCCAGATTTTTATTTTTTATTTTCTAACCCTTCATTTTGCAAATTTTTTTAGAACTTTGAGGATTAAAATAAAATAAAATGACAAAAATAAATACATGGGTGTGAAGAATGAGTTTTAACCTTTCATCCGAAATAAATTTGAACTCATTTCGAAGCCATTTCAATTTTATAAAAATTGTTGAAAATTATTGTTTTATGCAGATTTTTATAATTTCAAAATTTTTCATTTTTCATATTTTGGAGGTAAATCAGATTTTTCAGTTTTACATTTTAATTTGCAAGAATAAATTAACTTCCCTTTATGAAAATTTAAATTTCATTAAAGCGGGGGTAAATTTTTATAACATTCCATAAGCTATCATTTTGGAGCAATAAATTCGCCTCTTTATGAAAATTTTTATTTCATTAAAGAGAGGTAATTTATACATTACATCAAATGCTATTGTTTTAAAGCATTAGATTATTTCTTCTTTATGAAAATTATGATTTCACTAAAGAGGGATAATTAATAATGACATTTTAAGGCCATTATTTTAAGGTAATAAATTGTTCTCTTTATGAAAATTAATTTCATCAAAGAGGGATAATTTATTTATTATGTCCCGGGAGAAGTATGTGGAAGAATTCTATGCTCTGGGTGCAGCTAAGAATTTTAAAGAAGTTGTTTTCCGTTATTTAAAACTTATTGACATCAACTAACACAAAATTTGGAGTTTGCTGAAATCCTTGTTTTAACTGAAAATGTTTCTCATTTGGCGGCTGATGTAGCTCAGGGTGTTCACAAGCTGGTGTAGAACTATCTTAGTTCTCCCTCCTTTTGTGCCTTGTGGTTTGGTTTCTGTCTTTCCTTTTTGTTTACCTCTAGTTTTTTTCGAGGTTTGTTTAGTTCTTGCCACCCTTGTGGCTTTCTCTGTAGTGGTTGTGGGATCCCATTAAAACCCTCTTCTTTTAATAGTACAAAAAAAAATTATTTATTATATCAAAGGCTACACAGATACAAATTTGGTCATCTAAATTATTTCATCTGGAGGTTTAAAGCAACATAAAAAGAATTCTTTCATCATTTGAAATTCATATTTAGAGATAGGTTATAATCTTCTACTTCATGCTTAAAGTAGGATTTAATGCAAGGTAAAACTTGTTTAAAATCTACTTAATCAAAAGAAGATAAAATCTACCTTAAAAAATTTCGAGATAAAAGGAAATAATGCTTTACATCATGGTAATATAAGGGTAAATTTACATTTACTTTTCTTTAAGTTTTATGAAAAATCATTAGTATAGCATGATAAAATAAACCAACACATACCCCTTGTTAACAGTTACTTGCAATCACTAAGGTTTCCTAGCATTTAATTGATACATCTTCATTGAGATTAATAATACACATGTGCATTGCTTATATAGAGGAAACTTGGAGAAGTTGTTTTGTTTTAACTTCTTTGCAAGAGAGGGTTTTTTTTATCAAAATCCGAAAGTTGAGTGTGATTTTGCAATTGGAAAAAATTACCACTCAATATTTTGGTGCTAGAAGGAGGGCCTGAATTGGTTTACTTTATTGCTATTTAGATGCTAAATTGTTCATGTTTATTTAAAAGAGTTATTTGAAAGTATTTCTCTTGACTAGCGAAGTTTTTATTTCTTGTGATCACATTCATTGTTTCAAACATTTTCTAATTGATGATGCATTAAGACTAATCTTTTACAAATTGGAAAATGTTCTCTAATATCATTGTTTAATTGATGCATATATTTTTATTGATATACATGAGGATTTATATGTGAGAAATTTGAGTATTGTTAGTCATTTCATGCTTCTTTGCAATATAATTCTTTGACTAAAAAAATAGGTATTAAAGTTGTATTATTTAAGATCCACTAATGGCGTTCCTTGCTTATTTGATGGTAGACTATCCTTTAAACGTACCTAGGTCTTCACATCATGTGCCTACAAATATTTGGGATTATTTACCTCATTTTAGGAATTATGGAATAGAATTGGTTGACGATCATATTCAAGCATACAAGAACACTTTAATTCAATGGTAAATTTTCCATGAAGATTTTTCTTGTTATTCATTTTCATATACATTATATGGATTGGCTTATGATTGGTACCTCATTTTACCTGCAGGTTCTATCACTTCTTGGGCTCAACTAGAAGTAACTTTTATTTGGTATTTTGAAAAACCAGTTGACCTAATCCTTATGTATAATCAGTTTGCCACTACCCGTAAATGACCAAATGAATCTTTGGAGTTTTTCACTAAAAGGTTCCATGGATTATATGCTCAATTGGTGGTACCCTATTTTATTTTAGAGGGAGTTGGTATCCAAGTGTATTTCAATGCTATCAACCCACTAATTTCTATGTATTTACAAGGGATGCCTCAAATCATATCTTTTTCCAAGCGTATACTCAAGCAATGGCAATTGAACAACAATATAGTGATCAAAATTGTGATGTGGGTTTTGGATCATATAATTCTCAATCATCTAATACCTCCCTTACCCACCCAACTATTTGTGCACCTCAACCTACCATTCAAAAAAAAAATCATTCTTAAGTGCAAATAAATTTTAGAATATAAGAATTGATCCCACTAAAGAAACCCTTGAACCACCAAAAGATGAATCTCTTGAAGTTGAGGAGCATGAATATATAGAATATGAATTTTCTAAAATTAAGGTGGACAAAGTTGAAAAAGAATTGATAGAGGAATCTAAAGATCATGCCAAAGAAATAATAGAATTTCATCCCACGAATTTAGATGAAATTTTTTATAATGGTTGGGGAAGATATAAAGAATCATTAGTTTTTCACACTCCTATTAATGAAATTTCTATTGACATGTAGGATACTAATAACTTGGGTATAAATTCTCATGATTTTCTTGAAAATTCTAAGGAAGAAATATGATGGATGGTTAACAAGGAATGGGAACCAAATGATAAAAATGTTGCTTTATTAAAAGCAACTCAAGTGATTGATCATGGAGATTTGTTATTTGACACATCATTTGATCAACAAAAGTTATGTTTTGAAAATGATGGACATGCTTTTGATTGGGTTCCTAATTTTGATATTTTTGATGAATAGGTCATGGATGAAAATGATGGACTACAAAATGATGAAGATGATAAAGATCATGAAGAAGAAGAAATTGCAAACATTCACCAAGCCTTGGTAAATGAAAATGCACAAAATGTAGAATCTCACTTGTTATGTTCAACCATGTGAACTTCAGGATAAATATTACCTAATTTCTTATGGGATTCAAATGTTATTCATGATGAAATGTCATTGGAGGTGAATGAAGAACTAAATTTGATTTCGACTCACACCACTAATGATATTAGTTTGTGGAATGAAAGAGAAATTGATGTGCTTGAATTGTTGAATCGAATTCATCAACAATTGATATTAGAATCTAGGTTAAAACCTTATAATGATCCTCATTTAATAAATATTCTAGAAGCTTGTAAATTATTGCATAAGTATGATTTGGCTAAAGATGTGAAAAATAACATGGCTCAAATTTTTTTAGAAATAGGCTACTACTTGAAATATCTCATATTTGAAAAAGAAAGCCTAAATCTAGATAATAAATCGAATTATAAAATTTGCATATTAAGGAATAGACAAAAAAGAATTGAAGATCAATTATTGTCTTATCAATTTGAGGACTTGAAAATCCACTATGGTATTAATAATGGAACTAAATTAAAATGGTGGGGTGAAAGAGGTAAAATAATGATTGTTGCATTTTATGGCTTAATCTTATTTGGGTTGGATTTTTGTACAGCTTGGCATGTTTATCATGATATGTGTCTGTTAAAGTGTGCTAATCATATTTGGGATCCAAGAAAATAATGGCCTAAATTTTGCATCATCTTGTACATTATTGTATATTATTGTATATAGTTTTGGTTTTCATGTTTTTGTTTTGGTTTTTATGTTTTAGTGCTTTTTTTTAAAGTTTGGTTTACAAATTTTGTGTTTTTGGTTGTTCCATTGTTCTGAGGTGATTTTTTGTGGTTGCTAATTTATGGACTTTACCTATTTTTTGTGTTCCTTTGTTAAGTAGGTTGGAATACCTAATCTGAAAGCATGTGAACATGAGAAAACATGGATGAATTATTTTATGATCATGCTCAGATTTTGGGACTAAAATGGTGGAGAGTGGAACAATAAAATATTTTGCTAAAGCTCCACATGTAACTCACATTTTAAAGGGTATTGTTGAGGTATGATTTTGTCCAATTACAAATATCACTCGACAATTAGGATTGCAATCCTCTCTTGAAAATAAAATATATTTCTCCAAGGTTCTTTTACATAACACGTTATGAATTTATGTCAATTAAGTGCACAAAAAATCTCAGGGATTAACAATCAACTGTTAACAAGGGGCCTAGTAACAAATATTTTGACCTTGAAATCGTTACTTGCATTTTCATCAGTATAATTTACTTCCTCAAAATGAATAAACATGCCTTTTAAAGCTAATATTTGAGAATGCAAATCTATTTTAAAAGATGAACTTTGATTAAAAATGCTTTTAACCTTATATTAAACTTGCATGTTTTTTTTTAAAACATTTTAATTCAACTTACACTTATTTCATGAATGCAGCTTAAAATTAGATCTAATAAATCATGAATAAAATAAAAACCCTAATTACAAAATGTGAAACACTTTATAATCCCTATGTTTGGGCTTTTAGAATATTCTAAGCTTTATTATCCTTGCATCTCTTCATAGAATATGAATAATTAATGTGTATGAATTCTAATTATAAAGTTTTGTACTTTATAATATAAAAATTAGAATTCATATAACCTTTTAAACCAAATATTTATTAATTCAAATATTTGAAATAAATAAATATAAATAATTAATATGTTTGAATTATAATTATAAAGTTTTGTACTTTATAATATGAATATTAGAATTCATGTAATCTTCCATAATGTGATGTTTATTTATTTTCAAATATTCATTAAACTAAATATTTGAAGTAAATAAATTTAATCCTTTCAATAGTATACTTTGGACTTTATAATTTGAGATTGAAAATTTTAATAAATCAAACTTCTAGAAACATAAATAAATCTCAAATTATGGATTTAAAAATTTTATGATATTAAAATCAATAATCCATATAATCCTTCTCTGTATCTAAAAATTATTTGTCAAATATTTATTAACTTAAATATTTGACCTAAATAAATTTTACAACCCTTTCTATAAATATGAATCTTTGAAATTCAACTTAGGGTTTTAATAAAACAAATTCAATGAAATTTATAAACTTTATGAAATTTAAAATCAAAATTTCATTTATTCCCTCCTCTGTGAAATTTATTCACCCGAAATATTTATAGAATTAAATATTTGAGTGATAAATTCAAACTTTAACCTAGTTGTAAAATTTAAATCTTTTATAAAATAAACTAGGTTTTATCTTAAATCTTAATGTCTCAAATAAATTAAAAATGTCTTAGGGTAAAGAAATTTTTTTGAATAAAACGTTCGGACAAACTTGCTACAACACAAAAAAACACAACTTTGAAAACCAAACTCAGGCAGACCAAATTTTACACAATTCTACAACAAATTTGGTGCTATCTTCTATGGAAATTTTAATTAAAAAATTATATCAATCAACTTACAAATTAAAAAAACCACAATAGTGCTTACTTTTAATAAAAATTGAATTTGATACAAAATATTAGATCTTACACTGAATGCAACAAATTCTATGTGTTCATGTGCAAATGTTGCTTCCTCTACAACTTGGTCTTCTATTTGGCTCCTTTCAATCTTTCCTCTTTTTCTCCAAACTATCCGACCCTGTTCTTGGATTTTCATTCTCCATTTATAGTTTGAATAATTCGTTACATGGTTGGTTCTTTCTCTTTCCATTATGGTTTCCATACAGTTGTAAAAATGAATTCTTAATGAAACCCTAATGCCACCAACACATTTTTCAAAGGATTTAATATTTCTCCTCATTGGCATTTGAAAATTAAATTTAAGAGATGTAATGAAACCCAAGAACACATCCTCTATTCAACATATTTTAATAATCCTGCCAACAAGACAATTATTAATTAGAATATAAAATATTTATAAAATAACCTTCTTAAATATAATTAAATTATAAAGTTATAAAACTTTATAATTTAATTAATATAAAAAAAGTTTATAAAATAACAATTTTAAATATATTAAATTATTAAGTTATAAAACTTTATAATTTAATTAATTTAAAACAAGACATAACTAAACATAACGTACAAACATGCAACCTATATGAACACCACTATAATAAACAAAAATATATTAAAATAACACCAAAAATATATACTAAATAACAAACATATAATTTAAAGATAATATAAAACTAAAACAACATAACATAAAACAACTACAAAAAAAAACACACATTATAACATAAAACATAAAAGAACAATTTAAAATAAAACCATAAAACATTATAACATTAAACTTTTAACATAACACAAATAATATTTATACAACCTAAAATAATAACAAAATAAAGAATAACATAAATACACCTATGAAAAAAAGAACACAACATAAAAGAACAACATAAAATAAAACTTGACAAAACACAACATAACAACACACAATAAGAAAATCATCATTTTAACATGAAATCAAATCCGCCAATGAAACCAACCATAATACAACATTCCTAGAGATTGATTTTTTTTTAACACTAGATGATGAAGACAATCAACAACGAGAAAAAGCACAGATTAAACCAATTTTTAAAATTCAAGTGGATCCCCAATTTTGGGGTCATTGTGAAGGACATTACAAAAAATGGTGACTTTGTTGGTAAATGTCCCTGGACATTTTGGACTTAAGAACCCAACTTTTGAAAACAACAAAAACCCAAATATTAGAATCATGAGCATCAATAATATCTAGAGAATGTGAACAAACCAATTCAACATGAAACAATAGAATCATTAGCATTGGCTCGATGTGTGTAAAGTGATTCGTTCTATATATTTGAAACCGTTCAACCTTCCATTATCAATTTTGCATTTTAGGCTATGAATATTTTCTCTTTTAAAGTATACCTCCACCTAGCTCTCTTCAAACATTGCTCTACTGCCAACCAGGCGTTCATAGCCCTGTGTGAGATTATTTGAATCTCCCATATATTAGGTGAATTTTTGCATTTTGTATTTTTCATTTCAGTCTAGACCTATCTCCACTGTGAGTCAGGCGTTTATAGCCCCGGTGAAGGCTATCTAGACTACGGTGACAGATTTATCATTACTTTTCTTTGTATTCATCATTTTTTCTCTTTTTTTTCTTTTTTTCTTTTATCCAATAATAAGGTACTTTGCAAAAAATCCACCTACCATTTGGGTTAGATATCAGGTAAGGCTGAAAGAGTATATGGAATTTTTCACCTTAATTTGATAAACGGACAACTTCATACTTCTAGAATTTCAAAAGATATTCTTTAAAGTGTTTGTAGTACTTGTGAAGCTTTTGCAATATGATTCTAATATTTCAAATTTCCTTATCTTAATTCATATTCATGAAGATATACACTAACATCTCATTTTCCTTTTTCTTCAGGTTTTGCATGCTTTCAAAATAGGTAATTTTTTCCTATATGACCCAGGACCAAATATCAGATAAAATCATTAAATGATTAGTATCTCGGTAACAACTACCCCAATCAAGAAAACCTCACCGAAACTTTATCAAATTCAACAACACACATCAAAATAATGAAGCTCCAAAATTTGACAAAGCCAATTTATTGCAACATAACAGACAACATAAAACACAATAAAAAATTAACAAAAAATTCACCAAAAAAAATTAGCAAAATAACTAACTAACAAGATCACAAAATAACAAGCTATACAAAATACAAATTTGCAAAACCAAAATTGCAAAGTTGATAAAGCAAGTGAACCCACTTCCTAAAATTGATAAAATTGACAACAAAACAAATAATAAAACATTAAAAAACCACAAATTATGTACACACATAAAAACAAGAAAAAAAAATCTAAAAGACTATTTACAAGAATATACATTATGTACAAGACAATACAAAATTTTTGCCATTGTTTCCCTGGATCCGAAATACAATTGGCACATAAAAGACATATATTGTTATATGCATGCCAAATATTATACAAATCCAACCAAAATAAAATCAGGCTAAACAATATAACAAATTTCATTTTACCTTTTTCATCCCACCAATTTGATTCAAGTTTATAAGCAATTCGATGTTTAGAATGTGATTCATTAATTCTGCAAGTGAATACATGATCTTCAATTATCTCTTGATTATCCAATGAGATGTAATTTTCCAAATCGGATTGTTCACTTTGACTTAAGTTTTCATTTTCATAAGCATATAAGATTTCTTTCAAATAAGAAACTACTTCTAAAAATTTTAAAGCAAAATCATCATCTATGCTTTTAGACCAATCGTGCTCATGCAACACTTTGCAAGAATCTAGGATATCTACTAAATGAGGATCTGTATAAGTTTGTATCCTAAATTCATTTGTCAATTGTTGATGAACATGGTTTAATAATTCAAGCATATCTTCTTTTTTATTTAGCAATACAATCTGATTTGTAGTGGGAATAGGAATCCGCTCTAGTTCTTTATCAACCCTCAATGGCATTTGACCATAAACAACCTTTGAATTTAATAAATGATTATATGAAGTTTTACCTGATTCTTGAATGTTTAGACATAATGGATAAGATTCTACCTCTTGTACACTTTCATTTACCACTACTTGATGAGTCATTGTAGTATTTTATTTTTCTTCATGATCTCTATCATCATCATCATCATTTTGTATTCCTTCATCAATGACCTATTTTTCAAAAACATCAAAATTAGGCATCCAATCAAGAATAGTTTCTTTAGGATGAATAGGAAATTCAAATTCTTTTTTAGCCATACATGAAGTTTCTTCATTTGAATATTCAATATAATCATGAAAATTTTCACTTAAATCTTCAGTATTCGAGAATGAAAGAAAATATTTTACCTCTTCTTCATCTAAAACAAATGAATCATAAGAAGCATTTACCATTTCTTCTCTTTCTAGTTCAACAATGTGTTCTACAAACTCATGTTCAAAATGATCAAATTTTGGAACGTTCTCTACTTCTGAAATTGGCACGTCATTTTCTAGTTGAATAGAAATTGCCATATCTTCATGCAAGATAGAGGTTTCAACATCCTGCATATCAAGTGAAATGGAAAATTTATCAGTAGGATAATTAGAAATAAATAATTCCTCATATATTCCCCAACCATTATAATAATCATATTTTTGAAACATTTGATGAGATTGTATCCCTTCTTTTATTTCTTCTTGATCATTATTTTGAGGATACTGAAAATTTTGATCATCATTTTCAATGATCTCATCCAAATTTATGAAAGGTCCTGATTTATCATATGTTTCAAAACTAGTCCACTCTAGGACCTCTCCACTGTCTAAAAGAATATCACTTTTAGCATCTTCGATCTTTGTCTCATGAGAATGATTTATATAATTATCCATATATGCATCTTGATATATTTTGTCCCTGTGCTTGATCATTGTTTCTTTTAAGTTGTAGGATTAACTTTTGCAACTTGTCCTGCATTTTAGGTGAAGCAAGTACTTCATTAGAAAGAGAAAAAAAATTCTCCCATTTATTCCACCAAGGAATAATCATATTTTAAAATTAGGGAGTGATGTTCAACCATTTATTCACACTCTTTAAATTCAACAATCGAATGCTTTTCAAGTTCACCTTCATTAATTTCAAAAAAATTATCTTCAATGAAAAACTCATCCTTTTCAAGTAATAAACTTTTATGATCAGTCATAATGAAATTACCTCTAGAATATTTCAATTCTAGAGCTTTAATTATTTCATTCAACTCTATGGAAGATTCTATTCTATCATATGTTTCAAAGCTAGTTAGATCTAAAACTCCTCTTGTTGGAAATTACCATCAGTAAAAGTTAAAAATTTGATTTTACTAGGGGTAAAGGTAACTTACCTTTTACCTTACCTGGACGGCAGTGGACGACAGCAATTTGGGCGGCAAGAGAATTCCCTTCATCCTTCTTTTCCCCCAATTTCTCCTTTCCCCCTTTCTTTCTCGAATAGGTTATTTACCGCCTATTTAAACTATGTAACCTAAGTTTGAAGGTTAATGCAATATTTCCTATTTTACTAAATCACTCACCATTCACATTTGGTATCAGAGCGGCGCGATTCCCGAGGCGGTGGGGCCCGCAGTCCGAGGCGGCACGGATCCCGAGGCGGCCCGTAGGAGCAGATCGGCGCGACTCCCGAGGCGCTGGTGGAGCTGGACGAGGCGGCCCGCAGGAGCAGCAGATTGGCATGATTCTCGAGGCAGCACTGCTGATGTGGCTGGCGACCTGCACGCGGCCCGAGGCACTTGTGGCGTGACGTGGCGTGACGTGGAGTGACTGGCACGCGGCCCGAGGTGTAGCGACGTGGCGATCTACGGCGTGACGTGGCGTGACGTGGAGTGACTGGCGCGCGGCCCGAGGTGCAGCGACGTGGCAACCTGCGCTCGTGAACCGAGGCAAAAGGATCTGCATAGTTGGCGATTGCCCGCAGGCAATCAAAGCACTATACGTGCTTTGCTTCTTTTAAGAAGCTTTAACATCGCCTCACAGGCGATGTGGGACTAAAGTCCCAGAAATAAAATAAGCTTCGCGTCGAAGCGCGAAGCCAATTAAAAGCTTCGCGCTCGACGCGCAAGCTAGAAGGCTGGGAGCCGCCAGCTTAGCTTCCGGATCGGCCGGTAGCATAGCGGCTACCCTAAGCCTTGACTCCCGCGAGGTCGAATGTTCGATCCTCGGCGGGATCAAATTTTTTAGCCTCGCGTGATTTTGCGAAGGCTATAGGGCAGGGAGCGCTAGCTGCTCCCGGATCAGCCCGGGTAGCACAGCGGCTACCCTCAGCCTTGTGACCCGCGAGGTCGCAGGATCGACTCTCGGCGGGGTCGATAGAAAATCAAATTTTTTTATTAAATTTTTTTAATCAAAAGCAAAACTAAAGGAATAAGTTTAAAATTAAAAAATATATATATTTTTTTTAGTTTTTTAACTGTTCCTTTGCTTTTATAAAAAAAAATTTAAATTGCTTGAAATTTCCTAAGAGGAAATATATGTGAAAGCTTTTTATTGCTTGAAATTTCCTAAGAGGAAATATATGTAAAAGTTAAAAAAAAAACTTAGAAAGTTAATTTTTTTTAACTTAGAAAGTTTAATTTTTTTTACTATTTCCTAAGAGGAAATTCTTGTAAAAGAAAATTTCTGGGAAATTTTCTTAAATGATAAGATCGGAAGGTTGTTATCATGCTCTCTGCAAGGTGTTACTGAGAACAACACCTGAAGACTTTGATAGGCACGTGAAAACACTAAGTCTGAATACAGTTTTTTCACAGTTGCAAAACGCGGTTATTGCACACCAGAGAAATCCTGATCAAGGATACGACGCAGATTCAGAGGATAACTCCTTCGGCAGCAAGTTTGAACAATCTGACACAGTTGCAATTGCTGCACAAGGATCCGAATATACTCATTATAGTAATTCAGTTGAAATCCTACAACCTCCTTCTCCTGAAATAATATTGATCAGTGACGATGATGAACAAGTCGCTGACAATTTTGTAATTTCTGAACAAATTTGAGTTGTTTTTTATTGTAAATCAAGCAGGGCTTGATAGTTTGTAAAGTCTTTTTCCAATAAGACTATAAAAGAGAGGTTTCTTGTTTTAGTAGATTAAAAAATGGGTTCACATAATAATCTACCTATTCCCGAATTCAGAGGGGATAATTATGAGTCTTGGTCCATCAAGATGAGGACATTACTCATCGGAAAAGGACTATGGGATATTATTGAAGACGGTTACATTGCTCCAACAGATTGGACTACCTTAAGTGCAAATGATAAGAAGATCTACAAAGATGCATAGAAAAATAATTCATTTGCCTTATACCATCTTCAATCAGCACTAGATCCTAGTATCTTTCCAAGAATTGCATCTTATTTAACTGCTACAGATGCATGGAATGCCTTGAAAGAAGGATTCCAAGGAAGTGATAAAGTAAAGCAAGTCGGGCTTCGAGACCTTGAAAAGAGATTTTGAAAATCTCGGGAATGAAGGACAATGAAAGAGTTGGAGACTATTGTGTTCGTGTTAAAGCAGTAGTTGATATGATGCAAACTTTAGGTGAAGACACAAAAAATGAAACAATTGTGAAGAAAGTGTTGCGAACTCTTCTTCCTAAGTGGAATCACATTGCAATCATAATTGAAGAATCCAAAGATCTTTCTACTCTTACATTTGATAGTTTGATTGGATCATTAACATCACATGAAGAGCGACTTCAAGGTGCACCTTCAACAAGCTATGGAGGTGATGATAAAGCCTTCACTTCGAATGAAAGTGTAAGACGAGGACAAGGAAGAGGTAGAGGCAGAGGACAACAACAAAGAGGCAAGAGACAAAGCAACTCCTACAGAGGAGGTAATCAAAACAGAGGTGGAAATCAAAACAGAGGAGCCAATCAGAACCAAAGCGGCAATGCAGGCCGTGGAAATCAAGGACGAGGAAGTAATAAGACCAAAACGACTTGTTTCAATTGTGGGAAACAAGGCCACTTCGCTCCGTGACTGCTGGTCAAAATCTTCAAAAGATCAAAGTAGTCAATATGGCTCATTCTACGGAGAAGAAGAAGGTCCACCAAATCTTTTTCTCTCTTATGGACAACCAGATCAAAATCTAAATGATACATGGATTTTGGATGCTGGTTGCTCCAACCACATGAGTGGCAAAGAAAATCTCTTTGCTACATTAGATTCAAATTACAAATCTCAAGTTAAGTTAGGGGATAATAAATCCTTGCAAGTTGAAGGCATAGGAGCTATGGAAGTTCCCACAAAAGAAGGCCTTAAAAATGTGAATGACATATACTATACTCCACAGCTACAACACAATTTGTTAAGTGTTGGCCAAATGATGGAGAAGCATTACAAATTAGTTTTTGATGAAAGAAAATGTACAATCTTTGATAAAAACAATTGTAACCGGGTCATCACAGAAGTACCTATGACAAAGAATAGGTTGTTCCCTCTAAAGTTTGGTGAGCCAGGGGGAGCTCAACTTGCAAACATTGCTATTTCAAATCCAAGTGAATTGTGGCACTTGAGATATGGTCACCTCAATTCCGCTAGCTTGAAAATGTTAACATCACAAGCTATGGTGACAGGACTACCAAAAATTCCAGAACATAAAAAGGTATGCGAAGCATGTGCTTTGGGAAAGCACTCCAGAAAGAAGTTTCCAAGAGGCCGAGCGTGGAGAGCAAGTTATCCTCTTCAGCTAGTACATTCGGACATCTGTGGTCCAATGCAAACAAAGAGCCTTGGAAACAATTCTTATTTTCTAACATTCATAGATGATTATTCTAGAATGTGTTGGTTGTATTTTCTGAAACACAAAGATGAAGCATTTGATTGCTTCATAGACTTTAGAAATAATGTAGAAAAGCAAAGTGACTACTATGTCAAATGTCTTCGCACTGATAAAGGAGGAGAGTACTCCTCAAATGAATTTCTTCATTATTGTAAGCAAAATGGGATAAAGAGGCAATTCACTACTGCCTACACCCCACAGCAGAACGGTGTGGCTGAGAGAAAGAACCGCACCCTTGTTGAAATGGCACGAACAATGCTTCAGGCAAAACATCTCACAAACAGCTATTGGGCAGATGCAGTGAGAACAAGTGCATATATTCTAAATAGAAGTCCGACTTCTAGTTTAGATGGTATCACTCCTTATGAAGGATGGTACGGTAAGAAACCAAATGTCAAACATTTCAGAGTATTTGGTTCTTTAGCTTATGCACACATTCCTGAAGAGAAGCGAAAGAAGCTTGATCCAAAGAGCCAAGCATGTGTTTTTGTAGGGTATTGTGATTCAACCAAAGGATATAGATTGTACAATCCCACGACACATAAAATCATTATCTCCAGGGATGTAATTTTTGATGAAGGGGGAGAATGGGGTCATAAAAAATTTGTTGATTTTGACTCTAATTCGGACAATACCACACCAGTACCTCCCATAATGGTACAACCCAAGAAAAGCAGTCCTCCTCCACAAACTCCACATCAGGAAACTTCATCAAGTACATCAAGTGGTACACCAAGTCCAAGAAGGAATTTTTTGGCACCCCCAAATTCTCCAAAACGATTTCAAAGATCTGTAAGCGCTCCAAGTCCGATGGATATTGATTCAGTTTCTCAAAGGAAAGAGACAAATAGAGGAAAGCGCATACTACAGAGTCATCCATCTTCTCAAATGTTGGATAGGAATTTTCAACAAAGATACACTAGGAGTCAAGCTAGTGAGATGGATGACATTTTGTCAAGACTTGAAAATCTTCAAATGTCAGGAGATGATGAGTCTCATGAACCAAGGGGTGATGTAGTCAATTATGCTTTGTTGGCTGCTTCACAGCTAGAACCTTCTAGCTATGAAAAAGCATGCACTGAAAATATATGGCAAGATGCCATGGAAGAGGAAATATCCTCAATTAAAAAGAATGATACTTGGGAGCTTGTGAAGCTTCCCAAGGGAAAAAAATGTGTTGGATGTAAATGGGTCTATAAGACCAAATTCAATGTTGATGGAAGCATTGAAAGGCACAAGGCGAGATTAGTAGCCAAAGGTTTTACTCAGAAATATGGAATAGATTATGAGGAAACCTTTGCTCCAGTTGCTCGACAAGAAACAATCAGAACTGTTCTTTCCTTGGCAGCCCATAAAGGATGGAAAATACAACACATGGATGTGAAAAGTGCATTTTTAAATGGATACCTGACAGAAGAGGTGTATGTTCAACAACCTCAAGGTTTCCAAGAACCAGGAAAAGAGAACCTTGTTTATAAATTGAAAAAAGCACTATATGGCCTCAAGCAAGCACCAAGAGCATGGTACTCACGAATTGACGGCTATTTCAGCAAATATGGTTTCACAAAAAGCAAGAGTGAACCAACATTATACTACCTGAAAAATGGAGTAGATATCCTCATAGTTTGTTTATATGTGGATGATCTAATATTCATGGGTAGTAATGATAAAATGAATATGGAGTTCAAAAACTCCATGATGAATCAATTTGAGATGAAGGATCTCGGATTAATGAGATACTTTCTAGGAATGGAAGTACATCAATCAAAGAATGGGATCTTCATATGTCAACAGAAATATGCTCATGACATGATCAAGAAATTTGCTATGCAGCAGTGCAAATCAGTTGAAACACCAACTGGACATGGAATCCAGCTAAGCAAAGAAGATGGAGCACCAAATGTTGACTTGACCAATTACAGAAGCATGGTTGGGAGTTTAATGTTTCTCACCAACACTAGGCCAGATATACAATATGTTGTTTCTCTTGTATCACGATTTATGGCATGCCCATTCGAGCTGCATCTTCAAGCAACCAAACGAATTTTACGATATGTAAAAGGTACATTGGATTTTGGAATCCATTACCACAAGTCTAACTCTATGAAGTTATTTGGTTATAGTGACAGCGATTGGGGCAATAATATAGATGACAGAAAATCTACATCAGGGAACTGTTTTAGTCTAGGTTCAGGACTAATAACTTGGAGTTCCAAAAAGCAATCTGTTGTAGCATTATCATCTACAGAAGGTGAGTACATAGCAATCACTCATGCAAGTACTCAGATCCTCTAGTTGAGGAAAATCCTTGAAGAGATTGGCGAAAAACAAATTGGTCCAACCAAACTGAATTGTGATAATATAAGTGCCATACAGTTGGCATATAATCCAATCCACCACAAAAGGTCAAAACATTTTGATATGAAGTATCACTTCATAAGAGATATGGTGGAGCAACGGACAGTTGAGCTTCAATATTGTAGCACTTTGGATAATCTAGCGAGACATCTTCACCAAAGGCATGGCTAAAGCTCAATTTATAAAGGCTGAGAGACTATATAGTTAGTCCTCTCAACTTTAAGGGGGAGAATGTTGGAAATTACCATCAGTAAAAGTTAAAAATTTGATTTTACTAGGGGTAAAGGTAACTTACCTTTTACCTTACGGACGGCGAGTGGACGGCGGCAATTTGGGCGGCAAGAGAATTCCCTTCATCCTTCTTTTCCCCCAATTTCTCCTTTCCCCCTTTCTTTCTCGAATAGGTTATTTACCGCCTATTTAAACTATGTAACCTAAGTTTGAAGGTTAATGCAATATTTCCTATTTTACTAAATCACTCACCATTCACACCTCTAATCTCTAAAGACTCATGCATTTCTATATTTTGATAAACTTGATTACTACAATTCTCATTGATGGATAACGGCTTTGAAACTTGCACTTCCTCCTGGATAATATCAAAAGTGGTTGAAAAACTAGGACATTCAATTTCATTTGATGGTGTCAAAAAATGTGTATCATGACTCATAGATGGTAATTAATTTGAAACCCTAGGGTTGAGTAATGATAATCTACCCACATCAATTCCACTTGAAATCAACTTTTTTTCTACAGCTACTGCCCCACCTAAGCATTAAACAAGGATAAATATTTAAGAAGCTTTACTAACAACTTAACAGTAAAATGATCTAAGGCTTCTGTATATTTGAACAAATTCTTCTTCTGAAATGATAAAATATGTTTCTATTTTAGTATACAACTTATGAAACCTATCATTAAATTGACTCATGGATTCATAAGGCTTTTTACAAATAGAGGCAAATTGATTTGATAACAAATCCATGTCAACCGATTTTCCAAAATGTTCAAGAAACATTGTTTCTAGTTGATTCCAAGAAGCGGTAGAACTTGCAAGTAAATTTACAAACCAATATTTAGCAAATTCATCCAATGAAATGGAAACATTCTGTAGAGAACATCTTCCTACATACTTTGAAAATGAAACATAATGTTTTTATATGCCTGAATATGTTCTTCAGCTATAATCGTCCCATCATGCTTAAAATAGGGTAAATCATTTATTGCCATTGAACCAGTTTTAATATGCAAGGCTATGTATGAAAAATTTGCAAAAATTGAATCATAACCAAATTTTCAAATTTATGACAAATTAACATTAATGCAACATAAATAAAAAGTTTTCAATTTTTTTTAAACTAAGATTTGAAAGACTTCAAATAGAAATAATTTATTTAGCTTTCATGCCCTCCTCCTAGCACCAATTTGTTGAGGTATGATTTTGTCCAATTACAAATATCACCCAAAAATTAGAATCGTAATCCTCTCTTGCAAAGAAAATATGTTTCTCCAAGGTTCTTTTACGTAACACGTTATGAATTTATGTCAATTTAGTGCACAAAACATCTCAGGGATTAACAATCAACTGTTAACAAGGGGCCTAGTAACAAATATTTTGATCTTTAAATTATTACTTGCATTTTCATCAATATAATTTAATTCATCAAAATGAATAAACTTACATTTTAAAGCTAATATTTGAGAATGCAAATCTATTTAAAAAGATAAACTTTGATTAAAAATACTTTTAACCTTATATTAAACTTGCATGAATGTTTTAAAGCATTTTAATTCAAAACTTACATTTATTTCATGAATGAATCTTAAAATAAGATCAAATAAATGATGAATAAAATAAAAACCCTAATTACAAAATTTAAAACACTTTATAATCCCTATGTTTGGGCTTTTAGAATATTCTAAGTTTTATTATCCTTGCTTATTTTCATAGAATATGAATAATTAATGTGTATGAATTCTAATTATAAAGTTTTGTACTTTATAATATAAAAATTAGAATTCATATAACCTTTTAAACCAAATATTTACTAATTCAAATATTTGGGTAGGCTATCTAGCTTTTATGGCCGCCACAGTATTCTGTATTGTTCACCCCGAAAGCTGCCATGCCGATATTCATGCAGTCCGCCCCTATAACCGCCATGCCACAATCATTTTAAACCTTTTACGCCGCTGAAAGCACCAGGAAAGGGACAAGCGTTTAGTCCGACAAGGCCCAAGATTTGAACCTTGGACCTCCGCCCCCTTATGGGGTTTGGTTGAACCAATTGGTCTACTCCTCAAACCTCTTAATTCAAATATTTTAAATAAATAAATATAAATAATTAATATGTATGAATTCTAATTATAAAGTTTTGTATTTTATAATATGAAAATTAGAATTCACGTAATCTTCCTTAATGTGTTGTTTATTTATTTTCAAATATTCATTAAACCAAATATTTGAAGTAAATAAATTTAATCCTTTCAATAGTATACTTTGGACTTTATTATTTGAGATTGAAAATAAAAAAAAATTAAATTTCTATAAACATAAATAAATTTCAAATTATGGATTTTAAAATTTTATGATATTAAAATAAATAATCCATATAATCCTTCTCTGTCTCTGAAATTTATTTGTCAAATATTTATTAACTTAAATATTTGACCTAAATAAATTTTACAACCCTTTCTATAAATCTAGATCTTTGAAATTCAACTTAGGGATTTTAATAAAACAAATTCAATGGACTTTATAAACTTTATGAAATTTGAAATCAAAAGTTCATTGATTCCCTCCTCTATGAAATTTATTCATCCGAAATATTTATAGAATTAAATATTTGAGTGATAAATTCAAACTTTAACCTAGTTATAAAATTTAAATCTTTTATAAAATAAACTAGGTTTTATCTTAAATATTAATGCCTCAAATAAATTAAAAAGGTCTTAGGATAGAGAAACAAATTTGAATAAAACATTTAGACAAACTTGCTACAAAATAGAAAAACACAACTCTGAAAACCAAACTCAGACAAAACCAGATTTTACACAATCCTACAACAAATTTGGTGCTATCTTCTACAGAAATTTTAATTAAAAAATTATATCAATCAACTTATAAATTAAGAACACCACAATAGTGCTTGCTTTTAATAAAAATTGAATTTTATACAAAATATTAGATCTTACAATGAATCCAACAAAGTCTCTATGTTCATGTGCAAATGTAGCTTCCTCTACAACTTGGTCTTCTATTTAGCTCCTTTTAATATTTCCTCTTTTTCTCCAACATATTCGACAATGTTCTTGGATTTTCATTCTCCATTTATAGTTTTAATAAATCGTTACATGGTTGGTTCTTTCTCGTTCCATTATGGTTTCCATACAGTTGTAAAAATGAATTCTTAATGAAACCCTAATGTCACCGACATTGTTTTCAAAGGATTTAATATTTTTCCTCAATGAAACCCTAATGTCACCAATGCCTTTTTCAAAGGATTTAATATTTCTCCTCATTGGCATTTGAAAATTAAATTTAAGACATGTCAATGAAACCCACGAACACATCCTCTATTCAACATACTTTAATAATACTACCAACAAAACAAATATTAATTAGAATATAAAATATTTATAAAATAACCTTCTTAAATATAATTAAATTATAAAGTTATAAAAAATTATAATTTAATTAATTTAAAACAAGTTTATAAAATAACAATTTTAAATATATTAAATTATACAGTTATAAAACTTTATAATTAAATTAATTTAAAACAAGACATAACTAAACATAACATACGAACATGCAACCCATATGATCACTAATATAATAAACAAAAATATATTAAAATAACACCAAAAATATATACTATATAATAAACATATAATTTAAAGACAACATAAAACTAAAACAACATAAAACAACTACAAAAACAAAACACACATTATAACATAAAACATAAAAGAACAATTTAAAATAAAACAATAAAATATTATAACATTAAACTTTTAACATAATAAAAATAACATAACACAAACAATATTTATACAATCTAAAAGAATAACAAAATAAAGAATAACATAAATACAACATAAAAAGAACACAACATAAAATAAAACTTGACAAAACGCAACATAACAATACCAAACAAGAAAATCACCATTTTAAAATGAAATCAAATCCGCCAGTGAAACTAACCATAATACAACATTCCTAGAGATCAATTTTTTCAACACCAGATGATGAAGACAATAAAAAACAAGCAAAAGCACAAACTAAAACAATTTTCAACATTCAAGTGGATCCCCAATTTTGGGGTCGTTGTGAAGGACGTCACAACAGGTATTTCTGGAAGTCCTGAAGGATGAAGTTATCTTGATTTGTAATTTAAGGCCAAATTCTAACATGCTCAAATTCAAGTGTTACATAGAGGTTTGTAAAGTTCTCTATAAAATAAGAATACAAGCAATGCAAAAATTGATCAAATCTGTGACCAAGTTTAAATAAACTCCACTGGGGCTATAGATGCTTTACTGGTAGTGGGTCTCTGTCTAGACAAAGATTTATAAAAAAATGAGCATTAAAAAGCTTGATCAAATCAGTCACCTAGTTCAAAAAATCTCCACCAGGGCTATGGACGCCTGACTGGTAGTGGGGCTCTCTCTGAACAAATTATGCTCAAAAGAGACTACAAAATATTATTCAAAATGAAATATTATCAGAAATATTTTAAAGCCTAATGCAAGTCAGGTAATGGAATCCGAATGGTTTTCAAAGACACAAAATGAATCACTTTACACACACTGAGCAGCGGCAAAAGGATTAGTTGTTTTTATTCAAAGCTATTTACCTCCACCTCCTTAGGACATCGCTAAATAATTATTATTTCACTAATATTTTGTGTTCTCTTTTTAGATTGGGTTCTTCACCCAAAATTTTGAGGAGCATTTTCGAGTAGATTTGCCATTTGTTGTGGCTGCTCCACAACGCACCCTAAAACTGGGGACCCACCTTTTTTTTTGTGTTGTTGAGGATTTTTGTATCCTTGGAGATGAGCTTATTGGGTAGCGTCTTCTATCTTCGCTGAGAGTGTTTGGTATTTTATTTAGGTTTTAGTTTTTATTGTTTTATTTTTAAATTTTTGTCTTAGTCATTAATATTTGAATTAAGGGTTCCTTTCCTTTTGAATCTTAATAGTTAAAACATTTTTGTTAATTTGATTGATTTTGAAAAACATAAAAATACAATTAATTATATATATAATATATTTTAATATATTATATATAAATAAAATAAAAAATAAAGAAATGATATATTAATATATGTATGTTTATATATATATATATATATATATATATATATATATATTAATAACATAAAACAATAATCTTAACAAATAATAATAATAAAAATAATAAAAACGAAATATAATATATATTATTATATATATTATAATAATAAAACTAAATGAATAAGTAATAAAAAAAGGATGTTCATTTTATATTATATGCTATGGCTCATGTTTATGCTTTGTTATGTGCAGGTAATACAATAGAGCATATGGGGACTTGAATGTGAATGAGTTGGTAGGGTCAACATGGGATGCTTGATGTGGAACCTCTATGGGTCCCGAAGCTAGTTGCCAACGTGAGTGGACATGTTTGACGACTACGGTGGTAGTGTTGATAACGTACAGTTGAATGACTATGAGGATAAGAAAGGCTTAGTGAACTAAACATGCTGACATACGAGTTCGAAGATGCCAAATGGATGTAGACTAGGAAGTAAATTATGGATTGTCCGATGATCGTTGGGATTTGAACCATGAGTGGGTAGTTGATATCATCGTTGGTTATATCGGATCCGAACACATTTGCAAATCAAAATATTCACATTCAAAGACATCACATGATATTTTTCTTCGATGCACGTTTGAGAAGAGGATTGATTCGAAGGTGACACGTGGAGGGGTTTGGACCCTCGTTGAAGCTACATTAGTCAACACGGATGAACCCCATAGATGTAGACCCTAATAACGGAGGCAGTCGTATGAAATTTTCTCCATGATGACAAAAATGATAGGATAGAATTTGTAGAGATCACCAGGGATGACATTAGAAAATATAGAGTAGAGAGTGTACAGGAACCACCGTGGCACCAATATCCTAGGTAGTCTATGATGGATGACATGTTATCCATGCATTGGAATATGGGTGTTAATAGTTAGATGTCGATGATGGAGACGGGTAATCCCCAATGGCCGGTGGTGTGTACGGGTAGACACAAATCATGATAAATAACATTAGAATACTTCTTCAAATACCAAAGAACACACCACCCACAATTGGTGGATGTTTAAAGATGTAGGATCAAGGAACGATTGAATACTGCCGAGTGGGTGGTAGAAATGACAACATGACACATCGATAATCCGTTGTGTGATTCATCCATGTACGAAGAGTGCATTTAAAAGTGATCAATCATAGATACTGCACGATTTGAACCCTTAACATTGCAAACTTTTATGAAACTTTTAATTTGAGATGTAGCTTTATAGTTTACCATGCCACATTGTGGATTGGTGCTATACTTTTAAATCATCCATCTACACTGCCTCAAGAATCTTACATGGCAAAGGAGCTTGACAATGAATGGTTAGTGTTGAATGCCTGTAACATCAAATGCATTGACCTTTCGACATGAGCACCAGGAATATATTTGATAGTGTGGATAAATCTGGTCGTAGTGAAACCTATGGCCAAGTTTTGGCACTCTAGACATGGTGAACATATATATGCAATGAAAGGCAAATTAGGTGGGTCTATAGCACAAAGGGCCTGAAATCATAAATGATACAACAAGGTTTACAATGGGGAAGCCTAAATTGTCACATAGCATAACGTGCAAATGATGGTTTAGATGGGAATAAGGAAATTAGTCACTACTTGTGGACAGTAGTAGAGTTTATAGTATGCTAAATGATGGGCTTGAGGGGATGGTTACCCTCACAAAGTTATCCATGATAGCATTGTCACCAATTCAAAGAAGATAGGCATGTCAAGGTCGTGTACGCACACAGTCGACAAGGTAGACTTCCACTGGATGAATGTGGATGCAGGTTCAAAACGATGATAGGGAATACATTTTTCTAATGTGTGATTCATCCCAAACCATCCACATTAGCATTGTTCGGAGGTCATTTCCATGTCACTGTTAGATCCCATTTCTACTGACACACATGCGCTACTATCAACATCATTTGTAGAAATATGTTACAGTGATCGACGTTGGTGCTCTGATTGAGGCGATGTCAAGTAGTCAAGGGTTACATATATTTTAAAGGATGTAAACCAGTGAGCCATGATATTCACACTGTCTACATAGAAACATTTTCTAAAGCATAGTATTGGTAAAAATATCATTCTATTTTTTTGGTTTGATGGGTCTGACGAACATTGTAACTTGCAGAAGTTTGGTGTGAAGGGTCCAAGGGTACCAACGTAGAGTGCAAAGAGCTGTTATTCGATAGGAATGGCTAGTGTGGAGTTTTACATCATATAATTATAGATTTTACATCGGAAAATAGGTGGTGGTAGAATTAGACCGTATGGATTATATTGAACATGGCGATATGGCATATCGTTGGATATGGGGTAACTGTGTCAACCAGATGATTGACGTTGAAGGGATGTGTGATGTTACTTGTAACAATTTAGCTTCCATATAGTTCTGGTGGTGTCTGTTATCTCAGAATGAAAGCCACATATTTGACATATGGGTAGCCCATAGAAAATTCTGGATGTAGTCACAACGGGTAGACAAATGAGCTTTATTTAAACATATTATTAGAAAGTATGGTGGTGTTTATTAAAGCAGGCAATAAAGGCCTTTTAAGAGGTCACCAAGGAATATTTCGAATAGTAGATAAAGAACGTTATAAAATAAAAAGTGGACTTGAGTGTGTTGCGGTTACCAATATCAAAAAAGGAGAATGAGTGTATGGAAAAAAAAGCGTTTTGAGCAAAATGAGAAAACAAAACAAACAGAATGAGGATAATGTTTCAAGTCATTGAAGAAGAAACGAAAAGATAAATTAAAATTTTTAAAATCCCATCGAACGGAGAGAACATGGGCTGGTTCTTTTTGTAAATACCAGAGATGCTGCTGAAAATTATTTGTAATAAAATAGATCTTATTTTTAATTCAAATACTTTTTGGAAAAATGTACTTTGTTAGTAAAATAAGAGGAGAAATTTTTTTGCATGCTTGGATTTAATATTTTTATCTTTCTCTTTTCATGTTTTAAATTTATAAATTATGTTCAATGCATTTTAAATGGTTACATCATTTAATGTTTAAACCCTGAAATTTATTTTTTGTGTCCTTAGGAGCTAGCACTTAGTTTATTTTGATTGTGCAAATGCAGGTTGGAATAGATTAGGTTACATGCAAAAATTTCTCACATATTCGGTTTTGTAGGATAGGGTACCATCAAACTGACAAAGCTTTGCATGTTTAGATTTTCAGCATTCAAGTTTATTTCAAGATTTTTATTTTTTATTTTCTAACCCTTCATTTTGTAGATGTTTTTAAAACTTCGAGGATTAAAATAAAAAACCAAAAAAATTAAAATGAAAAAAATAAATATATGGGTGTGAAGAATGATTTTCAACCTTTAAGCCGAAATAAATTTGAAGTCATTCTGAAGCCATGTCAATTTTATAAAAATTGTTGAAAATTGTTGTTTTATGTAGATTTTTATAATTTCAGAATTTGGCATTTTTCACATTTTGGAGGTAAATAAAAAATTTTCAGTTTTACATTTTTATTTGCAAGCATAAATGAACTTCCCTTTTTGAAAATTTAAGTTTCATTAAAGGGGGCATAAATTTTTATGGCATTTCATAAGCTATCATTTTGGAGCAATAAATTTGCCTCTTTATGAAAATTCTGATTTCATTAAAGAGGTAATTTATACATTACATCAAAGGCTATTGTTTTAAAGCATTAGATTATTTATTATTTATGAAAATTATAATTTCATTAAATATGGATAATTAATAATGACATTTTAAGGCAATAAATTGTTGTCTCTTTATGAAAATTAATTTCATCAAAGAGAGATAATTTATTTATTTTATCAAAGACTACATAGCTACAAATTTGGTCATTTAAATTATTTCATTTGAAGGTTTAAAACAACATAAAAAGAATTCTTTCATCATTTGAAATTCATATTTAGAGATAGGTTATAATCTTCTACTTCATGCTTAAAGTAAGATTTAATGCAAGGTCAAAATTGTTTAAAATCTACTTAATCAAAATAAGATAAAATCTACCTTAAAACATTTCAATATAAAAATAATTAATGCTTTACATCGTGGTCATATGAGGGCCAATTCACATTTGCTTTTCTTTAAGTTTTATGAAAAATCATTAGTATAGCATGATAAAATGAACCAACACATACCCCTTGTTAACAGTTACTTGCAATCACTAAGGTATTCCTAGAATTTAATTGATACATATTCATTGAGACTACTAATAAACGTGCAATTCTTATATAGAGGAACCTTGGAGAAGTTGTTTTGTTTTAACTTCTTTGCAAGAGAGGGTTTTGTGATCAAAATCATAAAGGTGAGTGTGGTTTTGCAATTGGGAAAAATTACCACTCAACAAGTCTCTCATAGCCTAAGTGACCTCTTGATTTTGATATTTCTTTATTATTGTTATACCCTAAAAATTGATTGGGTAGGTGCAAGTTCTCTTTTTTTCATGCTAGTGTCGTATTTGTAATTAACATACTAAATTTATCTACAATACTCCATCACAAAAAATTGGTCTGTAATAAAGCGAGGGATCAAAAATATTTTTCCAATGAACCCATATAATATGATGATTGTACCTTATATCAAAATGAACTAATATTTTTTTTGAACATGAGGATTTTTCAACACACTCTTGGCCTTTTGGGATAACCTATCTATTTCTTCATGTAAAATTCTTAGAGCAAGTCCCAAGAACTCTCTGTTAAAGTTGTAATATATTTTTGATGTGGTCAAAATGGCTGTCTATGAATAAACTGGTTGGGATCTATTATCTTTTTATGGTGTATGCCAAGGGAGAATGCAATCATAGGATGCAAAATATGCAAAAATGTAAGATGCTAAAATATGCTATTAATGGAAAGTGACAAAAATGATACAATGCAATATAGAGGAATTGAACACTCTATAACTGATGCTAAAGAACTACATTGTACCCCATCACCAATCTATATGGTGATCCACCCAGTATTCCTACCACTAACTACAATGATATGTATTCACTCACTATGAGGCTCTTTATATAGAAATATGTATAGCTTGGTCAACACTCTACCTAGCTATACAAGGGGACATCTTACACATTTACAACTTACGCATAGACACTTGTGCATTTATTATATTACTTGAAGTAACTAGCTAAATACCCCCTAAAGTAATATAATACTTTAGTTATGTACTAAGGGTGGTACATTTACATGATCCAAATGATGTAATATAATCTAACACCCCCTTGTATTACATTATTTGGGTATTGAATACTTTTGTCTTCAATATGGATATTTTTCTCTTGAATAGTCTTTGGCTTCAACCGGTTCTTCTTCTTTTGTAGTAGTCTTCATGTTATATCCATTGTTCCTTATTGTTTGGCATATTTGATGGACAAGAGATCTCATAATTTTACATGTTGCAAGTGGATCATGGCAGCTCCATATTTCCTCCTTTGATTCTTTGTATGACCTATTTTTATATTCATAAATGTTAAGCTTGAACTTATTGTTAGTGGATGCTTCTAAAATGAGATATTAAAATAAGCAATCTATTTTGTGTAGTAATATTTCTTCATGACTTCTATAGTACTTATATTTATAGTAACAGAAGAAAGATAAATGGTTATTTTCTTCACAATATTTACAAGGATGGAGGCTCCAAAAATTCACCTTTTCATGACCAAATTGGTTGTAGTAATTGCATAGTAAATATATACCAACTGCTTTGTTATCTAATTTAGGAATATCATGTTTATCTATCTCCTTGGTGGGATACTTAAACCATAAGTGGATAACTGAAGCAATTGTATTCTTACTTTGTTCATATATTTGTATGATATTTTTATATTCAATACTCTTTTCTTCTCATATATCTTCATTAGGACAGTTTTCACTAATTTCTTTGTTGTCTCATTTGAAGATGTAACAGATGGATCTATCTTTCCATTATCAACAACTTTCAAACTCTATTGATTCTTTCCTTATGTCTATATCTTTCTTATTATTATCTATTGAATCATCAATCATGCTTCTAATCTAGGTTGGTACTTTTATTAAGCCTTTTCTGATAGCATTATTCAATATGTTAGTAGACATCCTTATGACTCCCTAATAGATGATGTGTAGTGTTATTTTTTTCTCAATATCTACAGAATACTATATCTTCCTCAAGTAAATTGAGTATATAATACAATTTGATAAACATATCCAAGTCTTAGGTTTTGTAGAATTCTTTATATCTCCCTAGTTAAGAGATGTGGACTAATTTGATAAAACCTTTATTAGAATTAGGTTTTTTGGTCTTCCTTATATCTTCCTAATAATTAGAATATGTTTAGTTCGCCTTCTAATTTTATTTTGTAAAATTTTAAGAATAATCACCCTCTTAACTTTACTTATCTTTTCGAATGAAGTATGCTTTAATGGTTGGATTTAATTTTATCTCCTTAGAATGAGTACGAGATAATTTTTACCAATTAATTCCAGCTCTATATGTAGGCAATTGATTCACTTATCTATCCAATAGATTAGTATTCTAAATTCCAATTATATGTATATAGTTTGAAGTAGTTTGTCTTATATCTCCCTACTTTGAAATATTAGAAAATAATAATATTTGCAATAATAGAGTTTTAATTTTTGAAGTAAAAACCCTTATATCTCCTATGTTTTAAATTGAAAATATTAAACTATTTAGGTGTATAGTTCTCCTTTAATTTTTCTTCTAAATGTGGTTGATTTTGCTATGGTTTCAACCTTATATTATACCCCTTATAACTCCTTAATGAAAGTAAATTTAATTAAGGTAAATCCTTACCTTTATAATGTTGTAAATATTGTATAATAGGCATTGTATTCTCCAATGTATGGTATTGTATTCTCCAATGTATGGTGTTGTATTCTCCAATGTATGATGTTGTATTATCCAATGTATGGGCATTGTATTCTCCAATGTTGGATGTAGATGATGACAATAGGCTTTAATGCTTCTCTTGAATTAGTAGGTGCTATGACTGATATAGATAATGATGATAGAATTTTACTATAATTCTTGGATAGCAGGTGCCTTAATTCTTGATTCTTTCATTCTCCTTGACCATGATATTTTAATGCTCTTATATCCTCTTACATGTTGTGCTATTTTTCTTACTATAAATGCACTATTATCCTAGAGTTTTGGCACCTTAAATAGTATGGATATCACTTGACATTAGAAAAGTATCCTAGGAGTTACGTTCAATACTTACTCCACCTTGATGCTCTTTAACACTTGGTAAATAGATGTTAGGATCTTCTTTGAGCATTGGTCAATAATTCTTCAATGCTCTTGGCTGGAAATAATGATGACTCCTTTGAAGGATACCTCTAATGCTTCCAATATGGGCATTAAATTCTAGATGCTTCTTCTAATGCTTCAAGAATGAGCGTTTAAGGTGTTATGAGTGCTTCACCAAATTTTCCAAGTGTTAGGTCCTTCATTTGCATGTAGACCTTGATTCAACGTATATCAAACCTTATATTATCCTTACCAATGCTTGCTTTGCTATATTTTTCACAATACATTTCTTGAGTGTTCGAATTTGACTCTAGATCGATGCTTGGATGGTGTTTGAGTGGCACTCTCCTCAATGTTTTATTGGAAGCTCTCTTCAATGTTTGTATGGAGCTTTGTTGGTAGTTGAGTGATGCTCTTTGAGGTAGTAATTCTCCCTTGGTAATCTAATATTATTTTATGTCTTTCTTGCCTCCTTTTATAGTGATCCATCCTTAATGTTGTGTTGGAAATACACAATAGGCTCTTAGTGTAATGTTATCCTCCTTATGTTGGATTTGGTGTTGTAGGTGAATGCTTTATGATAGATCAAATATGGAGGCTTTGTTCACCTAAACACGATTCATTTGTTTAATTTATTCCTTGTTTGGGTGATGCTACAAATTTTATAGGTCATTGGAGTGTTTCTATGATACCCAAGCTTGTCCTTCGAATGGTGCAAGAAACTAATGTAAAAAACTTTACAAAAGTTAGAATATAATATTTGATTTTGTAACTATTTCCAATATTCTCCTTGTAAGATTGCTTTTTTTTTGTTCTGATGATGGCTTCTTTGAATAATATCTTGTATGTAGAGGATTATCTAATGTTGTTTTCATTTTTAGATAACTCTCCTATTTGCTTGGTTAATTTTGTAATGAACCCAAGCTAATAATAATGCAAATAATATGCTTTTGAAGGAGTAATTTTTGCACTAAATTTTACCTTTAATGAAGCCTTTAGTGCACCTCAAATCTGAGGCTCACCAAGTCTCTATTTGTAGTATATTTACTGATATGATGGTGGATTTATTCTCCACTTAGAGAAATATTTTGATCTTCTTGGTGGATTATATAGGACACAATACCTTGCAGGTACTGAGTTCTAAATAGTGTCTTTAGAAACTGATATTTATAGATTTTGGGTCCTTTATCTTAACAATCAATACACAAAATAACCCTTTGAGAGTAACTACTTTAATGAACAACTAGTATAGTGCAATGAACCAATAATATTTTCAACTTAATGCACTTCAATAATCTCACCTTATTTCTTGTATTAATAAGCTCTCAAAGTAGTTTCAAATGCACTAATGATAACTGCAAATTTTTTAATGTAGTCATATTCTCAATAATTATATAATAGGAATAATGTATCTAAATCCTATTAATGTGCAGGTAATGAACCTTAATAGAAAATATATTCTACACTTTCTTGGAGGACTTAAAATACAACCTTCTATTTTGCAACTGTTGAATTCTAATAAGGTGCTTGATAATGAACCCTAATTTAAAGTTCAACTAATGAACCTAATTGCACCCAAGTTGCTTACCTTTAATGGCTTTTGTAAGTGTTGTAGATCTTGGTTTTTTGATTCACCAAGTCACTACCTGGAGTGGTGGTTGCTTGTAGTTGTGAACTCTTCTATTTTATTTTATTAAAATTGTAGTAGATGGCTTCAACTTCTCCTTTAGTATCTAGCCTGGAACTTCAAAGTCTTGTAGCTAGTAATGCTATCTTGATTGTTGTCCTTTTGCAGTCAATATATTCATTGAAATGTACATTCTTAACTATGAAGGGCAATATCCAAATATTATTGAATTTGATATATTTCTTCTATCTGAGTTTTGACTTAAGATATGGCTTTCTTCTCAAGAATTTGAAGGTATTGAGGTCTTCACAATTCTTCTCTCTGAAGTTTGATAAACTATTTACCAAAATTTTCTCCTTTGGGCTTGTTATCATATGGCAAAAATTGTCCTAATTATTTCACTATATTTTGTAGTAAATTTCTCTAATGAGTTCTAGTAACTTCTTTGATGGCTTCTCTAATTTCTACAATGAGGCTCTCCAAGATTTCTCCTTGTTTCTCCTTGAGACCTATCCAATTTTTTAGTCTTGTAGTTGCTTTGGTCTTCACAATGAGACCTTTCCTTCAGCATTTTGTT
Organism: Wollemia nobilis; assembly: GCA_028583015.1. Lineage (NCBI taxonomy): Eukaryota > Viridiplantae > Streptophyta > Pinopsida > Araucariales > Araucariaceae > Wollemia > Wollemia nobilis. Next base: position 4,326,008 of record JAQPPZ010017109.1, read on the forward strand.
TTAGAGGTATTGGTGATGGGATCACCTTATCGGATCTCCATATTTTGCTACTTCTAAAATCAAGTACTATACTTTTCTCATCCTTCTTCAATCTTCCTTCTCTTGGAAATTATTCAATGAGAATATTTGTGAGTCTCTTCAACTTCTTCTAGAATATATTTTCAATATATTAGTTTCAAAAGGATATTTTCTTATACTTCTTCAACTTCACTAGTTATTCTTGAAACTAATGGTATGCATTATGTGCTTAGTCTTGGTCTTCACTATCTTGTGGAAAGAATATAGCTAATATAAAATTTACAATATTAAAAAAAGATAACCAATATTCTACCTTGTAGGACTCTTCTCTGGATTCTCTTATAGAAGGGCATTCATGGCCTTCTCTTCTAGCTCAAGGCTTCTATGGCCTTTTCTTCCGGATCAAGGCTTCTATGGCCTTTTCTTCTGCAATGTGTAGGTATACAACAAGACTCCTCTTAGGTTCCTAGAATTTATTCTTTAATTTGTTGCTTATGGTGCTGGATTGATTCTAAACATGGTATTCTTACTAGATATCTATAGGAAGCTTCACAACTTTCTCTAAATCTCATTTTCCTGCAATAAAGTATTAGTATGATGATTCTAAATCTAGCAATGATGAATCTTCACTAGTTGATTTGTCAATATAGTAGAATGAATTTTGAGTCCTAGTCTTCATGAGTTTTTTTACAACTTTGTGGAAAGAATCTAGCCAAATGCAATCTCAAAAATTCTAGAACTAAGATTTGCTTCTCTCATTTTAATCTCTCTCGTGGATCTCCCTATTCCTATTTTTTGTAGGGATCGCTCCTCTCCTGAGTGGATCACTACCTCCTAATAAATATTTTGTTGGGATTGCTTCCATCCATTTGGTGAAATAATCTATAGAATTCAAAATATACTTATGTCTCACTAACAAATTTGGTTATATTACCCCTATGAATTCTAGTCCCTATTGCTAAAAGGGTTATTCCACTTGGATGGGCTTGAAGGGTAAGGAATAATTTCTATTTTATCCCACATACCTTTGACATTATTCATATGCTCTTGTTATTTTAAAAGCATTAGATAATATGGTCAACTAGTAACAACCTATCCTTAGTATTTTTAATGCAATTATTCTACTTACATAGTGTCCTCCTGATAAGACTTCATAGAATTCTTTCAATATCTTCTATTTTTTATTGTCTTTGATGCATTTCAAAAGGACTACATACAAATTTTTTTGTATAAGCCTTCATGTAACTGAACATATTTCAAGGCTTACAACATATGCCTTCTTATTTTTGAGGCATTCTGGTTTATTGGGCATCTTCCCATATAAAAATATTTTATGAGCTCATCAACCAATTCTAAGACTTTTGAGGATTGTCCATCCTACTGAACTAATTTTGGTGCTTGACATGCTACATAGTCTATTTTAGCCCTTTTGGCCACCTCTTGACATAAAGCTTTACCCCTTACCAATTTATTGGGGTGAATATGTACATTATACTATTGAATATTTGGCACACATCTTGCTATTTTTTCATCCAAATCCTCCTGAATTATAATGTTCCTAACATTGGGATGTACCACATATACCAAAGTTTTTCTTTGGGACAAAAAATATCTAAATTTATTTAATGAATTCATGACTGCATACACTTGTTTTTCGATGAAGTTATAACTTTTCTCATGATCTTGCCTTTTTTGACTTAGGAAGTCAATAGGTCTCTCCTTATTATCTTCTTCCTACAAAATAGCTTTTTTGTTGATCGACTACATACAGGATGAAGTCTCATGAGTAATATAGATTGATAAACATAGGTGCCTGGAAAATTGCCTTTTTGACCTTCTTGAATGTGTATTTTCATGAGTATATCCATTTGAACTCCATATATTTCTTCAACAACTTAGTTGTAGGATTTGTAATTTGTGCAAAATCTGAAACAAACTTGCATATAAAGTTTATTTACCCAAAGAAAGGCTACAACACTTTCTTATTCAATGGTAAAGGAAGTTCTAAGAGATATTTTATCCTATCTAGGTCTATGGTTAATATTGTCTCAGAAATAACATGTCTCGGGAGCTTCCCTTCTTGAACAGTAAATATTGATTTCTTTGGATTCAAGGAGATCCCAAATTCTCTATTTTTTTCAAAGACTAACCTGAGGTGTTCAACATTTTTTTCCTTTTGATGATAGAATACAATCATGTCATCTAGGTAAATGACTATTACTTTGTTCAATAGATCTCAAATAGGTAGATCCATTGCTCTTTGAAAATTAGCACTCGTATTGGATAGGCTTAAAGGCATCCATTGATATGTAAAACGTTCTCCATATAGTAGTAAAGGTAGTTTTATGTTGGTCTTCATCTCTAACCAAAACCTGATTGTATCCTAAAAAACCATCTAGCAATGAAAATATCTTTACCCCTACTATGGTATGTAGTGTTTTATCTATCTAGGAAATGGAATAGTGGTCTTTCAATGAAGCCCTATTCAATTTTTTGAAATCCACACACAACCTGATGTCCCCATTCTTTTTTTGACTAGCACTAAGTTAGCAACCCATGTAGAATTCTTAATGGGATAAATTATCTTAGCATTGAGGAGTTTTAGCAATTCTTGCTTCATCAGTGCCTCTATCTTTGGGTTGATAGGTCTCTACTTTTGTTAGAATGGTTTTGAATCTAGTTCAAGGTCAATGGTGTGTTGTATTATTTTCTTGATGTACACTTTGAGGTCATCAAATATCCATGCTATAATATCACTAAATTATTTACATAAATATTGAATTTGACTAACCTCTTATTTCAAATATTGAACTCCAATATTAAGCATCTTCCCAATTCCCAATGGGATTTTTTGGCAACTTTGCTTGTCAAATTTCATTGTGTGACCTGCTGGACTAAACACTTGTCCCTTTCCTAGTTCTTTTAGTGGTGTAAAAGGTTTAATATGATTGTGGCATGATGGTTATAGGGGTAAACTATGTGGAGATCTATGTGGTGGCTTCTAGGGTGGATAGCACAAAATACTGTGGTGTCCATAAAAGTCAGAAAACCTACCCAATTGCATGGTGGCTACCGATTCTACCATGTAAATTTAAAAAAAAAAAAAATTATTGTGTGGCCTACAAGCTGATCACTACCATCAAAGACACTCTTTATAGTTATTAAACCTTTTTGTATATAGTTGTTTTTTAGTTGAATTATCCCTTCATCTTCTAGTGCTTGGTCACTTGAACAATTCATCTCATGCACTAAGAAATCAATTAACTATTCATAATTTTCAAAGACCTGCAAGAGGGTGTTCTTATCAAGAATTGATGGTCTATATACTAGTCATGCTGTCTTTGATTTTTTATGACATTAGCTACTGGACAATAATTGGCTCCTACAGATGCTAAAAAATTAGCATGAGTATTATGTTTCCTAGGGATATCCTTGATATTTGAAACTTCAAATCCTTAAATAGATCTCATACTTTGTTATGGTAGGCTTTGAGATAATGTTGCTTATTGATGCATTTTTCTATGACTTGATTTACTATCAACTTTGAATCACCATATATCTGCAGCTATTTGAATCCTAATTTCATAGCTTTTCTTAGGCCCAAGTAGAGTGCCTCATATTCTACTGCATTGTTTGTATAGATCCATGTTAGCCTATATGAGAAGACCTTCTCAAATCTAGTTGGGGTAATTAACACTATGCTTTCTCCAACCCCATTTTTACATCTAGCACCATCAAAGAAAAATTTCTAGATCTAACTTTTGGATGATTTCTTTTCTAAAAAAGTGGATGATTCAATCCTTTTGGGTTTCATGATTGAATAGATTCCAATCCATGTTTCAACCATGACATTGAATCCCTTCAAATAAAATTGATCCTCAACATAGAATTCCTATAGAATGTTTTCCATTAGATCTATCTCTTCAATCTATTGTATAAGCATGCTAACATTATGAGTATGTTTGCTATCCTCTTCAATTTTATCAATATGGAAGAAAGAAGGTTTTTCATTGAATATTTTGATCTTTCTACCTTTGTATGAAATCTTAATATAAGAGTAATCAAGATATAAATACCCTCCTATATTGGCTATGAATCCTCTCAAAAGACACATACCAAAATAAGGCTTCAAGTCCACTATAACCACTTCTTATATGACTATAATTTGAGGTATTATATACAACACTATGGTAATATCTTTGATCACCCCCACAACATTAACTAAGGTGCCATATAATTGTAGTACTCCTAAGCTACTTCTGGTGTATTCCATCACCATGATATCACATACGACCTTGGGCATTACTGTAATAGTTGCACCTAAATCTATAATGCAGTTGTGTACTAGTACCACCCATCCTTCCATTTTTAGTGATAGATAGAAAAGAGGGGGGTCATTCTTTCATGTTGCTTGTGTTGAATTGGCCTATGCTTGGTTCAACTAAGTATGGAGTCTACCTTATTTTTGATTAATTTGAGGGATGCTTGCAACAAATCAATCTATCCTAGAAGCATCAATGCATCATACATGCTTTATTTTGATGGTGTCTTCATTAGTTATTTAACAATATTGAAAGTGGGTGTATCAAACTGTTTATCCTTTTCACTTGAAAATTTATCATACATGTTCCTATATACTTGGGTTGATTCCACTCTTTATCGCTTAGTTAAATAGTGGTATCTAAACTTATCCCTTGCTTGTTCTTGAGTCTCAACCTCCTTTTGTGCAACATCATTTCTGATTTTTTCCATCCTCTATTTCTAAATTGGGTTTTACAATGTAACACTTTGGGGAGCCTCACTTTTAGTCTAATCCTGTGGGTGAAATTTTGTGTAGCTTCACCCACTCTTATTTTTTAGGATGATGATTTCTTAGAGTCATTCAATTTTGAGGTATTTATGGAGGAGGTAGACTTTCAATATCAAAATAACAAGTAGTAGAGTGAGTCTTCAAGATTAGGATCGAATGAAATAATGGGTGGGGGCATGCTAAAAAATACGATCCAAAATTCTTGACCCGATTATTGGATGAAAGAACGGGATCCTAAATATTTGGATAAAATAATTGAACTACACCATAGGGATTGCAAGTCCTAAATTCCTATCCTCAAAGTTATATGGAAATTTGGGAAGATAACATTGAATATCCAGAGCATATGACAAGCAAAAGAACTAGAAGGTTGATGCAATAGAGGTACGCCCAAAGTTCCATCCAAAGATAGGATTATCACACAAAAGGGTGGAAGATTTTATAAGCCTTAGGAGTTAGAATTAATGACTTCATCTACCCAATGCAGGCTACAAATGAGCAAGAAGAAAATATTTGAAAGTATACTATTTTAGAGGTAATTAATTCCTAGCTCATCTGCAACACAAAGGGGTAAAGTTGATCAAAATTTAATAGGCTATCAAAATGATATAAGGACCAGATCTCCATATAAGCACCTAAAATCCCTTTGAATAACCACCATATCCCTAGAACAAAGTGTCAACAGATCATTCCAACCATTCCAGAATATCTTCCCGCCTAGCACTATTAATGCTTTAATTTGAATTACATTGTAAATTTCTCTATAAATAGTGGAATGCTCATCATTCCAAAGGGTGGCTATGTGGCCTTTACAATTCATATGTAATATAACATAACTTGAAAATAATAGTGAACTATTGTTTGCTCTCTCAATCTATCTGTTATTCTAATTTTGCCTTTGTGTGAATTTTTATTTTTGTGATGACCGTCTGAGTCGATTTGCTTAATTCTTATATATATATTTCATTGGTTTTACTGGGTGGTTCTAGAATCCGTGTTCACCATTGGATGTAGGGATTTATTTCTACTAAAGCCAATCGGGTGGGAGTACTCTAATTCTACTATTTGGATTTCATGCACCTTCCCCACTGGTTTTGGAATTCACCCCTACGCATCAAGCCGAAGGAGAAGTGACATGTGGGGTAGGTTAATATGATAGGTGGTTCATTGTTATTTTAATTAGTGATGGTGGAGGATTTTGTATTTATGTGATCATATTCCACCCTTGTTAGTTCTAACTACAACCTCACTTGATTTCTATCTCACTCGCTTTTCCTCCTTTTCTTTTACAATGTATTTAGCTAGAAATTTAGGATCTAACCTCCTCCAAATATCAAATACCTCTACCCCTATAATTTTGGGAGGCCATTCAATGCTGGTCGGGAACCACTGTGTGTATTCCTCGCTCGTTTGATGTCATTTTTCACACTAATATTTTTTGGTGAATCTGTTGGGGAACTCAATGAGTTTTTGTGTTTAAGGAAATCAGAGTCTGGTGATTCTCTAGTTTACCCAAATATTAGAAAATCATATAGAAACTATGATTTTCTGACATCTCCACATCATGAGATTAATTTCCCTTTCATGTTGAGTTTTTTCCCAAAGGACCTAGGGTTTGATGAGCAGCCCTGACCTTGGTAGCAGAGAAAGTATGCTCATATAGTGACTCTAACCTGGTGGTGTGATTCAATGGTTTTGAGGGACTGGTGTTTCAATGGCACGACCAAGTTTTCCTAGTTGGAATGATCAAGGTCCCCTTTGCCTTCCCCACTTGCATGATATCCCTGAAGCTACGCTAATTGTTTTGCCAAATTATGGTGTCATTGGATGTTTGAAGGCACATTTGGAAAATGTGCCTTCTATAGAAACTCTTCATAATATCAAATATAAGGATGTCAATATCAGGCTATTTGTCACTTCTCTTTAGGGTAGAGCATGGATCTAGTATAAAACCCTACAGCCTGGAAGCATCCTTACATGGATATATTTGGTTGAAGCTCTCCTAGAGGTATTTTGTGAACTTGAGGACATATTCTTGCTAATAAATTGGTTCACATTCATCAAGAGGAACCCTCTTGAGAATGTGATAGACTTAAATATCCGGTTCAGTAGTAGTTGGAAAAAAATTCCAAGTCCACCCCTCCTATCCTCAATTCATGCATACCTATTATACATTCGGGTCTTCAGTATTGATATGACGCTTCTCCTATGTCAATAAGGGGAGAAAATATTTCTCCAACTTTATGAGGAAGACATTAGAGCTGAACATATCTTAGCATAAATGCAGTAGCCATCACAACCCGACACAAGTTTCTCCTCTTCAGAGCTCAAACCAATAATGGCACCACCATAAAAGGAGTTGTCCACAGGACTGATGTAGAAAGTTGGTCTTGAAAACCTATCCCCTAATAGAGCACCTTCCAAAATGAGGAATGAGGTGGTAAAAATGATTTCCATATTATGTTTTTAAGGTTTGACTAGCAAATAATTCATGAAAAACAAGAAGAATTACGAGGTTATCGCAATCTTGAGCCCACATAAGCAACACCCATAAAAATAGAAGCTCATATTTGGTGTAATTTGGTCTAGCCATTGCAAATTTAGAGGATGAATGACACAGTCATTGAGGGTTTACGTATGCCAAGCATGCCATATTTTTGTGGTAAGTAAATAAATTTGTGCTCTATGCATAGCCGCTGGTAAGATGTCATCATGCTATTTGGAACTTGGCTTCGGGAAAGAATTTCCCAAAGGGATATCTTGGAAATGTGACATTCCCTCCTCCTAGTTTTTTGTTCCTCTGTCTATTGTAGTTGTGGCCTCATAGCCCAATGGATACATTCAATAAATTTCAAGGCCTCTTAACCCATCCTTGGGGGATACAACAAAGCCTTGGAACTTACAAGAACAAGGCAAGGTGATGCTAAAAATAGCCCTTGTAATTGGATATAATTGAGATCATAAATTATAAACCACAAGTCATGGTTGAAGAAAAATAGAATCCTGGTTGTTAACAGTCAGTAAAAAGGATCGTTACTAAATTGAGTGAATAAAAAGGTATGAGAAAAAAGAAATGAGAAACATTGACAATCTATCTGCTCTTGGAATATCTCACATCTTTGGTGGGTTATGTTTAGGGGGACTCAATACGTAAGAATACTTTGTGTAAAAGGGACTAGGTCCTATTGACTTCACTTGGTAGGCTTTGGATTTCTTTTCCCTTCGTGTCTCCTCATTTCCTCGCTCTTTCCTCTCCTCTGTAATTCTCTCCCCTTGTTGCCTATAGCTCTTCTGATTGGTAACAAAGGTTTCATTATCACTATTTATTCTTGTTCCCTTTTCTTCTTGCATGGGTCTTGCAACAAGATTTTTGAGTATTTGCTTTTTTTTTCCACTAGTTATCATTCTACTACTCATTTCTACAACATTTATCTTTGCATTAGCTACCTTGGTCATATTCCTCTAGCTTTTACCATTTTCACCTCCTTCATTTTGCCTAGCCTCCCCATAACTTGTCCCTATCTTTGTATTCTCCTTTATTTTGTGTATCTATTCCTCCCTTTGCTCACTTATTTGTTTGAGTGTTATATCCCCTGATCCTTTTGGGTTCTTTCTTTTTCACAAGTTGAAAAACCCCTATAAGTCACCAAGAGTGTGGGTGAATATTTGTGCAACTTCATCCACTCTTATTTTTGAGGATGATTATGTCTTAGAGCTATTCAATTTTGAGGTATTTATGGAGGATACAGACTTATAATATCAAAAGAACAAGCAACAGAGTGAGTCTTCAATATTAGGATAAGATGAAAGAATATATGGGGGCATGCTAAAAAAGAAGATCTAAAATTTCCAACCCCATAATTGGATAGAAGAATGGGATCTTAAATATTAATACGAAATAATCAGACTATAGCACAGGGATTGCAAGTCCTAAATTCCCATCCTCAAAGTTGGACGAAACTTTGGGAAAAAAAATTTAAATGTCCAAAGCCCAATCTCCCGTCTACTTTAGAATATGGAGAGCGAAATAACTAGAAGGATGATGCAATAGAGGTATACCCAAAGTTTAGTCCAAAGTTGAAATCATCACATGAAAGGGTGGAAGATTCTATAAGCCTTAGGAGTGAGCATTAATGAATTCATCTACCCAATGTAGGTTACCGATGAGTGGGGTGAAAATATTTGAAAGCACACAGTTTTAGAGGTAATTAATTCATGGATCATCCACAACATGAAGGGGTAAAGTTGATCAAAATTTAAGTGGTTGTTAAAATTATCTAAGGACCAAATCTCTTCAGAAGCACCTAATATTCGTCTTTGCAACTACCATATCCCTAGAATAAAGCATCATTAGATCATTCCAACTATTTTAGAATATCCTCACGCCTAGTGCCATTAATGCTTTAATTTGAATTACATTGTAAGTTTCTCTATAAATAATGGAATGCTTGTCATTCCAAAGGGCAAATTTGTGGCCTTTACAATTCATATGTAATCTACCATCACATGCAAATAATAATGAAATACTATTTGGTCTCTCAATATATATGTTATTCTCCTTTTGCCTTTGTCTGAATGTTCTCTCAATCTATATGTTATTCTCCTTTTGCCTTTGTCTGAATGTTTATTTTTGCGATGGCCATTTGAGTCGATCTGCTTAATTTTGTTATCTAGATTTCATGGGTTTGACTGGGTGGTTTTGGAATTTGTTTTCATCATTGGATGTCAGGGTTTATTTTTTCTAAAGCCAATTGGGTTAGAGCACTCTAATTTTACTATCTAGATTTCATGCACCTTCCCCATTGGTTCTGGAATTCACCCTTGCGCATTGAGCTGAAGGAGAAGTGACAGGTGGGGTGGGTTGATATGTTAGGTGGTTCATTGTTTTTTGTGTTAATGATGATGGAGGTGTGTGTCTTGATGTAGTCACATTCCATCCTTGTTAGTTTCAACTACAACCTCCTTTTATTTCTCTATCGCTACCTTTTTCTCCATTTTTCCTTTGTGGCATAGTTAGCTAGAACTTTAGGATTTGGTCTCCTTCAAAGATCGACTGCCTTTGCCCCTCCAATGATGAGAAGCTATTAAATGCTTGTAGAAAATTACCATGCATGCCCCACACTCACCTGGTGCTATTTTTTGCACCAATAGATCCTTTATTCCTACAAGCACTTTTAAAGGATTGAACTCTTTAGGATCTACTTGGAGAGGTTTCTTCCCTAACCTAGTCAAGATTACAACCTACTCCACTAATGGCATCACAAAGTTATGTCCTATTTCTCCGATCATATTTATTTATCCCTTCAAGTTTCTTTCTACTTTCTAAATAATTATCTTCTAGATGTGGTGTTTATGAATCTTACATAAACTTTCACCATGTGGATCATTGTATGTAGAACACCAATAAGTTGTTTGAGATGAAGGTGTGGAGGGTTCATTCTTATAATTTGCATATATTGTTTTTGATATTTTTGTATGCTTGTTAGTTGAGGTAGCTTGATCTCTTTCTACCTATGGGAACCTTCTTAGCTAAAATTTTCTTTTAGCTTCTCTAATTTTCATTAAAGTGATCTCATTGGTTAAGTTCTTCATGGATGTATAAATTTAATGAAGGACCACAAGTTGAGGATCAAGAGCTGGTAGGGTAGGTACTATTGGGATTGGAGGTAAATTAGAGAATGTAGGTGGAGCTAGCAATATTGGTATGATTGGTGGTTTAGGCCAAATGGGGAGGTTTATTATTGGTGTGGTAGCAATGTAAGATGTACTTGCACTAGATACTTGAGGAAATTCTAGAAAAATGGGTATCATTATTTATGGAGGCAACCTACCTATAGCAATAAGGTATTTTTTTGCCCTCAAGGCTTCTTGTAAATTTTGTGGTAAGGTGTGCATATGAGACCACCTTATCGTTATGTCTAGATCTAAGTTAAAATCCATTAGATAATAATACATTGCTTGCTCATTCATTGGTCTGATATAATCAAACACTCTTGTCTATGTATGGTTAATTTGATATTAAAAACTACTATCTCTTCTTGAGGATGTTTTTGTATGATAGTAAATTGTGTGAGCATAGGGAAAATATTTACTTTCTCATTAAATTCTTCTACAAGTTTATCAGCAAGCCCAACATATGTAGTTATGGTTTGATATTGAATACTAATGCTACCAATATAGCATTTTCATCTTAGTGATATAACTATAAATATGATCATCACATCTTCTTGTTGAAAGTTATGAATAGTGGTCAATGATGAAACATCCTAGAAATATTCATATATGGTCTTGCCAGTGTCATCATATGTTGTGAGTGCCTTTAAGGTTACCTAGGGAATAGGATTTTGGATGGCCAAATTTAAGGGACATAAATTATTCTAGGTAGGATAATTTAAAGCATTTTTATTTTGATTTATAGCCATTGTAGCTAATGTGTTGATAGGGATTGAAGGAGGAATATGATCTATGATAGTAGAAACTTGATTGGTTGTACTAGTCAAGGCTCTAGTAAAGCCTGAAGATGACGCTGATCCAAAGGGTAAAACATGATGAATTCTAAAACTACCCAAATGCAGTTGTAAAAAATATATGGGTTCTTTTGAGTTATTGGTTGCTTGTATTATGATCATGAATTTAAAGGTTAAATAGAAAATGGATATAAGACTTTTCTAGGTTTTATCTTTTGAATGGAATCACCAAGTGATTTTGATTTGAAAAAGAGCAAATACAAACACCAAATATCTAACCTATGTGAATGATGGGATTTGGTCCCACCAGACATGCTAAACACTATTTGTCTAATTTCTTCCTAAGGTGAAAAGTGTACCCAAGACTTGGCCAACATTGAATTATCGATCAAGCTATAGAGCTTAACAAGGTCAATCTTGAGAGAAGGTTGGATCCTACAAGGTTCTAACTAACTAAAAGGAGAAAGGGTGTAGAAAGGAATAAACATAGCTAAAGCTAGAAATTAATATGGTATATATTAAGCAACATAAAGGAGCACATAGATATCATGAAACAAAACAAACATTCAAAATCCTGACAAACCAACCAATTTTATCAACTATAGAATAACATCCTTTAATAAATATTAGTCAAACAAATGTAAATTCTAGAACTAGAGAATAAGTATGCGCAGAAATCCAAAAAATATAATTAATTCTCTACACATTCATCAAGCTAAAATAGAAATATTCATCTATTTATACATACATATTCTACAAAATGGTGAGCCAGATGCCAAACAGAGATCTGAGTTGTATTGCGTTGTTCAAGAATTCTTCATACATGAAACCTGTAAATGCCTAAGAGTTGACCTCATGAAAAGAGATCATCACTCTTATTTATAACTTTTCTATGGTTCAATATTTTTATTTTACAAAAAATATTTCTTATTTGAAAAACTATAACAAAAAAATATCAAATGACCAGCTCAGTAAAGACATCATGTAGAAATGTTGATCTAAACTAGGACAGCATGCTTGATCATTGGCTACTACTCAACTATTTTTTGCAAATGGAAAAGTAGTGGATATGAGCTTAAAATTAGTTTATTCTGTGTTCTTGCAACCATCTATCACTGTTGATATGTCATCAGGTTGAAACTCCTCTAAAAATTGAAGTTTTTGCAAGTTGTTGAGGCCATGTCATTGTGATATATCATGATGTCATGATACTTAATGTGTCTTCGGGATTCTCAAGCCTTCATTACTATGATGTGAAACTATGTCGTGATATCACCGCATTTTTTGCTTGGAATCCCCTTATAGCCTTTTTTGACCATGGTGTGGAGACATGTTGCAATGTCGTACCTTTTTTTTTTCCTTAGCACTTTCAAGGTTTCTACTATCACAACATGAAAATATGTCACAATATCACAATACATTTCACTTGTTTGAGCTTCTTGGGCTTTAGATATCATGAAAGAGATACATATCATGACATCATGTTACTTTTTTCCTTAGAGCTTTACTAAGCCTTGGTGATCACGACGGAGCAAAAACCTATAATTTTATGATATATTTTTCCCTTCAAGTCTCTTGAGCCCTAGTGACTATGATGGAGTGACATGTTTTGATGTCACACCCTATTTTAGACTTAGAACATCCTAGGATTTTGCAACCACAACATTGAAACATGTCATGATGTCATGCCTAATTTCATCCTTATGCAAAAATTCAATTTTTTTTTAAGTTTATCACCTTATTTCTCCTAATGTAGTCATTTTGACCTACAATAATCCAATAGATAATCCATATAGTAAAATTACTTTAATAGAATATACTAACAATTAAGTATAATAGAAATGACTTAAATCATAACATTCACATAAAACCTGCAAACACCGAGTAATGGAAGCCAAACAACTATATCTTTGTTGTTCAATAATAATTACAATGTAATACCAGGAAAGGACTACATAATTTACCATTGTTATGAGGTTGTTTCTCATATTTATAGTTTACAATCTCAATTTTTCTTTGTGGGAATACAACTATATGGTCATTTGGATGATAGTTTGGAAAGAAACCATAAATGTTGATGTACCAAATTCCAATATTTTTGATTGATTGGAGGAGTGGGTTTTGAAAGGGCCCCAAAACCTTATTTATAGAATGAAGATCAAACTCGATAGATCAACAAGATCATATACATAAAAAGGCATATGGAGATGCCTCCAAGAGAACAAAACAAAGAATAAAAATAAATCATTAAGATACTAGATAGAAAAAGCCATTTACGGGTCCACAGAGGTCATCCCAGATAGGAAGAGAATGACATGTTAGCAAAAATAATAGTGAAGATGACCGCAAAGGTCATAGATATGATCCAAATAAGGTTGAATAAGGACACAAACTCTTTCAAAATCAATACTATTTTTAGGCTTTTCTTCCTCATTCTTTTGAAGGTCTTTGAGCTGGTGGTACAATTTGTTCAAGATATTAGTAGCTTGATTGTATAAGGTCCAAGTAGTCTTAGCTATGTTTGCAACACTAGATAGGATCACCATAGTACTTGCTAAAGGGTTAAGGATAGTCTTCTTGAAAAAATTGGTGGTAAGCTCACCCAAGGGCTTAGATAACTTCATACCAAGAAGGTTAGCCTCAATCATCACCTTTATGGGTAAATTTTTAGTTTTTTTTTTCTTGAGCTAGGGAGACTCTCATATGACATCAGGACTATCCTTATGCTTAGTACCTATCACCTTTATTTGATTTGACCTGTGTTGAATAGAAAAATATGGAATGGTTCCAACTAATGGTCCAAAGGGAGCTTTTTTAACCAGTTTGAATGAAACAAGGGACTCTTTCTCCAACTCATTATTATCACTTACAATATCAATGTTTTGAGGTTTCTTGGCTTGAGCTAAGGATATGGGACTACTCAGATGGGATTTTAGTGATGATAAATTTATTGAATTGTTTTTGGAGGGCATCACATTAGAGGATTAAATGCATACCTTGATGGATGGGTTGGGAAGAATTTTTCTTCTTGAAACTTTCAATGGAAATCTCTATGAAGCGGTAAATATAGTTAGGTATGTTTATGAGCTTAACATATCTCAAGTAGTTAAGAAAAGTGATGTGGAAGAGAGATGATTAAATATTATCTATGGTGAAATATTGCATCACCAAGATCATAATTCTATCCTAGGGGCTAGGGAAGGATTTCCTAAAAACATCATTCTCCCAGATAATCTTTTTGCCCTTATCAATGAAATGGTTGGTCTCCTCAACCATCGAATATCTATCTCGATGGCTAAATTGAATATCATTTGTTAATTCAATGATATCTATCAGAAGCTAGATGCTAACCTTGAATTTTAGGTCTCAAACAATTACTCAACCATAATTCTAAGATTTCACAAACTCCTCGTAAACCTTTGCATCACTACCATTCAATTTATTCATGAAAGGGAGGAACCCATTACTACTGAGAATATCCTCAATAGTTGGGTCAAGTTATAAGATTTCAGGCTCCAAGGTAGCCATACTTAACCAACAAAGGAAATTTCTAAGGATATAATTACTTCTATAGCAAGGGGATGATAGGGAACTCAAGAAGTGATGATGACAAGAGTACCTGGAAGCCTCTATATAATGTTGAGAGATAAAAATGCTTTGAGAAGCTTACATAGGATGCATGCTAAATATTCTAGAGGTAGATCAGTTTGAGGGCCATTGATGGTTATGAATGTTGATAATATTGGAAACGAGAGACCTAGCATGTAAGAAAAATCTGGTATGGGAAAGGTATATCCATAGTTGATTCAAGCCAATATTATCTTCAAAGACACAAGCATCTTGGGAATGATTTGCTCTACTGTGTAAGGGATTTAATGCATGGAAAAGGCATACCCAGGGTTAAATTAGATCAAGATTACTATCAATGGGATAATCATCTTGGAAATGAATAATCCATAAGTATGTAAACCAAGCACTTTGGAAATGATTAAAATTTGAGGAGCTAGAGGTGTTGGTAAAAACCATCAAGGAATAGAGGGATCTAATACAATGGTTATTAAAAAAAACCAACAAAAAAGAGTGGAAAAGTGGTGAAGGGATAGTGGTGGGCTTGACAGGTGATGGGGTTTGTAGGGTTGACAAGGAAAATGAAGGTGGTGGGACTAGGATAGGAAGAGGAGCAGAGGTGGATGTGATAGGTGTTAGGATTAGGATGAGTAGAGGATCAGAGATGGAAATGGTAGGTGGTGGATTTAGAATTGTTAAGAGATACAAGATGGATATGATAGGTGGTAGCAATATGGAAAGGGTCAAGGATGGTAGGGAAAACACCACCAGGAATACAATGGCTAAAATATAGATAGGGCAAAAAAGAAAAATAAAATAGCTAAAGGCCAATAATTGGAGGATACAATGATGAGTGACTGGGAAACGTTTGCTCATAAAACTTGGAGAGACTCTAAACAAAGGTCGATATTGACCATTAGATTAGTAGTGTGGTTGCCTTCCTTGTAAATATATTGAATGATAATGTTATCATGGATGCCAATCAACTATTTAGATTCTTGAATGAGAATGGAAACTCTCCAAGCTAAAACCTTATCACTTCTATGATTATTGATGATGTTTAGAGAGTTACCTCCACTGATGATATTGTAGGGAATATCATTGAGAATGGAGAGTCCCCTATACAGATATCTAGCTTCAATGACGTGATTAGTTTGGAAACCCAAGTTCTTAACATAGGCAAGTATGATGTTATTGTTATGATCTTTAACAATCCCAACACCTCCATATTTCCTAGGATTTCCTTTTGTAGTACTATTGAATTTTATATTTAACCATCCAGTAGGGAGGGAATCCATCTAATAGTAGCTCATGGTAGGATGGATGACTACGATAGCTTTGATGAAATATTAAGGGATGAGGCAATGGTTGATTTAAGACCAGGATCATGAGCTTTCAAATAAGGGACCAATTGGGTATTTTTAACAATAGCACACAACACCCTAACACTGATAGAAAGGGGGTCCTTGGTGAAATTGGAGAAAGCTCTACTATTGCACTCAATCCAAATTTGTTGTAGAAAATGGTGCAAGTAGAAGGACCACAAAGCTCTAAGATAACTATTCTATAATGGGTTGGGCCATTGAGTGAAAATATTAGGAATTGGGTTTAGTTGGGCCCACTCAATGCTAAATTTTGACAAAAGGAAGCTAAGGATAGCTCTATAAAAAGATCACTTAAGGAAAATATGACATGTTGATTCTCAATTGGATCGACATAGGTAGTAGTAATTGGGGAGGATCACTCCTATGGTTAGGATATTGTAAATAGTCAAGATTTTGTTTTGGGTGTCTAGCTAAGAGAAAAAAGTAATATTAAGGATAAGGCCTTTTGATGAAATGGCTTTGACCAAGAGAGGATACACAATGGGATCATCTTGGAGGAAGTAATCCATCTTCACTGAGAATTACCCATTGTCACCGTCTCTCCAAATAAGGATGTCCAAAGGAGAATTTTTGGGAATGATGAAGGAATTGAGGAGGGAGTGGAGTAAGTTGTAAGAATCCTTGAGATTGAGATCAATGAGATTAATGGGGATGGATTTCTAGGGGTATAAATTTGAATTTAGCTCATTGATTTGCAACTATTTTCTATAAGTGGTTACATTCCTTTCTTGCTTGGGTTTCATGATCTAGAACCAACTCATAAGCATGATGGTGTTTGTAAGTCTAAAAGTTATGTCTAACTAAAATTTACTTGAAGTTAAGTTGTCCATTTGTTTATAGATCTCTCTTAGATTAAAATTATAGTTTTGATCAGTTTTAGCCTCGGGTGCCTTTTCTTTTACATGTTTCCTTTATAGGTGTAATTTTAGGCTCTCACTAGATAATGGTGATGTCATTAGCTTGAGCGATGTGGGTTTGAGTGAATTTTGAAATTTTTTACTGACATATTGATCTTGAGCATGATCTTGAAAATGCTAACATCATCATTATGAATCACATGGTCTTCAGCATTATGGCCTCAAGGATAATTTATCTTTTGAATTTTGCACACATTTGCTTGGTCTCATACTATTTTTGAAATTATTGATGTCATCGACAATATTGTCATAGCTTTGGATGATTTTGGCTTGAAAACTTGTGTTTTCTCATTTTCACGGGAATTATGTTTGATGTTGATGTCATTGCTAATGTTAGTACAATTTTGGAGCATCTTGGTCCTAGGCAAGACTTTAAACTCTAACACAATAATTTTGGTTCTCAAAAGACTTTTCCCTTTCTTATGTAAATGTAGTAAAAAGGTTGATCCAAAGTAGCATAAATCAACAAAATAACAAAATATCTCAAAAATAAAATAAGAGATACCTAACACAAAAGCAACATTAGGCAATTAAAGTACTACTATGTAGTGTAAGTGCTATAGAGTGGCAAAAGCATTGACACATGGTAAAAACATCATCAAGCTAGGAATAAATGTGAAAGTACTATCCTCCCTTTTAGGAATGCTTTTTGAGGTAGTTTTTTAACCTATGGGTTGAATTTTCTAAATGTACCACTACTCACATTCCTCTTCTAGTTTTAGGTGCCTTCACATAGTCTACTTAATGTTATTGGTGTGCATGTTACACCATCAAAAATTTGACCACTATTAGAGCTCTAGAGATCCTCTCCTCTTCTCTATGTCATGAAGTGAATTGATTTGTACCCTTATTCATTTCACAACTCTAGCTATTTGGGTCATTTTTTGTTGTTTGTCCTTTGTTTCTCATCACTGCACTACTATGGATCATAATTAAGTCAACTTTCCTTATCCCAACTTGATTTTTTCACCAAAATGTGAGGGGGTACACTAGGGCAAGGCAAGATTTGATGCTCTACAAAATTTGATTTTTAACATCAATTCTAATAAAAGAATCATGGCATCAATAATCTAGCATAATAAACCATAAGAAATAACAAATATTCTTGTCTCAATATTGAGGCATCTCTTTCAATTTTTGATGCATTTATCATGTATTAAGTGCATCAAAAATGGGTAAATATAGAAAACCAAGTTTGCACACATGTCTAATCTTCATATTTTCCAACCCCTTCAACAATTATCCTTTTAACCAATCAAATTAAATTTACCATCCTTGCATTCAAATGTGGAGCATTCGTTGCTCCAAGAGTGAAAGTGTCAAGGAATGAGCAATAGAGCCAATGACACTTACACAACCATAGTAGCACTTTTTACGATGTTTGAATTTTGAACCTTTTTCACTCATTTTGATCTTCAACAATCATGAGGTAAAAGCACCATCATGAAAGTGCCACCAAAACTTTTTCTAGCCAATAATTTTGAGTATCATGTGCCAAAATCAAGAAATTTAACTTTCTATCACTCTCAAGTCACCCACAATTAATAAATCAAATCTCTAATTTTTTTATTTGTAGCTCTTGTAGAAATTATAAATATAATCATTACCATTCTCTTCCTCTATTAATATCTTCTTGATATATTTGTAAATTCTTACCATTTTTAATCTTGTCAAATTTAATGTAATTCTTCCTATAAGGAGCCATGGCTTCTTATAAATCCAATACTAGGGAGATCCTAGTCCATGGTATTTTAAAATATTTGTTTTTTTTAAATCTCCCTGTATAAGAGTTTATCATTTTGCATGTCAATATTATGCAAAAATCTTATCACACTCTTATGAAGGACATCCTTGCAAGAATTCAAACTCTTGTTCTTGCAAGCATCCAATATTTCTCCAAGTAATTTCAAGTACTCAAGCAATATTCAAGTCTCCATCTTAGAAATATTGAGTTGTCATTGATGTCAAAGAGTGCATGGTACTCAAGGTAGAAACATTCTTCAAGGATGATGAGTTTATAAGGATGGACAAATTATTCAAGGTAAGGTTTATTGCAAAGCAAGGCAAATATTTTTGTGGAAAGGATTATAATATTTAATATCCATTATTTTTTTTTAAGCAAAAAACCCCTTGTGGGGCCGCCTTGGTCTAAGAGACCATGAACATGGGGTTCTACACCATCAAAGTCACCCGGGAGTCACACCCGACCCTACCCGCACCAACATTATCAATTGGATTTTGGATACCCAATTCAACTTTTTGGTAGGGTGGAGATTTGAACCTGGGACCTCCCTTGGAGGATTGCCCTCTCCTCTCCAACTCACCTACAACACCTAGGTCTTAATATCCAATTTAAATATTATAAAGAGAAGTTTAAAATCAAAGTTCATAAAGGTTAAAAGAATTAAATATTACAAGTAAAGGATAAGGGTTTAAAAGTTCTTGGGATAAAGGTTTAAATTTTACAAAGGCCAAAGGTTTTAAGAAGATTAATATTATAATATTTTTTAAAAATATTATAATGGGCTTTTATGGTTTTGGTGCCAAAGGTCAAGCACAAAATAAGTGGAGCCGACATCATTGGAACCTAAGGGTAAAAGCATATAAATATATGCTTTAATTATTTTGATTGGTCTAAGAAGTTGTGTGGAAGTTTCATGAGAGCCATTCGACTAAGTGGAGCAACGACAAGTAGGCAGCAATGAAGGAGAAGAGTCATGAACTTTCGGTGATAGGGAGCATAATGTTCAAATCCAAAGTTGTGCAACTCATATTTTAACCAGCAGGGTAGCTTAGCTGGTCACATAGCTCGCGGGGAGTGTTGTTAGGTAGAAGTTTGAAGGTTCAAAACCCTTCAACATGCATTTTGCAGAAATCTGAGTTACGAAAGAGATAAAAGGTTTTTTGTGCATTGAGGTTTCAAGTGCTTCAATAGCTTTGCCAGTTAGAAAGCTCATGGTAGGGCGCTACGCCTTGCAAGGTGAAGGGATCAAATCCTGTTGGCAATAGTATAAGGTAATTAATTTTTATTTGAATAAAAGGAGCCCTAAAGTAAAGTTTTTGAAATTTATTTTTGCATAAATAAAGGGAGCCATAAGGTTTAGTTTTTGAATTAATTTTTGCAAAAATAAAGGGAGTCATAAGGTATAGTTTTTGAATTAAATTTTGCAAAAATAAAGGGAGTCATAAGGTATAGTTTTGAGATTAAATTTTGCAAATGATAAATGTGATTTAATTTTTGCAAAAGGGTTCTTGATGTTAATAAAGCTTTATATTGTGAGTTTTACAAGGGAGATATAAGGTGTTATTTTTAAGCTTTATTGTGAATGTTTTGATAAGTATTTATGAAGTGGTTGATTTGATATTTGATCAAAAAGGGAAAAATAAAATTGCTAACCTGTTTTGAAGTGGCAAAAAGAAAAATTATTTTGTGTTAAGACAGGTTTTGAAAGCACATCATCATCAAGGTAGTTTTAGAGGTATGGTGATTTAATCCTTTACTCAAGGTGTGTTTTTGATGAAGAAAATATTTTGATGTCATATGGTTGGAGGTATAAGGATTGATTGAGTGTGCATTGCTTTGATAGAAATTGGAAATAAAAGTGCAAGGGTTTGAAAGTAAATTTTATGTGCATTAGTGTTTGATTGAAGATGAGAGTAATGGTGAATTATTGTTGAATGAATTTGAAAATATACTAGCAAGGGTTTGAGAGAAAAGTGGTGCATTTACTTTGAGTCATATTGGGAATGAACTTGCAAGGGTTATAGACCAATATTGTGAAGCAAATCTATGCATTAGTTTTGATTGATATTGGGAGTAAATGTGCAAGGGTTATAGTACAAATTTGAAGCAAATTTGTGCATCATCATGATTGATTTTGGGAGTAGATGAAAAATATAAACTTGTGCATTGTGATTGGTTTTGGAGTGAAGGTGCAAATCAACAATTACCAGGTCAGTTATCAAGTGCTAGACTAGAGCTACCTTTAAAATGAAATAAATGTGAGATATGTGAAAGCGACAAACTTAATGAATGTTAAGAACATATTGAGAATTTTTTAGTGCATATCATTCTCTAAATGTTCAAGAGGTTAAATGAATTTTGGGTAGAATATGTCTAAACTGCTTTAGTTGAAGAAAGCACATTGAAGATTAGATAAAGCACTTGATGATATCATTATGCAAGATTTAGGAATAGATAAACATTGTTTGTATACAAGATTTGAGTAGGTTTTGGTGAGTAGATTTGAGCAAGCCTTGTGTGTAGGCTTGGAGTAGATTTGAGCAGGTTTTGGTGAGCATATTTGAGCAAGCCTTGTGTGTAGACTTGGAGTAAATTTGAGCAGGTTTTGGTGAGAAGATTTGAGCAAACCTTGTGTGTAGGCTTGGAGCAGATTTGAGCAGGTTTTGGTGAAGAAATTTGAGAAATCCTTATGTGTAGGCTTGGAGCATATTTGAGCAGGTTTTAGTGAGTAGATTTGAGAAAGCCTTGTCTGTAGGCTTGGAGTGAACCAAAGATGACGATATTGGTGTCTCCTGTGGATAGAGGTCTATGAACCAGAATAGAGGATATTAGTTTCACCTATATATAAAGGTCCACAAACCATATTAGAGGGTATTGGTATCTCTTGTCGATAGAGGTCCATGAACCAGAGCATAGAGAATTGGTGTCTCATATGGATAGATATCCACAAACCATAGTAGAGGAAATTGATGTCTTCTATGGATAGAGGTCCATACACCAGAGCAGAGGGGATTGGTGTCTCTTGTGGATAGAGGTCCATGAACCAGAGCAGAGGGGATTGGTGTATCCTATGAATAGAGTTTCATGAACCAGAGTAGAGGGGATTGGTGTCTCCTGTGGATAGAGGTCCATAAACTAGAACAAAGGGGATTGGTGTCTCTTGTGGATAGAGGTATACAAATATTGTAATAGGGAATAGGTTTCGAAGAAATTTGTTAAGAAAATTTATAATAAATATTTTCTCCATGGATGTAGCCCACATTGGATGAACCACGTTAAATCTGTCTCTCATGTATGTGATGCTTTGTCCATTGCTTCATTTATTGCATTGATATTTTTGTTGTTATAATTTGGAAATAAAAGTAAAAGTTTTATCTTATATTGTTCACCCCCTCCTCTCTCAGTATAAGCTTGTATTATTCACTCCAATAATTGAGCATCAAGCACTCAAGCTCAAACATTATTGTGCCAATAAGCAAGCTAGAAAACATCCAATAAACTTATATTTTCCATAAAACCTATAAAATAAAGTCAAGGACAACCATTAACTTGCCTTTCAATTTTATCAACAAAACATATAGATTAAAAATATATATATTTATGATAGGATAAATATTGCTTCTTAGGATAAATTAAAGTCATTAGATTATCTTAAAAATTAGTATATACACGAAGTTACCCTAGTTCTTATTGGACTCATGTATTCCTAATGAGTTTCCCTCATCCAACTAGCATTTTTGAGTCCTACCATTATCTGAGTTTTTGCAACTTGTACCTTTTCCCATTGTCCCATGTTGATTTTCTCAATCCAACCTTCCACTATCATTCCCCATGGATATTTTAAAAAAAATTGTGCCACCCCTACAATTCTAGCCTTATTATCTTCCTTGGCACCGATTTTCATTCAATTTTGGTTGGTGCCCATAGAGGTCATCGTGGTTTGGTGTACCCCTCATCAACTTATGCATGGAATATTTTTTTTTTTGGTAGATAAGATACTATAGCATTAATATAGGATTTTACAGGTTGACCCAAAACATTTTATAAAAATTAGCCCAGGGTTGTTGATGAACATATCCTTACTAAGGATCCTATATATGTAAAATCTACATGCCACCAAAGCCATTACATCCAATAAGGCACATAGCCTGTTATAAAAAATAAACTTCCTATACAACATTTTGGGTATACCTCAAGAAACACACAAGCATCATAATTATAAAAAAGAAACAGACACGAATCCCTTCCTTGAGACAATGGAGAAACAAAAAGTTGTAGACACACATAGTAGAGTACTGAAAAAAACTCCCACAAGCTCTGTATTGACAATTACTCTTAATAATTCTTTGGTAATTGCTTTCTTTCGTATATGACATGCTTTGGTACCACATACTATCTTGGTCAATCAGCCTTGGAGAAGTGAACCTGCTGGCTAGATTTATGGCGATGGCTATCTGGTGGTCCACGTGGCTTTGGTTCGAAGTCTTATATTGTCGTTTCTTTCCTTCCTTGTGATTATCAACCAACCTCAAATTACTAATATGACTAGGAGCCATGTTATCTAACATGTGACTATCCCCATTAGTCTTTGTGGTATTTCCAAGCAACATCCACAAAGACTGACAACTCAGATAATTTTTATTGTGAGTCCAATTCAAAAAAGAGACGAGAATACTCCTAGCCTTCGAACTTACAGTGCCTTCCCTGTTGGTAAATTCGACTATCATTCTTGGAATTCTTGTTGAATAAGCTCCTCTACTTCACTCGGGACACCATGTTCCCATTTGAAAAGTCCGTCACCATCGACACCCAAATTGGCTAGCTTATCAACAATTTTGTTAGCTTCCTAAAAGACATGTTGGGATTTTTTATCCTGTCTTCCCTGGAAAATGACCCTAGCCTCTTCAACATTTGTTTTAATCCTCCAAGGAGGTGTTTTCCAATTACCGAGGAGATTTATAACATGCATAGAGTCTCCTTCTATGATCAAATTGCCTTCTAAGTCTTGAGTCATTTGAAGGCCTCTCCACATAGCTCTAGCTTCAGCTTCATTGTTCGTCCTTGTTCCTAAATATTCAAAAAATGCAAGCATTATATTCCCATTATGATCTCGCACAATGCCACCAATGCATGCTCTGCTAGGATTTTTCTTAGCTGCTCCATAAAAATTAAGCTTAAACCAACCGTAGGAGGTGGATACCACTTAACATTGGCTCTGGGGTTGACTACCCTAGGCACAAACTCATCTAACAAGGTTAAGCTTAAATATTGAGCAATCATGGTCTCCTGTAGATGAGGTTTACAACTATCAAAAGGGATAAGGTTCACATTCTTGTTGGCAAAGGATAATATCCTGGCAATGATATTTTGATGATCATGGATAGACTCTACGGTTCCTTTCTAACCACACCTGCCAAAGATAGTGATTGAGACAAATTTTCCACATGTATCTAAGTCTTTGGCTTGAAAAGGGGCAAGGCCACTGGAAAAAAAAATCAAGTACGATGGTTGGTTTAACCCATGAAATATTGAAGTCCTGAAAAACCCCACTTAGGACAGTAAAGGAAAAAGGTTTCTCAAGGAAAATGTGATAAATGGTCTCCTAATTAGCCTTACACAAATAACAATGATTAGTAATACAAATACCTTTACGCATCATATTATCAATGGTTAGAATTCTTCCTTGGATAACCATCCAGGAAAAGACTGCAATTTTTGGATTTTTATCCAAACTAAGTTCTTTTGGAGGACAAAATCCTCGTTATCAAGTAGAATCTTGTAAGCTGATTTAACAGTGAACTGCCTATTTTTCGTAGGAGCCCAGGTCACTTGATATTCCTTGGGTCTCATGGGGATAATTTTTTTCCCAAGAATGTTACAAAGATCATTTGATTCCGCTTGAAATCCCTGAATTCTTATTTATTTCCACTTCATTCTACCTCTATCCTCAACCATATAATTAGAGACTTTTCTGCCAATGATTTCTTCTGTGATATCTCTGATTCGGGCTAAGTTAGGATATTACGTCAGTGGTTCCTTAGCCCACCTATCATGCTAGCAATTTATCATCTCACCATTGCCTAAAACCCATCTTAAACATTTTTTGACGATTTCCTTACAATTAAGAATTGCTTTCCAAAAAATAGAACCTCTGATTGGAACTGAGTCACTTAGAAATTCCATATTTTGAAGATACTTTCATTTGATGATAGCTATCCATTCATTTTCTTCACCAGAAATGAGATGCCATGCCTGCTTAGCTAGTAAAGCTAAATTTATATGAGCAATTCTCCTCAAGACTAAGCCCCCATTTTCCCTGGGTCTTCACACTTTGTTCCATCCTACAAGGTGTATCCTTTGTTTCTCCTCTGATCTAGTCCATAAAAATTATTTTTGGCGTTTCTCAATTTTTTGGAAAACCTTCATAGGGGCTTTGAAAATGGAGAGGAAATAGACTGGAATGATCTGAAGAGAGGCCTTAGTGAGGGTCAGCTTTCCTGCTTGAGATAGAAGATGACCTTTCCATCTAGCAAGTTTTTTTTGAATTCTTTCAATAACCCTGTCCCACATTGACTCTCTCGGAGAACCAATGAAAAGAGGGAGACCAAGATACAAAGTGGGGAGGTTTGCTATATCACACCCTAAATTTTTTGCAATCCTTCCTTACCTCTAAATGGGGGTGTTCAAGAAATATAACTTGCTTTTACTAAAATTAACTTTCTGACCAACAACATCCTCGTAGAGTTGTAGGATGTATTTAATTATTTTGGCCTCAACCACCGATGCCTTAGTCAATATAAGGGTATCATCGATGAATTTTTGGTGAGAAACAACCCTAGTGAGAGATGTTATCTTGATTCCCGATATTAGCCTTGAAATGCAAGCATTTTTGATGGTTTTACCTAAAGCTTCTACCATAATGATGAATAACATGGGGCTGATAGGGTCCCCCTGTTGAATTCCTCTGCGACTTTGAAAGTAACCAATAGTTGTTCCATTAACTAGAATTGAGAACCATGCTTTAGAAATACATTATTTGATCAAATTAACCCATTGGTGGTGAAAACTAAACTTAAGGAGGACAAAAATCAAAAAATCCCAATTTAGCCTGTC
Source organism: Wollemia nobilis (assembly GCA_028583015.1). Taxonomy (NCBI): domain Eukaryota; kingdom Viridiplantae; phylum Streptophyta; class Pinopsida; order Araucariales; family Araucariaceae; genus Wollemia; species Wollemia nobilis. The sequence goes on from JAQPPZ010017109.1 coordinate 4,352,029, forward strand.
AAATGCTTTATTCATATCAAGCTTGAGGGCAAAAACAGACTTGTTATTCTTATGAGTAGAGTGCAGAGGTTCATGAACTGTGATAAGTCCACCCAATATTGACCTACCTTGGACAGAGCTTCCCTGACATGGATCTATGATGCGGGGCAGAATATCTCTCATTCTATTTGCAATGGCTTTAGTTAGGATCTTGTAAGAAACATTGCACAGACTGATTGGCCTGAAGTCAGCCATAGATTCAGGGGTTTGCCTCTTAGGAATTAGATAAATAAAAGTAGAGTTCATACCTTTTGGGATATTATTTCTCTATTGGAATTCTCTGATAGCAAAAATTACATCCTCACTTACGATGTCCCAAAAATCTTGATAGAAATGAGGGGGAAAGTCGTCGGGTCCCGGGGCTTTGTCTGGCTTCATGCTAAACAAGACTTCCTTAATTTCCTCATGTGAGGAATGGATTGCAAGAGAATATATTTGGCCTCCTAATTCAATTACGATTCCTGACCAAGGATAGAATTGAAATAAGTTACTGTCTCCTTTCTGATTTCTGTTAAGTCTTGAGTAATAGAACCATCTACTTTTAAAAAAAAAATTATCTTGTTATTGCTTCTATTTCTAAGCGTGTTGTTTTGGAATTTGAATCTCCATATTTCAACCAAAGAGCCCTTGATTTTTGCCTCCAATATATTTCCTCACAGGCCAAAATTTTATGAAACTTTGCTAGTTTTGTTCGTTCCTCCTGCCTAGTAGTTTCATCAGCATCACCATGTTGGATCCTCTTATCAATTATCTTAAAAATTTCAACAACCTATTTTTTATTTTCAAAGAGGTTCCCAAAGACCTATTTTTTCCAAGTTCGAAGCTTTTCCTTAACAAAATTTAATTTGCCAACAAGTTTAAAAGTTTCACTACCCCTGATAGGCTGCTGCTACCACTGACTTAAGGTATCTATGAAACTGGAATTTTTGATCCACATAGATTGAAAAATGAAAGGTTTCTTGAAGGACAGAGAGTTAGGGATCTCAAAAAAAATGGGATTATGATCAGAGGAAATTTTAGGAAGGGCTTGTAGGGTAGAATAATTGAACAAATTTGTAGCCTCCTTTGATAGAAAAAACCTATCAAGCCTTTCTTGAATGAGATGACACCCTATCCATCGATTGATCCAGGTATAGTTCGCTCCTCTAAGTTTTACATCCATCAACATGTTGGAGTTCACAAAGTCATTGAACTCATCCATGCTCCTGATAGGTGGTTTATTTCCACCCATTTTGTCTGAAGGATAAATAGGAGTGTTAAAATCCCCAGCCAAAATCTAGGAGACATTATGGAAGATTTCACTCAGATTGCCTAAGTACTCCCACAATAGAGCTCTCCCTTGAATTGAAGTTGGGGCATAAATATTTGAAAGGATCCACAACCTGTTGTTGTTTATTTCCTTAAATAAAACACTAAGAACCCTGTCATATTTTTGAATAATGGTGCCTTCTACTATCTAGGGATCCCACAAAGTCATAAGGCCTCTAGATGCTCCTCTGGCTGATTTGCAAACCATATCCCCTTGATTCCAATTTTTTTTACTATTTTTTTGACTGAATCTCATCAGTTTTTGTTTCTTGCAACATGATAATAGTTGGATTCACTTGATTTCTTATTGCACTGACTTCCCTATGTTTGGGCAGGTCATTGAGGCCTCTCACATTCCATGAGAGGAACTTCATTTATATTGTTTGGGAATTCTTCCTCTACCCCTCCCTTGAGGGGCTTTTCCTAATTTGTTGTCTTCAAAACCCGGAATAACCTGTTGAAACAAGGTTCTCTATTTTCCATTGGCAATGTCATTATCAGTTTTAATTTTTTGATGCTCAGCATTTGATATTCTCCCTCTTCTTTTTTCACTACCAAAATCTATAGGAGACTTCATAGTGCTCCTGGTTTTTTTAGGACTAAACTGAGGGGAGGTAATTTGTTGCAGAACCGGACTGCCATATTCCTCAGTCTAAAGAGTTTCACATATCTCCACCCCTACATCCAAATCTTCTCCTTTTTTCTTGTATTCCCCTGGTCTACGGGACGACCCCTCAGTAGGATTCACTTGGCTCCTAATGATGATGTTAGGGAGATGATATTTTTTATTTTCCAATGCCTCAACTTTCTTCCTAAGTTATTCAACATTAGGGTTTGGCTTTGGGATGCCCACTAGGCTTGAATTATTTCCAGCATTGGGGTTTAAGGATCCTGAATTGGATGTGGATTCTAGAGATTATGCATTAGGGTTTGGATTTGTGATGCCCATGGGGCTTACAGTAATTTCAAAATTAGGGTTTGAGGATCCTGACTTGGATGGGGATTCAAGAGAGTCAGAAAGGTTAGCCTGAAGGTGCTAGGCTTCCATGTCTTCTGATAATCCTCCTACTCCCATATTGGATAGAATTGAAAATTTATTTGAAACTAGAGGATTGGAACTTACCTGAGTATTTTGGTTGCCAAAAACCTATTGTTTTCCTTTGTCTTGCTGAGACCCTACACCCTCTCTTTTATTTTTTTGGTAGACATAGTTTACCTGATTGAAATCACCTCTTCCAGGGAAACTCTTCAAATTTCCTCTATCTAGCATTCCCTACTTCTACTTTTCTCTATTCATTGGCAGGTTACGGCACTGATTTCATAGATGTCCTTAATTTTTACATTCTACATAGAATGTCGATCTGTTCTCGTATTCTATTGGCTATTTTCTATAGTATTCTCCATACTCTAGCTCCACAAAAATTTGCAATTCATTATTCAAATTAGCATTTACGCAGATTCGTGCATGAGTCATCCTTGTCCTAGCCAAGGTCGCATGGTCAATGGAGATCAGGTCCCCTATAGTTCAGGCTATGCCCTGTAGCCAATATTCATTGAAGAACTGGGCAAGTATACTTGGGAGACAAACCAAAATAGGGGTAATGTTAATATTTTTCTTTTTAGGGTCGAAATATTCACCCCATCGTCTAAGAAAAAGGCTCCTTTTGCCTAGAAACCAAGGACCTCCTATTAAAATGTGGTTAGCATCCTCCATATTGTTAAAATGGATAATGAAGAACCCTCGAGTTAGAGCTACCAACTCCAAGCTGCCTACCAATCGCCATTTACCCATCACCCAAGCCCTGATAGTCTCCATGTCTAGCCTACCTCCCAAAAACTTGCCTAACAGGGATAATTCTTCCATTAAAATAAAATGGCTTATGGAACTTGCCAGGGCTAAAATTTTATTATTTGCTGGAACTAGGGGCGGAAGTGAGATAACCTCCTTTATTTTTCCTCTAAGAGTCTCAGAAAAATACAACCTCTTTGTCGGGCTCTTTCTGAGAAGGGTCGGGTCCCCGTGTGCTGCCCACCTCCAAATCTTTCGCAGCCTGACCACTTTCATCTAGATCCTCGCTTGATCCATGCTCGAGGTTCCCACCCACCCCTTCTATACCTGCTCTACCTATACCACCTTGGCTAATATTCCTACCCAAAAAATTCAAACCCTCACTCCCGTCGCACCCGCTAAACCTCAGCTCACTCATTACTTTTTTCGGAAAATTTATTTTTCAACCAAAAAATGCCTTTTTAAGTAATTACTATTTTCGGCTAATTATTTTTTCATAAAAAAATGTTTTTTTTAGTAATTACCATTTTCGAAAAATTATATTTTGCATCAAATAATTCCATTTTGAGTAATAAAAAAATTACTTTAAAAATTCTTTTAAAAAAACCTTCTAAAGATAGGCTCCTGCATCATTCTCCTCTGTTTGAAAAGAACTCTGCTCCTACGAGTTCCTCTGATCAAACTCATAATCGCTCTCCATAGAGTGCCACACATTTGCAAGTACTCCTTAAAGTACCAATCCCCTTTTGATGTTTTATATCTCAAACCTCCTGCAAGCACTACACATAGTGCCAATTTATTCTTTTAAGGTTTTAAAATAGCAAACCTCCTGCAAACACTACACCAAGTGCCAATTCTTCCCTCTGAGTTTTTTAATGAAAAAACCCTCTTGCAAGCACTACATAGAGTGCAAATTTATTTCTTCAAGGGTTTACAAACCTTTTGCAAGCACTACATAAAATGTCAATTCCTCCTTCTAAGATTTTATATAAAAAACCTCCTGCAAGCACTTACACAGAGTGCAAATTTCTTTCTCCAAGGTTTTACAAACCTTTTGCAAGCACTACACAAAGTGCCAATTTCTTTCTTTGAGGCTTTTACATTAAAAAATCTCCTACAAGCACTTACACAAAGTGCCAATTTCTATCTCCAAGGTTTTACAAACCTTTTGCAAACACTGCACAGAGTGTCACTTTTTTTTTTTTAGCCTCTTTGCTCTCCTCTCCTTTTCTCTTTTCTTCTCTTCTTTTTTCTCCTCCTAACAAGATCCAACTTGCTCTAATACCAAATGGTGTAAACTTAGGTACAAGAGACCAATAAAATGGACTCCAATCACATAACACAAATGCAATAATGGAAGAAAATTGCCAATTGATATTCTTCTCATTTCTAGATTCACTTCCCATTTTACAATGCAATACCAAGGGAATATATATCCCCAAAGAAAACCTAAAATAAAACCCTAAAACTTGAATCCCTAAAAGAAAACCCTAAAACTTGAATCCCTAAAAGAAACCCTAAAATAAAACCCTAAAGCTTAAAACCCTAAAAATAAAAAATTACTATTTTCGGCAAATTGATTTTTTCAACCAAAAATGCATTTTTAAGTAATTACTATTTTCGGTAAATTATTTTTTCATAAAAATTTACCTTTTTTAGTAATTATCATTTTCAAAAAATTATATTTTGCGTCAAATAATTCCATTTTTAGTAATAAAAAAAAATTACTTTAAAAATTCTTTTAAAAAAACCCTCTAAAGATAGGCTCCTGCATCACATCCTCACCTTTTCATAGTTTTCATATGGTGTTTCTAAGATTTTTGAGAGATGTCAAAGTGATTAACATCCCAGAATACTTATTCCACTTGATGGATATCTTAGTGGATAGCATGAGGAAAGGGAAGTTGAATCACCCTAAGCATTAGGGTTTACATTTAATTATTTTCAATTATATCTTCCAGAACCAAATCCATAGAGTTGCTCCTCCTATTGGGGTCATTATGAAGATTTGGCTTTTGACACCCATGTTAGGCTTTCCCTTGGCTTCTCAAGAGGATATACCCAATGATCAGATTTTTGATGTTGAGATAATCTCTCCTAGTAATTTTGGTAAGAAAAAGTTATTGTTAGGATCATCTACATATATGCTAACTCCTAGCCAATATTCATTGCATGTGAAGTCCTCTACGAAGAAAGACAAAGGCATTGCGTTGTCTAATTTTGTGAAAGCCATTTTTCTTTAATTTTTCTCTTTGGCTCACAAGATACAAAAAACCACTTTAGATCCCTCCCCTAACGCATTCTCTACTCAGTACTTTGATGATGTTGACCCTATGGTTGACCTGGATGACATCGTTTCCTTGGTGACCTCAATGCTCCTTCAAGTTGGTAAACTCATCAATTAGATCAAGAATCAGAAGATGACCACTATGGAGGAATATATCTCAAAGGTAGATGATGATATCTAGGACCATTCCCCTCTATCTGACTAGTTGGGATGTTCGAGGACTATTTTTTTTTGGTTTCCTTATTTTGTTGGCTCTGGGTCTTTGTCTTCTCAGATGGGTTTGTTGTTGCTTGTTATAACATGCTCTTGTTTTGTTGTTTCTTTGGCATGAGGTTTTCGTTGGGATCCTCCTTTTTGGTTTTTTAGTTTGGGGTGAAGTTCCTCCTCGGATTGTCCTCCTGTGGTCCTCCCTTTTTGACTTGTAAAAGGTTTAGGTATCCTTTCAAAACACTTTTATCAATAAAAAACAATTAGTACATACATATATAATAATGTGTCCCCTAAGAACATAGAATGCCCAAAAAACCAAAGTAGTATCCATGAATAAAATATTTCTCTTCTTATTTATAAATGGTTCTAAATTCATTCTAATGAACACTAGAATTGCTCATTTTTTGTGCATGTTTTAATGGGGTATTGTACGACATTATTAACATTAGAGATGTATTTTTGTGAAATTATTGCATGCATTTAATAGAAATTGATGTATTATGATTTGATTGTAATTTTTAGTGGAAAATGTGTGTAGATGCAGTATTTTGTTGTTTTTTTACACCTTTTAGTCGAGGTCCCACATGGACCTGGCATTGGATAACACTTGTAATGCATTTGAGGAACGATGGGTGATTTAACAGAGATAGCGACATTGGAAAAAGGTATCCAAATTCACTAAGGTACGATACTTGTATCCTAGCCACAAGTTGGAAGGTGCCTATCTTCCTACGAAATGGAAAGCACTTGTCTTCTAGTGATAGGAAAAGTGTTTGTCTTCAAATGATAGAAATTCGCTTGTATTCTAGTGATAGAACAAGAACCTATCTTCCGACAACAGGTCGGAAGGTGCCTGTCTTTCGATGATAGAGCAAGTGCCTATCTTTTGATGATAAAAAAAGTGAAAACTCTTAGAGAAATGAAAAAAGGGCCTATATGTAGTGCCTTTATCCCGATGATAGGCTAGAAAGATGCCTGTATTCCAAGGATAGGTCAATAGGCGCTTATATCCGATGGAATAAAGTGCATGTTGATTGTTTGACTTGAAGACCATGCATAAGTTTAGAAATATATTATTGTACAAACTTAGGGAGTGCTATTGTTAACTTAAAAAGATTAATTTTAGCATGGTCACTCTTTTATTAGACACCAACTAAAACTATGCATGAACCAACCGTAGTGAATCACGTGAAATGATTAAATTAGAATAGTCTAATTTTGTAACAAGGGATGACCTCATTCTGTATAAAATGTAGGCCACCCCTGAAGTGAAGGATCCCAATCTCAAACCCAAATGTTATTTTATACTGCATTATTAATAAAATCTCGAGTGTTCTTTTTATTTATGTGTTCGAAAGAGTGATTGTGTGAACTAGTTGGGTGGACGTCTGCAGGAGCTTGGGCCCACTCCAGGCAGTAATCCTCCCCTATTTTTGCTTTCATTTATTTATGTTGTGTGTTTCTTTCCTATTTTATTTATTTTTGCAAGTGTGTTTATTTCCTGCTTAATTTATTTTTGCAAGTGTGTTTATTTCCTACTTTATTCATTTCTACAATATGTTTAATTCCTATAATTTCCTTTCAGTTGTGTGTTTACTTTTTATAATTTTCCTTTCAATCATGTGTTTGATAATGATAATTTAATTTACTTTTCTTGCAGTTTCAGTTAGTATTTATTTTCCTGCACTTAATTATTGTTGGTTTGGATGAAATTAAACTACACGAACAACACACACCCCACCAAACCAAGTGACACATAGGACTCATATCCCCAAATACTACAGGCATATATTTTGCATAGGTACTCAACAAGTTTATGAACTCCCAGATTGATAAATTAAATGGAAGCAAAATAACTATTTTCAGAAACACCATTTTTTGCTCACCATTTTGGCACCGTTGTTGGGGAGTGCCAATTGTAGTATTCTAGGATCTGTAGGTTAGTCAACCTAAAATTAATTGTTCAGACTACCTCACCCATAGATCCCCTACCTGAGAGTGCATGAGTCCTCCAAGACCAAGAGGACCGAGATAGATATTTTCTTAAAAGGGTAGAGGTCACCTCAAAACCACCTAAAATATCTTCTGATATTCCTTCTAAAGCATCTCAAACACTTCCTGAAGCTGCACCATCATCTCCACCCAAGACACCTTGGCATATTAATCCAATATTTGGATAAAATTCCTCTAAAAACAATCCACCAGAGGGATTTTTTTCAAGTTTCAATTTAGGATCTTTGCTTGAAAACATAAGAACCAAGGGAGATTTATTGAATACCCAATGGTGGAAGGTAGTTGAAGATGAAACTATTTCACATTCAGATTTAGGAATATTATTAGAAGATAAGAAAAATGAGTGTGATACCTTGTTAGCTACCTTATAAGCAACTAGAGTAGACCCTACATCACCTAAAACTATGGTTGAAAATGAAGAGGCTTCAACCAGTTTTGATTTTCCAATTGAGGAATCAAGAGGAGAGACCAAAATGAAACACATCTCTCCTACACATCTTCCTACTTTTAGAGGACTACCAAATGAGGACCCTGATCTATTCCTTTTCAAATTTGATGTACTTTACAGATCAGTGGACTATAAATTTGATGCCCAAAAATTAAAATTGTTTCCCTCTACACTAGATGATTCAACATTACGTTGGTTTATCGGTTTAGGGAACAAACACATTGCCACCTAGGAGGACATAAAAAAAATCTTCCTAGAACAATACCAGGATTTTGGTAGGGCACGAGATGCTAGGGAAGAAGTCCTAGATATGTCCCAAAGAGAGGAAGAGTCATTGGAAGATTATTGGGACAGATTTAATTTCAATCTTCAATGATCACCCCATGCAAAACTAGGTGAGAAATCCTTGAGAAGCATATTCTTAAGGGGTCTCACAAATGAATCCTTAGAGGCCTTAAATTTGTTATCGGGAGGTGATATTTACCAACACCAAATGCTAGATATTCGATAGTTGTGTCAAAATTATTCAAGAAGAAAGGGTAAACCCATCAACCGAGTAACAAAAACCACAACCTCTATAACCAAGGTAGAAATAGGAAATTTGCTAGAGGAAATGAAGAGTGATATGCTATCATCTCTTGCACTTCAATTAGACACACTCTTGCTTTAGAAAAAGAAGCAAGAAACTGAAGCAGCACTAGCCTTATTTTTCCCAAGATGTAGAAGAAAACATCCCAAGAATGAGTGTCCAGAAAATAAAGTGAGAGTGTGTACCATTTGTCAAAAGGATCACAAAATGAGGTTGTGCCCACAAATAGCAAACATAAAAGAGGAACCTGAAGTAGCAAAAACTTATTTTATGGGTAATAGGAGAAACTGGTAATAATTTCCTACGAGAAACGATATGCCAGGAGGAGTACCACCCTATGGGGGATCCAATTTTATGAACCAAGGGAAAACTCAACCACCCAACATGGGATGGTGGGGTCCATCACCTTGGATGAATGCCACCCAAGGGTCTACTCCTTTCACACCTTATCCATGGATGTCATACCAGCAAGCTAGACCACAGTGGTGGAATTACAATACATGGACTCCACCTCCACAAACCACAACACAAACCCCACTACAGCCTAGTTTGTCAAACTAGATACCTGCACAACCAACAACTCCAAATCCAAACAATAAGATAAATCAGCCCACATATCAGGTAGACATGGAGATGTTCCCTATGTATCATATTAGAGTAGATTGCAATCTTGTACAACTTAGATCAGGTAGGCAATTAGGAGTAGATCCAACACCTCCAGTAGTGGAGGAAGAGGATGTAGAAGTAGAGGTAGAAGAGAAACCACCTTCGGTAGAGGAGGTGGAAGAAAATGTAACTACTAAACAAAACAAAAATGAAGGGGTTCCACCCTTCCCCAAGAGATTACAAGAACCCAGAAAGCCAATGCAACCAAAATTTGACATCATGGAAGGGTTGAAAAACCTTATAGTCACGATTCCCTCTATCAAGCCATAAGAGATGTTCCAATCTACACAAAGGCCATTAGAGAGTTATGTCTTAAGAAACTAGGAAGGAAACCATCGAAAGCAGTTAATGTGGTAGGTCAGTTAGCTGATTTAATGTTAGGAAACACCTACCACCCAAAGTACTCTGATCTAGGAAGCCCAATTTTAATAGTTCAAATTGTAGGCTTAAAGTTACCCAACACATTAGTAGATCTAGGAGTTGCTATAAATATCATGCCCCAAGAAACCATGCAAAAACTGCAACTCACAAATATGAGGCCAACCAAAATAGTTCTACAATTGGTTGATCGATCTATAGTACTCCTAGAGGGAATGTTGGAAGATGTGATTGTAATAGTAGATGCATGGGAGTATCCGGTAGAATTTCTAGTCTTGCAATCTAGATCTGGATTGGGTGGTTATCCACTTATATTAGGCCATCCTTGGCTGGCCACAGTTGATGCTTACATAAGTTGTAGGATAGGACAAATGATAATCTCAGATGGATAAAATATCAAAAACTTAGTCATTTATCCTCCTACATAATCCACTGATATGTTGGGAGAACCAAATTGTGAAGTTCTAAATGTTGATGCCTTGCCAATGCTTCAACAAGTAATGGCTCTAGATGAGGTAGAGGATGAAACCGATGAAGATCGAGTCATAACACACTTTTTCCAAGGAGAATCCTCACATCCTCCTATAGAATCTCCACTTGTAGGTAGCAAGGAAAATCATGTCAAATAGATAGAGGTAGCACCTAGCAGAATATTGAACATTGACCATGAGTTATCAATTGTTCAAGAGGACAAGTTGAAAGAAATACTAGTCAACCATCAAACTGCTTTTGCATGGGACTATAAAGACATGAGGGGGATTGCACCCAAAGTCTACACATAGAATTTATTTGGAAGATAATGTAAGACCGGTAAGACAACCTCAAAGGAGAATGAATCCAACAATGAAATAAATAGTCAAAGCTGAATTACAAAAACTTTTGTCAGCTGGATTTATTTATCCTATATCGAATAGTCAATGGGTATCACCTTTAGTGGTAGTGCCCAAGAAAAATGGCAAGTGGTGGATTTGTGTGGATTACAAAATGTTAAATAAAGCCACTAGGAAAGACCATTTCCCCCTACCATTCATTGACCAAGTCCTCGACACCTTAGCAGGACAAAAATACTTTTTATTTCTTGATGGGTTTAGTGGATATAATCAAATTCAAATAGGGGATGAGGACTAGGACAAAACCACTTTTACCTGTCCTTGGGGTACCTTTGCTTATCGAGTCTTACCATTTGGGTTATGTAACACACCTACCACTTTCTAAAGGGTGGTGCTTAGCATCTTTTTAGACATGGTTGGAGAGACTGTAGAAGTCTATATGGATGATTTCACCATTTACGGTGAAACTTTTGAAGAAGCTACAACTAATCTAGAGAAAGTACTCCAACATTATCAAGAAATAAACTTATCCCTTAGTAATGAAAAATATTTTATGTTAATGCAAGAAGGGATAGTTTTAGGACACCATATCTCTATTGAAGGGATTAAATTAGACAAACAAAAAATTGAAGTGATTAAAAATATACCCACTCCCCAAACACAAAGAGATATCCGTAGTTTTCTAGGCTCTATTGGATATTATAGGTAGTTTATCCAAGATTTTAGCAAAACTGCTAAACCATTGCATACACTATTGACCAAAAATATTGAGTTTGTTTGGACTAGTGAGTGTGAGCAAGCATTCTAGATTTTAAAGGAAACTGACAATTGCTCCTATGTTGAGAGGTCCAAATTGGAACCTCCCCTTTCATATTTATGTTGATGCATCCAATAATGCTATAGGGGTAACACTAGGATAGAAGGATGGAGATGAATTTTATGCCATCTATTATGTCAGTAAACATCTTATGGGTGCTGAGTTCAACTACACTATCACGGAGAAAGAGTTCCTTGTAGTAGTTCATGCTATAAATAAATTTTACCACTATATCACAAGTTATAAAATATTTGTGCACACAGATCATACAACCATCAAATATCTGATGAATAAGCCTATGGTGAGTGGTAGAATTATCAGGTGGCTTTTACTTCTATAGGAATTTGATGTAACCATTATTGACAAACCCGGTAGGGATAATGTTGTTGCAGATTTTCTCTCTAGGTTAATCTCTCACGATAATACTGCCACTGAAGACTGATTTCTAGATGAGCATCTCTTTGCTCTTGATGAACAAATACCATGGTACGTAGATATGGCTAATTACTTAGCCACCGATAAAATATCTCCTGCACTCTCACCCTGAGAAGCTCAAAATTTGATTGAGAAGAGTGCAACCTTCTCATGGATTGATGGTTGCCTATTTAAAACCCAGCCTGATCAACTCATGCGTAGATGTGTTGCAAAAAATGAAACCACAAAAAATTTGAAAGCCTATCATGATGAACCATGCGGTGAACACTTTGCAGGGAAGAGAACTACATTTAAAATTTTGCAGGTTGGGTATTACTGGCCCTCCTTATTTAAATATGTAGTCAAATATGTTAGCCAGTGTGACCAATATCAGAGAATGGGTAGACCAACTCCACATGATGAAATGCCACTTCAGCCCCATGTGCATATTGAACCATTCGATAAATGGGGAATGGATTTTGTTGGACCAATTAATCCATAGTCTAATGGTAAAAGGTATATTTTGGTATGTACTGACTATGTGACTAAGTGGGTTGAAGTGCAGGCACTATAGAATGCAAAAGAAGATACCATAGCACAGTTCCTATATGAATTCATTTTTACCAGGTTTGGTGTTTCGAGGGATATTACCACTGACCAGGGGCCCCATCAACACATATAAAGAGTGAGGGGGGGGAGAAAAAAAAAAAAAAAAAAACACAACAAAACCCCCCCCTATCATCCACAAGCAAATGGGTAGGTGGAGGTCACAAACAAGGAGTTGGAGAACATTCTCACCAAAACAGTGCAGCAACACAAGAAGGACTGGGTAAATCACCTACCAAAAGCAGTATGGGCATATCGCACTACCTAGAAAACCACTATGAGATTTACACCATTTCAATTGGTGTATGGAAAGAACACCATGATGCCAATCGAGTTTGAAATTAAAACCCTACGAACTACTATGAAGCTGAACCTGAATCTAGACATCGTGCAACAAGAATGGATTCACCAACTAAACCAGTTGGATGAATACCGACAAGATGCACTACAATGCACAAAAATTATGCAGAAGCAGAGGGCCATGTGGCATGACCACATATAGCCAAAATGATTTAAGGAAGGAGATTGGGTATTACTTTATGATTCCTAGTTCCAAGAGCACAAGGGAAAACTCATGCAGAGGTGGATGGGCCCGTATGAAGTGGTTGAGGTAATTAATAACGATGTTGTCCATGCCAAAACCATTGATAGTAGCGACATCGTTTTAATAGTAAATGACCACCGCTTACGTCTATATCATATGCCTTCAATCCATTCAATCAACTCAAACGTAGGCATGGGGGAGACCCCATTTGATAAAAATATTTTAGCAGTTTGACGAACACTTATGCGTTCACAAAAAAAATATTATTATTATTTATAATATTTTTCTAATATTAGCATAGGTTTTTCTTTCTTTTATTTTTCCTATTTTTTAGGGTTACGTGGACTCAGATGCAATCTATAGGTATTTGGACAACTAGGCCTATCAGGCATGAAGCCACATTACCCCACATTTTACATTTTCAAGAAGTGTAGTAGTGTAGAGAGGGTGCCAAATTTTTATTAGAAGTGAGTCATCTATGATCAAACTTGTGTACAAGTGTTTATTTCCTATAAAAAATAATACACCTATATTTAGGTTAAAATAAACAGGTGGAGCCAAGAATTCTTTAAAAAAAGAAAGGAGGTGCTTGTATTCCTACAAAAGTGGGTACCTATCTTCCAAATACATATAGCACTTGTATCGACAAAATAGAGAAAAATGTCTATCTTCCAAACACATATGGTACCTATATCTATAATTTAGAGAAAGGTGCTTGTCTTCCAAACATATATGCTACCTATATTCATAAAATAAAGAAAGGCACATGTCTTCCAAATATAGATGGCACCTGCATTCTAAACACAAATAGGGGTGCATATATTTTTAAGTAGAGATGAATCTTATATTCGACATCATAGAGATAATAGGAATCTATATTCTAGAAGTAGTAGATGCCTATATTCAAAGTAGTGATGGTGCCTATATCCATGTACAGTCAATGAAGTCAACCTTTTTATTGAATCGAGTATACCTATTTTTTATTATTTACGATGATGGAATCTGTTTGCTTCTCAATATTTGACCATTGAAGTCCATGTCTTCCCATCGATAACACATGCATACTCTTGAGACATGAATAAATCAACTTCCAAGGGGGACGTGTGTCATCCCATGATAAAATAAAATAATCATATTTTTCTTTATTTTTTGCATGAGACCTCGAGATTAATAAAAATGTAGTACCCAATAACATTATTTTGACAAGATTTCCCCACAAAAAAAATGCATGTCATTGATTCACCTCAGTCCACTATTGTCATGATTGTACCACCAGACATTTACATAACATGATTCACGAAAAACCACCCAGGTATGTACTAATTTTTTTGTTATATGTATGCATAGTTATCATAAAGAAACATATCTATGTAACGTGCCAACACATGCCCCATGAAACTATTGTCCAATCATGCAACCCCTAGTCTACAATCTACCATGTGGTACCAATCAAGCGTAAGGGAGGAGGTTGTAACTATATCCACCTAAATCTAGCACATGATTTAAGAGTTAATTACGCAGATATTATAATTACTATTGATTACAGGAAGATAGGTGCCTTGTATGCATAGATACAATCGCATGCTTTGGCATGTTTAAAAATAAATAAAAGTGCCTATTTGCAACTAGAGAAAAACTAGAAGAATAAAGTAGATGATGCCATGGGAGGACCTTCGAGCAATCATGCATTGAAGAAGTATGAGCCCAAGGATCTCTCGGGCATAACTGGTTTTATCTAAGAATAGTTCAAGGTTATCGGGTGGATGGATTACTACTGCCTGGTTAGCCAAGATCAAGATCTTATGATGGTACAAGAATTTATAACCTCCATGGATGATAGTGTTGTGAGGATGCATGGATTGGTCATACCAGTCATAAAGGAGTACATTATAGAAGTTACTAGCCTCCCATGCATAGGAGATCAAACATACAAGGATGATAATGTTGGGTATTGTGCTCAAAGATTTTTTAGGCAACCCACTATGTAGTTGATGTGGTATGGGTTGCCAAAATAGTATGTCCTTGAACTATGGTGGTAGGTATTCAAGCAAGTGGTAAGGTTTTTCACTTGCACTAGCAAATACTCGTGGTTGAATGCTAACCACCTTCAGTTTATAAATCACCTATTACATGGGGATCACATTAATATCCCCTATTATCTAATGTGTGCCCTAAAGGATGAGGCCAGTCGATACTAGGCAAGAATAGTGATAACATTAGGGCATCACGGGCTGATTTCAACCCTAATTCGACATACTAAGGTGCAAAGAGCTACATCGATCACTGAAGAGGAGATTGTTGCATCAAAATTGACTAGTGGATGATAGGAATATGAAGAGGATGAAGAGGAAGAAGTACCTATCTCCCACCACAGCCAATCTAAAGAGAAGGTAGAGCATGTAGACTCTAGCCCCTTCCAAGAAATATCATCACCTGCCTCCCAACATAGCCACTCTATAGGGGAGGTAGAGTAGGCTAAACCAAGCCCATCAAGAGCAATGTCATCGCCTATCTCCCAACACTCAAACTAGGAGGTAGAGTAGGATATCTCAAGCCCATTTCAGGCAACATCACCACCAGTGACCAGGAGTAAAGGAATAATAGAATCTCTAGTCAATTACAATTCATTAGGGGATGATGAAGAACACATGATGGAAGATGAACTGGCCATCCAAGTGTTGTAGGGCATGGCCTCTATTGAAGTGCCCCATAGTAATTCTTTGGAGGAAGACCTCCAAGACCAATTGAAGGCCATGAAAGAGCAAGCCTCCAAATGGGAGGAGAAATTCAAAGTAAAACAAGCTAAATTCTAGGAGTCTCGATGAGCTACCATAGCAAAGCAGTAAGAATCTAACAACACTGTGCAGTAGTTGCAAGAGATAGTGTAGAAATATAAGAACATGGTCTAGTAATTGTAGCAAATCCTTTCTACCAAAGTTGATCAAGTTTATGCTACTACATAAATGGATTGGGCCATAGAACCAAGGATTTCCTCTATCGATTTGGAAGAGAAGGTGGCATCTATAGGGGCATTCCATTCTTATGATAGGAGGGCGTAATACACCCATATGTTTGATGTAGGAGACCAATCGAAGCTCCTATGGTGGATGCTTCATAGGAATAAGGTAATATTGTTTCATAGTGTGGGCTCCCTATGATCAAAATTGTAGATAATGAGGCTATTGAGTCAACCAAAAACTTTGTGATTGCCTAATCAACTGGTAACTAGTAGTTGACTGATTGAGGACTATCCAATCAACTAGGGAATTTGTGGTACATGTGGACATTGCTCATATAGCTAAATAATTGATTGTAAATGAACTTGTTGTCTATTCAATTGAAGGGCTAGAGGAGTAGAATAATGTGGGCTAATCAAAGGATTCAACCGATCCCTTGATAGATACATAGTTAGTTGGTCAACCACTAGATGATCAAACCATGGTTGGTCAATATTATGAATAGCCCAAGGTTGAATATCCTATTAATGCACCCATGGATCATGGTACGTAGGACATAGAGTTGTAAAAAGTCTAATAAATACCACCTCCATGGAAGAAAGTGTTGATTGATATCTCAGTGTTGATAATTGATACATAGACCTTGAGACCTACAAAGAAACTATGATTGAAGTCCAAGGCTAATAGGCCACCACAAATAATAAAGAAGGCATGACAAGACCCAACTTGGATGAAGAATGGGTCATATCGATGAACGTCTTTGCAAGTCATCAAAAGTGGGTAGCGAAGCTCAAGGAACACTTGAAGAAGGAAAGGAAAGAACAGTGGGCCCATAAACGAATGGTTAAAAAGAGTATTTGTTAGGCCTACATGGTTGAAATAATTTTGGGCCCTCTATGGTTCTGATGGTGATCATCCATTGAATATGAGGGAATATTTTCAAAAAATAGGGTTGTATGCTAGGAAGCCCATGATACCATAATTGGTTATAGCACTTGAACCTTTGTCATATGATGATGATGAGGATGATATAGACAAGGCAATACTTGAACCAAATATAGAACAACTACTAAAATTAAAACTATTTGATACATATAAGTTTCCACCATGGGATATGCTAGAGATCACACTAGTATATTGACTACCTAAGGACCATTTCCTCCAGAAGCAAGTTGAACAAACTTTACAAAAGGATGCAACCACATTTATTGGACTATTGAAGAAATAAGACATAGGTAGGTAGGGTCAGTGTAAGAGAAATTTAGAAACAAAGGTAGGTTATAACCAACCCCTAAGGTATAGTAAGCATAAGAAAGCACCAGAAATAGGGGAAGGTCCTAGCTAGCCCAAGCAACGTGGCAAGTGTAAATGAGACAAAGAGAAGGAGAAAGCCACAACTTGAGAAAGGAAACACTGGAATAGAGATTATTGGAAGGTTGTTGCTAAAATAGGGGATTATCAGCAACAGGTGCCATGAGGACGTGACAATACTTAGGCATGGGGGGATGATGAGCACTATAATTGCTCATTTTTTGTGCATGTTTTAATGGGGTATTGTGTGACATTATTAACATTAGAGATGTATTTTTATGAAATTATTGCATGCATTTAATAGAAATTGATGTATTATGCTTGATTGGTATTTTTAGTGGAAAATATGTGTAGATGCAATATTTTGTTGTTTTTTTGCACCTTTTAGTCGAGGTCCCACATGGACTTGGCATTGGATAACACTTGTAATGCATTTGAGGAATGACGGGTGATTTAACGAAGATAGCGACATTGGAAAAAAGGCATCCAAATTCACTAAGGTACGACACTTATGTATCGACCATAGGCCAAAAGGTACCTATCTTCCTACGAAAGGGAAAGCACCTATCTTCCAATGATAGAACAAGCACTGTCTTCTAGTGACAGACAAGTGCCTATCTTCCAGTGATAGAACAAGCACCTGTCTTCCAACAATAGGTCGGAAGGCACCCATATTTTGATGATAGAGCGAGTGCCTACTTTTCGATGATTGAAAAAAAGTGACTACTCTCAGAGAAACAGAAAGGGCCTATATGCAGTACCTTTATCCCAACGATAGGTTGGAAAGGTGCATGTATTCCAGTGATAGGCCAATAGGCACTTATATCCGATGGAATAAAGTGCGTGTTGACTATTTGACTTGAAGACCATGCATAAGTTTAGAAATATATTGTTGTACAAACTTAGGGAGCACTATTTTTAACTTAAAAAGATTAATTTTAGCATGGCCACTCTTTTATTAGACACCAACTAAAACTGTGCACAAACCAGCCATAGCGAATCGCATGAAATGATTAAATTAGAATAGTCTAATTTTGTAATAGGGGATGATCACGTTCTATATAAAATGTAGGCCACCCCTAAAGTGAGGGGATCCCAAATTGCAAATCTTTGATTTTAATCACAAATTGTTATTTTGTACTACATTATTAATAAAATCTCGAGTGTTCTTTTTATTTGCGTGTTTAGAAGAGTGATTGTGTGAACTAGTTGGGCGGATGTCTACAGGAGCTTGGGCCCACTCTAGGCAGTAATCCTCCCATATTTTTGCTTTCATTTATTTATGTTGTGTGTTTCTTTCCTGTTTTATTTATTTTTGCAAGTGTGTTTATTTCCTATTTAATTTATTTCTGCAAGTGTGTTTATTTCTTGCTTTATTCATTTCTACAATGTGTTTAATTCCTGCAATTTCCTTTTAATTGTGTTTTTACTTTCTATAATTTTCCTTTCAGTCATGTGTTTGATAATGATAATTTAATTTACTTTTCCTATAGTTTCAGTTAGTATTTATTTTCCTGCACTTAATTATTGTTGGTTTGGATGAAATTGAACTACACGAACAACACACACCCCACCAAACCAAGTGACACATAGGACTCATCTCCCAAATACTACATGCATATATTTTGCACAAGTACTCAACAAGTTTATGAACTCTCGGATTGATAAATTAAATGGAAGCAAAATAACTGTTTTTAGAAACACCATTTTCTGCTCACCACATACCAACCTTTCTTTTTATACTTTTGTAAGATAAAACTATTAAATTCATACCAATTATGCACACCCTAGTAGATATTGAATAATGCACATATTGAGAATGATTTGAGAAGACAATGAAAAGAAGGACCTAATATAATTCACTTTATTTAAATTTATATGAGTATAAAGCTAATATATAATAACTACATACAATCAATGTCCAAACACCAAATATCATACCAAGCCTCAATACTTCCATGAAAACACACAAATATAAATTTGATAAACAATAAAAGTACTTTTTCTCTACTTTCAAGTTTCTCCATAATAAACAAAACAAAGTATGAAATCAAGGTATACCCATTAATAAAATTTCTATGCGAAAATGGTGCATAAACTATGTTGTAGACCAAATCCTAGAATTTCTTCTTTAGCACCTACTCCTTCCTCCTATTGAGCATATTTTATAAGTTTCCATGGCTAGGATTTAATATTTTCCAAGATAATACCAATCATCCTTCACCATTCCACCATTCATGGAGAGTGTATATGACCAAGAAAGATGATTTCAAAACCACCCTTTGCATGGGCATAATCAAACATAATGCTCCCTAGAAGAATACAAAGAGACTTCATTTCTTTTTACTCACTCTCAAACCCTAGTATGATGGAGGAAAAAAGAAAATAAATAAATTTGAAATGTTTACCATCAATGTGAAATGTAGCCATGTCCCCTTGGACAACCTTTCACATAATAATTTTACAAAGGTGAAAGTAATGTAAGGTAATGTTTCTACTATTTATGCCCATGGTCAAATGAATGATTTTAGGATAATCTTTTAGTATTTCCAAATGGTGTCAAAGAAGTCACAACAATTTTAAATGCAATTTAATTTTAATTGGTTCTCTTTTAAAATCCATACCATACTTATTAAGAAAATACTAGAATGATCATTACTTTTCCATTGTGTCAAACAATTCATGCATTGTAAAATAATGTCATACGATGTGCGATTTTTATTTTTCGATATCTATTATTATTTATATGCATCTACCACTCTCTCCCTAGTTATACCCTCCTTTGCTCCATCCTATAGAGGATGATCTATGAGCATATACAAAATGAATAGGTGGTTAATCTACTTTAGATGACTTTATATTAATACATTTATTTATATAAATTAAACTATAAAAAATATAAATTGTTGAGTCAATAATTCTACATCAATATGTAAGTCAATTAAATTGAAAATAAATGCTATAATTAAAATATGTAAAATTTGAGATGTTACGTACTTCCCTTAAAAAAAGAGTTATCATCTTGATGATTAGAAAATAATCTTTATATTATATTAGAAGATAATAATGCACCCACCAATAATAAATTTTTAATTTGTATTTCTTATGAATGTATGAAGTTAGTGATTCATAGAATACACTTCTACAATATAAAATTGAAAACTCACTATACATATTATTTAAGACACAAAAAAAACACTCATAATTGTAATAAATAAAATGAGAAAATTTTCTTTGAATTTTATTAGTGTCTTGTTAGGTGATACCTTCTTCAATATATTGGTCCCATGAAACCTTACTCTAAGTTATTTTATTATTTTATAGTTTTTGCTTGTATGTGTATAATATCTTGATATGTTCAACCAAATCCATTCCTTAGTCCTAAACCTATGATGAGTTAACTTAGAATATCTGTCCTATTAGCATTATAAGGTTTTAGGATTGTAATCTGAAAAACATTATGGATCAAATTGGGAGTATGATATACAAAAATATTTTATGCAATTGAATTTATTATTTCTAGTATGTCAACTAAGTTCATATATCTAGGATTAAGTTTAATATATATTTTAAACTTAATTGAAATTTTTTATTGTTTGACCCTAAGGAAAAAATTATCCCCTAAAACTAATTTTCTTGGGGATCTATTTCTATCAGCATAACTCTTTTGTCAATCTATAGCTTCTTTCAATCATTGTCTTATTTCCTTTACATATTTCTCTACTTTAAGGTATTAAACCCTATCACCATTTTATCCTTAATTCTATCCCAAGTAAGGGATGTGCAACCCTTTCATCTATATATGGATTCAAAAGGTGTCATTCCCAAGATAGAAATACATAAGTTATTCTAAGCAAATTCCACTAGTGGTAAGTATTTCTTTCACATATATTGTTGCTCCATTTATTACATCTATAATAGATCCTCCAAGATATGATTTTCTCCCTATTTTCCCATTTATTTTATGATAGTAACAAGAACTAAAATTTATCTTGGTACCTATTATCATCTCAAAGTGTCCTAGCCTATTGTGTTTATGACCAAATGCACCTAGGAACTCATGCTTCATGTTGAGTGACACATTGAAGAGCTTTGTGGGTGGAAAGAAGTCTTGTGGGACAACCTCCAATTATTTTTTCCATGCTTGGATGCTTTTTAGATATGATCATTATGTGTTTATCAGACCTTATGGGATTTAGTCTATGCTTCTTGCCAATCAAAAAGAAATAACAAAAATTAATAAATATAATAGGAAAGTGCAAGAAAAGTAAAATATAAGCTACTAAGGTGATTCAAAAAGATCAAGGTTTCCCCCAACTACATGAATGAACAAAAAATGAACACATTCATCATAGTCTAATAGCTATAAATTGAACACACTTTATCATGCATAAAAAAAAATTATAAATACACAATAGAAGTGGGAAAAAATAAAATTATTCATAGCTCCCATTAATGTATCAAGTAATTACAAAGGCATGTGAACAAAAGAGGCTCAATGTTCCTTAGACAATAGCTCAAGTTTTGACTCATCCTCATACAAATGAGAGGACATAAATAGAAGAGTATACAAGGCTAGATATTAATCATAAACAAGTATATCCTAGTGCTCTATAATGAAATTACATGCCTACATATAGGCCAAGATCGAGATAGTCTTCCTTCTAAATATTTGTGCAAGAGATGTGAGAACTATTTTCCAATCTACAACCAAGATCCTTCTAGACCATTCAGTTCCATTAGGGTATCTACATCCATGGCTATTTATGTTGGAGGCTTATGGGCATTTAGATGAGAATACATTACTACAATATCCCCTTATTGTAGTGCTCTAAGTGTTATTATACTATAAATTCTCACCAATTTTGAGGCTTTAGACATAAAAACCATCCTAGAACTTTATTATTTTTTTTGGGATGTCTTACCTCATGATATTGTTAGTATGGCTTGTTTAAATGGTATTAGTTGGTAGGGTAGGCTTACCAATGTGGTGATAAATTGGTGTAGTTGTCACATGGGTGACTTTAATGGGATGGAGAAAACATATTATCTTTGGAAACCAATAGTGGATATTCTTTAATTGCTCCTTGCATTTCCTTCCCTAGCTTACAAACATCCACCATGCATCCTCACTAAGATAGGATCCTTCTTTGGCCAATGGTAAACCTTTTTTTATTATTTATCAATGCTTCCTTTACCTCATCATAAGGGATTTCCACATGTATTATCTATGGCTAAAGGGGAACTTTTTGGTGCTTTATCTTTGTTTAAGAGAGAAGCGAAGATCATTAGATGGAAGATTGATGGTCTATTGGCTTTAGTGCCTCTTTTCCATCTACTTTAGGTAGAAAAATAGTGTTGATAATTGATAAGGAATTCAATGGTTAGTATAGTTTGTTGCTTTTTAAGACTGCCTAATTTAGATAGAAAAGAGAACCAACCATTGATGAATGATCTAATTATTGGCATAGGATTGGTGAATCATGATAATTTACTTTACGCAAAAAAATATCATCAACCTTTGATGAAATATTTAATGTCTAACATGAAATTAATGCATATCTACCCTTATTCATGTCTTAACATTGATACATGTCATAGATTTTGGATAAAATTGTATGAATAGATTAAGGACTTGAAATCATTCAAAATGGCTATATCCTCCTACATTTTAGGACCATTGGTGTGAGCAAGTGGAGATAAATATGTCACCCTATAGTCTAAGACTAAGTATTTGTGGTAGTTCCTTCCTTCCTTATCCCAAGGGGGAATTAGATTCCTCCATATTGAATATCCTAATGTGGTGGAGATGATGGATATTATTTAAAAAGTTGTGAATCCAAATAGATGTGGCTAGTAACCAGGTCTACGAGATTGACTATGGAGAATTTGGATCAACATTAATCATTTTCCTATGACACGCCCCTACCAATGGAAGAGTCATTTTAGTTATCACCAAAAGGGCCCCTTGAATCTTCCCTCACATGCGGCTTGACTTAGGTATCACCACAAATATTTTTGAGGATAGTCTAAGTCATTGGTTTGCAAGGAGAGATAACTAACAAGACCACTCCACCAAGGAAAATTTGGGATCTATTTAAATTTCCATATAATAATTTATTCAACCAACTTCCTTGGTAGCCTTGTGGTGCAAACCATAAGATTACTGTGTGTATTGAATTTTTACTATAGCTTTGGTAGCTCATAGGGATAACTTACTTGTAGGGGATGAGGGACCTAGAGAATAGAATCCTGATCTATTAGACATGAAGCCATTTAAATGATATCAAAAGGAAAATGAAGGAAAATATCATAGTTTTTTCTTACTCAATGACTCTAATTTGCAAATCAATTAATGTGAGTTGGCCTTATATGGATTTTTCTCTCATGGTAGTGATACAAACCTACATTACGTTTACATTACATGAATGTATGCATTTATTTGTATTTAATCTCCCACTTGACTTTGGGTCTTATTGCTATCATTATTATGTAGGAAAATAATTGTTTCTACCTTTGGTGTTATATTTTTTCATGTGGTTCACCCCCTCACATGAGCCTAGTCAAAAGGGGATAGTTGTCTAGCACCTTTTATTCATATTCATATTACATAAGTTGTAACTACTATTTTATGATAAACCATATTATATTTAAGTGGTGGATATGAACCTCAATAGATCACCCCTCATGGAACATGTTTGTACACTTGATGCACTAGTGCTTTATTTTGATCAAGCCACCCACTCGTACGATGGTGACCATTTTCTTCAATGTAATTAGATAGCTCTCATCACCTTGACACTCCCTATAATATAACAATTTATTTTATTCTTAATATACTCCTTCCTCCCAATCGTAGACTACTTTTCTATTTTTAATTGCTTTGTAGCCTCCACCATAGCTTCAAGCCCTTATTTTTCCAAGTGCCTCCTACAAAAAAATATATCTCTTTATATATGTTGGGACTCTATGTATAGACCTTTATGTACATTCCATTTAAATGAATAAAAAACGCATCATAATATAGTTTTGATAATTCAAATAAATTCTTGATATTATGAGTGATCATGATATAAGAGCCACTCCATATTATTTTAGACATGGAATGACACCCTGATTTACTAATATGATCATCCTACTCAAGTATGCAATCACCAACCTTGAGACTCTAGGGATTCACTCTCTTGTTGAACCATACCTTAGTCACTCTATGTTTTAGAAACCATTCCTAATCCATATTTTTTTTTCTTATTTTTGAGTAGTTCTCTAATCCCCATTGTTACAACATCATTTTCCTAGATATCTAGATAGTGGAGTAGCTACAAGGTTTGCAACTCTATTGAGAAGGATTATAGAATCCTTATCATAAACCAATGTGTATGGAAGAGAATCCTATCACCTCTTTGGGAATAATCCTATCAACCCATAAGGGTCGTCTAATATGCAAATGTCACTACCTCTAATTGTCATATCCAACCCTTTTCAAGATCTTAATCAAATTTTTATTGGTGGACTCAACCAATCTATTTTCCTATGGGTAATAATTTGAGGTAACTTTTAGATAGATGTCATGTTGATGAGTGAGTTGAGTGATCTTATCTCTATTGAATTTTTTGGTATTACCAATGATGACTATATTAGAAACCCTAAATTAGATTATAATTTTCTCAAATAAATTCATTATTACCATTTTAATTGTCTCCTTCAATGACATTTCCTTGGTCCATCTATTGAATTAGTTAGTGATATTGAAAATCCACTTATATACTTCACTTCATGGGGGATTTATCATTACTATAAATTCCAACCTCCACTAGGATAATGTCTTGTCAGTAATGATCATCAAGAAAAATAGTGCATTTATTTACCTTCCTATGAAGAATTTTTATTTGTCACACTTTATCAACCATTGGTGCACATCCCTAAACATATTGGGCCATTAATAGCCAACCTTAATATCTTCATAGTGGTGTTTTAAGCCAATAAATGAACTCTATAGAATCCTTGAAGAAACTATAGAAGCAACCATTGGGTTTGGTATGCTTCGACACATCTTAATAAGACACTATACAAATTTCTTCAAAATAGAACACCAACAATGAGGACATGGTGGGCATTCTTAAGTTAGAAATCCCACCTCTAAGATTTATCATCTCTAGGTAGATATTGGCCCAATTAAATATGCCTAACCCTCTCACCTACCCAATATAGTTCCTCTTCTTCCTTATTGATCACACACAAGTCTGTGCCTCTCACCTTGTTAGCCACATCTTTTACCATATTCTAACGTAGGGCCCTTCCTTTGACTAGCTTGGTGATTTTGACCTCTATATAAAATTATAGGATTGTATTAGTCCATATTACTATTTTTTTTCTAATTTATCCATCCATTATATACTCTTTTTATACCTAATTAAATGACATGTGAAAGAACAATATTACTGGATACCAAGTGCTTAAACATCTTTAATGTTTTTATCATAGTGTATACCTATTTTTTAATAAATTTGAATAATTTTTCATGTATTTTTAGAGTCTAGATAAATAAGGTGATCAAGTGTTCATATTGATCACTATTATTTTGTCTAAG
The DNA here is from genome assembly GCA_028583015.1 of Wollemia nobilis. Lineage (NCBI taxonomy): Eukaryota > Viridiplantae > Streptophyta > Pinopsida > Araucariales > Araucariaceae > Wollemia > Wollemia nobilis. The sequence continues at coordinate 4,377,825 of JAQPPZ010017109.1, forward strand.
TACAACACTAATGCTATATTATCCCCCAAAAACATATAGGATGAATTCTTTGTTAAAGTCTAGATTTGCTAGCACTAGGAATTTTTCTATAACTTCCGTAATCTTCTAAAGTGATTTCTTCCCTTCTTGAGTCCACCTAAATGGATGGTATTTTTTTAACATAAGGGTCATTGGTTTGACAATACCAACAAATAATGAAATAAACATCTCGATAATATTTGTCTATATAAAGAAGGATTGCAGGACTTTCTTATGCTATGACAACAAGATATTGGTATTGTGTTGAACCCTTTTAGGTTCGACAATGACATCTTCCTTGGAAATAACATGATCTAGAAGTTTAACTTTAGGGATATAAAAAATACGTTTATTGGGATAATAGACATACCCTAAAATTCTAACATTATGTGAAGACCTCTTTTAGATGTGCCATGGGATCCCCATTTTTCTTGGACAAGATAGTCAAATCATCAAAGTAGATAAGGATAATATTATTAATAATCCCCTTTAAAGAAATATCCATGGATCTATGAAATATCATGCAGGCATTAGAAAATCCAAACGGTATCCTTTGGTAAAATAAATCCCCAATTTAGTGGTAGAAATCATTTTGTGTTAGTTTTCATACTTCACCCATACTTAGTTATGTACTAAAAAGTTATCAAAAAGGAAGAATATTTAGAAACTAGTGATAGTTTATAATATTTAGTCCATTGATATTAGGGAATAGTGATATTTTAATGAGGTCTTATTCAAGTCTTGAAAGCTAACACATAACATAATCTTGTGATTTTTCTTTCTCACTTGTACTAGGTTAGAGATCCAAGTGGTATGTTTGATGGGCTATATGATCCATGACTCAATAAACTTGTCTAGATCCTTTCCTATGAGGAGATCTATTTTGAAATTTATGGGCCTCTACTTTTACTTCACCAGTTTTATGCTTGGATCAAGATCAATAGTATGTTGAATAATGATTGTGTTGTATCCTCTTATATCTTCATAACTCTATGTCATTATACCATTGTATTTCTAATAGAGATGCATGAGGGCTTATTTTTTGGATAATATTTCCAACCTTCATCATTCCATCTTGGATCACCTACATTTATTGATAATTCCTTTATTGAATTTCATTTCCCTTTTTCCAAAAAGCTATAATCAAGGTCAAAAAGAGATTCTAGTGTGATAAGTCCCTTTGAAAGTTAGTTGGATCTTAGTTGTATAATCTAATTATTATATGCTTCTTTAATCTAGGAACCTAACATTTTAGAAAAATTAGATGCTTGTTAGATAAACCAAAAAATATGTTCATCACTACCAAACACCTACCAATGAGTCTCATTTTTAGCGATGACTAGCCTAACTATCATCTTCACATGTTGTTCATTCTGAATTAGGTCATGTAGAGGGTCAAATTATGACCCAATCATGACCATGTAGTTTACATCTATATTCTAATCCTTGGGGAATAATCTGATGTTTACAACATCAATATATTATATTAGAATCCTAACATAATTACTATAATCCCTCATCACCTTATTTTATATAAGCATTGATATATTATTTTTTTGACTACTAGATCCATATTTCTGAAGCTAGAGGCCAAGAATGAAGGCTTCATATTTAGTGATATTATTGTGCACTTTAATTGCAACCTATATGACTACACCATATTACTTTCATTTGGTGATATCAGATAGATACAACACCAATTCCTTTTTTGCTTTTATCTCCATCAATGTATAACCTCAACGTGCCTTCTCTATCACTTCTACACACCAAGTTTTTAGGCACTTTATGGTCTTCTTCATGGATCAAATATGTTCCTATTATTGTTTTCTCAAACAATACTTGAGGGAAAAGCTCTCCTACTTAAATAACACTTAGAATAGTAGAAACATAAAATGAATTTGTTTTAGATTGATCTTCCTCTATAGTGGATTTGCCACTTACCCAATTAGGGGAAATAAATTTAGCTATGTTCATAGGGTTGATGCTTGGGATTGGGATGGACACATGCAGAAATTTGAGTACCTTTTGCTTTCCCATTTTTTTTTGCTTTTGTATGGATTTATCAAAGTGTTTCATCTACTCAAGAATTGAAATGTTGTCCTAGTTAGGTATTGCTATTGTGGACTTCCTCAAATGATCCATCATATTGAAATATTCAATGAAAGGAATCCTTGAGATGGTGCCTAATGATGTTAGAGGCATGTAATTTCCCATTGTTAGAGGTCTTAGTGACACTATAGTGGGTTAATTTTAAGGCTTTGAAACTACTCTTGTAATTGTCAAAATTACTTAGGCTTGGTTATCTGGTAGAGCTTACATTGAGGTGCCCTTATAATCATCATCTAGCCTACCCTATGGCTTGGGGTCTATCTAACTAAGCCTTCATTATTGTTTAATAGTAATCCTCTTATATTAGGCTATATAATTTTATGACCTTTAAATATTTAGTAAAACTCCCTCATCCAACACAACATATACATTCACAATGTCCTACGTAACTAAGGCCTAATTAGAGATTGATGAATTGGCCCCTGATGACATGATCAAAGGTTGGATCATAAGTTATTGGTTTAGAACCTAGGATTTTAACTACATATATAGAGTAGGAATATGATTTGGTAGGGCCTTTATTAATTGTTGAGACTTACTTCTAACATGAGAATTAGAGAGATAAAATTTGAGACTAAAATAGTACCATAGGTTGAGATCTTCAACATAATTATTTTGGATGGTGATTAGGTCCATGACATAGTTTGGAGAGCTATACTATACTAATACTGAAATGGGCACTATATACTGAGTTAGAGCTTATTATTAACTTTTATTTATATTGGTTATAAGTATAAGTTTTTAAAATCCATCTGAACAGGTCAAAAATTTAGATTGCCTTGTTGGAAGGGAGGCTTTTAGTAATTTTGATATAAAAATCCTTAGCTTTTTTTTTTCCTTTTTAGGGTCATAATATCACTAGGGAATGTTATCATCATATTTTGTATTTCATCTAATTTTGAAGTGTAATGATCAAGGTGAGTATGTGGTTTTGATTAGATTAGGAACTTCGGTTTGCCTTAAGGTCATGCTAGGAGTAGGTTAATAAATAATGGATCTGATGCTTGGAGATGGGTGATATAGATGTTTGATAGAGGGAAGTAATATTAAAGGTGGTATATGTTCTATCCTTCCTATTTGGATTTTATCATTCTCACCCCAGATGGCTATTCCATATGCTTTCAATAATGAGTTTCCTCACTTGGATTTGACCATCATAGTAATTTCAAAATTAAAGGCTTTCATATATTAGGTAAATATTATATTGAAATGAGATATAATCTCATTGATATTCCATTGCCAATATTTATAGAATCAAACATTTAAATCATTCGAGGTTTATATTGGCATCCTCTTGATGGTTTTCAACTACTCAAGGCCCCATTTGCCTTTTCTCTAAATTTATCTATCATAAGGCCTTCTAGCTAGTTTCAACATTTATGTAATTGAGGGATGAGGTTGGTGTACCATTCTCATGATTTTCCCCTAAAGGATGTGATCAACAACTTTAGAGATTTATCTTACTTCTTAATGAAATGTATCACACACAAGCTCACTAGGTGATGTAAATATTTTATTAGGATAATGACATAAGGTAGTGTGATTCATAAGGTGGCCACATTTAGTGAAGTTTTAGTATAATACCTAGATCATAAAATAGCATTTAAAAAAAAATTAATTAGGTTTACTTATCTCATATAAATACTTCATGTACCCCATTTAATTTGAAATCTTATTATACTAACATTTTAGCCATAATTGGTGCATCATTCTCAAGTTTATTAAGAATGAATTATTCTACCTTTGGTAATTTGTTTGATATTATGTTTGTTCTCTGACATTGGTAATTTTTGAACCAAATACATATCAATAGCCTACTATTTACTTTTTACAATCATGCCAAAAATACAAAAGTTTCATACATATCACTATTATAATCACACTAGGGTGACGTACATAGGGGGTATAATGTGCCTCTTCCAAAACTACACTTTATAGGGTTCAAAATTGTTAAGAAATAAATTCAAAATTATAACAATAGTATAAGTATTCCAGTAATACAATATTAAAAATACCTAGTGATATAAAGAAATCAAATTTATTTTCCAATAAATGTAATATGCAAATATCAAATGTATGTTCAAATCAATGTAGATTCCTTAACTACTTAGAGAGGGAAAATTATCATATGCATAGTAGATTCAACTATGAATCAAATATAATATATAATATTAGCTACACCTAACTCTTTATATTTGAAGACTAAATAAATAGTCATCATAACCCTAATGCCCAAAGGATGACTATATAAACCTATGGACTAAGCTAAATGAAAATAAAGATAGCAAATGTGGATATATTTTATCCATTACATGGCTCTCCCCCTAGAAATATTTATCCTCAAAGATAAAAAAAAACTAGATAATGTTATTAATATCCCATGTAGCATCTTATTCAAGAATTTTCTACCACTTAATGAGGAACTCTTAAATTTATTGAAATAAAATATGATAAAAATGAGACCACAACATTACTTTTGAATGGAGAGTCATTCAATCTTCTTCATAGAGTATTTGAAGTTTCATATAGGACTACATATTCTCGTCAATAACATTTTTGAGACAAGATACATGAAATATGTAATGGATTTAGTATGAGTAAGGAAGATCTACCTAATATTCCACTTCGCAAATTTGATGAACAACCTTGTAGGGACAATAAAATTGAGGAGTCAACTTCTAACTAGTCCTGCTCTTCAAGTATAGTTTCTTGTAGAGTTGTAGATGTAAAATAAATATATATCCTAAAATAAATTCGTGTTTATATCACTATTAATATTAATGTTTGTTCATGTGGTTCTGTACTTAGATAAAATTATGATTAAGAAGCTAAAGTAGGATCCATAGTTGTATCAAATCCTCTATCAAGGAAACCTAGGAGGATCCTAGAACATAGTCTACAACTAATGGTGGTTTTTGACATTACAATATTTCAAATAGAAACATCTTGAGGTATGTAGAGTACAAATTATTGTACCACCATTTAGCTAATGATAACAAATGACCCTAGTTATACTACATCAACCACATCATTCTCCTTTTCTTTCTTGTATTCAATGAAAAATTATACCCCAAGAGAATTGTCATCCATTTATTATACTTAGGGTATGATAGGCATTGCTCTAATAAATGATTAAGGATACTATAATTAGTCTTGAAAATGAAGTGATGGCCCAAAAATAAGGCCTTTGTTTCTCTATGACATGTTGAATAGTTAACATTTGCTTCCAATAAACAGATTGTTTTAGATTCTTACCTAAAAATTGCTTATATTCAAAGGCAAATGGGTGTCCATATTGCATCAAAATATCTCCAATAAATATTCCAAAAGCATCACACCCAATGATAAATGGTTTACTAAATTTAGGGGTGGTCAAGGGAGGAGTGGTACACATAGATTCTTTGAGGGATTGGAAAACTTGAGATGCAACTTGAGACCAAACAAAAGCATGATTTTTAATGAGAACATTCAAAGGAGCAATAATTTTTTCATATTTGCAAGTAATTATTTTTGTAGTAGCTTGTCAATCCTAAAAATCCATGAAGTTGTTTAAGGAATTTAGGAAAGGGCCACTTTTGCATAGATTTTATCTTGTTAGGATCTACCTTGACTTCTTCGTAAGCTATTACATATCATAAGTATTCTAACTCTTATGCCCCAAAGGAACATTTGGACCTTTTAAAAAAACATTTTTTTTCTTTGTAGTAGGTAAAATCTATCAACATGAGCTAGATTATCCACCCATAATTTTCTATAAATTAATATATCATTAAAGAAAACCAAGACAAATGTGAAAAGAAAGGATAAAACATAGCGTTCATGATACTTTGGAAAGTGGAAGGAGCATTTGTGAGACCAAAAGGTAAGACTAGGAATTCATAATGATCCTCATAAATGAAAATTAGTCATAGGGATATCCTCTTCTCTAACCCTAATTTTATGAAACCCAAAATATAAGTCTAATTTTGTAAAGTATCTAGCACCATGTAATTCATCCAAAAAATAATATATAATAGGGATAGAAAATTTATCTTTGATAGTTATCTTGTTGAGAGGGTGAATATTAGGACACATATACCATGAGTTATCCTTCCATCATGCCATAACCTTTCAATATAATAATGAATTGATACTTGGGTGGATGATTCCTTTCTCCAAAAAATCTTGAACTAGCTTCTCAATTTTAGACTTTTGGAATTAGGGATAGTGATAAGGATTTACACTAGGATATTTACTTATTATAACAAGGTTGATGGCATTTTAATGTGTGTTCTTAAGAGGAATACCCATGGGATCATTAAATACCTCTTAATATTGATCCAAAATGTTTTATAATTTCAAAGGAAAAGTAGGAAGAAGTGGCTCTAAAGACTAAACCTCTATGCAATTGACTTGATTGAAGAATCTGCAACCACATTTCTTAAATATATCTTCCATGCTATGTAACTAACCACATTGAAAGGATCAAGTTGTATTTCTTGGAGATAATTAAATTTTACATTCTATCTCCACTTCCATGTAATTATTTCAGATTAATAGTAACATCTCCAAGATGAGATAGCCATTTTTCTCCCAAGATGATATCTTAACTAAGGTTCATGGGAAACATATTACTTGAACAAGTATAGTTATCCATTTGGATTTTAAATTTATCCATCAAACCTATACACTATGTGGTACAACCATTAGTAATTATGACTTAAAATTTATCCTAATTTAAGGTATTGATTTACAAGCTCAATGACTTGGCTATCTCATTATCTATAAAATTATGTGTACTACATGGATCAATCAATACATCAATTTTTTATCATTTACTAAATCCTTGTGCCTTTATGATATTGGAGCCCCATAAGATCATAATGAAATATCCATGATATCCTCTTCATGTTAAATGTCATCTAATTATATTTGATGCTCTTACTGTAATGAATATTAATCTTCATATAATGATATATCTTCACATTGCACTTCAAAGTTATCATGTTATTTACAAGCCTAACCATGGGGATGGTTATTAAAATATTTTAAATAGAATAATTCCAAGTAATTTTGACTATTGTGGTAAGGATTATGATATTTGAACTCATATCCATGTGGGGGACCATAATCTTAGAACTTTTGTTTTGTTGCCAATGCTATACATTGAGCATCATCGACAATATATAGATTGAGTAATACAATTCCTTTTGAATTTTATCCTTAAGACCATAATGATAGGTTAAGTCCACCACTATTGGATTCAATTGATGTATATATGTGATAAGAATTGTAAATTAGAGTAAAACTCCTCAAGTATTACTATTTGCTTTGTTTTCAAAAGATAAACCACATATAATGTGAAAGATCCTTTATCAAATTTTTAAAGAAATAATTGCTTGAAATTAGACCAAAAAAGTGGATATCCATGTTAGTGGAGCTACTATAACAACCATTAATGAGATTAGGTTCTCAACTTAAAAGTTACAAATGTGACATGATCTGTTTTGAGAACATAAGACTTTTCATTTTGGCAATCTATCCTCAAGGATCAACAACTCCATAGGTAGGCATATCAATGTGAGAAATATGAACATCATGATTCCATTTAAGGAAATTAGAATAAAATTATACTAAGGAATCAAAATCAAAATCAAATCCTAGGTTATATATATTTTTGCAAGATTTTGGAGGACTATTACTAGTGGAGGTTATGGAAGAATACTTGCATTTGGTTGTTGATAAGTGATTAGGAATTGTTACCCTATAGTTTTTGGTGACTCTTAGACAAGGGGAATTGTAGTAGGAGGTATCTATTGGCCCATTTCAATTGTATCAAAGGTATCAATAATTTAATAAATCATTTATGCTTGACAGTCCAAGGAATTGGAAATGAAAGTAGTCATTTGTTCTTGATGCATTAGATATACATGCAGATTTGGGTCAACATTATTAGGAAGTATAATAACCATTGAAGGGGTAGTAAGATGAGTTATTGGAGGAGCATTATTGGGAGGAATGACTAGGGGAGGATTATTATAATGAGTGAAAAATACCTCTTACTTCCAAGGGATGATATGTATAAGTAGAAAGAAATGCCAATCCAAAAGTACAAGTAAGCATCACAACACTTCCCCAAATATAAATAGTTTTTACTAGTGTCCTTTGTATTACTTAGATGCCATGGTTTTTCCTCCTTTTAATACCTTTTTTCTTTATCTCGTCCTTGCAATAGCCCTCCAATCACTCATCCTAATAATATTCCCCTACTACATATGCTCTAAATCAATACATAGTTCTAAATAAAAAGGTATCTCTAGCAACATTTTATATGAAGGGAAGTTTCTTAGGACCCTTGTGGAAGAGTTATATCATTACAATAATCTCTTCAAGTTTTTGGAAGTAAGAGGTATTTTTCACAAAATATTTTTTATTAGCATATCAATTATTATTTTCTTGGAGGGGGGTTTATCAAGTTCCAATAGTGTATGAATGAACATGCTACCACTACTATTTGGTCATGAGTCAATTGAGATTTAAGTTCTAATACCTATTATTAATAAACAAATCCAATAATTATAGCAATAGTAGAAGTAATTTAATTATGTGAAATTAGCAATATCCAATGATATCAATAAATCATATCCAATTGCAAACAAATCCAATATGCAAATATCAAATCCATACTTAAATTAGTGTAAATCCCTTATCCACTTAGAGAGGGTGAAGTCTCTTAGCCGGTTAGAAAGGTGAAGTCTCATATGCATAGTAGATGCCACTAAGATCTGAATATAATAGATCATATCAAGTATTGCCTAACTCTTCCTATTTATAGACTAGATCAATCATTGTGCTAAATATAATGTTGAAGGGCCAACTATCTAAACCTAGGGCTTGAGCTAAATAAAATTAAAGATAGTTGATATGGCTATATTGGATATATTACAAAAATATTTGAAAACATTCTACAAATATTGTATAATACCTAGAAATCTCATGAGATATACCTAACACATCTTTTTAAGCATTAGTCATTCCAAAATATTAGGATATATTATTACATTATTTTATATAGAGCTCTCACTGAGTGTTCACTCCACTATCTTAGTGAAAATGCTAGTGGATAATATTTTATTAGCACTACTATAGGATCACAAGCATAAATATACGTAACCTTTTTTTCATCTAATATAAGATAGTAGTTTCCTAAATTGGTATCAAACTAATAATTTTGCTATAGAGGAGCTCTTCTTCTTGGCCAAGTTGTAGAAGATGATCTTTTTCTCCTTCTCAGTTGGAAATATTACACTATATCCTTTGAGTATGGCCAACATGACCACTCCTAGATTACCACCATTAGGTATAATACCCTTAATAGGGATTTCCTAACATTCATCATTCTAGTACCACCTCCTTGATGTCTGTGGTGGAGGACATGGAAAATAATGGACCCTTCCTTTTTCAAAGATGAGAAAATTTTGCCATGTGTAGTTACACTACTTCATAAATCCACGTTCCATGTTATGTAGGTTCCATGAAAAATCATCATGCATCCTCATATTATTTCTTCTATAGTATGTGTCATGCATTCAAAGGTACCATACAACACATGTTGTGGAATAACTTGCCACACAACTGCTCCTGCCATATATTGTTTGATCCTCATTTTTGGATCCATAAATTATATTGGATGCCTTGTTACCCTCATAGAAAAATATAAAACAACTAATATGAACTCCTTGAGTAGGATTAAGGTGGTTCACTCTAGGTTGGCGTAGAAGGAAGATATTAAGTTATAAAAATTAATGTAGGTGGTAGAGGGAATCCACTTGTCCTCCGTAAGTAGATGTTCCCTCCAATTTTTGTAGTGTAAGAAAATAACATGTGGAGCTCTAAAGTATAACCTTGCTCTGATGATAGGTCACTTAGAATAGACAAAACAAAATTGAGACCTCGATGTTTGGATTTTCAATCTCACAAGATGATCGATGATTCCTATGCTGATTTTGATACCTCTAGTTCAACCATGGCCTCTAGGTTACCATTGCCTAGATTGATTTTACCACAAAGAGTATAATTTGTTGAAAAGTAAATTGAATCCAAGAGGATTCACCATATGCATTGAATATTTTGTCATCAAGAAAATCTCAAAAAACTCAATGTAATTATAGGCCCTTGGGATAATTAGGGAAATAGATTGCTATTATTATCTTGATGACTTAAATCAATAGAATCACTATCCAAATGCAACTATGCTTGGATGAAATTGAGTAGACCCATTTATAGAGTGGGAGGGCTCATGAATCTTGTACACTCATGCACAACTTAAGTTTACTAGAGGGACATTTAAATTAAAAAAAAATTCCATGTAACATTTTACCAGAATTCAAATATTTCAAAAAATATTCATGGAATATTCCACTAGAAGGGAAAGGTGTAGAATATTATTTAAAGATTCTACTTGGAGGAAAAATTATCTCCATATTTTATTTTTCTTGACGAGGTTATTTTTCAAGGTAGCTATCCTTTTTTTGAGGATAGCATTATTTATATGCATCAAAAAGCATTTTTTGAGCACTATCTACTAGAAGCATAATTTTCTAGTTTTTTGAATATTTTCACACAGTTTTTTGATGCTACAAAATTTTGCCAAAAGAAAGATAAAATCAATAGTAGGACCATGTAAACCAAAAATTTTCCTAGAAGAAGGAAAAATCATGAGCAAGACCACATAAACTAGCAATATTTCTAGAAGGAAAATTATGAGCAGGCCCATGCAAACCAACAAGTTTCCTAGAAGGAAAAACCATGACAAAAATCATGTAAACCAACATGTTTTCGATAAGGTAAAATCATGAGCAATACAATGTAAACCAACAAGTACCACTTGTTCTTCCAAAATGTTGATCAAAGACTACAAAAACACTTTGATACTTTCAATTGATAAATTCTTCTAGGGACTACAAAGAACATGATGCCCTATAATTAATCCAAAGACTACAAGCATTTTGACACTTTAAAAACCACTCATTTTTGAAGACTATAGAGATATAAACACTTTATAAGATATTCCTTTGCAATCCTCCAATTTGGTTTTAGTTTTTAAGGCTCATTTATTTCCAAATTTTATTGTAATATGGAGTGCATTCTTGATCGTATGTAACACTCCTTCAAAAAAATGCAAGTAAACCTCATAAGGATACTTGTAATGAATCTAAAATCATTGTACATAGGTGCAATTTTAATAGAGGTTAACACCTTCATTGTACAAAATATGAGTTCACCCTGGTGGGAATATATTTATGACAATAAAGTGAACCTCATAAGCAATGACCTACTCTAATACACTTGGTAGTTGTAGTGACTACTTATCCATGCAATCCAATAGGTAAGAATATTACAATAAGAAAACTCATAGTTGTTGAAGCAAAGTTAGAACTATTCCACTTTTGGTTAAGTAGAGTACTTAATTTGCTTAGACCTAGAGGGTGACCTAGAGGTAGACCTAGAGGTAATATATCCAAAGGAAAACCCAAAGGTAAAATACCTAGAGGTGATAGACCTAGAGCCTTGTTTGAAATTTGAACAAGTTTTGTTGTCATTGATGTCAATATTTCAGCACCAGTTAGTGGTAGTTTCAGTGGACAACATCAGTTTCAGGTTCCGCAATCAGTGCAAAAGGAAATCCAGTTTTAGGTGGTCAGATGAAATCTAAAGAGCTATAAGGAGGCCCAAGAAAAATAATATTATAATATTTTATTATAATATTAAAAGTGCAAAGAGTTAATTTATTATAAATTAATTATAATAGTTTTATTATAATTTAATTAACTTTTTAAGTTATTAAATTAATTATGATTTAATTATAAGTTAATTTATAATTTAATTAACCTAACCCTAAATCTAGGGTTATAAAGGTTATAAAATTAAATTTTCAAATTATTCTCACCGACGTCATCGAAGACTCTTTCCAATGCATATAAATGAGGGAAGCCCCAAGGCTTTAAAAAATAATTCATGATCTATGCTTTTGTTGATATTTTCGTGCGCATGGTATAAAGTGAGATCACGTGCTTTTTAGAAGGTGTGCGAGGAAGAAGACAAAGGGAAGGGGGTGTTGGTTTCTACCCTAAAGTGCTCAGTAGCACAACTGGAAGTGACAGAGGTTTCAAGTTGTTGCTCGCATGAGGTGTAGGAATCAGGTCCCGTAGGTTACGTTTTTGCAAGGCGGGAAGTGTTTCATTTTTGAAACATTGTGCATTGGGATAAATACAAAGGAAAGGTGTAAGCATTTTCATTTGTATTGAATCTCGTAGCCCACGTGGTGGGCTAGTGCATCACTAAGGCGCTTGGTTGGGGAATGGTCTTGAGGTCGAAACCCGTCAAGGCCCTTTTGCATGGAATTTATGAGGTATACGCTCAATTTGCCAAGGTTGCATGTGATAACTGGAATTTTCTAAGGTTGGATTTAAATAAATTTTTTGGAGCTTTATAAAATAAATATTTGCATTATTAAATTAGTGTTTTTGAGCATTTGAGGGAGATAAATAGATAGGCTTCATTATTTTCAAGGGTTTGGTTTTTGGAGGTTGTTAATTAAAGATTGGAGATTATAAGGAGTAATTGAGTAACTAATTTTTATGTATACTTTGATGATTTCTAATTTAAAAGGAGTAATAACATGTAATTGAGTTTGATTATTTTTGTAATTGAGAAATATTTCTGAGAGAGTTTTAGTGTGATATTTTGTCATCTAACCTTTGAAATTGACAAAGAAGATAATTGCGATTGAGATTGGTTTTTAAGGACACTTCTTCATCAAATAAAAAGGTATGGGTACATATTCCTAATGAGTGATTGTTGGATGTTGTGAATGCTAAGTTGGAGTGAAAAGGGTTGTTTGATAAGCATTGTTGAGTTTGGTTTTTCTGGAATGAAAGTTGATTTTAGAAACCTTTTTTGATAAGCATTGTTGGAAATATTGAGTAAATATTTCATATTCTTGAACTAAGGTTTGTGCAAAAAATATGAGTATCATTGTTATGTGAAGTTGAGAACTATATTGAACTAGGGCTTGTGAAAGAACGTGAGTATCATTGTTACGTGAGGTTGTGAACTATATTGAACTAGGGTTTGTAAAAGAACATGAGTATCATTATTATGTGAGATTGTTTGATAAGCATTGATTGAAAATAATTGAGTGAGTGTTCATATGCTTGAACTAGGGTTTGTGATTAAGGATTGTTTCATTGAGTTATTGGTTGAGGAGATTGGATTAAGCCTAGTCAAGTGGAAGTGTTGAAGTGATAGTTCTAGTTTTGTGAAACAAATTATTCCATATTCTGAATTGATTTGAGAAAGAGGTTGAGTGTTTGTGAGTGTGAAACATATTGAGTCTCTAACAATTCTCTATATGTTTTTGTGATAAAAATATAGATTGAAAGTGATTGAACATTGTAGTGAGTGTGAAAAATATTGAGTCTCTAAAAATTCTCTATATGTTTCTATGAGATTGGGTAAATTCTAGTGAAGACTTGTTGAGAAGATTTATGGTAAGTCTTTGTGAAGAATTTTTTAGCAGATTGGACAAGTTCTAGTGAGAACTTGTTGAGCAGATTTGAGACAAGTCTTTGAGAAGACTTGTGGATAGATTGGTGTGAGCTTTTGTGGAAGCTTACAATACAAATTTGAAGACAGATATTGAGAGCAGATTGAATAAGTCCTTGAGAGGACTTGTGGATAAAGTTGAGGTAAGTCTTTGAGAAGACTTGAGAGCAGAATTGATTGATTTGTTCAAACCTTGGGTTAAGGTTTGGGGTAGATCTAGCAGAATTTATTTGTGATTAAGTCAATATTTGTGTTAAGGCTTGAGGATAGATATTGAGTACATATTTATGCTAGACCAAAGGACTATGTTTAGTGCATATTTGAGGACAAATTTTGGTGCATATTTGAGGACAGGTTTGTGCCAGACCAAAGACAAAGATTGAATAGATTTGTGCTAGACTGAAGGACTATGTTTAGTACAAATTTAAGATAGAGCTGAGAGAAATATTTAGAGGTGACAGAGTATAGAGGATAATAGTCTCTAGTGGATAGAGATCCATTAGCCAGGGTAGTGAGGACAAGTCTTCTTAGTTAGGATAGGAGTATTCAGTGGATAGAGATCCATTAAGCCAGTGTAGTGGAGGTAGCATTTCTTCTATAATATCACCAACCAGAGCATAGGATAAGGAGTTCACCTATGGATAGATATCCATGAACTTGCTTAGAGGATTGGTGTCTCCTTTGGATAGAGGTCCATAAATATTGTAATAGGGAAATAATTCCCAAGAGATTTGTTGAGAAAATTTTAGTGAAATATTTTCTCCGTGGAGTAGCCCACATTGGGTGAACCACGTTAAATTGGTGTCTCTATTGTGTGTGGTGATTTATGCATTGCTTTGATTATTGTTGTTGATATTGCTATTAATACATTGTATAATATTTATTGGGAAAGAAAAAAGTAAAAAATGATCTTATATTGTTCACCCCCCCTATCAGTATAAGCTTATGTTCTTCAAGGCTAACCCAAAGGTATATACCTAGGAAATAGTATCCAAAGCAACTTGACCAAGAGCCATAAGAGCCAGAGATGATATCCTATACATTATTACAAATAATGTAATAAGGGGGAATACCAGGATATATTATTACATTATTTTATATGGAGCATTCACTAAGTGCTCAATCCACTATCTTAGTGGATATGGTAGTGGATAATATTTTATTAGCACTACTGTAGGTTCACAAGCCTATATATGTAATATTTGTTTCATCTAATATAAGCTAGTAGTTTCCTATATGAAATGTATTTAACCTTAGCATATTTTGCAATAATTTTATTAATTAGAATATTGTGAAAAAGGTAATATGTTTTCTTTTAAATGAAAGAGTATTTTAACAATTTTCCATACAATTGAAGTTCCTAGATATTTTGCATCACCAAACTAAGATGCTTGTAATGTTATTCCTTAGTACAAGAATAAAACCACAATATTATCATGGAAAACAAAAATAAATCTACCAAGATAATCTTAGAATAAACTATTTGTAAGATGCATAAATACTAGAGGAGCATTAGTGAGTCCAAATAGAACAATTACTTATATTATCTATATAATTTTCTAAAAGCTAACTTGGTGGTATCATCTTCTTTAATTCTAAGCTGATCATATCTATGTTTGACATCCATATTAGAAAAGGTAGTGGTTGTCTCCACTTGATTAGGTAGATCATCTCTATGGTGAAGGAGGTATTAATTACCTATAGTGGTGTTATTTAACATTTAATAGTTGATGCAATGTATAGGGTCTCACATTTCTTTTTTATGAAGATAATTGATCTCCTATATGATAATACACTTAATTGGATTAACTTATTTTATAGAAATTCAATTAGATAGGATTTGAACATGAACAACTCAGTGTGGTCATTTGATAAGTTACCATGGACTATAGTACTATACCTACCAAATCCTCTATATAAAATATATATTTTTGTTGAGAAGGAAGTCCAATAATTGTCTTGGGGAACACATCATGATACTCTAAAAATAGGTTGTCTTTAAAGGTCAAGTTATTCTTTTCTTCCACCTCATCTATATGGAGGCATAAAATATGCATCTTTTTTTTGATAATTTTTTAGTCCCATTACCAAAATATGACTGAAATTAAAGTGTCATTGAATACCCTAAGTAATTATTGTCTTCTGAAAATATTCAAGTAATTTTAAATTTTTACATAACAATCTACCTTAGCCTTATTTTTCCATAGTCAATCTATCCCTATGATTACATAATATGATATTAAGGGGGAAAAATAGAGAGTAATTTAAGGTTAGGAAATTATAACTCATCTATAGTAAGACACTATTCCACCTTTCTTTCTGGTCAATTTCCACTCTAAAGAGACTAGGTTTTAGTTATATAAGCAACTATTCTATTAATTTTATTTAAAATTTGAGGAACTATAAAATATTTTGTTACACTCTTATCTATTAAAATTATAATAGGACATACTTATAAATTACTTGATGTTTAAGTAAGAACGTTAGAATGTAGTACATGAAAATTATCTTCTACTATATGGATGTAGTGGGATTGTTGATTAGGTTAAGGTTGACACTTCACGCTTGTCCCTATCATTTTTGGACACTAACATGTATAACAATCACCACCACATATATAACACCCCTATTTTTACCATTTTATTATATTTTCTCATCCATATATGTGCTCCTTCTACCAATTATATAGGATATTATGCCAGATTTGATAACTACTTTTAAACTTACTCTTGTAGCTGATGAGACACCAAATTGTCTCATTATTTCAGCATTATACACATAAACTACCATTTTTGACCACATATGATAATATAATTCCAAGTACTTTATTTATTATGCATGATAGTGTTGTTTTTGAAATGATAATATGCTAATAAATACTAACTTGTTCCTAAGATAGCTTTTATTACATTTTTGTAGTTATTTTGTATGAATTTAAAAAATTAGTAAGTATAAATAATGCTTTGGAAAAAGGTATTTTGAATGTAAGTTTTGAAAATCTAATGTCCTTAGTTTTTTGAATGATTTTACCACCTTAGAAATAATTTTTGGATGATGTGGCAAGTGAAACTCCGAAGTTACACCAAAACAAGATAGTATAGCCTACTGAAATAGAACCTGCAAGTTATGCTCTAAAGCATCCAAGCATCAACCTACATGATAATATGAAATAGGTGTTTTATGACCATTTTGGGGTTTTAAATTCCTTTGTAGTATGGAATAAATGAAGGAGGACATGAAAAAACACTAGATACTGACCCAACACTTCAAATCTAATCTAATTGCATATCACTAGGAATCAACACAATTCAAAGCAGATGTAGGATTTTTTGTAGTAGCAAAATCTATCTTCTAACTAGTTTTTAAGGGAGAAAAGTGAGGTGGGACATTATTAATAAAAACAAAATGTATTATACCTATTATAAGGACTTCCTATAGCATTTGGAGGCACATAAAATATAGTATCTAGCCACAACATAATTCTATCCTAATTCTCGATAGAATATATGTTTGACTATAGAATTGTATGAGTCAACAACAACTAAGTAGTCCTAGATGTAAGGATAATTTAGTATGAATAATGTTGTATACCTTTGTTGAAAGGTTAATATAATATTTTTAATAGAATATTAAAGAGAAGACACAATATTTTGTAGACTCAGTCAATGTTTTATGTAAGAGTTAATTTAGTCAATAAAATTGTAGTATTTTTAGAGGTAGTCTTCCATAGTTGTTTGAATTTATAAACTTAGGATTTGATAATTTTATTCCTTTTTATAGAAAAATATCAAGGGTCCACTCTTAGGGTTTTTGTAAGGACACATGTAACATAAAACTATAGGTTTTTATTTTATTATTTTTCTATCAAATTGTTGCAAGTAGGAATGTTTTGTTTCCCCTATTTTTTCCTTGTTTCACATGTAAATAATTTGTCATTTTGTTGTAGCTAGCTAACTTTCAATTCATTTATGCATTTGTCATTTTTTCACAATATTCTTATTTAGTAGTTATTTACTAATTTG
The DNA here is from genome assembly GCA_028583015.1 of Wollemia nobilis. Classification (NCBI taxonomy): domain Eukaryota; kingdom Viridiplantae; phylum Streptophyta; class Pinopsida; order Araucariales; family Araucariaceae; genus Wollemia; species Wollemia nobilis. The sequence goes on from JAQPPZ010017109.1 coordinate 4,395,560, forward strand.
TAGCAACTATTTCCTATTTTTAGCAACTTAGTTTAACAACATTTATTTCAAGCATTTTTACATTTCTATCATTTCAATTCAAGCACCTTCTTTTTTTCATTTAAATTTAGCAAGTGTAATTTAGTTTCATTTTTCCTTTAGAAAGTTAATTTTTACAATTAAATAATTTTCATTATGCAAGTGAGTGCTAATTAGTTTACTTCCTACAAAGACATTGTGATTCTCTATCTTGATTTAAGTAGACTAATGCCCTAATTTCCAAGTCACAACTCCCTCTTTCTCTATCTTATATAGCCTTGGATGCTGCCCTGGATTGATAATAAATGATAAACATTAATCACATCCACCATTTTTGGTGTCATTGCCAAGGACTAAATTGGTATTGTTAGAAAATCAATAAGTTGTTTAATTATTATTATGTGAAGTTTCAAAAGCTATAGAAAAACAAAAACAAAACCAACAACTTTACATGAAAATAGTTGCAGTGCTTGGGATTGTATCTAGGATATTGAGACATTATAATAGGATTTATTTTTTTACAAGAATGTATTAATAGGTTAAGATATGAAATATGTAGATTAATTAGATCAAGCCTACCACCAGTCAAAGGAAGATGATATTCACAAAAAAGGGTAGAAGTAGAACCTATACCTGAATTAATTGAATTTGAAATTCCTAGAAATATTAAGTTAGATATAAAATCATCATCATCAGGAAGTGTAGAAACACCTAAGAGAGAATTGCAAGAAGAGAAAATTGTTAGTTCATCCTCATCTACTCCTGATATATCGATACATTTGGATCAATTTTAAAATATCTATACTTATTTTTGGGAGTGTATCATAGTAGATATACAAGGAAATGTAGATAGGTTCAGTAATATTCCTAATCTAGGACATACCCACATCCCTACTCGAACCTTTGAGTATTCTATTTTCTTGAATCCCACTCAACTATCCTATGAAAATAAATCCACCATCACTGTTATCAAATCTTAGAGGAGTTAATACTGAGGATCCAAATCAATTCTTGTTCGAGTTTAAGGTTGTCTGCTAGACTTATAATTACATAAATGACAACTAAAAATGCAAAGTCTTTACTTCCACATTAAAAGACATGGATTTATGATGGTTTATTATATTAGCCCCTCATTCAATTCAAACCTAGGACAAAATAGAAAGAGTATAATTAGAAAAATACCAACAATACTTCCAAGTAAAGAATAGGAAATATGAATTATTTAAGATAAAACAAGAAGAGTATGAAACCTCGGAAGACTATTTTGATAGATTTACCTTTGTCCATAAAATATGTGGTGGTATTGAACTAGAAATTAGTAAAACCATATTATTAAGGGGATTTCAAGATGAATCTAGAGAATTATTGAATCTCATGGGGAAAAGAGATGTAAGCATACATAAATTTGATTAAATCATTGAACTTTGTAAAAATTATTCTTACATAAAACATAGAAGGAGAAAACCTAGTAATAATACAACTTATTTGAAAGAATTGATGGAAGAACTTGCTAGTTTAAAAATTGAAATCCTAGTGCATATAAACACAACATTAGAAGAATTGAATGTGAAGGTCAAATATACTAAAGATTTATCTATTTATTGTACAATATGTATAAATAAACATGATCTCCATGATTACCCTTTGAATAAAACTTTTGTATCTATTATATGTAGCATTTATCACAATGGACAACCCATAAAATAATATCGATTATTACTAGGACTTAAAAATATATTTGAGAAAAATATCAATCCACCAAAGAGATTAACTTTGTAGGACCAAAATAAGGGGTTAGTTTCCCTCAGTATCCATACCAAAACTGTAACAACATTAAAATCTAACCAATTTATTTTAAAGGATCAAGACTAGTTAGACAATCTACATAAATTTCATAGAAGATTACTTCATATTTCAAGTTTCCAGATGTTGTAGCATCCCTAGGTGGATAGGAGTGACAAATATCATGTAATAGTTCTAGGTTTAACCTTATACATTACCCATACAACTTAAAGGACACCTTTGTGTGGTCATCTCAATTTCCTTTATCTCTTTTGAAGTATATCTTAATCACAACATAAGGGTTAACCCTATCTCATTTTTTTGAGAAAAGAGACACCAAATACCTAGCTAGTGTTTGTCATTCCTTACTAGTACTTAGGTGCAAGCATATTTTCAGTTTTACACACCTCATTTAGTATAAAACTATTATGCACCATTAAAATATCTTTCAAATAGTTTAATGGAGGTGACTATCACTTATGTGGTAGCTCCCTTTTGGTCTTCCATTCAATAAATTAGGGTTTCCAATGACTACCACACAAAATGACATCCCCCATAGGAATTCACCCATAATCACTCAAATTCCTATGACTATCATTTGCATGACATCTCTACCTCACATGGGTATCTCACTCTCTATTGGAGAATCCATCACAAGGATTTAGTTACAATAGAATTCTAAGCTCATCATATCTCATGGCACACTTCAGTGATCTATTACTAAAGTGCCCATTATAACCCTAAGGGATTGTCCCATCACATCTCCCTTAGTTCCAATCCTAACCTTAGGGGTCTAATTTAGATTGGCATTCTATTGATAAAATATTTCAAGGAAGTTCCCCAAACCCCAAGGTGAATCTAAGATATAACTTTATCCTTTTTATTTCATTCATTCATATTTAAAAGCCACAATTGCATAATCCATATTCTATTGTAGGAAATAAAGAGATACTAAACATCTAACTTTCTTTACAATGTTACTTTCCATCAAAGCATAATAAATAAATCTATTTCTTCTTCATTTACAATTCATAGCAATAAAACAATAAATGCTAATAACAATTCCATAACAAGTACTACAAAAGATACACCAAAAGACACATCATATATCTTGGGAACCCTTTTCGAGAGAAAACCCAACCTTAAAATGTCCATATTTATTTTCATTGCAAGTCTATTAGCCAATCTACAAAAAGGATTACAATTTTCCTTTTGTCATAGTGTCAATCTATTGCATAAGAATCTCCATAATTCTTATGTTCTCTAATACATTCATTTGTAAATTCCTTTTTACAAGAGTGAGGGAACCCCATAATTCCCTCATAGTAAACCTCAATCATTCACTAACCTACTAATACTCAAGAGTCCATTCCTTGGGTAATTTCTTACAAAAGATTATTTATGGAACCCCCATAAGTTCCTTTCCATTTTAAACATAATTGGTATGGAGTCCTACTAATACTCAAGAGTCCCTTATTCATTTTAAACATAATTTTCTCTTCCCACAAAATATTGCCATACTCAAAATCTATAGTTATATACTTAATCTAAGAAGATTCAATATTTCATCTAGTAAATAAAATCGATATTTACAAAATAAATTAAAGAATTAGATCTTTTGCAAACCTATAAAACATCATTAAAACTTTCCAGACTCCATAACATATTTTTTATTTAGGAAGAAACATATTTAAAAACATCTAAGCCTATTAAGACTAAAAAAAGTCCTTTTTTTTTTCTTTTCAATTTACTTCATAAAAGAATCCCACTACTCTTTTAATAAGGATTTAACATGATCTTTAAGCCATTCAATAAATCAATTTTCAAAGGCTAGTTCTAATAATGAACCAATAAACTAGAGGTTATTCGTATTCACCATATTAACTTCAAAAAAGATCCATTTCATGTTCTACTCCTATGGTTACCTTTTTAATCTAAATATTATCAAATCCATAAAAGATTATTCATCATTCATAGTTTGAATTACCTATATTATATTTTAACCCAAAGGTTATTTCTTTATAAACCTTAGTCCCAATTCAAATGGTAAATTCTCCTTCTACCTGAAAGGAGTTATCTTTGTTACCTAAGCTATGTCTTCCTAATCAATAAAATATTGGCTAAATAATCATATGGCAAACATTTCCCTTTGCACCTTACCATGATAACTTTACTATTCTTAATAACATATACCCTATCTATTATTAATCAAAAATATATTTTTTCTTCCCAAGGGGGTCATAAATATTAAAATATCGCATTCTAACATTTGTTTGACCATCTATGAGCCCATTTCATGCTCGTGGAACCCACCACCTAGCTCATGCGAAGCTTAGAAAGCACCCTCATGAAAGTCCCATGACTACCGCCATAGGTATTTGAATATTACAAAAAATTATAGGGGTTAATTTAGGTACTTGGGGGCCTTCCCACCTTAGGTGTGGGATTAGTAGCTACAAGTTTATTTTTGCCCTCCCTTAGTGTTTAAAATCTATGGTTCAATACATGCCATGCAAAAGTAACATGGGGTTCTAATAGTTGCCACTTGGTGGCTTCCAAGCATCACAAATAAATCCATATAAAACATTAGCTTTTGGTTTGTTTTTTAATTTATTTTCTTCGTCATCATGCAAGGGAGAAGTACCTCCTTACAACAAACATTGTATTCAGTGTACGCACGCAACGGTCCAAGTCATGCTCATAGGTCAAAACTATAGGTTTCCAAGGGGGTCCAATGAAGGTCCAAATATTCAAACCAATCTAAAACAAGATATCCTTCTTTGCAAAACACAATCACACATATACTATAATTCTAATCAGGTTTCAAGCTACAGGATTGGATGTTGTACCATCCATGGCTTACATAGATATGTGGATAACATTCACAATAATGGGATGGCTAAGGGATATGAATAGAGATACATATAGTCTCATACCATGGTAGTGAGCAATCTCTAAAAACAACCAACCTCAAGCCCTATGTTATCTTAGGTGCACATAGCAATAGAGCCAAGTCTTCTATATTGAAAATGTTTTTTTACAATGGAGGTATCTCTATATTTTACACTAGCCAAGCAATATTTATATACATGACTAATATTAAAAACCACAAGTTTAATTCCATATTTCAGAATTGAAGCACCTTCTTCAAAAAAATTATAGAAAGGAGTACCTTATATTTTTAGTAGATGCTTATTCTGGAGAAGACACAAGTGCTCACCGAAATATTCTTTGTTTCTCTCTCTTTCTTCCAAAAATATGTCCAATAGTCCTTCCTATCTCACACATTCTCTATTCTTTTTTTTTTCCCAAAAACCAAAACAAATCCCCCTTTATGCTTTTCCATAAGGTTTAAAGAGAACTCAGAGAGAATTCACTCGAGATAATGAACTCATAACTGTTCGCTATTGTATTTTGCTAAGTTGGGTTCATTTTCCAATTTGAAGCTAAAGCTATGTCTTTATTTTATTTATTCTAAAGTTGAGCACTTAATTAATTTTTTCTTTCTTCATTTTTATTTTAATGAAGCAATATTAATCCTTCTTAACATAATCCTTCATCAAGCATGTTAGAAGTGTTAATTGAACATCAAATATCATGCAAGTGCAAAAATGATATGTCAAATAGCAATAGTGTAAGCTAGATCTAAAATAGATATCACATGTCAGTTCATTTTGACTATATAAGCTATCAACTTTCTAGCCATTTGTGAAGGTGTCTATTCCTGAAAAAAGACAAGTCTATTAGTAACATGTCATTTATCATCAAAACCTCATAAAACCATATAATCTGTCATTAATGATAACATATAAATTCATAAATATTTTATATGAAAAAGTTGTCCAGGGGAGGGTCATGACATACTACCCCCCTTGGACTAAACATAGTCCTATGTGTTTCACCAGTATCTTGCAATAAGACCAAAATTACATTTATTCATTCAAATAAATATGGAAAATATTTTTGCATATCAACTACTTTTTCCCAAGTAGCATTCTTTTCTGAGTACCAGTCCCATTGGACTTTACATTGTTCTAGAGTTTGGTTCCTCATTTGTTTGGAATGAAACTCCAAAATCTTTATTGGTTGTACTTCAATCATTGTAGGGTCATTTATCTACAAGTTAGACAAATTCCATACATGGTCAGGATCAGCTACATACTTCCTAAGCAGGGATACATGGAAAGTATCATGGATCTTGGACAGGTTGGGTGGCAAGGTGAGATGATAGGCAACTAGACTTATCTTCTCGATGATCTCAAAGGGTCCAACATATCTAGGATCCAACTTGGTTGATTTGATGGCACTCTTCATGGGCTTTACTCTTAGAAATACTTTATCTTCTACAGAGAATTCTCTAGGTGTGCACTTTCTATCGGCATAACTCTTTTGATGATCAGAGGCTTCCTTTAGCCTTGATCTAATCATTTTTAGTTGTTCCTCCATCTCTCAAACCATGTTCGATTTGATGGCAATCTGATCTTCTAGATTATCCCATGAGAGGGGTGTTCGACATCTTCTACCATACAATACTTCGAATGGAGCCATTCCCAAAGAAGCATGATGCCCATTGTTATAGGTAAATTCAACCAAGTGCAAAAAATATTCCCATTTAGATTTTTGATCCATATAGTACATGCAAAGCATGTCTTCCAAAACCTAGTTGACTCTCTCAATCTGACCATCGATCTCTGGATGGTAAGTAGAACTGATATTCAGTTTTGTACCTATAGCCTAATGTAGGGCTTTCTAGAATGCAGATGTGAATCTGGAATCTCTATCAGATATAATTACTTCAAGAAATCCATGTAGCCTAAATATTTCCTTGGAAAATCTGTTAGCCACTACAACTACATCATCCTTTGTACTCCTTGGTATGAAGTGTGCAACCTTGGTCAATTTATCTACTACCACAAGGATTGCATCATGTTGGAATCTATTCTTAGGTAATCCCATAATAAAGTCCATGGATATTACCTACCATTTTCGAATAGGTATATCATGTGGGTATAAAAAGCCTATTGGATGTTGGTGTTTAGCCTTCACCTTCTGACATTCCATACATCTAGTGATAAATTCATTTATGTCCTTCTTCATTCCTATCCAATAGAAGGTCTTTTTCATGTTTTCCCTCATTTTGGTCCCTCTAGGGTGAGTAGAGTAAGGAGATTTATGTGCCTCTTGCATAATCATTCTCCTTAAGTCACCATATTATGGTATGACAACCTTATCTTTAAAACATAAGAGTCCATCCTTAATGCTATAATCTTTATTTTCTTCAGGAGTTCTTGCCATATTTACCTGAATATCATTGCAAAATTGATCCTAGGTTTGCATCTCTCTGACTTGGTCCATCAAGTCTACATGGCTATGAGTTATAGTAGCTATATGCCTTCGTCTTCTCAAGGTATCTACAACTTTGTTCTCTTTACCTTTGATATACTCTATACCAAAGTCATATTCTACTAGGAACTCGATCCATCATCTCTATCTTGCATTCAAAAATGGTTGAGTGAAGATATACTTCAAACTTTGATGATCGGTTCTAAGCTCAAATGGTTTGCCTAATAAATAGTGTCACCACATCTTAAGGGCATGTACCACTATTACTAGTTCCAAGTCATGCGTAGCATAATTTACTTCATGTTTCTTGAGTTTCCTTGACTCATATGCTACCACTGATTCCTCTTGGGATAGGACTCCTCCCAATCCTTCTAATGATGCATCTGTGCATACTAAAAAATTTCCTTATGGGTCTAGAATTTTTAGAATGGGTGTGGTAGTGAGTTTCTGCTTTAATAACTCAAAGGCTACCTCACACTTATCTATCCATTTAAATTATTTTCCCTTCCTCTGAATATTGGTTATCGGGTAGGTAATCTTAGAGTAATCTTTCACAAAGCATCTATAGTAGCCTATGATGCCCATAAAACTTCGTACTTTAGTCACATTGGTGGGTTGTGGCCAACTCACAATGGCCTCAATCTTCTTTGGGTCTACTACTATTCTATCAGCAGAAATAATATGCCCAAGATATTGTACCTTAGGGACATAAAAGTCACATTTTGAGAGGTTACCATAAAGCTAGTTTTCCCTTAACAGCTCAAGCACTATCCTTATGTGCTTATCATGCTCTTCCTTGTTCTTGGAATATATCAGAATGTCATCTAAAAATATCAAGACAAACTGATCTAACTATCTTCTAAAACATTGTTCATTATATTCATGAAGGTCATTGGTGCATTAGATAGCCCAAATGGTAGCACTGTGAATTCATAGTGCCCATATCGAGTCTTAAAGGTAGTTTTGTGAGTATCTTCCTCATAAATTCTCAATTGATGATATCCTGATTTTAAGTCAATTTTGGAGAATATGGTTGCCCCTTTCAATTGGTCAAACAAATCCTCTATTCTGGGCAAGGGATATCTATTCTTGATGGTCACTTTATTCAACATTCTATAGTCGATACATAATCTCAATGATCCATCCTTCTTCTTTACAAAGAGAATAGGTGCACCCCATGGTGACACACTAGGTTTTATCAACCCTTTCTCTAACAACCCCTAGAGTTGTACCTTCAACTCTTGCATTTCTATAGGATTCATCCTATATGGGGTTCTATGTATTGGCTTAGTTCTGGGCATTAGTTCTATAGTGAAGTCAAATTCCATTTTTTGTGGTAAACTAGGCAAATATTTAGGAAATACATCCTTATATTCCTGCAATATTGGGTGTTTACCAAACACCTCTTCCTTTTTACTTATCTCTACTTCATTAAACTTGACCACAAAAATCAATCCACCATTTTTCATGGTCTTCTTTAGTTGCATTGTTGATAGTAACTAAGGTCGAAAAGAACCTTGTTCACTAGCAATTTGCCTTCTTTGTTTATCACTATCAGTGTAATCAATCCATCTATCATGGAAATTGATTATAGCCTCATGGGATTTTAACCAATCCATCCCTAAAATAACATCAAAGGTATGGAGAGGAGCTACATATAGGTGCCATTCTATGGAACCATTAGGTAGGATGACTTGTACGTTGGGATAACATTGATCCATGGAGTAGGTTTATCCAGAACCATACTCTACTTTCCACCCTTCTGCCAAGAATCCTGGCCTTTCTAGTATATCCTTGACTAAACTAGAAAAATGAAGCTATATTTGTTGCCCTACTATCTATCAGAATCTTAACCTTCTTATTAAAGATTGTATCTTTTAGGAGTGGGGTAGCCTATCCATCTAGATTCTGACTATCTGTAACCTCATAGATTTTATGGTTTGGTTCTTCTGGACTTTTACTAGATCTAGATTTATGCGCACAATTACTAGCATAATTTGGACCTCCACAGTCATAACAATCAATTTTAGGTCTATGTTGTTTATTATGAATTTGTTCCTTGGGTTTCTCTATTTTTCCTATGTTAGGTTATATTTGAGATCGAGGTACATTGTTGTTGTTGTTTTTCTTATTGTTCCTTCTTTAGAACTTATTTTTGTTTTTCCCTTGTTTTTTTCATTCTTATTTTCATAACATAGGCCATTTTTGCTTTTCTTGTTTTGCTTTTGTTTCCAATGCATGAATCTTGCACTATTTCTCTTCCTCAAAGCCTGGTAGTCTTCTTCTGACAAGTTTATTTCTACCTAACGAGCCATGTCGTAGGCCTTTTGTATCACTTTTGGCTTATTTATATTAACAATTGATATTATTCTAGGTTCTAATCCTAGAATAAACTTGTGTACCTTCATATTTTCATCTGTCTCATAGGTAGGCACATACTTAAGCAATTTGAAAAATTACTAAAAATAGGTTTCTACATATTTATCCCTTGGACAAGTGTGGTAAACTCCTCAAATTTTTCCACATAAAATTATTCTATAAGAAACCTTTTTAAAAATCTTCCAAAAAACCTTCCTAGGTCAGATTTACTACCTCTATCTTTTTCCATTTTCTAAAGGTTTTCCACCAATCCAACCCTATTTCTTGGAGATGTATGGTAGCCCAAACAGTCTTAGTCATTGAAGAATAATTATTTATGGTGAAATATGACTCTAACTCAGTTAGCCATGCTTCAAATGCTTCTCCTCCTCCTTTACCATTGAACTTAGACACTTTCACATTCTTTAAGTCTTTAGATAACTCTAAATCAATTCAAGTTATGGCCTCTTGTTCTATTGGTACTAGAGTTCTCTCCTGTTCCACTTTAGAATTCCTATTCTAAAAATTATGACTGATTAGGGTTTCTATCATATATATCTATTGCTCCAATTATTCTTGTAGGAGAGACAGAACTTCTATGATATTTATCACATCTAGGTTCAATTTTTTCTCATTTCCATCATGGGATCCTATTAGAGTATTATTAACTTTAGTCGATGGTGGTTGTAGAGGGAATCTCCCTCTAGACCTACCTCATCCTTGTTGTGGTGTTGGTGTCATTATATCTGGCCACACCCATGATGTACATTAGATATTTTTCCATATACCTTCATTAATTTATTTTATCTTTCAAATAAAATTAACATCTATCATTTAACAATCATTCAAGAGTATCACCTAACACACGCTTTGTGAGGTGTTACTAAGAGTAAGATTAGTCTTTTAATGACAGGTATGGTTTAATTTCTATAAATCACCATTCCCATGGAAATATTCCTTTCTTCCTAAGGTGCATATCAACACCAATCATGACTAGGTTATTTGAAAGGTAGACTTTTATTCCTATATCAAAGTTCAACTTAGGAGAGCTTAAAGACCTACAACCATGCTCTGATACCAAATGTAACAACCCTAAAATTTAAACTATTTTTTTAAAGCATCAAGACTAGTCAGGTAATCCAGATAAATTCCATAGAAGCTTACTTCACATTCCAAGTTTCTAGATGTTGTAGCATCCCTCGGGTGGACAGGAGTGGCCAATCTCCCATAATAGTTATGGGGTTTACCTTGTACACTACCCATACAGCTTAAAGGACACCTTTGAGTGGTCACCTCAATTTTCTTTCTCTCTTTTGAAGGATATTTTGACCACAATGTAAGGGTTAACCCTATCTCGCTCATTTGAGAAAAGGGACACCAAATCCCTGACTAGTGTCTATCATTCCTTACTAGTACTTAGGTGCAAGATTATTTGTAGTTTTACACACCTCATTTAGTATAAGATTACTATGTGCCATTAAACTATCTTTTAATATAGTTTAATGGAGGTTATTGTCACTTATGTGGTAGATCCTCTTTTGGTTGCCCATCAATCAATCAAGGTTTCCAATGACTACCACACTAAATGGCATCCCCCATAGGAATTCACCCACAATCGCTCAAGTTCCTATGATTATCATTTGCATGATATCTCTACCTCACATGGGTATCTCACTCTCTATTGGAGAATCCATCACAAGGATTTAGTTACAATGGAATTCTAAGCTCGCCATCTCTTGAAGCACACTTTAGTGATCTATTACTAAAGTGTCCATTGTAACCCTAAGGGATTATCCCATCACATCTTCCTTAGTTCTAATCCTAACCTTAGGGGTCTAATTTAGATTGGCATTCTATTTACAAAATCTTTCAAGGAAGTTTCCCAAATCCCAAAGTGAATCTAAGATATAACTTTATCCTTTTTATTTTATTAATTCATATTTAGAAGTAGTCATTGCATAATCCATATTCTATTGTAGGAAATAAAGAAATACTAAACATCTAACTTTCTTTACAATGTTACTTTCCATCAAAGCATAATAAACAAATTCATTTCTTCTTCATTTACAATTCATAGCAATAGATCAATAAATGCTAATAATAATTCCATAACAAGTACTACAAAAGATACACAAAAGACACATCATATATCCTAGGAACCCTTTCCAGGAGAAAACCCAACCTTAAAATAGTCCATATTTATTTTCATTGCAAGTCTATTAGCCAATCTACAAAAAGGATTACAATTTTCCATTTGTCATAGTGTCAATCTATAGCATAATAATCTCCATAATTATTATGTCCTCTAATACATTTGTTTGTAAATTCCTTTTTACAAAAGTGAGGGAACCCCATAATTCCCTCACAGTAAACCTCAATCATTCACTAAACTACTAATACTCAAGAGTCCATTCCTTGGGTAATTTTCTATAAAACAATATTTATGGAAACCCCATAAGTTTCTTTCCTTTTTACCTCTTATTTATAATAATTATGGGATTACAATTTTCCATTTGTCATAGTGTCAATCTATTGCATAATAATCTCCATAATTCTTATGTCCTCTAATATATTTATTTGTAAATTCCTTTTTACAAAAGTGAGGGAACCCCATAATTCCCTCATAGTAAACCTTAATCATTCACTAACCTACTAATACTCAAGAGTCCATTCCTTGGGTAATTTTATATAAAATATTATTTATGGAAACCCCATATGTTTCTTTCCATTTATTGGACCCTATATCCAATCCCTTATTCATTTTAAACATATTTTTCTCTTTCCACAAAATATCATCATATTCAACATCAATAGTTATATACTTTATCTAAAAAGATTCAGTATTCCATCCAGTAAATCAAATCGAGCTTTACAAAATAAAGTAATGAATTCGATTTTTTGTAAACCTACAAAACATCATTAAACCTTCCCAAACACCATAACATATTATTTCTTTAGGAAGAAACATCTTTAAAAATATCTAAGCCTATTAATACTAAGAAAGTCCCTTTTTTTTCATTTTCAATTTACTTCATAAAAGAATCCCATAACTCTTTTAATAAGGATTTGACATGATATTTAAGCCATTCAATTAATCAAATATTAAAGGCTAGTTCTAATAATGAAAAAATCAACTATAGGTTATTTTTATTTACCACATTAACTTCAAGAAAGATCCATTTCATGTTCCACTCCTATGGTTACCTTTTTCATCTAAATATTATCAAATCCATAAAAGAATATTTATCATTCATAGTTTGAATTACCTATATTACCTTTTAACCCAAAGGTTAGTTATTTAAAATATTAGTCACAATTTAATTGGCACATTCTCCTTCTACCTAAAAGGATTTATATTTGTTACCTAAGCTATGTCTTCCTAATCAATAAAACATTGGCTAAATAATCATATGGAAAATCTTTTGCTTTTGCACCGTACCATGATAACTTCACTATTCTTAATAACATATACCCTACCTATTATTAATCAATGTTATTGATCAAAAATACTTTTCCATTTTCCGAGGGGGTCACATATATTTAAATATCACATTCTAACATTAATTTTACAATCTATAAGCCCATTTCTTACTCATGGTGCCCGCCACCTAGCTTAGGTGAGGCTTAGAAAGCACCCTCACAAAGGGCCCATGACTACCACCATAGGTAGTCGACTGTTACATAGGATTACAAGGGTTAATTTAGGCACTAGGCTACCTTCCTTCCTTAGGTGTGGGATTAATAATTGTAAGTCCATTTTTTCCCTCCCTTAGGGTTTAACATCTATGGTTCAATATGGGACACACGACAGTAACATGGGGTTCTAAATAGGCACCACTTGGCGGCTTCCAAGAATCACAAATAAATTTGTATAAAAAATTAGCTTTTAGTTTAATTTTTAATGTATTTTCTTCATCGTGTAATATACAACTACCTCCACACAATAAATGTTGTATTCAGTGTATGTAGTCAATAGTCCAAGTTACACTCAAAGGGTTAAAAGCTTCAAACCAATCCAAAACAAGGTCTCCTTATTTGAAAAACATAGTCATATGTATACCATGATGCTAATTAGGTTTCAAGCTATAGGTTTGGATATTGTAGCATCCATGGTTTACACAAATATATGGACAACACTAAGGGATATTAATAGAGATAGATCCAATCTCATAACATGGTAGTAAGCAATCTATAAAAATAGCCAACCTCAAGCCCTATGCTCTCTTATAGCAACAGAGCCAAGTCTTTTGTATTGATAATGTTGTGTTATAATGGAGGTATCTCTATGTTTTACACTAACCAAACAATATTTATATACATGACTAATATTAAAAAACCACAACTTAAATTCCATCTCTTAGAATTGAAGCACCTTATTCAAAAACAATCATAGAAAGGAGTACCTTATATTGTTAGTAGATGCTTATTCTAGAGAAGACACAAGTGCCAACTGGAAGTTTCTTTGCTACTCGCAATTTCTTCCAATAATATGTCCATCAGTCCTTCTTATCTCACATGTTCTCTATATTTTTTTTGGCTCCAAAAACCAAAATAAATCCCCCTTTATTATTTTTCGTAAGGTTTAAAGAGAACTCAAAGAGAATTTGCTTGAGATAACAAACTCATAACTATTTGCTATTATGTTTTGCTAAGTTGAGTTCATTTTCTAATTTGAAGCTAAATCTATGCCATTATTTCATTTATTTTATGTTTGAGCACTTAAATTTTTCCTTTCTTCTTTCTTATTTTATTGAAGTAATAGCAATCCTTAACATAATTCTTCAATGTTGGGCAAAACATTGGTTAATCTACGGTTCAATTTCTTGCCTCCATTTAATTTGTCAACCCGGGACAGCTCGTAAACTTGTGAGTGTCATGCATAGTATATGCCTGCAGTGTGGGGAATTAATTCCTCTGTACCTATTTAGTTTGGTGGGGGTGTTTGTTCATTTTTATTTCAGCCAAACCAAATTAAGCTAAGTGTAGAAAAATAAATAAATAAACTAAAACTAAAATTAAAATGCTGAAATAAAAGTACAGGAAATAAAAGTACAGAAAAATAAATGCACAACTAAATTAAAATAAAGTAGGAAAATAAAGCAGGAAATCTAACTAATGAAAATAAATAACAAAAATTAAAATGGGGAGGACTACTGCAGGGAGTGGGCGCCCAGGCTCCCACAGATAGTCCGCCCGACTAATTACGTAAAGATTTCTTCAAGAAAATAAGAGTATTTGCAACTCTTAATAAATTATACAAAAAAATAAATAAAGTAATTCTTTGTGTATTTTATTGATTGATGTATTCGTCTGGCCTGCGTTCTTATATAGACCGTAGCCAGATCTTGTTACAATAATAAATTGGTCTCTTTTGATCACGTAACATGATTTTCTATAATCAGTTACACACATATATTATTCTCCTATTTACAAGCATGTTCGTTCACCAAAGGAATAAATATAATAATCCTTAGGTGTACGTAAATACTAATCCTAGAATAATAGATATTATTCTCCTATTTACAAGCATGTTCGTTCACCAAAGGAATAAATATAATAATCCTTAGGTGTACGTAACAACTAATCCTAGAATAATGCATCCTAAAATAATGCCTTTAAGAAGCTTACATGGTCAAAATAGAATAAAAGTGTTTTATTCTATTTTAATCACAAAAATCTAATATGCATAGGAATACAAATTATTTCTCCTCCATATTTTGTGCAACAACCTCCTTCAAAAGTGCATGGTCAATTGGTCAACCGGTCAACGTTGACTTGGTCAACCGGTCAACATTGACTTGGTCAACCGACCAATCATCAATGGGAGTCGGGCACCAAAAAATAGGTTAGGAAGCAGGCGCTAGAAAATAGTCGAGAAGTAGGCACCAAAAAGGTTGGGAAGCAGGTGCCAAAAAATGGTCGGGAAGCAGGCGCCACCAATAGTCAAGAATCAGGCACCGCCAATAGTCAGGAATCAAGTGCCTGCCTTCACCATTTACCATTGTTCTTTTCAAGATGTCTTCATGCATTGCCAAGCCCAAATGGGATGTAGACTCAAAACACCATATTAGTAGCAAAAACCTGCATTTACACACACTTTCCACTAAAAACACTAGTCAAGCATAATACTTCATTTTCTATCAATTATATGCAAAAGCTATATAAAAATACATTTCAAATGCTAATTTAAACCAATAATGATGCCCTTAAAAGTGTATATAAAATGAGCATTTCTAGTGCTCATCATTCCCCCATGCCGAAAGAATTGACATGTCCTCATGTCACAGCCCCCTGGTATAGATTTTTTTTTATATGGGAAGCAAGCGCCTGTATATGGGAAGCAAGCGCTTGTATATGGGAATCAGACATATATATGGGAAGCAAGTGCCTGTATATGGGAAGCATACACCTGTATATGCAAAGCATGCACCTGTATATGGGAATCAGACCTATATATGGGAAGCAAGCACATGTATATGGCCTGTATATGGGAAGCAGACACCTGTATATGGGAAGCAGACACTTGTATATATTGGAATTAGGCCTATATATGGGAAGTAGGCATCTATATATGGGAAGAAGACACCTGTATATGGGAATTAGGCCTATATATGGGAAGCAAGCGCCTCCCCATACTTTTTTTTAAATATTCCTGGGGCAATGAAATTCTTCTCCTATCTAAGGCATGCCATGTGGCTGAATTCTGATGGGAGAATTAATAAAGAGAAAGATAGGGGCATCTATTGGTATTAACATAGAAATAATTTTTAAAATAACTATGCAAATAATTAATAAAAAACTCAGTACATACCTGGGTGAATTTTGTAGATCATGATATGTACAATGTCTAGATGGTGCAAAACGTCTACATGCAGCCTGAAATTGTGATGTCCTAAAAAATGTTGTTGCTTTGACATTGATGTATCTTGGAGATAATATATATATATATATATATTGGGCATCTCTTCTTCTTGGTGGAAGATTGACACCCTTTATTGGTGCCTTCCTCCAGGTGGGAAGAAGGCACTTATGCTGGTCTGATTGTAGGCACTATCTCCATGGTGGAAAATAAGTGCCTTTTTTCGCATTATTGCACTCCTAGTAGGGCACGGGATGCTTGTATCTGTTAGGCCTAGTTTAAGTCGGCCGATTGCCTACAGATTGTTCAAGGTCGTGTTCTGCAAAACTAACCACACAAAAGCAGAAAAATAGGAATCCTGGAACCTATGCCTGATAGGCCTAGGTTACCCAAGCTACCTTACTTCTCAAGAAAACACATGAAAGCAGGAAAACAAGAATCGTGGAACCTGTGCCTGATAGGCCTAGGTTTCCCAAGCTGCCTACAGATTGCACTCAGGACACGATTTCCTGCAAAGCAAAAAGAAAAACTATGTTAAGCAGAACAATTTCCATGCTATTTTTTTTCCTTTCTCTAGATTCTGAAATTTTCTAGAATTTTTTATTTTCCAGAATTTTTTAGATTTTGGATTTTTTCAGAAATTTTTTTCAGATTTCGATTTTTTTTATTTTTTTATTATTTATTTATTTCAGATTCTAAAATTTTCCATAATTATGGAATTTTCCAAAATTTTCCAGATTCTAGAATTTTTCCAGAATTTTTTTCATAATATTTCAAAATTTGAAATTTTCTAGAATTTTTCAGTTTCTGGAAATTTTTTCTAGAATTTTTTTGATTCTGGAAATTTCCAAAAAAAATTCATATTTCTGGAATTTTTCAGAATTTTTCAGATTTTGATTTTTTTTTATGAATGTATGAACATTCATCAAAACTATTGGTATGGTATGGGGTCTCCCCCATGCCGATGTCTGATCCAATCTCGTAAATGTGAGCCGGTTGGAAATGAAGCCCATTGACTGTTACTCGAACATCATCTTGGCACTCTACTCCGCTCTTGGTGTAGCATCTCTAACTTTTTGTCCATCATCTTCTCAAGCTATAACAGTCACACACTTTGCGACAAAAATTTCCTCAAGTTCCACAAACACCTTGGGTTGGAAGCCTTTCACTTGATCAGGGTTACTTAGCCTGCCTTTGGGTGCCTATGTTGTCAAGGCAAACTCTACTCGCTTCACCTGTTTGGACTGGATGCTACACGATCAAGGTACACAAAATGGTTCGTATAGTGCTATTACGAACTCCATGTATGAATCTCACTTTACGAAATCTTCATAGACATCTCCTTATTCATCTGCACCGCACTTCATGTTGTCCTGCAAAACATAAAAAATCTAAATTAAAGTAAAATTCTAAACTAATAACATTAAAATAAAATTTTAAACTAATTTTTTAAATTTTTTAATTAATTTATTTATTTAGTGTTGTTGGTGGCCATAATGAAGTTGGGGTCTCCCCCATGCCTACAATTGAACTAGTCTCTAAAAATTGAGGACTATGATAAGTTTTTTTTAGTCTGGTCAAAAATTTGATACGACTAAATTTTCATTTGTTCTTATCCTCTACTTCATCAACTAGCATGATATTTTACAGCATGAGAAAAACATTTTCCTTTATGGCCTCAAAACCAAATTCTTTCAACTCATTGGCAAATTGTGCAGGTAGATAAATGACTACTTTTTTTTTAATAAAATAAATAAAAAATAGTAGTATTCTAAAAAACACATGCTAGTTTTTGATTCACCAGATCACCTTAAGCGCAAGTGAAGAGCATACTCCTGGAAAAATGTTCTTTTTAAATTATGCTCTCTTTTTTATTTTTTTATTTTGCTAATGTCATTTTCCTGCTACTAATGTCATCGTTAAAATTTGCTAATATGTTGAGAAATGTTAAGCCTGTAATTTTTTTCATCGTTAAAACTAGGCTTCTTGAGGCATAATTCCCTAATGATTTCTGTGTAAATAAACACATCCTTAATAGTAAAATATTCAACTATCAGACCAAGGTTGTGTCATCTCTCTCTAATTTCATGAAACCATTGAGAATACAATGGAAATCCTTCATTGCCTAATTTTCTAACTTTTCAACAACACAATTTATTTCCTACTTCTACACTTAATATGGTACATCGGGTTCATTCCCAAACACTACAGTTTAGACACTCCTCGACAACGGCGCCAAAATGTTGGGCAAAACATTGGTTAATCTACGGTTCAATTTCTTACCTCCATTTAATTTGTCAACCCGGGACAACTCGTAAACTTGTGAGTGTCATGCACAATATATGCCTGTAGTGTGGGGAATTAATTCCTCTGTACCTATTTAGTTTGGTGGGGGTGTTTGTTCATTTTCATTTCAGCCAAACTAAATAAAATAAAGTGCAGAAAAATAAACTATAAACTAAAACTAAAATTGAAATGCTAAAATAAAAGAACAGGAAATAAAATTACAAAATAAAAAACACAACTAAATTAAAATAAAGCAAGAAAAGAAAGCAGGAAACTAATCTATTGAAAATAAATAACAAAAATTAAAATGGGGAGGACTACTGCAGGGAGTGGGTGCCCAGGCTCCCGTAGATAGTCCACCCAACTAATTACATAAATATTTCTTCAAGAAAATAAGAGTATTTGCAACTCTTAATAAATTATACAGAAAAATAAATAAAGTAATTCTCTATGTATTTTATTGATTGATGTATTCGTCTTGCCTATGTTCTTATATAGACCATAGCTAGATCTTGTTACAATAATAAATTGGTCTCTTTTGATCACGTAACATGATTTTCTATAATCAGTTACACAGATATTATTCTCCTATTTACAAGCATGTTCGTTCACCAAAGGAATAAATATAATAATCCTTAGGTGTACATAAATACTAATCCTAGAATAATAGATATTATTCTCCTATTTACAAGCATGTTCGTTCACCAAAGGAATAAATATAATAATCCTTAGGTGTACGTAACAACTAATCCTAGAATAATGCATCCTAAAATAATGCCTTTAAAAAGCTTACATGGTCAAAATAGAATAAAAGTGCTTTATTCTATTTTAATCACAAAAATCTAATATGCATAGAAATACGAATATTTCTCCTTCATCTTTTGTGCAACAACCTCCTTCAAAAGTGCATGGTCAATTGGTCAACTGGTCAACGTTGACTTGGTCAACCGGTCAACATTGACTTGGTCAACCGACCAATCATCAATGGGAGTTGGGCACCAAAAAAGGTTAGGAAGCAAGTGCCAGAAATAGTCGGGAAGCAGGTGCCAAAAATGGTCGGGAAGCAAGCACCAAAAATGGTCGGGAAGCAGGCACCAAAAATGATCAAGAAGCAGGCACCGCCAATAGTTAGGAATCAAGTGCCTGCCTTCACCATTTACCATTGTTCTTTTCAAGATGTCTTCGTGCATTGCCAAGCCCAAATGGGATGCAGACTCAAAACACCATATTAGTAGCAAAAACCTGCATTTACACACACTTTCCACTAAAAACACTAGTCAAGCATAATACTTCATTTTCTATCAATTATATGCAAAAGCTATATAAAAATACATTTCAAATGCTAATTTAAACCAATAATGATGCCCTTAAAAGTGTATATAAAATGAGCATTTCTGGTGCTCATCATTCATCAAGCACATTAGAAGTGTTAATTGAACATCAAATATCATGAAAGTGAAAAAATGACATGTTAAAAAGAAACAATGTAAGCTAGATCAATAATAGATATCACATATCAGTTCATTTTGAATACATAAGCTATCAAATTTTTGGTCATTTTTGAGGGTGTATAGTCTTGCAAGAAGACACATCTATTAATAACATACCATTTAACATCAAAACCTTATAAAGCCATATAATTTATCATTAGTGATAACATATAAATTCATAAATATTTTATATGAAAAAGTTGTCCAGGGGATGGTCATGACAAAAAAAACGTATTAATTTTCCATAAATTAGGAAAATAATCCTTGGCCTATACCATGGCCTAATTTAGAACCACAATCTTAGAATCAATCACCATGGGCATCATCTCCATAATGGTTGCAACCTAGATGGATGAATCAACCACCATGGATGCATATACAAATGCAAGGACAACAATGGGGACCACAATATAAACCATACCAAGGGAAATGTAGGTATTAAAATTGACAACAAAAATTATTTCTTGATCCTGCTCAGAATTACCCTTAGGGTAGACAATAACAATCACAACAATAGTTACAATAACCCCCGCTTTTGGCTCAACCTATGGCCAATCCAAATAACGCTAGACAAGTAGCCATTGTCTACATGGTTAAATCAAAAGAAACAATCATGATAAATTCCATAGATTATGATAACATTCAACTATATTATAGAAGGACACTTCTTGAACCATAAAATTGATGAGAATAAAAAAGATCCATTTCCACCAAAGCAACAACAACAACATATTGAAAAAGGTAAAGAAAAAGAAGAAAACTTCCCTCAAGAAGAATTACCTTCTTCATTAGAAACATTACCATATCCAAATGATTTGAGAAATAAAACATTATTTAGAGCTAGGATTAATAAAGTAATTGAAACATTTAAATATTATGATTCCTTTATTACAAGACATTAAAGATATAACAACAATCAAAAAAATCATTTAGGAATTATGTATTATAAAACTAGGAAGAAAGAAGAAAGCATTACCAAAATAAGTAGATGGAAAGTTAGTCAACCTCCTTGCAGGAAAGCTCATTCCATAAAAATATGGTGATCCAAGAAGCCCTATAGTCATATTAACCATAGGATCAATGTAAATATCCATTTTTTTGATTGACCTAGGGGTAGCTATCAATGTTATGACAAAAGGATACAATGCAAATATTACAATTAAATATATTTACATCCTATGTTCACAATATTAGAAATGGATGATAGGTTAGTTTCCAAGCAAGAAGGGATAATTGAAAAGATTGTTGTATTAGTTTCATCATGGGAATATCTAGTTGATTTTTTGGTATTACAACCTATAAATATTATGAATGGTTATCCTATAATTCTTGAAAAGCCTTGGCTTGCTATGAAAATTGCCTTCATTTATTGTAGATTAGGGGATATGACCATTTCAAATGGAATAGACTCAAAGAAAATCTCTTTGTATCCTCCTAAAGAACCTTCAATCAATTTTACTAGTAATCTATTGTTTCCTAAATTGGATTAAGAAAGTGAAAAGAACATTTCAAAATTAACCATTATAATTGTGAAATATCATGCTAAGGAATTGGATCCATCTAAGATAATTATATTTGAATAAGAGACTATCTTGATAAATAATCTATATGATTCAATATTGGAATATGAACTAGTTACTATCAATTATTTACTATGGAATGATGAAGAATAAGAACTCAAACCATTATCATACATTCCAATATAAAATATTTTTTCTAATCTACCACATGGATGGCATCATCATATTTTATCATATTTTTATCATCCTATATCAAATTTACTTCCATTAGGAATTGTCTTTGATAAAGAGACTCGGATCTTCCCTTCTCTATTACCACACCATTGCTCACTCAACTCCTTAATAAACACCTTTGAAGGAATCAATTCGATACATCCTGATATGAAATAAATTGAAGTACAACTAGAAATGTTTTTTAATACCAATAGCTGGTTATTAAATGACTAGAAAGAATTTTTTTTGATGTATTGAGTCAACACCCGAATGCTTTTGCTTGGGAATACAAGGACATAACAAGAATTCATACAAATATTTGTACTCATCGAATCTATACAAAATATGTAAAATATGAAAACCATAGTAGATATTGAACCCTACTTTGTGCAATATTGTGAAAGAAGAAATCAGAAAATTGCTAGAAGTAGGATTCATCTATCCCATTTCTCATAGCTGACAGGTTTCACCATTGGTTATTGTTCAAAGGAAAAATAGAAAACTACAAGTGTATGTTGACTATAGGTAAATAAATAAATCCACACATAAAGATAATTTTCCATTACCATTCAAATATCAAGCGATAGACACTAGAAAGAAATAATTTTGTTTTCTCGATGGATTTAGTGGTTGTAATCAGATTTAGATAGCACCTAAGGATCAGGAGAAAAAAACTTTTATTTGCCCATGTAGAACATTTGCTTATAGGGTTTTACCTTTTGGACATTGCAATACCCCAATAAATTTCCAATGAGTAGTGCTTGCTATTTTTTTTTCTTAACCAATGATTGCATTGAGATCTATATGGAAGATTTCATAGTATGTGGAAAATATTTTGACAAATCTCTTGAAAATATTGACAATGTTTTGATGCAATGTGAAACTTACAATCTATCTTTAAATCCTGAAAAATGTTTTATGATGATGGATGAAGGTATTTTTATTGGATGTCACATTTCATCTAAAAGGATACAAGTTGATCTTAAAAGGAATGAGATTATAAAAAAGTTGTCTGTACCCCAAACACAAATAGATGTTAGAAGTTTCTTAGGACATATTGGCTTCTATCATCAATTCATTTAGAAATTTAGTACCATTGTGAACAATATGTTTTTCTTGTTGACTAAATATTCAGAAGTCAATTGAAAAAAAATGTATCAAAGTGCATTTTATAATTTAAAAGAAATATTAACCACTACACCCATATTACACAGTTCAAATTGGAAAATTTCATTTCACATTCAAGTTGATGCACCTAACTTTGCAGTCAGAGAAACTTTAGGCCAAGTTAAAAATGGAGAACATTATGCTATCTATTACATTAGCAAAAACTTAATAGAATCTAAAAATAATTATACTACTATCGAAAAATAATTCTTAGTAGTAGTATATGCTATTAACAAATTTTATCACTATATCATAGGATATCAAGTATTTGATCATACAAATCATTCTAAAATTTAATACCTTATCAATAAACCTTTAGTTATTGGATGAATAATAATATATTTGCTATTATTACAAGAATTTGACATCACTATAGTAGATAAACCAGTGTAAACTAATGTAGTAGCTGATTTTTTGTCTAGACTAAATATCATTGGAGAGGATGAACTAGTAGAGGATTCCTTTTTTGACAAAATGTTATTTTCAATTTTAGCACAATCACCATGGTTTGATAATATTTCCAACTACCTAGTAATAGAAAAAGCTCCCTCTCATAGTACTCCTTAGTAAAAATGATGATTGGTGAACCAAAGCTCATTATTTCAATGGATCAATCGTCTACTACTTAAATGTGAACTCAACTATATTTTATCAATCTATTCAATGAGATGATGTGTATGTCGTTATTTGGGCATGTCATGATGAACCATCTAGAGGAAATTATTCAATGAAGCACACCATTAGAAAATTCTAAGGATAGGATATTATTGGTCCTCACTTCATAAAGATTTTAAAATGTATGTACGACATTGTGATTCATGTCAAAGAATGGGTAAATTAACTACCACAAATGAAATACCTTTGCAACCTCAAGTATTTGTAGAACTATTTTAGATATGGGGATTAGAATTTGTTGGATCCATTGACCCACCTTCTAAAAAAAAACCACACATTATTATGTGTACTAATTATGTAACAAAGTGGGCCAATGTACGTGTATTTAAACATGCTCAAGAAGAGAATGTCACTAATTTTCTATGCACTCAAATATTTTAAAGATTTGGTGCTTCATGATTAATTGTTACAGATCATGCACCCTAATTTGCATCTAAATTTGTAGAGGCATTTACTAAAATGTAAAAAATTAACCATAATAAATCATCACCTTATCACCCTCAAGCAAATGGTTAGGTAGAAGTCACAAATAAGGAATTAGAGAATAATGCAACAAAGATAGTGGCTTCTCACATAAAATATTAGATGAACAAGTTACCCTAGGCCGTTTGGGCTTATAAAACTACATGGAAATACACCATACGATTTACACCTTAGGAACTTGTCTATGATAAGAAATCTCTTTTTCCACTAGAATTTGAATTATTAACACTTTGTACATATTTGGAAGTGTGAATTGAGTCACAAGTACAACAATAGAGAATTACAAAATTGAATGTATTAGATGAAATTCACTTGGAGGCACTTCACCAAATGGATATCATTCAACAAGAATGGAAAATATGGCATGATAGTCACACTAAGAGCTACAAGTATGAACTAGGAGATTGGATGATATTGTTTTATTCTTGATATGCTGATTTTCCTAGAAAATTACACACTCGATGACTCAAACTATATCATATTGAAGAAGTTTTTTGCAATAGAGTTGTTTGGATTTCTCCTATCGATGATTCAAGGAGGAAAT
Organism: Wollemia nobilis; assembly: GCA_028583015.1. Lineage (NCBI taxonomy): Eukaryota > Viridiplantae > Streptophyta > Pinopsida > Araucariales > Araucariaceae > Wollemia > Wollemia nobilis. The sequence goes on from JAQPPZ010017109.1 coordinate 4,420,298, forward strand.
TGGTGGTAAATGGGGATCATTTATGAGTTTACCATAAACCATTAACGAAAGAGGAGTTTGCTCTACATTTTGCACAATCTGACCTATGTGTGATTCCTCTTCTAGCACATATTCTAAATGATAAAAATCATTGGAAAGAGAGAAACAATTGAATAATTCTATAGTGAAAATATTTCTAAGGCACTATTGAATTAAGGCTTACATGAAAACCGATTTTTATCTTGTTTTCCTTTTTGAATCTTCATCATTGTACAAATTTCACTTATTATACCTATGTAATATTGTTTTCATATTTTAGAAGCCTATAAAATTGGTAAAATAATCCAAAGAATACAAAAGGACCCTTCAAGATAGTAAGGTATGTATTTATTGAATTTTAATAATAGTTAGCCTTAACATTGCATGTATGGTAATTAAATATTGGGCATAACTATCTACAAACTTGGCAAAAATATGAGATACCCTACTTAACACCCCAAGAGATACCCTATATTACCTTTGGTCATTAAAGAATCACATCCAAAAAGATAAAAGAATAAAAAAATTGAGTGCTCTAACAATTTAGATGATCCAGAACAACCATGCTCTAGAACGACTAAAGCTTTAGAACAATATGATGTAAAAAAACATGGAACTTTTGAATTTGCGCCTATGCAGGAAAATAGAAATGGGTGCACATTCAAAATTTTAAAAATAAATAAAATAAAAAAATTTAGACATGATGCCCATGATATTTCTTTGGTTAAAAAATCCTTATATGATTATGAGTATTATTATATATTTGTTATAAATGTGGAGGCACTCTCTAAAGGATAAGCTAATTGAGTTACAACATAATAATCAATGATTGAAGTATATTTTTTCTTAGTCAAAAATCATTGCCGAATAAAGAAGGTGGTTAGAGTTCATTTATATAAGAAGCCATATTACTTCCATCATTGCTATACAAATTACATTTCGAGAATATATTATAATAAATCTAAGTGCGTATAAGCATTAGAAAAAGGTAAAATTTACCTTAAAAGCAAATGTTGCAAACCCTTTACTTGATGGAAAAAATATAGACGTAGATGGGATCTTGGTATATAAAGGATACACATATGTACTAGATATAATGTAGTGAAACTAATCACTATTTTATTATATTCCTTAGCATTATATTTAGTATTATTTTATATAACTTATCTTACTATTAACTTATTAGATGGTTATTTAATAAAGGGTGGTATGGAAGGTTATGCCCTTTTATTAAATAACCATCAGATAAGGTGTATATATTTCCTTCATGGAGAAGTGAATGTATACCTATTATTCTTATTCATATATATCTAATAATTTCATAGATTTAATGTAATAGACCTATTGGTCCATTACAAGTGGTATCAGAGACATGTTCTTGAACATGTGGTTTAAAATTAAAGTTATTTTTTAAAATCTCCAAAAAATAAAATGGTAATCATTGGGTATATGTAAATTATTCCACAATGGATCATACCCAACTACAATTCATGATAGTGTCATTCCAAAAACCTTAAGTCAAGTAAGCCAAAAAAATGAATGATAGATTAAACAAGACAAAGTAAAGTCTAAAAAATATTAATTCCCTATTATTATAACTCATCAACATCAACCAGTTCAATGCGGTGTTAGTGAGTAAAATAATAATTACTATGGATACATAAACATAGGAAGAAACATAACCACAACCACAACTAGATAATAATGTTCCAACACAAACTACACCACATGTTGCTCCTTCTTCATGTCAAACCATTGCTCCAATTCCAATTGGAATTAGAAGAGTAGAGGTATATGCCACATCCAATATTATTACAATAGTCTTAGATACTCTACCAATATCTAATGTATTTTAAACAAATACTTTAGTTCTTGGTTCATATGGCCCCACTACTAGAACTGCACAAATATGTTTAGGAATAACCCTCTTAATCCCTATGATTTTACTTAAATTTAGCTAGGAAATAGTGAATGATATATTCATGTATGATGAAACCTTATCTCCAATAGAATACCTATTTTTAACAAAAGACTTTGAATTGAGATGGTTTTTCATGAACATTATAGGAACACCCTTAAATTGATGGTTGTTAAAAAAAAATATCCTATGTTAAACTTGTAAAGAAAAATCAATGCATAATAAAATAGCATACCAAGCAGAGATTGTCAGTTTTTTAAGGTGAGTAATTTGAAACCTCCAAGGTTACAAAGGTGATGAAGAGGAGGTAAGATAAAGAGTTTCCAATAGAAAAAAAATTGCTATGGTATCTTATGTAGTGTTCTCAATTACAATCATCCGTACAACATTTATTTTTATTGGGTGTAAGCACCACCCTAATTTTTTACTTACATAGAAAAGAGAAAATACAAAGAGAAGAGGCCTACCTTATTTTTTTCTTAAAGTGTAAAATTTACATGTGGAATAATTGACTAAAGGGCAATAAGGAGGATTTGAATAGAATTGTTATCTTTGGTAGGCCTCTTAGAACTTGGGTTATATGTCTTCCTTATTGTTTAGCTAAAGTGAAGTATTCACTCATAGTGTCAAAAAACTTGAAAAGCCTTATAGACTTTCTTGGGATTTATCAAATTGTGTCTCAAATTTTTAATGAAATGTATCTCAAAAATGTGTTTTCCTATAAAATCATGGTTGAAGGGTATTTCCAATTATGAAATATAGAGGATGTACAAATTTTTTTTGACAAAATACCTAAATGAAATAATATCATACTCATATCATAACTCAAAGAGTTTTACAATTTTTGGAGTACAACTGCAAATCATTTAGAGTCACATGGTAAAGCACTTACGGTTAAATATTTGAAATGTGCATTCATTGAGTCACCAATGAAAAAATGTATATATCAAAAAAATGAATCAGAGGCCACTAACAAAATATAGTTGCTTTCTAAACCATGTGATACAAATTCGAAGGATTTTGCTTTTATTTCCTATTGTAAACCCATTGTATATTTTACCATATCATTTCAATACTACATATACCCTATTTCATTTGAGCATATGTATCAATGCTATTTGACTTATTTTTTGGAAAATCATTCATACAATATGAATATAAAGTTATTAAACCTCCTTTGGATCTCAATCATCTGACATCCATTGCTATAGAGTATCCTATGCTTTTTCAACTTTGTAATCCTATGTACTAAGCGAATATCACAATGTGGAGTACTTGTGTTTCTAATAGAATAGGGATTTAAATATTTGCCCAACTAGATAATGGAAAATATGCAATTAGAAGATGTCAATCTAGTGAAACTAAAGAACACTTTACTTCCAAAAGGAACATATGTGAAAATATAGTCCCACGCTATGCATTTTTAAACATAAAATATCCAAAAGTTGTGTTGGAGAATGCTTTGGTAAATTTTTGGTGCTTGATCATAGGTGATATTATCATGATAATTGAAAAGGATTAAAAAATAATTAGTATACATAGTTGAGACCAAACCTTACTTTGTTGTTAGTGTGACTGGGAATGAATACAAAGAGACAAAAAATATAGGATATTGAGCTAGATATTATTCTACTTATTAAGAGAAATCAAAGGAAAGAGAAGATAATTTTATTCCTATCACTAGGCTAAGAAGATATATGAACCGATAACATGCACAACATCATGTCCTACAATTTGTTGTGATGTTAGAGAAAATAAGCAATTGGCATGTAAGTCTTTAGCATGTCACAAAAAAGAGTTGAACTAGTACATTAAGAATCCTATATCCATTATCAAGGTTTGGCTTGAAAGATAATACAAGCTCATAAAATCTTCCAAATAGGTATTTTGACCATTACAACATAATAAAGAATTATTGGTGTTGTTACTATTAGCATTTCTAATGGTCCCTTCTAAGCTCCAACAAATGTATGCATGCATATATCACCGACATTGATGTACTACTTAAGAACAAAGAACTTGGAGAAATTCCAATGACACTACTTGAAGACTCTAAGCTCATGGATATTCTAGTATTTAAGGACAAAATGTTCTTAGCTGGGAGGATATGTAGTGAACCTAATCATTATATTTAATTCCTTAAAATTAGTTTATATATCTTATTATTAACTTATTAAATGGCTATTTAAAAAATAATGGGTATTAAATGTTATGTCCCTTTATTAAATAACCATTGGATAAGGCGTTTATATTCCCTTGGTTGAGAAGGGAAGCCATATCCAATATTCTTATTCATTTATCTCTTATAAAATATTTCATATATTTTATGTAATAAACCCATTGGTCCATTACATAGAAATAATATGTAAGGCATAGTGTTGGTAAAACCATATTGTACCCCTTATTTAGGTCACCCCAATGTGATTATAATAGTGGTAGGCATAAAATAATATATTTTTCGTGAATATTAAAAGGAAATTATAGGTGATTAGTATGGATTTAGTTCAAGGATTACCAATTTTTTTTTTGAAAAAATTGAAAAAAACTTGTATTAAAACAAAGATCAGTTACAATTGGGAATAAACACTTCCCAGCCGAAAACAAAGAAAGCACATGATTACAAGAGAAGAGGAAGATTTGCAATGGAGCAAAATCTCTTGAACCAATAAAAAGCTAGCTGAGGGAGTTGATTGGTCTGTTTACAACAACTTGTAGCGAAATCGGGTCGCTTTCACCGACTTCAACTTTGGCCACAAAAAAGCTACAAGTCGCGATATCGCGACACAAAACTCCTCTGATCGAAAAAGTCAACTTGTCACGAAATCGTGACATGTCGTTAAATCGTGACATGTCATGAAATTGTGGCAACAATCCTCCCTTGGCCCCGACGGAGCAACATGTCATGAAATCGCGACACCTTTCCACCCTTGGTCGCGATGGAGCAACATGTCACGAAATCACGACAACTTTCCTCCCGTGGCCACGACGAAGCAACATGTCACGAAATCGTGACACCTTTCCACCTTTGGCCGCGATGAAGGAACATGTCATGAAATTGTCACAACTTTCCTCTTTTGGCCGCGATAAAGCAACATGTCACAAAATCGTGACACCTTCCTAACCTTGGCCGCGACGGAGCAACATGTCGTGAAATTGCTATACCTTTCCTCCCTTGGCTGTGATGGCGCAACATGTCATGATATCATGACAACTTTCCTCCAGTGGCCGTGACAGTGCAACACGTCACGATATCACGACAACTTTCCTCCAGCGGCCGCGACGGTGCAACATGTCGTGATATTGCGACAACTTTCCTCCAGCGGCCGTGACGGCGCAACATGTCACGATATCATGACAAATTTCCTCCAGCAGTCGCGACAGCGCAACATGTCGCGATATCGTGACAACTTTCCTCCAGAGACCGCGACGGCGCAACATGTCGCGATATCATGACAACTTTCCTCCAGCGGTCGTGACGGTGCAACATGTTGCGATATCGTGACAATTTTCCTCTAGGGGCCATGACGGAACAACATGTTGTGATATCATGACAACTTTCCCATAGCGGCCACGACGGTGCAACATGTCGCGATATCGCGACAACTTACCTCTAGCAGCCGCGATGGCGCAACATGTCGCGATATCATGACAACTTTCCTCCAGCAACCGCGATGGCGCAACAAGTCGCGATATCGCGACAAATTTCCTCCAGCGACCGTGACGACGCAATATGTCATGATATCATGACAACTTTCCTCCAGTGGCCGCGACGGTGCAACATGTCACGATATCATGACAGATTTCCTCTAGTGGCTGCGACGGTGCAACATGTGATATCACGACAAATTTCCTCCAATGGCCGCGATGGCGCAACAGGTCGCGATATCATGACAAAAACCACCCTTTGCTTTTTCTTTGATCATTTGCTCAAGGATATTTCAAGGCCCTGCCTAATCACCTCATCCTCAATAGGCATGTCACTATGCAACTACACCCCTACCTCTTTCTCAGCACCCATCTTAGCCAGGAAATCGACCGCTTTGTTTAAATATCTACTCACATAAACTGGAATCAAATCATCTAATTCCCTCCATAATTCCTTGATTTGAGAGACCAGAATCCTCAACCTCCATGCTTTCAACGCAAATTTCCTCATGCAGTCTAGAGCTCCAACCAGTATTTGAGAATCAGATTCAAGAATTATCCTCCTGTGGCCCTGAGTAACTGCCCAAATAGAAGCAGATTTGATAGCAATGGCTTCTGATTCATTGTTTGTGGCTCTTCCCAAGCCTTGTAGTTCCCAATAGAGCACTGATCCCTCATGATTCCGGCAGACCATGCCAATTTCGGCACTACCCGGATTGCCCTTTGTAGCTCCATCAGTATTTATTTTAATCCAACCTTCTGGGGGTGGTTTCCAACTAGCTCTGTCTTGTCCCTCTTGCTTTTCAACTCCCTCTTCCATTGGGCCAAGACCAACCTGAGATTCCTCTTTAGCGTATACGACAACAGTTTCTGTGACTTTGCTCCAGATGACTTACCAAACTCCATCTAGCGAGGAAAAGGTTTCTCTAAAAATTCTAGCATTTCTCTCCAACCACACTTGCCACAAAATGAAGTATAAGCCAAGCTACCACCCAATTTGAAGATCTTTAGATTTAAATCTACCCCTCTTCCATCTTTCCCAAATATTAGTCCGATTCATGTCACCATTAACCTAGATTTTATAGTGAGAGAACCATCGCTTCCAAATCTGATGCGTGAAAGGGCACTCAAACATCAGGTGATTAGCTGTTTCCTCGTTCTTGTGGCATAAAACACATTGATATGGACCGATGATTCCTCTACATCTGAGATTGTCAAAAGTGATAATTCCATTGTGCATAAACTACCAGGCAAAAAAGTTTACTTTCGACCAGCCCTTGGAGTGCTAAATTTTTCTCCAATCCTCAACCGAATAAGAATGGGGGGGAGGCTCTAGGAGGATCTTGTCATATCCGTCCTTCACTGTATAAACACCAAGGCTCCCATAGCCCCAAGCTAATTCATCCTCCTCATCTCTCCCTGTGAGAAACCTTTCTGTCAAGATTTTGGTCAAGATGGGTGCCAACTCCGGGGGGATTGAAATTGGCCACTCCTCCAACCTCTTAAACTTCTTAAACTTATACTCCCCCAGATGAGTAGTGTTGAAATAAATTTCAATTTGGACCCAACCCTTGGTTTCTATGGCAAATTTTATTGGTAGTAATTCGGGGAATTCAACAATGATGGGTGGGTATTGATCCCATGAATCGGTCCAGAAACGAGCTTTCTCCCCTCTCCCCACTTTCCAAAACAATTGGTCTTTAATAACCTGAGATCCTAGCTTGAGATCCTGCCACACTAAGGATCTAGTACCATCCAAAGGGAAACGGCCCACCTCATTGGGGTTAACATGACCCAAATATTTTCTAGTTAGGATTCTATTGAATAAGGAAGTTGGTTGGGAAATCCACCTCCAGTACAACTTTCCAGCCAAATCTTGATTATTTAACTTGGATCCTCTCAGTCCCAGCCCACATTTTACCTTGGGCTGGGTGACTTTATCCCAGCCCACTAAGGCCCACTTTCTCTCTCCCTTAGCTCCTTCCCACAAAAAATTTCTAGCCATCCTGTCCAACTCTTTCCATATTGTAAGCGGGGCAGCCAGGATAGAAAATTTGTAGATTGGCATGGTTTGAATGACTGACTATAATAACGTTAATCTGCCACCATAACTTAACCACTTGTGAGACCAATGATTAATTCTGTCCTTGATACACTCCAAAAAATTCCTCCAAGTGTCTAATTTTAGCTTCTTAAAGTGCAAGGGGATCCCCAAGTAAACCACAGGGAGAGAAGTTGAAGCAGAATTGAGATAAACACAGAAAAATTCATGCGAATTTCATTAACAGAGGTCTCGAACTCAAAAATACAGTGGTTCTATTCAAAATGGCCAAGAGTCCATTTTACAATGTATGCATTTCTCTTATAACAGACCCGACCCCCTTCGGACATCATTACACAGAATGTAGGATTCCCTGTAACCGCCCGCATGAGTGTTCTGTCACCGCATGCATGTTGTGGCCAGGTATCTTCTTTCATCATGGCATGGGGTGGCGGAGTGCCCTGCAGCCGCCTGTGCATCCACCTACCGAGTCATCATTCAAAGGAATGCTCCAGCCATCTGTAATCTGCTACCACGTGCCCTCCTGCCATGGCCTCTGTAACCGCCTAGTGCTCTATGGCCGCCTGTGATTTGATGCCACGTGCCCTTCTGCAATGGTCTCTGCAACTGCCGGCTGGTCTGAAGTCATGAGCGTTTTGTCATGATATCGCGACGTGTTTGCTTCCTTACGCCCTCTCTCCTCTTCGGTCGCGATATCGCGACGTTTTGGCGTTCGGCCTCTGTTTTCTCCTTCGGGCCGTGAAACCGTGACATGTCACGATTTCATGACCATTTTACCCCTTGGTGCCTTTGCCCCAAAAGTGTCACGATTTCGTGACCACTTTGCACCCTGACACCTTGCTTCCGAAAGTGTCACGATTTCGCGACCACTTTGCACCTTCGAGTCCAGATTCCGAAAGTGTCACGATTTCGTGACCACTTTGCGCTTTCGAGCCCAGCTTTCGAAAGTGTCACGATTTCGTGACCACTTTGCGCCTTCGAGTCTTGCCTCCGGAAGTGTCACGATTTCGTGACCACTTTGCGCCTTCGAGCCCAGCTTCCGAAAGTGTCACGATTTCGTGACCACTTTGCGCCTTCGAGTCTTGCCTCCGGAAGTGTCACGATTTCGTGACCACTTTGCGCCTACGAGCCCAGCTTTCGAAAGTGTCACGATTTCGTGACCACTTTGCGCCTTCGAGTCTTGCCTCCGAAAGTGTCACGATTTCGCGACCACTTTGCGCCTACGAGCCCAGCTTCCGAAAGTGTCACGATTTCGTGACCACTTTGCGCCTTCGAGTCTTGCCTCCGAAAGTGTCACGATTTCGTGACCACTTTGCGCCTTCGAGCCTAGCTTCCGAAAGTGTCACGATTTCGTGACCATTTTGCGCCTTGGCTCCATTGCTTTGAAAATGTCACGATTTCGTGACCATTTGGCATCCAGACTGCTTTGCTTAGAAAATGTCATGATTTCGTGACCATTTTGCATCCAGACTGCTTTGCTTAGAAAATGTCACGATTTCGCGACCATTTTGCGTCCAGGCTGCTTTACTTCGAAAATGTCACGATTTCGTGACCATTTTGCGTCCAGACTGCTTTGCTTAGAAAATGTCATGATTTCGCGACCATTTTGCGTCCAGGCTGCTTTACTTCGGAAATGTCACGATTTCGTGACCATTTTGCGTCCAGACTGCTTTGCTTAGAAAATGTCACGATTTCGCGACCATTTTGCGCCTTGGCCCCTTTTCTCAAAAAGCGTCGCGATATCGCGACAGTTTGACCCTTTGGCGCCCTTTCTCAAAAAAGTGTCGCGATTTCGCGACAGCTTTGGCACTTAAAGAAAAAAATATTTTTGGGTGATGCAAGATTGCTTTTCCACCTCCGGATGCTCCTACATCAGACACCCGGGGTGAATTGAGAAGTGACCTTCACTTCTGATCTGTCTGAGGTAGACCCACGCGGTCAACCTATGCCTTCGACAACCAAGTCGCATCTTCGATGGGCCTGCCCTTCCATTTGATCAAATACTCAGAATAACTCCTGTTTCGAGTACTTCGGCCCTCACGCGTATCAAGGACTTCTTCTATCTCGTCTATGACTGGAGTAACCGTGGGAATGCTCCACAAATCCGGGCTTGGTGTTGCACTGCTATCTCCTTCATGAAACTCGACCAAATCCGAAATGTTAAAAACCGATGAGATGTTAAGTTCACTCGGCAACTCCACCTCATATGCATTACCCGAATCCCATTTTCCAATGATCCTGCATGGCCCAAACTTCTTCATTTTTAGCTTGTTATAGGTCTTGGCAGGAAACCTCTCTTTCCTTAGATGGACCATGATAGAATCTCCTACTTCAAACTCCTTAACCCGGCATTTCTGGTCTGCCCTGGCCTTATATTGAGCATTCATCTTGGCAATGTGCCTTGTCACCTCCTCATGCACTCCCTTCAGGTGTTCAGCAAAGTCTTCAACTTCAGCACTGCATTTTTCTCTTATATCCATCCTTCTCAATTCTGAAGCATTTCTTGGGCTGCTCCCATAGATTATCTGGAATGGCGACTTATTGGTACTCCTGTTGACTGAGATGTTATAAGCGAATTATTCCTGCGACAAAACCAGATCCCATCCCTTGGGCTTGTCTCCGACCAAGCATCTCAGTAGATTGCCTAAACTCCTATTCACCACCTCTGTTTGACCATCTGTTTGGGGGTGGTATGCAAAACTGAATTTTAAATCCATCTTCAGTTTCTTCCACAGGGTTCTCTAGAAATACCCTACAAATTTGGTATCTCTGTCCGAAACAATGCTCCTTGGCAGCCCATGAAGGCGTACCACTTCCTTGAAGAATAAAGACCGCATCGCTAGTCTTCTGGAAGGGAATGAAATGAGCCATTTTTGAAAACTTGTCCACTACCACAAATATGGAGTCGTGTCCCCTCTGCGTCCTGGGTAAACCAAGAATAAAATCCATGCTAATATCCTCCCATGGCATTTCAGGTATAGGTAGTGGTTGATATAAACCAGTAGGCTGCCTCACACCTTTTGCCATCTGGCATATCCTACAACTTTGCACAAATTTTGCCACATCTTGTTGCAATTACGGCCAGTAGTAATTTTCACTAACAAGTGAGATGGTCTTGTCTCGACCAAAGTGTCCAGCTAAACCTCCACTGTGCTTTTCCTTGATGAGATTCTCCCGCATTGAGCTCCTCGGAATGCATAATTGGTTCCCTCTGAACAACATTCCATCTTGAGTCAGAAAATTCAACCACTTAGTCCTGTCCAATGTAACAGGCGCAGTGCAGGCTTTCCAAGCTTCGCGAAGTCGGGATCTGTAGGGTATAAACCCTTGAGCTCAGCAAACCCTACAACCTCCACCTTCATCTCCATCAATAAACATTGCCTCCTACTCAAGGCATCCACAACTCTGTTGGATCTCCCGCTCCGGTGCTTCAGCACAAAGGTGTAGCTCTGCAGGAACTCCACCCATTTTAGGTGCCTCTGATTTAATTTCCCTTGACTGTTAATATACTGCAGTGCCTGATGATCAGTATAAAGGACAAACTCCTTTGGCAACAAATAATGCCTCCATTTCTTTAGAGCCTGAACTATGGCATAGAACTCCTGATCATATACCGAATACTTCCTTCTGGCATCATTGAGCTTCTCGCTAAAATAAGCAACAGGCTTACCCTCTTGGCTCAATACGGCTCCTATGGCACTGCCACTCGCATCACAGTCTACCTGAAACACCTTATTGAAATTTGGAAGTGCTAAGACAGGTTGTTCTGTGACCTTCTTCTTTAGCATAGCAAAGATTTTGTCTGCTCCAGCTGTCCACTTGAATTCCTTCTTGTTCCCCTTCATTGTCTCAGTAAGGGATGCGCAAATACTGCTGAAGTTCCTAATGAACTTTATGTAGAAACTGGCCAGACCGTGAAATGATCTCACCTCAGTCATGCTTCTTGGAGCAGGCCATTCTATGATAGCCCTCACCTTCTCGGGGTCCATTTTGAGACCATCTACTGAGATAACAAATCCCAGGTATACTAGCTCCCTCTTCACGAAGTTACACTTCTTTAGATTTATCAGCAGCTGCTCCTCCCGCAATTTCTCAAAAACCCTCCTGATGTGCATCAGGTGTTCCTCCAGGGTTTTGCTAAAAATCAGGATATCATCCAAGTAGACAATAACAAATTTGCCTAGAAATTCCTTCAGGACTTCATTCATTAACCGCATGAAGGTACTCGGTGCATTGGTTAGCCCAAATGGCATAACCAACCACTCATATAGCCCCTCTCTGGTTTTAAAGGTTGTCTTCCACTCATCCCCTTCTCTAATGCGGATCTGATGATAACCACTTTTTAGGTCAATCTTCATGAAGTACTCAGCTCCACCCAAACAGTCCATGATATCATCCATCCTGGGCAATGGGAACCTGTATTTAATAGTGATCTTGTTAATTGCCCGAGAGTCTGTGCACATTCTCCATTCTCCATCCTTCTTGGGTGCTAGCACTGCAGGTACTGCACATGGACTTAGACTCTCCCTAATCAATCCCTTCTTGAGCAGATCTTGAACCTACCGGTTTAACTCCTTAGTTTCTACATGCGTCATCCTATGTGCAGCCTTATTCGGCAAGCTCGATCCAGGCACCAAATCTATGTGGTGACTGATCTTCCTAATAGGTGGTAAACCTTCAGGAACATTATCAAAAATGATATCTGGAAACTCCTCCAACAGTCCCATGACTTCCACTGGAGTTTCCTTACATTCTTCTTCCCTGACCCTAGGGATTATTGCATAGCACATACGATCTTGCTTCAGGCCATCTAGAAATTTTCTTCCATCAACTAGACAGACTCGTGCACTGCTGCATACCTTCTCATCCGTCTCCTTCAGGGGTTTCAACTTATGTCGAACTCCATTTTTCGACAAGGAATATGTATTAGCTCGACCATCATGTACAACACTTTGATCAAACTACCATGGTCTCCCCAGCAGCAAGTGACATGCATCCATAGGCAAGATGTCACATAAGACCTCATCTCGATAAGTTCCAATGTTGAACTTCACCAGGCATTGCTCACTGACCAGCACCCGATGGTCCTTTTGCAACCATGCAATCCGATAAGGGTGCGGGTGTTTTCTCCTCTCCAGCTATAGTTTGGCAACCATCTCCTCAGAAACCAAGTTGTCAGTGCTTCCATTATCGATGATGATATTACAGACCTTGCCTGCGCACTTGCATCTTGTTCGAAATAGGTTGTTCCTCTGGTCTGCCTTCTTTTCTTCATTCAACAAGACTCTTCTGATGATCATCGCTTCTCCTCTTTCTGCCTCCTTAGAGTGCTCAGATTCTACACCTTCGTATGCTACAGTAGCTCGGGCCTGACCCTCAAGTCTTCGATTAGGCCTTTCTTGATGCTGCGGGCAGTTGTATGCCCGATGTCCTTCTTCTCCGTAGTTGAAGCAGGTTCCTCGAAAGACACCTCTTCCAAACCCTCGCCCAGGCCTACCTCTTCCCCTCGGGTAGTTGTTGTTCTGATTGCGTGGGCATTGGGTATTCTCCTCTTTCTCCTCTTTCTATTTCTGGCTACTGCTTGCTTCACCAGTCTTCCCCACATCTCTGTATCTTCCTCCATTGGTTCTTCCACCAGCTCTTCCTCCTCGATCCTTTCCTCTCTGCTTACCATCAAACCTCCTATTCAGCTTCTCCTCCACTTTTAATGCAAACTGGTATGCATCTTCAACCGTGCTCATCCTAACCAGACCTAGTTCTTCTTGAATGCTGGTTCTCAATCCATTGATGTATCATGCGACTTTCTCCTTATTCGCCTCAGAATGGCCGGTTCTAATCGAAATCTGGTAGAACTCCTCCGTATACTCCTTGACAGATTTACTTGCCTGTCTAAGACTCTGCATCTTCCTCAACAAATCCAACTCATAATCTATAGGGATGAATTGCCTTTTCAACTTCTCTACCATCCTATCCCACCTGGTGATCTTTTCCTTTCCCCTCCTATTCCTTTCTAGCTGCACTCCTTTCCACCAGATGCTAGCATGCCCCTTCAACTTTGTTTTTGCGAACCTGATCCGATTTGGATCTGAGATCTCTTCATACTCGAAATACTCCTCCATGTCGTTGATCCAATCTATCAACTCCTCGGGATTAAGATTCCAAGAATAAGTAGAGACATCGAACTTCGGCTTCTTCCCGATCTGGGATATGGCCCTATACAACCTAGCCTCTGCTGGATCCAATGCTTCTTCCTCATCAGATGGACCCTCTTCTTCCCAAACTTCATCTTCACTGGGTTCCTCCCTTCTTGGCTCAACTCCTCTTTTGATTTCCTCCTATAGGGCTTCAACTTGCCTCTACAAGGCTCTAAGATCGACCTCTGCTTGCCTGTTCCTCACACCACCACGGTTCCTACGCGGGGGCATCCTGTTCGCTTCCTCACACCCACAACCACAATCCTGGCGCAAACTGCCTCACTGTCGGCGATCGGTTTGTGCACTCAGAACCTTCTGGCTCTAATACCACTTGAAGCAGAACTGAGATAAACACAAAAAAATTCACGCGAATTTCATTAACAGAGGTCTCAAACTCGGAAATACAGCGGTTCTATTCAAAATGGCCAAGAGTCCCTTTTACAATGTATGCATTTCTCTTATAACAGACCCGACCCCCTTCGGACATCATTACACAGAATGCGGGATTCCCTGTAACCGCCCGCATGAGTGTTCTGTCGTCGCATGCATGTTGTGGCCAGGTATCTTCTTTCATCATGGCATGGGGTGGCGGAGTGCCCTGCAGCCGCCTGTGCATCCACCTGTCGAGTCATCATTCAAAGGAATGCTCCAGCCATCTGTAATCTGCTACCACGTGCCCTCCTGCCATGGCCTCTGTAACCGCCTAGTGCTCTATGGCCACCTGTGATTTGATGCCACGTGCCCTTCTACAATGGTCTCTGCAACTGCCGGCTGGTCTGAAGTCGTGAGCGTTTTGTCGTGATATCACGACGTGTTTGCTTCCTTACGCCCTCTCTCCTCTTCGGTCGTGATATCGCGACGTTTTGGCGTTCGGCCTCTGTTTTCTCCTTCGGGCCGCGAAACCGTGACATGTCATGATTTCGTGACCATTTTACCCCTTGGTGCCTTTGCCCCAAAAGTGTCACGATTTCGCGACCACTTTGCACCCTGACACCTTGCTTTCGAAAGTGTCACGATTTCGTGACCACTTTGCACCTTCGAGTCCAGCTTCCGAAAGTGTCGCGATTTCGTGACCACTTTGCGCTTTCGAGCCCAGCTTCCGAAAGTGTCATGATTTCGTGACCACTTTGCGCCTTCGAGTCTTGCCTCCGAAAGTGTCACGATTTCGTGACCACTTTGCGCCTTCGAGCCCAGCTTCCGAAAGTGTCACGATTTCGTGACCACTTTGCGCCTTCGAGTCTTGCCTCCGAAAGTGTCACGATTTCGTGACCACTTTGCGCCTTCGAGTCTTGCCTTCGAAAGTGTCACGATTTCATGACCACTTTGCGCCTTCGAGTCTTGCCTCCGAAAGTGTCATGATTTCGCGACCACTTTGCGCCTTCGAGCCTTGCCTTCGAAAGTGTCACGATTTTGTGACCACTTTGCGCCTTCGAGTCTTGCCTTCGAAAGTGTCACGATTTCGTGACCACTTTGCGCCTTTGAGCCTAGCTTCCGAAAGTGTCACGATTTCGTGACCATTTTGCGCCTTGGCTCCATTGCTTTGAAAATGTCACGATTTCGTGACCATTTGGCGTCCAGACTGCTTTGCTTAGAAAATGTCGCGATTTCGCGACCATTTTGCGTCCAGACTGCTTTGCTTAGAAAATGTCACGATTTCATGACCATTTTGCGTCCAGGCTGCTTTACTTCGAAAATGTCGCGATTTCGCGACCATTTTGCGTCCAGACTGCTTTGCTTAGAAAATGTCACGATTTCGCGACCATTTTGCGTCTAGGCTGCTTTACTTCAGAAATGTCGCGATTTCGTGACCATTTTGCGTCCAGACTACTTTGCTTAGAAAATGTCATGATTTCGCGACCATTTTGTGCCTTGGCCCCTTTTCTCAAAAAGCGTCGCGATATCGCGACAGTTTGACCCTTTGGCGCCCTTTCTCAAAAAAGTGTCGCGATTTCGCGACAGCTTTGGCACTTAAAGAAAAAAATATTTTTGGGTGATGCAAGATTGCTTTTCCACCTCCGGATGCTCCTGCATCAAAAGTCCTAGTGAATCCCAGGATTTCTAAAATTCTATTCTGAAGCCCTTGCTCCAGATTAAAAAAGACCACTTTGGATTTCTTGTCATTAATGACTTGTTGAGTAGCCCTGAGATAGAAATTAAGAGTATCCCTAATCGTTCTTGCTTCCCTGAAGCTAGCCACTCCCATCAAACCAGTGTCATCCATAAACTGCAGGTGCATTAAAACTCCGTCCCCCACCCTAATACCCAATAATCTGCCTTGTTGTCTTCTCCTCAAGAAAATTCTGCCAAAACCTTCAACCAAAATGAGAAAAAGATAAGGAGAACAAGGATCCCCCTGGCGAAGACCCCGAGAAGCTCCAAAATGTTACGAAGGAAGGCCCTTGATTAGAACAGAGTAAGTCGGGGAGGAGACACATCTCATGACCCACTCTATCCAATTTTGAGAGAAACCAAAGGCAACCATCATTTTGGCCAGGAAATTCCATTCAACCCTGTCATAAGCCTTTGACATGTCTAGTTTTATGAACATCCCTTTATTCCTAGAAGTGTGCATTGAATGGATTGCTTCCTAGGACAGAACCACCCCATCCAGAATCTTTCGACCCTCAAAAAAACCCCCTTGCTCAGAGGAGATAATGTTGTGAAGAAGAGGTTTTAGGTGCTTAGCCATTACCTTTGTGATTATTTTGTACAACACATTACATAAGGCAATAGGCCTATAATCTGAAATATGAACCCCCTCCTCACATTTGGGAATTAAGGTAATGAAAGTGTGGTTTATAGCTTTAAGCATTCTCTTATTTTCTCTGGATTCTTCAACAACAGCCCTAACATCTTCCTCTAAGTAGTCCCAGAAAGCCTAAAAAAACTCAATTGGGAAACCGTTTGGACCTGGAGATTTACCATTGCTCATTCCAAAGACCATAGTTTTCAATTCATCTCTATCAATGGGTTTGAGGAGGGCCTGATTTTCATCCTCAGAAATAATAGCATGTATGACAGAAATAACTTCATTTTGGGCCTCTACATCTTGAACCACACTTTCCTTAAAAAGATTTGAGAAATAATCCATAGCATGGGAATGTATACCTGGAAGTGTATCAAAGGAATGATCGTTCTCATCTTGAAGGGCCTCCATCTTATTCATCTGTCTTCGAGCACAAGCAGTCCGATGAAAGAATTTTGTATTTTTGTCCCCTTCTAATAACCAGGTGGTTCTTGCTCTCTGCCGCCAATAGGTCTCCTCCTGGTTGTCAATGTCCTCCACCGCTGTACGCAAGGCATCATCCTCAGCTTTGAGCTGGTCTATAATTACTCCTCTAAACTATTTTTGGACCTCATCCCATCTGGCCACCAATGGAGCTCTTTGGGCTTGGAAGTCAGTTTTATTAGCACGCCTCCAACACTTCAACTGAGCTTTGATAAATTGTAGTTGTTTGTGGATTCTGAACATTGCTCTCCCATAAGCTGGTCAGCCTTCCTCCCACCACTGTGGAATTCTCTCCTGAAGTTCTTCTTTCTGAAGCCAAAAATTCTCAAATCTGAAAGGTTTGTGATGCTGCCCCATCCTAGTCCCGCCTTCCAACATAATGGGACAGTGATCAGAGACTGGGCTTTCTAAAATCTGAAGATTTATATTCCATTTTATAAATGCCTCCTCTGAAACCAGAAAATGATCAAGCTTAACCTTCCTGCTATGTGGCTCCCACATTTTATTAGTCCAAGTGAAGTTAATGCCAGGACATTTAATGTCCACTAAGCGCAAATCCTGGACTTGGGCAATCATGAACTGGTCCCGTGGGTCCAAAAAGGGAGCTCCCCCTTCCTGGTCTCTAGAAGATAATTTAGCATTAAAGTCACCTGCTATAATCCAGTCTAAATCTTCCCTTGAGGTTTGCATGTTCTGCACAGGCTTCCACTATCGCCTCTGACCATCTAGGTTTTGAGACCCATAAAAGTTTGTGATTAGAACGTGTTTCGTAGTGACATTATTCCTAAAAATAGAAGTGAGAACCCCCTCTAGGCAAGATGTTCTATTGCAGACCATTCAAGAGAGTTCCACAGAGTAACAATCCCCCCTGAGGCACCTTGGGCAGCCACATCCATATGACCAGCACCCCTCCAGATTCTGTTGACTGTTTTGGACATAAGATCTAAAGACATCTTAGTCTCCTGTAAAAGCAAAAAATTAGTATTGTGATTCTCTAAAAGTCTTCGGACAGAAGATTTATGGGTTCTACTATTTAAACCCCTCACATTCCATGATTGTATAATCATTGGTTACCCTGGGAGCAATAAGAGTCTATTGTCCTCACCGATCCTCCCGTGATCAATCTGTCTCCTTGGGCTGCTAGTAACTCCTTATTGGATCTTCTACCAACTCCCTAAGAGTTGCTATTTTTTGATATTTTTTCTACCTGGGTTATCCCCAGAGTTGGCTTTTCCCTATTTTTCTCTAGTATTCCCATACTGACATCCTGAGATACTGTCTACTCCTGGTTATGCACTACCAAAGCACCTGAGCACACTGGCTGTGAAACCTCATAGGGATCAACTACCTGCTGAATGATAGGAGAAGAAGAGAGAGGGAGTTGCCCAGGAATGTTAGAAGTTTCCTTAAAACCCTCCATGCCCTACATAAATTGTTCCTCTTCGTCAACCAATGACTTAAATATCTCATACCTATTGGCAGGTCTGAGATGGGATTGCTCCTTTCCCTCTTTTTTCTTTGTCCATCTTTTTCTTTTGGGTTGTTCAAAACCCTCTCTCTGAGCTTCCTGGCCCTGAACGGTCCTATTAGAACCTGTATTAAGTGTTGCCTTGTCCTCTTTAGGCTGGTGTGGCACTCCTGAAGGGGCCTCCACTTTAGCATTCATATTATTAGGGAAAAAACAGGCCAAATGTCCATGTTTGTGACAAACCCTACATCTAAAGGGTAGGGCCTCATAGTCTAGTTGTTGAATCCAGGAGAGACCTGCCAGTTCAATCTCCATCTCTGCTGGAAAAGGCTGGCTGAGATCCATCTCCACACATATTCTAGCATACATGGCCATGCTCCCTTCAAGAGTGTCTCTGGCAACACCCAGATGTCTACCAATGGAATTGCCAATCCTTGCCAACACCTGCTCACTCCAGAATTCCATTGGGAGAGCATATAGTCGGATCCATACTGGTACAACAGTAGGTTCAACTCGGGGATCGAATCCCACTCTCCATGGATGAACAAATAGCCCTATCGGGCCATGACTTTTCTTCTCTAACTCGAAAGCCTTATTTCTATCGACCAAAGACGAAAAGCTAATAATAAAATATCCATAGCTAATAAACCACAATGAATACTCATCGTGAGGCTCCCAGTTTTGGCAGATCCAGGAGTGCAAAAAATTTAGGGAAGGACGTATCCCCATGAAATTGCAGATTAGATCATGATCAGCTCTGTAGATGATTGATTCCTCAACCATACTTGGCTCAATGACTATTTTTGGCCTGGTTTCGGCCTGCGGCAAATAGCCATTCACACGAGGTGTTGCCGACTTATTCCCAGCAGCCGTGAAGAGCATTTTGTATGCCATTTTCTGAGCTTCGATGTTTTTTGGGGAAGAGTTTTCTTTAAACAAGTCTGCATAAGAGCTGGTACTCCCTAGAAAAGGAGCCGAAGAAGTCCCCATTGGACTCTCCTGGGGCACCGAACTAACCTTCAAAACCACCGTACCCCGAAGGCACTTCTGCAATCCAGCTGATGCCCAAGAATCTTCGAAGATCTAGAAACCCTAGTTCAAAGGAAAAAATCGCCAGAGCTCATTTTCCCGCTAACAATCAAGGATTACCAATGTTAGAGAATAAGCATAATATAAAACAAATTGGCAAATGTAGTGCATTTTATTTTGAATAATCTTAAGCATGATACCTGAATTATAGCTAAAACATTAGTGCAAGAAAGTTTTAAGTTAAATCAGGTACATAAAATAATTATATGAGATAAATACACCTAAGTAATTTTTAAATCTTGGAAAATATTAGTTGATGCTCTAGGTGCTATAGTTATATGGCCATATTATGGATCACACCACAAGGCTGCCAAGAAGGTTGGTCAAAGAAATCATTTTATGGAGATTTGAAGTGCGTTCAAAATTTTCTATGTGGAAAGATGTCAGTTATATATCCCTGGTGACCAATGACTTACACTATCATCAACAATAGTTTTTAGTGATATCTAAGTTGAGCTCCACCCGAAGGAACATTCAAGGAGTGTTTTTAGTGATAACTAAAATAACTCTTTTATTGGTGAGGGTGTGTTATATGCAGAGTCTTTGGGTTGATTTGAATTCCCCATAAACAAGATCATAGACCTAGGTACTACCCACATATTATTGGCTTCACAAATCCCACTCTAGTATCTATCATCCATCCATGACACTAGGAGATCTAACCCTAAGGAATTTGATGCTCCTCAACATAAAGAAAGAAGGAACTACCGTGGAGTGTTATTATTAGACTATGGGGGCACAAGTTGAGATCTACCACCTCATCCCAACGGCCCCATACCATGGAGCATGTAACTATTTTGGAGTATTCCATGTCCTTAATCCATGCACATCATCCAACCCAAAATATACAATGGGTATTGATGTTAGGATATGAAGTGCTGATAAGCATCAACTTCATTCCTTTCATTGGATCCTTCACTAATACTTTCTTCCTAAGATTGATTATCATGATAAATAGGCCTACATTGACTAATGGATCTTTCATCAATGGTTGGTATTCTTTTCTATCTAAAGTAGGTAGTCATGACAAGCAACAAGTTGGATCAACTATTGGATTTGCTATTAATCATGGGAACTCTTTTTTTACCTAAATTAGGTGGTAAATAGGTACCAAATATCATAGGCCTGTAATATTTGATGATCCAATATTCTCTCTTCAATAAATTTAAAGCACAATAAAGGAATTTTTCCTCATAGCCATAAAGTGGACATGTGGAAATCACTCGAAAGGAGGCAAAGGCATGACTAAGATATAGTAAAAAAAGGTTTACCATTAGCTATATAAGGATTTTGCCTTAGCAAGTATGCATGGTGGTTGTTCCTAAGATGAAGAAAGTAATGCAAGAAAAATTAAATAATACCCATCATTGGTTACCAAAATTAACTTTTGCAATCCAACCTATCAGATTCACCCATGTGGTAGCTACACCAATCATACACCATGTGGGATAAGGCTACCTTGCCATTCTACATCAATTAGAAAGACCATATCAATAACATCAATAGGTGATGCATCCCAAAAATGTAGATGAAGGTCTAAAAAAGTTTTGATGTCCACAACCTCAAACCTGGTGAAAATTTATGGTGCAACAACCCTCAAAGAACTATAATAAGGGGCTATGGTAGCAAAAAGTTCTCATCTAAAGGCACATAATTTTCAAAAATTAATATCCTTGGATCTAGAGACCTTGATGTAGCTAAATGAAGGTGTAGAAGGATGTCAATTGTAGATTAGAATATAGTTCCAAAATATCTTACACAAAGTTTTGAATGAAAAAGTCCCTTGGACTTGGCTTATATATAAGCTTGTAAAATTTATTGTAAGGAATTGGGAATTACTTTTTTGTGCCTAATATTTGGCTTTGTATACTCTTCCTTTCACCACCTCTCATCTATATGAGCATGAATTAAATCTTGAGCCACTATATAAGGAACATTGAGCCTCTTCTAGCAATATGTCTTTGTAATTATTTGATATATTAATGGTAGTTATGACTAATTTTTCTCTATCCTACTCTTATGTATTTATAATTATAGGGTATACACAATGAAGTGTATTCAATTTCCAGATATTATACTATGGTGGATGTGTTAATTCTTATCTCATTCATGTAGTTGGAGAAAATATTTGATTTTCGTGTATCACCTCCATTGTTTAGGTTTTGTTTTCTTGTATTTTTATTTTATGCTTATTTATTTTTATTATTTCTTTTTGTTGGAAAGAACCATATACCAAAGCCTATGATATTTGATAAGTAGCCTATGATATTTGATAAGTACATGAAAATCATATCCAATGAAAAGTTGACCTTAGGAAAAACCCTTGGAGGTTACCTTTTAGGTATTCTCTCCTCCCATGCAGATTTGCCCTATGTCCATAAATGTGACATGTTTGTCCCTAGGCATGTAAAGCTATAGGTCCTATAGGCCAAGACACTAATGTAATAATTATTCAAAGGGACATACCTGATGGAGAAATATTGACATGTTTAGCCGATGAAACTAGAAGAAAATACCTCAACCAATACTGTGGTGATGGTGTTACTTGACTACTTTCTAAAGCATCAAATAGATTCACTTTGTGACTCTATTGAATAAGAAAATACTTTGAATAAATTAGTTGATAAAATTTAAGGTTGATATTCTAGTTGGGGTCTTTATCTCTAGGCTTGTTGAAGCACTCTCTTCACACCTAGTGAATTTATTTTTAAGAAATAACCCAAGAATATATGAGTAAAATGTTTGTCACCAGATACTTTTCTATAGCTAATTTACAAGAGTTAGTATCAACTTTGAATTAAATAGTAAGGAGGAGGAGCCGATGATGCAACATGGTATATTTTCTGAACCAACCTCATAAATGAATTTTGATGTGGTAAGATAGATGTAATCTAATCTTACCTACCTTGACTTTAATATGATATCCAAACCTTACTTTATCACTCAAATTTCTACCTTACTTCATGAGAGAGGATGTCACTATCCTAATGGAACATTTACATCACCTAGTGAGCTTCTGTGGTGCATTTCATTGATAAGCAAGACATAGCCCTAAAGTTGTCAGTTACCTCCTTTAGGGTATAATCCTAAGAATAGTACATCAGCCTCAACCCTCAATTAGCCAAGATTTGGGACCATCTAGTAGGTATCCTAGTAGATATATTTCAAGAAAAAAAAAATGGGACATCCTTTCTCATGTATCTAAAAACCATCAAGAGGCTACCCATGGAAAAATGGATGATTTCAATATCTAATCTCATTAAATTTGGAAGAGGGTTCACAATGAGATCAAACCTCCATTAGGTATGGAATTGATCAATTATTTAAAAAATTTAATTCTCAAATTTTCATGAGTTAAATCCAAGGAAGGAAACTCATTGTTGAAAGTATATGAATTATCCATTTAGGATGAGAATGACCTAATCCAAATAGGAAGACTAGACCCTAGACCACCATTGTTATTGCTTCATTTTATCTACCCTCTATATAATCCTACTCCAAGCATCTAGACCTATGGGAGGGCTCATAGACCAAGGTACTACCTGTATCTACTTGGCTTCATAGATCCTACCCTAGTATATATCATCTCTCCATAGTACAATCTAGGTGGGATGAATTTTTTTCCCCCTAAGATAAAGAAGAAAAAAACTACCATCGATATTTAGTATTAAACTTTGAGGTCATAAGTTGAGCTCCATCACCTCATACCAATTTTTTCAAACCATGGGAGCGTGTAACCATTTTGGTTTATTTAAAGTCCTTAATTTGTGTGCATTACTCAGTCCAAAAAATATCATAGGAACCAATGATAGAACATGAAGAAATATGGATATGCATCAAGTCCATCCCTTTTTATAGATAATTTATCAATGGTTGATGTTATTTTCTACCCGAAGTAGATTATCACAACCAATAAGCCTACACCAACCTTTGGATCTTTCATCAATAATCAATGCTTTTTTTTTCCTAAAGCAAGTGGGCAAAAATTATAGCAAATTGCACTGACCATTGGATTATGTATTAATGTCTAACACTCTTTTTATACCTACATTGGTGGCCAAGGGGTACCAAATCCCATAGGACCTCAATATTCCACCAAACAACCTATTCTTCTCTCTTGAATAAAGGATAAGCATAGAAAAGGAAAGTTCCCCCATAGCCATAGAGTGAACTTATGGAAATAGCTTAGGAGGAGCTAAATAAAGTACTATGAAATAATTAAAAATAGATTATCATTCACTAGAGAGTGGTCCCACCTCAATGAGGACATGTGGTGGTTATGCATAAGCCAGAGAAGAAAAATTAAGGATCAATTAAATAATATCCATCAAATGCCACCAATGAATTTTATGATAAATCTCATTAGAGTCGCTCATCTAGAAGCTGCACCAACCATCCACCACATGGGTATTCCTAATATTCTAGTCTACACCGATGAAAGATGCCATACTAGTAATGTTAGTAGGAAATACACCCCAAAAATGCAAATGAAGGTGTAGGAAGGTTCTATTGTTTGATATCCACACTAGTGCAATGATGAGAAACTAAGGATAAACATCAAAAAATGACTTAGGTGGTTAGATATATAAAAAGTATGGAGGTAAAAATAAATTCATTTTCATCACATAGAGGAAAGGAGAGGATCTCTAGAGCCCTGATAGCAACCAATATTTTCTTACACATACACACCCATTATTGAGTATACTAGATGAGGGAACCTATAGTTAGAGGAGTGTGAACAATGGTACATATAGAAAAATTGAGCCATAGGTTGGAAACATACCTCAAAAAGTATGCTTAAAAAGGAGTTTAGTAATTTAACATGTCAATAGTGCTTTAACATGGTGCATTTATGCATTGATGATATTTCTTCCATGCACCAATGATTTTTCCATTCGATAGCACTTTCACTACATGGTGATGCTTTCATCGTCTAATGATGTTGTTGTGCTAGTGTGGTGATTTTATGATAGGAATATCTTTTTTATTTATGTATATTTTGTTGCTTCTTATTTATTTATACTACATCAAGGATAACAAGGGCTAGTTTGGCTTCGATGCAAGATAGATTGTTAGTTATATATAATAGGGAGAGATGACCACATGCACTAAAGGCCATCCAAGATCTCTTAGAATTCATGAACCATGTATTACTCATAATAATAGGAATCTATCATGTGTCCCTAATGCCAAAGGTAGATTTTTATAGCACATTGTTTATGACACTAGTGGAGATGTGGTATTCAAAGAAAAATACCTTTCAATTGTCAATAAGGAAGATGATGATGAGTTTGGGGGATGTTTCTATAATCCTTAGGGTTCCTATAAAATGGTCAAAGGTCCATATTAGCTAATACAAGTTCTGAAGCTTGCAATGGTTGACAAGTGATGCAAAATTATTTATAATAATGATAGACATTGACATTAACACTATATATGTTAGGATTTTTTTTAGATATGGAAATATCATGGTTTTTTCCCTAGAGTTGGGGGTTTTTATGGATGAAACTCATTGTAAAGTGTTCTATTGGGACTAAAAGAAGTTCATGTAAGTTACATGAGATGAGAAGAATTTTTTTGCTTGAGGTCCCATTATACTAGCATGTCATTGGTGGTCCCTTTATAGGGTGACCTATCGGGGTGACAAGATTTTAAGTGGCATGTGCATGTTGCTCTTGGTATTGGTTTGGGATCACATAGTAGTTTTTAGGCCACAAGGACTACCATGGTAGGTTGGATATAAATACGCACTAATGACATATAGGTGGGGTTGCTTATTTGAGGTAATGAAGAGTAGATCTAACATGGGAAAGCTAGCCAAGGTAAGCAAGTCATCTAGAGGTCATATAATAATCATGTAGGCTAACATAATAATGCCTACCATTTAGCTCATGTTAGGTGGGTTAAATGCCTAATTGGACTCTAAGGGGAATAATACATCCATTATTTTAATATTCTAGTATACTAGCATGGCATAAAGTAGGAGATATAGATGGGGGTAGTTTGATATAAGATAATTACAAGATATAGGACTTGTTGGGCCACTATTCCCAAAATTATATGTAGAGATAAGACTAGATGATCCTATTGTTTTTTATTTGAGAGCAATGATTTTTGCATGACTAATATTTACATGCAATGGTACTATACCTTTAGGTCAAGGAGGGTGATGGCCATTGGGGTTGACTAGCAAAGTAATGGAGGGGGAAATTAAGGAATAATAGGTATTTTTAATACTAATGAGGTGATACAAGGATTCCTATAAATAGAAGAAGGTTTATGTTTATGTAGTAGTAAGGTGGAAGGCAATAGTAGCATTAGCACCTCGATAACTCACTTTACCTATAAGCATGACTAGTAAGGTAAGACCAAGGAGATCACCTTAGTCAACCATTTAAGTAGAGTAGGATGCCTTAGATAGGTAGGTGGAGAACCTAAAGACTTCACTAAAAAATATGTAAATAAAGGTGGTCATATGAATAACAAAGAGGGATTTCCTAACAAGGTAGATCATTAGGATGTAGTAGAC
This sequence comes from Wollemia nobilis, assembly GCA_028583015.1. Classification (NCBI taxonomy): domain Eukaryota; kingdom Viridiplantae; phylum Streptophyta; class Pinopsida; order Araucariales; family Araucariaceae; genus Wollemia; species Wollemia nobilis. The sequence continues at coordinate 4,446,450 of JAQPPZ010017109.1, forward strand.
TATCTAGAGTTTAATTGTTGAGTAGAACACAATAATGGTGGAGAAAACCAAATGGGTTCAATTGGAACAAAAATAAGATTAGATAGATGATTAAAGGATTGGAGACAATGGATTTGTATATTTAGATGATGATATTTTGATTTAAGATTTTCAAATATTGAGATTATATTTGTTGTTAATTATGATTGAGTCATTAAATATTTTTAATAAAAAGGTGAAGGAATAAATGATTAGGTGATGAAGGATGCAAAATTTAATGTGCATGATGTGTGTAAGAGTGAACTTCTATAATACATATATTTATAAAAATGTTTACAAATATATAAAACTATATACATAAGGATTTACCTATAGATACATTAGTTATATTTGTTTTAAGGACTTGGTTAGCTTTGAGATTTGTCTAGGGGGACTTTAATTAGATTTTATTAGAGGACTTGGTTAGATTGATATGATACAAACATGAAATGTAATTGATTTTTATATAAACAAAAGTCTAAAAGACTTCTTATTTGATCACAAGACTTTTGATTTAGCCTTCCCCATGGGAGTCATTGATTTACCTTGAATAAAATACTTAAAGAACTTCTACTTTACCTTTAAAAAATTGCTTAAATGAATTTTACTTAGATTAAATTTCCTCAGAGAAATATCATAGAGGACTTGTTATTGATTGGTATAGCAGCAAACATCAGATGCCTCTTTGGCCTCTTTTATAGTTTCCTTGGCCACTCTCTTGGAGCATTTTATATACTCCTTATCTGGATTAAGCTATTCGAACTACTTTTTCTACTCATCAAACAACTTCAAATTCTCTGCCCACTCTTCATCAGAATCCATGCCTAATGCGTTTACCTGTGTAGTCCTTGCTATAGTTCTGGGTCCTTGTTGAGGTCCCCTTACAACCTTCCTATTTGATCTTAACTTCTTGGGCTGTCTTATAGGGCCTGTAGGTATATCTTAAAGGAATTTCCCCCTTCTATTATTTTTGCTATTTCTACTACTACTTTATCTTTAGAAATTTGAGACTTTTGAGTCTCCTGTGCCTTCTCTATAGGCATTTGCTTAGGTGACTCTTCAGTAACATTATGTGTAGTAGGTGACTCCTCTAATAAATTCCCTTTTTCTATTTAAATTTGTCCAGGCTTAGTCCTTACATCTCCTTATGGTTCCTGGCCTACAGAATGAGTAAAATCCTAGGATTTTACAACCCCATGATCCTCCTATGTAGTCTTATCTGAAATATGAGGCTCTTCAGCCTCAATTTCATCTTCTTGTCTTATGTATTCCTATTTATATTTTGCTAAAATTTAAGGTTCTTCGATCTCAATTTCATCCTCCTATTTTACCTTCGTATATGTAGAGGAAGACGATGTTGGAGACTATCCCATATCAACTTCAATACCCTGATATTACCCCTGTTCTATAGAGTAAGCTAGTGAATGGGGCTCTTCAACCTCCATTGTTTCATTTGTTTCTTGCTCTACTTTTACATGTGATTTTAGGGATGATTCTTCATCTATGATTTCAATAATAATTGTAGGGGTCCTTGCCCAAGAATTAGGGATATCCCGTATAAATGTATTTCTAGAAGAAGCCACTGATTGGTACTCTACCTTAGCTTCCTGGATAGAATTCCTCATATTTGATTGAAAAGGGCTAGAGGAGGCTATTTTCTCCTCTAAATCTAGAGAGGTAGTGGGAAATTACATAGCTAAATTAGTTTGCATCAGTGCTTTTGCCTTGGCTGGTTGTCCAGCCTTAATTTTTTGGACCTACAGATGTATTTTTGATATTGTCTCTTATAGCTAATGGATGGTCTGATACAATTCCTACAATTTTTCTACAGTTGCTTTTTTGGACTCTTGAAAAAGAGCCTGCTCCTTTTATTTGGACTCCCAAGTGCAGGCATGTTATTTCAATTTCTATAGCTACTACTGTAGATTCTCTGTATGCATTTCCTATTGAGGAGTATGGACCTTGGACAAATCGTATAATATGTGGGCCATGAACTCATCCTTATTCAATTAATCAATTGTTGCATCATCATCAGAGAAGCTATAAACCACCATGGATGTCTTCATCATCCTACTTCTAGTTTTAGTAGAAAATGACATGTAAGTAGGGCTTGGCACACCATGCCTTACCTCATAATAAAATTGAGGGCCAATAGGGGATGAAGCCTATCCTGCTTCATCATAAAATTGAAAACAATTAGGGGACGAGACTTGCCCTGTGTCCCATATTTTTTACTATAGCTAGTACATAGGCATCATATCTATTTGTTCTACCATTTTATCAACTAGTCGATCAGTCTATTCTAGCACCACCACTTCTTACTCTACCCCCAAAACTTTATTATTTCTCTTAGCTTCCTCAATCATCAAATTTTTGTGTGACTCGACATATCCCGCCAAGGAAAAAATTAGGCCGTGGTGAGCCAGGGTAGACATTGTGCCTTCCTCGTATAGTTTAGCCTCATCCTTGAGTGCACATGCAAGATAATGGAAAACATTGATATTGTCCCCATGTAGTATATGGTTGAGGAAATGAAAATTGTTAGAGTTTATTTTGGAAATCCAACCTGTACCAATGAAGAATCAAGCAATCTACTTGAATATTGACCTCCAAAGCTTGGGGATGTGCTACTTTATAAAACTAGCGCATATCAGGTACTGGGTTGGATTCTTAAAGAACCTTTTTACATAGAAAAAGAGGTTTTCCTCCTTATATGTATGTTCTCCTATTTGTGGAAGTCCTATTACCGCAATAATGTACTCTTTGGTGACTGGAACTTCCAGTCCCTGCATGTGAAAAACTTCATCCCTCATGGATGCCACAAATTTGTTAGCCACATCTACGTCCTAGTTCTAGCTAACCATATGGTAGTATTCCATCCTTTCGACGATGTCAAATTGTTTTTATACATCCTCACTAATGCTCGAATAACCTATAGGGTCACTCTTTTTCAATAAGTGGTTTGTCAATTTTCCCCCCATGGTGAAGTTTGAATTTCTCTTGGATCTCATTTTTACTTACAATAATTCTTCACATGTTGGTTTTTATCAAGCACTTACGAATCTGTTATTTTTTTACACAGAGTTTTTCCAATGCATAGTTTTAAATTGCATGCATCTGTGAACGTAGGTGACTAATTATCATAATTAGAAATAAATAGGGTTATATATGCAAACTCTTGTTAAAGTGTGTGTCAAATTTTGTGTAGATGATGACCATGAGTATTTTTTCTAATCAGATCAGTGACACATAGAAAAATTCCAAGTGGAGTAAACTGGTTGGATGGATAATTACTGGGGATCGTGCTAGCACTATTTTATAGAAATACACACCTATGAAAATAATATATATAGAAAACAAAAAATTAAGCACGTTCCCATATTATATTTCATGTGTGAATAATACATAGATGCTCATGGTGCACTACCATTGGCTGCTTCATGATGACTAGGCATTGTGGAACAAGTAATGATAGGTATATTTCCTATGTGGCAAGTTTTCTTATGTATGACTGGTTCTTGGTGACTGCAATTTGATACATTTGGTAATTTCTACACATTTTCAAGAAAATATAAAAAAACACGTCTTCTTGGGACGACAAACATCCCCTCCTCGGAAATTATTCACTGATGAATTTAGAATGTGCACAAATTTCCAACAAAAAAATTGAAATAATTTCATCCATTGAAGTTTGACTTATGCATGTGGGTGAAATGTTGATGTGGCTCGGGCCACTTCCCAATGCTAAAAAAATTTCATATGAGGCATAAACACCTATGAAAATAGAAAACATGCACATTTCTTACATGGAAATTGGGTGTCTTTCTTCCAATCAAAGCACGTAGGTTCTTGTTAGAATGGAAAGCAGACACCTTAGAAATCAGGCACCTTGCTTAATATGGAAAGCATGTGCCTTTTGCTGGAAATCAAGAAAGGAGACACCTTTTTATTTGCAATAGGATACCATACTTAAAACAAAATTTATACAATTGTTTTTTGATATCCAAGAAATTAGGTGTTGTTTTATCAAAAAATGGGAGTTGAGTGCCATTTTCTTAGAAAAATAGGAATTGAGTATCGGTCAGCCATAAAACGAGATGCAAGTAATTTTTCCTTGACATACTGGGAGTTAGGCACCTTTTACTGTACAAACATGAATCGAGTGTCGTTTCCCCAAAGTATAGGAATCAGGTACCTTATTTCGTAAAAATGGGAGTTGAGTGTCATTTTATCTAGAAAACGGGAAGTAGATACCTTTCTCATATGAAAATGGAAAATAAGTGCTCGTTCTTTATTTCAACATTTGTTGATATGTCCACTACTATACACTTATATTTGATCAGGTCTTCAACATTCTAGTTTGAATAATAGGGATAGAATCAACATTCACTACCTAAACCAGCATTCGAGTATTTTTCTTCATGAAGACCAAAAAAAAATATTCAAACACTTGTTTAGATATGGTTTCCCCCTCCAAGTGGGGATGAGATAGTTCTACTTGAATTTAATCTCTTAGAAAGTTGAAATTGTGCAAGTTTATGGATCTTGTGCTTGTTAGACCTAGGTTTCCCAGGATGCCTAACAATTGCACTCAGGGCATCCTGCAAAAAAAAAATACAACTAAAGAAATAAAATTTCTAGAAATTTTAAAAGAATAATTGTTTTTGGACCATGTGGACAACATCCACATATTATTGAATCATTTTAAAACTAGAATCAACTGGGGTCCCCCTCATGCCTAATATAGACTTTATCATATAAGTATTAGACACATGATATTGACGCAGTCGGTGACCATTGATTGTTACTGTAATGTTGTTGTCAACAATTGTTATGATTTTAACAGCTCCATTGTTGATGATTTCAATCACTTCATATGGAGCCATCCAAAACTCCATGAGTTTACCTTTTATTTCCTAGAATCAAGAGTCATTTAATAATGCTCAATCTCCCACTTTTAACTTCTTTGGCATGGTGTGATGATCATGCCACTTGGCCCTATATTTTTGGATGACCTCTATCCACTACAAAGCATCAAGGTGGTATTCATCCAACTGGTTAAGCTTCTGAATAGACTCCTTTCATGCCTTATCTAGATTTGAATTTAAATATAATGCAGTTATGAGAGTTTTAATTTTGAATTATATGGGCATCATGGCATTCTTCCCATATACTAGCTGGAATGATGTAAAACTAGTAGTAATATTACAGGTGGTTTTGTAAGTCCACACTACTTCTAGTAATCTTCTAGTCTAGTCCTTCCTATGTTGTTGTACTATCTTTGTGAGAATGTTCTCCATTTCACTATTGGTTACCTCTACTTTCCCATTTGCTTGTGTATGGTAAGGAGCAATTTTGTTATACCTAATTTTATATTGTTGCATGAGTTGTTGAATAATATTTGAAGTAAATTGAGGCCCTTGATCAGTTGTGATCTCCATGGGAACCCCAAATCTAGTTAAAATAGATAAATACAGGAATTTTGCTACAGTCTTCTCTTTAGAATAACGTAATGCCTACACTTCAACCCACTTGGCCACATAGTTAGTACAAACTAAGATATATTTCTTACCTACTATCTATGGATTAATGGGTCCTACGAAGTCCATCCCCTATTTATCAAATGGCTCCTTGTGTATATGTGGTTGGAGTGGCATTTCATCTCTAAAAGTAGGTCTGTCCATCCTCTGACATTGGTCACATTGGTTCACATGCTTTGTTGCATCTTTGAATAGTAAATTCTAGTAATAACCAGCCTGCAATACTTTGAATGTAGTCCATTTTCCTACAAAATGGCCACCACAAGGTTCATATGGTAAGCTTTTAGTATTTATACAATCTCATTATCAATAACACATCTCATGATATGATCAGACCCTGTTTTAAATAGGCACCCATCAATCCATGAGAAGTCTACACTTTTCTCAACTAAAGTTTGTTTCTCACATGGTGAAAGTGTAGGATATACTTTACCAGTGGTTAAATAATTAGCCATATCTGTGTACCATGGTATATTTTTATTTAGAGCAAATAAATACTCATCTGGAAATTGGTCATTTGTAGTTGCATGATCTGGAGGTGTTAATCTGGATAAAAATTTAGCTACCACATTGTCCTTTCTTATTTTATCTATAATTGTCACATCAAACTCTTGTGGAAGTAACAGTCATCTGATAATCCTACCAATAATTCCAGATTTTTTTGTCAAGTATCTAATAGATGAGTGATTAGTGTGCACAAAAACCTGATATCCTATAATATAATGGTAGAATTTGTTAAGAGCATGTATAACTGCAAAAAAATCCTTTTCTATGATAGTATAATTGAATTCAACACCTACAAGATTTTTAATGACATAGTAGATGGTATATAAATCATCATCATCCTTTTGTCCCAATACTGACCCTATTACATTAATAGATGCATCAACATATATGTGAAAGGGTATGGTCTAATTTGGACCTCTCAACACTAGAGTAGTAATCAAATTTTCCTTTGAATTTATAAATGCTTGTTCACATTCTTCTATCCAGATAAACTCTATATCTTTTGATAACAATGAACCTAGGGGTTTCGCAGTTTTTTTAAAGTCTACTATAAACCTCCTATAGTAAACAACTGATCCAAGGAAACTATGGATATCCTTCTAAGTTTTGGGTGTAGGCAGGTTTTGGATAACTTCTATCTTCTTCCTATCTACCTTGATCTCATCTATAAATATATGATGTCCTAGAACTATCCCCTCATACACTAGCATATAACATTTCTCATTACTTAGGGACAGATTGATTTCCTCACAAATCTGAAGTGTTTCTCTAATTTTTTTGTGGCTTCTTCAAAGGTTTAACCATAAATGGTGAAATCATCCATATATACCTCCACAGTTTCTCCAATTATATCAGAGTATATGCTCAAAACTACACTATGAAATATGGTAGGTTATTTACACAAACCAAAGGGCAAAACTCGGTAGGCAAAGGTTCCGTATGGGCAAGTGAATGTGGTATTTTATTGGTATCCTTACCCTATATGAATTTGGTTTACATCCACTCAACCCATCTAGGAAATAAAAGTACTTCTTACCTGATAAGGTGTCAAGGACTTGATATATGAAGGGTAGGGGGAGTGGTCTTTCTTGGTTTTTTTATTTAGCAACCTATAATCAACACAGATTATCCACTTGCCATTCTTTTTGGGCATCATCACTAAAGGTGATACCCACTCACTATATGAAATTGGGTAGATGAACCGAAATGTAAGGAGTTTCTACAATTCAGCTTTGATAATATTCTTCATAGTTGGATTCATTATTCACTGTGGTTGTCTTAATGATTTTATTTCATCTTCTAGATATATTCAATCAGTATAGGTTTCAGGAGCTATTCCTATCATATTTGAATACTCCCAAGAAAAGGCACCTTGATTTTTGACTAATGTTTTTCTCAGTTTAGTCTGTTGTTCATATTTCAATCCATCATTTATATTTAATACTCTCTTAGGTGCAACTTTTATTTGCTAAATATTGTGATCTTTACCTCCCATTAATGACAACTCAGGAGGAGGACATAATGGTTCTCCTTGATTTTTTTTTTATATCACCTTATCCTCATCACTATCATCTTCCAACTCATCAACTGCCATGATGGATTGAATCATTGATAGACCACTCATATTATGGTTCTCACATTCAAGTTCTTCCAATAAATCTGTAGATTGTGCAGGTGGATGGATGATTAGATTTTTACATTCTAACCATAAAACATGGCCATTTGCCCATTTCTACAACTTATGTAGGCATCAGTTGTTGCAAACCAAGGCCTACCTAAGATGAGTGGATAACCACCTAGCCTAGACTTGAATTGTAACACTAAGAAATATTTTGGGTACTCCCATGCATCCACTATGATAGTTATGTCTTCCAGTATTCCTTTTGGAAGTACTATAGACCTATCTTCCAACTTAAGGATAATTTTGGTTGGTTTCAGATTGGTTAAACTAAGTTTTTGTATGGTTTCCTCGGGCATGACATTAATAGTAGCCCCCATATCTACTAATTTATTGGGTAAAATACAACACCTAATTTTCACAATTAAAATAGGGCTTCTTGGGTTTGAATACTTTTGGCTGTAGGTATTTCCTAGCATAAGATTAGCTAGTTGTCCTACAAAATTGATTGCTTGTGCTGGTTTTCTTAGATACGTCTCTATTATGACCTTTTTGTAGATAGAAATGTCTTTGAGAGTATTAAAGAGAGGGATTGTGACTATCAGGTTCTTCAAACTGTAAAGAATATCAAATTTTGATTGTATTGGCTTCTTGGGTTCTTGCAACCTTTTTGGAAAAGGTGGAACCCCTACTCTGTTATTTATAGTTGTTGATTTTATAATAGGTGATTCCTCTTATACTTATTCTATTAGAGGTGATTCCTCTTTCTCTAACTCTATGATTTCTTCCTTATCTACCAGAGGAGACTCTCCTATATCTACCTTTCTACCTGACCTTAATTATAGTGGACTGCAATCTACTTTGATATTATACATGGGGTACATATCATTCTTCATTTGGTATGCTGGCTATGGTTTTTTGTTTGGATTAGAAGTAGGTTGTGCTGGCAGTTGAGCAAGTATCAAAGTAGGGGAAGCTTACAGACTTGGATGTAGTGGGGTTGGTGCAGGATGTTATGGAGTTTAGATCCCTTATTTCTCCACTGTTATCCAGGCTGCTGGTATAGCATCCACGGGTAGGGATTGTAAGGATTTTCTCCTTGGGTAAATTGATTCCAAGGTTGTTATCCCCACCAGCCCATGTTGGGTGGTTGAAATTGAACTTGGTTATGATAATTGTTGCCCCCATAGGATGGCATTCCCTGTTGGAATGTTGTTTTCCATAGGAGACTATTGCTAGTTTATCCTATTACCCATAGAGTATGCTTTTGTTACTTCAGGTTCATCTCTAGATTTGGATAACTACAAACACAACTTAGTTTTATGATCTTTTTGACACAATGCACACTCTAACTTTGTTCTAAAGACATTCATTTCTGGGGTGTTTTCCCTTGTATTTCAAATATAAATAGACTAATGCTACATCATTTTCATACTTCTTTTTCTAAAGAAAAATAGTGTCCATTTGGAGTGTAAGAGATGACAACATCTCACTTTTGAGGTCTTCAAGCATATTCCCTATTTCTATTTTAGTGATAGTGGTTGATTGTTTTATATTCCTAGGGATTAACTTACCCTTCCTTATTGAAAATTTTTAGTACAACTATCGGATATCAAATATTTGGTGTTGATAAATGTTCCCACTAGAAATCATGTTTAAGGTTCCAAGAGATTCATTTGTAAAACATTTTAAGAAGATACTCCTTAACGACCTATCTCCTACTCTTGCATGGGTAGATCTTTGCAAATTAAAGCTAAACCTATCTCAATACTCCTCTAATGATTCTCCTTCATTTTGTGTTATATACAGGACTTCTTCCCTAGAATCCATTACTCTGCCAAAGTCTTGATACTCATCTAGGAAGAGTTTTTCATGTCTTCCCATGTAGTTATACGTTTATTCCCCAAACTGATAAACCGGTGCAAAGATGAATCATCAAGAGTGGAGGGAAACAACTTTAGTTTCTAAGAATTGGTTTTATAATCTACCAACATGCATAGAACATCAAATTTTAAAAGGAACAGATCAGGATCTTCTATTGAAATTCCTCTAAATATTGGAAGGTGGGTAGGGGAGATATGTTTCATCCTATGTTCTCCTCTTACCTCTTCTATAGGGAAGTTAAAACTAGTAGATGCCTCTTCTACTGTTTCAACCATCTTGTTTGCTATCAAGGTTTCTACACCTACTACATTCAGGGCAACTTTCAAGGCTTATATCTTGTTTATTTTATATTGTAGAAGGATTACTAAATTTGTGTTTAATATAGTCCCTTCCTCAACTTCTTGCCAACATTTAAGGTTTAGTAAATATTCCTCAAATTGAACTCTTCTTATCTCATATCCCTCCCTAATGGTTTACTGGTCTGTTTTAGAAGGATCCTGTGTAAATAATGGATGTTGACTCTGATGCATAGGTGGAGACGGTGGTGGAGAGATTTTAGTCTAAGGATTTGACACAACTACAATAGATATTTCTAAAGAACCAATGTTTATGTTCTTGATAAAATGATCGTTCGGTCCTTTAACTCTAGGTGGACTTGTACAAAATTTAGAATGGAGAGGTTATGTAGAAAGTAACCTAAACTACTTCTAACATACTTTATTCAGAATAAACAATTACAGTCAGCTACTTCCTGGCAATGGTGCCAAAATTTTGGGTAAAAAAATGGTTAGTTTTCTATGGTATAAATCATTGCCTCTGTTTAATTGTTAACCTGAGATAACTCGTAAACTTATGAGTAACCCTACACAATATATGCCTATAATATCCCTTTAATTAGATGAGTCCCTTAGATCCTATGGTTTGGGGGGTGTTTTTGTTTCGTTGGAGTTTTTGTTTATCTTCCAAACCACTTAATCTAATTTGCACTATCAAAGAAATAATTGAAATGCTTTAAAAATCAAAACTGCACACTTGTTAGAAATTGACTAAAAATAGAGAAAATTGTAGTATTAAATTAAACTACAAAAAATAGGTAAAATAATGGACGAATACTGTTGAGAATGAGCCCACGCTTTTAGCATATTCTACCCGCGTTAAGTCATACATCGGGTACTAGTTGAATTTGATTAAAAAACTCAAATGTATTTTATTGAAATGCGCAGTAGGAATTTACTGAGAAAATTTGAGATCTGTTTTATAGGGGTGGCCTGCATATTTGTAAGATATGTGGTCATGCCCTATTAAATTCTAAAAGCAAATAGATTTTTGATTTTGTTGTTACAACATTAAGTTTAAAATATATTCAGCATATTCTGTATCAGAACAAAATACATCTAATATTTTTCTCTATTTGATTACATTGATTTGTTTGTGACTGCTAAAAAATAGATGACATATGGTCGTTGACATTGTCCTTGGTCTACATCCATCACTGCAATCATGTTTGCATCCATTGCAGAAGTCGTCGTTCTGTTATGCCAATAATATGAATCACACTGTATTTCTATGTCAATGGAAATTAGGTGCATTCTCTGTAAAAGATGGGAATTAGATGCCTAACAGGAGTCAGGTGCCTAATGAGAATCAGGCACCCGACAATCAAGCGCCAAACGGGAATCGAGCACCCGATAATTAAGCGCCAAACGAGAGTCAAGCACCTGACTTAGCACTTCATCACTGTTTTGTTGCAAATATTTTTACCTTCAAATTTTCATCATAAATAAAAAGTGTCAGATCCAAGTAGAACCTCAATGTAAACATGCCAAAATACCGTAATATCCACTGCATTTACACGTAATCCACTCAAAAATAAATATTAGACAACATACATAATCTAATATTAACTACATATAAAATTTGGATAGAAACACATAATTCTATTAAAATAAATACCGTAATATATATGAAAATTTTGTACAATAATAATAATTTGTAGGGCTCATCAAATAGGTTACAATGATAATAGATGAAGTGATGAGATGTGTTGCTAGTCTCTATAAATCTTGTAGTATGCAAAAAGAGATTTATAGGACTGATCTTGTCATCAACACTTCCAAACCTCTTAGGATTCATCAAGCGACAAGTGGTTTATGATTAGAATAAAATAAAGGTTGAGGTAAATTGCATTAAAGAGACAGAGATTGAAATGGATTCATGTTATATGAATCTTAATTGGCTCGCAAGATAAGACAAGGAGAATCAACTCGCATGAATTGCCTACTTATTGAAAATAAACTATCCTGATTAAAACCATCATTTGAATGTTACCATGAATCCCTGATTTAAAATACAATAAACAATCTAGACGTAGACAAATACATGTATACAAGCAGATATAAAATCAAGCAAAATGCAAGCATGCAACTAAAAGAAAAAGATAACCAATGCAAACTCAAACATAATATCTTTTAAGATGAACCATGTTCATTGGTTCTTTATGTTATTTGTTGCCAAGTGTGGGTCTCCTAATATCTCTTACTTTATACAAGGATTTTAATTAGATCCAAAATAGTTATTAAAATACTGTGAAAATAAAAATAAAAAATCCAAATTTCACTGACCAAGCTTTGTACCCTTTCCTCTTGCTGCCATTGCTATGAACGTCTGCCTTGACGAGGTATGTCGCTGACAAAGATGGATAGGAAGATAAGAGTCCATGACCCGGTGGGAGGCGGAGGGCCCGAACCGGAGCTCTTCTTTCCCTGTAGAAAGATTACCCTGTCGTCATTGTCACTTCCAAGTCAAAAAGTCTTAACTTACGCGCTAAAAGGTCGGTTCCCAATTCTTAGTAGTCTCAACTCTTTAGTATAAATATACTCAAGGATGTGAACATGGATTGGCAGAAAATAGTGAGTAAAGAAGGAAAAAATAGGATTTGGCCTTTGTCGATGAGTAAAGAAGGAAAAAATGGGACATGAACACAGTTCAATTTCCAAAATTCACCAGACCTATCTCCACCCTCGTTTACGGCACAAATCAATACATATTCTGTGTTCATCCGGCTGGATGGTGGATAAACATCAAGCAGTCAAGACACCAGATCCATCCCACTTTTCTCCATTCCATTCGGAGTTTAGTAAATTTAGAAGGCTAGTCAAAATGATATCTTCAAAATCTTTGGCCTTGGATTAAGGGGTCTCGAGAGATGAATGAAGGAGGAATAATAATTTTAGTACAATAAGCTTTTAAATCTAATAAATTTATCTTAAAAAATGGGCAATTTCACAATTTAAAAAAAAAAAAAAATGGGTTTCAAATCATATCTACCGAATAAATTATTTTTCCGCAAAATAATAAGGCATTCACTATTAATAAAGTCAAAAGTATAAGTCCTATCATAAAAGGAACCTTTCACAATACATATCCTCGGGCAGTCTAAAGCATCAATTTAAAAAAGAAAACAATAGAAAGAAGACACAAGCAACGTTATGGAATTGGTTCAAATCCTTACACGGTCAACACACAAACAATCGAAGAAAACATCAATCATATGACTTTGTTGTTAGTGTTAGCATATTTCAAATGTTGAAAGAATGCAGCTAAAATTTTCAGATTGTATTTCAATAAAGTCTTGTGAGATGAAAGTGATTGATAATCCCATAAAATATTATTCAAACTTGTAAGGTAAGATTCCTCACTTTTCTTGCATAATTTTCCCTCTCATTGAATTATATACGCAAAGTAGACCTGTCGACAATGATGTATAAAAGATATTCTATGCAAGTAGTCAAATAAATTGATGTGAAAAACATATAGTTGTCTTAAATTATCTAAAATTAAGTCCATAGGTGTTTGATAGCCTGGTAAAACCTCTATTTTATTTAGAGACTCACTACAATTTGGAGCATTTTTTGTTCGTTATAGAATCCTTTGAGTACCCCAAGGCATGAGAAAAGACTCATGCGATATTTTGAATTGGTAATAACACCAATTACATTATTTAGAATCTATAATGAAACTGCAGAAAATGATTTTTGGAAACTTCCCTTGTTATATCTCCTTTGGTTGGAAAATGCGGTAAGAATAGGTTCTAATATTTAACTTATACAGGGAATGTCTTAGAATGCTGAAGATACTAAAACAAAGATACTCTAAATTTTGAAATGAACAATAAGTATGAATTTAACAAAAGGTTTATTTATTAAACAAATGAGACGTTCGTTTATTGTGAAACCAAGGACATGCTATGATGTAAGAGGATTATTTATAAGGTATATGATGCTCCGTGTCGTTTGAATTATTGTTGATTCAAAAGGTAGCGCTCAAATGATGCTATGTGACGTTTGTTTATGAATAAATTAAAGTATGTTTTAGATTTGAATCTTTGTTTAATGTCTGATGCAAGGAAAAAGTGTAATTGTTAGAAAATTAGTATAGAAGAAGAATAATCTATCACAACATAATATGATTGTATATATTACTATAATGACTTTGATATTAAAATAGAATGTTTCCTTGGTGGAATTAAATATGACTCATATTTCTTGTGATGCTTTGGAGACTTTGGTTTTTATTGTAGGTAAATTAGGAAAGAAAGGCTTTAATGCTCTTGTTTTATATCCTTTATAACGAGATCGGTAGGGACAATTATAGTGACTTCCCTAATGGTCTGTAGTGTATTGATTATTAGTGATGATGTAATCAATGTGTGGAATCAATTTATATTAGTGAAATTGAAGGATTAGTTTATTTTGCAAAATCATAAGAAATAATGAATTCTTATGATGGGAATGAAGTATTATGGTGTACCTTAGATTCAATATATAGAACCAAAGTGTGTATATGAATTAAAGGACATATTTATATTGTAAACTCATAAGAGTTGTGGAGCTCTTATGATGGGAGTAAAGACACTATGGGGTGCCCTTAATCAATGTACAAACCAATTATTTGATGGAATAATATTAAAAATGATTTAAATTTGGGTTTATTACCCATTAGGGTTCCTAGGATATATGTGGTGTTATACGAAAATGTGTGGAAATTATTTATTTATGGGGTTGCTTTGCTAGAATTGTTAATAAAACATCTAAGCTCTTTAATCAATGGTCATCTCTAATGGTTACATGTAAATATTTTTTGCTTTAATTACTTATAAAGAAAAATCCATAGGTTAATTATAAGCCTTGTATGATGAACATTAACAATGTAACTATAAAGGATCCTTAAAGCTACCATGATCTAAGGCATGAAATGAGTTTTATCAATGGAAAGGCTAGCTCTTCAAGAATATGAGAAGGATATTCTAAGCTTAATGCACTTAGTGCATCTACATATATGGATTTATGAAGTTGTAGATATTAGTACTCTCCTTTCATTGGACAAAAGTGAGTAAGCTAACCCATTGATGAATGTGATAGATAGCTTACCATGTGTTACACCTAATACACTTACATAGAAAGGCTTATGTAAGAAGTAGATATGGGTGTACCCTACGATGGGTCTAAGTGGAATAAAACTTACTCAACTTTATGGTGGTAAAATAACTTAGTTAGGGGACCTTAAGATCTTTAGCTAGAGTTCAAGAAAAGTTCCTTGCTAAGAAAGAATGGACCAACCCCTAGAAATTATAGGTGTTTATTTACATAAAAAAAATGCTCATTATTAGGATGGTAGTTTTGGGATATGAAACCTTCAATTGGATGAAATATCCTTAGAAGACCAAAATTTCCAAGGTAATGGTCATGAGTCTTCTCAAGTGGAATAGAGCCATGTGGATAAATATATGTCTAAGAAGGCTACATATATGACTAAATTTTCTAAATATCCATAAAAAAATTACTCCTAGTGTTAAGACCCTTAGGGATGGACTTGAGGCTTGGCTCATTGACATGACAAAGTACTTTAAGATTCAAAATATTGTTCGATAGACTAAAAATATTGGGCTATGTATCTATTATATGTTGAAATAACTTCATGGTCAAACAAATGGAATGTAGAGAAAAGTGTTAAAAGTGGTATGTGTTATTTTGGATATTTTGTTGTATGATTTTAACAATAATGGTTACCAAAATTAAATTGAGATTAGAAAATGATAGAGTTTCAGAATATATACTGATACTTGATAGTGACATAGTATTAGAAAAAAATTTCTAAGCTTCTTATATATGTTTCTTAATATCAAAAAGATAAAATCTTTATCTTATAAAACTAATCATATGGTTAAATAATCATATTGGTGTTGAACCTGACACCCATAGTCCTTTGACTATGGAATATCATTTTCGAGAAGCAATAAAACAATAATAAATATCTCTAGTCCCCATAAGAAGATAAAAGAGGAACATAAAGTAATTCAACAATCTACTTCCTCTTTTAAAAATAAATTCCTAAAAGGAAAGATAAGATGGATTATCTTAAATGTTTGATGAATGATATGCAAGATAGAATATCTATGTTTGAAATAAAATTCCATGAAAAAAATAGAAGAGAATCAAGTTACCATTGGGAGGATGATTGATCCTTAGAAGATCAAAATTTCCAAGGCAGTAGTCATGAGTCTACTTAGGTGGAACAATAACATGAGGATCAACATGTTTTTACAAATTCCAAATTTGAGACTAGATTTTTTTAGGTATGTAAAAAGAATCAATTTACCCAATTATGATGGTAATACTATTTTACATGGATCTAAAACTTGATTTATCGAAGTGAACAAGTACTTTGAATTTTAAAATATTCTTGAAGAAAGTAAACCTTTTGGGCTCCATACCAATTAATTGGTAAAAAAAATTCATGGTTAATAAATCTAAAGGTAAATAAAAGGTTAAAAATAAAATGTGTCATGTAGATATAATTTATTATATATTTTGAACAATGGTAATCACACAATTATATTTTGATTAGAAAATAACAACATTTTAGAATCTGCCAATGATACTTAATAATGACATAGTTTTGATTTTTTTTACTAAGCTTGTTAAATGTGTTTCCTGATATCAATAGAGGAAAATTTTAGATTAAAAAATTTATCATAGAGTTAAGCCCATTTATTGGTGCTTATATTGATACCCATAGTCCTTTGGCTATAAATAATATTTTTGTAAAAGCAATAAGACTAAAAAACTAAGCACAAGCTATATCTACTAATCATAAGAAGATTACGATGGAAAATAAAGTACTTCAAAAACCTAGACTCTCTTTTAATTAGAAATTCTTTAAAGGAAATAATATAGCAATAATTAATGGAAGGCTATTGATGGGTGTCATAAATTCTTATCATTTAGTTTACTTGTCAATCTATGGTAGTGTCCAAGGCTATTTACAATAGTGGCTTGGAAATTAGGGCATTAGGCTAATTAAATCAAAATGGAGACTCACAATATATTTGTAGGAAGTAAACTAATTATCACTCACTTGTGTAATAGAAAATTTTGAATTGCATAAATTAACTTTTTGAAAAAATGAAGCTAAATTACACTTGCTAAATTAAAATGATAGAAAAAGAATGTGCTTGAATTGAAATGAAAAAAATATAAAAATACTAAAAATAAATGTTGCTAAACTAAGTTGCTGAAAATAGGAAATAGGTGTTGAAAAACAATAAAGAACTATTGAATAACAATGCTATGAAAAAAATGACCAATTTAGAAATGAACTAAAATATAGTTATCTGTAACAAAATGACAAATCATTTACATGTGAAATAGGAGAAAAGTAGGGAAAACATAACATTCCTGCTTGCAACAATTTGATAGAAAAATAGCAAAATAAAAACCTATATTTTGATGCTACAGGTGTCCTTCCACCAGCATTGAGAGTGGTCCCTTGCTCCTTATTCTAGTAGAAAGAATACAATTACAAAATTCTAATTTTATTAATTCAAAACAACCATGGAAGACTACTTTTTAAAAATACTACACTTTTATTGACTGAATTAACTATTACATCAAATGTTGACTAAGTCTATAGAATATTGTGTCTTCTCCTTAATGTCATATTTAAACTATTCTATTAAAATTTCAATTAAGGTAGAAAACAATATTTATGCTAAATTTTCCTTACATCTAGGATGTCTCTATTGTTATTGACTCCTATAGTTCTACAATCAAACAAATATTCTATCTAGAATTAGGAATTTTTTTTATTATGGCTAGCTATCATATTTTTTGTGCCTCCATAAGCTATAGGAAGTCCTTATAATAGGTATAATATGTTTTATGTTGAATAATAATGTGCCACATTGAT
Organism: Wollemia nobilis; assembly: GCA_028583015.1. Taxonomy (NCBI): domain Eukaryota; kingdom Viridiplantae; phylum Streptophyta; class Pinopsida; order Araucariales; family Araucariaceae; genus Wollemia; species Wollemia nobilis. Next base: position 4,464,264 of record JAQPPZ010017109.1, read on the forward strand.
TTCCTCCCTTAAAAACAAATTAGAAGATATATTTTGTTACTATTGTAGAAAATCCTTCAACTGCTTTGGAATATCAAGTTGATTCCTAGCGATGTGCAATTGCATTGGATTTTAACTATTGGGTCAATATTTAGTGTTTGGTCATATCCTCCTTCATATGTTCCATTCTAAAAAGTATTTTACAACCCCAAAACAACCATACAATACCCACTTCCTATAACCCTACAAGTTGTTACTTGAATGTTCCAGAGCATAACCTATTGGTTCTATTTTAGGAGGTTGTACTATCATTTTTTTGTGCAACTTTAGAGTTTCAATTGCCACATCATACCAAAAGGATTTCTAAGGTGGGAAAATCATTCAAAAAACTAAGCACATTAGATATTCAAAATTTACATTCAAAATACCTTTTGCCAAAGCATTATTTATACCTACTAATTTATGAAATTCATACAAAAAAAACTATAGAAATGCAAGAAAAAATATCTTAATATAAATTTAATATTTCTTAGCATTTTACCATTTCAATAGTAACACTATCATGCATAATAAAAAATATACTTTTGATTATATTGTCATATGTGGTCAAAAATGGTAGTTTATGTGTATGATAATGTTGAAATAATGAGATAATTTGGTATCTCATCATTCCCCCTACATAACCTCATGCATGTCCTCATGTATTTTGGTGGGATACAAAAACATTCAGTTCTAGTTCCCTAAGGAAATTCTCCTATAATTTCTAATTTTAAGAATGATACCCCTTGTTCCTTCTGATCTCTACCAACCAATTTTGAAATTATTTTTTCTCTGGATCTAAAACAAAGTAATATGACATTGGTGTAAGGAGTTTAGTTGGCCCAAAGTGAAGATCTATCCATTCATGTTTTATAGAAAGTACTACCACCACTAATGTTAATTTATCCTATGAGACCACATCAAATTTATTGGTGGTATAGGTTTTCTTTTCCTTAGAGAGATAGGTAATTCATACCATCTATTTTTATATGTTGATCCTACTTTGTTAAATTTTTCTTTACATAAAGCTTAAAATTAGCCACACTTCCCCTAAGGTTTTTAATATAAGTGGTTTTGATACTCATGTTTTACACTAGAGAAATTTTTTGACTAATTAGTGCCTTAGGGTTAGGATAATTATGCCTAAGTAAGAGTCTAGGTCTTATTTTTGCTATTTTATACTACCTCCACTCATTCTACCAATATACTTCATTGTTTAAAGTGGAGTTAAAGGCTCTTTGTTGGATATCCCTTGTATAGATGTATGGCATAAACTAGACATCCTCTACTACTACAAACGTATGTAAATAAAACTCAAAAAAATATTTTATTCTTCAAGGCTTTATATATATGCTTTAATATTTACAAGACAAATAATAAGAAAGGTCAGAGCATATTTGTATTACCTACCACCTATAGTATTTATCTTTGAAGATCAAGTTGTAAATTTTGGTAGGTCTCCTACATTATGCCACATGTTCTAAAATGTGACACAGATTCCTTGCCTTATTTTGTAGGACCATGATTTCTTTTGCCTATCGTCTATTCTAATATTCTAGTGGTCATAATGCTACAAGAAATCCATCTAAAGCATGACATATGGCCATCCACCTTCTCAATGTTGCATTATGCTCTTCTAGTAGTTACAAACTTTATAATCATGTGTTTAACTTCCTGTTCACCTGGTATATCAGCATACCTTACCCCAAGTTATACTTGTAGAGATGTATGTACTATAGCATTATGCTCGAGAGTTATTATTTATGTATCTTATTATGTTGAAGTATTTGTTTGTGGTTGTCGTTCTAATGCATCTCTTCACATTTGATATTCCAAAGCAATATCATGTACCGAATGTTTTGGAATAGTTTCTTGTATGATGCTATGTCTCCTAAAACCTATTTTTGTTCATGTATTGGGGTATATTCATGCTACTTGGAGCATTATCATTCACCCATGGGCTTTTTCCTACCCTTATTACAAATACCTCCTCCTACTCTATCCTTTTCTATATAAAATAGTATCCATAATAGGAGTATATCGGGATGGTTCTTGTTCTACAAAAATAGATTCAATACTATAAATATGTGATGGAGTTGTCAAATTTTTTTTCACCTATTGGGCCTACTTTTCAAAATTGAATAAAATTTATGCTAGCTCATTACCTTCCTAAATGGATTTAGGAGGTGTATTTTCTCGTTCTACCATTTTATTCTTCAGCTCAAAAAGTTCTTGCAATAGTTGACTAATATAGTTATATCTCTTTGATATAATATTCTACTTTCTTTATCCACTTATTTTGCATTTTTATGATCACTCTTAAATCCTTCATGGGATCCTTTGGATCCATTGGTGTAGTTTTTTACTAGTTTGAGGATTCTAAGGAATATGTAGGTAGTGATATTGGTGGAGAATCCACCTTTATTGGTCCTTCTAGTTTTGTAGGTCATTCATCATCCTACTTATTCTCCACATCCACCTAAACTAGTTATTTTCATTTTTTTTTGAGAGTTTAAGGGGTGTTGTCCATTTTTCTTGAGCAACTACATGATGGTTTTACCTCAAAATACTTTTGATAAAAAGTGGTGTGGGTGCAACTTCATTTATTCCAATTCCCTCTTTTCCTTGTTCATCAGAGATGCCTATAACAAATTTTCCTATATTTTTTGTGGAACTCCTTGGTGGCTATGTCTTTGTTTGCCATGTTTCACTATGGTGCTTAGTTTTATCATTCTATTTTTGAGCAGTAGAGCTAGTGGTTCTTTTTTTACTTTGATGTTTTATCTAATACTCTTCTTCTATGTAAGAAGACTTTTTCCTAGTAGAATCTCCCTCTATAGAGTATGAATTTGGTTTACCAGTATGCTCGTATACTATATAAAATTCATAGGGCTCCTTCTAGACATAGACATATACCTTAGAAAATACTTCATTTTCTCCTATGATTATGACCATTCTCCTAGTTCTATGTTTCTCCATAGGGCTTGATTCAATTTTATTTTCCTATCTCCTCTTCACCTAGTCGTAGTAGGTGTATGTCTATGAAGTGAAGAAGGATTTTCTCTATATTTAAAAGTACACCTACTTTCAGGTTTGTCCATAGAGGCTTCTGCAACACTACTACTTTCCTCATTTTTCTTTTCTACACATTTTTTTAAGGGGACTAGTCTACCCATGTTTCAAAAAAATTGGTGAAGGTCCTAGGGTTCCCTTTAAAATGATGTTTGTAGACCAAATTTATTAGGCCATTATGCCTAACCAACCCTTGTCCTTATTGATACCTTTTAGCTATGTCATGTGTGTCCTGTTGTAGGTATAAGGAATGTTTATCTTAAATTCTGGTTTCCTTGCACCATACCTCAAATGGGTGAGGATTTTGACAATGGTTCCTAAATAATATTACAAACTGAACCTTGTAAGTTAGGTACCAAATGACCAAGGTGGTCACTTCATCCCAAGGTTTCTAAATATTCATTTGTTTTACCCCTTTATAGATGTTATTATTGATTTGAATTTGGGGTTTAGGATCCCCATCGTCTTGAAAAGTCCTAACTACCTCAACAAGAGTTTCTTTAAATAACTTAACAATTCTATTACATCAAGAGGTAATTCAAAATTTTGGCTAAGCATAGTTTTGGTTACCTCTATTTGCATACGATTTATAGTTTCTCTATTATTACAGAGGATTCTATAAAACTTTGTTGCTAATCCTTCTGAGTGACCATTAAAATTTTGTAGAAATACCATCCATCTTGCTTGCTAAAAAATTTCCACAATATTCAAATAGTTTTACAATTCTTCAATGGTATCTAGTTCAGCCTTGTGCTTCTAACCACCCATGTTTTTTTTTTATGTATTTAGATTCAAATTCTGTAGCTTAATTTAGTTTTCTACAACTTTTGTTTGGAATCCTTATTTCTTTTATTTCTCTTGCAATTTCCATTTGATACCCCTATGTTTCATTCTGTAAAGCAAGATATTTTTGGAGTTTACATGATGATGATTAAAAAATATCTACAGCTATTATGCCTAAGCATGGTGACATGCTCTAAAAAATAGTGCAAATCTTCTAACTGGTATGTTGATTTTATGTCTCCTCGTATATTGACTAGATGTATGGTACCTGGTGATTTGCTTGCCAAAAAAATTTAAAATCTTGCATCGATGAAGGGTGGTTGTTGGAAGAATATCACTCCATCATGAGGGTAAGGCTTTCCCCATTTCTAGATCAATGGTCCAGATTGCATGCTAAATTTTGTGTGTCTCATATTTTTCAATGCCATCCCTAATTTCTGTTAGCATTTTATGTATACTAAGTGGTGACATGGCTTTCAAGTAATGTTTAATTACCCAGTTTGATGGGATGATTCAAATCATACCACCATGATTAAAAACATGTGATTTATAAGTTTAGCTTTTGAATTTTGTCCAAGTTGAATGCCCACCATTGGATTTGAAGAGTGAGTGTTGCTATATTCTACACCTAAATTATGCCAGGCATAATTTTTCCATATGTTCCTAATTTATGGAATTCATAGGCTCTCACATACCCTTATTATATTATCACACCTCTTGACCCTTCTCCCAATTCATTCTTGGTTACTATAAAATCTGCATTTGAGTATGGTACTTTTAAAATATTAGTTATTGTTAAATTCACTTTAAAAATCTAAGAAACTTGTTCACACTATTTTCCGTTTATATTTGTTTTATTTCCTTTATGAAGAGGTTATTGTATTTAAAATTATTAAAAATAAATTCAATAATAGCAACAATAGAATAAGCAATCCAATAATGAAAAATTAACAATACCCAATGATATCAATAAATTAAATTCAACTGGAAATAAATACAATATAGAAATAGTAAATCTAGATTAAAATCAATGCAAATACCTTAACCACATAGAGAGGGAAAAGTATCATATGCATAGAAAATGTAACTATGAAGCTAATATGATATATGATCTCAAATATCACCTAATGCTTCATATTTATAGACTATCAATCTTTATGTTAACCCTAATGCTCAAGGTCCAACTATCTAGACCTAGGCCTCAAACTATATAGAAAAAATATAGTCGGTGTGGCTATATTGGATCCATCATATGGATCTCCTCCATAGAAGGATTTGTCCTCAAATATAAAAAAATATTGGAGAATACTCTCAAGATTCCATGCATCAGGTCCTATAACATGATGATGAACTTTGTACTACAACACTGCTTTTATATGGAGAAAAAATTTATCTTCTTCATAGAGTATTGGAAGCTTTGTCTAAAATTCACCTTCTAGTTAATAATATTTTTTTTAAAATATACATGAAATATAGGATGGATGCAGTATCAGGGAGGAATATCTAGCTAATATACCACTTCACCAATTTGATAAACCACCTTGTAGGGACCTTAAAATGGAGGAGCAAACTTCTCACTACTCTTAGTCTTCAAGGATAATTGCTTGTAGAGTTATAGGTACAAAATGAACATATATCATACAAAAAATTCTTGTTTATATTAGTTTGAATCTTTATGTTTCTTCATATGGTTCTATTCTTGGTTTAAATTATCCTTAAAAAGCTAAATAACTAGCCATCGTTGTTGTAGCAAGACCTCTACCTGGGCAGCCTTGGAGAATATTAGAAGATAGTCTTCAACTAATGGAGGCTTTTAATAAAAAAATCCTTCAAATTGAAACATATTGAGGAATATATTATACCACCATTTATCTAATCAGAGCCAATAAACTAAGTGATACTACATCAACTAAAATATTATTCTTTTCTTCCTTGTATTCAATGACAAAGTCATACCCCAAGAGCTTGGTCATCTATTTGTTATATTCAAGGCATGAAAATCATTTCTATGAGAAATTATTAAGGTTTCTATGATTATTCTTGATTATGAAGTGATGCCCAAACAAATAAGGTCTATGTTTTTCTACAACATGTAGAATAGTTAACATTTCATTCTAATTAGATTCTTACCTAAAATTTGCTTACTTTCAAAGGCTAATGGGTGTCCATATTGCATCAAAATAGCTTTAATACATATTTCATGAGTATCACACTCAATGATTAAATGTTTACTAAAATTAGGGTTTGTCAAAATAGAAGTGGTACACATATCTTATTTTAGGGATTATAAGGCTTGAGATGTATCTCTAGAGAAAATACATGCATCCATTTTATTGAGAACATTTTAAGGAGTAGAAAATTTGCCATAGTTGCAAATAAAGTTTTTTAGTAGCTAGTTAGTACTAAAAATCCATGAAGTTATTTAAATAATTTAGGGAAGGACCACTCTTGCATAATTTTTATTTTCTTGGGATCTACCTTGACTTCTTCCTAACATACTATAAGTCCTATGTATTCTACCTCCTATACCCCAAAGGAACATTTGGACTATTTTATAAAATGTTTTTTCCCTTGTAATAAGTGAAGAAAATTGTCAATATGATCTAGATGATCCACCCATGACTTGCTATAAATTAAGATATTATCAAATAAAAAATAAAAGTTATAAAGTAAAGTATGAAATACAAGGTCCATGAGACATTAGAAAGTGGAAGGAGCATTTGTAAGACAAAAAGGCATGACTAGTTCATAATTACCTTCATGTGTATGAAAATTAGTCTTAGGATATCATCTTCTTTAACCCTAATTTTATGAAACCTAAAATTTAAATCTAGTTTTTAAAGTATCTAGAACTATACAATTCTTCCAAAAAAATAATCTTTAATAGTTTTAGAAAACTTATATTTGATAGTGATATTGTTGAGAGGGAGGATAAAACTTAAGACACAAGTACCTTGAGTTATCCTTTCATCAACCATCATCATTATATAAGAGTATGGATTGATTCATGGGTGAATGATTCCTTGATCCATCATTTCCTAAAATACCTTCTCAATTTATGACTTTTGGTGTTGGGAATAGTGATAAATATGCAATTAGGAGATTAAATTATTGGAATAAAGTAGATGGCATCTTTATATGTATTATTAGGAGGAATAACCATGGGATAATTAAATACCTCATCATGTTGATCCATGGTATTTTATAAATTTGAAGGAATATCTACAAAACATGGATCTAAAGACTAAACCTTTATGTAATTGACTTGAGTGAATAATCTACAACCACCTTTATTCAATATCTTTTCCATGTGATGTGAAGTAAACACATTGAAATGATGGGGTTGGATTCCTTGAAGAGAAGTTAATTTTACATTCTTTGTCCATTTGATATATAATTATTGCAGACTAATAGTAATGTTCCAAGATAAGATAACCATTTTACTCCCAATATGACATCTAACTACCTAGGTTCATGACAAAGAGATCACTTGACCAAGCATGATTTCCAATTTAAATGTTAAATTTAGCCATCCATCCCACACAATGAGTGGTACCACTATTAGTAATAATGATTTAAAATTTATCCTAGTTTGATGTATTGATATAGAAGCCTATGGACTTAGTTGTCTTACTATCTTTAAAATTATGTGTATTATTTGAATCAATCAATACATTTATGCATTGTTGTTTAATAAATCCTTAGACATTGATTGAATGTTAAGCTTGGATTCCCATAAGAGAATAATAAGATAGCTATGGTATCCTCTTCATTTTATGCCTCATCTACATCTATCTCATGTTACTTCTACAATGAATATTATTCTTCATATAATAGTTTATCTTCACCTTCCACTTGAAAGTTATGATGTTATTCATAGATTTGATCATGAAGATGGTTAAAACAATATTTGAAATAGAATATTCCCTAGAAATTAGCATTATTGTGATAAGGATGATAAGATTTGAAATCATGTCCATGTAGGGGACTAAAATATTTGAACTTTTGTTTTGTTTCTAATTATACATGTTAAGCATCATCAAGAGTATACAAATTGAGCATGTTGATTTTTTTTTTAATTTTATCCTTAAGACCATAACAAAATGATGAGACCACCATTGTTGGATCCAAATGATGGTTATATGTGAGAAGAGTTATAAACTCAGAGTAATACTCTTCCATTATTACTGTTTGATTTGTTTGCATAAGATAAACCATATATGATGTAGAAGATCTTTTGTTCTTCAAATAAATCATTATTTAATGTTAGGCTAGAAAATATGACCTTCATGTTTGTGGATTTGCCACAACAACCATTAATGAGCTTGGGTTCCTAATTTAGAAGCTGCTAATATGACATGATATATTTATAGAACATTCTATAGACAAATAAGGTTTTCCATTTTGGTAATATACACCTTCAAATGTGGATATGTAGATGTTATGAATATGAACATCGTGTATCCATTGAAGGAAATTAGAAGCACCTTCTATCATGGACTTTATATCAAACATAAAGCCTAGGTCATAGACACATGAATTTGGAGTACTATGACTAGATGAAGGTTGTATAAGAATACTTTTAATTTGTAGTGAATAAGTGATTGCAATAAATTAAACTATTATTTTTTATTTCTCATAGATAATAAGAGGTGCAATGGGATGTATTTGTTGGCCTTTTTGGATTGTTTCATAGATTTTGGTAATGTAAGAAATTATTTTTTCTTGATAATCCAAGGACTTGGAAACATAAGGAATCATATGTTCTTGATGCAATATATATACATGTAGATTGGGATCAATAGTATGGGGAAGTGTAATCCCAATTATAGGGGTAGTAGGAGCAACGATCGAGGAAGGTTTTTGAGGAGGTGTGATTAGAGGATAATTATTGGGAGGAGTTATTGGGGGAGGGTTATTGTGGGGGGGTTATTGGGAGGAGGTGAGGAAGAAATAAGTGTTAGAAGGAGGCTTAGTCATGGTATATAAGGAATAACTAAGACACTGATAAAAACTATTAATATTTGGGGAAGTGTTGTGATGCTTACCAATATATTTGGATTATCATTTTATTCTACTTATACAAATCCTCCAAATTAATAGTGCATTTTTAATCAACTATTGACTCATGACCAATGAGAAGTGGTATAATTTTCATTCATTCATTAGTTGAAATTGATAAAACCCCTTATAAAATATTGGAATGCAACTAAAAAAGGTGTGAAAAATACCTCTTATTTTGATCAACTTGAAGAGATGATTTTAATGATATGGGTCTTCCATAATGGTCCCAAGATATTTACCTTCATAAAAAGTGTTATTGGAGATAACCTTTATTTTATATATCATAAAGAAATGATCGTAATGGTATGGGTATATTACAAGTGTTAGACAAAACCCAATACTATTTTTTTTAGTTTGAAAAAAGAAAGTAATATCAACAAATTCACAATATTCTAGAATGTATTTACACCAAGGGGTGGAAAAAAAAGGTTACCATGATGTAGATAGTAGCAATGTTTGATAGAGGTTCTAGAATGGTTTGCACACCCTTATACTACAAATTTGTACCCCACAAAGAATAAAAATTCAAGATCTAATACTACTTGTTAAGAAATAAATTTAATAATTATAGCAATAGTAGTAGTAATTGAATAATGTGAAATTCAATAGTAGCCAATGATATCAATAAATCACATCCAATTTCCAATAAATCCAATATGTAAATATGAAATCCTTATTCAAATTAATGTAAATCCTTCAGCCACTTAGATATGGTGAATTCTCTTAGCCACTTAGAAAGGAAAAGTCTCATATGCATAGTAGATGCACGTAAGATATGAATATGATAAATAATTTCAATTACTACCTAACTCTTCTAGAACAAGTTAGTCATTATCCTAAACCTAATACCTAAGGGCCAACAACCTAAACTAAGTTCCCAAGATAAATGAAAATAAAGATAGCCAATGTTGCTATATTGAATCCATAACATAAATATTGAAAATATTCTACAAATATCCATAATATCTTAAGAAAAGTATTAGATATACCTAAAGCATATTTTTAGGCATTAGACATTCAAAAATATCTTAAACATTAGCAACTTCTATGATAATTTCCTCAATTAAAATATTGTTAACAAGATAATATTTGTTCTTTTAAAAGAAAGAGCATTTTATCAAATTTCCATAAAATTGAAGTTCCCACATCTTGTGCATCATTAAACTAAGTTGCCTGTAATGTTATTTCTTAGTATAAGAATTTTTTTGAATATTTTCAAGGAAAACAAAAATAAAATATGTCAAGATAATCCTAGGAAAAAACTATTTATAAGATGCATAAATATTATTGGATCATTAGTGAATTCAAATCAAAACATTATGAACTCATAATATCTATATCATGTTCTATAGGCTAACTTATCAATATATTCATCCTTAATTATAAGCTAATCATATCTATACTTGAGATCTATCTTAGAAAACATACTAGTTGCCTCCAATTGATAAAAGAGATCATCTATATGAGAAAGGAGGTATTAATTCCCTATAGTGGCTATCTTTTACATTTAATAGTTGATACAAAGTTAGGTCTCATATATAGATACCAAAAGTACACACCATGCAATATGAAATAAATGAAAGAAAAGTAGATAAATGATATTATACTCTAAAAATGTGTTTCCTTTGTTTTGTTACAATATTATACATGCACAGAGATTTTATAATAAAAGTAAGGAGCACTTCCCTTATACAAATGACTATGGTTCTTAAGCACTCTTGATGCTACAACAATGATAATTTAGGTTTCTAGTAACCGTTGCTAGGTTGAATTTTTATTGGGGCTATGTACAATACCTCTAGATCATTGTGTAGATCTATGGAGGTCAGATCTAGAGTAGGTGGCTCTTTGGATGGCGACCATTTATAGGTAGACGATCATGGTTAGTGATTGTATATTAGTGGATGGTTGTAGTTGATGATAATTTGTGGCTATATAGCCATGCTATGTGTATTGCTATGATCAAGGAACAATAGGTCCATGGGCTTGGGTAGCTATTTATTGCTATCTAGTTGAGTTTCTAACTCGATTCATACATGTGGGACTTGCACACATACATACCTGTATAGGATCAATAATATCTATCGAGCTTCCCTAAGTGAGGTATGATTTCAAGTGAGATAAAACCAATGCAAGTATTGATAAAGTGATAAACATAAAAAATTTGAAAGGGATAAACTTTTTTTTTACCTTCTACAGAACGCTATCGTTGTTGTCTATGTTATCACATTGTGCATGAGATGCTGCTACTTCATAGTTGAAATATTTTGCATCAAGATGCTTCCTACATAAGTTGTGATTTGACCATGAAGAGTCGAATTACCATGGGTTGATACCATACGAGGTGGGATTGCCATGACTTATAGCATCCACTAGGTGTTTAGGAATGGATTTGGACCTATGAAAGGATGTGAACGGATTCTACATGGGATGGGGATGGAAAAAACTAAGATCTCGAGAGTATGATTGCTATGGTTGCTCAAGAATTCATCAAGGCTTCACTACAATATCCATCCTCATGCTCCAAAGGGAGGGTGAGGCTCAATTTATAATTTTCTTGATGGAAAAGGATAATAAGGTGGCTCAACTAGTTAACAATTGTAATTGGAAGATATCTCCTTGCATTAGATTTATCATTGGGAATGTGTATAAGATGAACTTGACTTGTAATTATGACCAAATTATTTAATGCATGCAATCTCAAGATATTTATTTCTTTTATTTTTTGTTATGTGTGCATTATTAGTTAACTAAATGTGCATGGATAGATAAGTATGTTTATATTTTAAACTGATCCTATTGATTGTGTATATGTTTATTTAACTAACTTAGTTAACTGAGTACATGATGTGATTGAGTATGCATATCTAATTTCATTGATTTAATCAAATGGGTGCATGAGTGTCTCTCCTTTGTGGCTTAGAGGTGGAACTGTTAGTAACTCTGAGTTTGCTTGTAGAAGGCCTTTTCTGTGTGCATGTGACCTATATGAACGATGAGAGATGGAACTACCAATTGATGATCTCTAAAAACACTCATATATTTGTATAAAATTTTCATATACAATGGGACACTTCTAATAGAAGTGTATGTTTTATGCAAATTATATATATTTAATAGCAAATTACATATGTTGTCTAATATTTGTTTTTAAGTGAATTGTGTGTAGATTCGGTGATTTTTACTACCTTTTAGCATGTTTACATCGAGGTCCCATTCGGACAAGGCATATTCTATTTTATGATGAAAAAATCAAAGGTAAATATAACCACAACAAATAAATTAAAGATGCTAAGTCTAGCACCCAACTCCTATTTCGATGCTCGAATCCCATTTCGATGTGCGACTCTCGTTTGGCACCTAAATTCTAGTTTTACGCTTGACTCTTATTTTGTGTCTAAATCATGTTTGGTTTCTAACTCTTTTTTGGAACCTAACTCTAGTTGAAGCAAAAGTATAACATGACCCTTGTGGTCAGAAAAATAGAACAATGACTTTAGTGATGGATGCAGATGAAATTTTAGTGATGAATGCGGATGGACAATTTCATAAAGTAGATGTCATCTATTTTTAACAAATATATAAATATCCATATAAAATGATAAGTGTAATATCAAACATATTCTATTCTGATAAAAATAGAATACACTTAATTAATCTAGCAAGAGATGAAATTAATTGAATATTCACTTTATCCTAAAGAGCACAAGCTTCTACTAAGAGGGGGGTGAACAATATAGCACCCACTTTTTACTTTCTTTCAAAACCAATATCAATTAGTGCCCTTAATTGTAATATCCAAATATAGCAATGTGCAATAATGACATAGATATCAATAGTAAGAAAGAGCACAAATCACCACACACAATTGAGAGACAAGATTTAACGTGGTTTCCAAAATGTGGGGTACTCCACAAGATAATATCCTTATAATATTTCATAAATAAATAGGGATCCTTATCCTAATACAAATGATTACTTTGATCTTCTCAAAGCTAGGCTATCCACTGATCTACTTGGCAAGGTAATCCACTGATTTGATCAGGTAAGCAATCCTAATATGCTCAGGTAGGCAATCTACTAATCTGCTTCAACAAGCTCACCAAGAACCTACTCAAAATTTGCTTCAGTAATCTCACCAAGAACTTGCTTAAATATGCTGTAGCAAGCTCACCAAGAACTTACTCAAAATTTTCTCTATAAATATCACCAAGAACTTGCTCAAATCTACTTAGGCTCACCAAGAACCTGCTTAAGTCTGCTCTAGCAATCTCACCAAGAACTTGCTCAAATCTACTCCAGCAAGCTCACCAAGAACTTGCTCAAAATTTGTCCACAAATCTATCCAAAAATTTATCCAAAAGCCTTCTCAAAGGCTCAATCAATCATGCACAAAAGCTACCACAAATCTATCCCAAAAGCCTTCTCAAAGGCTCAATAAATCATGCACAAAAGCTGCCACAAATCTGTCCAAAAATCTATCTCAAAGGCCTTCTCAAAGGCTCAATAAATCATGATCAAGTACCACTTAAATCTCATCCACATATCTATGAAGTCAAGGCTCAATTATGAACTCGATAATGAATGGCAATGCACTCTATAATAGATGACAACAATGATCCACAATGATATCAACTCAAATCATAATATAGAATATTTTTTTCATGGAACTTGAACAACCACTTCACACAATCACTTGACTAGGCTCAAACAAATCTACTCAACCAATCACCATAAAGAACAACTCTTTATCACAAACCCTAGTCCAAGCAAGTATCAACCAACTCAAATGTTTCCAACAATGCTCAACCACAAATCTCACATAACAATGATACTCCTGTTGTTCTCTAACTCAAGTTCAAGTTCTTTGTACAATCAATGGGCTTCAACAACAATGCTTATAAAACATTCTTCACATAACAATGATACTCATGTTCTTCTCAAACCCTATCTTAGATTTTTGACATAACTAATGGCTTCAACAATAATGCTTATAAAACAAGGTTTAAACACAAATATCAAACAAGAAACCTTGAAGCATTCAACCAACCACTTTTGAAAAGGAAACCACAATCAATCCTTTTCTCTCTAATGATATTTCATAAATCAACCACCATAAAAAAAGTCAATGGAGAATATTGCTCATACCTTTTGATGCCTTATTAGTTGTCCACTAAATCTGCCACACTCAACAAACTTTATTTTTTAAATTTCAATAAGGGTTAGGGATCATGATTAATAACACAATAATAATATCCAAATAACACATTATTAATCCTACTCAATAAAATACATCATGTCCCCTCATGAAAGAATTAATCCTCTTTGAAAAAGAACAAAGCAACCTTCACTTTTTAACCTCTTTACAAAATCAGAAATATCTCTTTATACACACTTTATTTCTCCCTCTAAGCAAGTTAATCAAATAGTCCTCAAAATAAGCTTTCCAATGATATATAATATGATATACTTCCAAAAATAAAATCACCAGAAATCTCTCTTTTTATTAAGGTGCATCATAACCCTTATTTCTCCTAGGGCAACTTTAGAAAAATAAAATATTAAAAAAAATATTAACTTGCCTCTATCCCTAATGGGATTCGATCCCTTGATGCCTCTTTACTCAGCGCATTAACCATGGCCAATCCATCGTTGGGCCACACACCCTCACGTGTTCAAGGGGGCATGAACCAAAATAAATACCTCAATATTTTGTGCCCTTCAAAAACTCAAAAATGCTTCGAGTGTTTCAACACAGCAAGAATCCTCGACGAGACTCGATCGTAGGACCTCTTGCTTCTTATACAATGCATGAACCACTAGGTTAAAGGTGCCTATGCGTTTGGTTATCCTTCGCAAATGATTCTTCAATGGACCCAAATTTTTTAAACCCTTCACATGCCTCTTTACAAATGCTTCAACACATGCCTCTTCTCGCATTACATTATCAATTCGAATGCATTCGAAAAACAAGGACACAAATTTATTTACGCTTTTGGTGGCATATATATATAAATGCATTTCCTCATTTCTTTATATGTCGGAAATATTATTTTTAATATATGCCTTTCCTCCTTTCTTTAGACATCAGTGCTATAATTTTATTTTTAATTTTAAAATTTTATTTTAAATAATTTAAAATTTAAATTAAATATTTAAAATTAAATATCTCCATCATCGGGGCACCTTTTTTGATGAAACGAAAATCCAACTTGGGTTTTAATAAAAACCCATTTCAAATATACCATCCATGGTTTTAAATAAAACCTTTTATTTTGCCTACCTTGGTTTTCACAAAAACCCTGTATATATTTATGCTCTCCAAAATATCATAAATGATTATTTATGAAGTGTTGTTACCACCAAAACTCAAATGTGATCCATATGACATCAATGATCCATGTGACATCAATGACAACATAAAATAACTCAAATTTCCAACAATATCCCCCTTTGTCATTGATGGCAACACCTCTAATCCAAATCACCACAACCACTGCAAAAACCATATTTGAGAATCAAATTTGCTCCCCCTGACTCAATACTCTCTATGAATTCTGCTCCCCATAACTCAATACTCTCTTTGGAGGCTACTCCCCCTAACTCAATGCTCTCTTTGGATGCTGCTCCTCCTAACTCAAATCTCTCCCCCTTTGACACCAATGGCAAAAGGGACACCTATGGGGTTAAAAGATATGACTCTTAACCAGATCCCCCTCACCACCTTCTCCCTTGAGGTGATTAATTTTGGGGTGGGAGTACCTTTACTCCCATATTACATTGTTTCTTTCCTCTGTCAACTTCCTTCTATATTTTTCTGATATCCTTCTCTTGATGAATTACTTGATATTCTTGTCTTGAACCTATTTGACTTTCTTGCCTTGAAGCTGCTTGACCTTCTTGTCTTAAACTTGTTTGGAATTGAGTCCTACACCATTTTTTAATATGTCCAAAGTTATTGCAATTAAAATAGTTGATATTTTAGCCTTTGGATGGTGCCCATATCCTAAATTCTTTCTTGAAATAATTTTCATATCCATTCCTTTCCTGAACCCTATATTGTGAAGTTATATTTTTATAATCATTATGACCATGACTTCTAAATTGTGTAGCTCTAAATACAAAACCATGTTGCTCATTTTATTTGCACTGAGAATCTCTATGACCAATCCTGTTGCATGAGAAGCAATGTCCCTAAAAACCATACCTTCTTCCTTTGAAGTTCCTTCTAGCAAAATCAAATGTCTTTGATCCATAAACCCTACAGTGTATAGCCCTGTGTCCAAATCCATTACAAGAAAAACAATGTCTTTGAAAAGCCCTTTGTTCATGCCTTGGTTCCTCATACCTTTTGTGACCATTATCCTTGTGATCATTTTTGACTTGTGCATTGTATCCTTGAATCTTCTTTGTAGTATCTAAATCCTATTCCTTAATTTCTTCCTTGCTTTCCTTTTCAATAATTTATTTTCCTTTTGAAATTGATTCACGTATCTCAAAACAAGATCCAAACTAAAATTTTGGAGTCATAGGAACTTTGGAACTTTCTTCATAAAACTTAGGTGCTTCCTTGCTTTCATGTTTTAGAACATCCTTTCCTTTTGAGTATGATTTTTCTTGGACATAAGATACAACCTTAAAATATGTTTCCACTAATTTTTGAACCTTTTCATATAATGTGTTGTATATTTTCTTTATTACCCTTAGTTCTTCATTCATCCTATCCTCTATCCTTTTTGCATTTTGAAGCTCATCTCTTAGATTATTGATTGTCTGAAGTAGTTCTTCTTTGATTTTTACATCTATTAGAATCTTGTTTTCAAGATTCCTATATTCTTATTTTAGACTTTAGACTTTTGATTTTTGTTTTATTGGCTCATCCTCTTCCTTTTCTATTACCAAAAGTGAGACTTATTCATCTTCACTATCACTGAGATTATTATAATCTTCTATAGCAAAAAAAATTTCATGATTTATTTGACCATGCATGTTTCCTTGATGTGTCATCTCATATTCACTATCACTAAAATAATTATAATATTCTATAGCAAACAAACTCTCATGATTTCTTTGACCATGTATGTTTCCTTGATGTGTCATCTCATCTTCATTGTCATTGAATCCATTGCAATATCCTGATATTTGATCTCTTTGACCACACACAAAGCACTATTCTCTTTCACCTTCTATTCCTAGGAATAAATGTTCTTTCTTTTTATCATCTGACTTGTCTCTATCACTATGATATGAGCTATCACTTGCTTCTACAATTTAGAAAGTTTTCTTTGTCCTACGAAAACTTTTCTTCTTCTCATACCTGCTTTGCTTGTATCTGTCATCTTTGTCATGCTTATGATTTCCATATTCTTTTCTTCTATGACCCTATTTTTTATCATCACTATTTTCTTCATGTGGACACTTGTTTGCATAGTGACTAAAATCACCACACTTGTAGCATTTGACTTTCTTCATATCTTTGTAATTCCTTGAGTCCTTTTTTCTTTTGATGAAGTTAGCTTCCTCATCATTATTTGAATTTCTATCTGTCTCTAGAATTTTCCCTTTTTATCTAAAGCCTTGAATGCAATTTCTTTTATTGGAACCTGATGGCTACTTATCCTCATCTCATAAGCTGTGAGAGTTCCTTGTAGTTCTTCCATTGTTAGCTTGTTGATATCCATTATTTCTTCTATTACTGAAACCTTTGCATCATACTTCATGGGAAGTGATCTCAAAACCTTTTGAGTAAATTTTGATTCTTTCATCTCAAATCCTAGAGCTCTCACAGTGTTAGTAATCTCATAAACTCAAAGTAAAAACTTTGCTATATCTTCAAAATCTTCCATTTTTAATTCCTCAAATATTTTTCTATGAGTTTGTAGTTTTTCCAATTTTACCTTGGAATATCCTTCATAGGTATTCCACAACTTGGTCCACATTTCATTAGTTGAATTACATACCATTACCTTTGCAAAATTTGTCTCACGTAGCCCACTCAAAATACAATTCATTTCCCTTGCATTGATCTCAATCAATTTTTTGATAGTCTTATCTGCCTCAGGATCACCTTCAACCTTATACTCTTTTTCAACCATTTGCTATACCTCATATCCTTGTGATATCAAGTAGTTCTTCATTATCATGCTCCAGAAAGCATAATTGTTATCATCAAACAATGGAGCCTTATTTGTAGATGATCTATTCTATGAAGTCACCTGTGTTCTTGTAGAAGCTGCCCTCAAGTTGTTAGCCTTTCTTAAGGAACTGGATCTGATACCAATTAAATAACTCAAGTTGATACTGAGAGGGGGGGTGAACAGTATAGCACCCACTTTTTACTTTCTTTCCAAACCAATATCAATTAGTGTCCTTAATTGCAATATTTAAATATAGCAATGTGCATTATTAACATAGATTGAAATAGTAAGCAAGAGCACAAATCACCACACATAATTGAGACACAAGATTTAACGTGGTTCCCTAAATGTGGGGTACTCCACAAGATAATCTCTTTATAATATTTCATAAATAAATAGGGATCATTATCCCAATAAAAATGATTACTTTGATCTGCTCAAAGCTAGGCTAATCCACTGATCTACTCAACAAGAAAATCCACTGATCTACTCAGGTAGGCAATCCTAATTTTCTTAGGTAGGCAATCCACTAATTTTTTTAGCAAGGCAATTCACTGATCTGCTCAGCTAGGAAATCCACTGATCTTCTTAGGTAGGCAATCCTGATCTGCTTAGGTAGGCAATAAACTGATCTGCTTCAACAAACTCATAAAGAACATGCTCAAAATATACTTCAACAAGCTCACCAATAAATAGCTTAAATCTTCTCTAGCAAGCTCACCAAGAACTTGCTCAAAATATACTCTAGCAAGATCACCAATAACTTGCTCAAAAGTGATCTAGTAAGCTCACCAAGAACCTGCTCAAATCTGCTCCAGCAAGCTCACCAAGAACTTGCTCAAAATCTGCTCTAGCAAGCTCACCAAGAACTTGCTCAAATCTTCTCCAACAAGCTCACCAAGAACTTGCTCAAAATCTATCCATAAATTTTTCCACAAATATATCCAAAATCCTTCTCAAAGGCTCAATCAATCATGCACAAAATCTACCACAAATTTGTCTAGAAATCTATCCCAAAAGCCTTCTCAAAGGCTCAATCAATCATGCACAAAAGCTGCCACAAATATGTCTATAAATCTATCCCAAATGCCTTCTCAAAGGCTCAATCAATCATTCTCAAGTAGCACTCAAATATCATACACACATCCATGAAGGTAAGGCTCAATGATGAACTCAACAATGAGTGGAAATGCACTCTATAATGGATGACAACAATGATCCACAATGATCTCAAATCAAATCATAATATAGAATAGTTTGTTTCGTGGAACTTGAACAACCATTTCACACAATCACTTGACTAGGCTCAAACAACTCTACTCAACCAATAACCACAAATAACAACTCTTTCTCACAAACCCTAGTCCAAGAAAGTATCAACCAACTCAAATGTTTCCAACAATGCTCAACCATAAATATCACATAAAAATGATACTCATGTTGTTCTCTAACTCAAGTTCAAGTTCTTTGTACAATCAATGGGCTTCAACAACAATGCTTATACAACATTCTTCATATAACAATGATACTCATGTTCTTCTCAAAATCTATCTCAAGTTTTCCACACAACTAATGGCTTCAACAATAATGCTTATAAAAAAAGGTTAAAACACAACTCTCAATCTATAAAACCTTGAAGCATTCAACCAACCACTTTCGAAAAGGAAACCACAGTAAATCATTTTTTCTCTAATGATATTTCAAAAATCAACCACCATAAAAAAAGTCAATGGAAAATATTGCTCATACCTTTTGATGCCTTATTAGTTGTCCACTAAATCTGCCACACTCAAAAAACTTTCTTTTTCAACTTTCAATAAGGGTTAGAGATCATGATTAATAACACAACAATAATATCCAAATAACACCTTATTACTCCTACTCAATAAAATACATCATGTCTCCTCATGAAAGAATTAATCCTCTTTGAAAAAGAACAAAGCAACCTTCACTTTTGAATCTCTTTACAAAATTAGAAATATCTCTTTATACACACCTTATTTCTCCCTCTAAGTAAGTTAATAAAATATCCCTCAAAATAATATTTCCAACGATATATAATATGATATACTTCCAAAAATAAAATCACCAGAAATCTCTCTTTTTCTTAAGGTGCATCATAACCCTTATTTCTCCTAGGGAAACTTTAGAAAAATAAAATATTAAAAAATATATATTAACTTGCCTCTATCCCTGACGGGATTCGATCTCTTGACGCCTCCTCACTTAGTGCCATAACCATGGCCAAGCCTTAATTGGGCCACATGCCCTCATGTGTTCAAGGGGGAATGAACAAAAATAAATACCTCAATATTTTGCGCCCTTTGAAAACTCAAAAACGCTTTGAGCATTTCAACATAGCAAGCATCCCCGACAAGAATCGATCGCAGGACCTCCTGCTTCTCATACAATGCAGGAAACACTAGTCCAAATGTACCTATGTGTTTGGTTATACTCCACAAACGATTCTTCAATGGACCCAAATTTTGTAAACCCTTCACACGCCTCTTTACACATGCTTCAACACACAGAATCTTCTTGCATTACATTATCAATTCGAATGCATTCGAAAAATGAGGACAAGAATTTATCGAAGGTTTATATATATATATATATATATATATATGCCTTTCCTCCTTTCTTTAGACGTTGGTGCTATAATTTTATTTTTTATTTTAAAATTAAAATTAAAATTTTAAATAATTTAAAATTAAAACTAAATATTTAAAATTAAATATCTCCATCACCGGGGCACTTTTTTCGATGAAACGAAAATCCAACCTAGGTTTTAATAAAAACCCATTTCAAATTTGCCATCTATGGTTTTAAATAAAACCTTTTATTTTGACTGCCTTGGTTTTCACAAAAAACCTGTATATATCCATGCTCTCCAAAATATCATAAATAATTATGTATGAAGTGTTGTTACCACCAAAATTCAAATGTGATCCATATGACATCAATGACCCATCTGACATCAATGACAACATAAAATAACTCAAATTGCCAAGATATCCTCCATATTTTTATGTATTTATTGTAACTCTAAAATCAGAAATAGATTAACTCGAAATGTAATAGGGTATGGCTGCAAAACTTATAAATATGTAGGCCACCCCTGAGATTGAGATCTCGTATTTTCTTTGTAAATTTTATGAATTTGCATATAAATTTGAGTTTTTTATTAATCTCAAACTAGAATCAAGTAAACAAATTAACTCAGGCATAATTTACTAGAAGCTTGGGCCCACTCTCAACAGTATTCCTTCTACTTTTCCTTGCTTTTTATTATTTCAATTATTTTTTATTTTACTATATTTTTTGCAAATTAGTTTAATTCTATAGCTTCCCCTATTTTTCTATAATTTTTCTAGCAAGTGTGCATTTTATGTTTTGTAGTTTATTTTGGTCATATCTTTGATTGAAATAGGTTAATTTTTTGGAAAACAAAATTAAACTCCAATGCAATAACACACCCCCAAATCATATAATCTAAGGCACTCATATTATTAAAGATATTTTATAGGCATATACTGTGCACCATTTTTTGCAAGTTTATGAGTTGTCATTGATTAACAATTAAATGAAGGCAATGAATTTAACTGTAGAAATTTAACCAATATTTTGTCCAACATTTTGGCACCGTTTTTGGGGAAAAACAATTGTAAAATCCTATTATGAAGAAAGTGTTTTTGAAGCATTTTAGGTTACTTTCTATAAAACAACTCCATTCTAATTTTGTATGAGTCCAACTAGAGTTAGAGGATCAGATGGTCATTTTTTCAAGAGCAAAAACATTGTTTCTCCAAAAACCTTAGTTTTAGTTGTGCCAAATATTAATAGTGATATCTCCCCACCACCATCTTCACCTGTGCATTGAAGTCAACATCCACTGTTTGTATAGGATCCTTCTAAACCATACCAACAAAATCTTATGGAAGGATCAGTGGTAGGAAGAGTTCAATCTAAGGAAGATTTTTTGAACATTCAACATTGGTAAGTAGTTGAAGACGCAACTATTTCAACTACTAATTTAGTAATCCTTCTAGAGGATAAAATAAACGAATTAGAAGCCTTGAAAGCTACCCTAAAAACAATAGGCATAGAAACCCTATTTATAGACAAGATGGCTGAAGTAGAAGAAGCATCCACTATTTTTAACTTCCCCATAGAAGAGGTAAGATGAGACCACAATATGAAACATATCTCTGCTGCCCACCTTCTAATATTTAGAAAATTTCAATAAGAATATATCGACTTTTTTCTCTTCAAGTTTGGCATTTTATGCAGGTTGGTAGACTATAAGACTGATGCTCAAAAATTAAAGTTATTTTCCTCAACTCTTGATGATGCAGCCTTGCATTGGTTCATCATTTTAGGACACAGACATATAACTACCTAGGAATACATGAAAAAATCTTCTTATATAAGTATGAAAACATTGGTAGGGCACAGTATTTTGCATAAGAAGTCTTGGATATGAATCAAAATGAAGGAGAGTCATTGGAGGAGTATCGAGATAGGTTTAGTTTTAATTTGTAAAGATCTACCCATGCAAAACTAGGAAATAGGCCCTATAGAAGTATCTTCTTAAAGGGGCTTATGAATTAATCTCTTGATGAATTAAACATGATTTATAGAGGGGATATTTATCAACACCAAATGTATTATATCCAATAGTTATGCCAGAACTACTCAAGAAAGAAGGGTAAATTAACTTCTAGAAATGTTAAAAAATCAATCATAGTTACTAAAACTAAGATAAGAAATATTCTACAAGATCTCAAGAGTGAGATGTTGTCATCTCTTATGCTTCAAATGGACACTCTTCTACTTCAAAGAAAGAAGCAATAAAATTAGGCAACATTAGCCTATTCTTGTCCTAAATGCAAAGGAAAGAACCTCTAGAACAAATGACCTGAAAACAAAGTTAGAGTGTGCATGGTATGTCAAAAGGATCATAAAACTAAGTTGTGTATACAATTATCAAAATATAAAGAGGATCCTGAAGTAATGAAAGTATACTTCATGTGCAATAGGAGAAATTGGCAATAGTATCCGATGGGAAACAACATTTCAGTAGGAATGCCATCCTATGGAGGCAAAAAAATTTAGCACCAAGGTCAAGTTAAACCATCCAATATGGGTTTGTGGGGACAAAAACCTTAGAAAAATATCCCTCAAGGAGAAAATCCTTATAATCATTACCCATGGATGCCATACCAATAACTTGGACCACAGTGGAGAAATCCCAATGCTTGGAGTCTAGCTCCACAACATGTAGGTCAAGTCCCATTGTAATCAATTTTGTCAGCTCCCCCTACTTTGAGATCTTCTCAACTTCTAGTATAACCTACATCTAATCCAAATAATAAAACATAGCAAACATACTAGATGGAGAATGATATGTACCCCAAGTATAATATCAAAGTAGAATACAGTCTAATACAATTAAGATCAGGTAAACAGGTAGGTGTAGAAATATATTTTTTGTTAGAAGAGGAGGAAAACCTAGATTTAGAAAAATATGAATAACATCTTATAGAATAAATAGAAGATGAAAAAATAGCTATAAATACTAGAGAATGGGTTCCACCTTTCCCAAAAATATTGCAGAAATCCAAGAAATCAATACAACTAGATTTTGATATTATTTCCAATTTGAAAAATATGACAGTCACAATCCCTCTTTTTTAGGTCATAAGAGATATTCCCATCTATAGAAAGGCAATAAGAGAATTGTGTTTGAGAAAACCAGGAAGAGAACTAGCACAGGAAATCAATTTGGTAGGTCAATTAGCTAATCTTATGCCAAGAAACACCTACAACCAAAATATTCAGACCTAGGAAGCCCTATTTTAATTATAAAAATTGGAGGCTATATTTTACCCAATACATTAGTAGATCGGGGGCTTCCATTAATGTTATTCCCAAGGATACCATGTAAAAAATTATACTAACCAACTTGAATCCAACCAAAACTATCCTTTAGTTGGCAGATAGGTATGTAATACTCCCTCAGGGAATACTAGAAGATATAATGGTCACAGTGAATGCATAGGAATAACCAAAATATTTTTTAGTGTTATAATCCATGTCTAGGTTGGGTGGTTATCCACTCATCTTAGATAGACCTTGGTTGTCAATATCTGACACCTACATAAGTTACAAAAATGGGCAAATGACAAATTTGATGATCAGAATGTGAAAAATATAAGCATCCATCCACCTACATAGTCTATAGATTTATTGGGAAAACCTAAATGTGGAAACCAGAACATGAGTGGTTTATCAATGATTCAATCCATCATGGCACTTAATTATTTGGAGGATGAGATTGAGGAGGATAGAGTGATACCGAAATTTTTCCAAGGATAACCCTCTTGTCCCCTTCCAAAACTGCCACTTGTTGGAGGTAAAAATCACCATATTAGGAAATTGAAGTTGCACCTAGGAGGGTATTTAAAATAGATGATGAGTTGATAATTGATCAATAGACAAAACTGAAATAAATATTAGTCAAAAATCAAGGTGCCTTTACTTGGGAGTATTCATATATGAGAGGAATAGCTCATGAAACCTATACTCATCGAATATATCTGGAAGATGAAATAAAACCAGTAAGACAACCATAATGTAAGATGAATCCATCTATGAAGAATATTGTTAAAATAGAATTGTAAAAAATCTTGACAACTGGGTTTATGTACCTTATTTCAGATAGTGAGTGGGTATCACCTTTGGTGGTGGTGCCCAAGAAAAATGGAAAGTGGTAGATCTATGTTGATTATAGGTCACTTAATAAAGCAACAAAGAAATACCACTTCCCCTTACCTTTCATATATTGGGTCCTTGAAACCTTAGCATGGAAGAAATACTTTTCTTTCCTGGATGGATTTAGTGGATATAATCTGATTCATATTGGGAATGAGGATCAAGATAATACCACGTTCACTTGTTCATTAGGAACCTTTGCTTACCGAGTTTTACCCTTTGGTTTGTCCAATGCATCTGTCATATTTCAAAGGGTATTTTTGAGCATCTTATCTGATATGATTGAAGAAAATATGGAAGTATACATGGATTATTTCATTGTTTATGGTGAAACTTTTGAAGAAGCCACAAAAAATTTGGAAAGACACTTCAACGGTGTGAGGAAACCAATATATCCCTAAGAAATGGGAAATATTATATGTTAATACAGGAGGGGATAGTATTAGAACATCACATTTCTACAGATGGGATCAAGGTAGATAGAAAGAAGATAGAGGTAATCCAAAATTTGCCCACTCCCAAAACTCATAAAGATATCCAAAATTTCCTTGACTTAACTGGTTACTATTGGAAGTTTATAGCAGACTTTAAAAAAATGATTAAACCCCTAAGCACATTATTATCAAAATTTATAGAGTTTGTCTGGAAAAATGAATGTGAATAGGAATTTAAAATTTTGAAAGAAAAACTGACTTCTTCTCTAGTCCTAAGGGGTCCAAATTGGACCATTTCCTTTCACATATATGCAGATGCATCCAATAATGTGATAGGGTTAGTTCTAGGCTATAAATATGGTGATGATTTTTATGCCATCTATTATGTCAGTAAACATCTTATAGGTGCTAATTTCAATTATACTATCACAAAAAAGGAATTTCTTGTAGTCATACATGCTCTTAACAAAATTTTTCACTATATTATAGGGTATCAATTTTTTGTGCACACCGATCATTCAACTATCAGATACCTGACAAAAAAAATTGGCATTAGTGGAAAAATTATTAGATGGTTGTTAATTTTATAGGAATTTGATGTGACAATTGTGGATAAACTAGGAAAGGACAATGTAGTGGTAGATTTCCTTTCCATATTGACACCTACTAATCATACAACCACAAAATATTAGTTTCTATATGAACATTTGTTTGCTCTTAATGAACATATACCATAGTACACAGATATGGATAATTATTTAGCCACTGGTAAAGTATCCCCTACACTTTCACCATGTGAGAAATAAACTTTTATAGACAAAAGTGTAGACTTCTCATGGATTGATGGGTGCCTATTTAAAATAGGTCTTGATCAAATCATGAGATGTGTTGCTGATAATAAGATTATAGAAATAGTGAAGGCTTATCATAATGAACCTTGTGGTGGGTATTTTTTAGAAAAACAAACTACATTTAAAGTATTGCAAGTTGGATACTTTTGACCTTCAGTATTCAAAGATGCAACCAAGCATTTGAGCCAATGTGACCAATGTCAAAGGATGGGTAGACCATCTCTCAAAGATGAAATGCCACTCCAACTGCATGTGCATATTGAGCCATTTGATAAATGGGGGATGGACTTCGTAGGATCCATTAATCCACAGTTAGAAGGTAAGAGTTATATCTTAGTTTGCACTAACTATGTGACCAAGTGGGTTGAAGTGTAGGTATTGCATAATTCTAAAGAGAAGACTATAGCAGACTTTCTATTTTTATCTATATTTACAAGATTTGGGGTTTCAAGGGAGATAAAAACTGACCAAGGGTCTCAATTTACTTCAAATTTGATCCAGGAAATCATGTAGCAATATAAAATTATTCATAACAAAATCACTCCATACCATACATAGGCAAATGGGAAAGTAGAGGTAACCAATCGTGAAGTAGAAAACATTCTCACAAAGATAGTATAGCAACATAAAAAGGACTGGACCACAATATTACAAAAAACAAAGTGGAATTACAGAACCACTTGGAAAACGACCACTAGTTTTACACCATTCCATTTGGTATATGGTAAGAATACTATGATGCCCATAGAATTTGAGATTAAGACTCTTAGAACTATAGTATATTTAGATTTTAATCTAGATAAGGCACAAAAGGAATGGATTTAGTAGCTGAATCAGCTAGATGAATACTACCACGATGCTCTGCATTGGATAGAGGTCATCTAGAAACAAAGAGGCAAGTGGCATGATCATCACACTAGGCTAAAGCAGTTTGAAGTAAGGGAATGAAAATTATTGTATGACTCCCAATTCTAGGAAAGGGAAGGTAAACTCATGTAGTGCTATATGGGGCCATATGAAGTGAATGAAATAATCAACAATGGAGTTGTTAGAATCAAAAAATTGATGATAGCAACATTATATTAATAGTCAATGGTCACCGACTGCGGCCATATCATGTGTTTGAGACTTATATGATGAAGTCAAAATTAGGCATGGGGGAGACCCCAGTTGATTTCAGTCTTAATATTTATTTGTAATATGTGGACATTATCCACATGATCCAAAAAAAATTATTCTTTTAAAGTCCTGCAGTTTTTATTTCTTTAGTTATATTTCTGTTTTGCAAGAACGATGTCTGAGTGCAATTTTTATGCAACCTAGGATACCTAGGCCTAATGGGCACAGTATCCATGAAATTGCTCATTTCTAGTTTTCTATGAGATAAATATTTTAGTACAACTAGTGTATCCCCAATCAGAGTGGGATACCACATCTGAATATGTGTATGGGTGTTTGTTTTTGGTCTTCATGAAGAAAAAAACCTGAATGTTGGTTTAGGTAGTGGATGTTGATTCTATTCTTGTTCTTCAAAATAGAACACCAAAAGTCTGATTAGTTGTATGTGTACACCAACAAAAACATCAATAGTCATTGAAATAAATAAGGATCATATGTCTTCCATTTTTTGTAGGGAAAGGCACCTGATTCCCGTTTTTCAAAGAAAAAGGTACTCGACTTCTATTTTCATGATGAACGACACCCAACTCTCAATTTCAGGGAAAAGGTGCCCGACTCCCATTTTTATGGTGGAAGATGCCTGACTCCCATATTTAAAGAATAAGGTGCCTGAATTCCATTTTTATGTGAACATTATCCACATGATCCAAAAAAATTATTCTTTTAAAGTCTTGCAGTTTTTATTTCTTTAGTTATATTTCTATTTTGCAAGAACGATGCCTGAGTGCAATTGTTATGCAACCTAGGAGACCTAGGCCTAATGGGTATAGGATCCATGAACTTTCCCATTTCTAGTTTTCTATGAGATAAAAATTTTAGTAGAGCTAGATTATCCCCAATAGGAGGGGGATACCACATCTGAATATGTGTATGGGTGTTTGTTTTTGGTCTTCATGAAGAAAAAAACTCGAATGCTGGTTCAGGTAGCAGATGTTTATTCTATCCTTGTTCTTAAAAATAGAACACCAAAAGTTTGATCAATCGTACGTGTACACCAAATAACATATCAATAGTCATTGAAATATAAGGATCACATGTCTTCCATTTTTTGTAGGGAAAGGCACCTGCTTCCCGTTTTTCAAAGAAAAAGGTACTCGACTTCTACTTTCATGATGAAAGACACTCGACTCTCAATTTAAGGGAAAAGGTGCCTGACTCCCCTTTTTATGGTGTAAGATGCCTGACTTCCATATTTCAAGGATAAGGTGTCTGACTTCCATTTTTTGAGAGAGTGACACCTAATTTCCTTGTAAAATAATGCTTTCTATTTTAAAGTACGACACCTAGTTGTCAGTAAAAAGTTGTATGCTTTCTATTTTCTATTTTAAGTATGGTACTCTTTTTCTATCAAAATGTGTCTACTTTCCATTTTAGGCACGCCACTTGATTTCTAACAAAATATGTGTACTTTTCGTTCTAACTAGGGTTGTGCATAAGGGTTGGACTCAAAATGTACTTGTAAAAAAATGGTGAATCTTAATTTAAATCAAGTTGAATCCTAAGAAAATCAAATCAATCATCTTCACACCAAAATTTTGGGTATTTGAAGCCCTAAAAAGAAAGGTCATATTTGGGGTAACTTTTTATGTATTATATCACCTTATAACTTCATAAAAACACCACCATTAGATCAAGCTAAAAAAGAGATTTCCAACGAGTACAAATATACCTATGTTTGGATATATATTGTAGTGAATTGAAACCTATGAAAAACTTGGTCCTAAAAATTTTAGGTGAATGGGCCAACATCAAGGGTCCTCATATTCTCCAATTTCAAGTTTTCAAAATCCTAATATTTTCCCAATCTATGAATATTTGCCATTGTGCATAACCTTGGTTCTAATAAGTGCTTGTGTGCTATAATTTGAAAGAAGACATTTTATTTCCATACAAAAATGCATGTGCTTTCTATTCTAATGGGTTTTTATACCTTTTATGAATAATATTCAGCATTGGGAAGTGGACTAAGCCATGTCAGCATTTCACCCTATAGACACCAAATTGCAGCCATTCATCCACCTTCCTAGTCATCCCACCTTCCACTTGTCCTCCATCCCCCTTTCCCACCTTCAAAAGGCCCATTTTACCTTTCCCGCATTCAAAAAGGTCCATTTCCCCCTTTGTCGCCTTAAAAAGGCCCATTTTCCCTTTCCCACCTTTAAAAAGGCCCATTTTCCCCTTTCTTGCCAAAATAGGACTTATTTTAATATATATTATATTATTTTAATATTTTATATAATATTTAATTTATTTAATATTATATTATATAATTATAAGTTCATTTAACCTCCATTGTCCGATCAGATTAAATCCCCACCATCCATCCCACTCAATCCATGTCACTTCCATAATTTAATCTTAGCCCTAGGGTATGACTTAATCTTAGCCACACTATCAAAAGTGTAAAGTTAAGAACCCTAAGTTAAACCCTAAAGCTAAGTTATAAATACAAGCCCCTCATATTGCCCAAACCCTGGGCTGGAATACTAAAAGAATGGAACATTGAAGAATATTGAGGCCTATCTACTGAAGAATACCCTGAGCACATTTAACATACCCTAGGATAGATTCCAACCAGCCCCATTTTTTCTGTCATTGTTGTTCGCTCGTCCGTCGCCACCCAGAAAACTATTGCACTATTTTCTACATCCGTTAGGGTTTAATCAATTAGCCCGATCAAGTAACATCTACTGTTGAGCAAGGTAAATCACTTCTATGAGTTTTTATTGTTAATCTGCATATTTGTAAGTGTTGATTTATGTTTCTTTCAATTAGGGTTTTTAATCATTATTTGAGGATCTCACTCTATGGAGCCCTCTCATGTGCTACTAACTCCTTAATTGTTTTTGTAACTTGCAGGTCTGCAGATCATCAGGCTATTAGAGCCAGAGTGACCCGAGTTTAGATATTTAAAGCCCACTCACCCTGTTGGGATCAAAGGCGCAATCTTTGGAAGACACTATTTTATTTTATTACAAGGGTTTCAGAGAACCCTAGCCCATTGTAAATTGTATCAAAATACTCTTGGAGAGTAGCATTGTATCAAAGAGTTCACTTGGCTTCCCCCCATTGTCAATATTAAAATTGGAACATTTTGTGCAATATTTGTCTCTTTGTGTATTTACTTGTAATTTCATTTTTAATGTCACATATTTGCATCCACAACTGGTGATCACAATGGGACCCCACATGGGTTTCACTATTTGATAGATCTACCTTGCTAATTTATTGTTATTGTTGTTTGTTGCAGATTTTTTAGAAAACATAAAAATCACTGCATTCGTCGCTAGGGTTTCTGAAGCATTCTACAGTAGTTCCAAAGATGACGCAGATGCTCTTTCACATTACATAGGCATCCTTCCATGTTACAGAGGTGTTCTTCCACATTACACAGACACTCTCTTGCACCTCCACAGGCACCCGACTACGTCTGACATTAATTTGAAGTAGAGCTAAGGCTTCCAAGTGAGTTCGGTAATCCTAGTTGGTCATTTAATAATTAACGTATTCTATTTGCTACTATTTTTCATTGTTTCTGGGTTTAACATTAAGTAATCTGAGAAAGAATCTGCAACAAGTCATATCTAGGGTTTGTGTGTGTTTCAATATTTCAAATTCATTTCTTGTCCTAAAATTTGTAGATCTAGGTGATTGTTTACATTTTTGAGTGTATGTGAAGAAAAAAAACATCCTAGATTTTGCATTTTAGGGTTGAATATCGCTTAAATTTTGTGTATCTAAATAGGAACAACATTTGGACACTTACAATAATCTTGCCCTAGGTTGGCCCCTTTGGTAGAGAGGTGGAAAAACCCTCTGATGCTCTTTTGATATCTTCGGGTATCATTTGTAGGCAAGGATTTTAAGGGTGTACTCTATGCTCTTTAGATGAAATTTACATCTTTGTGTTGGGTTCTGATTTAGATTATTGAAATTAGTCATCTTTAACATTGTCTGCACACCATAAAGAACAAAGAAACATAAAATTAACATCACACACTATATGCTCCACTTTTTAATAGTAGTAGTTGGATTTCATCACCAACTATTGCTTGAGGTTTGGTGATGGTGGCATTCATATCCATCCATCAAATATCTGCCCTTAGACACCATAGTATTACCCCCGAGCAAACTTGTTGGAGGTCATTACCAACAAGAATCTTGCAGTCCTATCCAGCCATATATTTTTCCTTTATTTCATTTAACAAAGATTAGGTAACATCAAATACACCAACTACACAATTTTAAAAGGAACCACACATTAATGAAGAAAATAATATGGAATGAGGTAAGCCACACAAGGTGAAACCTAGGACTGATTGTTTTTTTATATTTAAATTCTTGTACAAGTTTTTATAGTTGGTTTTATTTTGATAAGCTTTGAATATTGGGATGTGACTTGACCAGGATGATTGATTAAACCCTAACGAATGCAGAAAATAGTGCAACAATTTTCTGGGCGACGGTAGACGAGTGAAAAATAGTAACAGAACGAATGGGGCTGGTTGGAATCTATCCTAGGGTATGATAAAGGTACCCAAGGCATTCTTCAACAAAGAGACCTCAATATTCTTCAATGTTCCATTCTTTTAGTATTCTAGCCTAGGGTTTGGGCAATATGAGGGGCTTGTATTGATAACTTAGCTTTAGGGTTTAACTTAGGGTTCTTAACGTTACACTTTTGATAGTATGGCTAGGATTAAGTCATATCCTAGGGCTAAGATTAAATGATGGAAGTGGCATGGATTGAGTGGAATGGATGTTGGAGATTTAATCTGATCAGATGGTAGAGGTTAAATGAACTTATAATTATATAATATAATATTAAATAAATTAAATATAATATAAAATATTAAAATAATATAATATATATTAAAATAATTCCTATTTTTGCGGGAAAGGAGAAAATAGGCCTTTTTGAATGTGGGAAAGAGAAAATAGGCCTTTTGAAGGCATGAAAGGGGAAATGGGCCGTTTTGAAGGCGAAAAAGAGAAAATGGGCCTTTTGAAGGTGGGAAAGGTGGATGGAGGACAAGTGGAAGGTGGGATGACTAGGAAGGTGGATGAATGGCTGCAATTTGGTGTCTACAGATGCCCCTTTTTGTACCATGTTATGTGAAACACAATATGGTGCAAAAATATGAGACACATGCATGGGATATGGGCAACAGAAACCGCTTCTCTCCTTGGAATTACACATTGGCATTGAAGAAAAAAGAATGAAGAAATTTTAGAGTTCATCACTAAAATGGCTTACACAATAGCCATTCCATCATTACATAATAGGTGGATTTGATGTGTTTTCCATTAAGTTGTTTTGACTTATTACTTTTGTTTGTATTCGAGTTAGTACCATAACGTAAGTAAATCAAATAATAATAAAAATGAATACATTTTAAATAATAGTTAATGAGGTAATCCACACAAGGTGAATCCTAGGACATTGTATTTTCTTTTGTTTTTAAAAATTCATACACAATATTGTTTGGTTTGGTGTTATTTGAATTTAATTGCATATCTTTTGTTTACACACTTCGTAGTTCAAGCTAGAATGCAAAATAAAACAAGTAACTTAAATTGTGTAATGGAAAACATACCCCACTCCCCGGTCACTTCGGTGGCTAATCAATTTCAAAAGGCTCCAAAGGTCTTAACCTGTTTGGTCACAACCAATTTCAAAAGGCTCCAAATATCTTAACCCCTTTGGTCACAATCAATTTCAAAAGGCTCCAAATGTCTTAACCCCTTTGGTCACACATAAATTTCAAAAGGCTCCAAAGGTCTTAACCCCTTTGGTCACACATCAATTTCAAAAAGGCTCCAAAGGTCTTAACCCCTTTGGTCACACATCAATTTCAAAAGGCTCCAAAGATCTTAACCCCTTTGGTCACACATCAATTTAAAAAGGCTCCAAAGGTCTAAATCCCTTTGGTCACATCAAATTTTCAAAAGAACCCAAAGGTACCCAGCTCCTTTGGTCATAACCTTACTATGTTAGTGGGAGTAAACAAACCCGAGCTGATGAACATCATACACTTGAAAGCATTCCATGCTTATTGTGATTACTATATATGTACATACATGGCTAAAAAAAATAAAAAATCAAAACAACAAAACAATAAAATCAAATTGCATTTTCATAAACATGCATACATATAGACATTTGCAGATACACTTCCACATTCGCATTCATAAGCATTTTTCACATGCATTTCATTTTCGCTTGCATTCATAAATCTAGATTCATACATTCATAATTGCACATTTCATATACATTTCACTATAGTCATTCATAATTGCATTCATCCCATACCATGTTCGAATGATCTTACTTAGTAATGATGATATGGCCATAAACAAAAAGTCAAGTTATAATGATTGGGGGTACCTAGTTTGAAACACTCATGCAACTTTCACGAAATTCATAGGTCAACCACATCATGTGTCAAAAAAAAAATCATAAGCCCTAGATTTTCAATCACTCAGCCATTACTAGTGTTGATAGCAGTCTCCAATAAGGATGTCCAATTTTCTTTAGGACCAAGAACACTTCCACCACATTAAGAAAGTCTTGAGTATTGCCAATTGATTTCGACACAATCCTGAACCAACCACATTACATCACATCTTAAAAACATTATGAGTCAAGGAGGGTTAGTTCCATACTTGGATAGTACCTTGAGGCGAAAATGGATAATCCTCACTTGTCCCATCATGCAACATAGTCCAAAGAAAAAATAGTGTTTTTCACCACTACCTCAATTACTCTTCAAACATAAGCATAAAAAAACATAGAGTAGTAAGGATAGAGTCAAAATTCTCATCACACTTTGGTTGAGAATCTGATTACCCAAAGCTCTATAAAAAATTAAAAAAAAAAATCCCAAACACCCTTGATCCCTCAAGTCGTAAGGATTCGTACTTCATGTCCCTAGAATGGATGGGTAGTCATCCCCAAGGTCTAAAATATCAAATCCCATTGGACTATGGAGTGAATATTCACCGAGGCTATAGATGCCTAGCTGGAAATGGAGTAAGCTCATGCGAGACGACATGTCTCCTTGGAAAATAGGAAGACCTATGACCGCACATAAGGATAGGCTAGCTTCAGGTCATCTCCATAACAGGTCATGCCCAATTAACTCATAGTGGGTCAATGAACTTCACATGCACACCCTAGATAGTTGATTGAATAGGATCATTTTCATTCTCAAGACTTGGTAATTGCACCTCACTCACACACACATCTGGTCCTAAATAAAGTTAGACAACTTAGTTAGTTTGGTGGATGACACTAGTATGTTTGAGTCTTTGAAAATCATCTAGTTTCATATCAACATCCATATCTTCTTCCATATCAACATCCATATTTTCTTCCATGTCAACATTCATGCCTGCGTCTTACGTCAAGTTGCATAAAGTCGTTAAAATTGGGTACCCATGATTACAAAACAGTGGACATCAAACATGGCCAATAAAATTTTTGAACTATAAAAATATCATTCGAACACCATGCATCCCTCTCATATATCTTAGGTTCATTACACATTTGCTTGCATCAATAATACATAATTTAGCTTGCATGAATCATCCATATAAGAATTAGGCACATACATCATTTAGCTTGCATTAATCATCCATAAGGCATTCCATAAAAATATTTTCATTAAACATGTATTGCATTCACATTAACACATTAACACAAAGCATAACACAAACATAAAAGCCATGTATGTATATATATCAAACTCACATATGCAAATATCGCTAGCAAGTTCAAACATCATCACAACTTGGGGGTGTTCAATGTTTCACACATTTCCCCCAATCAAGCAAGCAACATCACAACTATGGGGTGCTCAAGGTTTCACATCTTTCCCCTAATCAATCAACATCACAACTAGAACTTGGGGGTGTTCAAGGTTTCACATCTTCCCCACACTTGCAATAAACAAATCAATCATTCAATCACATCACATCATCAACAAGTCAATTGCTAGGTTCAAAATACTACGTTCTTTTGTCAAAGGTTGCACTCTTTGCCTTGCATTCACATCATCTAAATTGCAAAAATCCCTTCATATATTGGGGCAAAAATAGATCACATTTACGTTCTTTTATCATTATCCATTCATAAGTGAACCTTGTATTTAGTGGTTTATTATAAACCCGGCGGTTGCAACGACTGGTTATCCATGCAATCTGGTAGGATTGATAGACTACCATAAGGATACTTTCATAATAAAAAAAAACCCTTTATCTGTTAAGGGAAATGAATAGACAATTTTTCATCTTTCATCATGAAAAAATTCCTTTATCTGTTAAGGGCAATGAACAAACACTTTTTCATATTTCATCGTCAAAAACCACTTTATCTGTTAGGGGCAATGAATAGACACTTTTTCATATTACATCATAAAAAACTCCTTTATATGTTAAGGGTAAATAACAGATACAAATCATGTTATTTTTATTCATTTATCAAAAATCCGTTCATCTATTTGGGCAAAAATAGATCACATTTGCATTCCTATCAAGTTAACCTTGTATTTAGTGGTTTATCCTATAAACTTGGCGGTTGTAGCGACTAGTTATCCATGCAATCCGGTAGGATGGATAGACTACCATAAGGACACTTTAATCATAAAAAAAAATCCCTTTATCTGTTAAGGGCAATGAATAGACACTTTTTCATCTTTCATCATCAAAAAACCCTTTATTTGTTAAGGGAAATGAACATATACTTTTCATCTTACATCATCAAAATCCCTTTTATCTATTAAGGGCAATGAACAGACACTTTTTCATCTTACATAATCAAAAACCCCTTTATCTGTTAAGGCAAAGAACATATACAAATCATGTTATTTTCATTCATTTATCAAAAATCCCTTCATCTATTGGGGAAAAAATAGATCACATTTCCATTCCTATCAAGTTAACCTTGTATTTAGTGGTTTACCCTATAAACCTAGTGGTTGCAATGACTGGTTAACCATGCAACCTGGTAGGATGGATAGACTACCATAATAACACTTTCATCATCAAAAACCCCTTTATCTATTACGGGCAAAGAATAGACATAATCACTTCATTTTCACATCATCAAAACCCCCTTTATCTGTTAAGGGCAAATAATAGATACAAATCATTTTATTTCATCACATTTTCATATCATCAAAATCCCCTTTCTTCAACCGTTAGGGTAAAAATGGTATCTCATCAATCATCATTTATCAAAAATCATGGTATTATACACCAACTCTCTTTCTTCAACCATTGGAGCAAAAATGGTATCTCATCAATCATCATTCTTCAAAAATCATGGTATTATACACCAATCCCCTTTCTCCAACCGTTGAGGCAAAAATGACATCTCATCAGTTGGCTCTAAATGAACCTTGTTTCCAATAAATTATTCTATAAACTTGGCGATTGCAATGATAGTAATCCATGCAATTTGGTAACATGAATAGTTTATAATAAGGACACTTAATCATGATCATCACCAACTATCTCATTTCCAAGAATCATAATCATATCAGTAACCTCAAATTCTAAGAGAAACATTGCTAAGAAGAATTCACCAAACAGGAATCATTGATGTCCTTTTCCATGGGATGCGAAATCATGGATAACTAATATCAATCACTCATTCATCTGACTATAGTCACAAAGAAGACAAGCTCACTAGGTTTGATTGGTTCCATTATGGAATTGACAAAGAATATTCTATAGTCAATGGCCAACCCTACGGTGACTCAGTCATTATACATTTTCATATCATGCATACTCAATGACGCATGTAAGGCATCATTTTCAACAGCATCGAATCACCCCCAAATTTGGGATAACCACATTTATTTTTATTTCCCATGATGGGATGCATCTTACATGATCATGGTTCATACACCAACCCCATTTATTCAACCATTGGGGTAAAAACGGTATCAAATCATTAGTCATAATTCTTCAAGCATCATGGTTCATACACCAATCCCCTTTTCTTCAACCGTTGCGGAAAAAACGGTATCAAATCATCAATCGTCATTCTTCAAACATCATGGTATTATACACCAACCCCCTTTCTACAACCATTAGGGAAAAAACGGTATCACATCGCATCATCATTCATCCTTCATCCATCATTTGCACAAATTCCATGCTTTTTCAATTGGCTCATGAGAATTTTCTCATTCACCAATTGAGGGGGTAAGCTACGCAATGAACTCTAAAAATTCTTCATTCTTTTTTTCTTCAATGCCAATGTGCAATTCCAACAAGAGAAGCGGTTTCTATTGCCCATAGCCCATGTAGGTGTCTCATATTTTTGCACTATATTGTGTTTCACGCAACATGGTACAAAAAGGGGCATCTCGTAGACACCAAATTGCAGCCATTCATCCACCTTCCTAGTCATCCCACCTTCCACTTGTCCTCCATCCCCCTTTTCTGCCTTCAAAAGATCCATTTTCCTTTCTCGCCTTCAAAAAGGCCCATTTTCCCTTTCCCACTTTCAAAAAGGCCCATTTTCCCCTTTCTCGCCTAAATAGGACTTATTTTAATATATTATATTATTTTAATATTTTATATAATATTTAATTTATTTAATATTATATTATATAGTTATAAGTTCATTTAACCTCCACTGTCCGATCAGATTAAATCCCCACCATCCATACCACTCAATCCATGCCACTTCCACCATTTAATCTTAGCCCTAGGATATAACTTAATCTTAGCCACAGTATCAGAAGTGTAAATTTAAGAACCCTAAGTTAAACCCTAAAGCTAAGTTATAAATACAAGCCCCTCATATTGCCCAAACCTCGAGCTGGAATACTAAAAGAATGGAACATTGAAGAATCTTGAGGCCTCTCTACTGAAGAATACCCTGAATACCTTTAGCATACCCTAGGATAGATTCCAACCAGCCCCATTCGTTTTGTCACTATTGTTCACTCATCCACCATCGCCAAGAAAACCGCCACACTATTTTTTGCATCCGTTAGGTTTTTTAATCAATCAGCCTGGTCAAGTCACATCTACTGTTGAGCAAGGTAAATCACTTCTATAAGTTTTTATTATTAAATCTGCATATTTGTAAGTGCTGCTTTCTATTTCTTTCAATTAGGGTTTCTAATCATTATTTGAGGGTCTCACTCTATGGAGCCCTCTCATGTGCTACTAACTCCTTAATTGTTTTTGTCACTTGCAAGTCTACAGATCATCAGGCTATTAGAGTAGAGTGGTCCGAATTCATATATTTAAAGCCCACTCACCCTGTTGGGATCAAAGACGTAATATTTGGAAGACACTATTTTATTTTATTGCTAGGGTTTTGGAGAACCCTAGCCCATTGTAATATTGTATCAAAATACTCTTGGAGAGTAGCATTGTATCAAAGAGTTCACTTGGCTTCCCCCCCATTGTCAATATTAAAATTGGAACATTTTGTGCAATATTTGTCTCTTTGTGTATTTACTTGTAATTTCATTTTTAGTGTCACGTCTTTGCATCCACACAACCATGTGCGTAAGTCAAACTTCTCATGGATGAAATTTTTAAATTTTTCCATGAGAGATTTATGCACATTCCAAGGTCATTAGTGAACAATTTCCAAGGGAGGGATGTGTGTTGTCTCACGAAGACGTTTTTTTAATATTTTCTTGAAATATTGTAGGAATCCTCAAATAAATAAAATTGCAACAATCGAGAACCAATAAAACGGAGAAAATTTTATCGCATTGGAAATGCACACATAATGTTTTGTTACGGTATACATGGTCATCGTAAGGCAACCAATGCAAGTGCACCACGAACATATGTGCATCATACACGCATGAAACATAATATTTTTTTTATTTGTGGAAAACATCCCAAAAGGGATACCACTTTTGGGTAAGACCCAAGTAGGCAGGGGTATCACATGAAACATAATATAGGTGCATACTTAATTTTCTATTTTGTATATATATAGTTTTCATAGACGTATATTTCTATAAAATAGTATTGGCACATCCCCATTAATTATACATCCAACCAATTTACCCCATTTGGCATTTTTCCAAGTGTAAATATTCTATTGGGAGGTTACTCTTGATCATCATCCATTTACAATCTAGGACACACTTTAATGAGATATTGTATAGATAACTATAGTTATTTCTAATTACAATAATGGAACGACTGCATTCATAAACATAGATGATTTAAAACCATGTATTGGCAAAACTCTGTGCAAGAAAATAACAAAGTTGTAGGAGATAGAAACAAGAATGTGAGAAATTATTGCAGGTAAAACTTGAAGTCAAGAAAAAAAATCAAAATTCACTATGAAGGGAAAATAAACCATAATTTGGTAAGGAAAAATGAGCCCTGTGAATTTTCAAGAATTAGTGAAGATGTGCAGATACAGTTCGAAGCTATCGGATGTATGGAATATTATCGTCTAGTAATCTAGAATGAGGATGTAGAGGTAGCTAAGGATTTCACAACATATTTTAGGGATGAGGTTGCCAGAATGCATGAAATAGAAATTTTTAGTCATAGAAACCTACATTACCATTGTTATAGACCTTCCCCAAATATGGGAACACACTCACAAGGAGGACAACCCTACACTCTATGCACAACGATTCTTTGGACAACCAAATCCATACCTTACACACTCTAGTTTGCTAAAGTAGCACATCCTAGAATTTTGGAGACCAGTCTTTGAACAAATCACCCAATTCTTCACATGCACAGGTAGGTTTTCTTGGCTTAATTAGAACCATTTTTGTTTTCTCAACCATTTACTTCATGGGAATAAAATCAATGTCCCCCATTATATTACATGTTCTCTCAAAGATGAGGCCAATTGGTACCAAGTAGGAACAAATTCTACCCTAGATCACCATGGCCTAATTTTGGCCTTTGTGAGACATGTTGAGGCATGCAAGGAAGTGTATGTTGAGTAATTCATAGGATATAATGTTATTCCTAAGGAGAAGGAAAACACACTGACACTTGAACAAAATAAATAATCAATTGCCAAGATAGCAGGACAAATAGAGACAGGACCTGCATCCCAACTAGAGCAAATAACATAGGATTTAGGGCAAGATTCATCCCCTATTTTTACCAAATTTGATGAGAATGCAAGGCAGGCTCTGTCAAGCCCTACTAACATACCAATTTCCATGAGGGCTATGAGTAAGATGATGAATGCATCCATGGTTGTTTACAACTCATAAGATGATGATGGGGAGGAGACTAGGGGATTAATAAAATATGAATTTATGGCATGAATATTGTAGGATTTGGAAAGTGGAAAATCTCCCTAGAAGGAAATATAGATAGGAGGTCTACAACAAAAACTATAAATATTGAAAGAATAGGTATGTACTTGAGAGGCCAACTATAAAGAAGAGTGAACTCTTTTTTAAGAGTCTAGGAAAGCAGTTGTAGTGAATATGTAGGATTTATACCAAACTATCTGCTAGTTGTAGGAAAAAGTATCAAAATTATAGCTAAAAACCCACACAAAAGTGAAGTAGGAGTCAAATGCAGCAATGGAAGTTGAACAACCTAATTGGATAGTACATTCTATAGACTATGGTCAAGAACAAGATGTTGAGGTAAATATCAAGCAGTCACATCATAATATTACTCTACAAATACAAAGGTCAATCAAGAAGATGAAACTGAGGTTCAGGAGCCTCAAAATTCATCAAAATTTACAAAGGAATAGATAAGGCAAAAATATGAGATTGAGGTTGAGCCTCAAATTCTAGCCAAGTATGTAAAGAAAAATAGAAATTTAAAGAGCCTCAAGACTCAATACACTCTACAAAAAAAGAATCGAAAGAGGATGCAAAAATTGAGATTGAGCAACTTCAAATAGAAAGGGAACCCTCAGTAGGTCAGTCACCAGATGATCAGAATGTGACTAATGAGTCACCTGAATAGGTACCTATAGAATAAGAATAGGTCTATCAAAATTCTACATCTTTTGAAAATCAGGGACAAGTAGCTGCAACAGAAGAGGGAAATCCCCTTGTTTCAACAATCCACATAGGCCTAGAAATACAACCATAGAAATTAATATCTAAAATAAATGACGTAAAGGGAACTCAACGAAGACCATGGACCAGAGCAAGGACTTCACAACTAAAATAATCAGGCATGAATTTAGATGAATAATGATCAAAATATTTGAATATGTTTGCCGAGTAGAAAAAAATTGAAAAGCTTAAAGCAAACATAAAGGCACATAAGAAGGAGTTTAGTAAGTCCTCTAAAAAAGTGGCCAAAGAATACAAAAATCCTCCCAAGAAAATCAAATTTTCTCGATCAAATTATTTCTAGTATTTGTATGGGACAATAGGTAATCAACCTTCAAATATGAAGGCCTATTTCAAAAATATGGGATTACTAGATCCTGTACCACCTGTAGCTCAAGAAAAAACAAGTAAATCTCGTCTAGTAGAGGAAGTATATTCTGATGATGATTCTAAAATTGAACCAATGATGGTCTAAAAAAATCCAATGTTCCATTTTGGGATGAATCATCAATCCAAAAGGAGAAATATTACCCCCTTACCATGAGTATTGGAATTAGGTTGAGCCAACATTCCATAAAGAAGCCCCAACCTTTACTAAGTATTACTTGAGGAATGTGGCAGGGTAGAAAAGTTTGGATAAAGTAAAAACTAGGTATAGGAGCCAAACCAAGCCATCCAAATCAACGTAGTAAGCACAAAAAATAGCTGCAAAAAGAAATGAGCACCCCTAAGGCACAAAAAATATGAAAACCTGAAGATAAATAAAAATCTAAGGCCACAACCAAGTAGAGAAAGGAGAAAAATAGGGCCTATTAGAAAGTTGTAAATGAGACTGGTAATTATCAGTATAAAGTGGCATAGGGACATGCCAATCCTTAGGCATGGGGGAATGATGAGATATGAAAACACTCATATTTTTGTATACACTTTTCATATATAATGCAGTATTATTTTAATAGAAGTGTATGTTTTATGTAAATTTTATATATATTTAATAGCAAATTATGTATGTTGTCTACTATTTGTTTTAAGTAAATTGTGTGTAAATTTAGATATTTTTACTATATTTTAGTATGTTTATGTCGAGGTCCCATTCGGACCTGGCACTTTCTATTTTATGATGTAAAAATCAAAGCAACAAATAAATTAAATATGCTAAGTCTAGTGCCTAACTCCCATTTTGACACTCGAATCCCATTTTGATGTTTAAATCCTATTTGGAACCCGACTTTTGGTTTGGCACCTAACTCTTATTTGGCACCTGACTCTAGTTGAATTAAAAGTAGAGCACAACCCATGTTGTCGGTAGAACAGAACAATGATTTTAGTGAAGGTTACTAATGTGATTTTAGTGATGAATGTGGATGAAGGGCAATGTCATAAAGCATATTTCGTCTATTTTTAAGCAAAAACATAAATATCCATGTAAACTAATAAGTGTAATATCATATGTATTCTATTTTTTTGTAAATTAATTTGTATTATTTCAAAAATGGCATTTGAAAGGCGTCCTGTCACCTTTTACATCAAGGAACCAAGAGGAATGCAAAAGAGATAAATGAGTCTCCTTAAATAGAACAAACCCAGAAAAATTGAAATACTAAGAACAAAAAGGCCAAAAAGGCTAACAACCATTACAATCCCTTGACAAAAAAGAATAGAAATGATCACCACCAAAAAGAGAAACACAAAGGCGAGTTGGAACAGATCATATTGCACACCAACAACCAAAGGAAGATAAATGCATCTGATAGCAAAACCAGTAGCTGGCCAAGAACACCATCAAGGAAGGGTGTCGGGTTGTAGAAGGTTGTGAAAATCAATTTCCAAAACATTTTCCTTCGCTTCCTCCTTCAGGGTTTCTTTGTCCTTTGAAATTTCCTTCAGATTTTCCAGGCAGACATCTTGAGCAATTTCAACTACATCATCTTCATTAGCACCCCCTTTGACATAGGAAGGGGGTTCAGCAGCATAAACCATGGAGTAACCATTGGAAATTTCATAGAAGAAGAAAAGGTTGATATTATGCCTTTGTTCCTTAAGGCTAACAATGGCCTTACCAATGGTGATGTAAGCCACCTCCAGATGAGTG
The DNA here is from genome assembly GCA_028583015.1 of Wollemia nobilis. Lineage (NCBI taxonomy): Eukaryota > Viridiplantae > Streptophyta > Pinopsida > Araucariales > Araucariaceae > Wollemia > Wollemia nobilis. Next base: position 4,507,716 of record JAQPPZ010017109.1, read on the forward strand.
ATCAATGTAGTAGTAGCATTGATAACTAATTTATGGATTAACTTGTCAACAAGATCAGGCAAAGTAGACTAGGCTTTAGGAGGTTTTCTAGTGATGGATGGTGGGGTTTCAAGTACTTACTTAAGCTTTAGTCGTTTAGAGATTCTAACAGGGGTTGTTTCAACTTTGATTTTCTTCCTAGCAACAGAGTGAGGCGTATCATTTTTTATTTTCCTTTTTTTTTTGGATTAGAAGGCTGGAGGCTAGGAGTAGAGGAAGAGTTATCTTCTCTAGACTCAGACTTAGGGATGTTGCCACTAGGGAAATTAAGGAGGAGGTAACGATAAAGGACTTTGAAAATCCCCTAGTGACTGGGAAGGACATCCCCCTTTTTGCGGGTAGACGTAATGGTGTTATCGATGGACCAAAAAATAGTAGCAAGGATGTTCATGGCTTTGGCTTCATGGAAATGGTTCACATAGGCAATGTGAATACAACATAATTGAGAATATAGATTATCACAAGAAAGATATTGCATTACAGGAACAAGAATTTACTGCAAAGGAGGGGAAAGGTGTTCATGAAACAAACCTTTGCTATAATTTTTATAAAACTCGGAGTTCTTATCAAAGAAAGACAGCCCAGCCTCCCAATTGTGTTTATTGCACCGAATAACTTTACCCTCCAAGGATTGGCTTGTCAGGCCTACTAGCAACTCAATGGAGATGTGAAATTGGACGCCATAAATTGTGATGTAACCCTTATCCCAAGAGTCAGCAAAGGCCTTTATTATGTTGTCATCAACCCCAGTGAAAAGCTTAAAAAATTCAATCAAAGCACTGTTGGTTTTGTCTATCAACAAATCACGAACCAAAGGATAGAGCTGGAACACAACATGCTCAATGTAAATGGGTTTGCACTCTTTCATGGTGGTGAATAGGGAAAAAGACAGATGTCGATCAAGAAAAAGAATATAAAGAGCAGGATCAAACGCTAGGATAATGAACAGGGCATGCACAAGATAAAATAAAAGAATTGCGTTGCCTTGTGAACATCTGCTTTGGGACCATAAAGGCATTAGCACAAAAGGAATGAAGATTTCAAAAAGCATGGATTGTCTAGGGCAAAGGTTTGATCTATAAATTAATATTAGGTTAAAAACCTAGCCAATCACTTGGCAACACTCTAAAATAGCAACTTGGCAATTTGGGGTGCATGAACAGCTTAGCCAACAAGATATCCAAGAACGAGACCTTGAAAGGCTTGGGATGATCACCAAAATGATTTTTGAGATGATCCTTCGATCGATAAGGCTTAATATGGTTCCCAAAAAAATAGGATTACACGTATCAAAGCACATGGGATTCAAATTATTAAAACTCATGTGAAAATATGCCTTGGGATAATTAAAATAAGTGGTAACCCGAAAATTATTAAAATTATAGAAAGAGGTAATGTGGAAATGGAAAATAGACCCTAGGGGAATGTGAATCCAATATCCCAAGAAAGGCAAGGTGATTGAATGAAGATGAAACAAAAGGTCTGGAAAGTAACTCTTGGGGATAACAAAGGACAAAAAATGTTGATGACTAAGAATGATAGGAAAATTAATGTTCATCATGGAAAATGTGAGTTTGGTCCCTCCCTTAAATTTTGTCCTATTTGAGAAGATCATCCACCTTAGGGGGTAGACTATATGTCCATGTTAGAGGTCCTTGGGCATTGACCCCAATATTAGCCAACTTATCAGCAACTGTATTAGCCTCCGTGTAAGTATGTTGAATAATGCAATTATGTTGCCTCTGAAGAATGTTCTTGCAGTCCTCAATGGTTGGTCTAATACTTCGGCTAGAAGGCTTAAAAGACTTTAAATATTTAATGATATTTAGAGAATCACCTTCCACAATGATGTTTCCTAGAATATCTTTGAAAAATTAGAGGCCTCTCCAGACAGCCTTTGCCTTAGCATAGTTATTGGTAGTCACACCTAGAGGCTTCGAGTAGGCAAAAATAGAATTTCCTAGATGATCACGGAGGATTCCACCAATCCCCTTGTTCCAGGATTTCCTTTGGCCGCTCCATCAAAATTAATTTTGACCCAACCAATAGGAGGGGGAATCTATTTGACACTAATTCTAGGATTAGAAGAATCAATACCTTTGAGATCATCAAGATTTATATTGCAAGAATTTGGGATGTCTTTCTCAAAGGGAGGACAAGGATGTGGATTTATAGGAGCGACAAGAACATTTTATGTGGCACAAAGAATACTTTTATTGGCAATGTACTTAGGTTGGAAAAATTTCTTGTCGAAAACTCTACGGTTGCGTTCAAGCCAAATTTGCCACAAATAATGTTGAAGACTGAATTTACACAATCCTTTGAGCACAAATTTTTTAAAAGGATTATGCCACTGATAAAAAATGTCAACAATGAAAGGAGGATTGACCCGAAACAACTAAAATATTTGAAGAAGTTTATTGATAACCATCCTTGAAAAGGGATAAAATAAGAAGAGGTGGGACGTAGACTCCCAATTGGAAAGACAAAGATAACATCTATTAGGAAGAGGTAGTCCCATTTTCATAAGGTTATCTACAATAAGAATGTGGTCTTGAATATAGATCCAAGAAAATAAAGCAATTTTAGGAATCAAATAGTTAGTCCAGACAAGCTTGAAAGGTAGAGGATGCTGAATATAATCAAGGGAATGTAGGTAAGCAGTCTTAATAGAAAAATCCCCAAAGTCTGTGGGCTCCCAAATGGGTTGATATTTAGTAAGAATGTCAGGGAATCTAACAAAGGAAAGAAGTTTATTTAGGTATGAATATTCCTCTTCACAATTTGGGACATTAACCTCTTTCCATTTCATTACTTCATTAATTGAAACTAGAAAGTTAGCCACTAGAGGATCAAAAAGTTGTTTGGTAGTGTTGATGATCCTTTAAAGTATAGGATTTTTGCTGAGAGGATGATTGCAAACCCACTTATCTTCCCAAAAAAATATGGACTTGTCGTCTCCAAGTTTCCAACGAGTTCCTTTTTGCACCAATGGACGAGCTTCACAAATGGACTTCTAGAAGGTAGAACCATAGGAAGGTACCTAGCCATGCAAGAACTCTGCATTATGAAGATACTTATTTTTTATAATTTTGACCCAATCAACCCTATCATTTGAAATAAGTCTCCACACCTACTTAACAAGGAGGGCAAGATTTATGTGGGATATCTATCAGATATCTAGACCGCCTTGGTATTTAGGTTTGCATATTTTATCCCAGGCTACCAAATGAAATTTGTGTTTGTTATCAGTACCTGACCAGAGGAATTTTTTTTGAATTATTTATAATTTACTGAATATAGAATCTGGATATTTGAATAAAGATAATAAATAAACATGAATACTTTGAAGATAAGCCATGGTCAAAGTAATTTTTCCAGCTTGGGAAAGGAGGTTTCCTCTCCAAGTGGTCAGCTTTTTTTTAAGTCTTTCAATGATATTGTCCCACAAGTTTTCTTTAATATTCCTAATGAAAAGAGGTATTCCAAGGTATGAAAAAGGAAGACTACTGATAGAGCAATGTAGAATGTTGGAAATCAACTATTGCCTCCTCAAGGGAGTATTAAGGAAAAATAGTTTGCTCTTCTGGAAATTGATTCTTTGGCCAGCAGCTTCTTCATAAAGGATAAGAATATGTTTGATGATAGTAGCTTTATTGACAGAGACAAATATGGACAAGATATTATCATAAAAAAATTGTTGATGGGTGATAGGACTACATTTATGAAGTAACTTGAATGCCAAAAATTAGTCCTGCCTCTTTAGCTGACAAAATAGACCTACGAAGAGCCTCAGCCGCAATGATGAAAAGGAGAGGGGATAAAGTATCTCCTTATCTTAGACCACTACTGCTTTGAAAGTAACCAATGAGAGAACCATTGATAAGAACATAGAACCAAGAAGAGGAGATGCATCATTTGAATAGGGAAATCCAATTAGAGTGAAACCCAAATTTGTGAAGGATGGAAATAAAAAAATCTCAACTTAGTCTATCATAGGTTTTGTTCATATCAATCTTAAGAAGAAAGACTGCCTTTTTATTGAGGGAACAGGAATGAATGGCTTCATGAATAGAAATAATACCATCTAAAATGTATCTGCCTCTAACAGAGCTACTTTGTTATTGATTTATAATGATAGGCATGACTTCTCTCATACGAATGGCAATCGCCTTGGTTAAAATTTTGTAAATGACAATACAAAGGCTTATAGGTCAAAAATCATTAAAGCTAATAGCATTGGGAATTTTTGGTATGAGAGAAATGAACATGGAATTAAAGCCTTTGGGAATAATCTTATAGTGTTGGATTTATCTAATGGTTTTACACACATCATTACCGACAATATCCCAAAAGGCCTAAAAAAATTTGTGAGGAAACCCATCAGGTCCAGGAGCTTTGCCAGGTTTCATTGAAAAGGGGCATCCTTTATTTCCTTGTTAGAGAGTACTACATTTAATTTCTTGTTGATGTTATAAGTAATTAGTTTGGGAATGAATTGAAGAAAGAAATATTTAGCAGCTCTGGCATTGGGTCGTTGTTCCTCTTGCAGAAGTTTTGAAAAATGGACATGGCCTTATGACTTGATTTCTTTAATATCATTCTCCATTCTGCCATCTTGCCTATGAATTTATTTAATCTTGTTGTGACTACGATGTCTCAATGTTGAGATATGAAAGAACTTTGTCTTATTTTTTTAACCAAATATCACGAGATTTTTGTCTCCAAAATATCTCTTCGCACTGAAGGATATTATGAAATTCAGCTAATAAGTTCCTTTCATTTTCTCCGATTTCTCTAGAATAGTCACCTTTTTCTTATCTTTATTTTTCTATTGTCTCAAGCCTATTAGTGATGTCTTGTTTGTTCTGGAAGAGGTTCCCGAAGACATATCTATTCCATATTTTTAAATTTTCCTTGATATTTTTAAGTTTTTGTGCCAACACAAAGGAAGGAGAACCTTGGAAGTTAGATTGCCACCACTGTTTGATCATTTCTCTAAAATCAGGATGAAGCATCCACATAGATTCAAACCTGAATGGGGTTTTGAATAGCTTCATATTATTGTATCAAGAATAATAGGACTGTGATCATAACCAATTTTGAGTAAGGATTGAATATTTGCATCCCACCACAAGTTGGTATCTTCTTGAGAAAAAATAACTCTATCAAGTTTAACCTGGATTAATTGGGCACCACATCTTCTGTTTGACTAGGTAAACTGATTTCCTTTGAGATTGACATCCATGAGGTTTTGTTCATTTATGAATTCTTGGAAGTCCTCCATACTTTTGTAATAAGAACCAACTCCCCCTTTCTTATCAGAACAAAATAAGGGAGTATTAAAGTCACCAATGAGAATCCAAGGAAGGTTTGCAAAGGCTCTCCATATATTAGTAAGGTTGTTCCATAAACGGATCCTACCACTGATGGAGTTTGGAGCATAAATTTTGGTAAGGACCCAAGGAGAGTTATTGTATTTGTCAAGAAAAAGAATGCTCATCATCTCATCACAAGAATGGATAATGTTTCCTTCTACTATATTAGGATTCCAAAGACATAAGAGGCCACTAGAAGCTCCATTAGCTTTGCAAGAAAGATATTCATAGTGTTTCCAAATGTGAATACTTACTTGTTTATCGAGAGAATCATTGATTTTGGTTTCTTGGATAACAAAAATGGTGGGTCTTATTTCTTTCCTTAATGATTTAGATAATATTTTTTGGCTAGACCATTAAGGCCTCTCACATTCCATGAGAGGATCTTCATTTAGAATATTTTGCAACTTTCTTGCATCCATTTCCATATGGTTTGGGAGGTTTGGTACACTTTGGGTCTTCCTTAGAAATTATGCCTGTATAAAAAGAGTCTTTTGGACATCATTAGCAATATCTTCATTGGTTCCTTGTTTCCAATGGTCAGAATTAGAGGGTCTTCCCATTTTGTTTCCATGCCACAGTCAATAGGATATTTCGTATGACTCTTGGATATTTTAGGACTGAACTTTTGCACAATAGGTCTAGAAGGTTCCAAGAAGGAGGTAGGAATAGAAATATCATCAACCAGTGGCTGATATGGATTGAAAGCATCCTTGGAATATCTCTTAGCATGTGAAGGTTCACAGTCAAACTGGCCTTCCAAAGAAAGGGATGGACTATTAAGGGTAGAATTGGATTGAGGATTAAGATTCTAAACAGTATCTATCACATGGTCATCCTCAGGATTTAAATCACAAAGAATTTGGAATTGATTAGGTAGAGCAAAAAGACTAACCTCATTAGCATTTGTAGCTAGAAGAGAAGTTTAGTCCTCTTTATCACTTCTAATATTGATGAAGGAGATGTTTCCCACAATATATTTTTTTCATTGATATTTGATCGGTCTGTAGACAGCTCCTTTGGAAGGAAGGAATCATCTATTAACTTTTCTAAGTGGAATCAAGACTTCCTTCCATTTATCTTGATTGGAAGCAAGCGTATCAATAGCAAGGGATGCCTGTTTAAGGAACAAAGAGCACTGAGCACACAAGTGGCCTTTATTTTGACATTGAATACAAAAAGGAGGCTTATTTTCATATTCAATGGCCTACTTAAAGAGGCAAGACCCACACTCTAGCTCCACAAAGGTAGGTAAGGAATAAGCAAGGTTAGCATTGATACACAAGCGGACATCATAAATTATTGATCTTAAAAGAGTGACCTTGTCAATGAGAAGGAGGTCACCAATCGTGGAAGCTCTAGATTTAAATACAGATTCCCACCATAGGTGCCAAGGGAGATTAGGAAGCCTGACCCAAATAGGAGCAAAGTTTATACTTTGGGTTTCAGGGTCAAAATTAGGCGACCATTTTCTCAAGAAAATACTTTTAGTTCCAATGAACCAAGGCCCTCTAGAAAGGATAAAGTCAACATCTTCTTTGGTATTAAGCCTGATACCAAAAAACCCTATGGAAAGGCCAAAAATATGGAGTGAACCTTTAGCCTTCCATCTTGGGGCAGCCCAGCGCCTAATGACATCGAGGCTAGGGTTGCCACCCACAAATTTTCCAACGAGAGAAACAGATTCCTTAGCAATGAATTGTTCAACAACACTAGCAGGAATAATGACCTTGTTACCCAAAACCTCAAAAGGAGGAATGGAATCATTCAAGGAGGGAGAAGGGTGACCTAGAATATTGTCAAAAGAAGGTTTAGAGACCCCTTCAACCCTGCTAGTGGGAACATCATCAGCCCAATTGGAGGGAACACACTTAGAGGCATAAAGAGGATCGCTAGTGAAGGAAGGTAATCGATTTACATAATCCTTTCTTCTTGAGGAAACACCAGAACTGCCACTGAGAATAGAGGTTCCCGAAAAAGGGCTCAAGAAAGAAATTTGAGCAGGTTTATCTGAAGCTAGATAAAATTCAAACAAAGGCTTAGAGGAAGAAGGATTTAGAATAAAATTAGGAGAGGCACCAGCAGCATTAGCTTCCTTCCTTCCAGAATTTTGAATTTGGTCATTCCTGCCTTTATAAATTTGAATTTTAGAGGATATGAAACCAGAGAGACCGGTCATATTTTCAACTTGAATTGATACTAATTCAAGATATTATATTATGATAAAAATAGAATACGCTTAATTAATATAGAAATAGATTAAATTAATTGAATATTCACTTTATCCTCCCTATTTATGTGTATTTTTTGTAACAATAGAATCAGAAATAGATTACCTCTAAATGTAGAAAGGTATGGCTACATATATTATAAATATATAGGCCACCCCTGAGAATGAGATCCTAGCTTTTCATTGTAAATTTTTTGAAGCTACATATAATACAATTCATTTGAGTTTTTTAGTAATCTCAAACTAGCATCCAGTGAATAAATTTACTCAGGCAGAATTAGCTGGAAGCTTGGAGCCACTTTTACCTACTTTCTTTTATTTAAGTTATTTCTTATTTTACTATATTTTCTAGAAATTAGTTTAATTATGTAGCTTCCCCTATTTTTCTATAATTTTTCTAACAAGTGTGCATTTTACAATTTGTAGTTTATTCGGGTCATATATTTGATAATATGATATAGGTTAATGGTTTGTAAAATGAACAAAAAATCCAATACAATAACACACCCCCAATCCATAGAATCTAAGGGACTCATATTATTAAGGAGATTTTACAGGCATATGTTGTGCACGGTTTTTCACAAGTTTACAAGTTGTCCCAGATTGACAATTAAATGAAGGCAATGAATTAAACCATAGAAACTTAACCAATAGTTTGCCCAATGCCAATGCCAAAAATGACATGGAGGGGTGCCTATGAGCGTCAATGCGTCGACAAAGAGGGATGAAAAGTTGTGCAATCCTAAGAAATAATTAATTAATCATTTAATAAATAAATAAATAAATATTTAGGAGATTTATTGCTTATTTAATATGAATCAAATTACCCAGGTGTTTTAGGTGAGTTGGAGAGGAGAGGGCAATCCTCCAAAGGAGGTCCCAGGTTCAAATCTCCACCCTACCAAAAATTTGAATTGGGTATCCAAAATCCAATTGATAATGTTGGTGTGGGCAGGGTTGGGTGTGACTCTTGGGTGACTTTGATGGTGTAGAACCCCCTGTTCGTGGTCTCTCAAACCAAGGCGGCTCCACAAGGGGTTTTTGCTTTAAAAAAAAAAAAATATATATATATATATATATATGAATCAAATTAATATTAAATGTATTAATTAACTATAACTAATCAATTATTATATATTATGCTAGATTTAGGTATCTACAAATGCCCTTTTTTGTATGATATTGTATGAAAATGCAATGTGATGCAAAAATAAATAACACCTGTGGATGATGGATGGATGATGCAACAACTCTTTTATTCAAAGGGTATAATGTTTGACTACCCCAATTTGAGATCAATGTGGAATTCCCTAGTGATGAAGGTGATAAATGTCTTTGAATATTGTTGTTGAACTAATGACTAACTAAACTACTAAGGCATGAGCTTACTATCATTGTGCAAATGTGCTATGTTGGTGGGATTTTTGTGACCACCATTGTTGAACTAAATTTGTGGGAATCTATGACAATATTCTTGGATATTTGTCAAATCTAAACTAAGTGTGTTGCGTATCAATCATAATCATTGTAAAAAGTTGGTATCATTTACCTCCTCAAGTGTCAAGTTAGTAGAAGTCAACATGAATGAGGTCGACAAGGCAATTGACGTCATCGATTGATGAATTAATTTAATTGGTTGTTGATGATGTCTTGATTTTATTTTATTTACTTTTTTTTTTTTAACAACTTCTTAACCATACAATATGGTCATGTTGTGACTATCCTGGACGATCGAGACATGACTGCCATAATTTTTTTTACTATGAGGTCTATAAATAGCTAAATTCATATCACGACTCCTCATTTTTATTATCATGAGTGATGAATGAGGTAGAGAGGAGGTGCACAATGAATAAATTAACCTAAAGGGGTAGCACTTTTGAGATATGAATAGAGTATATGGCATGATATGGCATAGCAACTATCGGTGTAGGGCTAGTATGTAGCAAATACCCAACTTCATCATTTTAAAAATAAAATGAACCCTTTTTAAATGCTTTACGAATTTTTATTGCTTTTGAACTTTTGCTTGGTTTGTTTTTTTTTTCATATGTTATTATGTGATGTGGTTGCAAAAATTAAGTCCACTTTTTTTTTGGGTGTGCGTACAGTGCGCTTTTTGAAATCATCATTGATGGATGGTTGCATTGCTAGTCGTTCATTAGAGGAAATTTTTTTTTGTGTGTTTTAATTTTTTATTTCAATTTTGGGCAACCATCCATGTGTCGACAGTTGCATTGCATGATCGTCCATTAGAAAAATGTCTCCACATACGCTTTTTTTTACTATGTTTTTTTATTTTATGGGTAACCATATGTGGATGGATAATTTCTCTACCTGATCGTCCATTGGTGAATGGTTGTTGCGATTATTTTTTTATGTGTGTGTGTGTGTTTTTACCATTAAAGTTAATGATTTCGGTTTTGAAACATTATGTGTATTATATGAGTATGCTATTGATATTTTGTGTATGCAGTGCAAAATATTGAGACCATGGCATCAGTTCAAGAACTTATTCTACAAATTTTTACATCGATTGACCAAGGAGTATTGATAGTGGTTAAATTAAAATAGGCTATGGCATGTAGGCAAGCTAGAGAATGTTTATATAGATCATGCATACCTAACCGCACTCATAGATAGGTGGGATCCAAACACATGTACCTTCCACCTACCAATGAGAGAGATTATGATCACTCTTAAGGATATGTTGAGGATTTTTAGGATACTTGTATAGGGGGAGAGGATTATGATGGCATCTACACACTAGAGGGACACCCTCATCCAGTGGTTTTATAGGTAAAATTCAAGTTTTATGACTTTTGATAGTAGTGGGGTGGATGTGGAGAGCCATGCACAATTGAATAGATCTTAGGCATACTATTTTGATGATGTTGATCTCCAATGTCATCCTTCCAGACTCCTCAAGTGTTAGATTACATTGGAACCTACTTGGATTAGTATAGGGCTTGATTAAGTAGCTCAAGGTATGGAGAGTTTATTGGGTTAAAAATTATTAAGAAATAGTTTAAATAAATACAACAATAGAAGGTCTAACGTGTAGAAAAATTGGTTCATCCAAACCCCATAAGGGGTGTGGTGGTCCAAGGTTCAAATATCGGGCCTCACCAGACTGAATGCTTGTCTCTTTCCTAGTGCTTTCAGTGGACTGAGCGAAGATATGTGTGGAATATTTCATGGCAGACAACACATAATATTATGGTGGCTATAAAAGCTGGATAGCCTACCCGGATTCATGGCAGCTATCGATTCCACCATGTAAAAAAATAAAAATAAAAAATACAACAATAGTAATAACAATCTAATAATACAAAATTAACACTACCCAATGATATCAATAAATTAGATTCAATTTCCATCATATCCAATAAGTAAATATTAAATTCAAATTCAAATCAATGTAAATACCTTAACCAATTAGAGAGAGAAAAGTATCATATGAATAAAAAATGAGACTATGAGTCAAATGTGCACTACACCAAAAAAAGGGATTTAGTGACAACTAAATTAAAGCGGTTTTTTATGATGGTAAAAAACCACCCTAATAGACCCTAATATAATGGTTATAAACCATCGTATTAGGGTAACCACCCTCTTTGGATGAAGACAATGGTTATAAACCATCATCTTAGGTTGATGTAAGAGGATGATTTATAACTGCCATTGTAGGGTTAAACCACCATAAAAAAATTAAAAGAAATAAAATATAGTGGTTATGAACCATTGTCTTAAAAATAAAAATAAAATAAAATATGATGGTTGAAAACCATTGTCTTAGATCACACCTAAGAGGGCAATTTAAAACCACCGTCTTAGCTCATCTCACTTTAAAAAATTAAATAAGGTGTGGGAAAATCAAATTGTAATGTTACTCTTCGTGGGAAATATTTGGCATTTCCCTCTTCTCTTGGCTCTTGGAAAGGATACATGGGACGAGACCTAGAGGAATGAAGCAATTTTTTTTGAAAATTGCAGTATTTTATTGTATGGTTTTAAATTTTTTCTTCTAACACAGGAACATGAGAATGATTATGCAGAATTTCTTCCTACGAGGATGGCCAAGCAATCCCATTTTGAGTTGAAGAGATCATATGTTGTTAATTCTTGTAGCTGTGTGCATTTAGGCATGTATTGTATATTTTGGTGTGTAGACTTTAGGTATTCCATACAACAGACCTATTGGCTCATTAAGTTAGTCACTACTATTAACAAAAGGATTTTATTTGAATCACTAGTAGGTAAATTTGGGGTAAAGTTGAAAAACATTCTATACACACTTTTATAGAGTAGAATAAGAATACCTTTATATTTTAACATAAACCTTTTCATTGTATGGTTACTTTTATGGGAGCCTAGTTAAGAACACAAGATTATACTAAGAGGGAGAGTGAACAGTATAAGATAAAAATTTTACTTTTATTTCCAAAAAAATAACTTCAAATATCATCAATTGCAACAATGAAACAATACATAAATAACCACACACATAAGATACACAAATTTAACTTGGTTCAATGTGGGCTACATCCATGGAGTAATATTGCTTATATATTTCTCAACAACCAACCCACAGGAGACACCAATCCCCTATTACAATGTTTGTGGACACCAATCCACATGAGACACCAATCCCATCTCAAGTTTGTGGAAACCAATCCACAAGAGACACCAATACCCTTTTCTCTAGTAGTGTGGACACCACTCCACATGAGAAACCAATCCCATTTGCTCTAGTTTTGTGGACACCACTCCATACGAGACACCAATCCCTTTTGCTCTAGTTTTATGGACACCAATCCACAGGAGATACCAATCCCCTTTGCTCTAGTTTTATGGAAAACACTCCATAAGAGACACCAATCCCCTCTACTCTATTTTTTTGGACACCATCCATAGGAGACACCAATCTCCTCAGCTCTCAAGTATGGTCCAAATTATTATTACAAGACTTTCTTAAATATGCTCCAAAACCTACCATAAAACTTGCTCAAATTTGCTCTAAAACCTGCTCATAAAACCTGCTCAAATCTGCTCCAAAACCTGATCATAAAACTTGCACAAATATAATCCAAAATCTACTCAAATTTTCTTAAAAATTGATCAAATATGCTCACAAAATTTGCTCAAAAAATTTCTCAACACTGCTCCAAAACCTTCTCAAAAATATGCTTAATAATTTGATTCAAAACCTGCTTACAAACACTTCTAATATACTCCCAAATATTGCATGCATACAATGCCCATTTATTTCCAAATATTGCATACAAAATAATGCTCATCTATTCCCAAATATTGCATAATGATATCATCAAGTTATTCACCTATTCTTCAAGGTGTTTTCCTCAACTAAAGTAATAAAGACATATTCTACCCAAAATTATTTTATCTTCATGAACATATAGAGAATTATATGCACTAACAAATACCCAATATGTTCTTCATATTCATTAAGTTCATCGTTTTCACATGTCTCACATTTATTACATCAAAATGTAGATTTGGTATAGTACTTGATAACTGACTTGGTAATTGTTGATTTCCATATTCACTTCAAAACCAATCATAGTGCATAGATCTATCTTTTTCATCTACTCCCAAAGTAAATCATGAACACTACACAATTTTTTTCTCAAATATGATCTATAACCCTTGCACATTTACTCACAATTTGATGCAAGAGCATCCGACGACAGTAGAGCAATCTTGCATCTTCCAAAACTTTTTGTTACAAATTTTTTTTCTAAGTACTTTTCTTCAGTTTTTTCCAAGGGGGAAGTTTCTGTAAAGCAAGGGGGAAGGGGGTCGCAAAATCGTGACATGTCACGATTTCACGACATGTCACGAAATCGTGACCTCAAAAGCTGCAAAAAAGGTAAGGGCAAGTTTCGTCGCGATATCATGACGTCGCAATATCGCGACAATATTTTAGAACAAGGCGTAGGGGGGAGTCCTGTCACGATATCACGACCAGTGAAAAGCTGCCATGTGGCATGGACTCGAAATAGCTTCCAAAACTAAAACAAAGCAAGGCAAGGTTTGGCAAAGAGAAGGCAGAGGGGGGGGTCGCGAAATCGTGACATGTCATGATTTTGTGACATGTCGCAATTTCGTGACCCTAAGGAGCTTCAGAAAGGCAAAGGCAAGGGGGGTCGCGATATCGCGACATGTCACGATTTCATGACATGTTACGAAATTGCGACCCCAAAGGGGCTTCGGTAGGGGAAGGCGCTTTTGGTCACGATATCGCGACATGTCATGATTTTGTGACCTATCGCGATATCGCGGCCAATAAGAAGACAGGGCAAAGTTTATAAGCGGACGGCCAGGCAAGGCCAAAATTGACACGTGGATAGCCACGTGTATCAAGATAGTTGTGAAGGGCACGTGTATGAAAGATATTGTGACAAGAAGAAGACATAGATGAATTATTGAGATTTTAGGTTTCACTCGGACCTCTCTCCCAGTAGTCTATCTGGGGGTCCCTCTCCATTTCAAAAAATTGAAAATTGATGTTTGGAAGGACCTTTTGGATGGCATCAAAGATAGAATGAACCATTGGTCTAATATATGGTTAAGTTATGGGGGTCGTCTAAATTTTTTGCAGTCAATTATTCAGGCCATGCCAATTTATAAATTCTTCGTCCTGGCTGCTCCCCAGTCTATTTGGAAAGAGCTGGATAAAATGGCTAGAATATTTCTATGGGAAGGTGCCAAGGGAGAGAGGAAATGGGCCTTGGTTGGCTGGGATAAGGTTACCCAACCCAAGGAAAAATGGGGTTTGGGACTAAGAAGCTCCAAGTTTAATAACAAGGCTTTGGCTGGCAAACTGTACTGGAGGTGGATTTCTCAGCCAACATCCCTCTTCAGCAGAATTCTCTCTAGCAAATACCTGGGTTCTGTCCATCCTAATGATGTGGGCCGCTTTCCTCTGGAAGGTTTTGGATCACCAGTGTGGCAGGCGCTCAAGCTTGGAGCTCAACTCATCAAAGACCAACTTTTTTGGAAAGTGGGGCGAGGGGATAAGGCTCGGTTCTGGACTGATTCCTGGGACCAGAATCCTCCCATTATTGCTATTTTTCCTGAATTGCAACCGATAAAATCTACTTTAGAAGATAAGGTATGGATTCAAATTGAGAGCTACTTTAACACTAGTCATTTGGGGGACTACAAATTCATAAAGTTTAAGCGGCTGGATGAGTGGCCAATACCTATCCCTCTGGAGTTGGTACCTACTTTGGGAAAAATCTTGGCAGAACGGTTTCTTACTGGGAGATATGAGGAGGATGAACTGGCCTGGGGCTATGGAAGCCTTGGGGTTTATACTGTGAAAGAAGGATATGGTGAGATCCTCCCGGAGCCCCCTCCACCCTTTTCTTTGGTTCTTGACTGGAGAAAGATATGGCATCCCCAGGGCTGGCCGAAAGTGAACTTTTTTGCCTGGCAGTTTTTGCATAATGGAATTCTCACCTATGACAATCTCAGACTCAGAGGCATCATTGGCCCTTCCCAATGTGTGTTATGCCATAAGCAGGAGGAAACGGTGGATCATCTAATGTTTGAATGTTCTTTCACACGACAGATCTGGAAGCGCTGGTTCTCCCACTTTAAACTTCAGGCTAATGGGGTCTTGTCTCGAAACAACATATGGGAAAGCTGGAAGAAAGGTAGATTTAAATCCAATGCTCTTCGAATTGGCTGGGAGCTTGGTTTATTTTTTATCTGGTGGCAGGTTTGGTTGGAGAGAAATGCCCGTATTTTTCGTGAAACCTTCTCCTCTCTAGAAGGAATATGGCAAGTCATTTGGAGCAAAGTGGTAGAAACGGTTGCCATTCATACCGAGGGGGAAATTCAGTCTACTTCTGTGCCTTTGGACGAGGGAGTTGTTTTTCAACAAAGGCAGGTGAGTGGTAGATGGAAACCTCCTCCTGAAGGATGGATCAAAATCAATACTGATGGAGCGGCTAAAGGCAATCCGAGAAGTGCTGGAATTGGAGTTGTGTGCCGTGACCATGCTGGGTCTTTGCTCTATTGGGAACTGCAGGGTCTGGGATGTGCCACAAACAATGAAGCCGAGGCCTTTGCCATCAAATCTGCCTCCTTCTGGGCTGCCAAAAAAGGACACAGGAAGATTATTATTGAGTCTGACTCCCAAATTTTGGTGGGTGCTCTTGATTGTATGAGAAACTTTGTCTCGAAAGCTTAGAGGTTGCGGATCTTAGTTTCCCAAATCAAAGGGCTCTGGAGGGAATTAGATGATGTGATACCTGTCTATGTGAATCGAGATCTCAATAAGGTGATCAATTTCCTTGCTAAGATGGGTGCTGAAAGGGAGGTTGGGATGCAGTTGCACAGTGACATGCCTGTGGAGGATGCAGAGATTCGACAAGGCCTTGAACATTTTCTGAAATGATGTGCAAGGTTTTTTTGCTAAGGAAGATTTCTGTCACGATATTGCGACATGTCGTGATATCGTGACAGGTTGTACCCTTTTGGCCTCTACTGGGTTTTTGTCACGATATCGCGACATGTCGTGATATCGCGACAAGTTGCGCCTTCTCGGCCTTTGACGGGTTTTTGTCGCGATTTCGCGACATGTCGCGCCATCGCGACATGTCGCGCCATCGCGGCCCTTGGGGAAGGCGCTTGGTTAAATGGTCACGATTTCGTGACAGTTTTGGCAATTTGGTGCTAACTGGTAAAATTGTCGCGATATCGCGACACTTTTGCAGACGGAGTGCAAAGTGGAAAACTCGTCGCGATATCGCGACAGTTTTGAGAACTGGGTGCCGAGAGGATATTTCGTCGTGATTTCGTGATAGTTTTGAGAACTGGGAGCCGAAAGGAAAAACCGTCGTGATATCGCGACACTTTTGGCGGTCTGGTGTCATAAGGAAAACCCGTCGCGAAATCGTGACAATTTTGGCTTTCCAGCGGGTTGGCAAAAACTGTCGCGATATCGCGACGCTTTTGCGATCTGGTTGCCATTTGGTGAATTCGTCACGATTTCGTGACACTTTTGTCGAAGGGTTGCAGGTGGGTGCTGTCGTCGTGACTTTGCGACATGTCGCAATATCGCGACATGTCACGATTTCACGACATGTCGCGATTTCGCAACATGTCACGTTTTCACGACTGTTGGCACCGCAGTGGGGGAGTCGGGGTTGACTGTCGCGATCTCGTGACATGTCGCGATTTCACGACATGTCATTTTTTCATGCCCAGTTGTCTTCTTTGCTCTGTGTTGTGCTGGGCTGCCTTTGTGCTCTTCTCTTGTTGTGTTGCTTGTTGTTCTTGGTTGGGATGTGTTCTCTCCCGCTTGTAATTGTTCTTTGTATTAATTCAAGTTTTTCATTTTTTTCAAAAAAAAAAAAATGAAACAATACATAAATAACCACACATATAAGATACACAAATTTAACTTGGTTCAATGTGGGCTACATCCATGGAGTAATATTGCTTATATATTTCTCAACAACCAACCCACAGGAGACACCAATCCCCTATTACAATGTTTGTGGACACCAATCCACATGAGACACCAATCCCATCTCAAGTTTGTGGAAACCAATCCACAAGAGACACCAATACCCTTTTCTCTAGTAGTGTGGACACCACTCCACATGAGAAACCAATCCCATTTGCTCTAGTTTTGTGGACACCACTCCATACGAGACACCAATCCCTTTTGCTCTAGTTTTATGGACACCAATCCATAGGAGATACCAATCCCCTTTGCTCTAGTTTTATGGAAAACACTCCATAAGAGACACCAATCCCATCTACTCTATTTTTTTGGACACCATCCATAGGAGACACTAATCTCCTCAGCTCTCAAGTATGGTCCAAATTATTATTACAAGACTTTCTTAAATATGCTCCAAAACCTACCATAAAACTTGATCAAATTTTCTCTAAAACCTGCTCATAAAACCTGCTCAAATCTGCTCCAAAACCTGATCATAAAACTTGCACAAATATAATCCAAAATCTACTCAAATTTTCTTATAAAAATTGATCAAATATGCTCACAAAACCTGCTCAAAAAATTTCTCAACACTGCTCCAAAACCTTCTCAAAAATATGCTTAATAATTTGATTCAAAACCTGCTTACAAACACTTCTAATATACTCCCAAATATTGCATGCATACAATACCCATTTATTTCCAAATATTGCATACAAAATAATGCTCATCTATTCCCAAATATTGCATAATGATATCATCAAGTTATTCACCTATTCTTCAAGGTGTTTTCCTCAACTAAAGTAATTAAGACATATTCTACCCAAAATTATTTTATCTTCATGAACATATAGAGAATTATATGCACTAAAAAATACCCAATATGTTCTTCATATTCATTAAGTTCATCGTTTTCACATGTCTCACATTTATTACATCAAAATGTAGATTTGGTATAGTACTTGATAACTGACTTGGTAATTGTTGATTTCCATATTCACTTCAAAACCAATCATAGTGCATAGATCTATCCTTTTCATCTACTCCCAAAATCAATCATGAACACTACACAATTTTTTTCTCAAATATGATCTATAACCCTTGCACATTTACTCACAATTTGATGCAAGAGCATCCGACGACAGTAGAGCAATCTTGCATCTTCCAAAAATTTTTGTTACAAATTTTTTTTCTAAGTACTTTTCTTCAATTTTTCCCAAGGGGGAAGTTTTTGTAAAGCAAGGGGGAAGGGGGTCGCGAAATCGTGACATGTCACGATTTCATGACATGTCATGAAATCGTGACCTCAAAAGCTGCAAAAAAGGTAAGGGTAAGTTTCGTCGCGATATCATGACGTCACAATATCGCGACAATATTTCTGAACAAGGCGTAGGGGGGAGTCCTGTCACGATATCACGACCAGTGAAAAGCTGCCATGTGGCATGGACTCGAAATAGCTTCCAAAACTAAAACAAAGCAAGGCAAGGTTTGGCAAAGAGAAGGCAGAGGGGGGGGTCGCGAAATCGTGACATGTCATGATTTTGTGACATGTCGCAATTTCGTGACCCTAAGGAGCTTCAGAAAGGCAAAGGCAAGGGGGGTCGCGATATCGCGACATGTCACGATTTCATGACATGTTGCAAAATTGTGACCCCAAAGGGGCTTCAGCAGGGGAAGGTGCTTTTGGTCGCGATATCGCGACATGTCATGATTTTGTGACCTATCGCGATATCGCGGCCAATAAGAAGACAGGGCAAAGTTTATAAGCGGACGGCCAGGCAAGGCCAAAATTGACACGTGGACAGCCACGTGTATCAAGACAGTTGTGAAGGGCACGTGTATGAAAGATATTGTGACAAGAAGAAGACATAGACGAATTAAACACGCGGACAGCTACGTGTATTGAAACAAAGATGAGGGCCACATAAATTCAAAATAGAGATGTCGGCCATGCACATTTTTAAATTTTTGGCAAACAACAGTTACAGGCGATAGACATTAAGGATGGGATAGCGATGCAGAAGAACAGTCTGACCAAAATGACGGTTGTAGGTCAAGGGAGGCCATGAATGCAAGCTTCATGGTGGATCGGGCAGTTGCCCATTTATGGCAGACAAATTTGAAAACTCGGCCGCGGGGGAAAATCGAATTTGAAATTTTGTTAGGCGAGGGCATTAATTTCCTAGAGGACCGAGACCTCGATAAAAACTCAAATTTTGGTAACAGTTGGGGGTGGTGGACTGGAGAACGGGGAGAAGTAGCACAGTTAGTGAGACCGAAGCTGAGCTTGGTCATTGTAAAGCCTGCAGGCTGTTTTATTTTGATGTGTGTATAATTTTCAGAAGATTTTAATGAAAAGCATGAAATTTTTGAAGGTGTGATTTTTCGGTCCCCATCAGTGGTATCAGAGCCAAAAGTTCCTGAGTGTGTGATAGATCGTCGAACGTGAGGCAGTCGCACCAGGATCTATGGGAAGGCTCATGAGAAAGTGAGAAGATGCCTCCGAGAAGAAACCCCATTGGTGGGAGAGGCATGGCAGCAGCAGATTTCCAAGCTTTGCAGCGGCAAGTTCAGGCCTTGCAAGAAGAACTGCACAGAGGATACGAACCAAGAAGAGATGCAGACAGTGAAGATGAAGTAGATGAAGAAGAAAACCAGTTTGAAGAAGAAGAAGAAGAAGCTATAGATCCGACACAAGCCAGACTATACAAAGCCATATCCCAGATCGGGAAGAGGCCGAAGATAGAAGTTTCCACGTATTTCGGGAACTTGAATCCGGAGGAATTGATTGATTGGATAAATGACTTGGAAGAATACTTCGAGTATGAAGAATTTGAAGATCCCGAGTGGGTCAGATTTGCCAAAACCAAATTAAAATGTCATGCCAGCATATGGTGGAAGGGGGTACAGTTGGAAAAAAATAGAAGAGGAAAAGAACGGATAACAATATGGGATAGAATGGTGGAAAAATTAAAAAGATAGTTTATTTCGACAGATTATGAGTTGGATCTGCTAAGAAAAATGTAGAGTTTGAGACAGATGAATAAAACTGTCCAAGAATACACGGAGGAATTTTATAAAATCTCCATCAGAACCGGCCATTTAGAAGCAAGTAAAGAAAAGGTGGCCCGTTATATTAATGGGTTGAGACCCAGTATTCAAGAAGAATTGAGCTTAGTTCGGGTGAGCACCATTGAAGATGCTTACCAGTTTGCTCTAAAAGTTGAAGAAAAACTGAACAGAAGGTTTGAGAGCAAGCAAAAAGGAAGAGGGCCTAGAGGAAGGACTGGTGGAAGAAAAGAGGAAGGAAAGGAAGAGAAAAAAGAAGAGGTTAGCAGCAACCGAAATCAGAAAGAAGATGAGGAATGCAAATCGCAAGTTCAGAACAATGGCTACCCAAGAGGAAGAGGTAGATCTGGACGCGGGTATGGAAGAGGAGTGTTTCGAGGAACATGTTTCCACTATGGAGAAGAGGGGCATCGGGCATATGAGTGTCCCCAGCACCCCGAGAGAGTGAACAAGAAACAAGTGGGTCCTGCCAGAGTTGTTGTGGCAGCAGAAGATGCTGAATCAGAACATTCTGAAGAAATTGAGAGAGGAGAAGCAATGATCGTGAGGAGGACCATGTTGATTGATGAATACAAACCTGAGCAGAGGAGAATCTTGTTTCGCACATGGTGAAAAAGTGCAGGCAAAGTCTATAATGTTATTATAGACAATGGAAGTATAGATAACTTAGTCTCCGAGGAGATGGTTGCTAAGTTACAACTGGAGAGAAGGAGACACCTACATCCATACCGGATTGCATGGTTGTAGAAGGACCATAGAACATGGGTCCGTGAACAGTGTTTAGTCACATTCCAGATTGGGAGATACCATGATGAAGTTCTGTGTGATGTTTTCCCCATGGATGCTTGCCATTTGCTGTTGGGAAGGCCATGGCAGATTGATCAGAGTGCAGTGCATGATGGTCATGCAAATATGTACTCCTTGATGAAAGATGGAGTGCGGCACAAGTTGAAGCCATTATAGACAGTGGATGAGAAGGTGTGCAGCAATGCCAGGATTTGTCTGGTAGAGGGCAAAATTTTTTTTTGCCAGAAGACAAAATTTGAGCAGGTTGCAAATGCAGATGACTGTTTGGAGGTGTTACAGAAGACGTGGATAGAACAACATAGAAGTGAAGGTCACTTCTCATTTTTACCCCAGGTGTCTGATGCAGGAGCATTTGGCGACAGTAGAGCAATCTTGCATCTTCCAAAAAAAATTGTTACAAATTTTTTTTCTAAGTACTTTTCTTCAGTTTTTCCCAAGGGGGAAGTTTCTGTAAAGCAAGGGGGAAGGGGGTCATGAAATCGCGACATGTCATGATTTCATGACATGTCACGAAATCATGACCTCAAAAGCTACAAAAAAGGTAAGGGCAAGTTTCGTCGCGATATCGCGACAATATTTCAGAACAAGGCATAGGGGGGAGTCCTATCGCGATATCATGACCAGTGAAAAGCTGCCACGTGGCATGGTCTCGAAACAGCTTCCAAAGCTAAAACAAAGCAAGGCAAGGTTCGGCAAAGAGAAGGTAGAGGGGGGGTCGTGAAATCGTGACCCCAAGGAGCTTCAGCAAGGCAAAGGCAAGGGGGTCATGATTTCGTGACATGTCATGAAATCGTGACCCCAAAGGGGCTTCGACAGGGGAAGGTGCTTTTGGTCGTGATATCGTGACATGTCGCGATTTTGTGACCTGTCGCGATATCGCGGCCAATAAGAAGACAGGGCAAAGTTTATAAGCGGACGGCCAGGCAAGGCCAAAATTGACACATGGACAGCCACGTGTATCAAGACAGTTGTGAAGGGCACGTGTATGAAATATATTGTGACAAGAAGAAGACATAGACAAATTAAACACGCGGACAACTACGTGTATTGAAACAAATATGAGGGCCATGTAAATTCAAAATAGAGATGTCGACCATGCACATTTTTAAATTTCTAGCAAACAACAGTTACAGGCGACGGACATTAAGGATGGGACAGCGGTGCAGAAGAACAGTCTGACCAAAACGGCGGTTGCAGGTCAAGGGAGGCCATGAATGCAAGCTTCATGGCGGATCGGGCAGTTGCCCATTTATGGCAGACAAATTTGAAAACTCGGCCACGGGGGAAAATCGAATTTGAAATTTTTTTAGGCGGGGGCATTAATTGCCTAGAGGACCGAGACCTCGATAAAAACTCAAATTTTGGTAACAGTTGGGGGTGGTGGACTGGAGAACGGGGAGAAGTAGCACAGTTAGTGAGACCGAAGCCGAGCTTGGTCATTGTAAAGCCTGTGGGCTGTTTTATTTTGATGTGTGTATAATTTTCAGAAGATTTTAATGAAAAGCATGAAATTTTTGAAGGTGTGATTTTCCGGTCCCCATCACAATTTCAATAAAATATAATACACAAATTTTCTCTAACATCTTATCTATAATCCTTGCACATTTATTTCCAATTTAAAGCAAAAATAATGCACATCCAATAATTCCTTATGCCTCCCACTATATGACAAAATATTTTCCTCAAATTTATTAAGCCATTTTGATAAAGGAATTAAATCACCATACCTCTAAATCTAACTCAGTGATGATGATGAGCTTTTTGCATGAGCTTTCCAAACTTGCCTTAACAAAATAATTTTCCTTTTGTTTGTGCCTTCAAAAACTGGTTAGCAATTCTCTTTTTCCTTTCTTGATTAAATATCAAATCATCCACTCAAAAACCCTTATAAAAAATATAAACAATAAATATTTTAACAATATCAAAGTCACCTCTTATTCCTGCTTTTATAATATGCAAAATACAAAATTGAAATACCAAAGTTACACCTCATATCTCCAAATTATAGCATGCAGAATAAAATTTTTATAATAACCAAAGTTACACCTTATATATCCAACTTATAACATACATAATTAAAATTTTATAATAATAAATGTAGCACCTTATATCTCCTACTTATAACATATAAAATTTAACTTTTATAATAATCAATGTAGCAACTTATATCTCCTACTTCAATTTAAAAAAAAAAAATCCCTTACCTTGCATCAAAAACCTTAACTACCATGGAGGGGATTTGACCCCTAGACCTTCCAAAACATAGTGCCTTACCAACATCTCCTTGACTAGCTAGGCTAGCCTAGTAGGTAACACCAAAAAGGATCTCACTTTATTTAAACCTATGATGTGCTTCCACTCAACAAAAATCACCACGATGTCTTCCAAGAAAAACTACCACCGACAAGTTACAAACTTAGACCTCATGCACAACAACGCCTTAACATGGCCTATCCATCCGAATGGGCTTATCTAACCATTAAGACCAATGGCACGTGATCAAATATATATCCTGGTTCATATTTTGCCAAAATGTCAAACGTCTTCTCTGTGCTCCTACCCTTCTTATTCGTCGAATCGTACATGTTGGATTTCATCGACTTGTGCTCACTCATTAAATTTTTTTTAATGAATCTATTTGCTTCCCATATATATATGTATCTTCATTTTTCACCAAGGGACATTGGCACTATTTTATTTTTCTCATAAATTTATGACTTTATATTTGCTTTCAATGACATTGGCACCTTTTTTCTTTTGAACCCACTTTGTATTATAATATTTTAAATCTTATGATTTAAATATTATAATATTAACTTTTAAACCTTTGTCAAGAAACTTTTAAACCTTTGTCTCTCTCTTTAAATATTTGAATCTTTTTGTCCCAAGTCTTTGTCCATATCTTTATAATATTTAAATATGATATTTAAATATTATAATCCTTTACTTAAAAATATTTGCCTTACCTTGAAATATACCTTACCTTGAATAATTTTCCATTGTTTGCTATTTACCAAGTCCATTTTTGACACCATTGATATATTGTCCAACCTTATAAACTTCTCACCCTTGAACAATATTTATGCCTTGAATACCATTCACCTTTGACATCAATGACAACTCAATATTTCTAACAATATCCTCCTTTGTCATTGATGGAAACCCTATTATGAAACTGAACTTTACTGAATAGGATCACAAGCTACTCCCCCTTACTATCAAAACTCCCCCTTTTACATTAATGGTAAAGTCTCCTTGGGGCTGAAATATAAGACATTAAACATAGCTCCCTCACCACCTCCTTTTATTGAGGCTTTAATTATGGTATGGGAGTCAAACTACCAAATTACTATGCTCCTCTTCTTGTTTTATTTTATTTCTCCAAACTTTGGAGGTCATACCCTTTTGAACATTTTTACCATTCTATTTTTTTCTTGAATTTGGAGATTTATGGAACATTGTTTTACACAATTTTTCTCTATGCCTAAAATTATTGCAGTTGTTACAAATGATATTGTAGTCTATTAAAGGTGTAAATGAATTGACATTTCTTTTGTAATTTAAAACTTTATGACCAAAATTATTACATGAGAAACAATAACCATGAAAAATATTCATCTTTCCTTGGAGGATGTGGTCGCATGCTTCTTTCTTTGCTATTTCTGTGATGGTCCTTGTTCCTTGATGGTGCATTGTTTTCTTCCTCATTGATTCTCCCACTTTTAAACATTTTAGCATAGGTATTGGGCTCTTATTCAATCATGTTATTTTATGATTCTATTTATTTTGATCTTGAATCACTCTTTTGTTTCTCTTGACCTTCTTCAAAACCAAGTCCAGTCTTGATAAATGGAGATTTTTGTGCTTTGATAATATCATCCAAGTTTTTTGAGCTTTTCCTAAACTGATATATTTTATAATTAAAATTTTCAAGTCCCTTCCTTAGAGTGATAGCTTCATGTTCTATTCTTTCACATTCTATATATTTTCCCTTTAACTGCTCAACCATACCTTCTTCAATTTTCCTTGCCTCTTCAACCTTAACTTTTAAGTAAGTGAGATCTTGTAAAAACATTGCCTTTGTTCTATCATCCTCTTGTACTTGATCCTTCAATTTTGAGTTCTTCTTTCTAATCCTTTCAACTCTTCAAGGGCAACAATGAGTTCCTCTTCTATGTCAACTGTGGCTTCCTCTTCATCTTATGAATATTCCTCTTCTTCTTGGTCTTTAACAACATGATCATCTTCTTTCTCTTCTATGGTAAAAAATAAATTTTCTTCTTTTTCATTATCATAGAAGCTTTCATCATTGCTATTGGATGCACTGCTTGCTTCTTCAACATAAAAACGTTTATCGTGTCTTTGAAATATATTTTTCTCATGCTTGTTTTAACCATGCCTATTTTTCTTTTCATGATAAAATCTTCTTTCTTTATTTTTCTCATATGCCTTTTCTTCTTCACTGCTACTACTTCTATCTTGTGGAAAATTAGATGTATAATGACCAAAGTTACCACAATTAAAGAATTTCACAGACTACATACCTTTGTGTTTTCTTGGACCCTTTTTATTCCTTCGCATAAATTTAGCTTCTTCTCCACTGCTTGATTCTTCACTTGATTTTGGTTCTTTATTTTATGCGTTATTTGAAGCTTTGAATGCTACCTCTCATTTGTATGTTTGCTTTTTTTCTATCCTCATCTTATAGGATGTGAGAATTATATGTAACGCATCCATGCTCAAAGTTTTAATATCCTTAATTTCTTCAATTGCTAAAACCTTTGCATCAAAACTCATGGGAAGTGACCTCAAGATTTTTTGAATAATATTAGAGTCTTCAATAATTTCTCCAAGTCCACGAATGGTATTGAAAACCTCATCAACATGAAGTAAATACCTAGCAATATCTTCCTTATCTTTCATCTTCATGTCTTCAAACTTCCTCCTGTGGATTTGGAGTTTTGCCATATTAACCTTGTTGTCTCCTTTATATGTTCTCTATAACTTGTCCCATATTTCTTTTGTCTTCATCATTATGCTCCAGAAAGCATAGTTTGTACCATAAAACAATGAATCCATTTGTGTTATTGTAAAATTTTCCTTCAATATTTTAGGCTTTCACGAAGGAACCTGGTCTGATACCAATTGAAGAACACAAGCTTATACTAAGATGTGGGGGTGAACAATATAATTTTTTTTTTTACTTTTCTTTCCAAAGCAATAACTTCAAATATCATAAATTGCAATAATGAAACAATGCACAAATCACCACACACATAAGAGACACATATTTAATGTGATTCATCCAATGTGGGCTACATCCATAGAGAAATATTGCTTATAAATTTCTCAACAAATTTCATGGGTACCAACCCATAGGAGACACCAATCCCCTATTACAATATTTGTGGACACCAATCCATAGGAGACACCAATCCTCTATCAAGTTCATGGACACCACTCCACAGGAGACACCAATCCCCTCTACTCTAGTTCTATGAACACCACTACATAGGAGACACTAATCCCCTCTACTCTAATTTTATGGACACCACTCCACAAGAGACACCAATCTCCTTTGGTCTATTTTTGTGGACACTACTCCACAAGAGACACAAATCCCCTCTACTCTAGTTTTTTGGACATGACTCCACATTACACCCTTTACTTCCCACTGTTGGTTTGGTGTAATATCTCTACTTGTATCCAATGGGTCAACTAGCACCTTCAGATCTTTGGATCTCCCCACACTTTTCATTACCAACTAGGCCCCAATTATTTTTCTAATTCCAGCCTTTAATTTTGGTACCCCATATATAGTTGCATTTGTGGAAGCCATAATATTGGTTATTCAAATATAGAGAGTGATTTCAAAAAACAACACTCAACTTCTCAATAGTGAAGTTTGCATGCGTGTATTTGCAGTGATGTCACAAGGGAGATCTGCCACCTTCTACTTAAAGCACCTGTATTAATAAAGTTAGGTGGAGAACCTATTTTTTCATTGGTTGAAGGGCTATTATTTGTCATTCCATAGGGCTGGATGCAGAGGATTAATTCCCCACCAGATGTTTATTGGATGTCTCTCGAGTCCACTTGGTTGGATTCCTACTGAGTGGAATCTGGGTTACCCACTTGCTTGCTTCTCATTGATTCATGTGGGGCATGCTCGAGTGAGGTGCATGACTTTATGAAAGGGGTGCATAATATTCATGCATCATTAATACTCTCCTACGCTTAATCAAAAGTTGACGCATGAATATGAGTTGAGCACATGAATTTTGTGCATATTGAGATATTTTGTGCACCATACACAAGGTTGGGTGCACAACCTTGTGCACCCATAAAACCTTTGCACACTCTACTAGGGAGTTGGGCACACAGAACAAACTCAAGCACACAAACCTATGTACCCTAAGAAAATTCATGCGCTCCACTAGGGAGTGGGACGTGTGGACCAAAATTGGTTGCACGAACTTGTGCACCCTAAGAAACTTTGCATGCTCCACTAGATAATGGGGTGCGTGGACTAGACTTGGGCACCCAAACTTGTGCACCCTTATAAAATTTTTATGCTCTACTAGGGTGTGTGGTGCATGGACCAAGCTTGGGTTTACGAACTTGTATGTCCTTATAAAATTTATGATCTCCACTAAGGAGTGGAGAATGTGGACAAAACTCAGGTGCACAAACTTGTGCATCCTTAGAAAATTTGCATGCTCCACTCAAGAGTGGAGCGTGTGGACCCAACTTGGGTGCACGAAATTATGCACCCTTAGAAAATTTTCATGATCCACTAGGGAGTGGGGTGCACAGACAAGACTTGGGCGTACAAACTTGCATTCCCTTAAGACCCTCACACACTCCACTAGGGATTGGGGCACGTGGACCAAACTCGGGCACATTAACTTGTGCACCCTTAAGACCCTCGTGTGCTCCATTGGGGATTAGGGTGTGTGGAACCAAATTGGGTGCATAAAATTGTGCACCCTTAAAAATTTTATGTGCTCCACTAAAGTAGTGAGGCGCATGGATAGACTTGGGGTGCTTTACACAAATTTTTGGGTACTCAACTAATCAAAAGAAAAAGACTCAAAAAATAAAGTCAAAAATAAAAATAAGGGGGAATTGTTTTACAAGGCCAATAATACCTCCATGAATGAGAGCCCCAAAAAAATTTCAATAGACCTACCCTTTATTTTGCCCTTCCTTTACGTACTTCCATGCTAGATATTTTTTTGTTTACATTTTATTATGGTTGCAAATGGATTTTGGAGACTATTACATTCTTTGGTACATACAAATGTACCCCCATGCTAACTTTATGACATAAATTTAAATATATAATATATTAAGTGTGAGTCTATATTTTAGGAGTGTGAATTATATTTCCCATTTATGTAAGTTTTCATGTGTAGAATATGCACAAGTGTAATGTAATTATGTGTGAAAGTGTGAGGAGTAAGAATATGCACATGTTTCATATAATAGAGTGTGCATGTGTATAGATGTAGGAGTGTGTAATGTTTCATATATTAAAGTGTGAATGTATGAAAATAGAGAGGTAATATTAATGTATACAAGTGGAAATATGAGAAGCCAAAATACATGAGAGGTTTTATCTTATGCATGGAATAGGAAAAGATGCATATCCAAAATATGTGAGGAGAGTAATAGTCAAGTATTGAAGAGTTATATTTGGAAGGCTATGTTATGGATACAAATCTCCACGTAATGAATCATTGAGAAATATATTCATTTTAGGCATCATCCAAAAAATATTGTATACAATACGAGCAATTTATTGTAAGTTATCCTCATGTAATTCCATTAATGATATTGGCCATTTTTTTATTATTATTGTTATTTTTATGAATATTATGTTCATTATTTTATCCATTTAATATAGTGATTTTTTATGATACCTGAAATCATAATCAACAAAAATCTAGCAAGGTAAAGAAATCAAGAAAAAATAGTAAAAAGTCAACAAAACAAAAAAATGAAAAAAATGTAAATTTTTATTGAATAATGATTTTTCATGCATATTGTAATGAATTAAATCTATAAAAATAAAATATTAATACTATAAGTGATACCAAATTAAGCTAAACATGAAAATTAAGCCTTAAACTACATATGAAAGTGATAAAACAGATCTTGCACTGCTTATAATATAATAAAGTATAGATTATAAATTATGGAATGTCATGAAAATATCAAGTACAATGCCTCAATATCATTGAATGTCTTTCTCATTTTCTCCAGAAGAAAATTAAGCCTCTCTTTGTTGTTGTGCTCATGTCCCTTCTTGTGCTCATGCCTCTTTTTGTGCCTTGGCTATTGTCTCCTCCATTAAGTTGTCCTATAATATTTTATGGTGGAGGTGAAGGTTGTAATAAACAAGAACAAGATGATTCAACTTTTATTATTTAATCCTATTGTGTTTCTTGGATTGTATGTGCTAAAATATACTCTAATTGCACTCACAAACTAAATCACTACATGGTTGAAATAATACTATAATGACAATGCACTATAGATGGGTATATATACACCAAAGTCCCCTACCACAAATCTAGAAACAACTAATAAAATGAAAATTCAATAATTCATGTGTGAGATCATAAATTAAAATTATTTTTTAAAACAAAATCAAAAGATAAAGTAAGCAATAATCCAGGTACAAGGTCTTGGATAAATGGTAAAAATGATTCTGTAGGAGTTTAGAGACTAGGGTTCCAATCTCTTAGACCCTAAAGTTTCAATGGGCTTGTCACGTCAGTGTAGCCGACTACATAAAAGTTTTACCCGATACAACTGGAGGTTATAGTAGTGAAAATGAGTGAGATTCAAACCAATGAAGAGGTGCAGAAAATTGTAACGAGCTACTGATTTTGCTAGTATAATAAAGAACAATATCCTGTTAAGGGTTTCTTGGCCCAATAGTTAACCTTGAAATAATGCATAGTGGGGATGAAAAAGGATACCCTTACATTTTCTAGAATATTGCATGTTAGACTATATATTAATGTGCATTTATTTTTCAAGGTATATGTACTTACTGTTTAGTCAAAGGACCCATTCACATCATAGTAAACATGGAATGAATTAACATAAACAATATGGTATTGAGATAGTATCCTAATCCATGAAAAATCCTATAGAGTTGAGATATCGATTTTCTATCAATAATTTCCCAAATGAGACCATATTTAGTTTTGGTATATTCATAAAATGAGGAAATTACCTCTTTTTACCTATTCATAGCCTCATATACATATAGGACTAGTAATTTTTATCCATACACAAGATGAAGAACCTTCACCAAAGGCTTTAACACTTAAAAAAAGAAAAATAATTTAAATATAAATATATTATAGTAAGAAAACATTATAATACAAGATTTACTAAAGGAATTATTTTTATATTAAAAAAGTAAATTATAAAATAAATTTAAAAACTTAGACTTTTACCCTAATGGACACATTCATGGCTATCTACAAGGGATCCTCAAACAAATAATCATATACCTTCTACCCCTCTTAATAATCAATATTTAGCAGCTTATTTAGAATTCTAGTCATCACTCACAAACATCTACTTAAATGATACTATTGCATTATAAATGCTTTGTAATGTCATTAGGTTTGGGGTAAAGCATGCAAATCTAACCCACACTAGCTCTCTCCCACTAGTAAATTGCATCATGAGGTTGAGGACCCATGAATGATTATAGATAAATTTTGTAGTAGCCTTAGACTTTTGTACAACCTATGAAACCTGAGGTAACTTTTTGATCTCTTCAAGGAAAAAAAATACAATGGGATGCACATGTGGATACAAAAATGGTGGAAAATATCTCCACAAAAATATTTATATCTACTACATATGCCACTACATTTTTTGTGATGACTTGGATAACATTCTCTTCCTTGATCTCCATCACAACCTCTCCCAATAAATTTGCAAGGATTTTGATTCTCTTAACTTGTTTCAATGCATGAACTAACTTGAATAACACCATTACTTATAAATAAGCAACCAAAATATTAATTAAGGTTCTCCCCTTCCATTGATCCACCCATTAGACATGATAGTGCAACCATTATTCCTCCATACTTCATGCTACTCTTCAAGCATAACCTAAATGTTTTCCATGCATTCATAGAGGAGTTGTACCCTAATATCATCATAAGTTGTAGTTTAAATCATTTTCCACAACTTGCAATGGTATCTACCATGTCCTTATAGTATAAATAACTTACCGCATTTAAGGGAATGTAAAATCTAAAAACTACCAATGAACTTCCTCAATACCCTATGTCTTTCCTAGTTCTATTTGGCCATATCCTCAAGCATGGGTTGTGCCCCTAGCACAAAATATTCTTGAAAATAGGACCAATTCATCCCACTCACTAGGTGTGCAAATAATATACTTAGAATCTATTAGTAGAATTAGCTAAATGTTCTTCCTCCGTAACTTTTAGTTGTACAAGGTCAATATGGGGGCTTGACATGGCCTTAATTTGTATTTCTTTAATATATTTTTCTCCACTTTGTGGGAGATGATTTCCATGCATTCTATAACAACATCAGTCAACATCTCTAAGAATTAACTAATATTTTCACATACTTTTATTGCCAAATTAAATTTATGGGAATATATACCTCCATGAATGAGAGCCCCCAAAAAATTGTAATAGACCCACCCTTTATTTTTCCTTCATTTGCATACTTCCATGCTAGATTTTTTTTGTTGTTGATATTTTCTTGTAGTTGCAAATGGATGTTGGATAATATTACATTATTTGGTACATACAAATATACCCCAATGCTACCTTTATGATACAAATATAAATATATAATAGATCAGGGTGTGAGTTTATATTTTAGGAGTGTGATTTATATTTCCTATTTATGTAAGTGTTCATGTATAGGATATGTACAAGTGTCATGTAATTATGTGTGTGAATGTGAGGAGTAAGAATGTGCTCTTATTTCATGTAATGGAGTGTGCATGTGTATAGATGTGGGAGTGTGCAATGTGTCATATAGTAAAGTGTGCATGTGTGCAAAAATATATCCATAAGTATTGTAAACAAGTGGATATATAAGAATCCAAAAGATATGAGACATTTTATCTTATGCATGGAATTGGAAAATATGCATCTCTCAAATATGTGAGGAGATAAATACTGAAGTATTAAAGAGCCATATTTGGAAGGCTATATTATAGAGATAAATATCCATGTAATTAATCATTGAGGAATATATGTATTTTAAGCATCATACAAAGAAGTTTGTATACAATACTAGAAATTTATTGTAAGTTATCCTCATGTCATTCCATTAATGGTATTGGCCATTTTATTCATATATTTTTTATTTTTATGAATGTTATGTTCATTATTTTAACCATTTAATATAGTGGTTGTTTATGATGCCTGAAATCATAATCAATAAAAAACTAGCAACGTAAAGAAATCAAGAAAAATTGAGTAAAAAGTGAGAAAAACAAAAAATGAAGAAAATGTAAATTTAAAAAAAATATTTTTCATGCATATCGCAATGAATTAACTCTATAAAAATCAAATAGTAATACTATAAGTTATACAAGCTTAATATACACATGAAAATGGCAAGTGATATGAGCTTAAATCCTTAAACTACACATGAATGTGAGAAAACACATCTTACACTACTTATAATATAAGAAAGCATAGATTATAAATTACAGAATGAGTCATGAAAATTTCAATTACAATGCCTCAATGTCTTTGAATGCCTTTTTCCTTTTCCCTAGAAGAAACTCAAGCCTCTCTTTGTTGTTGTACCCATATCCCTTCTTATGCTTATGCCTCTTTTTGTGTCTTGGCTACTATATCCTCCATTAGGTTTTCTAAATTTTCAAATTCATCCATTGAGAATAAATCATCTTGTTGTTGCTCCTACTATAGATTTTTGATCCATTCATAACATGGATCAATATCATTTTGGTCAATGGCATCAATACTTATTCCTATAATTTTTTATGGTGGAGGTGAAGGTTGTAATGAAAAAGAACAAGATGATTCAACTTTTATTGTTTAATCCTATTGTGTTTCTTGGAGTGTGTGTGCTCAAATATACTCCAATTGCACTCACAAACTAAAGTATTGCATGGTTGAGATAATACTATGATGATGAAGCACTGTAGATGGGTATATATGCACCAAATACCCCCACCATAAATATAGAAAAAATCAATAATATGGAATTTTAATAATTCACATGTAAGATCATAAATTAATATTATTTTTTAAAACAAAATCAAAAGATAAAATAAGCAATAATCCAATAAGGGTTACTTTGCCTCATAGTTAACATTGAAATAATGCATAGTGAGGATAAAAAAGTATGCCCTCATATTTCCTATAAGCTTGCATCTTGGACTATATCTTAGTTTGCATTTCTTTTTCAAGGTATATGTAGTTAATGCTTTGTCAAAGGACAACCCTCACCTCATAGTCAACACAGAATGAATTAACATAAAAATTTTGATGCATGAAGAGGGCTATGGATCTAAGATATCGATTACCTATTAATAATTTCCTAAATGAGACTATAATTAGTTTGGGCCTATCCACAAAATGAGGAAATTGCCTCTTTTTCCCTATTCATAACCTCATATACTTTTGTTGTTGGTAATTGTCATTCACTGTTAAGATGAAGAACTGTCACCAAAGGCTATAACACTTAAAAAAGGAAAAATAATTTAAATATAAATGTTTTATAGTAAAAAAGCATTATAATATAATATTTATTAAAGGAACACTTTTTATATTAAAAAAATAAATAATAAAATAAATTTAAAAAATTAGCCTTGTACCTTTATGGACTCATTCATGGCTATCTATAAGGGATCCTCAAATGAATAGTCATATACCTCTACCCCTCACTTAATAATCGATATTTAGTAGCTTATTCAGGATTCCAATCATCGCTCACAAACATATGCTTTAATGACCCTCTTGCATTATAAATGCTTTGCAATGTCATTAGGTTTGGGGAAAAGCATGCAACTCCAACGCACACTAGCTCCCTCCCACTAGTAAATTTCATCATGAGGTTGATGACCCATGAATGGTTTTAGATGAATTTTGTACTAGCCCTATACTTTTGTGCAACCTATGAAATCCAAGGTAATTTCTTGATGTATTTAAGGAAAAAAAAAGACAATGGGATGCATATGTGGATGAAAAAATGGTATCAAATCTCTGCTCAAAAATGTTTATAGCTACTACATATGCCACTACATTATTTATGATGACTTGCATAACATTCTCTGCCTTGATATCCATCACAAACTCCCCCAATAATGTTGCAAGGATTTTGATTCTCTTAACTTGTGTCAATGCATGTACTAACTTGAAGAACACCATTCCTAATAAAGAAGAAACCAAAATATTAATTAAGGTTCTTCCCCTCCCATTGGTCCACCCATTACACATGATAGTACAACCATTGTTCTTCAATACTTCATGCTACTCTTCAAGCATAACATAAATTTTTTCCATGTATTCATAGAGGAGGTGTACCCTAATGTCATAATAAATTGTAGCATAAATAATGTTTTACAACTTGCGATGGCATCTACCATACCCTGATATTATAAAGAACTTACCACATTGAAATAAAGGAATGTAAAAAAAACTCGCAATGAACTTCCTCAATATCCTATATCCTTCCTAGTTCCATGTGGACATACCCTCAAGCATGGGTTGTGCCCCTAGCATAAAATATTTTATAAAATAGCACTCATTCATCCCACTCACTAGGTGTGCAACCAATGTACTAAAAATCTATTAGTAAAATTAGCTAAAGGTTATTCCTACATAATTTTTAGTTGTATAAGGTCAATATTGGGGCTTGACATGGTATTAATTTGTATTTGTTTAATCTCTTTTCCTCCAATTTATGGGAGATGATTTCCATGCATTCTCTCTCAATTCAATCGATATGTGTAAGAATAACCTGATATTTTCACATACTTTTCTTGCCAAATTAATTTTTTGGGAACATATACATCCATGAATGAGAGCCCCAAAAAAATTACAATATACCTACCCTTTATTTTCCCTTTCCTTTGCATACTTCCATGGTGGATAGTTATTGTTGACATTTTATTGTGTTTGGAAATGGATTTTGGAGAGTATTACATTCCTTGGTACATGCAAATGTCCACTCATGCTACTTTTATGATACAAATATAAAGATATAATAGATTAGGGTGTGATTCTATATTTTAGGAGTGTGATTTATATTTCCCCTTTATGTAAGTGTTCATGTGTAGAATATGCACAAGTGTCATGTAATTATGTGTGAAAGTTTGAAGAGTAAGAATGTTTATAAGTTTCATGTAATAGACTGTGCATGTGTATAGATGTAGGAGTGTACAATGTTTCATATAGTAAAATGTGCAAGTGTGCAAATAGGAGTGTGCAATGTTCATAGAAAAAAGTATGCAAATAGAGAGCCAAAAGTAATGTATACAAGTGGAAAGATGATAAGCCAAAAGACATGAGAAATTTTATCTTATGCATGGAATAGGAAAAAATGCATCTCCCAAATATGTGAGGAGAGCAATAGTCAAGTATTGAAGAGTCATATTTGTAAGACTATATTATAGATAAAAATCTCCATGTAATGAATCATTGAGAAATATATGCATTCGAGGCATCATATGAAGAATCTTGTATACAATAAAAGCAATTTATTGTAAGTTATCTTCATGTGATTCCATTAATGATATTGGTCATTTTATTCTTATTATTTTTATTTTTATGAATGTTATGTTCATTATTTTCTCTATTTAATATAATGATAATTTATGATGCCAAAAATCAGAATAAAAAAAACCTGGCAAGGTAAATATATAAAGAAAATTTGAGTAAAAAGTTAGCAAAACAAAAAAAATAAAGAAAATGTAAATTTTCATTGATTTTTTTTTCATACATATCACAATGAATTAAATCCATAAGAATAAAATAGTAAAACTATAAGTGATACAATATTAAGCTACACATGAAAATGGCATGTGATATGAGCTTAAAGCCTTAAACTACACATGAAATTGAAAAAACACTTCTTGCATTGCTTATAATATAAGAAAGCATAGATTATAAAATATGGAATGAGTCATGAAAATGCCAAGTACAATGCCTCAATTTATTTGAATACATTTTTCCTTTTTCCTAGAATAAATTTGAGCCTCTCTTTATTGTTGCGCCCATGTCCCTTCTTGTGTTTGTGTCTCTTTTTATGCCTTGGCTATTGTCTCCTCCATTAGGTTTTCAAAGTTTTCAAATTCATCCATGGAGAAGATATCGTATTTTTGTTTCTTCTATTATCGATTTGTAATACATTCATTAGATGGATCAATCTCGTCTAGGTCAATGACCTCAATAATTATTCCTATAATTTTTATGGTGGAGATGAAGGTTGTAATGAACAAGAAGAATATGATTCAAATTTTATTTTTTAATCCTATTGTGCTTCTTGGAGTGTGTGTTATCAAATATACTCTAATTGCACTCGCAAAATAAAGCACTACATGGTTGAGATAATAATATGATGATGAAGCACTATAGATTGGGTATATATGCACCAAATTCCCCCACCACAAATCTAGAAACAACCAATAAAATGGAAATTCAATAATTCACGTGTAAGATCATAAATTAAGATTATTTTATAAAACAAAATCAAAAGATAAAATAAGCAATAATACAATAAGGGTTACTTGGTCTCATAGTTAACCTTGAAATAACACATAGCGAGGATAAAAAAGGATGCCCTCACATTTCCTATAAGCTTGCATATTGGACTATATCTTACATGCATTTATTTTTCAAGGTATATGTAGTTAATGCTTAGTTGAAGGACCTCCATCACATTATAGTAAACATGGAATGAATCAACATAAATAATTTGGGATTGAGTTAGCATCTTGATGCATGAAGAGGGCTATGGAGTTGAGATGTTGATTGCCTATAAATAATTTTCCAAATGAGACCATATTTAGTTTGGGCTTATCCACAAAATGAGGAATTTACCTCTTTTCCCCTATTCATAGCCTCATATACATATGCCACTAGTAATTTTTCTCCATCAACAAGATGAAGAACCTTCACCAAATGCTCTAACACTTAAAAAATGAAAAATAATTTAGATATAAATATTTTATAGTAAAAAAGCATTATAATACAAGATTTACTAAAGGAATTATTTTTATAATTAAAAAGTAAATAATAAAATAAAAAATAAAAAACTTAGTCTTGTACCCTGGACTCATTCATGGCTATCTACAAGGAATCCTCAAACAAATAGTCATATACCTTATACCTCTCACTTTTTAAAATAAATTTAAAAACTTAGTATTCTACCCTGATGGACTCATTCATGGCTATCTCTCAAACAAATAGTCATATAACTTCTACCCATCACATAATAATTGATATTTAGTAGCTTATTTATAATTCTAGTCATCACTCACAAATGTTTGCTTCAATGACCCTCTTGCATTATACATACTTTATAGTGTCATTAGGTTTGGGGTAAAGCATACAACTCCAACCCACACTAGCTCCCTCCCACTAGTAAATTGCTTCATGAGGTTGAGGACCCATGAGTGGTCTTAGATGAATTTTTTAGTAGCCCTAGATTTTTGTACATCCTATGAAACCCAAGGTAATTTCCCAAATTATTCAAGGAAAAACAAGACAATGGGTTGCACATGGGGATGAAAAAATGGTGGCAAATCTCTCCTCCAAAATATTTATAACTACTACATACACTACTACATTGTTTATGATGACTTAGAAAACACTCTCCTCTTTGATCTCCATCACAACCTTTCCCAATAACTTTGCAAGGATTTTTGATGAGTGATTATTTGGTATATATTTTTGTAATAAATTATTTCATTTTCATATTTAATTTGTGCTTATAATACATTTTAAGTTAGTTGTTTTTATGAATTTATGTGAATTATTAGTAGAAATATGAATACAGTTGAATCTGACAAATGTGTGCATTTTATGTAAAATATGTCCATGTTATGAGTAATAATGCAGGAAAGTCTTGAAGGATGTTCCATAGTGTAGCAATGCGATATTTAGGATGTATCTTGGATGTGAGAATATGGATGGAAGAAGAAATGACTAAGGATGCTTAGGCATAGTGACAGAACAATGGTTGATTACTGTTATAGAATATGGTAACTGAAGTATGTTATGGAAGAGAGTTACTAAAGTACATTATAGAAGGTAGTTGCTAAAGTATGTTACCGAAGGATATTTTTACCAGCAGTTACTGAAGGATGACTAAGTTCATTGACTGACACTGCATTCCAAATCAGTGACACCATGATGTTTTTACATGGCAACCAAGCATTTCTAGTCAGGATAATATTTGATTTATCACGTATTCTTCATGAGGAATATTGTGATTAATAAATTTGTTATTAATACAACTATTTTTAGGTTTATTAGATTGAAATGCAATATTGTTGTGTCTTTTCCTAGAATAAAGGACCTATGGTTATATTGTATATCTTGAAAAATATCAAATTTAGTGTTTCTTTGTGAAGTTAGCTTACATATTGCCACTTCAACCATTCAGGATGTTTGCCGAGTCCAAGTAGGAATAGATATTGTATTAGTTTAGATTATTTTTGTTGGTACATAGTTGTCGCATCATAAGTCCACAAACTCCACATGGCAAAATACATGGAAGATTTTGTTCAGAAATCTACAAATCATAATATATATTACATAGGAAGACCTTTAAAAAGGTCTAATGTTAAAATGTCCAATGTTCTAAGGTCGAAAAAGCTAATGGAGGAATATCTAGTACAATTTCTAAACAATTGTGCCAACATGTACATCTGAATTTCCAGCAATAAAAGTAGCACTCTATTCTTCGTATATGGTAACTGTGTCATTTATATTTACTGCTTAATTTTATTTATGTAGTTGTAACTGCATATTCCTACATTCATATAATAGAATAATTTTAGGAATAATTATGCATTTTAGTTACTGAGATAAAGTAAACTAGGGGATAAAGACTTACACTGTCTTCTAGGAGGTAGGGCCCACTCCTACAACTAGTCCCTAAGCTCTCACCCCTATAATAGGTTAGAAATAGTTAATTAACCTTAGAATATAAAATAAAGTAAATTACATTTTCATAAAATATAAAGTTAGAATAGATAAATAAAACTAACTGCATGAGGATCCTCAATAATAGTTAAACTCACCAATAGAAAATTACTATTAGAATAATTCATTAATAGGTAATTATCATATTTACTGCATAAATCATAAATCGCATTCTATTTTTATTCCTACACAATTTAATTTTTATTTATTTATTTTTCTGCAAACACTTGAAACTAAAAAGAAATATGAAATAAGATTAGAATTGATCCCCAAAGTACAATCTATACTAGATTTTTGTTCTTTAAATCTAACCTTGATTTACCCTTGGATTGAAAAATTAAATGTAAGCTATTACAATCGATCATTTTGGTTCCATTTATGGGGAGAATAGCATTGTAGTGGTTAATTAGAAAAGTTGTTTGGCAATGCAATTAGGCGAGGCTTACTTATATGCAGAAAGGGGTACATATGAGTCCTTGGTGTGCATATGAGTTGGAGTGGCATGAGATGATCCCAAAAAGTCCCTTTGTACAATGTTTCTAGGTTCATTTCTCTTGAGAAATTAGTTTTACTACTTTCGTAATTAGAATTTTATTTCCTAAAAATTTCAATTTCTAAAAATTTTAATTTCTGCAAATTTATATCCTACAAATTTCTTGCTTTGGGTAATTATTATTGCTTATTTGACTTAGGACCTATGATAAAAACATGAAGTAGGTGTACATTGAAATAGACCTAAAATTGGCTTAGGACCCTATCAGAAGTAGGAAGTAGTTATAGTTGAGTGTCACTACCATAGTGAAACCCTCCTAATAATCAAAGAAGCAGTAATAGTTTACCTTTTATTTTAGAAAACTTTACTTTTTGCACATTTTTCAGATTTGGGTGATTATTATTATTTAGTTTGACTTAGGCCCTATGAGAAAAGTAGGAAGTAGATACACACTGAAACAAACCTAAACATTGGTTTAGGTTACCCTATCAAAAGAAGGAAGTAGGTATGGTTGAGTGACACAACCGTAGTGAAATAATCCTAAACAATCAAACAAATAATAATAGTTTAACCTTTTACTTTCAGTAAATTTTACTTTTCCTGTAATATTTCATTCTGTTACTAACATGCTAAAGTTTGTTGTATAAATATTTGTAGGAACACGAGTCACATCTAATTTTATTAAAATATTAGGATTATTGTGAAATTTTATTTCAATTATTCCCTTTTGTATTAAGGATAGTTATCAACT
Organism: Wollemia nobilis; assembly: GCA_028583015.1. Lineage (NCBI taxonomy): Eukaryota > Viridiplantae > Streptophyta > Pinopsida > Araucariales > Araucariaceae > Wollemia > Wollemia nobilis. The sequence continues at coordinate 4,548,173 of JAQPPZ010017109.1, forward strand.
CAATTGTTGTGATTTATATCTAAATTTGATAACAATAGGATTAAAACAGAAAATCAGAAACAAAACCCAAACAAAACCAAAACTAAAGAGAGAAAAGAGAAAATAAAAATAAGTTTCTAGATGGTAGAAAATAGTCTAAATCAGTTTGCACTTATAGACATTAGAAAACTATTGATAAAACAAGAAGCTAACCTTCTTTTTGAGAGAGGAAATAGAGCATCCAGTAAGGAGTGGGAGTGTTTTTATGAACACATTGACATTATCAAAGAAAAATCAGATGAATTAGAAGAAATAAAAAGGATTGACATAGCTAAAACTCTAGGGACAAACTACCATTCATCTTACCTGGATCTTAAAAGAAATTATGAGTGTTGGATTTGGGATAGAAGAGCAATAGTAAATCCAACAATTTATGTTTAGAATCAATATTTTGAAGACTATCTCCTCATTCAAAGGTTCCTTGGAGACCTAGAAAATAAATAAATAGCCCTAGAATAATGCAATAACTATCAAAGGATACCTAGAGCTATGCACTTTAGGGAGTTGTGTCAAGATTTACTTTGTGAGTTACAATTTAGAAATTTTGACCCCATTCCAACTCAAGATTTTCTCATTAAATTGATTCAATTGGTGGCAGACCATTTTAATTTTGAATAAGAACACTTCATGACACTCGAAAAACTTGATCCGATTAATGACATTCATAGATTATTCAAGGAATATTATACGTGTTGTAAAAACAAGAAACTTAGAAAATTCATGAGCAGACCTAGAGACTTTAAGGAAAGATTCATAAAAATCAGCAATTCAAAAGGAAATATCCAAAGAGACTTTAGTAGGAAGATAAGAATTTATAAGTTAAAAGAATTTGAAACAAAAACATGAACGAATCAAGCTAAAATCCTAGAACAAGATCCTAACTCAAACTTATTACTTAAACCAAAATTTGACAATCACATAGATCCTTCTTCTATTTTTACTGAACCCATACCTGGTCCAATTCTTGAAATCTTACATTTAGTCATGGTTGAGCATAAAAGTGTCCAAGGAGAAGTAGAATAGAACAAAATAAGGAATGAAAAAAGATATAATAGAGACCAAAGAAGAAATGGTCAAAGGAAGACATTTGCCTTCCTAATATTACATACATATGGGACAACCAAAGAATCTAAGTCAATCTCTATTTTTGTGTTACCCACCTTCCATGGGAAACCACACAAATATCCAGATGCTTTTCTATTAAAATTTGAAGTAGTGTGGCAATATTAAATTTACACTACCGACGAACAAAAGCTAAGGTTTTTTCCCTCTACTCTTAAAAATGTAGCTTTAAGATGGTTCATGTGTCTAGGAGAAAATATTTGTAATCAGTGGGATGGATAACATGGATTAAAAGAGTTATTCCTTGAATGATATCAGGATTACTGTAGAGTTAGGGATAATAAATATGAGCTATTCCGCATGAATAAAAAATAAGAGTCTTTGAAGGATTACCTTGAGAGATTTCTATTTGTTGGGTCTAGGGTAACCTTGATGAAGAAATATTAAAATAACTCTTTTTAAAGGGACTAAATGTTGGCAATTTTGGGTACCTTGGGTACTTTGCCTTTGCTCTAAGTGTAGATGTTGTCATTGATGTCAAGGAGGTCTTGAAGCAATCTGGTTTGATGTCAAAGAAATTGTTTTGATGTAGGTTTCAGTTTGGACAGTGGGTTTCCAAGAAGATCATAGTAGCCCAGTTGCAAAAATATCAAGAAAAAGTCAAGTAAGAAAAAGTATGCAGGCAGCTGGCAAAACTGTCGCGATTTCATGACATGTTTCAGGAGAGAGAAAGCACTGGCAAAACTGTCATGATTTCGTGACATGTTTGAGGAGAGATAAAGTTTGGGCAAAAGTGTCACAATTTTGCGACATGCTGGAAGACAGAGACGAAGCTGGAAAAACTGTCGCGATTTCGTGACATGTTGACAGAGAAAGAGAGCAAGTTAGAAAGTGTCACGATTTCGCGACATGTCACATTTTTGCGACTCGAAAAGTGTAGGAAGGCAAAGAAGGAAAAGTGTCACGATTTCATGACACATTGCCAGGAAAGTTTTACAGACAAAAAGCTGTCGTGATTTCACGACATAATGCAGAAAAGAGAGTCCACAGTGTGAACTGTCACGATTTCGCGACAAGATCGAAGAGAGAGAAAGTTATTCAGGAACTGTCACGATTTCGTGACATTATGCAAAGTTCCAAGTGAGGACTGTCACATTTTTATGAAATGCTACAGAGGTCAAGTTGAGGACTGTCATGATTTCACAGCATACTGAAAAGCTCAAAGTGAGAACTATCATAATTTCATGACATGCAGTAAAAGGAAAAGTCTGAAATAAGAAGCGTCGCAATTTCATGACAGGCTACAAATAAGTTGTACGTATGCAGAAAGTGTCACGATTTTGCGACAGGTTGGAGAGAAAGCTTGTGAATGCAGAGAGTTTCACAATTTCATGACAGGTTGAGATGGCAACATTTAGTTGGCGAAAGTGTCATGATTTTGCGACAGGAACAATTAGCAAGTCTTCATCAGAAGAAGCGTCATGATTTCACGATGAATTCAAGAAGGAAGAGCTTGAAGGCGAAAGCATCATGATTTCATGACATGTTCCAGTTTCATGAGTGTAAGGCAGAGAGAAGCTCAAGGCAACAAAAGTGTCACGATTTTGCAACATGTTTCGTTTTCGCTAGTGCAAGCCTAGGAAAAGGCAATGAAGACAAAAAGGTCACAATTTTGCAATAGAAGTGAAGATGACATCAGCAAAAGGTAGGAGTGTCACGATTTCATGACAAAAGTGAAGAAGAAGGCCATGAAGACTAAAGTGTCATGATTTCACGATAGGAGTAAAGATGACATCAGCAAAAGTTAGAAGTGTCGCAATTTTGCGACAAGGACGTTGTCAAGACAGACAAAAGCAAAAGTGTCGCGATATCATGACATTAGCCAAATGAATGTGTATGGCTGCAAAAATGTCATGATATCGTGACATGTTGTATTTTCATGGTAGAAGCTATAGGTGAGTTCCAGAGGTGGTTAAAGTACAGAGTTAACTTTGAGCCGACAAAGTTAAATCTAGGCCGACGTAGCGTAGGGTTTTGCAACCGATGATCTTTAGGGTAACAACCGACTAAAGATTAAGTTTTTGATCATGAATTAATGCTATAAAAGGAGGACTATTTTTGAGTTTCAAGGCATCGAATGTGGGTATCAAATTTGTGCAAGTGAATTCTGCTATGTGCAAGAGAGCGAGTCGAGTCGAATCGATTGAAGTGTGCATTCGAAGTGCGATTTGCGTAGATAGTGTGCGGGGAGAAGTTCAATCGCAGAGGTGCATAAGTGGAAGTCTGATCAACTGCTATGTTTGCACAGCGTGTGTGATGATTGTGCTACAGTGTTTGAGTAGAGAGTGCAAAGACTATGCTGTTGTGCTTGTGCAGACAGTGAAAAGTTGGTTTCAACCAAGTGCGGCTGTAACAGAAAAGAATAGAGGAAGGGGACAGATTTGTGCTAGACTAAAGGACTGTGTTTGGTGTGAATTTGAGGAATGACTTTGTAGTGATATAGTTGGGGACAGAGATCTCCAGCCAGAGTAGGGAAGACAGGTGTCTTCTATGGATAAAGTTCCACTTGCTAAGGGCAGAGGAGGTAGAGGTCTTCTAGAGGATCACCACTAAGAGCAAATCTAGGGGAAGGTGTCTCCTTTGGGTTGGTGCCCATAAAATTTGTAATTGGGAAGGTTTCCCAAAGAACTGTGATATAACTTTTAGAGAAAAGTTTTATCCATGGAGTAGCCCACCTTGGGTGAACCACGTAAATTATTGTGTCACTTTGTGGATGATGTTTTGTGCATTGTTTGATTACTGCTATTAATACTGCTATCTATTTTTTGCATAACATTGAATTGAAAGCTGATTTGAAAGAAAAAGTTAAAAGTGGTCTTATACTGTTCACCCCCCCTCTCAGTATAAGCTTGTGTTCTTCAATTGGTATCATAGCAGGTTCCTTTGGAAAGGTTTAACAGCTTGAAGGAAAAGCTAGCAAAGAACACAATGGATTATTCAAGTGGCAATGCAGCACCTATTCTTGATGGATCAAATTTTGGTCTATGTAGTGCGAGAATGAAGGTTTATATTATGGCACTTAGTAATGAGGTTTGGGAAGTGATTGAAGACGGGTACACTATCTCTGTAAATGGTCCATACATTAAAGAAGATAGGCTCCTTCATCACAACAATTCAAAATCTATGAATGCAATTCTGAAAGGCTTACAGAAAGCAAATCTTACCAAGGTGATTCACTGCAAGACAGCTAGTGAAATGTGGAAACAGCTGCAAGTGTTTCATACAGGTGATGCAAATGTCCGAAAGGCCAAATTGAGACACTTTAAAGATATGTTTTAACAACTCAAAATGAATGATGATGAAAATATTAGTGACTACATGCTTCGTATGGATGAGATTGTTAACTCCATGAAAGACTTAGGTCTTGAACTTGCTGAAAATGATGTGTGTGATAAGATTTTAAGATCTCTTCCTAATAGATTTAGTGAAATTTTTTTTGCCATTGAGGAAGCTAAAGATCTAGATAAATTGAAAAAGGATGAGCTCCATAGTATACTTGCAGCATTTGAGCTGAGAACTCAAGTGAAATTTGATGTCAAGAAAGAGGCAGCCTTCAAAGCTACTAAGAAATCAAAGAGCAAATAGATTCAAGAAAGTGATGAGTCCTCTAGTGATGAAGAGGCATATTTGAGCAAGAAAGGCAAGTTTTCCAGAAAGCACAAGAGCATGAAAAACATAAGATGTTTCAACTGTGGGAAGTTTGGTCATTATGCTACTGACTGTACTATTTCAAAGAATGAAAGTGATGAAGATATACAAGATTCTAAGAGCAAGGATTCTGAAAAGCACAAGCATCATAGGAAGAGCAAAGAAGAGCAAATATTAGTACAACAATCATGGAAAGAGGCATTCTCACAAACACAAGAAGAGCTTCTACCTATACAAAGCAAGTAAGTGTTCTAGCAGTGGTAGTGAAAGCTCTTCTAGTGATAATGAAAATGAGATGTTGTTCATTTTATAAAAGGAGGAAGAACTGAAACATAAATTCATTGTCATGAAATGTTTTAGATGTTGAAATTTTGGGAACCTTGAGGATAATTGCAAAAATAATGATTTGGTTGCTAGTATGTATGAGGATGCTTCAGAAAACTACAATGAAGATGCTTGTATGTTTTTTGAAAAGGGTAGCACCTCTAGTGATAAGAAATCTGAAAAAGGCCTTGATAATTCAAAATGCAATCAAATAGAGGATCTTGAATGTGAACTTACTAATGCTCTTAGTGTTCTGAAAAAGGAAAGAAAGAAGAATGCTAGACTCAAGGATAAATTAGATGAATGCTATATGGAGAGAGATGAACTTATAGAGAACCTTGAAATCTCTATGGCTAAGACACAAGAACTCAAGACTGAGTTAGAATCTAAGGTGCTTGAGTATAGTGAATTAGAACAAAAAATGGCTTCTTTGGAAGTGGAAACTAAAGAATACAAGGATAAGTTGTACAGGTTTCAAGATAGCTCCAAAAGGGTTAAATCTCTCATCAAAGGTCAAAGAAAACCAACAGATAAAATAGGTCTCGGTTTTGTTGAGCTGCACAAGAAACAAGTTGGGGAATCTAGCAAGAGATTACAAAAGGAAGAAAGTTTTGATGTAGAAAGTACTTTAGATCAAGATTCCATGAGTGATAGATGCATAGAAATAGAAAAAAGAATTTTGAATGCGAAGAAGAAGTTTACCAAATCAAGAAGGTCATTTACAGGAAATCTTAATGGCAGATGTTTTGCGTGTCATAGGTTTGGCCACATGGCTTCGCATTGCATGACTCAATTAAGGAAGATAAATGATAGTTTCAGGGGCCGTAATTTATTTCAAGGGTATTGCTACTCTTGTAAATAGTTTGGGCATAAGGCAATTTTTTGCAAGGCAAATCATAGGAACATGGTTAGTCATAACAGGCGGATTCAAAGAAGAGGTATGCCAAATAGAAATAACTTTGTTACGTGTTATAAGTGCAACAGTGAAGGTCACATAGCTAGACAGTGTAGAGCTGATCTTCTGAGGTACAGGAACATAAATAGTAGTATGAAAAAGTCCAAGGATCAAGGCATCGATAAGAACAAAAATGATAAAATAAATAGGAACAGTAGTATGAACAGGTCTGAGGATCAGAACAGTGACAGGAACAGAAATACAGACAAAGAAATTAAGAGAAGGCCTGACAAGGAAATTGTAGACACTAATGATGATGAGTGCCTAATGGGAGTTTCACTCCCACCCCTATTTTAATCACCTCATCAGGAGGTGGGGGAGGGACTAAGCTAAGAGGCTCATTCTTAGTCCCGAGCCCCAAAGGTGACCCTTTGCCATTGATGACAAAGGGGGAGAGATATGAGTAAGGGGGAGATATGAGTGAAGAAGAGAGCTTCAAGTCAGGGGGAGCAAAAAATTCAAAGATAGATTCTCAGTTGTTGGATCAGTTGGTTCAGTTTTGGCTCTTGAGATATGTTTTCAGTTAAGGTTTTCCATCAAAGACAAAGGGGGATATTGTTGGCAATTTTGGGTACCTTGGGTACTTTGCCTTTGCTCTAAGTGTAGATGTTGTCATTGATGTCAAGAAGGTATTGAAGCAATCTGGTTTGATGTCAAAAAAATTGTTTTGATGTAGGTTTTAGTTTGTACAGTGAGTTTTCAAGAAGATCAGAGTAGCCCAGTTGCAAAAAGATCAAGAAAAAGTCAAGTAAGAAAAAGTATGCAGGCAGCTGGTAAAACTGTCGTGATTTCGCGACATGTTTTAGGAGAGAGAAAGCACTGGAAAAACTATCATGATTTCATGACATGTTTGAGGAGAGAGAAAGTTTGGGCAAAAGTGTCACGATTTCGCGACATGCTGGAAGACAGAGACGAAGCTGGCAAAACTATCACGATTTCGCGACATGTTGGTAGAGAAAGAGAGCAAGTTGGAAAGTGTCACGATTTCGTGACATGTCACATTTTCGTGACTCAAAAAGTGCAGGAATGCAGAGAAGGAAAAGTGTCATGATTTCATGACACATTGCCAGGAAAGTTGTACAAACAAAAAGGTGTCGCGATTTCACGACAAGATCAAAGAGAGAGAAAGTTATGTAGGAACTATCACGATTTCGTGACATGATGCAAAGTTCCAAGTGAGGACTATCACGTTTTTGCAACATGCTACAAAGGTCAAGTTGAGGACTGTCATGATTTCATGGCATACTAAAAAGCTCGAAGTGAGAACTGTCACAATTTTGTGACATGTAGCAAAAGGAAAAGTTTGAAATAAGAAGCGTCACGATTTCACAACAGGCTACAAAGAAGTTGTACAGATGTAGAAAGTGTCGCAATTTTGTGACAGGTTGGAGAGAAAGCTTACGAATGCAGGGTGTGTCATGATTTCACAATAGGTTGAGATGGCAGCATGCAATTGGTAGAAATGTTACAATTCGTGACAGGAACAGTTACCAAGTCTTCATCAGAAGAAGCATTGCGATTTCACAATGAATTCAAGAAGGAATAGCTCGTAGGCAAAAGCATCGCGATTTCGCGACATGTTCTAGTTTCACGGGTGTAAGGCAGAGAGAAGCTCAAGGCAGCAAAAGTGTCGTGATTTCGTGACATGTTTCGTTTTCGCTAGTGCAAACCTAGGAAAAGGCAATGAAGACAGAAGGGTCACAATTTTGTGATAGAAGTGAAGATGCCATCAACAAAAGGTAGAAGTGTCACAATTTTGTGACAAAAGCGGAGAAGAAGGCCATGAAGACTAAAGTGTCATGATTTCACGACAGGAGTAAATATGACGTTAGCAAAAATTAGAAGTGTCACGATTTCATGACAAGGATGTTGTCAAGATAGACAAAAGCAAAAGTGTTGTGATATCACGACATTAGCCAAACGAATGTGTACGGCTGCAAAAATGTCATGATATCATGACATGTAGTTTCACGGCAGAAGCTACAGGTGAGTTCCAGAGGTGATTGAAGGACAGAGTTAACATTGAGCCGAAAAAGTTAAATTTGGGCTGATGCAGCATAGGGTTTTGCAGCCGACGATCTTTAGGGTAACAGCCAACTAAAGATTAAGTTTTTTATCATGAATTAATGCTATAAAAGGAGGACTATTTTTGAGTTTCAAGGCATCGAATGTGGGTATCGAATTTGCGCAAGTGAATTCTATTGTGCACAAGAGAGCGAGTCGAGTTGAATTGATCGAAGTGTGCATTCAAAGTGTGATTTGTGCAGATAGTGTGCAAGGAGAAGTTCGATCACAAAGGTGCATAAGTGGAAGTCTGATCGACTGCTGTGTTTGCATAGAGTGTGCGACGACTGTGCTACAGTGTTTGAGCAGAGAGTGCGAAGATTGTGCTGTTGTGTTTGCATAGACAGTGAAAAGTTGGTTTCGACCAAATGCGACTGTAACAGAAAAGAATAGAGGAAGAGGACAGATTTGTGCTAGACTGAAGGACTATGTTTGGTGCGAATTTGAGGAACAAATTTGCAGTGATAGAGTTGAGGACAGAGATCTCCAGCCAGAGCAGGGAAGACAGGTGTCTTCTGTGGATAGAGTTCTACTTTCTAAGGGCAGAGGAGGTAGAGGTCTTCTAGAGGATCACCACTAAGAGCAGAGCTAGGGGAAGGTGTCTCCTTTGGGTTGGTGCCCATAAAATTTGTAATTGGGAAGGTTTCCCAAAGAACTGTGATATAAATTTTAGAGAAAAGTTTTATCCATGGAGTAGCCCACCTTGGGTGAACCACGTAAATTATTGTGTCACTTTGTGGATGATGTTTTGTGCATTTTTTGATTACTGTTGTTAATACTGTTATCTATTTTCTGCATAACATTGAATTGAAAGCTGATTTGAAATAAAAAGTTAAAAGTGGTCTTATACTGTTCACCCCCCCTCTCAGTATAAGCTTGTGTTCTTCACTAAAGGAGGATTTCCTCAAGGTTTTAAACCTCATGGAAAAAGGAGATATCCATCTTATGGAATTGGAGGATATTTTGAACTTTTGCAAAAACTATTCAAGAAACAAACCTCTAAGGGGTAATAAGTATACATCTATAGGAGGGGTGATGAGAGTAGGGAAACATGTTGGAAGGGTTGAAAATTGATTTTTTAAGTACCTTGACTACATATTTGGATATAATGGATAAAAATCCAAAGGGACAAGACAGTGAAGATATTTACTATCATAGATGTAGGAAAAAACACAATCTGAGGGAATTCCCTCTCAACATTACCAACATTTCCAATATTGCTACTTGTAAAATTTGTGATAAATTTCACAAAACTAAAAACTGTAAATACATCTCCACTCTTAAAGTTGCCATAAAATACCTGAATATGAAGAGGTAGAAGACATTTATTTTGTAGCCCAAAGATGAAATGGTCCATTCAATGGACCACCAAATTGGTCAAACCCTAGTTATTACAAATCGTAAAGGCCTAATCAATGGTATAATGCACCAAAATGGGTAATTTGAAATTCTTATTCAAACAATCAAGACTGGAACGTACCTCCATGGGCCTACTTTATGGCCAATACCTATGGAAATCCACCATGGAATCAAGTAATGTCCAGTCAAAAAAATTGGAATACTAGTGGCCAATATAACTAGGAAGGATCTGGTTGGTCTCAAAATCCATCACAACAACAAAAATTTCAAAATCAATTTAGGGGACAAGCACCTCAAAATTCACCTCAAAATAGACTTCTTCCACCTTCGGTTAATAATAATAATTATCCTAATCAACCTCCTCTTCTAGATCAACCAGTCCCTAATCCTAATAACAACAAGAAAATTCAACAAGCTATGAAACTAGTGAGATATGTTATATAACTGTAGTACCTTATCATCAGATTAATGAATCATCAAGAAAAGTATTGGAAAACAATGTAACTCTCATAGAGCTTGAAAAACCAACTGCAATTTTGTTTGAAAAGGAGGATAACAATGAAAAGGATATGGAAAATTCACCAGAAAAAATTCCAACAAAAAAACAAGAAATTTAAATTCCTCAAAGGAAGGAAGAAGAGGTACCTTTTTGTCAAATATTGGCAATACCAAAAGAACCACCTAAGCCAGCCTTTAACTTCCATACAGAATTATAAAATATTACTATCAAGATACCTTTGTTACAAGGTATAAGGGATATACCCATATATTCCAAGATCATTAAAAACATGTGTACAAATTTAGAAAATAAAAAGAACAATGAAGCCCAAACTATTCAAGTCATTGGATAATTGTTTGAGATCATAATGAGAGGTTGTTAGATTTATAATGTGCACTATGCCTTAACCTTGACACTTGTCTTTTTATCTTGACAAGTATCATGTTTATCATATAGGCTTATGCCTATATATTGTAACCTATGAGATGTATAATACATCTCATCTGTTTCATTCCCAAAATTTGGTATCAGAGCGCAGTCGCTCTCCTACCTTGTGTAACACCTTGAGGGTGGATTTCCCTCATGGAAACCCCCCCTCATTTTTTTTCCTCTCCAAAAGTCTCAGGGAGTATACTCTCCATATTTGTGGATCAGAAACTAGAAGGCCAAAGGGAGAAGGAAAGGATTTCATGGTTGTCCCTAAAGCTTCAATTCTTGGGACCATGCTTTTTGCTCAATGTAGATCAATTTATTTTTTACCGCATTATTGGATAATTGAACAAGTTCATCTGGATATTTTTTCCATTCATCATGTGATGATTATATCTTATTTTTTTTGTGTCCATAGAGTTTCCTTATCACTGTGAGCTGGATCACGACGAAAAAAAAATTCTGATGAAATGCATTTGTTATGTCATTTTACCACAAGTGTATGGGTGATGCTCTTTTACATAGAATGAACATTGGGATGGACAGCCAACAATGACCACTGTGCCAATATTCATGAAGTTATTGGCAGTGTAATCTCAATCAAGTGTTTTCTCCAAAGTTTTTGGTGGCCTATGGGAGACTGGTTCCTGTTGTTTGTATGAGACTAGCACGTGTACCAGTCAAGATATTGCTAAGGGCCAAGTGGAAGCAAGTCCAAGTTGTCAACATCATTGGTCGTTTCTTGCAAAGATGTCAGAGTTTCACCAGATAATGTAGTCTACTGGATATGGAGTTATAGAGTTTCACCAGATCGTGCATTTTGTCGGTTATGGTTTAGGACCATGGATCTACTTCTGCAACAGCACACTGTAGTGGCAGGAGTGTCTAGTTGTAGTAGCTTTGAGAAGTTTTTTAAATTGATTTTTTTTTAAATGGATGGTCATGATTTTTTTAAAAGTATTATGGACCCTATGCACATTCATACCATTCACGAAGGTTGAAATTAGATATTTTTTTGATCTTCTCCAAGCTTCTCGGTGTCTACATGATTATTTACAATTAAAAATTGATGTCGATGGAATAATATTTGTCTCTCTATAATTTGTGGATACCATGGAGGTTATTTGGTATAGCTTGCAGTGACTCCTATACAACGATGTAGAGGGTTGTGTGCTTAGTTGAGTGCACACTAGCAAGACAAAAATTTTGCCAATGATAATGGAAAACTTCTATCAAGGCCAACACAGTTTGAAAGATTCTATGATAGGATCCACACATTTAGGAGATACGCATAGATGAAACGAACGCTCAAACTGAATGTTTTTTTCTCTCTATAATTGTAGGATCCCGCCATGTTGATATTTTTGGAAGATAAATCAATGGCGCCCCTCACATTATGGTGGTGCTTATGTGGGCTCTGAGGATGACCATGCAGGATGTGATTTACCCATTTTAAATAATGCATGGCAAGATCTATTTTTTCAAATACTATTGGTGTTGTGATGGAGGAAGAGGTAACAATTGGGAAGAGATTATGAAGATAAGGAATTCATGGATATAAATAAATAATATATATTTTAATGATCTGTATCAGCAGCCCCATATCAAAAAAATGCACCTAGACTTTTTTTATGCGGTGAGTGCTGCTATGATGATGTCAAGTGTGGAGGTTTCGAGTGCCCCTGTATACATAATACTGGATACGTTCATGCACTATTATGTTGCCTTCATCATGACTAAAAAGATAATGGAATATTTAGGGTTACATAAATTACAATCAACTTCTATTGTACTCCAACTCGTAGATAGGTCTATTGTTAAGCCAGAAGGAAAACTAGAAGATGTTATAGTCTATGTAAGTTCATGGGAATACCCTGTATACTTTATAGTCTTACAACCTAATAAAACTTTAGGGGGACATCCCTTAATTTTAGGGCATCCATGGCTTGCAGTAGTTGATGCTTACATCATTTGTAGAATGGGAAATATGACTATTTTTTATGGCAAAAATACTAAAGACCTTAGCCTATTCCCTGAATCAACAATAGAAGATGAGTTTCCAAAATAATTGTGGTATGATTTTCCTCATAATTTTGATGAAATCCAAACCTTATCAATAAATGTTATGAGTGAACATCTTCAAAAAGAATTCAAAGGACAATTACCATTTTTATTAGGAAATCAAAGCAAGGATCAATGTCAAGACAATGGTTGTTCATCTGAATCTACCATGTCTATTGATAAAGAGAGCACAAGCCAGTTTCAACAAATGATACCATATGACTGTTACTTATATATTATTGAACATGAGATAATGGGAATAGATGTGAACATAGAGAAATGCAAGAAGATATATATCACACTAGGAAGGACCTTGAATATTAGTGATGAGCTCATAAGCATACAAGAATCATAATTAATAGATGTGCTTAAGAAATATCAATCAAAATTTGTATGAAACTACGAGGATATGAAAGGGATACATCCAAATGTTTGTACCCATCATATTTTTATCCAATAAGGATGTTATCCAGTAAGACAACCTCAAATAAGATTGAATCCAACTATGAAATATGTGGTTTAGGAAGAAATCATTAAACTCTTGAAGGTAGGATTTATATATCCAATTTCTGATAGTCAATGGGTGTCACCTCTTGTTATAGTACCTAAAAATAATAGCAAATGGAATATTTGTATGGATTATAAGGAATTAAACAAAGTAACAATGAAATATTATTTTCCCTTTTCATTCATTGATCAAGTTATTGATACATTGGCTAGAAAGAAATATTTTTGCTTTCTAGATGGGTTTAGTGTATATAATAAAGTTTCTATAGTTGAGGAAGATTAGGAAACGATAACCTTTACATTTCCAGTAGGCACCTATGCTTATAAAGTCTTACCTTTTGTATTATGTAATGCACCTTCCACCTTTCAAAGAGCAATTTTAGCTATCTTTGCTGATTTAATAAATGAATGTGTAGAAGTCTATATGGATGACTTCAAAGTCTATGGTAATACCTTTTAAGAAACCTTGTCAAGCTTACAAAAAAAATTTATTAGATGTCAAGAGCAAAACCTCTCTTTGAGTCATGAAAAGTGTTTCATGATGATGAGAGGAGGGATTTTTCTAGGACATTACATATCAAAAGAAGGTGTTAAAGTAGATCTTACAAAAATACAATCTATTTAAACCCTTCAAACCTCAAATACACAAACAGAGGTGAGAAGTTTCCTAGGACATGCAGGATACTACTGTAGGTTCATTAAAGACTTCAGTAAAATTGATGCTCCCATGCTTAAGCTCTTAACTAAATAAAGTGAATTCAATTGGACTAAAGCATGTCAAGAAGCCTTTGAATTTATAAAAGATAAATTGATTATTGCTCCAATCCTAAGAGGATCAAATTGGAAATTACCATTCCATATCCATTACAATGCTTCGGGTTACGCAATAGGAGTAGTATTGCAACAAGCTAAGAAAAAAATACCTTATGCTATCTATTATGTAAGTAAAAATTTACATGGAGCCAAGATTAATTACACTGTTATTAAAAAAGAATTTTTAATTGTATTTCATGTCATTAATAAATTTAAACATTACATAATAGGGTGTGAATTATTCATTCACATTGATCACTCTACCATTAAATACTTAATGAAAAAAGTGACAGTAGGAGGTAGAGTGGTTATATGGCTTCTTTTGCTACAAGATTTCAATATCATGATTATAGATAAGGTAGGAAAAGATAACGTCATCATAGATCACCTATCTCATATGCAAATATTTAATTATGACGAGTTAATTCCTGATAATTTCCCAGACAAACATTTGTTTTCTCTTTCTGTCCTTACCCATTGGTATGTTGATATTGTAAATTACTTAGTAACAGGAAAATTGCCTTAAAACTATATATCATAGGAGCATTGAAAGTTAATACGTCAAAGCACTCCTTAAATGTGGATTCATGGAGTCTTGTTTAGAAGATGTCCTGACCAAGTAATTAGGATATGTGTGCAAGAAGATGATGTATATGACATCATTCAGGAAACACATGAAGAATCCTATGGAGGCCATTATGCCACCCAAATAACAGTCAATAAAATACTTTAAATTTATTACTTTTGGCCTACCACGAATAGAGATGTCCATAAATTTATTGATATATGTGACACTTGTCAAAGAGCTAGTAAGCCTACACCTTCTATGAAGATGCCTTTGGTTCTGCAAGTAGTATTTGAACCATTCAAGAAATGGGGAACTGAATTTTTTGGACCAATAGACCCTCCAAGTGAACGTAATAAACACATACTTGTGTGTAAATATTACGTTACTAAGTGGGCTAAAGTCAAAGCTTTACCACGAGTGCAAGCTGAACCAATTGTTGATTTCCTTTATGAAAACATTATGCAACACTTTGGATCACCTAGAGAGTTAGTTTTAGATCATGGAACCTAATTTATATTCAAATTTATTGAAAATTTTGTTAACACCTATCAAATAAAACATAATAAAACCTCACCATATCACCCTCAAGCCAATGGATAAGTAGAAGTTACAAATAGAGGACTTGAAAAGATCATTAAAAAAATGTAACTGTTAATAGGGGTGATTTGGCTAAGATATTAAAATAATTTGTATGGGCATACAATAAAAATTGGAAAACCACCACAATATTATCACCTTATGAAATGGTATATGGAAAAAAAGCTATCATGCCCATATAATTTGAGATAGAAACTCTTCGCACAATGATACAACTTGATGTGAATTTGGATAAAGTGCAAAAATATAGATTGGAAAAGTTAAATATTATGGATGAAAGGAGACTAGAGGTATTACATAGGACTAAAATAACCCCAAAAAAATGAAATAAATGGAAAGATAAACACATTATAACACTCACATTCAAATCATGATATTGGGCTTTGTTGTTTGATTCTCGTTACCAAGACTTTCAAGGTAAATTGAGGACTAGATGGCTAGGACCCTATGAAATCAAATAAATATTCAGAAATGGTATAGTGAAGCTTAA
Source organism: Wollemia nobilis (assembly GCA_028583015.1). Taxonomy (NCBI): domain Eukaryota; kingdom Viridiplantae; phylum Streptophyta; class Pinopsida; order Araucariales; family Araucariaceae; genus Wollemia; species Wollemia nobilis. The sequence continues at coordinate 4,563,648 of JAQPPZ010017109.1, forward strand.
TCCTATAGATGATTCAACTAGGAAACTACTAGTAAATGGCCATAGGCTTAAACTTTATAGAAAGCCATTATCTAAGGAGGAATTCATACACCACCTTAAGCAGCAAGTCGAATTGCAGTGCATTTCTGAACTGCAATAAGCCACTATTAAATAATAATTTCTCTCTTCCTTAAAAAAAAAAATTTCCTTTGTTTCATCATGAATTTTCTACATCTACAATATTTCTATCTTATTCTCATCAAATTTCAGTCTTAATATTTCAAAAATAGTACAAGAGGTATTTCTTAAAAAAAAAAAAACTTGTAGGAAATGACTATCATATGTTGCATAATACATTTTTTTCTAGATAAAATTTGGATGTTTTTCAATTACTCAAACAACATTAGTGTTTTGAGAAATTTTCAATGAAAGTCAAGCAATCTCTTGATGTTGTAAGTTATTCCTAGTCAATCAAAAAATTTCTTGGACTATGCACATTTGAACATATAAAAACATTGTGAGATTTGGAGAGATTAACTCATGTGTTACTATTGCCATAAGTGAAAATTTTCCCTTGCTTATCCATCTATGTGCATGGTCCAGAGTACTAATGAATTGGAAAAATGACAATCTCACATTTCATCCCTAAAAATAAAGAAAATGAGAAGAATAGTAAGGATAGGATAAAATTCCCATAAGAACTTTGATATAGTGGTTGGGAATCCAACTCCCCAAAGTTCTTACTCCAAAAAAAATCCCTTTCTCCACATCTAATTGATAAAGTATCCCAAAAAGTATCTTCTTTCTTCTCACAAAATAGTCAAGAATCCCAAAAAGCAATAAAAATCCCTTACTCCCTCTTAAAATGAGTAAGTATCCCAAGAAAATTTAAAGAAGGGTAAAAGAGATTTAATCCCTAGAATTCTTAGTATTTTGAAAACTATGGGGTGATCCTCATTACAACAATGGGTTGAATGAAACTCGCCTGGAAATAAGGTATCCATATGCAGTAGCACTAAGTCTGGACAAGACCTATGAATGCTCACAGATAAGCTAGCTTGTTGGCATAAGTGATATTTGTTGTTACTCAATCCTCACTCATAATGGTAAATGAATACTCACTGCACACATAGTTGGTCCTTGAGGAAGCTTGAAAACATTAGGATAACTTTAACACCATGATGATTTGTGAAATGAATAGATGAAATTATTTAAAAATCACTAGGATGTTTGAAGTCTTTGAGAAATAACTCTAGAATATCCTGAGCAGGCAAAATTCATAAGCAAATCCCTATGGTTCATTTTCTCCTATCAAATTATTGCTTTCATTTCTCAAAATATTGTATCTTTTAACAGAAGCCATCATAATATCTGAATATATATTCCATTTTAAAAAAATGATTGAAAATACTCCAAGTATTTGATAGATATTAATTTTTGTAGACACTAATGCCTGATATCAATATTTTTAACCATTATCTTTCTCTCACTTGGATACTCCTTAATGAAATTTAGGAAGGAAAATAAAAAAAATTATAATAAACCCCCATAAAAAAAAATTATTATTATATTATCCATCAATATAAATAAAATACCCTTCATCTTGTTTTGGCAAGATAGCCAAAATTAAATTTTGTAAGGGAGGAGAATAAATAAGAAGTATATAAAGTTCACAATACAGTTTTGGGGGGGGAGAAACAGGTAAAGTATTTTCTTAAAACTCTAATCCCATAAAAGTCTCTTGTAGGTCTTCTATAGAAGTCTTTTGTAGAGGTCTTCTGTAAAAGTCTTCTATAGAGGTCTCCCATAGATCTTCTGTAGAGATCTTCCGTAGAGGTCTTCTGTAGATGTCTTTTGTAGAAGTATTCCATAAATATCTTCTGTAGAATTTTTTTGTAAAGATCTTCTGTAGGTCTTCTATAGAGATATTTTGTAGATGTCTTCCATAGATGTCTTTTGTAAACAATTTTTGTAGGTATCATCAGTAACAATATTATGTAAGCACCATTTGTAGATGTCATCCATAAACATATATCACAAAATATTCAAAGTGTAAAAATTTAAAATTGACTAGACAAGAGAGACACATGGCAATCCAGGGAATGACAAGACAAGTAATAAAGGCATGTCAACAAAGATTTTAAGGAAAATGTGGTAGTAATATTTTAAGTAAATTGAGGGGAACAAGATAATATATATATATATATATATATATATATATATATATATATATATATATATATATATATATATATATATATATATGTATGTTAATAAAAACTAGCCCTCTTATGACATGTACGCTTAAACTAGCACCACGTGCCACCTCTTATGATGTGTACATACAAACTGGTGCCATGTGCCGATTAAATTTTAAAATCCCTATTGAAAGCACAATTATTCTTGGGGTTGAAAGTAAGAGTTCAAAGAACGATGGTTTATTGGAACACATGCATAAATGAGGATGTGGACCAATCCACTTGGTCATGTCAGCAATAAAGTGCCACATAGACAAAATATGGCATAATGGCAAATGATTAAAATAATATTTTTTTAACCGTCGGGTGACCAAATATATTATAACATTTGGTAGGTAAAGTCCACCCTCACCATGCAAGGTGACGGGTAGGTTTGGTGCTAAGATGAAACTGACCACCCTAGAACCCATACCATTGTAGGATAGGTAGATTCTCTTCACCAATCGCAAGAGATGATGCGGATGGACAATGCTAGCCATTGATTAAAATTTGAATGAAGGGTTACGATGGAAGAAGGAAAAACACGATGGGTCTAGAAGTTTTACAATGATATTGGTAGGAGGGAGATGATTGTCATTGTGTGTCTTCCATCAACGAATTATATACTAGTGACACAAATCTAAGCCATATGCTGTCGATTAAAACCAAATCGATGGATGATGATTTATCAAACCAAAAGCATTTACTTTATCATTGATCTTAGAGAAAATGGTCATTGCAATCAATAAATGTTAGATCGGTATCTATCATTGGATAAGAATAATTAATTATGCATGACCTCTACATGTAGCCATGCAGAGGAAAACCAACCCTAAATCATCTCTTCCATAGAAAGCCACTCGAAATTGCCAACAACCCTCTATAACTTGATCTTGAGTAAAATATTCTGGTTTTTCGATAAAAATTGTTGAGTTCTTTCGATTAAACAGAGGCGATCTTCAAAATTTTGAAGAATTGCATGGGTAGAAGGATAATTTCTTCGAAGACATAGGAAGGGTGGAAAATTAACATCAAAAGCAATAGGTAAAACACTGTTTGCTATTCAGTTGTCACACAAAAAAAAATTCTTTATCATTCTACTACACATAAAGTAAAAGGATGTTAAAATAAAAAAGTAGAAAGTATGCAGAATATCAGGATGGGATAAAGAATGGTTTTATCTATAATTTTTCCTAGGTTAACCATTAAACAAGTTCATGAAAAAATTACTTTGATTTTGTTTTTGCGTTTTTGTTTATGAGAATAATAAAATACTCTGCAGAATTGTAAAACAAGTTTTTTTGGAATATTTGCAGGGTTTTCGGTTTATAAAATATTGAAAATTTCTAAAAAAAACTCAGCCTACCCATTTCTATCCTAAAAACCCTAAACTCCACTATGCCTCACTCTATGTTTCAGAAACACAGTGAACCATCCTCGGTTGAAACATGAAATCCTAGTGATTGTGTAACCGAGTTATTCCAAAAATCCAGATGGTGGGAGGCTCTCACAAGATTTAGAGGGCATGAACAGGGGGTGGCTAAATAGTTTATCCTAAATTTTGACCTTGATAGGATGACCAACCGAGTTGGAGGCATTCAATTTGACCTTAATCCTAGCTTAATTTCTGAGGTACTGAGTCTACCGGAAGTAGGATTACCATACTACAAAAACCCCTCTAAAAGTGTCACCCAACTAGTAGCTAAATTTGGTGAGAAATGTACTATTCTCTGAGATAAGGAGGGTTGGATTAAGGGTGTGGCTACTTCTTCACTCCCCCTTATGTGGTAGGAAGCACCCAACCTAATTATTAATTTTTTTACCCTAGAAGGATGTATATCCACCTATGAAGCCTACCATATTTGTATGTTAATGAATTTGAAGTTTCTTGAAAATAGTGATTGTGTTATCAATCTAAAAGCACGAGGATACGAAAACAAAAGACGAAAATCCCAAAGTGCGATGTATGCAAAAGCGAAACGTAACGCTAAGCCCTACGAACTGAAACGCATGAAAGGAGAAACATAAACCAATTGAAACAAGATAGAAAGCAAATGTCGAGTACAACCCTTTTTATTAATTTTCTTTAAACATCGTGTTACAATACGTCTCCTCCATTTTGGGGACTAGGAGCGTTAAGTATGGCTCTATTACACCACGGATTGATACACTTTCTTCCGCGTGCCCACATGTAAAATGGGCGGACCAAACATCGCCGCCGCTTGCGTTGATGAGTCTTGACTCCTTGCTGCTCCTCTAATGTCGAGACCCTACGTTCAAGGAAACAGAAAATAGTCAGTAGCACCTGTAGATAAAATGAAACATGCAATCCCCAAGCCTGCGGTCAGTGTATGCATAAAATGATTAAAGCGATAACTGAAACATATCAGAATGAGCTAAAAATTTGATAGAAGCAATAAAACCTTACCAGGAAGCCACTGCAAAAGGAACAGTCCAAAAATTTTGCACAGATTTCTAATCGCTCCGGGGTGGGACGATTAGAACTGTCATAACCTGTCCAAGAGCCACCTCCTAAATGTCAGGTCCAGAAGCCTCCAAATCACCTGCAGAGTTGGGGTTAGGTAAAACGGGGTATTTTGGGATGACCCAGATGGTCATATTTTGCCAATTCGGCCTCTATCACCCAAAATATGATGATGCTACCTGCGTGTTAGTGAAAGCGGGAAATGATAAAAGCATGATCAAAACTTGTCAGAATCACATGAAATTTAAATGACAGCATATGTAAACAACCTAGAATCAGATGCAAAAGAAAAATCAGGGAAATCTACCATAGATTTCTAATCGCTCTGGGGTGGGGCGATTAGAACTGCGATAGTTTGGGGGGCACCCGAGGGCAGGACGCCCATCGTTTGGGACTCTGTTTCGGCACCAATCCACTTGGGATGGGTCCAAAACCTCTTATGGGGTTGTGTCAACAAATTTGGTGGGATATTGTGGCCAAATGTTTGGGTTTGGGTCCGGATTGCGCTTCCAATAATCACCCAATAACCTCCCTCCAAAAGAGAGATCAAGGATGTGAAAGCACAATCGATGGGTGAGGATGTAATTTGGCAGCACTTCGTTGCTCCAAAAGCTCCTCTCTGTTCTTCTTTTTGGGTGAGAAGACTCACCAATTTATAGACCTAGGGTCTCTCTCTTTGAATGCGCATGCGAGGGCGCCACTTGAGTTGCTTGTCCTATTTTGAGAGAAAATATTATTCCCTGATTTAGAGTCTCCTTGCATGAGGCCTCCAAAATCAAAGACATGCATGACTGAAGTCTCTCTCCTTGATTTGAAGTCGTTCCTCGCAATTGCATGGCCTGAAGCTGCAGTTAACTGGCGGACCTATCGAGGTTTGAATTTTTTCTAGTCAAACCTGCTATTCGCCCCACCCTGGGGCGAATGCTGATAATCGTCCCTGGGTGGGACGAATACCAGTTTGTAATCGTCCCAGGGTGGGACGAGTAGGGAGCAAAGTGCCAAAAAGGTGCCAAATTGACCTTTGACCTTCCAAACTATTGTGGGAGTGGTTAGGACCATTGTTTAACCTCTGGGGGCTGCCCTAGGGGCTGTGTGTGTCAATGCGATCGGTGCTTGTCGTCACATAATCGGATTGGTGTTGTTTTGGTGTCTACAGATGCCCCTTTTTGGGAAGCATTGTGCAAGGCGCAGCGCTGAGCAAAAATAGATAACCAAAGCACTAATGATTAGGGTTTCTCAGTAACCTAACCAACTCTTGATGCCCCAAGTATGGAAAGGGCACGCATTCTTGAATCCTTGCTTTTGACGAGCTAAGGAGCTTAATTCAAGTGTTAACCTTTTTGTGGTGAGGTGTTACTTGATCTTGGACATTGTTCAGTCATGAATAGGCAAAGGGCGCAACCTTTTGTCTATGGGAACCTTGAGTTCATGATTCACGAATGCCAAGTGTTTGATCAGCTTGTGATTATTGCTTGTTTGCTGCCCCAAGCAGGAGCGTGATTGTCTTTGTCAATGATCCTTTGAATGCGTGCCATTTCCTTGATTGGGTGTGTTTTTGTTGATTGGTGACTAAGTGTGACTACCCCCTCAAGCGACGAATCGATGAGGGAATGACCAACATGAGAAAAGCGATGAGTCGCTTGACCCAAGATGACTTATGTAAGGGTGCCTTCAGTTGTTTTTCGTTGAATGCTTAAGCAGTTTTCGAACATTATGACCTATTTTTGGTGGGTTTGAACCCTTTTTGTGATGCATTTTGGAGCTGAAATTGTCAAAAATCCGTCCTCCCGTGGAGCGGTCCGGCTATGGTAGCCTTATTAGGGAGTAGGATAGTGACAATTTGTGACCCCAACGTCTATTTTGGATGCCAAGAATGTCAGGCGCAAAGGCGCCTTCGTTCGACAATGTTATTGCTATTTTTGGTTGGGTTGTGACCCTTTTGGTGATGCCATTTGGGGATGAAATTCTCGACAATCCGTCCTCCCGTGGAGCGGTCCGGCTATGGTAGCCTTCTTAGGGAATAGGATAGTGAGGATTTGTGACCTCGGACGTCTATTTTGCATGCCCGGAATGTCAAGTGCAAAAGCACTCTTATTGGACAATTTTATTGCTTATTTTTGGTGCATTTTTGTGCAGTTTTTGCTTTTTTTGAAATTTTTGCTCTGTAATCGTCCCTGGGTGGGACGAATACCAGTTTAGTAATCGTCCCAGGGTGGGACAAGTGCTAACTAGAGCGCTCATCCCAGGGAGGAACGATTACAGGCCTAAAAGCCTATTTAAGGGCCAAAACTAGGTTTTGGGCTCATTTGCATTTGTTTTTCCTGGCGATTTGGAGCTCTGAGGAGGAGGAGGTCAAGTTTGCGAAGTGAAGCGCTGCCAAATTTCTCGAACACCATGAGTTCATGGACCGGATCATCAAGCGATGGAGCCGAAGCGAGACCAGTGAGTGCTCTTCCTCTTTATTGTTTGTGTTGCGTTACAGTTTTAAAATCGCAATTTATTTGTTTTTTTCTTTTGTAGTTTGTTTTTCAAATTAAAAATGAAAACCCTAATTAAATGTGTGTTGTTATGTGTGAATTTTTTGTTTTGTATGGCTTCATTAAAACTTAGGTTGAAACCCTAGTGGAAACCATGTTTATTTTGCATTTGTGATAAACTAAAAGAAACCCTAGTCTAACAAAAATCAAAACTTAGCTTAAAAACTTAGGTTAACCCTAGTTGAACAAAGATCAAAACTTAGCTTAAAAAACTAATCTTAAGTTAACCCTAGTTGAACAAAGATCAAAACTTAGCTTAAAAACTTAGTTTAACCCTAGTTGTTTTTTGTTTTTATTTGTTTTTTTTTGTTTGTCAGTGTAGACTAAGGGTAAACCCTAGGTGAACTGAAAAATTTGTTTTTTTTATTTTTATTTTTTGTTTGTCAGTGTAGACTAAGGGTAAACCCTAGGTGAACTTTTTGTTTTTTTTTAATTTATCATTTAGAGTTAAAAACCCTAGGCTGACTAAAAACGTTTTTTTTTTTTTTTTTAATTTATCAATTGAACTTAGAGTTAAAAACCCTAGGAACTACAAACGTATGTTTTGATTTTTTTTTTTAATTTATCATTTGTAGAGTTAAAAACCCATAGATTAGAAAACTATTTTATAAATTTTTTTTTTTGTTTTTAATTTATCAGTGTAGACGTAGAGTTAAAAACCCTAGGACTGACAAACGTTGTTTTGAATTTTTTTTTTTTTAATTTTCCAAATTAAAAACCCTAGAAAATTTTTTATTTTTTTTTTTTAATTTATCAATTTGACCTAGAGTTAAAAAAAACCCTAGAGATCTAACAACTACTTTTTAATTTTTTTTTTTTAATTTTGTTGCTCGTTATTTGGCTATTTTTAGCTATACATTGTTTTGTGCATTGTTGTATATTCATGTTATTGTTGTACAGTTTATCATGTTATTAATGTTTTTGTTTTGTTTTCTTTTGTAGGTTGTGAAGAGCCGATACCGTGTGCCGATAGTTTTCTCTAAAGCATGGGAGGCACTGACTTTGGCTGACTGGGAGTGGCTTGATGCCCTTGGGCTCAAGCAGGTGACTCGACTAGAGCCTGTGGTCGGGGATCGAGCCTATATGATGGCCCTGATCAACTTGTGGGATCCCCGGACCAATACCTTCCATCTCCCAATAGGGGAGATGACAGTGACCTTGGAGGACGTCTATCGGATTCTGTGGATTTCGATAGATGGGCTACCGATCAGGACGACGTCGCGTGATCAGCGGACAACTGTACTGACGTGATGCTTCGGGCATGGGGAGGAGTTAGGTGTGGACAGCCCAGTGGAGAGGGCAGAGGGCGACTACCATATTGGTAGGATTTTGGTACGATGGTGGCTAGAGAGGGGCGTGTTGGGAGTGAGGCACGCAGTACTGATGGGCCTCATTTCCAACATGCTACCCGACTCATCAGGTGCACGGTTCCCTTGGAACCTGTTAGAGGTGGTTTTCAGGTTGGTGGAGTGTCCGACGGAGGCACCTATGATCATGAGATGGGGACAGACTCTACTGGCACAGCTCTATGATGAGTTGTACGAGGTCCGCTACCGGAGGTAAAAGGGGATTGGATGCAGTTATCTATTGTAGTGTTGGGCTTGGCAGCACATAGCGATGGAGAGGCCGATGGGGTTGCCATGGATGACTCGAGGGAGATGGTAGACCGAGAGATCGGATATGGGGCATTGTGGCGAAGGTCTAAGGAGCAGGGAGAGTCGATGGTGGGTAGGTGTCGTAGGGCACTATGTTCCTTCTCTTGTTTCTATATCGGGACTATCCAGCCTGGCTTGAGGCTGGAGAGTGGCTACGATGGGTTCATAGGGGGAGGTGGCTGATTGGGCGACATGGGACCGAGTAGGAGTTCTTCCCATATGGTCGGGTGACACGATAGTTTGGGGTGTGCCAGGGGTTGCCTAGTGAGCCCTTGATCTATCGACGTCGGGGGACGAGAGGACTCAGTCTGGCCGATCATTGCGTCATTGGGTGAGGATTCAGATACCATGATTGACATCCCGGATATGGATGACATCGGGGTTACCAATGAGTATGACCAGTGGTGGACTCTACGGTGATGGCGAGGAGAGGGGCCTCTAGGGGGTGCAGAGTGGTAGTAGTAGCCGAGGAGGATGGAGAGGCACCAGGAGAGGGTTGGGGGGTTTCGTTGGAGGATGTGGACATGGTAGAGGTGGATGATTTGGGTGAGGATTTTGGGGTTCCAGATCAGCCGGATATGCAGGATGTCCCAGAGTAGTGGGAGCTAGAGTAGGCTGTCATTCTAGAGATGCCTATGCCTCGAGCGATCTCGAAGGATATGGAGGGAGGGTTGCATTGAGATAGCATGATTGGAGGACCTACTACGAAGGTGAGATGAGGAGCTGGGGGAGGCTCTGAAGAGAGGGATCTCCTATGAAACTAGCTGGTGAGAGGAGAACGCATTTGCTACGTACCATCGATGGGATGGGGATACGGATGCTGCACGAGAGAGGGATCTCCTACAGACGTAGTTGGAAAAGAGGGAGAAGGCATTGGTGCATATCGATGTGATGACTTGTGTACGTACTCGATGGGAGGTGGAGTTGGTTTCGGCATGGATTTGAGAGAGGGAGATTATCCACCTCGAGGGGTGGATCCCTATAGTGGAGGTGGGTCTTCATGCCGGACGAGAGGCAGCGATACTGAGCAGTCAGCATCGTCTCAGTGCAAGTGATTGGATGATGGGGGTGCTAGTGGGCGTGATGCGGGGGCGAGCAACAGATGCCTTGAGAGGTCCCATAGGACCCACACCACGGGGGTAGTTCCCATCGCACCGATCCTGCATGATCATGGTGGTCGATGCCCTAGGCTTGGGGGTTTTTGAGTTTTTGCTTTGTTGCGAGGTCAGAGGACCGGTTTATTGTAGCCTATGGGCATTTTTGATGATATATATATACATATGACTTTCTTTGTGTTTATACACTTGTCATGGTTTGTTTTTTTATTTATGCACAATTATTTATGATGATGTATGCATGTGGTATTATGAATGCGATGTTTCTAATTATATGATGTATGCATATGGAATGAATGAAATGAGTTGTTGATAACTTGTCGATGGCACCATAGATTGTACAAGATTTATTGGCTTTATGTACTTATGTGATGGCTTTGTGGAATGACTTTGCATGTGATAACTTTGTTTTTGTATTTTTTGTATTATCTGATGGTGATGTACGTAATGAAATGTACCAGTTGTTTTAAAATGTAGTTAAGCTTTTTTGAGATTCAGATATTTTAACTAACTAGCCAAGACTGTACATTTATCTCGCAAGACTTTTGAACAAGGTATAAATCAGACTTGAGTTTGACCAAGTTATTTCACATCCCTGTGTGTGCAATTGAGTTCGTTTATGTGGTATTTGTCAGGATACCGCTAGTGCCAGATAGGCTGTCAACCAAACCTATACTGAGGATCACCTAATTAGCTCCACTAACTCCGTTGTTGTATTTAGTAAGATTAATCCATGGGACAATCTAAGGTACCATAAGCTAGCTCATCCACATGCAAACATTGGTCTGCTCACACGCAAAGCTAATGTGATAGACATATCATCATGCATTTAGGATACCGCCATTGCCAGGTAGGTTGTCCACCAAACCCGTAATGAGGATCACCTAGATGGTTTTCGAATGCTGAGAATTCTAGGGATTCAAGTTCAGGCATCTTTTATTTGCTCAATGTGTTAGGATACTTGCTCGTATACATAGTGATGAAAATCACTATTTATTTTTCTCTTTTTGTTTTTCTTTTTGAGCAAGGATTTTGAATAGTGGTGATAACCACTGTTATTTGATTGTGCATTTTGAGCTTCGTAAGGTTGAGCTTGTAGGTTTTTGGCTTGTGAATGGCATTGATCCTTTTAGGCCTTGGGGATGACTACCCATCCTATTCAGGGACGTGTAGTACGAATCCTTATGACTTTGGGAACCAAAGGGGATTAGGGATATTATGAAGTAAGGGCATTGATATTTTAGGCCTTGGGGATGACTACCCATCCTTGTCAGGGGTGTGTAGTACGAATCCTTACGACTTTGGAGACCAAAGGTGATTGGAGATGGTCATGATGATGGCTTGTGGGGATTTTTTTTTGAATGGCATTGATCCTTTTAGGCCTTGGGGATGACTACCCATCCTTGTCAGGGATGTGTAGTACGAATCCTTACAACTTTGGGGACCAACGGTGATTGGGATTTTTGCTAGTGGTGAAAACCACTATTTATTAGGGGGAATTGATGGGGAAGAGCTTGTCCTTTTGTCAATTCTCAGCACTCTTGAACCATTCGCACAGGGGGATGAGCAGGCTAATATTTCACCTATGGTATCCTAGACTGCTTTGTAGTTTTCATCTTCCATTCACACAACTTGGGAATTATTTTATGTGTTTTAACTTGTGTAGGGATGTTACATAACGAGGCGTGACCCAAGTAAAACTTTCCCTTGTAAAATCTATTTAACTTTGTACAGTTTTTGGCTAGAAATTTAAAGACAACTGAATGATGAAAACCCTACATACATTAGGAGACAATTGACTATGCTAAAAATGGGGATGGTGTTATTCTGGATGTATGTGTTTATAAAATGGATGAAATGTGGAAAATGAAGGAATTGTCGAGCAATTACAGTCTATGGTGTTTGGGACATGTATGACCAACAAATATGCAATGTATGGATGCGATGCCTAATGCAACTTATATTTTTGTATTTTGATTTTTATGAGTATGCATGGAATTGAGATGCAATTTTTTTTTGTTATTTTTGATGATTTTATTATTTTTGTTTGTTTTTGAATATTTATTTTGACCAAGCGGTTATGGTAACCCTTGGAGCTTTTGGTTTGACCAAAGGGTTTATGGATACCTTTGGGGCATTTTTGGGTTGACCAAGCGATTGTGGGAATCCTTGGAGCTTTTGGTTAAACAAAGGGTTATGCGAGTAATACATTGGGGCATTTTGGGTTTGACCAAGCGATTGTGGGAATCCTTGGAGCTTTTGGGTGGACTATGGCTCTCTCTAAATGTGGAATGGCCTCAAATGACTGATGTTCAAGGGTTCTAGTTCCTTGATTCCTTCAAGAGAGGCGAGCCGGTATGTTCCAGGTCCTATTTTACTATCAATCACATAAGGACCTAACCAGTTTGCCGTGAACTTGTCCCTTAGATGGGGCGGCAAATTAGAATTATGTTGGTTCTCTTTTAAGACCAAGTCACCAACCTGAAAGTCCCTTAGGTGAACCTTCATGTTGTATGCTTTCTTAAGTCGCTCTTGATAGATACGCAAATGCTCGAGAGCATTGATGCATCATTCATCGAGCAACGTAAGTTGGTCTAACCGGGCCTACTGCATAGTGTCATCATCGATGAACTCTTGCATTGATATGCGTAGTGAAGGGATTTCCAACTCGAGAGGCATGACTGCCTCGGAGCCATACACCAACGAAAATGGAGTTGCCCCAGTGGGCATCCGAATGCTAGTGCGATAAGCCCATAGGGCAAGCGGGATTTGAATGTGCCAATCCTTATGACTATCTACGATGGTATTTTTGAGGATGGTGACTAGCATTTTGTTTGATGCCTCTGCTTGCCCATTTGCCTACGGATAATAGGGTGTTGAAAAACTATGCTGAATTTTGTACTTTGTTGTCAAAGCACGCACATCTTTATTCTTGAATGACGTCCCATTATCCGAGATGATCTTGGATGGAATACCAAAATGACATATGATGTTATGTAAAATAAACTCCGCAATGCGGGTTCCAGTCGTAGAGGTTAGCGAAATTGCTTCCACCCACTTGGTGAAGTACTCTGTGGCCATTATGATGAACGTGTGATGACCTGACGATGTAGGGGAGATCTTTTTAATTAGATCAAAGCCCCACTACAAAAAAGGCCAAGCCGATTGAATCGGTTGCAAGGCCTGAGAAGGTACGTGTGTCAAATTGGCATGGTGTTGACACTTCATGCACTTCTTTACATATGCACAACAATCTCGCTCTAAATATGGCCAATAATAGCCCATGCGGAGAATGCGCTTTGCGATGGCCATACCGCTGAAGTGGCCACCGCATGTACCATCGTGGGCTTGGGTGATCGCCCAAGCGGACTCCTGCTGGTCCAAGCAACGGAGGAGGATTCCTTCATAGCTTCGATGATACAAAATGTCTCCTAGCAAGACATGTTTTGCCGCTTTCTATTTAAATGATCTTTTCATGGCTTGTGTCAATCCAAGTGGGAGGTTACCTAACTTGAGGTAATCCCTGATGGGTGTGTACCAATCCTGTTGATCAGAAACCTCGATGGTATGAATGGCCAATCCCTCTTGAAGTTCATCCCTAGCAAAAGTTGAGTGGGAAAGAACTTGTAAAAATAGTGTTGTGTTGCTATTAAGAGGGGTCGGGGAGAACAAGGACCCCTAGTTGGCTTGAGTCAGACAATCATGGATTCGAGAGAACCTATCCTGAGATGGTTCAATCTGGATCAGGTGGATTCCTGGCGTTAGGTCAGAGCTTGCATGCTCCATCATGGATTGCGATAATGTTTTGACCTGAATGGTTGTCATCTCATCGGAAGGGTCTTGCGGGATTAGTGACCCCAAGGAGGCCATAGTGTCCATAAAATGATTCGATGATCGAGGGAGTGCCTCGATGTCGTACCATTCAAGCTGTGCCAAGAATTTGTCCACAAGGGCTTTGTAGGCCTGCAGAACTAGGCATTTACATTGGAATACCCCTTTGACTTGATTGACAATTAACAATGAATCACCAAAGATGTTTAAACGTTTGATGTTCATGGTGATTGTTGTCTGAAGACCTATGAGCAAGGCTTCATATTCTGCATTGTTGTTGGTGCATGGGAAGTCTAATTTAAATGATAGAGGCATTGGAGCCCCTTGCGGTGTGAAGAATACAATTCCCGTGCCACCTCCTTGCTCACATTTAGAACCATCGAAGAATAGGGTCATGTCAGCCTGTGACTCAAGCTCATTAGAATCTGGCGATTCTGAAACATGGAAGACCCCATCATCAGGTAGTTCTACGGTCAGAGGTTGATCGTCTTCAAGAGGAGCCTCTGCTAGTTGATCGGTGATGACTTGACCTTTTATGGATTTTTGTCCAATGAATTCTATGTCAAACTCCGTCAACAACATGATCCATTTTGTCGTGCGGCTACTATGATAAGTATGACTCATCATGTATCGCAATGGATTCTCCTTAGACACAACATACGTCGTATTGCTTGAGCATGTAGTGGCATAGCTTTTTGGTAGCAAACACCACTGCCAAGCAGAGCTTCTCAACGTATGCATAGTTAAGTTCATAACCGACCGGGGTGCGACTAAGATAGTAATTAGCCTGTTCTTTGTGTAGTTCATTTTTCTGGGATAACATGGCACCCAGTGCCACCTCGAGAGCTGAGATGTATAAGTAGAATGACACTCCTGGTCTAGGTGGTGCCAATACTGGCGATGAAGCCAAGTATTGTTTAATATCATCAAAGGCTGAGTGGCACTCGTCATCCCAGTGAAATGCTACCCCCTTGTGCAATAATTTATTCATGGGTCGGCACTTGTCAGATAGCTGCGCTATGAAGCGCTTGATTGACGTGACCTTTCCCTGCGAGGCTTTTGAGCTGCTTGATGGTAGTTGGGGGAAGCATTTCAAGGATTGCCTTGACTTTGTGTGGGTCTACCTCGATTCCTCATTTGGAGACTATGAAACCCAAGAGCTTTCCAGATGTGATGCCAAATACGCACTTCTTGGGGTTTAGTCGAATTTATGTTCAATGAGGCGATCGAGGATCTTGCTTAAGTCATCGAGATGATCTAGGCGCAAAAGAGATTTGGCCAACAAATCATCCATGTAATCTTCCAAAGTTTTATGCATGTGATCATGGAAGATGTATGTCATGGCACGTTGGTAGGTGGTGCCAGCATTTTTAAGGCCAAAGGGCATGACCTTATAACAAAATGTCCCCCAAGGCATTGTGAACGCCATTTTTAGTTGGTCCTCGAGATTGATACGAATCTGATTGTATCCCGAGAAACCATCCATGAGGGAAAGCATTTCATGGCCCGCTGTAGCATCTACCAATGCGTCGATGCTAGGCAAGGGGAAATCATCCTTAGGACTCGCTTTGTTTAGATCTCAAAAATCGGTGCATATGCGAATCCTCCCATCGAGCTTTTTGATGGGCACCATGTTAGACAACCATGGTGGGTAATCCATGCAGATGACAAACTATGCATCCAACAGCTTTTGTAGCTCATATTTGACCATTAAGGCTACTGTTGGATGCATCTTACATAGTTTTTGCTTTACTAGCTTGACTGTCGGATCAAGCGTTAGATTATGCATGACTAGCTACGGATCTAGCCCCGACATGTCTTTGTAGGACCATGCAAAAACCTCCTTCTTCTCTTTGAGAAGGGCAATGTAGTCGGCTTGCTCTTCGAGGGATAGACTTACCCCCGACTTGATGATTTGCAAATTCATTGGATCAGAGCCGATGTCTACGTCGAGTCATCTCCTCGATCGACATGTGGGACCCGTCCTCCAACTGGTGTGGAGTTGGGATCAAGTGGATATCATTTGCTGAATTTAGATCATCGTTCGGAACGTCGGGTTCCTCTTCAGCATGGAAGACATCCTGAGTCTATCCTGGGGTGAAATGGAACATCCCACCGCAAGGCCAGTACTCTGATGGGGATGGCGGTGTGTCAACGTGATCCCAGTCTATAGCATCTAGGTCTAGATGCAATGACCATGTTGGGTCGGTTGGATTATGGATGGGGGCGGTTAAGTCAATGGAGATCATGTTGATGAAATGATTTTGGTCTCCATTACCATGGGTGTGGTTACTCGGACATCCTAGGTGATCTTTGTGCTCCGGATCTGGCTCTGTAGGTACTGGCACAAATGGATCGGCCCTATGTGCGGATAAGAGGATAGGGTCTACCCTAGGCACTGATGGCTCTATAGGGTCTCCAGGCGGAAGGTGTTCTCTGTATACCTAGAGTGGCGGGTGCAGTAATTGGTCCAACTACGCCTGGTTTAGGTGCCACCTATGCCTTGGCCCTATGTGTAGTTGTTCAAACATGTCATCTATGTCCAAGGGATATTGTTGCTATCGCATATGATTGAGATAGGCCATCTCAGTTTCATCTTCATAATCACTGTCAGAGATCCAAAGGCCTTCGTTGGCTCCAATAGCTATTTGCGACATATGAGGCTCATCTTGCTCGAGCAAATTAATGTGGTCCCATCGAGGTTGTTCCGCTCTTTGTGGGGGGACCTGATTCTCTTGAGGTGGCATATGCTCGATTGGAGCATCCAAAGGGAACATTGTCATGAAGCTCTCCTGATAATCATCCATGGGGGTCACTTGTGAATGATTGCTATCAGACTCGAAAGGATCCCAAGGTGCTACCTCATACTCTGACTCATCTTCTGAAGACCCTTCTTGGTCTTGTCTATATCCCTCTTGTAGGTGAGTCCTCGAACTTTCTCCCTTTTTGACCGAAGGGAAAGGGTTGTTAAGGTCAACAAGGTTGGTTGTTAGCAATGGGAGATAATCCCCCAATGTATATGTTGTGTTAGGATTGGCATATGGATCTAATGCCAACCCATCCTTGTTGCCTATCCCTAGGCCTTGCATGTTCTCTACCAAGATGTCAAGGGGCGGGGGTGGTTGAACCCTACTCCTGACTTGTCGTACGACATTTGATATCTTGGTTGGCAAAGAACATGCACTCCTTGCTCATACCTGCCCAACCCATATCCATGCCAATTACATTGGCCAAGATATCTCAAAGTGAAATTTGGGTTGGACAAATAGTTGACGTCCTCAGCAAAGGGCTCTTCATCTTCGTCTTCTTGCATGTAAGGTTCAATGCCATTATCCAGGCCCCCATAAACAAAGTTTGTCTGATTGGGTGGGTAGCCTAGAGGAACCACAGAGCCGATGGGGAGTCGAGGTCTCCCCATGTCCTGCATGGACTCAAGTGCGGGTGTTGCTACAATGTTCCACACTAGATACTCCCCCAGGCCCGTGTTGGCCATCTCAACGGTGATCATTGGCGGTTGAGGGGGAGCGAATGGGAGTTCTTCCTGAGTCCACTCCATGTAGGGTGAACTAGGCATCTCGACTTCCATTCGGCTAGGCATCTCTTCGATAGAGATGGTTGAGACGAGGGGTGGTTCCTCTTCTAGGGGTTTCTTTCCCTTGTCCTTTGGTGTGGCCCCCGTAGGTGGCATCGTTGGTGAAGGACCAGATGAGGAAGATGGACCCGATTAGGGATTTGATGGACTTGTCAATGGGGATGCCTATGGAATCGGACCCTGTTTAGATGGATTCAACTAAAAATCCAAATGTGTTGATGGAAGGGTCGATTGTGGCATTAGTTGCACCGTATTGCAGTACTTGAAGGGCTCTAAGTCTGCCGGGACTACATGCACCTATCCTTCAAATGTATACTTTAGGCACTGATGAGCTATTGAAGGGACACACTTCATGTCCCTGATCCAAGGCCGCCCTAGCAAGATATTATAGGCCATCTCACCTTCCAAGATGTGGCACAATGTATGAATAGTCTTTTGTCCCACTTGGATGGGTAGGACAATTGTGCCAACCATCGAGCATATCGCATCATTGAATGCTCGAAGAGTATAGGTGGAGGCCACGATGTGAGATGTCGACAACTTGAGATGTTTCAATGCTATTGTTGTAATTATATTATTGGATGAGCCAGTGTCCACCAACACCCTCTTATACGGAATCTCGTTGACCCGTGCAATGACGTGCAGGGGTGGATCCGCCACATCACCAGTCACTGATTTCAATTCATCTTCTCTAAAGGTGATGACTGGTTCTGTACATTGTTTTACATGTCCCACAAAGTTGTTGAAAGAGTTTGCTTCATGGGGCTGCAGCTCGATGGCTTTTAATATCTCCATTAGAGCCTCCCGATGGGGCGATGATTGTTGAATGAGCTCGTATATGGAGAGCCTAGCCGACGTGGTCCTTAGACTTTGGGTAAGTCTAGTCCGAATCATGGCCACTGGTCTAGGTGGGGGAGGTTGCGTAGGGTGTTGTTGAGGTTGTGACGTCGATGGAACCTCTCCTGTGGCCACCACGGGGGCAGCTCCTGGGTACCTCCTATTCCTAGTCACTATGCTTATCATCCCTACATACCCCTGCATGGGGCAATTATGTGTCACCTCATTGACTTGAAGGGGTTTTGCCTATGCATCATGGGTAGGCAGGGGGTCTCTGAAGACTCCCATCTATTGGTTGTTTGGCGCTACGGGGTTGTCCACTGCCAGCGTCTTGTTGTCGATTAGGTCTTGCACCAAGCCTTTAAACTTCCAACATGCATTAAGGTCATGTCCCTTCCATCTATGGAACCTACAGTACAAGTCCTCCCTATACCCCTTAGGCTTTGGTGCATTGGGGTCTATGGTTTGAATCTCGGGCAGGTTGATCAAGTTTGTCACTGACAAGCGGTCAAACAGGGAGTCCCTGGACTCTGTGTAAGGTGTGAATTATCGCCTAGGGCGATGCTGCTGATTTTGTTCTTGCCTCTAATTTTCTCTATCATAACTATTAAGAGGCACCGCATGATAGTTAGCCTTTTGGGGCTGTGTTGCTTGTGTAGGCTTAGGGACGTTTATAGCAACTTGATTGACCGCAGTGGGTTTCTGTTGCGTGGTCCCTATTTTGGTGTTCTTAGACCATTCTTTCTTCTTTGGCTTGGCAATCTCGCCATCCTGTATCTTGATCTCCTCAATGATTCTGGCTTGTGCCAGAGCTTCCTCTAAAGTGGCATATTGTTGTAGCTGCAATAGCATGGAGATCGATCTCAAATAGCTCTTTGAGAACATTTGGGTCAGGTCGGACATGGGAGGGAGGTAGGGCAGCTTTGAAAGCAATGTCCTCCATCGGTTCCCATATGCCACCATGGTTTCTTCCTCATACTGCCTGAGGCTAGCTAGGTCACTTAGTGACACCTTTTTCTTGGTGTTGAAGGTGAAGCATTCGAGGAACGCATCCACTAGCTGATCCAAGTTATTGATGCTATGTTTTGGCAACTGAGTGAACCAATCCGAGGCAGGGCCTACGAATGTGGTTATAAATGTTCTTAGCAACAAAGCATCATTGTCCTGAATGCCAAAGCATTGGCTCAAGAATCTAGTCACGTGCTCTTGGGCATCCTCCTCTCCTCTAAAGAGTGCCAACTAGGGCAGTTTAAAGTGTTCAGGGTATGGGGGTGCCGACACTGACGGATGCATAGGGTGACTATGGAGTTGGCATAAAGTGGGCTTTTGGGGCCCAGAAGTCTTGGTCTCCATAGACTCTAAGCGCTCTAGCAGTGCTTTATATGCATCGGAGGATTTGATCTCTTCCTCCTTGGTTTGCTCCCGTTATGGGTTGCGGGGAACTTGAGGCCTATGGAGGGGTAGCCGGACAGCATCCCCCTGCCTTGGTAGGGCATTTCAGCCCGCTCTTCTTCTTGCTCATACTCCTCATAGGCTTCTTGAGGAGTGCCTGGGCGAGACCTATAAACATGGGTGGGTGCCCGTGGAGGGTGCCCATCATTGTTTCTGGGAGTGGCCTCTCGCTCAGGTCTAGGAGGTCTTGGAGGTAATGTTTGATAAGGTCACGGGGACCTGTCTCGCACCAAGGGGTTGTGCCTCTCATACACTTCTACTTTATGCATGCGAGGGGTTGGGACCTTCTCAGGCATAGTGTTCTGAAGCAATTCGGTTGTCTGACGTTGAATGCGCTCTTTGCTAAGGTGGTACAGATGCTCTAACTATTGTTGATCTTGCCTGAGCTGCATGATTTGCGCTTGGCGGGTGGCATGTTTGGCAAATTCCAAGTCAATTTGTTCCATCGTCTTGTGTTTAGGAAGCCTAGATGCCTCTCCTACATGTCTATCTCGATCGTGGTGATCCGAGATCCCTATGGGTTGCTTTCCTCTATCGAGGTTAGCGGCATTCACCCGAGGCTCTGGCCTCATTGGGTGATCCTGATACATAGCAGGTGCGGAGGTGCATTGCTCCCATGTTGTGTATTGCTCTTGAGGAATGTAGTGGTCTTCCTCGTACTCCCTTTCGTATGTGTGAAAGGGGCGGGCAGAATTGGCTTGCCCTATCTGGAGAGCCTTGTGCTCTGGATTTTGTCTAGTGTTTCTAACAGTAATAAGGGGTAAAGGAGGGATGACGAAATCATGTGGCCCCTCCTTATGGACCCTATGTTGCTCTAGCGCTTCATCACTAGGCCACTCATAACGAGCGTCTAAGGGAGCCCTCCTGTCTATGTTGAGTGCCACGTGTATGTCCTCCTCTTGAAAGGATCTATGCTAAGTGGGGGTGCCCCTCAAAGAGGTGCCTCTATAGTCCTATTCTGTAATGGCATGATGTGGACTATCTTGTGTGTCAGGCCGCCAAGGCGGGATGACCAAGTCCTCAGGACTATATCGGAGGTGACTTGTCCCCCTTTGTGCACTCTTTGCAGCTCCTGCCCGTGATTGGGCTCGGCTACGGGTGTACACCATGGTGATGTTTACCTAAATATGTGTACATTTTTATCTTCTTTAGGATTTCTTATGCTACACTAAACAGAAGGGAAACACACAATTAAAGCAATGATTATCTTGTTTATAGATTAAAAGTGTGCCCTAAATCTGGTTCAGTGTGTTTTGATGTTTGTTTTGACAGTTTTGTAAAGAACGTTTTGTAACAAATGCAATATGATAGCTCTTATGACTCCCAAAAAGGTCGCCCCTTCGATATACCACTGCCAGGCCATTATACCGAACCTCTCTATATACCCGCCCTTACGTGAGGGAGACTATAGGTACGTGAGAGCAGAACAATACGTGGAACATAGGTGGTACGGAAGGGGAATCACTCTATTTATGACACCTACCATAGAAGACTTATCCTCATGCACTAGGAATCACCCCCGCTACACTTGGTCAGATTTCATCAGGATTTACGTCTAGCAACAGTCACGATCGGGGTTATGTATGCAATATTTCAAGCCAAGGTGGTGATGAAATCCATCGTTGGTCTTGATCAAGGGTTGGGGTTTTACGACCAACTCCTTGTTGTTTCAATTACCACGTGGTGTGTGGGGTTATTTTTAATTTGCATAAATGAAGAAAACAAGCATTCAAACTCTCCTATGCAAGCAAATAACCAGAAAATAGAAAACAGAAAGCAAAAAATGACAGAAGGTGTTTAGGACCCCTACCTCTTCTCTGCCCAAATCGGATGCCTCTGAATTTCTGCCCTGAAATTGCACAGAGAGCTATTCACTCCTGGGTGAAATGAATAATAGAACTGTATTCATCACAGGGTGGGGTGAATGCCCATTCATCCCTGGGTAAGATGAATTCTAGCTCTGTACTCGTCACAGACTGGAACGAACAGTAGTCCAACGTTTGAAAACTTGGTACCTACAAGCAAAAACAAGCAACTTTTGATCAAAAATTTAATCTTAAAATCAAGGGACAGAGGTCCCACCATGATCGCCACTGAAAGCATGAGGATACGAAAACAAAAGTGGAAATCCCAAGTGCGATGTATGCAAAAGCGAAACGTAACGCTAAGCCCTACGAACTGAAACGCATGAAAGGAGAAACATAAACCAATTGAAACAAGATAGAAAGAAAATTTTGAGTACAACCCTTTTTATTAATTTTCTTTAAACATCATGTTACAATACGTCTCCTCCATTTTGGGGACTAGGAGCGTTAAGTATGGCTCTATTACACCACGGATTGATACGCTTTCTTTCGCGTGCCCACATGTAAAATGGGTGGACCAAACATCGCCACCACTTGCATTGATGAGTCTTGAATCCTTGCTGCTCCTCTAATGTTGAGACCCTACGTTCAAGGAAACAAAAAATAGTCAGTAGCACCTGTAGATAAAATGAAACATGCAATCCCCAAGCCTACGGTCAGTGTATGCATAAAATGATTAAAGCGATAACTGAAACATATCAGAATGAGCTAAAAATTTTATAGAAGCAATAAAACCTTACCAGGAAGCCACTACAAAAGGAACAGTCTAGAAATTTTGCATAGATTTCTAATCGCTCCGGGGTGGGACGATTAGAACTGTCATAACCTATCCAAGAGCCACCTCCTAAATGTCAGGTCTAGAAGCCTCCAAATCACCTGCAGAGTTGGGGTTAGGTAAAAAGGGGTATTTTGGGATGACCCAGATGGTCATATTTTGCCAATTCGGCCTCTATCACCCAGAATATGATGATGCTACCTGCATGTTAGTGAAAGCGGGAAATGATAAAAGCATGATCAAAACTTGTCAGAATCACATGAAATTTAAATGACAACATATGTAAACAACCTAGAATCAGATGCAAAATAAAAATCAGGGAAATCTACCATATATTTCTAATCACTCTAGGGTGGGGCGATTAGGACTGCGATAGTTTGGGGGGCGCCTAGGGGCAGGACGCCCATCGTTTGGGACTCTGTTTTGGCACCAATCCACTTGGGATGGGTCCAAAACCTCTTATGGGGTTGTGTCAAAAAATTTGGTGGGATATTGTGGCCAAATGTTTGGGTTTGGGTCCGGATTGCGCTTCCAATAATCACCCAATAACCTCCCTTCCAAAAGAGAGATCAAGGATGTGAAAGCACAATCGATGGGTGAGGATATAATTTGGCAGCACTTCATTGCTCCAAAAGCTCCTCTCTATTCTTATTTTTTGGGTGAGAAGACTCACCAATTTATAGACCTAGGGTCTCTCTCTTTGAATGCGCATGCGAGGGCGCCACTTGAGTTGCTTGTCCTATTTTGAGAGAAAATATTATTCCCCTGATTTAGAGTCTCCTTGCATGAGGCCTCCAAAATCAAAGACATGCATGACTGAAGTCTCTCTCCTTGATTTGAAGTCGTTCCTCGCAATTGCATGGCCTGAAGCTGTAGTTAACTGGCGGACCTATCGAGGTTTGACTTTTTGCCAGTCAAACCTGCTATTCGCCCCACCCTGGGGTGAATGTTGATAATCATCCCTGGGTGGGATGAATACCAGTTTGTAATCATCCCAGGGTGGGACGAGTAGGGAGAAAAGTGCCAAAAAGGTGCCAAATTGACCTTTGACCTTCCAAACTACTGTGGGAGTGGTTAGGACCATTGTTTAACCTCTGGGGGCTGCCCTAGGGGCTGTGTGTGTCAATGCGATCAGTGCTTGTCGTCACATAATCGGATTGGTGTTGTTTTGGTGTCTACACAATCTACCTTACTTCTTGTTTCAATAATTAAAGTCTATAGTTTTACAAGTTAAGCCTAAAAATCCCCAAGAAAAACCCAAATTGTACCTCATAGCCTAATTAAGTTAATAGTTTTAAATAAATCTCATGAAGTCAAAGTTGCTTAGAACCAGATAGTTGAATAATATAACCTGCTAGAGTACTCTGAATCCACTGAAAATGAGTTTGAGGAAGATAATTTGACTGAAAAAGAACATGATTTTGATAATCATGAGAAACAACCTGACAGTCCAAAATGTAAAAACCGACCTACTAAAACCATTAAACCAACCTAGTAAAAAATTAAGCATTAGAAAAATACTATCGAAACTCATGAGAAAAGGGATACACCAAGGCATGAGTCTGATTTACCTGCACCCGAGTCAATTGCTGAAATCCTATCCCACCTTTGGGCATAAAACACTATCCTACTAAATAAACATTGACAAGTTACGAGAGAATTTCATGAAATATTCTAAACTAATTCAATGAGCTCTTTTCCTCTATATAGTTATGATTAAACAAATTTCAACAGATAAAGTAACAAAACCCGCTGATTCTGTCAATCGACCACCACCTGTCGATGCTTCCCCTAAAAAAATCTCCACACCCATTAAAAAGTTGAAAAAGTCAGTGAAATTTAGCAAAGCGGCCCATACAAATGCATCCTTTGAATTTTATAACCTCCTTGAGGAAGAGAGTCCTCACCATCTCATTAGCCTGACCCAGCAAAATCAACCTAAGAAATTACTTTCTCCCATCAAAAGAGAAATTACACCTAGGAATATTGTCTTGGATGTTGAGATGCCTCCTAAAATCAATGTAGTGATAAAAAACATTATTGCATCTATTGAGAAACCTTTGCCTTCTCAAAAACAAGATGCAAAGCAGAAAGAGGATTCCCTCGAAGTTGAGAATATCAATACTGTTATGGTTGAGACACCGGTGGAGGAACAAAAAGCCAAAGAGCAGGTACAAAAAGTGAAAATGGAATGCAAGATATCGCTAACAAGGCCTCCATATTCAAGAATCTCCACCCGACGGACACAAGTCGGATAAACTGAACTACACTGAAAAACTATTTAATATTTTATAATTTCTAAGACTTCAAAATCTGATTTGTATATTATTATCTATAACATGTTTTATATTATTTATCTATAAATATTTTAAGCAAGTATATTTTGTAATGATAATCAACAACACAATGTATTCAATGAATAATATTTAAATACAAATGCTATAGACTATAGATAGCTTTAGGAAATATTCACGGTAACCACTAACCTATTAACCTAAATCAATTTGCCTACTACTTGCCGTCCATAATATCGGTCGAACAGATAACTTAACCTAGGTGAATAGTAAATAAAGATTTACCTAGTGGTAAAAAGTAATTAATTACTTTTTACCATGTGGTAACTAAAAACTACCTAATGTAGGAAATGGGGAAATATCCCAAATGATGGAATATTATTCTAACATCCCCCCTTATTACATTATTTGGGTAATACATACATATCCTCCTATACAACAAAATTTGGGTAAAGTATATAACTACCCCAATACAATGGAAGAAAATGTCGATCTGCTGGTTCTTTACTCTGTCACAGTGCTCTGGCTGCTCCTAAGAAAAAAGTGGGTCATTCCTCACTTTGTCTTCACGCCAACGAATGTCCTTATTGTAATCACATCATACAACCAAATTGCATGGGTAACCAACTACTGCAATTGCTAGGTGTAGTAGAATAGATCACTTCATACGAGGTTCATCCATTTTACAATATGAGTTTGGCAAAAGATAAGGTAGCTAAGGTGTCGGTCACTACTGAAAATGCACCCTTAAAAGTTCCCCCCTTCTCGTTGTAAAACATAGTGTATTCAATTTCTGAAGGAAGTGTGACTAAGGTGTCGGTCAAAGCCGAAAATGCACCCTTATAATCCATCTTCCCTATTTACAAAAATTGTGAAGAAAAGAGATTTATATCCCCCCTTAATTGCAAAAAGTGTGCAACTCAAGAGTGGTGTGAAGAATTTTACAAATATTGCCTCCTAGACAATTTTACATCACAAAAAATCGCTCCTCTTGTTACAAGTACTTCAAACACCTAGAATTTACTATTTATGAAGCTTAAAAGAGGTACAAGCACCCTTTATTGCAAGGTCTTCAAAAAAAAAGTTATGCTATTTATGAAGCCTGAAAAAAATGAGAGAGAGAAAATGGTGCTTTTGCCCAAGGGACACATGTGTTTTCCCTCTACAAAATTGTTTTAGCAATTAGCACTCTATGTGCTTTCTCTGAACCAGAATCAGAATCTGTATTAGACATCTCATTTGCAACATTGCCTTGGTTTTTCTTTTGACCTTTCTCTTTGGGAGGCTTTTTATTAAACCAAAATATCTTGGTTTGATGAGTGTCTTTATCACAGATTTTGCAATACTGCTTCTTATTCTTAGTGTCTTGGCCTTGACCTTTGTTTTTATTAGAAGAATATCCTTGTTTTTTATTCCACTTTTTCTTTCCTTGTTGTTTATGTGAGAAAAGTGCATTTTTGGATGCCTCATCTCTTTGGAATTGATTAGCTTCTTCAGTTTGAAGCATGTTCACCAACTCTACAAAAGTCACTATCCTACCAGAGACTTGAAGGGATGTAATCAAAATTCTATAGGAGTTAGAAAGAGATCTCAAAATAATTAAGATTAAGACTTTGTCTTCCACAGTTTCTCCTAGGGCTTGCAGTTTTGTTTTCAATTCGGCCACTCTGCAGAGGAATAGCTCTACTATTTCTCCAAATTTCATGTGAAGTGTATGAAGCTGTGTTTGAAGGTTAAGAATCATGGATTGATTATTTCCCTCAAATATGGTAGTTAAGGCATCCCATGCCTCCCTTCTAGTTTTAGCTTCACTTATATGAGGTTGGATATCATCAGTAATAGCTAGCAAGATCATTAAGGATAGTTTCTTATTCTTTTTATCAAATTCTATTTGATCTGCTCTAGGTGATTGAGGTCTACTTGTACTTCCATCTACTATAGACCATAAATCCTCTACAGTTAAGATAGCTTTCATCTTAGTTGTCCATGCTGAATAATTTGAACCTTTGAGTAGTTGGCTTTCAGTGAGATACTTGTGTATCATGGCCATGGTTAAGGTTCCAAATTTGATATGACTAAGATGAATGTAGCTTGCACTATACCCTCAAAATAGTATATGGAAGTTGTTTTCAATTTTCCTCTATAAGATATTTAATGGCACCTGCCTTAACACCCTTACCAAGGGATGAAAAGTTGGAGGAAATTAAGCCAAACAAATAGAGCAAATGAAAGGGGTAGGTTTATGAAAAACTTTTGATTTTGCCCTCTAGGATTTTTAATGGCACCTGCCTTAACACCCTTCAAGAAGGATGAAAAGTTTGAGGATATTAAGCCAAACAAAGAGAGTGAATCAAGGTGATTTTGAATTTTTGACCTTTTGATGGGGAGTAAAAAAAAATGACTTGTTTTAACCTATGCAAAGTGTAGCATGGTTTTTGAGTGAAGTTTGGGTTTTGAGAAATGCTCATACCAATGTTGTATCTAAATATTTAATGGCACAAAAAAACATGAGTGTTAGTGCAATAATCAAAACATGAGAGCAACCCAAATTTTTATCACTCTAGGTGTCGGATACAACCGAAAATGCACCTAGTACAAGAAATTTTTAAGAAAAGGTGTCGAGTACAATTGAGAATGCACCTTTCTTACTCTTAAATATCCACCCTTTTTCATTACAATTTTGCAAACAATATAATCAAAAAACTGAATTTTATCCCCCCTTAATGTTTACAAAATTGAAAATTTGGAGCACTCCTTCCAAGACAAGTCGACACACGACCCGCGTTTGGAAGGCTTCCAAAAATAGTCGACACACGACCCAATTTTTATGGGCCCAAGGTTACAAGGTCTTCTCAAATTTGCCAAAAAAAAAAATAGATGTGCAATTTTATGTATTATATCTCCTTGGAGAAAACAAATGCACTCTTTGAACTTTGATTCTTACAAAAAATTTCAGGCTCCTTGTTGTCTAATTTGCAAAAAAAAAACAAGTGTGATCCTTTCTTGTATGCTAAATTAACAAGGTTGAGAAGAGTTATCTAATTTGCAACAAAAAATGTGCTCTTGCTATGTCTCATATCTCCATTTTGTGAGAAAACAGTAGCACCATTAAATTTCAAAGTTGCAAAAAAAATATATTTCTTTAATTTTAATTTGCAATATTTAAGAAAAGTTTAAGTAAATCATTTTAATTAATAATAAAAAACTAAAAATATATGTTTTAAATAAATCAATTTAAATATTAAATAGAAATTGATTTAATAAATAAAACAGTATTTTAAAGTTTAAATTATTAAAAAAAATAATACAAAAAAAACTTTAATGAAAATGCAATAAAAAAAAAATTTAATGTACCTGGGAATCAAATAAGGCAAAAAAAATGGCCTTCTGTACCCGGTGGGAGTCAAACCCTGGACTCCCCGCCTAGGGCCTTAGCTCGACCCGATCAACCGGTTGGGCTAAAGAGCCCGATGGGTACTAAGGCACACTACGTGCCTCTTAAACTCAGTGGACAACGGGAGTTTTTTTTTAAAAGTCTCTAGAATTTTATCCCACATGCATCCCGTAGTGGGATGCAAAGGGGTTTTTAAGGCAAAGGCCTCCCCTTTAATGGTGATTGCCTTTGGGTAATCGACTAGAGTCGCCTGCCCTTTTGGACACTGCCATGTGGCGCTAGGGGTAGGCCAGTCAGTCTAGGTCGGTCTTGTGGCGATGTGCCACGTGTCGAGTCATATCCGGTCAGCATCGGTCAGGTGGCAATGTGCCACGTGTCGAGTCATGTTCAGTCAACGTTGGTTAGGTGGCGATGTGCCACGTGTCGAGTCATATCTGGTCAATGTCAATCAGGTGGTGATTTGCCATGTGTTGTGAGTTGATTCATCTGTGGTTCAAGTAGGTTAGGCTCAAAATGGTGCCATGCATCGGTCAGGGATTGGAGGGCCATCTACCCTCTCAAATCCCAATGTAGAGCTAGTGTTCATGGGGAGGGGAGGGCACTCCTAAACTCTCTGATCTCCCAGGAGTGGGCTAGGAGGCTACTGTCTCCAACGTCACGATCGATCTACCGCTGAAATTCGACGTCGTGGTCAATCGTGGAAGATCGAACGTCGCTCTCCAACAATGTGGTAGATCGCGAAAGATCAAATGCCTCAGCTCCAGCCGACACTGGGGTCAATCTATGATGGCCGTTGAACGTAGCTTTGCTTACAGTTGGCCAAAATGTGGTCTAGAGGAGCGTCATGTAGCCGAAGACCAAACAAATCTTAGCTCCAAGTGATTTGATAGAAAAAATTGCACCCCAGGATCCGTCAGGCTCAAGATTCATCAGGTCTAGGTGGAACGAGTAGCTCGCTCATGTTGTCCACCCCAGCAGATAATATCAATGATGTAATGATAATCAACAACACAATGTATTCAATGAATAATATTTAAATACAAATGCTATAGACTATAGATAGCTTTAGGAAATATTCATGGTAACCACTAACCTATTAACCTAAATCAATTTGCCTACTACTTGTCATCCATAATATCGGTCGAATAGATAACTTAACCTAGGTGAATAGTAAATAAAGATTTACCTAGTGGTAAAAAGTAATTAATTACTTTTTACCATGTGGTAACTAAAAACTACCTAATGTAGGAAATGGGGAAATATCCCAAATGATGGAATATTATTCTAACAATATATATATTTGTACCTCTGATAAAATACTATGAATATCTTTATTTTTTGTAAAATTGTTTTGTATAATACAAGTTTGATATCTATGATCACAATTTTAGTACATTACTGCACTATTTTTTTTTTTTTCTGTTGAGGACTATTATGTTGCAGTTTTATTTTTTGAAAAACAATCATGAACAATATATTTCCCTGAAGATGATTAGATGTTTTGTGTGTGATTGATGAATTTTTTCTGTTATAAGAAATTTAGAAGTCATCATTTTTTTATTTGTTTCTCTGAAGAATTTGTATTGTTTATGACAACATAGAATATTTCATTTTCAACTGCAGATATTAGTACTCCAATTTGTTTGATAGATTTTGTAATATTTAAGTTGTCATGAAAATGATCTGGAAAAATTTGAAACAATGTATTTTGTTGTAGATGTATGATTGAAACTGTGTGCTCTATTATAACATGTTGGCTTATGTTTTATTTATTTTTGAAAATTATTGTTTTTTAGTATCTTGGAGATATTATCAGATAACCTATTTTTTGTTTCTGGAAAAAAATTGTGATGTTTGTTTCATGGCTTTGTAAATGATTTTATGAGAAAACATAAATATTGATTGATGTTAATATTTCATTCATTTTGCAAAAAATTGGATGATGAAAATTGATGTATGTCTAAAAATCTATTTATGTTGTCTCATTTTCTTTCCATGCATTAGGACATGCATATATATTTTTTGGGGGGAAAATGATGAGTGATTATTTGGTATATATTTTTGTAATAAATTGTTTTATTTTCATATTTAATTTGTGCTTATAATACATTTTAAGTTAGTTATTTTTGTGAATTTATGTGAATTATCAGTAGAAATATGAATATAGCTAAATATGACAAATGTGTGCATTTTATGTAAAATATGTCCCAATTATGAGTAATAATGTAAGAAAGTCTTGAAGGATGTTTTATAGTGCAATAGTGCAAGCTTTAGTATTTATCTTAGACATGAGAATATGGACGTAAGAACAAATAAATAACACTTAGGCACGATGACAGAACAATGGTTGATTACTGTTACAGAAGATGGTAAATGAACTATGATACGAAAGATAGTTACCGAAGTACATTATAGAAGGTAGTTACTGAAGTATATTACCGAAGGATATTTTTACCAGCAGTTACCGAAGGATGACTAAGTCCATTACTGATGCTGCATGCCACATCAGTGACAACATGACATGTTCACATGATAGCCAAGTATTTCCAGTCAGCATAATATTTGATTTATCACATATTATTCACGAGGAATATTTTGATTAATAAATTTGTTATTAATTTATTCAATAAAGTTGTGTAATCCAACTATTGTTAGGTTTATTATATTTAGACGCAAGATTGTTGTGCCTTTTCCTAGAATAAAGGACATATGATTATATTGTATATCTTGCGAAATGTCAAAGTTAGTGTTTCTTTTTTAAGTTAGCTTACGTATTACCACTTGGACCATTCAGGATGTTTACCGAGTCCAAGAAGGAATAAGAATTGTATTAGTTTAGATTATTTTGGTTGATACATAGTTGTCGCATCATAAGTCCACAAAATCCACATGGCAAAATATGTGGAAGAGTTTATTTAGAATAGTACAAATTATACATAGGAAGACCTTTGAAAAGGTCTAATGTTAAAATGTCCAATGTTCTAAGGTCAAAATAGCTAATGGAGGAATGTCTAGTACAATTTCTAAAGAATTGCACCAGCATGTATATTTGAATTTTAAGCAATAAAAGTAGCACTCTATTCTTCGCATATGGTAACTATGTCATTTGTATTTACTACTTAATTTAATTTATGTAGTTGTAACTGTATATTCTTGCATTTATAGGATATAATTATGTTAGGAATAGTTATGGACTTTAGTTACTGAGATAAAGTAAACTAGGGGAGAAAAAATTACACTATCTTCTAAGAGGTAGGACCCACTCCTATAGCCAATCCCTAAGCTATCACCCCTACAATAGGTTAGAAATAATTAATTAACCTTACAATATAAAATAAAGTAAATTGCATTTTCATAAAATATAAATTCAGAATAGATAAATAAAACTAACTACATGAGGATCCTCAAAAATAGTTAAACTCACCAATACTTAAACTCACCAATAGGAAATTACTGTTAGAATAATTCACTAATAGGTAATTATCATATTTACTGCATAAATCATAAATTGCATTTTGTTTTCATTCTTGCACAATTTAATTTTTGTTTATTTATTTTTATGCAAACACCTGAAATTGAAAAGAAATTTGAACTAAGTTTAGCATTGATCCCCATGGTACAATCTATATTGAATTTCTATTATTTAAATCTAACCTTGATTTACCCTTGGACTGATAAATTAAATGTAATATATTACAACCGATCAATTTTAATTTTTTTAACTTGTGTCAATGCATGCACTAACTTGAAGAATACCATTCCTCCTATAGAAGCAACCAAAAAATTAATTAAGGTTCTTCCCCTTCCATCGGTCCACCCATTAGACATAATAGTGCAACCATTGTTCCTCCATACTTCAATCTACTCTTAAATCATAACCTAAATATTTTCCATACATTCATAGAGGAGGTGTACCCTAATGTCATCATAAGTTGTAGCTTAAATCATGTTCCACAACTAGTAATGGCATATACCATGCCATGCTAGTATAAATAACTTACTGCATTGAAGGTAATTTACAAAAAAACTACCAATGAACTTCCTCAATACCCTATACCTTAACTAGTTCCATGTGGCCATACCCTCAAGTATGGGTTGTTCCCCTAGCATAACATATTCTGCAATATAGGACACATTCATCCCACTCACTAGGTGTGAAACTAATGTACTCAAAATTTATTAGTAAATTTAGCTAAAGATAGGTTTGAGGTGTAGAACAATTGGTTTGACCAAATCCCATAAGGGGTAGACGTCCAAGGTTCAAATCTCGGGCTTTATCAGACTGAACAATTGTCCCTTTCCTGGTGCTTTTAGTGGAGTAAAAGGTTTAAAATGATTTTAGAATGATGATTATAGGGGTAAACTATGGGAAGAACTATGTGGTAGCTTCTAGGGTGGACAATGTAAAATACTATGGTAGCCATAAAATCCATACAATATACTTGAATTTGTGGCGACTGCTGATTCCACCATGTAAATTAAAAAAAAAATGTTAGCTAAATATGCTTCCTAGATAATTTTTAGTTGTACAAGGTCAAGAAGGGGGCTTGACATGGCCTTAATTTTTATTTATTTAATCTCTTTTCATCCAATTTGTGAGATATTATTTCCATACATTCCATTTCAATGTAAGTCAACACCTCTAAGAATAACCTAATATTTTCACATACTTTTCTTTCCAAATTAAATTTGTGGGTATATATGCCTCCATGAATAAGAGTCCTAAAAAAATTCTAATAGACCTTCCATTTATTTTCCCCTTCCTTTGCATACTTCCATGTTGGATATATTTTTGTGGTTGTAAATGGATGTCGAAGAATATTACATTCTTTGGTGCATGCAAATGTACCCTATGCTACCTTTATGACACAAATATAAATATATAATAAATTAGGGTGTGAGTCTATATTTTAGGAGTGTGATTTATATTTCCCCTTTATGTAAGTGTTCATGTGTAGGATATGCACAAGTGTCATGTAATAGAGTGTGCATGTGTATAGATGTAGGAGTGTGCAATGTGTCATATAGTAAAGTGTGCAAGTGTGAAAATAAAAGTTTGTAAGTTTCATAGGTTAAAATGTGCAAATAGAGAGCCAAGAGTAATGTATACAAGTGGTAAGATGAGAAGCCAAAAGAAATGAGAGGTTTTATTTTATGTGTGGAATAGAAAAATATGCATCTCCCAGATATGTGAGGAGAGAAATAGTCAAGTATTTGAGAGTCATATTTAGAAGGCTATATTATAGAAACAAATCTCCATGTAATGAATCATTGAGGAATATATGCATTTCAAGCATCATACAAAGAAGCTTGTATACAATATGATATACTTTCTATAAGTTTTCTTCATGTCATTGCATGAATGATATTGGCCATTTTATTCTTATTATTGTTATTTTTATGAATGTTATGTTTATTATTTTATCCATTTAATATAGTGATTGCTCTTATATTTGAGACTACTCAAGATCCTAGATATTGGAACTTATGACAATCTAGTTAAAAAGCCTATAGTGGTATCAAAGCCACTATATTGTATCACTTTTGGAAGAGTTGTATTCATAGCTACTTAAAGTAGGCTCTAAAGCTAGCATCAAAGGAAGTATTTTATGATAATTAAAATAAAATTAAACAATTAATCCATGTGATGGAAACATAGTCTAAATTTTACGTATTTCATTATACCCTGATATTATTTGACATTTGCAACCAAATAGAACCAAAAAAAAGAAGAGATATAATCGTTAGGTTTGGAGAATCTCCAACTTTATCTTGCCTAGCGTATAAGGGACTACAATATTTGAAGAGATGTTCCAAGAGAGCATTTATCAAGAGATTTTAGAAACTAGAGAATAAGAGCCCAAGCAAAGAGATATTTGCTTCACTACTATGAGCAAAATCACCATAAAAGGTAATGAAAATTTATTTTACTACCTTGAGTGGAAGCATTAGAAAAGAAGAGCCTAAGAATAGGGATATTTGCTTCATTAACTTGCGCACACGTACAAAGTAAGGGGAGCCTAAGCATAGGGAACTTTTATTTGTAAATGTGGGAAAGAGCACCAAAGAAGAAGAGCCAAAAGAAAAAGGGTTGATATGTTGAAAGTATAAGTACCAAGGGAATAGTGTTTATGTAGACTGAGACCTCAAAAAATAAGCACCTATGTGACCAAATTCTCAAAGTAGTAGCATTTATGGGGAGTTAAAAGAAAGGGCAAACACACAATAGAATAGTGCATGTAGTAAGTTAGACAAAAGAGTGGAATGCATTTAGAGGGAAGATGAAGCAATGACATCAAATCTAAGGTTTGAAGAATTATTGATTGCAATAATATTCTCTAGAATTGTAGAGTGTAATACCCTTTTGAAATGTGTCATTCACCTAAATGTAATCCTACCATAATGCCTTGACAAGTGCAAAAGAGCATTCATTAATAACTACACGTGTAGCAAGGTAAGGGTTACTAAGGTTTTGAATTTGGGCATAATAATTTTAGCACTTTTTCAAATGTTGTAGTTATAAGGTTAGACATTAATTATAGCAAATGATTTAATTTTTGGTTATATTTAAAATTTGATAACGTTTTAAGGAAATTAAATTTATTAATTTTTTGTCTTGGTAGGGATATTGCAATGGAAAAAATCATTGGGATCTCTTAATAGAGACCCATGTTCAGTTCATGATAAGCATGGCCCCTAAGATGTCCCCACTTTTCAACCTCTTAAAAAAGTAAAACTTTATTAAATTTTTAAAGAATGATTGGAGTGAAAAGGTTTTTGACTTCAAAAATAATTATTTAATTTTTTTGAAAAAGTAGATAATTGTTTATTGATAATTAGGGAGTCAAAAGCATGTCAACAATTTTGAAAATAAAAATATTTGATTTTGCAATCAAAATTTGAAAGATTTATTAATTATAAAATTTTCAAATTTGATAAATTATTAGGGAGTAACAAAGTCTTCTACTACAAAAGGATTTAAAATTTTTGATCTTTGAATTTGTAAAATTATTTGAATTTATTGATTGACAAATTTGGAGAGATAAGTATTTCCACTCCAAGAGAAATTAAAATTTGAAATTTTACAAAACTTGATTTTGCAACTTGATTAGTTGATTAAAAATATTTAAAATAAAAATTTGGGAACCAAAAGGACATCTACTTTAAAATATTTGGAAAACTAAATTTGCAAACTTATTTGTTAAATAATTTTATTGATAGATTAAAATGTAGAGATATAAGGATTTCTACTCCAAAGGGAATTCATTTGATTATCATGGAAGAGAATAATATGAAAGCTATAATAAGAAAGTAAAGATTAGAAGTCTTGAAAATTAGCATACACAAATTAATTGAAAAATCATATGGAAAACAAGACATAGCAATGAGATTTATCTACATAGAAGCTATGAATGAAAAATTTAAAATATTTGAATACTATTTGCACTCAAAACTTGTTGAAGCAATTGATAACTCTAAAAATGATATTACAATACCTATTGATAGAGGTTGCATAATGTATATCATTTTTGCTTTCACTTGAACTTTATAAAGACAAAAGTCAAAATTGAGAGGCCCAGGTTCAAATCTCTCCCCTCACATGTTGCGGATATGCTATGTAAAAGTTTATATCGTAACCACATAATAATATTTACCCCCTTTAAAAAAGAAGAAGATAAAATTCAAAATAAAGAAGAGTTGATTCGACTCTAAAAATAAAATCAATGATAAAAGGCATTGGTCATGATATGAGTTATGTCAGACACTTCAAGAAGTAGATTATGAAATATTACTATATTCAACATATGATAGTAAGAATGATAATAAAATCCCATCAAATTCAAAAATTTATTATGATACTTTAAGTGAATATCCAAATATTGCAAGACAATATCAAATTCAATATTTTAATGAAATAAAAAAAGCACAAGGATAAAAACATAAAGACAAAGAATAATCTCATGAGAAAGATTCTAAAGATCATATCAAAGAGACAAATATAGAATAACTAGAGAAATAAGATGAAGAATAATCTCAAATCGATGATCAAGCACAATGCAAAAATTCCCTAGTGCCAGACCTCAAATACTTAAGACTAAAGTCTTTAATAGCCAAATAATATAATACACGGGGTATTGGAGAATATTAAATTATTTGGTACATTCTAATGTATCCCCATGGTACCTTTATGGTACAAATGTAAATATGTAATAGATTAGCCTATGAGTCTATACTTTAGGAGTGTGATTTATATTTCCCCTCTATTTAAATGTTAGTGTGTAGGATGCACACACCTATCATGTAATTATGTGTGCAAGTGTGAGGATATAGAATGTGCACAAGTGTCATGTAATAAAGTGTGCATGTTTATAGATTTAGGAGTGTGTAATGTGTCATACAGTAAAGTGTACAACTATGCAAATAGGACTATTCATAGAATAATATCTACAAATAGAGGGCCAAGTTTCATGTATACAAGTGGCAAGATGAGAAGCCAAAATGTATGAGAAGATTTATATTATGCATGGGCTAGGAAAATATACATCTCCCAATTATGTGAGGATAACAATATTCAAGTATTGAAGAGTAATATTTGTAATTCTAGACTATGGAGACAAATCCCCATGTAATGAATCACTGAGGAATATATGTATTTCAAGCATCATACAAAGCAGGTTGTAAACAATTTGAGAAATATATTGTAAGTTATATTCATGGCATTGCATGAATGATATTGGTCATTTTATTCATATTATATTTAGTTTTATGAATTTTTTGTTCATTATTTTTTCCATTTAATATAGTGATTGCTCTTATATTTGAGAGTACAAAATATCTTGAATATTGCAACCTCTAGCTAAAAAGTAAACAATGGAAATAAATAATAGCAAACAATTACTTAAAAACTGAAATCTAAACCCATAATATTAGTTTTCAGTTTAAACATTGAATTTTTTTTTTTTGGTAAGTAAGAGAATATTATAATTAACATCGGGTTTTAACTGGTTGACCCAAAACCATTTTACAAAATAGGGTCCACTGACCAAATGGACAAAGGCCAAGCCCTAAAAGTTTAAACTAACAACAAAAAGGGCCAAGACCTACTCTTCCATCAGAATACAACCAAACTAAACTATGGAAGCCTAATATTATGGCCATCAAAAAAGAAAGACGCAAAATAGAACTAACAAAGACAAAAACTAATCATTCAAGCACCATGCAGAGTAGCTTGTGCCCATATAAAATAATAGAATATGGTCAAAAAAAAAAACATCCCATAGAATGGACAACCAAGAGGCCAAGCAGTCTTCCTTGTAGTCCTCATCTAACTTCTTATCATCCTCCTTGCCATCATCTTTAGATTTTGCCTTCGACTCCTTGTTCCCCTGGAACTGCTGGCTATAAAATAGAAGATTTAGAGAATCACACAAATCAACAGCTGCACTGATGAGGCCAGACAGACTCTTCAACTGGTTGATACTGTTGGAGGCTGATGAAATTGTCATCTTCTCCAAGACTATTATGGTGGGGTCTGGTACCTCATTGTCAGGGATCTCCAACACTTTGTTATTTCTTGCTAGGGCCTTTTTGTGACATCGAATCCAAACACACCTTGTGAAATACTTGAGGCCAAAGCGGATGTTTCCCATGCATTAATTTGTAGATAAAAAACCTATATCAGTGCCCCACCATCTGCAAAAAACACTAGTCACATGAAAAAAAAAACAAATATGACAAAAGCCATTATAAGGTTCAAAAAAATATTTTTAAAAATGCCCCCATTTTCTCGTCATTGATCCTTTTTGAGCCTTCCAATCTAAAATTTTTCATTATCTATCACCATTGAGACCGCATGAGGAAGATTTTCAGTCCACGTGATCAAATTTGTCTGCTACAATGCCTTCATTTGCCGACCTATCACCTGCCATGTTTGCTTCCCGAAAGGTATGCAAAATTATGGCCTCGGGTCGATCATGAATTAGAGCCCTTGCTTCGTGGATGTAGTCATCAAATCTCCAAGGAGCTCTCTTAGCGTTCTTTAGAAGATTTATAATATTAAGAGAATCACCTTCCACCAACAGTTTCCCTGGATAATTCTCTGCCACCTTGAGGCTCCTCCAAACTGCCCTCGCTTCAGCCACATTGTTAGTTTGAGCTCCAAGATGTTCAGCAAAAGATACAAGCACCTCACCCTTGTGGTCTCTAAGTAAGCCACCGACCCCGACTTCACCGGGTTGCCCCTAGATGACCCATCAAAATTTAACTTAATCCACCCTCGGGGGGGTGGGGTCCATGTGATCATGGTTCTAGGACAGACTTGAGGATGATTGAGGCCATCAGTGAGAGGTAAGTTTAATGACTGGCCTAATGAAGCTTCAAAAGGATTTGGAGGTCTAGATGCTGCAGGCACTAAACAAGCATTCTCATTAGCATATACTAAAATTTTTGATAGGACAGAGGATGACTGAGAAACCTTATCCAAGAAGGCCCGATAATTCCTTTCCAACCATATCTACCACAAGTAGTGATGAAGGCAGATCTTCCACATATACCTAATATGCCTATTCAAAAAGGGAGAAGTCCACTGGACAAATAAGTCAAAAATGGACTGAGTATGGACCCAATAAATATGAAACACTTGTAACAGACCTAACAAGATTGAGACAAAAAAATTACAATACAGAAACAAATGATCAATAGACTCCCACTCAGACATACAGAGATAACACCTATTAACAACAATCACACCTCTTTTTATTAAGTTATCCATGGTGAGGATCTTATTTTGGATGGCCAGCCATGCAAAAAACCCAACCTTCGGAACAATGCTTTTGGGCCAAACTTCCAAGTGAGGGAAAGTAGGTTCATCATTATCAATAAGCATCAGATAAGCAGTCTTGACAGAAAATTCCCCATTGTCTAAAGCTTCCCAGATAAGCTGGTCCTCAAGAATGCCAGAAGGGAGTAAAGACTGTCTTAATTCATTCTCCAGTATTATTGATGCCCCTGGTAGATCATTGTTCATTATTGGCTTCCATACCCTTCTATTTTTTGACAAAGTAATAAAATCTGCAACTTTGGTACCAAAAAATTCAATTGTCCAAGCTCTAAGGGTTGAAAGGATGGGGTCTGCAGAGAGGGGATAGTCCTTTAACCATTTGTGGTCCCAAAAATCAATGTTTCTTCCATTTCCCAGTTTCCAACGTAGCCCTTTGCTTAGCAGGTTTTTAGTTTGAAGGATTGATTTCCAAAAAATTGATCCCTTGGGAGGAAAGGAATAGCTTAAGAATTCAGTTTCTTGCAAGTACTTTCTTCTGATTATAGTAATCCATTCTGCATTTGCATTTGTCAAAAGACGCCATGCTTGTTTGGCCAGGAGGGCCATGTTTAAATGTTGTATTCTCCTTAGCCCAATACCTCCAAACTCCCTTGGTTTGCAAACCCTATCCCAAGACACCAAGTGAAAGCGCTGCTTAGATTCAGAACCAGTCCATAGGAACCTCTTCTGGATCTGTTCAATTTTAGTGTAGACACTTGTAGGAGCTTTAAAAACTGAGAGAAATTAGACAAGGATGCTTTGAATGGAAAACCTGGTGAGAAATGCCTTGCCAGCTTGAGATAACAAATTCCCTTTCCATCCAGCCAGCTTCATCCGAATTCTTTTAATTACATTAGTCCACATGGAATCAGTAGCTCTGCCTGTAAATAAAGGAAGGCCTAAGTATGTGGATGGAAGAGTAGACACTGAGAATCCAAGAATCCTAGAAATCTTAAACATTGAAAAATAAATATATTGACTTGCATGCATATGTCATGTAGCAAATAAAAACAAACAATTACTTTGAAAAAAAATCTAAAATCTAAACTCTAGTTTGAAGTTTGAACATTAAAAACTAAAAATATGGACTTGCATACATATTTCATGTAGCAAATAATAGTGAATGGTTACTTAAAAAAATAAAACTCTAAATCCTATTTTTAAATGTAAACATTAAGAGTTGAAAATATGGACTTGCTTACATATTTTAGGTAGTAATTCTTATGACGAAACAAAATAGTTGAAAGAAGAAAAAACCAACTACAGCTATGACCTAGATTTTAAAATTTCTAGCTCAAGTGCAATAGTTGGATGAGTGTTGCATTTATTTTTAAACTTTCAAAACAAAAAAACATGCTTGGAATAAAATAAGAGAAAAATAATAATTTCCAAGATTTTTTCTTACCTTATATGAATCCCTTGGGTGGCTATTGGTGGTTGTTAGATTCCTTCAAACTCCAAAATATCCATTGTTAGGATACTCTTTAGGGTTTTGTTTGGTGTAGTAGTAGGTAGGAAAAGCTCTCCCTCAATTTTTGAAGAAGCAAAATGAGCCTGATAAAAAAAATGTCAATTTCTCTAACCACGCATCTACGACCATTTTTTGATAAAAAATCATGATTTTTTGAAAAAAAATTATGATTCATGATTTTTACCAAATTTTTCAAAAAATTGGTGAATTTTGGGAAAATCAAAATTTCTATGTAGATTCAATGAGCACAAGTTGGGTGTTTTTGTTGATTTTATCAATTATGGTTTGGACCAACATATTCTTTCTTCCATAGACACCATGGCTTCACCTCCTCCTAACACATTAAGTTCTTCCTCTCCTCCCAATAGTGCTCCCCAAGTCACCCCTCTATTAGGATCCTCAATCCTAACATTATTAGTTAGTATTAGTTAGTATTATTAATCATTTAATTATTATATTATTAACTTATAAAGTGAACCATCACAACCCTTCATAGCGTGAACCATCACGTCTCTTCATACGTGAACCATCATGTCTCTTAACCAACGTAGCTTTAGGGTAGATATATATATTAGGTTGGCCATCCATATCAAATCATAGAAGAAGAATAATAATAAGCATAGATTCTAAGGAGGGATCCCCCTATAGTGGCAAAGCGATTACAAGGGAGCCACATTTGAGTGGCCTGTGATTACATTTATATTAATTTGTTAATAATTTTATAGTAAGACCTTGGGGTCTTACCATTTGGTATCAGATCCATGTGGGACCTAGTCATGTGGGAATTGCTCAAAGATCTTCATCAAATCACTTTTATATGTGAGTATCAAAATCGGTTTGAGGATATCACCAAACACAACACAATATAGGATGAATAAATTATCATAAGTGGCTTCATTAGGGGCTTAAAAGAGGAAATTAGAATGGAGGTGACAAGGTTCAATCCCTATACAATGATGCAGACCTATGGATTGGCAAAATTAGCTGAAGATAAAATCAATGCACAACAACGATTAGGGAAACCACTTATGGAAAAAATTTCGACCACTTACATTGCTCCAAAACCTATGCATAATGGAAGGGCACAAAGCACTTACACAACCCCTAAATCTAACTAAACTTTATGAATTAAACATCTTAGCTTTGAGGAGATGAAAGAATGATGAGCAAAATGAATCTATGATAATTGTGATGAACAATTTTGACCCCACCATAAATGTGCTACACTAACATTGTATTTATTGAAGGAAGTTGATCCCTGTCTCTCCATAGAGCAAGCAGATGAGGTAGTTGTGTTCAAAGCGACCAGTACACCTACTCACTACAATGAAGACAATGAGGTCGATGTGCAAGAAGTGATTGATGTACCAAGCAAGGATGAGGTAGACATACCCAAAGTGATCAATGCTAGCCAAACATGCACTCTACAAGACCTACACATACCTTCCTCACCAATAGTGAGTTCTTTCCATATGACCAAACCTATTCGGAACCAACGCAGAATGACTACACACTCCTTCTCCGTTGGCTCTACCAAGGAACCAAAAAATGATATGAAATCATTACCATCACTTTTGATGCATCATTCTAAAGTATTTGAGGAACCCCCAGGGTTGCCCTCCCATCATCATCATGATTATCCTAAGGAAGATTCTACTATTGTTCTTGGCAACCCCCCGCTAATGCTTCATCCTTCTCGATATCCTTGCCTACGAAAGGATGCCATTAAAAGAGTCCAAGAACTTACACAAATCCTTCTTGGAAACCAAAGGACAAAGCTTCTGACTTTGAGCTTTGAGGACAAAGCTATTTTTAAGGAAGGTGGCATGTTAGCATCCTCAATCCTAACATTATTAGTTAGTATTAGTTAGTATTATTAATCATTTAATTATTATATTATTAACTTATAAAGTGAACCATCACAACCCTTCATAACTTGAACCATCATGTCTCTTCATACGTGAACCATCATGTATCTTCACCAACGTAGATTTAGGGTAGATATATATATTAGGTTGGCCATCCATATCAAATCATTGAAGAAGAAAAATAATAAGCATAGATTCTAAGGAGGGAGCCCCCTATAGTGGCAAAGTGATTACAAGGGAGCCCCCTTTGAGTGGCCTACGATTACATTTATATTAATTTGTTAATAATTTTATAGTAAGACCTTCGGGTCTTACAACCTTCATAATGACCCTCCCTAGGTCTATCCTCACAATAATATTCCCTTGATCACTCCTAATACCCCTTTGATTTTATTATACTTCCCAATATTATTGACCTTGATCTACATACATAT
Organism: Wollemia nobilis; assembly: GCA_028583015.1. NCBI lineage: Eukaryota > Viridiplantae > Streptophyta > Pinopsida > Araucariales > Araucariaceae > Wollemia > Wollemia nobilis. The sequence continues at coordinate 4,606,288 of JAQPPZ010017109.1, forward strand.
CTATTACATGAAGAATAAATGATTCATTCCATTGAAAAGTCCATGGATTATCAAGCGTAAATCATTTATTACATTTACAAGACCTTGTATACAATCCAAAAAGGTGAAGAAATACCCACCACTATCCATCCCTTTGTCCAAGGGTCACACAAATCTATAGAAAAAAAACTTCTAATCACTTATTTTTCCACCAAAAACAAGTATTCTTACATAACCTCCACCTATTCATAGCCCTTAAAATTCATTTGTATCATGTTCTTAAAATAGGTTGTGCTGCATTAGCAACTTCTAAGTTGGGAACCCAAGATCATCAATGGTTTTTGTGTTAGCTACACCAACATGGAGGTCCTTTTTTGAGTCTTGATTACAAAGAACAATATTTTTTAATATTTGACAAAGGATATTACACCTCATATGTGGTATACCTTATGAAAACAAAGTAAATAAGAATAATGGATGAGAATCGCTCCAATTACAGAAGTTTTCTCATCTAAACCCACCAATTCAATGTAGTATTGATGTTATTAGCCTTTTTCTATGGTCTTAATTATAAAATTTGGAAGGAAATCAACATTTTTTATCTCTATACTCTTTATGATGCTCAACATATATCATTGATATTAATAGAAGCTCCAAGATTTCAATTTCTCACATAGATATGACTTCAACTACTATTATCCTTAATGCAACAATGAGCATTCCTATGGATCCTTCAATTTCAAATAGCATTATCCCCATTCCCATGATCAAGCATGTGAAAACCATCATAACTTTCAAGTGGAAGGTGAAGATACATCATTATATGAGGATGAATATTCATTGCAATAGGAGCATCAAATAGAAGATGGTAGGAACCTGGTTCCTAGCAATTATGAAGAGTGGAAAATAGAAGGAAATAGATTAAAAAAAAATAAGAAATGTATTAAATTGCCTTTGAAATGGATCATTGTTTCACTGGAGAAAATCCTGCTAATGCTCTCAATGAGATATATTTTCTTATGTTCCATGGATGGCTATTTACACCCTTGTGAATGCATATAAATATCTACCCTAGAGTTGTGAGGTGAAAGGATACAATGGTACATAAATAAAATAAGTGAATTAATAATATTAATGGTTAGGATTAGGATCCTAACATGCCACCCTCCTTAAAAAGAGCTTTGTCCTCAAATATCAAAGGGATAAGCTTCGTTCTATGTTTTCCAAGTAGTATTTTCTCATGTTCTTGCACTATTTTAATGTCATCTTCTCGTAAGCAGGGATATTTTGAAGGTGGAAGTGTTGACAGGGGATAGGTAGGAAGAATAGTAGTATCAAAATGATGACAGATGGGTAAACATTTTTTTTTGCCTTCTTGGTGGCTTGGATAGAAAATAAGTGGGTAAAATTTTCCTTGCCTCTATTGCGAATAATTTTATTCATGTGATGAGAGCTTGCTAGTGGAGAAGGGCCTAATTTTAATCCTTTAAGAGTATACTTTTGATTCGTTATTTTGAATTTCATCCATAATTCTATAAAATCCCATTTGATTATCCCAAGTGTTCATAACCATTGTAATCCTAAGACAATATCACATCCTCCTAAGGGAATTGCATACATGTCATATTTCATGGTGTAATAACTCAAGGTGAGCTTAATATTATGGTATTTCCGCTTACGATCCTTCCCCCATTACCAATCATGACTTCAAAATTATTGCAAGGATGAATAAAGCAATCAACTTGTTTCACCACACATGGGTCGATGAAATTATGGGTACTACTAGAGTCAATAAGCACAATAAGGTTTTATCATTTGAAGGATTTGAGGACTTTCATAGTTTGGGGAGAAGAATTACTGGTGAGGGCATTGAAATAAATTTCTAGTGGACCTTGAGTGCTATCATCGGGTGTATCCGTCACTACTTCTACCTCGATCTCCTCTTTGTTGTTGGTTGATTGACAAGGAATAGATGCATCCAAAATATATAATTTGGGTGTAATACATTTATGATTAGGTATAAATTTCTCATCACAATGAAAACAAATGATTTTTTCTCTTCGTTATTTCATTTCCTTGGGGCTGATACATTTAATTGGTAGGATTCGGTTAAGTTTTGGGGTGGTGTAAGTATTTTGAGAAGCCTTAGATGGGTTTTCTAGTCTATGCTAGTTATTGAATTTTTCTTCCATAATTTGGGCTAACGTAATAGTCGAAATCATGTTAGTGGGATTGAGAATTTATACTTATAATCAAATATCTTCCTTTAAGACACTGATGAAACAAATTTGAAAGAATGAGGTATTTAGACCTGATGTAATATTTGCCAATTTTTCAAATTGAGCTTGGTATTCTTGCACTGTAGTGGTTTGGTAGATTTTAGTAAGGGCTCCCATGAAATATTTGAATTTAGTAGGGAGAAATCATACCATCAAGTTTTTTGTAAATTCTAGCCATGTAGGAGTGCCATTCATCTTTTTCGTACCACTGGTACGATTGGATGGAGGTACGTTCAAGGTGGAAGGATGCAATTTAAACCTTATGTGCATCAGGGAACTGGTAGAAGGATATGTATTGGTTCCTGATAGATCCAATTTATGGGATAACATACTTCAAATTTTAGAAAATCCAATTTAGTAGGTCAAGGAAGGATTGATGCTTGTGGTCCCCCAAGTAATGCTTGGTGTGTTGGTCCTCCGATAGATTGGCCAACTTGGATTAGTGCTATATTTGTTTGTACCATATTTATGAAGTGGTTATAGGTGTCAATTTTAAATGTAGTTATATTATCTTGTTTTCATATTCTGCCTTTGGTATAGTATTGTTTGAAATTTCATCCTTCCATTGGCAAAAATCCTCCTTCGTTATAATTTTATTTGTAAGGTCTTCCTGCAACTAACAAATATCTTGCATGAAATATTTGATAGGGTCCTGCGATCTCCTGCCATCGACCATTGTAGGGTTGGTTTGTAATTTGTAAGTCTTCTTGGGTAGGTGGAATTAGGTTTTGAAAAATAAATTCATAAAAATTTATGTTTTAGTTATAAATTTTTGAAAAAAAATTACGTAAAGTTTTGGCAAAAATTGGGTTTTTATCAACTATTGGACCTTACGGTCACTATTGAATTTGAATTTTAAATTTTTTATGAGAAAGGCAAATTTCAGTGGGCTTTAATTTTTTTATGGGAAGCAATGGCTAGAAGGCAATGGCTAGCGAGCGATGGATGGCTACGAATGGAGGTAATGTTAGCGAGCAGCAATTGGGTGGAAGATGCAAGGTATTACAAAATACGAGAAAGGTATAGTGAAGTCAATATAACAAGCAATGGTGTTTGGTAGGCACTGAGCATGGAGTGGAGGTCAAAGGACAACGAAGCATAGAGTGACAGGTGGTGATCAAAGGGATGGCATATTTCAAGTGCCTATGACTACCGGGTGGTAGTCACACCCAACTAATGTTGGATGAAAAGTTTTAAAGACTTGTAAAGCCCATGGTTTTCTAAATGTAGGATTTTTGTTTCCCATTTTTTTTTTAACCCTTATTTACTCACTCCCTCTCGATGATGAATTTTAATGATGTTATTGGATTTATGATTTTTCAACACTGAGAAAGGTTTAAAACTTTATGTTATAAATTTTAACCTTATTAAAATTCGTCATCTTTCTTATATCTTCATTAGATTATTTTATTGTCACATAGCAAGTCAATTTTTTTTGCATGATTTAGATTACTTCGTTGATTACGTTCTCGATCTAGATGAAAGAAGAGTCCCAATTTTTTTTTAAAGAGTTTAAATATGGATTTTAAGCTCGTTTCTTTTTGTCATCTACCAAAATTTTGATCACTTCCTATAACTTTTGTTGTCATATGCCAGATTTTCAATCACCTACTGTTTGATTCCTTCACTAGTTACCCACTATCATCTGCTGGGTGGTTGTCTTCCTTATAAGAGCACATTGGTACATAATGGTAGGTACACGAATAATGAGATGGATTTGTAAAAGAAGTGCTATGATGATGTTTGTATATGGGTTTTTTAATGTGTGAATGGTTATAAGGCACATAATGGAAGAGGCTGATACCAGATGGTATGAAATTGGTTCCTATAAGTTATGAAGAATAAAAAATAGATGGAATTGGATGCAAAAACAAGAAGAAATGTTTTAAATCACCTTTGAAATGGATTGTTGTTTCACTAGAGGAAATCCTGCCAATGCTCTCAATGAGATATAATTTCTTATGTTCCATGGATGCCTATTTACACCCTTGTGAATGCATATAAATATCTACCCTATAGTTGTGAGGTGAAATGACACAATGGTCCATAACTAAAATAAGTGAATTAATAATACTAATGGTTAGGATTGGGATCCTGACAAGTCAACAAGGAAAAATATGAAGGTGATATCATGGATCTCTCTTATCATGCTATGATGGGATTCCAAGCTTACCATACCATCAAGGTACAAGTATTTATTAAACAAAAATACATCAATGTATTAATTGATTTAGGTAGCATGTATAACACTATAGATAGTAAGACAATTAATTCCTTAGGGTTGTATATCAATACTTCAAATCAAGATAAATTTAAAGTCTTAATTTATAATTATTGTACCACTTAGTGTGTGGGTGGAATGGCTATAAATAATATCCAAATCAGGAATTATACTTGGTTGGGTAATATATTTTCAATGATCTTAGGTATTTTAGATGTCATCTTGGGAGAAAAATGGCTATCTTATCTTGGGGACATTACTATTTGTCTTCAAAGCTTATATGTCAAGTGGATAGATAATGGAAATGGAACTTTTATCCAAGGTATACAACCCCCTTATTATAAGGTGGTTAGTTCATATAGCATGGAAACGATATTGAAGAAGGTAGTTGTGGACTCTTTGCTCAAGTTAATTACATCTAGGTTTAGTATTCAAAACCATTTCTTCTATATATTCCTTTAGATTTATAGAATATTATGAAGCTATATTAAATATTTAATGATATATGGATCTTCCTTAATGCACACATGAACATGCCATCCACCTTGTTCTCGGAGCTCAATCTTGTAATTTTCATAGCTACCACTATTTACAACCCCAAAAATTAAATTGAAAAACTAGTTCAAAAAATGATAGAGCAATTAATCATTTATCCAAGCATGAATCCATACTTCTCTCCAATTATGATGGAATGGTGCAAGAATTACTCATGGCATATGTGTCCTTATTTTCATCCTCTCAATAAGATCATTATAAAGATAAGTTTCCTACCCTATTATAGATGATTTATTGAATGAATTGCATGACGCTAAATACTTTAAAATAATAGAATTGCATTTTGTGTTTCATCAAATTAGGGTTAGAGAAGAGGATATTTGTAATGCTACTTTCCATACACATGAGGGTCATTATGAATTCCTAGTCATGCATTTTGATATCATAAATATTGCTTCCAGTTTTCAAATTCTAATGAGATTTCTGTTTCATAATTTCTTTTGCAAGTTTCTCTTGGGTTTATTTTATGATATCTTAATTTATAACAATTCATGGGTGGATCATCTAGTTTGTGTTGACAAAGTTCTTCACCTATGACATAAAATTTTTTTTTGTCAAAAATGTCCAAAGGTTTCTTTGGGGTTCAATATTGTAACTCAATAAGGAGTCAAGGTAGATCCTAAAAAGATCAAAACTATGCAATATATCCCTTGCCTAAATTCCTTATACAACTTCATGGGCTATTAGGACTCATGGACTACTTTATAAAATATATTCACAACTATGATAAAATTTTTGTTCCTCTCAATTCTACCACTAAAAGGTATGCCCTAGTTTAGTTTAATGTCACATATCAAACCTTTCAATCCCTCAAAGAGGATATGTGTAACACCGCTATTTTAACCACCACTAATTTTAGCAAATATTATATGATTTTTGTGTTGGTATTTGAACTATTTTGATGCAATATGGACACCCATTAACCTTTTAATGTAAGAAAATTTTAGGTAATAATCTAGGACACTCCAATAATTACAATGACATGGTAGCTATTCTACATGCCATAAAGAAACAAAAGGCCTTATTTATTGGGTAATCACTTAATCATAAAGAATAATCATCACCACCTTAATCATTTCTTAGAGTAATGTCTCCCATGCCTTGAATAGAAAAATGGATGACCAACCTTTTAGGGTAGGAATTATCATTTAATACAAGAAATAAAAGAATAATAGTGTGGTTGATGCCTTGTTTTCACAAATATGAGTATGTTTAAGCTATCAATTTTATATCAACTCCTCTTGCATAATTGCTTTCATAACTTTAAAATGATTGAATTTCTAAAATAGAGCATACATAGATCATTTAGGACATGGAGGTAGGCTAATCATTCTATTTTTATTTCTCATATACTAATGGAGGTATTAACAAAAAGGGATCACAATTAATTCCTTATTATTTGTCTATTATGTTAAATATTCTTCAAGAAATGCATACATCTCCTTTGGTTGGATATTCTGAATTCTTGACAACATACTAATTGGTGAAGCAATATTTTTTTCTTGGAGAGGATTAAAAGTATATGTCAATACATTTATGGCTAAGTGTGATGTGTTTAGCATAACAAGGAGAAATAGGTAGATATCCTATATTGTTGCAACACTTGCCTATCCTTGACCACCAGTAGGAGTATATATTAAAGGTTTTTATTGAGGGATTTCCCAAAATTAAGGGAAAAATGGTGATCTTTGTGGTAATAGATCAATTTTTCAAATATGCTTATTTTTGTATTACAATATCCTTATTTAGCAAGTAAGGTGGTCAATGTACTTCTTGATATTATTTTAAAATTACATGGTATGCCTAAAATAATTATGAGTGACCATGACCCCATATTCACCAATAACTTTTAGAAGGAAGTGTTTCATATAAGTGGTACTAAGTTGAGTATATCCTCTTCTTATCACCCATAATAATATGGTTAGACAAATATTGTTAAGAATAATTTGGGTACTTACCTCCATTATTTTGCTTAAGATATGTAGTATCACTAGGTTCATTGAATATCATTAGCCAAATGGTGGGGTAGTAATTTATACTCTACATCACTCAAGATGTCCTCATTTGAAGCATTGTATGGTAAAAAACCTCCATCACTCACACACTATCTTCTATGATCCTCCAATATTACCTAGATAGATGATTTGCTACAATAATGGTGGATTGTGCTTTATCTTATTAAGGATAATTTAACCCATTCATAGAACCACGTGAAGGAACAACACAATTCAAATTGATTTGAATAAGAATTTATTGTAGGAGATATGGTCTTTTTGCACCTACAACTCTAGAAGTAATTGTTATTAAATATCATGAACAATTAGAATTTCACTCCTAAATTTTATGGTCCCTATAGGGTGGTTCATTGAATTGGTGAAATGGTATATTAGCTAGAGATTCCTCCCTCATATTTCAAATATCTTATCTTTCATGTATCTTGTCTCAAATAAGTTATTGGTTAGAAGGTGTAGTCCTAGATAAAGATTCCAATTATCAATGAAGAAGATCAAATCACTCTCCATCCAAAAGTAATGTTGTGACCTAGATTTTATCATCATTAGGATCAAAAAATTCAAGATTTCTTCATATAGTGGTATGACCCTCTATAATATGATGCTACATGTAATCCTAATAGCATTCTTTAGTTCTTTTTATCTTTAAGGATAAATATTTTTAAGTGGGAGAGCCTTGTAATGGATCCAATATAACCACATTGGCTATATTTATTGTTATTTACCTTGGGCCCTAGATTTAGATAGTGGAACCTTAAGAATTAGGGTTAGGATAATAATTATTTTGTAAATAGGAATATCTAGGTGGTAGTTGAGATCATCTATCATATTTGATTCATAGTCGCATATGTTACACATATGATACTTTTCACTCTTAAGTGGTTAATGTATTTGCATTAATTTGAATCTAGATATTATATTTGCATATTGGATTTGTTGAAAATTGATTTTAATTTATTTATATCCTTAGGTATTGTTTATTTCATATTATTGGATTGTTAGTTCTATTGTTGCAATTGTTGAAGTTGTTACTTAGTAATTTCTAACCCAATAACATCTACATAAAGGAAAGGGAATAAATATGAATGGAAAGAAGAGTGAATAAGCTTTTTAGCTTATTAAATTGAAGTTAAAAATCCCTTTGAGTGTGGTCTATCAGCAAGGATGCCACTTGCATTATCGGTGATGTGACCCGGGTTCAATCCTCATGGTGGATGTGTATAAGAAGTATTACTAAAAAACATTGAAGTCAACAACTAATATTTTTAAAATATGAGTCCTAAATGTATATTTTATAATAACCACCAGTGCATCAAGATAAGGATTTGAAGGTGTGATAATGTAATATGGGGGGGTGAGATCTTATGAATCTCATAAATTAGAAAAATATGGATAAAATTATGCCTAGCATAATTTAGTTGTAGAAGTAGTTATATATTCATTACAAATTTGAAGACACTATCTAATGGATAAGGCAATTGAGTTACAAAATAATAATAAAGGATTGAAGTATATTTTTTCTCAATCAAATATTAATACTGAATAAAAAAGGTGCTTAGAATTTATTTCTTACTATGATTTTAAGATGATTTACATAATGGGAGAAAAAATAGAGTAATTGATTCACTCAAAATTATAAGGCATATTATTTCCATCACGGCTACAAGAATGACCTTTAGAGAATATATGCTAAAGAATCTAAGTGAGTATAAGGATAACAAAAAGCTAATTTTTTTCTTAAAATCAAATGCTACAGGCTTATTACTTGATGGGAAATATAGAAATATATGGGCTCTTGATAATAAAGGGTGCATGTTTATACCTGATAGAAACAATATGTACAAAATATAATTGGAAGAGCCATAGTGTACCCCATATTTAGATCACCCTAGTGTGATTATAATAGTAGTATATATATATATATATATATATATATATATATATATATATATATATATATATATATATATTAATAAATTAAAAGGATGGTAGGTATTAGTATGGTTTTGGATTAAGAAGTACCAATGTCATAGAATAAGCATAATGATATTTTAGTATAATAGAAAAATTATCAAAGTTATCACATTTAATTATGAATAATCTTAATCATGATGGTCCAATTATGGCTAAAATGTTAGTGCAAGAAGTTTTTCAGGATACAAAGGATACATAAAGTAATGATATGAATTAAAGACATCCAACTAACTTTCAAATTTTAGATAATCTTAATTGATTTTCTAGATACTAAGCTAAACTAATTCTTCTTACTTTACTAAAATATATGGGAATATAGTGAGTAAACCATATCTTGAAGGACCTATTATGGATGTAATGAATGGAACAACAATATAGGTAAGAGGAATATCTATCACTAGTAGAATTTGCTTAGAATAAATCAAATATTTCTAGCTTGGGAATGACAACTTTTGAATCCTTTTATGGATGAAAAAGTTGTACATCCCTTAATTATGATAGAAAGGTAGTAGGACCTAGTATGGTAAAGGAAATAGATAGGTAAAGATAATAACACAATGGTTGAAAGAATTTGTAGGCCAACAAAAGATCTATGTCGATAGAAATAGATCGCCAAGGAAAATAGTTGTAGGAGGTAAAGTTTTTCTTAAGGTGAAACCACAAAATATGTCTATAAAGTTTTAAAATTTTATTCAACTCGATCCTAGATATATAAACCCATTTGAGATATTAGAAACAAAAAACCTAATTGCATACAACATTTTCCTACCTCATACTCTACCTTTGATCCATAATGTTTTTATGTTTCTTTCATAAAATGTTATAATATTGGTAGGTTATATATTCTATGTTGGCATTCATCATAGGTTCAAAATTAAGGAATGAATTTGGTTGAACATATCAAAATACTATACACAAATAAGCTACAAGTATGAAATAATGAGATAACTGAGTGTAAGGTTTAGTGGGACCAATATGTTGAAGGTGGTGTCATCTAAGAAAATATTGACAAAATTTAAAAATGTCATCACATTTTTTGTTGATCATAATAATTAGCAGTGTTTTGTTTCTATGTTAAATAATATGTATAGTAAATTTTCCATTTTTATATTGTATAAGTGTATTCTATGAAGCTGATTTCACTAATTTTATATATTAGTAATAAATACAATACAAAACTTTATGAAAATTATATTTTGTAAGTGGGTTTGTTGTTATGTCCTAATACAATAGAAAGTTTATTTTGTAATCATTGAAACAATAACCCCTTTTTAAAGGAAAGTACATAACTTTCAAAATTTTACATTATTTAATTATATTAATTATTTTCAATTTAATTATATGACTTATTAATTTGGAATTATTGACTCAACATTTTATATTTTTTCTATTTTAATTTATGTAAATAAATGTAATTAATAGAGATTCATCTCATGTAGACTAACTACCTATTTATTTTGTATATGCTTATAGGTCATCCACTATAGGATGTATCAAGGGAGGGTATAATTAGGAAGAGGGTGGTCTATGCATAAAAATAATAATAGAAATTATTAAGTTATATTTACACATTATATAAAATTATTATAGATTCATGAATTGCTCAACATAGTGGAAAAGTAATGATCATCCTAGTATTTGATTAATTGTTCAAGTGTGGTATGCATTTCAAAAGAGATGCATTCAATTTTACATTACATTTAAAATTGGTGTTATTTAGTTGAAACCATTTAGCAAGGTTAGAAGTTTGTCCTATATTCATTCACTTGACCAGAGGCATAAATAGTAGGAACTTTATGTTACATTACTTTCACCTTTGTAAAATTCTCATCTGAAAGGATATCGAAGAGAACATGACCATATTCCATATCAATGGTGAAAATTTCAAATTTAAATATTTTATCATAGTCCTTAACTTTCTTTGGCACCTAAAATATAGAGTAGAGGCATTATTTTTCCTTTTTGAAGTTCTTTTTTCCTCCATCATGCTAGTGTTTGAAAGTGAGCAAAAATAAATGAAGTGTCTTTGTCTTCTTCTAGGAAGAATTATATTTGATTATGAACATGCAAAAAGGAATTTTATATCATCTTGCTTTGACATAGATAGTATTTATAGTATTCATGATGACTTATAAAACATGCTCAATAGGAGGAAGTAGTAGGTGATACAAAAGAAATTATAGGCTTTGGTATATAATGTAGTTTATGCATTATTTTATAATAGAAATTTTGGTAATTTTTTACTTAATACTTCTGTATAATGCTAGTGAACTTGAAAATTTTATAGTCTATTAAGGCTTTACATTTTTGGGCTTTTGAATTGAAAGGAACAAGTAATTGTTAATGTCTATATATGATGAGATGTTGAATACATAAATGAGATTTTGTTTTCTATTGCATACTATCAGATATAACCAGAGTTCATACTCTATATTATTTATTATGGGAAAACCTATAAGTAGAAATAAAATCACTTTTCTTGAATTTACATTTGTGTTATTTCATGAAAGTTTTTAGGATTGGTTTGATGTTTGGTGTTTACATGTTGATTGCATGTGGTTATTATCCATTATATTTATACTCATAAAATATAAATAGAGTGAATTATATTAGATCCAACTTTTCCTCGCCTTCTCAAACCATGCTCAATGTGTGTTATTCAATTTTTTCTAAGGTATATACAACTAGTATGAATTTTATAATTTTTATCTTACAAAAGGATAGAAATAAAGGTTGACCTAAATTTAGAACTATAGGTATAATTGATTGAGTTAATTTGAATATTTTGTAGCCATGAATGAAAAATAGAAACATTTTGTTCATGGATACTAGTTTGGTTTATTGGGTTTTTTTTTATGTTCTAGGTCATTCTTAGCAATTCATTATTATATATGTATTGATTATTAAAGTGATTTATTGATTGAATTTATTTATTCGATTATAAATATATATTCTCTAACCTATATGCTATGTTAATCAAATTGACAGAAAATTTGATGGTTATCCTTGAAACTATTTTGCAAGCTTGATGGAAAATAAAAGTTTTTTGGAAGCTTGTTATCTTGCTTATTGGAACTTGAATGCTTGAGATTGAGTACATGATGCTAAATTCTTGGAGACTTGATGTTTACTTGAGTCCTTGACATCACCTAGAGAAATATTGGATGCTTGCAAGAACAAGAAATTAACTTCTTGCAAGGATGTTCATCATAAGAGTGTGATAAATTTTTGGTATAATCTTGCCATGCAAAATGATGAATTCCTATGATTCCATAGATATTTTATAAAAATATATTTCTTTCAAAATACCATGGATTGGTATCTCCCAAGTAATAGATTTATAGGAATCCATGGATCCTTGGAGGAATAATTGCATTGAAAATGACAAGATTATAGATGATAAGAATTTGAAAAGAGATCAAGAAGTCACTAACAGAAGAAAAATAATTAAAATTATTGGGTTTAGCATTTTTATAGGAGCTATAGATAAAAAATTGGGGTTCTAGTTCATTAATGGTGGATGACTTGAGATGGATATAATGTCAAATTTCTTGTTTTTGGCATATAATATTGAAAAGCACTAGTTGGTAAAATCCTTGGTGGAACTTTCATGACAAATATTTTGCCTCATGGCCATTTGATAGTTATTGATAGGTATTATTCATAATATTTTATTTTTAGTAGCCATATTTATATTAATATGTAATATTTTATGTGGCTAACTTTATGATAGACACCTTTGATGATATACATGCCCAACTTTGATCATGCATGTTATACGTGGCCACTCATTCAAGTGTATCTAATTTGTTCTAGAAGGTGATATATCTATCTATATATAGCATATTTTTCAACTTAAATTTTCAACTAATCATCATTAATTCCTTTTTCTTGGTTGTTTGTATAATATTCATGTCAGAGTAGTTTGCTCCTGTGTGAACTCCATAACAGGAGGATTTTCCTTCTGGATATTCTCACCTCCCCATCAAAATTCCCATAGCTATAGCCTTTGATCTTGTATATGTAACTAGTATCCAATATAGTTGATTTGATATGTTTGTGTCTATACATATATGATTATCTCATTGCTTGCTTGAATATGGTATTATTTTGGAAAAACTTTCTAGTATGGTAAAGCCTTGTTATGTAAGCTCTAGTCACCCAAGAAATTTCATGATTGTCACAGATAAAGAGGTTCCTAAACAAAACATTCTTGCCTCTCAGTATTTTTCTCAACTATGGACACATAATTTGAGCCATCACTTTTCTCACTCGTGCAACCATTCTAGCCACTTCCAACAATATTTTTCTTGGTAAATCTAGGTAGATAGATAAAATTCAAAAAACATTTTATTTGCACCATGATTTGTGCTCTATGCACATGTTATATCCTTAGGATATTTATACTCTATTCATACATGCTACCATAATAGTACACACCACACATGATGGACACGTATTTTGTTATAGAAAGTTATTTTCATTAACAAAAATCATTCACCAATATGCAAAAATATCAAATCATTCATCCACAAATAATATCCACAATAACAATCCACACAATATATAGATATAGATAATACCATTAAGGTAGGGTAACACCAATAATATTCCTTAAGAAATGAATAACTCCATAAGATCTCCCAAGATGAGAGTGCCACTTAAGGAGAGCAAAATCCTATAAGCCACTTTGTGGGTAAATATGATTACATAATATTCGTATCCATGATTATTACAATGATAAATATCTCTTATTTATATATACATCTTCTAATTCTACTTTGGGGAGCCAAATACTAATATAATATAATATTATAATACAATAAACCTTGGATTATGTGTGGCCCATGCCAACCCTTATACAATATAATAACATATCCCCAAATATCTATTCCTAGGTATCCTAACATAGTTGCATAGTGTCATCTAATAGTGTTGCATCACCACAATAACCTTAGAGTAATCATGGGTGTCCTCTACCTCAATATCTAGTACCTTTGGTTAATGTCAATAGTATTAGACCTGATATACCATCACCATGAGTTATTTTTAGTCACCATGACCTTATTTTATTTTCTATAGAGATCAATCTACTTTTTTGCTTTCAAATTCCATTAGTGGTCAATGTTTCTGTATTGCACCATCTCCAAAAAATACCCCTTAATTTCAACACATTCTACCTTTTTGCTTTGAAAATTTGCATCCTCACTAGGTGTGACTTGTTGTTTTCACTTGAATGATGTATAATTGCATGAGTCTTCTAATAATTTCTAAAATTCATTATTTAATGCATTTTTTTACTATGACCAATCTAAAAGGAATATGTTGTATGTTACCACAAGATCATTCCTACTATGTTCTACTATTGTTTTCATTTGGTTAATGTGTGTACTCTTTTGATATGTATGGTAAGGGCTCCTTTAACTATTTTTCTCCACATTTGTTCTCACCATGTGGTAGTTGTTATGCCCATACCGCATGCTAGCATTAGTCAACCATATTTTCCTCCTATAACATGGCCTTCCATCTCAACTACTAGAAGGAGATATTACTATCACTTTTCCAAGGTAATCATCCAAGGACTCCCCTTATGATATTGATATTTGGTAGTATGTGCACCCCATAATTTTATGGTGCTATCCCATATATATTGTACAAATATAAGTCGATGTACTTTTATATTTCTTTGTTCTAAAAATAAATGTTAAAAGGAGTCCAATACATAATGTTTTAAAAATAGGTTAACTTATAAAATATTTAATCATTGAATATGAATATTCTTTACTAATTACGTTGTAAAGGGAGGCCCTTCTTATATTTTTGTTGTCAATATACATTATTTTTTCCCAAATTAAGGCATAATTTCAACTCCAAATATAACTTTAATTATAGTCATTGGAAACCTCTTTTTAAGTTAGATCTAGTAGAAGCATTATTTTTCTATTTTGTAAAGGTCTACTTTGACCTATGATACTCCAAAATTTTAGTTCCCAAATTTACTTTTAGTAACTTGTAATATGAAGTGCATTTTTTGTTGTACACAACACTCCTCATCACAATGTAAGTGAACCTAGTAATTAGTAATCTCCTCTATTATACTTGGTGGTTGCACTGATTGGTTATCCATACACTACGATAATATGAGAAGATTACCATAACGACTCTTATCATTACTTCTTACAAACTCTTCTTTTGAGCAATTGTATCCAATCAAAATCCCACTTTCAATACTAGAACAATTATTATAGAAATCTTATTTTGTCTATTATTTTGAGGTAAGTTTTGTGGTAGACTTGATCTTCACCTATCTATTGAATTAAATTTAAGTTCCAATTCATATATATTATATACTACCCTCTAGACATAGCATCATTTTTTGGATGATAATAAGACCATGAACCTTCTATATGTGGTCAATAGGCATGACATGGTTACTCCTACCATAGGATTTGTCTTAGCCCTCTAGCAACATATTTCTTTTAGTGGATTTCAATTTTTTAGCTTGGTTTATGTCTTCACAAGAAAGACTCACCAAATTGTAGAAGACAACATCACATTAGTTGATTCCACATCAGGCTAACTACATCTTTAGTAATGTCATCATATACATCAACTAGTGCAAAATTTTCTTGTTCTCTTTCTTTTTCTTCTATGTTTCTTAGTAACATATAAATCATGATTCTCCTTCCTTGCTTGTATGCATTAGAGTCCAATGCTTCTATAGTGGTAAGGAATAATAGTGATTAATAGTGATTACTCATAATATTTTATGTTAAGTAGCATTAATATGTAATATTTTATATGGTTACCTTAATTATAGATATCTTCGATGATATATGTTACCAACTTTGATCTTGCATGTTATACATGGCTACTCTTTCAACTATATTTAATTCCTTCTAGAAGGTGATGTATTTTGCTACTTATAGCCTATTTAGCAATGTAAATGATCAACTTGTAATCATTAAAACTTTCCCCCTATTTGTCCATATCAGCATTAGAAGTAAAAAATGGATGAAAAGGGTCAAAATTCAAATGCTAGAAAAAGTGCTACTATGGTTGTGAAAGCATCATTGGCACTATTGCTCATGCCTTAAGTATTTCACTCTTGAAGTAAAAAATGCTCTAAATTTTAGTGCAAGGAGGGTTGATTTAGTTTGGTTGATTGAAAGCTTAATTGATGAAGGAATGGGCTAACTTGAAGATTAGTCTTGTTTGAAAAATTAGGTATATGTAGTTGGCCCTTTTTTATACATATTTTGCATAATAAATGGATAAAAAGCTAACATAGGTGCACCAATTTTTAGATAGGAAGGTTTTTTTTGCTTATGGTTGATGATCCCAGATGACTAATGTTGTGATTATTTTCTTATAAGTGATGTTAAAATTTATACTTTCAATAATATTACATCATGGCTTGCTCTAGTGTGTCCCCTCGAGTTTTAGATATATAAACAAGTTGGACAATGGAAACTTGAGATTATTATAAGCCACACTATTGTAGTGTTAAAAAAATAAGAACAAACAACAAAAAATGACATAGGAGGCTAGAAGGGTAAACGTGAGGGGTAGAAATCAAATCATTTTCACCATATAAATGATACAAAAGGATATTTAGAGCCCTAATAATGGCCAATATTTTATGGAAAAACATACACACCCATAATATTGAGAAAACTATGTGAGGGCTCCTACAGTTGAATGAGGACCATGATAAATGGTACATATAGAAAAATCAAGTTTTAGGTTAGAAAATTGCATAAAAAATCATGCATATACAAAAGGGTAGTACTTTCACATGTTAGTAGTGCTTTCACATAGCACTTTCAAACCTTGAAAATATTTTTGTTGTGTCCAAAAACTTTATCACTTGACATAACATTCACTACATGGTGGTGCTTTCTCAATCCAACGATGCTTTTATGATAGGCATATTTTTTTTCTTTTTAAGATCATTTTATTTTATATTTGTTTAACCTACTTCAAAGCTAACAAGGGCTAGCTTGGCTTAGGTGTATGATAAACTATTGTTTGGGTTGTAGGGAGAGATGTTTACTTTGCATGCATTAATGACCATCCAAGATCTTTTAGGATTTATGGACCATGTGTCGCTAGCAATATTAGGGATCTATCATGTGGCATTTATGCCAAAGGTAGAGTTTGATAAGGCATTATTGATAACACTAGCAGATATATGGTATTCAAATAAAAATATCTTATACTTATCTATAAGGGAGATGATGATGATCTTAGAGGATATTTGGAGAATCCTTAGGGTATCTAATAGAGGGATAAAAATACATATGAGCCACAATGAGTGGTGAAGCTTATAGTAGCTGATTATTTATCCTACTTCAGAGCTGATAAGGGCTAGCTTGGATTAGGTGTAGGATATACTATAGTTTGGGTTGTAGGGAAATATGTTTGCATGCATTAAATACCATCCAAGGTTTTTTAGGATTCATGGACCATGTGTTTCTAGAAATAGTAGATCTCTATCATGTGGAATTTATACCAAAGGTAAATTTTGATAAGGCATTATTGATGGTACTAGCAGATATGTGGTATTCAAAGAAAAATACCTTCTACTTGTTTATAAGTGAGATGATGATGACCTTAGAGGATAATTGAAGAATCCTTAGGGTGCCTACTAGAGGGGTAAAATTCCATATGAGCCAAGATGAGTGGTGAAGCTTATATTAGTTGATTAATAATGTACACTTCCTTGTGATAAGTATTGATATTGGCATCAATATCGCATACGTTGGGGCCACCTAGATAGGAAAACAATATTGTTGTGTGTACTAGTGTTGGGGGTTATAATGGGTAACACTAGTTATAAAGTGGTGTAATAGGGCTACAAAAAATCATGCCAACTATGTGATATGAGTAAATAAGTTTTGCTTTAGTTCTATAATATTAGCATACCTCTATTGGTCCTTCTATAGTATGGTCTATAGGGGTGGCAAGAGTGTGAGTGGCATATTTATGTTGATATATGTATGAACCTAGGAGAACATAGTAGTTTTGATGTCACTAGGATTGTAAAATTATGTTGGATATAGAGAGTCACCAATGACATATGGGTGGGGTTACTTATTTGAGGTAAAGTAAAGTAGGCTTAATAGGATCAACTAACAAAAATAATGTAGGCAATCAATGATATATAACTAAATAAGGTCACATGGAAGTCATATAAGAATCATCTAGACTAACATGATGATGCCTAAAATTTATCTCTTAACTGGTGGTTAAATGGTTAGTCAGACCATAGGGTAATAATAGCTCAATAATTTTTATAGGATGATCTACTAGTATGGCATGAAATGATACTGATGGGATTGGTGTGGCACAATAGGATTATAGGATATGGGGTTTTTTGGGCCACTAGTCCCATAATATTATGTAGAGCTAGACCTAGAATATCCCACTATTCATCATCTAAGGAATGATGATATTAGCATAACTAATATTTACATGCAATGGTCCCAGGCCTTCAAGTAAAGTAGGGTAATCATTGTAGGGACATGAATAGTAGAGTAATTGAGGGGTTTTAAGAGGGAATGATAGATAATTTCAACACTAATGAGGTCATACAAGGAGTCCTACATGTAGAGGGGGGATCAGGCTCAGGTAGTAGCAACAATGATGACAATAGCAATACTAGGACCTCCATTATGCACTTCACCTAACTGGCAATATAGGACTAAGGAAATAACCTTATTCAACCATTGATATAGAGTAGAATACCTTAGCTATATACGTGAAGAACCTAAAGTTTACACTAGCAAGGATGCAATTAGAAGTGGGCAAAAATACAATAAAGAGGGATTAACTAGTAGGGCAGATAATTCAGATGTAACAAGCTATCTAAAGTATGATTACTTAGTAGGACACAATAGTGGCATAAGGCATAGTAATGGTATGGGTAACCAAAGAGATTAAAGTGTTTAAGACACTAGTGGACCAACTAGCAAGGGTATAAGGTTATATGTATATAGTGAAATAGGACCATTAGGGTATGATTAAGTGGGAAACACACTATTGTGTGGCCTATCATGCAATTGTTTTTCAATCAATGCCTTCCATTATTTATAAGATGTGGTTGTGAAAAAACATGAAGTCTATGACATACCACTCACAATGGTTGATTAGGGTGCCACCACCTATAGGAATAGAAGGAAAATCATCAAACACATGTTCCTAGAGATAGTTAAGGTTGATAGACTTTGAGACTTTGGAGATTGAGCATTGCATTGCCACATGACTATATATTATGATTGTCAATTATATTTGTACATCATATATATATAACATTTTATTGGTTTATTGACTAATGACCATGCCTAGAGGACTAGAATGATGACTAGAGGATTGGATATGATCGATTTGTAAATTTTGATGATGATGGTTTGATTTAGGATTTGCATGGATTGAGTAAGATGTGTTGCTAATGATGATTAAAAAAACAAATGATTAAGTGGTGAAGGATGCAAGATAAATGATACATGATGTTCCAAAGAGGATACTTCTATAGTACAACTATTTACAAATATATTTATGAATATATACAACTATATACATAAGTATTTACCTATAAAGACTTTAGTTAGCTTTGCTTGGAGGATTTTATTAGCTTTTTATGATACAAACATGAGAGACAAACGATTTTACTTCAAGAAAAAGTATAAAAGACTCATGCCTTGATCATAGTACTTTTGATTTAGTCTTCCCTACAAGATATTTTGATTTAACTTGAAACAAATGTGTAAATGACTTCTACTTTACCTTTACACAAATACTTAAACCAATACCTATGAACTTTGTAGTATTCATCACACAACATAAAATTAGTAGTTTGGAAGAATTAATTGATAAGGTTGGAGATAAGCCATAAAATTAATATAGATAGAAATATTAATGATAGAGATTGATTGAGTTCATCATCAACACCAATGAAAACTTGTTTTATTCATCATTTTACTAGAATAAAATAGATTAAGGTGAAAATATTCATTCATCCTCACAACCTTATCAACCTTGAGGATTACCACATAATAAAGAGACCTTTGGTTAGTTTGATTAGTTAAATATAAATTCATGAGGTTGAATAGGTTACGATGATATAGATGAAGTGATGATATATGTTGGTAGTACCTATGAATCTTGCAATATGCAACAAGGGATTTATAAGATTGATCTTGGCATCATCACCTACGAACCTTTTGAGATTCATCATGCAACAAGTGTTTGATGATTAGAAGTAGATAAATCTTGAGGTAGATTAGAATAAAGATATAGATATTGAAATGAATTGATAGTGTGTGAACCTTAATTGGCTTATAGGATTGAAATAAGAGAATCCACTCACATCAATTGCCTAGTGAATGAAAATAAAATATCCTAACTAGGATTATCATTTGCATGTTATTGTACGTCCTTGACTTGAGATGAAGTAGAAAATATAGACATAGACAAGCACATATATGTAGGAGATATGAAATCAAGCAATATGAAAACATGTAAAGAAAAGCAACTAAAAGAAACAAGAGGTCAATGCAAACTCAAACATAATATCTTTTAATAACTAGTTGGAAACCACCTCTAGAAGGTTGGATTAAAATTAATAATGATGGAGCTACAAAAGGCGATTAGGGTAGAGCTAGAATTGGAGTGGTCTGTAGGAGTCATGTTGGAACAATGCTCTATTGGGAACTGTAGGGCTTAGGCAGGATCATAAACAATGAAGTAGAAGCCTTAGCTATCAAAGTTGCTTCTATTTGAGAGATAAGACAAGGTTATAGGAGGATAATTATAGAATCAAAATCTCAAATCTTGGTAGGAACTTTGGATTGCATGAGAAACATTGCTTTGGATACATGGAGGTTGATGATTCTTGTCACCCAAACTAAGGAATTGTGGATGGAGTTAGATGATGTGATTCTGATTTATGTGGATAGTGCTCTGAATACAATGCTAGACTCTTTAGCTAATATGGGTATTGAGAAGAATATAGAGGTTTAGTGGCATAGTGACATGGCCATTGAGGATGAGATGATTAGTTTGGTTGGTGAGCAAATCCCATGTTTAGCTAATTTAAACAACCATTACAGATATATGGTTTAAGAAATTTGGCTCCAATGTAGATCTTCTTTTACTATTATAAATAGGTATTCTTATCTATTAATGTTAGGAAAAGTTTTATTCCAACTTATAAATAATATAATTTTAATATAATTTTTTAAATTATTTTTGAAAAAAAATCAATATATTCCTTGGTTCTTTGTTGACAAGTATGTGTATGCTAATATCACTACTCACTTTGCCACTTAATACATGAAATTTTAATTAGGTGCGAAATAGTTATTAAGGTTTGGGAAGAAAAATCCAAAGTTAGCTAACCAAGCTTTATACCCTTGCCTCTTATGAACGTCTGCCTTGACGAGGTATGTTGGAGAGGAAGATAAGAGTCCATGACATAGTGGGAGCCGGAGGGCCCGAACCGGAACTCTTTCTTTTCCTGGAGAAAGATTACCCTGTCCTAATACTGACTTTCAAAGTCAAAAAGATTACTTTACGCGTTAAAAGGTAGGTCCCATGTCTGGTTATTGCTTAGAAGAATTTCAACTGTCCGTGGAAACAGCACATGCTACACACGGCGGAGACCACGGAGCGTGCCTCATTCTTAGTGGTCTGAATTCTTAAATATAAATATAGCCAAGGGTGAGTTCCATCTGATGCTGCATTGATGCTTTACGAAATTTGACGGGCATTCGGAAGATGTAAAACAACTACTATCTGATGCTGTCGTGATTATGTAGGTAGTTCCATTCTTTTCGTGCGTAGATAAATTGTCGCCCCTCAAAAGCCGCATGAGAAATTTCCTGCCATTAAGCTTAGAAGGCTAGTCAAAAAAAAATACACAACGTTAGGGAATCGGTTCAAAAGGTTGCTTGTAAGTGAAATGAGAAAACAGAATCCCTTTTTTCTAAATTGGGGGCTGTAACTCGAATCCTTACACGGTCAACATGCAAACAATAAGAATAATAGAAGAAAAAACATCCATCATGTGACTTTGTTGTCTCACTGGTGACATATTTCAAGAGTTTGATATATTGCAGACGTTTTTTTTTAAATTGAATGTCAATAACGTCTTGTGAGATGGAGTGATTGATAATCCCATTAAATATTATTCAAACTTGTAAGGTAAGATTTCTCACTTCTAGAGAACGAAAGATGTTTCCCTTGCACAACATTCCCTCCTCATTGAATTATTAATGCAAAATAGACCTTTCAACAATAAAGTATAAAAGATTTTCTATGCAAGTAGTCAAAGAAATTAATGTTTAAAAACATATATAGTTTAATATACAAGTTAAGAGACAGCCATGGATTTTGCATCATTATTTAAATATTTTAAATCTTATTATATTAAGAAAAGTTGTAATAGTTAATAGGTTTGGGTAGTTTATTGGAAATGAAGAATTTTGTATTATTAATTAAAATATATATTAATATTGATGTTTTTGTGTTTGAAGGGTTTACAATTAAGTGTTGATAGTGAATAATTTCACACTTTAAACTAAATTTGAATCTCATAGAATAACCTTAATATTTATCAAATGACATAACTTTGAATGATGAAAATCTTTGACATTCGAGGAGATTCATGTTTGAATATGGTTGAAAGATACATGTATAGTTATCAAGTTGTTGTAATATCACTAGGTGGTGATAATATAAAACATAGTCTTATGATTTCTCTTTGTAATTGCATGGCATTGAACTAAGTTAATTGTATATTGATAGAACTATGAAATAATTTTTATTTAACATGTGTGAGTGCCTTCGTAAAAATATTAGCAATCTATTCTTCAATGAGAATGTATTGGAGCTAAAGTTGGTTATTCTAAACTTGTTCTCAAATGAAATGACATTGAAATTCAATGTGCTTTGTTCTTTTATGAAAATCTAGATTCTTGAGTAGCTTTAAAACATCATAACTATCACAATTCAATACTATTGGTTGCATTTTAGGAACACTATATCTAACAATATGCAACATGATCATATCATTTTGTACATAGATCTTCACGTAGTAAAATAATCTATCTTTATAGATGATAATATCACTGTATGTTATCCTTTATTATGCCACAAGATAGCCCCATATCCTAGATAAAATATATATCTAGATGTTGACCTCCTATCATCTATAGATCTAGTATAGTCTAAGTCTATGTATCCTTACAAGAGTTGATCATTTATCTTATACTTTAGGCCATACTCCACTATACCATGGACATAATGCAAAATACTCATTTCAATATTTTAATGAACCTTGAAATATAACTTATAGTAAAGCTAATATCAAGCCTAGTATTTATCAAGTACATGTAACTCATAATTAGCTAACGATAAAGAGTACCAAATACCTATGGTGACTTATCATATCGAGACAATTGTAAACCTTAATTTATTAGTATAATTCATTTATGAGATGACAATGCAATTTTTTTTGTGATACCTTCAAGCCAAGATAATAGTGAAAAAGTCCTAAATCTATCATGTCAAATGATTTTTTTAAGTCATTTTTGACACCATTCACCAAATTATTAGAATTGCTAGTGATGACTAGATCATCAACATGTAGCATATGTATCACCATCTTAGATCCAAATTTATCAAGATAGAAATTTGTGTTAGAAGGGCCTTTGGTGAAACCATGCTAAAAAATGTGATCATAAACTTTTATATATAATGATCTATGAGCCTACTTTAACCCATACAATAACTTGATTAATATATTTCCTTTTGATGTTGCCTATCGATAAGAAATCCTTCAAGAAGTTAAGTGATTATATGAGGTATTATATTCTAAATTATGAATTCAAATGCATCTATATGAATTATCTTCTAGTACATAATAATACTTATAAGGTAGAATTGATCCATGATCATAATTACACCTAATAGTATTTGTAGCAAATAAAGAAAACATCCTTATAATGGCGGCTTATAAATTCTTGAATTATATCAGAGAAAACAATTCAAAATTATTATGTAGGAACACCATTAAATTATAATGTATTCTTGGAGTGAAAGATACTTTTGTATCAAATATTTATCATAATATGTGTTGTTTCTACATATGAAGTGCATATGCAAACTCATAGGGTAACTTGAGATAAATAGAATAATGACCTATTTCATAGCTATCATGAGCAACAAAACCAAAGGGAAATAAATAAATAATATGTTAATTTTGTTTGAGATATTATAGGTATCTAATGAATAACTCATAGATTTTATCTAAGATACTCATGAGAGTTAATGATTCAATAAATTATTGGTCTTATTTGAGACATTGGTAAGAATTGATGAATAATTCACTAGTCTGATTCAAGATGTTGATGGGAGTTAAAGATAAAATAATTCATTAGACCTATTTGAAATGTTAATGAGAGTTAAAGAATAACTTTTATATTTTGATATTTTAATGTAATGAATTATTAAATCATTTTTATTACTCAAGACATTGATGTGTGTTATGAAAGGAACAACTTTCTAGTCTTATAAAGATGTGGACAGAAGTGATGCTAGCTTGAGAGGTAGTTAAGAGTGTTCATAAATATTTTGTTCAAGTTAAAACTATTGATTATAGATGAATTTTTAATGCTATACATTAATTGTGTATAGATGGTCTCAATACATGTTGGCTTAGTAGTTGTATAGGTGAATGTTATAACAATAAATAAGTATTATTGATATTATTTTTTAAATTGTATTATAAAATTTAAAAATCCCTAGATGTTTCACAATCTCAATGGAAATAAATGTCACATATCTTATCAAAGACTAGATTTAATTCTAAGTTCCTAACAAGCTCACTTATATTAAACATTATTGTTATATTGGACTAGGAAAAAATCAATACAAATTAGGCAATGTGCATCAACCAAAATGATGGTGTATGACACAAGATGGAAAAAATTATAAGTTTGATGAATGACATACAAGATAGAATAACACTTTTAGAAAGAAAAACCAAGAAAATAATAGAAGAGAAATAGATAACCACCAATAGGAAATATTCTTAGAAGAAAAACATTTCTAAGGCAATGGCCATGAGTTTTTCTAGGTGGGATAGAGCAATGAGGGTCAATAGATGTCTAAGAAGACTAGATATAAGACTAAATTTTCTAAATATGTGAAACTAATCACTTCTAATAGTAAGATCCTTGAGGATGGAGCTAAGGTTTGGCTCATTAAAATGATAAAGTACTTTGAGTTTCAAAATGTTGTTAAAGAGACTAAAAATTTTGGGCTACATACCAATTAACAATTAAAATAGCTTTAGTGTTATAAAAATTGAATGTAGAGAAAAGTGTTAAAAGTGGCATGTATTATGTTGGATAATTTATTGTATTAATTTTAACAATGATGGTTACCAAAATTGTATTTGGATTAGAAAGGGATAAAGTTTTAAAATCTATAAATCATACTTAACATTGATACAGTATTAAAAATATTTTACAAATATTTTTAAATATGTTTATCTATATTAACATGATAAAAGATTTAGGTTACAAAACTTAATCATATGGTTAAATATTTGTATTAGTGTTGACCTTGACACCCATAGTCCTTTGACTATGGAACATCATTTTGAATAAGAAATAAGATAAAAATAAAAAGTACAAGTTATCTCTACTCACCATTAGAAGCTAAAAATGGAATATAAAGCACTTCAACAATCCACAACATCCTTTAGGAATAAACTCCCAAAAAGAAAGATAAAATGGATTATCTTACATGTTTGATTAATGATATGCAAGATAGAATATCTATGTTAGAAGAAAATTCTAATAAAATAATAGAGGAGAAACAAGTTACCACCAAAAATATGGATGAAACATAGAAGATCAAAATATCCAAGGCAATAGTCATGATTCTATTTAGGTGTAATAATGACATGAGGATCAATGTATATCTAAGAATGCTGAATTTGAGACTGATTTTTATAGACATCTAAAAAGAATTAGTTAACCCAAGTATGATGGTAATACTCATTGGCATGGAGCTAAGGATTGACTCATTGAATTGACCATTTACTTTAAGTTTTGAAATCTTGTTGAAGATACTGAAGCATTTGGGCTACATACCAATTAACTAGTAAAAAAACTTCATGGTTAATCAATCTAAAAGTAGAAAAAATATTAAAAGTGGAATGTGTCATGTAGAAATAATTTGTTAAATCCTTTCAACAATGGTGCTTACATAGTTATATTATGAAAAAAAAATGACAAATTTTTAGAATATACCAGTGATACTTAGTAGTGACACAATATTGAAAAACTTTTACTAAGCTCTTAAAATGTGTTTATCAATATTAGATTACAAAAATCTATCACAGGGTTAATCCATTTTATTGGTTCTCATCTTCCATAGTCCTTTGACTATAGAAGATATTTTTGTAAAATAAATATGACTAAAACAAAAATTGTAAACTATATCTACTCACCATAAGAAGATAATGGAGGAATACATTCCTAAAAGCAAACCCTAGAAAAATAAGAAAGGGAATGATACAAGAAGAATTTTAAAAGTAGATATCATATCTAGTAGAACACCCTATAAAATTTGAAGAATGATAACATATATTGAAGAGAAAATATAATAAAATGGTAAAACTAGGGGTGTTATATATGCAGGATGATTGTAATGCATGTTAGTGTCCATAAATTATGGATCCAAGTGTGAAGTGTCAACCTTAACCTAGTCAAAAACCCTACTAATGTTGGATATTTTGAGTGATAAGTTGCCATTGATGTCAAGAGTGAGTGGTCATTGATGTCAAGCTTTCAAGCACCAGTCAGTGGCAAGTGCAGTTGGCAGTATCAGTTTTTGGTTCTCCAATAAATGCAAAAGGATAATTCGGTTTCAATTTCAAGACCCGGTTCCAGGAAGTTAGATTTGGTCCAAAGTACAAAAAGAATCCCAAGTGAATAATATTATAATATTATACAACGGAAGTTTAAAATTAATTATAAATTAATTTATTAGTTAATTTACTTAAATTATAAAGTTATTTAATTTAATTATTAATTATAAATTAATTTAATCTAAGGATAAATAACCCTAAGGTGGATTATTAAAATTAAAATTCAAAATTCAATTTTGAATGACAAAGCATCGAAATGAGGGGAAATTTAAAAACGTGTATATAAGGGGGAACTCCCACTTTACCAAACCTTACCATGCCTTTGAAATAAATTGTGAGCCTTATCTTTGCAAGCCTTATATAAGGAAGGGACTCTTCCTTCCTTCACGTGGGCATTAGTAGCCCACATGGTGGGCTCCCAAGCGCGAAGTTGCTTATGCTAGAGGAGATGGTGGATCGAATCTCGCCGAATCCTCTTTTTTGGAAAGAAAAATGTATGCTTTAATATTGGTCACCAAAAATTTCAGGAATATAGTTTGGGCATTTAAAATTTAATTTTTGCATATTTTTTAATGGTTCTAAGGTTTCAAATGGAGTTATAAGGGTTTTGCAAAATTAAATTTTTAATGTTATTTGCTAAAATATTTTGAAAGGATTGTAAGGTGTTTGATTAATATTTTATGGTGTTGGATATTATTTTGAGTTGGAGCTTATAAGGTGTATCAAAGAAATTATCTTTATATATGTTATGATGAGTGTTATTTTTAATAGGGAGAAATAAGGCATAAATTGAGTTGTGATTATTTTGTGTCTAAAGGAATATTTTTGAGAAAGTATTTAAGTGATATTGTTGTGCTTAACCATTGGAATTGGAAAGAAGGAAATTGTGATTAAGACAGGTTTTTCCAAAGGTACTTTTACATCCAACAAAAGGTATGGGCATATTCTTCCTAGTGAGTGATTGTTGAAAGTTGTGTATGAAAAGTTGGAGTGAAAAGGATTTTTTGGTTAGAATTGTTGAGAGTGTTTTGATTTAATGCTTCAAGGTTTTTTGGAATAAAAAGAGTTGTTGATAAAACCTTGTTTTATAAGCATTGTTGTTGAAGTGATTAAGTTAAGTGAAAAACTTGAACTAGGGTTTGGAAAGAACATGAGTATCATTGTTATGTGAAAATTGATTGATAAGCATTTTTGGGAATATTGAGTGATTTTTCATGTGATTATACTAGGTTTTGTGAGAAAGGGTTAATTCATTGAGTGATTGGTTGAGTAGAGTTGTTTAAGCCTAGTCAAGTGAATGTGTTGCAGTGATTGTTAAAGTTCTATGAAACAATTTTTCTATATTCTAAATTGAGTTGAGAAAGTGATTGAGAGTCTTGTGAGTGTGAAGCATATTGAGTCTCTAACAATTCTCTATATGTTTCTAAGAGAGTGATTGAAAGTGATTAAGTATTGAGGTGAATGTGAAGCATATTGAGTCTCTAACAATTCTCTATATGTTTCTAAGAGAGTGATTGAAAGTGATTGAGTATTGAGGTGAATGTGAATCATATTGAGTCTAACAATTCTTTATATGTTTCTAAGAGAGTGATTGAAAGTGATTGAGTATTGAGGTGAATGTGAAGCATATTGAGTCTCTAATTTTTTTTTATATGTTTCTAAGAGAGTGATTGAAAGTGATTGAGTATTGAGGTGAATGTAAAGCATATTGAGTCTCTAACAATTCTTTGTATGTTTTTAAGAGAGTGATTGAAAGTGATTGATCATTGTGATGAATGTAGAGCATATTGAGTCTCTAACAATTCTCTTTATATTTATATGAGATTGGACAAGTTCTAGTGAGGATTTGTTGAACAGATTTGAGGTAAGTCTTTGAGAAGACTTGTGGATATATTTGTGTGAGCTTTTGTGAAATCTTACAATTTAGATTGAGAGCAAACTTGGATAAGTTCTAGTGAGGACTTATTGAGAAGATTGGACAAGTTATAGAGAGGAATTGTAGACATATTGGTGTGAGCTTTTTTGGAAGCTTACAAGGCATATTTGAGATAAGTATTTGGAAAGACTTGAGTGTGGATTTGATTGATTGATTTGCTCAAACCTTGAGTTGAGGTTTGGGGAAGATCTAGCAGATTTGATTTGAGATTGAGTCAAACTTTGTGTTAAGGCTTGAGGACAAATATTGAGGATAAATTTGTGCTAGAGTGAAGGATATTGTTTAGTATAGACCAGGGGACAAATATTGAGGATATATTTGTGCTAGATCAAAGGACTATGTTTAGTGCATATTTAAGATAGAGCTTTGAAGGTGACAGAGTATAGTGGATGATAGTCTCTAGTGGATATAAATATATTAGCTAGGGCAGTGAGGACATGAGTCTTTAGTGGATAGATATCCATTAGCTAGAGCAGTGGGGGTAGCAATTCTTCTAGAAGATCACCAGTTAAAACTAAGGAGAAAGGAGTTCTCCTATGAATAGAGATCCATGAACTTGATTAGGGTATTGGTGTCTCCTTTGGATAGATATCCATAAACATTGTAATAGGAAAAGGATTCCCAAGATATTGATTGAGAAAATTTTAGTGAAATATTTTCTCCGTGGAGTAGCCCACATTGGGTGAACCATGTAAATTTGGTGTCTCTATTGTGTGTGGTTATTTTTGCATTGCTTTTATTACTGCTGTTGATATTTCTATCTATACATTGCATAATATTTATTGGGAAAGAAAAGTAAAAAGTGGTCTTATATTGTTCACCCCCCTCTTAGTATAAGCTTGTGTTCTTAAATTTATATAAGAGCGGGTTCCTTCGAAAGAGTTTAACAACTTGAAGGAAAATCTTTCAAGAACACAATAAATTTGAATAATGTGTCCTCGGATAATTCAACATCAATATTTGATGGAAATGATTATATATATTGGAGTATGAGAATGAAGGTTCACCTAATGGCACTTGAAAATGAAATTTAGAATGCAGTTGAAAATGAAATTTAGAATGCAGTTGAAAATGGATACATACCACCAGCTAATCCACCTACATATAAGGAAGTTAAGCTTTTAGAACATTACAATTCAAAAGCAATGAGTGCACTTTTGATAGGTTTGCATAGAACATAATCAATAAAAGTTATGCATTGTAAAGATGCAAAAGGAATTTGGGATAAGTTGCAAAGCATATATGAAGGATATAAAAGTGTCAAAAAGGCAAAGATATGAAATATCAAAGGAAAATTTAAATAATTAAGAATGAAGAATAAGGAAGACATTAGTTCTTATCTACTTCGGGTAGATGAGATTGTTAATGCTATGCAAGGAATTGGACTTAATGTGGATGAATTATATGTTTGTGATATGATATTAAGGTCTCTTCCAACAAGGTTTGGTGAAAATATTTTAGCTATATAATAAGAAAATGATGGTGATTCTTTGACAAGAGATATGTTTCTTGGTATTATTACAAATTTTGAGTTAAGAACAAAAGAAACTAATCCCTAGAAGGAAGCAACCTTCAAATTAATTAATAATACAAAGGATAAGAAGTCGGAATCAAGCAATGAGTCATCCAGTGATGAAGAAGCAAATTATAGCAAAAGGAACAAGTATTCAAGAAGATTCAAAGATGGAAAATATGTTAGATGTTTCAATTGTGGAAAGTATGGTCACCATGCAACTGATTGTCAAGAATCTAAAAATAACAATGATGAAGAAAAACATGATCACAGGAACAAGAAATCAGAAAAATACAGGTACCAAAATAAATGTAAGGATGGATAAAGCAGACAAGGGAAGAAGTTCTTTCAAAGACAAAAGAGGAGCTACTATGCAAACAAGACAAGTAAGTACTCAAGTGACAGTGATGCTAGTTTTTCAGATAATGATAAAGATGAAGTCCTATTTATGATTGAAGAAAAGTAAGAAGTCAAGAAAAGGTCACCAATATTTCTCAAGTGTTTTAGATGTGGTAACTTTGGACATATTGAAGATAGTTGTACAAGTAATGGTTATAGTTTCAGTGATGATGAATATGAGAATGCACTTGAAGTACCAGAAGAAAATATTCTACTGGAACTATAAGAAGAAGAAGGTGATCCTATAGAAGACAGGTTAAAATAAAATGAATATGTAGACAAAGGCAAACAAATAGAGGAAGAATCAGAAAGATAAGGATTTGATCTTAAGGTAGAACTTATTTATGCTCTTGACATAGTAAAGAAGGTAAGAAAGCAAAACTCTAAACTTAAGTTTTAGTTTCAAGAATGTGATGAAGAAAGAAAAAAGCTTATAATAGATCTAAACAAGTCAAGGGATAAGAAAAAGAAGTTCAAGGATAAGTTAGAAGTAAAGGTCTTAGAATGTGAAAGGTTAGAACAAGAAGTAGCTCTAGTAAGGGAAGATTGAGAAAAATCCAAGGATAAGTTACACAAGTTTGGAAAGAGCTCAAAAATTATGGATAAGATGACCAAGGTATAAATAAGGTCAAAAAATAAAATAGGTCTTGGTTTTGAACAGGCTCAAAAGAAACAAGAATAAGAGTCAAACTCAAGTTTTGAAGAAGAAGAAACTTCAGAAGAAGACAGTGTAAGAGAAAGTGAGACATCTGAGGATGAGTTGGACAATAGAAATTTCAACAAGGAAAGGAACAATGCACAAAGAAGAAACAAATAAAACAACAATCAGAATAGGTTAAGAGAGACTAAGAGACCAATGAGGTGAAGACAAGGAAATTTCAATGGAAGGTGTTTCTCATGTCACAGGTTTGTACACATGGCTTCATAGTGCAGGACACATGAAATACATGAAAATGGGAATTTCAAAAATAGGTAGCTTTTCCATGGGTATTTCTACTCATGTAATCAGTTTGGTCACAAGGCAATAGATTGCATGGTTTATGACAAAAAAGGATATGGCTTCACTAGGAGAAATCCTAAGACATTTCCAACTCCAAGGAATAATAAAATTAAGTGTTATAAGTGCAATAATGATGGAAATACAACAAAATGGTGTAGAGTAGACATTCCAGAATCAAGCATGAATAGGAATAGGAACAAGAACAAGAACAGGAACATGAACATGAATATGGATATGGATATAAACAGGAACATGAATGTGGATATGGACAGGAACAAGAACAAGAATAGTCAAAAGCATAAAATAAGAAGAAAAGAGGATAAAGGTAAAGACCAGTGCTTTTTGGGAGCAAAAATACTCCCACCCCAACATTAACCAACTCAAGAGTAGATGGGGGAGGGCCTAAGCTAAGAGATTCATTCTTAGCCTTGAGCCCCAAAGGTGACCCTTTTCCATTGATGTCAAAGGGGGAGATATTTGAGTAAGGGGGAGAGATTTGGTTTAAGGAGAGAGCATTGAGTTAGGGGGAGATATTTGGTTTAAGGGGAGAGAATTAAGTTAGGGGGAGTAGTTTCCTAGGAGGATCAGAACAGGAAAAAGGTCAAGTTTGGGTAAAAAGAATTTTGGTTGCCATCAATGACAAATGGGGATATTGTTGGACATTTTGAGTGATAAGTTATTATTGATGTCAAGAGTGAGTGGTAACTGATGTCAAGATTTTAGAACCAGTTAGTGGCAAGTTTAGTCGGTAGCATAAGTTTTTGGTTCTCCAATAAATGCAAAAGATAATTCGGTTTCAGTTTCAAGACCCGGTTCCAGGAAATTAGATTTGGTCCAAAGTGCAAAAAGAATCCCAAGTGAAGAATATTATAATATTATTTTATAATATTATACAAAGGAAGTTTAAAATTAATTATAAATTAATTTTAAATTAATTTATTAGTTAATTTGCTTAACTTATAAAGATATTTGAATTAATTATTAATTAATTTAATTGTTAATTATAAATTAATTTAATCTAAGGTTAAATAACCCTAACGTGGGTTATTAAAATTAAAATTCGAAATTCAATTTTGAATGACAAAACACCGATGTGAGGAGAAGTTTAAAAACGTGTATATAAGGGGGAAACCCACTTTCCCAAACCTTACCATGCCTTTGAAATAAATTATGAGCCCTATAATTTGCGTTGCATCCAAGGAAGAAAAAGCATGTGAAATTTGTGGAAAGTCAAACGATGGTAGAGGCATAAAAGGAAGGGACTCTTCCTTCCTTCACGTGGGTATTAGTAGCCCACACGGTGGGCTCCCAAGCACTAAGGTGCTTATGATAGAGGAGACGGTGGATTGAATCTCACCGAATCCTCTTTTTGGGGAAGAAAGAGGTATGCTTTAATATTGGTCACCGAAAATTTCGGGAATATAGTTTGGGCATTTAAAAATTAAAATTTTCATATTTTTAATTGGTTCTAAGGTTTCAAAGGGAGTTGTAAGTGTTTTGCAAAATTAAATTTTATATGTTATTTTCAAAAGTTTTGAAAGGATTGTAAGGTGTTTGATTGATATTTTATGGTGTTGGATATTATTTTAACTTGGAGTTTATAAGGTGTATCAAAGAAATTATCTTTATGTATGTTATGATGAGTTTTATTTTTAAAAGGGAGCAATAAGGCATAAATTGAGTTGTGATTATTTTGTGTCTAAGTAAATATTTTTGAGAAAGAATTGAAGTGATATTGTTGTGTTTAACCATTGGAATTGGAAAGAAGTAAATTGTGATTGAGACAAGTTTTTCCAAAGGCACTTTTACATCCAACAAAATGTATGGGCATATTCTTCCTAGTGAGTGATTGTTGAAAGTTGTGTATGAAAAGTTGGACTAAAAAGGATTGTTTAGTTAGTATTGTTGAGAGTGTTTTGATTTAATTCTTTAAGTTTTTCTAGAACAAAAAGAGTTGTTGATAAAACCTTGTTTTATAAGCATTTTTGTTGAAGTGATTAAGTTGAGTGAAGAACTTGAAATAGGGTTTGAAAAGAACGTAAGTATCATTGTTATGTGAGAATTGATTGATAAGCATTGTTGGGAATATTAAGTGATTTTTCATGTGATTGGACTAGGATTTGTGAGCAAGGGTTATTTCATCGAGTGATTGGTTGAGTAGAGTTGTTTGAGACTAGTCGATTGAATGTGTTGAAGTGATTGTTCAAGTTCTATGAAACAAATTATTTTATATTCTGAATTGAGTTGAGAAAGTGATTTAGAGTCTTGTGAGTGTGAAGCATATTGAGTCTCTAACAATTCTCTATATGTTTCTAAGAGAGTTATTGAAAGTGATTGAGTATTGAGGTGAATGTGAAGCATATTGAGTCTCTAACAATTCTTTATATGTTTCTAAGACAATGATTGAAAGTTATTGAGTATTGAGATGAATGTGAAGCATATTGAGTCTCTAAATTTTTTTTTATATGTTTCTAAGAGAGTGATTGAAAGTGATTGAGTATTGAGGTGAATGTGAAGCATATTGAGTCTCTAAAAATTCTCTATATGTTTCTAAGAGAGTGATTGAAAGTGATTGAGTATTGAGGTGAATGTGAAGCATATTGAGTCTCTAAAAATTCTTTGTATGTTTCTAAGAGAGTGATTGAAAGTGATTGAGCATTGTGATGAATGTATAGCATATTGAGTCTCTAATAATTCTCTTTATGTTTCTATGATATTGGACAAGTTCTAGTGAGGACTTGTTGAGCAGATTTGTAGCATGTCTTTGAGAAGACTTGTGGACAAATTTGTGTGAGATTTTGTGAAAGATTACAATACATATTGAGAGCAGATTTAGATAAGTTCTAGTGAGGACTTATTGAGCATATTGGAAAAATTCTAGAGAGGACTTGTGGACAAATTGGTGTGAGATTTTGTGGAAGCTTGCAAGGTAGATTTAAGATAAGTATTTGAGAAGACTTGAGTACAGAGTTGATTTATTGATTCGTTCAAACCTTCAGTTGAGGTTTGGGGCAGATCTAGCAGAGTTGATTTGAGATTGAGTCAAACTTTTTGTTAAGGCTTGAGGACAGATATTGAGGACATATTTTTGCTAGACTGAAGGATTGTGTTTAGTGAAAATATGAGGATAGAGATTGAGGAAATATTTGTGCTAGATTGAAGGATTGTATTTAGTGCATATCATAGGATAGATATTGAGGATAGATATGTGCTAGACCAAAGGACTATGTTTAGTTCAGATCAGAGGACAGAGATTAAGGATAGATTTTTTCTAGACCAAAGGATTGTGTTTAGTGCATATTTGAGATAGAAATTTGAAGGTAACAAAGCATAGAGTATGATAGTATCCAGTAGATAGATATCCATTAGCCAGGGTAGTGAGGACAAGAGTATTAAATGGATATATATCCATTAGCCAAAGTAGTGGGGGCAAAAGTTCTTCTAGAAGATCACTAGTTAGAGCTAAGGAGAAAGAAGTTCTCCTATGGATAGAGATACATGAACTTGATTAAGGGATTGGTGTATCCTTTGGATAGAGATCCATACAAATTGTAATAGGGAAAGAATTCGCAAGAGGTTCATTGAGAAAATTTTAGTAAAATATTTTCTCCGTGGAGTAGCCCACATTGGGTGAACCACATAAATTTTGTGTCTCTATTGTGTGTGGTGATTTTTGCATTGCTTTGATTAATGTTGTTGATATTGCTATCTATTCATTGCATAATATTGATTGGGAAATAAAAGTAAAAAGTGGTCTTATATAGTTCACACCCCCTCTCAGTATAAGCTTGTGTTCTTCAACTAAATCCACATAATAGAAGATAATTTCTATGTAGATTATTAAAATGATCTTATTCAAAAATAAGGTAATTTATATGGATGCTTATTACAATTCTAGTGGGTATTAGTGCAACAAATTATATTATAGCTCCTCAAAATTTGAATAAAATTAATAGAAGAGTTGTTTATATAGCTAAAACCTAGTCTCTTTAGTGTGGGAAGTGACCAACAAGGAAGGTGGAATAAAGTATTATTATATATGAGTTAGAATTTCATCATATTACAATTCAAATGAATCTCTATTTAGCCCCCTTAAGATCATGTGATTTAATTATAGGGATAGATTAACTATCTAAAAATGAGTCTAAGGTAGATATTTATGATAAAGAAATAAAATGCCTTGATGATTTTGGAAATAAAATAATTATTTAGGGTATTAAAAGATACTTTAATTTAAGTCGTAATCTACTAATAAAATTTAAAAAGTCTCAAATAAAAAGATGCATATTTTATGCTTACATATAGATTATTTGGAAGAAAACAATAACTTGACCTTCAAAGACTACACATTTGTGAATAAGTATCATGATGTGTACCCCAAGGATATTCTTAGAATCCCTTATCAACAAAACTTTAGCTTTTATATAAATTATTTTCTAGGTAGAGAACTATAGTCCATGGTCTCTTATCAGATGACCACAACTAAATTGTTCAAATTGAAATCCTACCTAATTGAATTTCTATCAAATAAACTAATCCAATTAAGTGTATTATCATACATTATATCAATTATATTCATAAATAATAAGGATTTGACCCTCTCACTTTGCATAAATTATTGAATATTAAAGAAGTCCACAATAAATAATTAATACCGTTTTCCCCATATAATTGGTCTATTAGATCAAATGGAGGCAACCACTATCTTTTCTAAGATACATCTTGAATATAGATATGATAAGCTTAGAATTAAGAAAGAAGATATTGCTAAGTTAGATTTTTGAACATGATATATATATTATAAATTCATAGTTATTCCATTGAACTCACTAATACTCCTAAAATATTTATGCATTTTATAAGTAGTTTTTCTAGCATTATATTGATGGATTTTATTTATTTATTCTCGCTTCTATTATGATTTATTCTTGTACTATGCAATAGCATTAAAAGCATATTAGTTTAGTGATGAACAAGATGTTGGAACTTTAACTATATTAAAAATTGTTAAAATTATTTTTCTTTTAATAGAAAACATATTATTTCTTCACATTATTTTAATTAAGGAAATTAATGTAGAACTTGCTAAGGTTAAAGACATTTTGGAATGGATAATAGCTAAAAATGTGCATTAGGTATATCTCATGGGATTTCAAGGATATTATAGAAGATTTATAGAATGATTTCAAATATTTCTATAATGGCTCTAATATAGCCATATTGGTTATCTTTATTTTTATTTATATTGAGCCGTAGGTTTAAATAGTTGGTCCTTGATCATTATATTTAGGATAATGATTGATCTAGTCTATAAATAAGAAGAGTTACGTAATAATTGATGTTATTTATCATATTCAAATCTTAGTCTCATCTTCTATGCATATGTGACTTTGATTCTATAAGTAGCTAAGAGACTTTCCTATCTCTAAGTGGCTAAGACACTTTGTCATCTCTAAATGACTAAGGGATTTGAATTGATTTGAATGTGGATTTGATATTTGCATATTCGAGTTAACAAAAACTTGATATGATTTATTTATATCATTGGCTAATATTAATTTCATTTCATTAGATTAGTATTGCTATTAATATAATAATCAAATTTATTTCTTAACAAGCAATATTAAAGCTTCAATCTCAATTCCTTATGAGGTGCAAATTTGTTGTATAAGTGTTGGTTTTTTAGCCAAATTAAATTACAAGCTAGATTGCTCTTCCAAGCAACCTCTACTAGCCTCTCGTGTGTCTTGTTGGTCTTCTCTTTCTGATAAGTTCCACCTTTAGGAGCTCCATGACATCATGAAAGATCTCTCTAGAGCTACCAATATGACCTCCTCCCTGATGACTCAAGTAGATATTCTCATGGAGGAGTACAAATACCAGTGAAATTTTTTTGATGAATTCAAAATTCTGGTACACAATGATGGATGAACTGATGTAAGCCATGATGTTTTTAGCTCTGTAATTAGCTTTTTCGACCAGTATTACGATATTTTTAATTTTTTTTGAGGAGATTTATAGATTGTAGTTACTCTTTTATCCTCATCATCTACCCTTATGAGGGTCTCTATTCTCGCCTATAAAGGCTTCCTATTTTTCTGTTGTGTGGATCCTTTATTTGATTTATGTATATTCTCTTTGTTGGCCTTGGCTAGGATACCATATCCTAACTATCATATTTTTGTAAAAGGTTACGAGAACCTTTCAAAATCCCTTTTACCAATCAAAAAGAAAAAGTATAAGTACCAATATCTAGGATCTTAATTAAACTTGATACTAGAGCATTCAATATCTTTGGAAAATATTAATGAATGTAACATTCATGAAATAGAAAAATCAATCAACAATATAGTCTCAGCCATGGGGTTTTTTTGATGGGGCTAGTTAGATATAATCATCTTTTAGTAGTGCAGGAGGTATTCTATACTTCTAAGATACCCAACATATAAAATTTAAATTAGATATTGGGATAGGTTCTAATAATTTAGCTGATTTTTAGGCATTGAGATTGCTAATAAAGTGCACTATAGAGAGAAATGTGAAAAAATTAAAATCTTTTGGAGATTCTACTCTAGTCATCAACTGGATGAATAGATCCACTCAATTAAAAATAATTTGCTTAGACCAGTGGGATATGAACTACTGGAGGTGATTTCCATTTTTTAAAATATCTCTTTTAATCATGTTTATAGGGAATTGGATCAAGAAGAAGATAAGTTATCAAAATAAGATCAATAGGTTCCACAAGGTTTCTTGCAAATGGAAGAGAAGAGGGATGGAGTTTCTTCTTTTACCCACATATCATACCCATAGTTCCTATGCTTGCTCTT
Source organism: Wollemia nobilis (assembly GCA_028583015.1). Taxonomy (NCBI): domain Eukaryota; kingdom Viridiplantae; phylum Streptophyta; class Pinopsida; order Araucariales; family Araucariaceae; genus Wollemia; species Wollemia nobilis. The sequence continues at coordinate 4,644,930 of JAQPPZ010017109.1, forward strand.
ATTTGAACTATGGGTCTGCTCATGTTATTAGAGCTTTATGGCAATTTTAAACTATTTCCTTTTGATGTAAATTCACTACAGGATACCGATAATGGACTCTAAGGGTAAAATTGTAAGACAAGACATCATGCAAAATACACTAGTAAAAGAAAAATGTGAATGCTTCCTTTCATTATCTAAATTCACATCCCCCTTACAATAGAGTCTCCCACTTCTTATACTCCCCAAAATAAAAACCCTAGCCTACACTATCCCCTTACTACTTTTAGTCACATTCTATTTTTTTCAACTCACTTGCTATTTTTAGTAACCCTAAAAAAATTAAAAATTAAAAAAACTCGGATTGCATACAAAATAGAATCATGCACCCGTTATTCAATAATAACCACTATCCCAAGATAGAAACCCCACTCTAGTTCTACACTAGTAGTTATGATAACTTTTTAGTTGCAAAAACTGACAATTACATTAAAAGCTACTTTTGGGCCTCCTAGAGGCATTTTCTTGCATGAAAATACAAAGGGAATTTTTTCTTAAGTTCTCCATGTCATTCAACACGTTTTAAAAAAGAACGAGGCAAAATGGAAACTCAGAGAAAATGTTATGGCCCTGGCAAGGTGCATCACCTTTCTTTCTGCTGGTTTCTTTTTCACTAATTTCTATCCAATTTTTGGATATGGAGGTTATTTGGATGATTAAGTATTGATATATAAGGATATTTATCCTTATTATCCCCATGCTATTTTAAATATGGGTTTATTTCGTCTCTAATATACTGGACTGTAATTATATCTTGACTCCCAGTAATCTATTTCTAACTAGTTTTTGTTTGTGCTAAGGCACCTGACAAGTGTAATTTTCTTTCATTCTTGAAATAGAATTATGATTTTTTTCTTGTAAAAAAAAAAGTCACAATATTTATTTATTTAATCAATCAATTTATTTAATCCTTATGTATTCAATAGCTCTAGCCAAGTTTTAAATGCTTTTTCTTCAAGATTTAATGCTTAGTACAATGCTTCATATTATTTTTATTTTGTCATACAATACATGGAATTTTGTCTCGATAACATAGCTTTTGAAGTAACCTTTCAATACTTCGACTAATGCTCTACTCACAAATTTAGGATATGCATCGTTTTATATTCCACACATATGATAAACCTCTCATATCTATTGAATTTACAACTTCACTCATACACTTGACATCTACACACATGACTCTTGACTTTCTACACACTCTCACAATATATGCACTTTCACACTTTATTACATGATACTTGGACTCTTATCACACATTAACACATGCTTTAGGGGAAATATAAATCACACATCCTATTCTAATAATGCACACACTAATCTAATATTTATAAATGTACAATTGCATCATGGGGTAATTTATCACCTACTAAATAATGTAATATTTTGCAATAACCCATTGTATTACATTATTTTGTTTGAAGAATTTTAGTCTTCAATCTTTGATTCTTGATTTTATAATTTGAATCTATGTCTAGCATTGCTTTAGGTTCTAGTGTTGATCTATCAAACTATTACCTGGAATATTTATTAGAATATATTTATGACCATAAAATATTGTAACATATCCATTATCCTATTCCATTTTGATTTCTTGATCCATCCATACTGCACTTCAATTTTAATTTTATGATCTATTATTGGTTTAATTCTTTTACAAAGTTTACGTTTATGCAATTATCTAAATTTTAATTTGTATCTTTAACCTATTTTTGCTATCTTATTTCTTTCTAATTTTATTCCACTATATTAAACATCAATACTATTAGGAATTTTTGGATGATCCTCATCTTCCTCTGTTTCATATTTGTTCTCAATATGAAATTCAATTAAATTCTTTGTTGTAAGGGATATAGTTTCATTTTCTTCTTCAAATTTTTTTATCTCTTGTATATCTTGAATTTATTGGACTAAAATTCCTTTTTGATTTTATTCTCTTGGTCATTGTTGTTGTTGCACATGTTGGCACTAAGGCTGATATTGCCTTGGCTAATTTTTTTGAAAACGTTTATTTATTTGATGCATAGAATTATATCTACAAATATTTGTAGTATGAACCCCTTTATTGCATATGTGACAATATCTTCATCTTCAATTAGGTTGATACTATGGTGATTTTGTAGTGTTACTTGGTATATTTTCCTTAGACATCAAAGCATTATTAGTCATTTCATCTTTGACTAAATTTTCCACTTCATATTCTTAAATAACATTGACTAATTCAAGAAAGGTTATTTTCTTAATTAGCACTTGAAGTGAAGTGACTAAATGTATGTAACTTTATGGAAGTGCTCTTAATGTATCTTAGACAAGAAGCTTGTCTTATGTTTTTTTCCTAGAGTTAATAACTTAGCTTTTAAATATACTATTCTTCAAAGAAGGATTTCTATACTCTCTCCATTATTAAACTTTAATGAATATAAGTATGACTACAAATGCAATATAGTTGCTTTGTTCTTTCCTTCAAATATTATAATTTCTCTTAACCAACTTTTGAAGTTTGTACTTCATTTATATATGGTTGTATTTCATCAATTATCACAAATGTAATCAACGTAAGGGCTTTCACACCATCTTCAAATTTTTGTTTTCTTCTTTCATATTTTGTTTTGTTTTTTTTTCCATTCACTATTTTACAAAGTTTTTCAACAATGAGAATTGATTTTATTTTGTTTTTCCATGATGTAAAATTAGGTCCTTTTAGAAGTTGTGACTCAGAATAGAGAATTTTACTATTTGACATAATGGAACTCATTTAGTAATTCAAATTCCACAAATTTCAAATTTTCCTTATATATCCTAAATTCAAATTTTGAAATCAAACATCAATTTTAATTTTCAATATTTTTATCAAATTCAAATATGCAGTCGACTTATTTAATCCTCCTCTCCAAATTAATTTTAATTTAAAATAATTATAATTCTACTTTATATTTCCCTTTTTTTTCAAAAACAATTGCACTAATGCTTATAACATCACTTTTTATAAATTCAAATTCATATATATTTGGTTTGACTTAGGCACCTAGTATAAAATATAAAACCTTTTGAAAACTTTATGGAATATGATTCCTTACATTGATTTTTATAATTTTTACTACACTTGTTTTTATTTAGGGTAGCTAACAATTGTGTTAATTTCTAGATATGTAACAAATATTGGATCACAAGAAATCAATGCATCACATTCAATAACTTTGGTATATATCATATTTTTCTTCCTCTCAAGCTTATTCGACTTAGTTTCATTCTCAAATGACTATTTTCTTCACACCCAGGTGGCTCTTTATTCATTCTTATGTAGCTTCTCCTAGATAACGCCTATTTTTTTTCACGCTTTTGAGGCTTCCTCTTAGACTAGATGTATCTCGACTTGTCATTACACTTAGGTGGCTCTTTTTTCCACCCTTTTATCTATAGGAAGCTTATGTTTCCACTCTTTGCTCTTTAGAAATATCTTATTTCAACTCTTCACTCTATGGGTGGCTTTCATAGGAAATATTGTCATTTCTTCTACTATATGTAGAATTTTGCCTTTGCTCTTTGCGTTTACTTTCTCCTTTATCTTGTTGGTTAATAGATCTATAGAATTAGCTCTTAATACTAGCTTGTAGATATTTGGCTTTATCATGTTCTTCAAAATTCAAATTGGATTATAGCACTTTCTTCATAGTCTACACAATCATAGGCTTATGAAATTTGGCTAATGGATACGAAACTTTCATCCTTTCATTCTGTTTAATCTAGTTTTTTTACTTTTGGATGAATTTCACCAAACTCTTCTCTATTAATTTTTTACTTCAATTTTTTTATGCACAGATTGGATTCTTCTATTTTACCAACTATTCACTATTTTCAATAATGTGGCCAAAGTGCTACTTTGATACCACTGATGGACTTTTAGCTAGATTAAATCACAAGTTCCAATATCTAGGATCTTAATCAAACTCAATATTAGAGAATTAAACATCTCTAGCCAATATCAATGAATATAACATTCATGAAGTATCAAAATAAATTAATAATATATGCACAATATTGTTGATGAATCAGATATACAATATCTCTTGTATTCTTTGAGATTCAATGCTTAATACAATGCTTCATCTTTATTTTTCATACAATACATGGATTCATAATATAACTTTACAAGTGACCATTCAATACTTTAACTAGTGTTGTCCTCACATATCTAGAAGATGCATCCTTTCATATTCCTCACATATGACAAACCTCTTATGTCTCATGAATTTATATATTCACTTGTATACTTAAAACCTATGCACATGACTCTTGAATTTCTACACACTTGCAAACTTTATTACATGATGCTTGCACACTCTACACACTTAAAAACTTTATTACATGATACTTGGACTCTTCTCACATGTTGACACTTTAGAGGAAATATAAATCACACACCCTAATCTAATAACTCACACTCTAATATAATATTTAATAATGTCTAATTGTACCATACGGGTACTTTATCATATACCAAATAATATAATATTCTCCAACAATATAATATAATATTGTCTATTTCCTATTAATATTTTTGTAAATTTTCTTGGATTCATTTTTTGTTGTAATTACCTCCTAGAATATTATGAGTTTTTTGCTATCACATTATTTTTTCAAACTGAAAAAAATGTATTGTATTTTTTTAGTGATAGGGATTAATATTATATTCTATAATATTACCCCTCCTAACATGGATCATGTTATATTGCATTTAATATTCACATGGATCATGCATATTAAATGCCAAATTTTAAAGGTAAACATACCTATAAATATATTTTTGAATAATGCAATCTGAGTTCTCATTTGTGTCATTTCATGTCGTCTATTAAGAGTGTTTCCCAGATCATTGGTATCAAAGCAAGGTGCAAGGGTTTGGAGAGTATCCTCTTCCCGAGACCATATTGGTTTAGAAAGGAATGATAAAACCAACCCATGGATATTGAGTGGTGAACATTCTTTTCCTTCAATGAACACCTTCGTGCACTTCTTATCTTGAAAAATCTTGGTTGGGGTCCCTTTGAATCTGACCCTCAGCTAGCTAAGGTCGCTCTGACTTCGACCTTCAACTTTTTATCCAAGCCTTGCCCTTGGAGTTATCATTTCTTTGACATTCACAGTCGCAATCGTTCAATCGTGCGTTGATCCGGTGTATTACTCACTATCATTGTACATAGGGTGATATCTATTTTCTTATATGGTAGTGTGATCCTATTATTCAACCACATACCAAATTCAACCATAATTTTAGTGGCTTTCTAATACTTTTTGGCATTGATCTAACGACATTTTTTTTGTCATCATTTCTTGGTGTCCTATGAATTTCTCCTTGTAACCTCAAGAACTTAACGATACCCCTTTCCTTATAGTAACACTCTACTGTATGACACCATTTCTCAAGAAAATTTCAATGATTTCTAGCAATATTTTTAATCATTCTTGTTTAGCTAGCGCACAGATCCATTCTCTACTATGTTACCATTATGTCCTGAATGATTTCACTATTTATCAATGCTAATCTATAATTCCTAATGTTCAAAAACTCAACTTTAGAGTGGTTTCACATTTACCAATGATCACAAAGAACTCCTATGCAGTGGCGACGAATTTCCAGTGAGGTTATCAATTTTTTATGGTAATAAATTATGCACCTAAGGTTATTTTATTTTTTTTCAACTAATTTTATTTATCGACACCATGTTAAATTTTTTTTTTTGGTAAGTTAATTATATTAATTCAAAAAGGGCATTTGAAAGGCACCCTATCACCTTCTACAAAAAGTAACTCTGAGGAACAAGAGGAGGAAAATAAAAATACAAAGAACAAAGCAAAGCTCATCAAAACTGAAAGACCTGAAGCCATTACACTCAAAAATCAACCTAAAGGATTACTGGCGATCCTTTAGCACAAAGGAACAAAAAGGAATAGCACCAGAAGGCATAAAGAAGGAGACAAGCAAGAACAAACCCAAAAGCACGCCAGGAAACTAGAGGAAATGGAGAATAATCCAAAATAGCAACCGAGACTAGCAAAAAATTCCATCAAGGAAGAGCGTCAAGATATAGAAAAGTGTGGACATTAATATTCAAAACATTGTCCTTCATTGCATCCTTCGCTACAACCTTAGAGGCCTCTTTCACCTTTGGAATCTCCTTCAAACCATCAAGGCAGGTATATTTTGCAATTTCTACAACCTCATCTTTACTAGCCCCTCCTTTAACATCAGAGGAGGGTTCAACAGTAGAACCATTGAAATTATCACAAAAGAAGAACAGGCTACGGGTGCGTGGATCCACATTTATCATTTTTAATAATGTCATCCACCTTAGCAGGTAGACTGTCTGTCCATATTAATAGTCCTTGGTCATGAACCCTAATAATAGCTAGCTTATCAACAATAGTATTGGCCTCTCTGTAGGCATGTTGGAGTATGCAATTATGTTGCCGCTTAAAAATTTTCTTGCAATATTCACTAATTGATCTGATACTCCAACTAATAGGCTTATAATACTTCAAGTAGTTAATGATATTTAAGGAATCTCCTTCCACAATGATGTTTCCTGGGATAGTTTTTATAAATTGAATACCCCTCCAAATAGCTTTGGCCTCAGCAATATGGTTGGTGATAACACCAAGAGGTTCAGCATAGGCAAAAATAGGATTTCCTAGATGATCCCTTAGGATTCCTCTAGCCCCTCCTAACCCAAGGTTTCCTTTGGTCACACCATCAAAATTGAGTTTAACCCAACCATTAGGAGGAGGAATTCATTTAACATTACTTCTAGGATTGGAAATATCAGCACATTTGGGGTCATCAAGATTGATGTTATAGGAATTTAAGATATCTTTCTCAAAAGGAGGATAAGGATGTGGATTAAAAGGTGCAGCTAGAGCATTTTCTATGGCACAAAGGATGATTTTATTGGCAATGTATTGAGGTTGGAAATTTTTTTTATCGAAAACTCTATGATTACATTCAAGCCAGATTTTTCATAAGAAATGCTAAAGGCTAAACTTGAACAATCCTTTAAGCACATGATTTATGAAAGGATTAGGCCATTGGTAAAATAGGTCAATAATTGATGGAGGATTGGCCAAAGCCAAGTGAAAAACTTGAAGAAGTTTATTAATGACCTTTCTGTAAAAAGGACAAAAAAGAAAAAGGTGGAAATTGGACTCCCAATCAGACAAGCACAGATGGCATCTGTTAGGAAGAGTAATATCTCGTTTCATAAGATTTTCAATGGTTAAAATGCGATTTTGGATGTAGATCCAAAAGAAGAAAGCAATTTTAGGAGCCTAGTATTTAGTTTAGACAAGCTTGAAAGGCAAAGGATTCTCTATATTGGTAATGGAGAGCAGGTAAGCAGTTTTAACATAAAATTCCCCAAAGTCTATGGGCTCCCAAATAGGTTGATCCTTTGACCAAGCCTCAAGAATTCTACAAGAGGAAATATAGTTATTTAGGCATGAATATTCCTACTCATGATTTGGAATATTAATCTCCTTCCATTTCTTAATCTCATTAATTGAAGTCATATAATGAGCCACCAGAGGACCAAAACGTTGCTTGGTAATGTTAGTGATCCTTTGAAGCGTAGGAATATGACTGAGAGGAGACTCGCACAACCATTTGTCATCCTAGAAGGAAATGGAGTTTCCATCACCAAGAAGCCACCGAGTTCCTTTTTGCACAAGGGAACGACCTTGACAAATTTATTTCCAAAAAGCAAATTCGTCGAAGGGTACCTACCCATGCAAAAACTCAAAATTTTGAAGATATTTCCTTTTTAAGATTTTGAACCAGTCAACCTATTCATCTTAAATAAGTCTCCAAGCTTGCTTGGCAAGGAGAGCAATATTAATATGGGTTATCTATCTGAGGCCTAAACCTCCTTGATCTTTGGTTTTGCAAATTTTATCCCAGGCTACCAGATGAAATATATGCTTCTTCTCAATTCCTGACTAGAGGAAATTCTTTTGGATTTTCTCCATTTTGCTATAAATAGAAGTTGGAGCTTTGAATCAGGATAAAAAATAAATAGGTATACTTTTAAGGTAGGCCATAGTTAAGGTGATTTTTCCATCTTGGAAGAGGAGATTACCTCTCCACGTAGTCAATTTATTTTGAAGTCTTTCAATGACATTATCCCAAAGATTATCCTTGACACTTCCATTGAAAAGAGGTATTCCAAGGTAATAGGAAGGTAAGGAACTAATGGGACACTGGAGAATGTTAGCAATCAAATGGTGTATTCTCAATGGAGTATTAAGGAAATACAATTTGATTTTTTGAAAGTTGATCCTTTGGCCAGTCGCTGCTTCATAAAGGATGAGGATTCGTTTGATGATAGAGGCTTCATTGACAAAGGCAAAGGTGGACAAAAGGGTGTCATCAACAAATTGTTGATGAGTAATAGGACTGTATTATGAAGTAACCTAAATGCCAGAAATAAGACATGCCTCCCTGGTTGCCAAAATGGATCTGCCTAGAGCTTCAACAATAATGATGAAGAGAAGAGGAGATAAGGGATATCCTTGTCTCAGACATCTGCTACTATCAAAATAGCCAGATGGAGAGCCATTAATAAGAACAGAGAACCAATTAGAGGATATACACCCTTTGAAAAGCGAAACCCACTCATTGTGAAACCCAAACTTGTTGAGAATGGCAATAAGGAAATCCCAATTTAGTCGATCATAGGTCTTTTTCATATCTAACTTGAGAAGAAAGGCTGCCTTTTTGTTGTAGGAACTTGAATGAATAGCTTCATGGATAGAAATAATGCCATCAAGGATGGATCTACCTTTCATAGAGCTACTTTGGCATTTTTTTAGGATGATCGACATGACATCTTTCATACGGATGACCATTTATTTGGTTAAAATTTTGTAAATGACATTGCAAAGGCTAATGGGCCGAAAATCATTAAAACTGGAAGCATTGGGGATCTTAGGTATGAGAGCAATAAAATTTGAGTTGAAGCCTCTAGGAACAGACTTGGAGCTTTGAATTTCTTTGATGGTTTTGCACACATCCTCACTAACAACATCCTAGAAGGATTGAAAGAATCTAGGAGGAAACCCATTAGGTCCCGGAGCTTTATTAGGTTTTATTTAAAAAAGGGCAGCCTTTATCTCATCATCAGAAAGTGTTGCATTTAGCTTGCTATTGATATCATAAGTTATGAGCTTTGGGATGAATTGAAGAAAGAAATCTTTGGCAGCTCTAGAATTTTGTCATTGTTCCTCTTGCATAAGATTCCAAAAATGGGCTTGAAATTTAGTTCTGATTTCTTTGATATCATTTACCATGCTGCCATCCTGCTACCATGTTAACATTCTGGTTGGGCAAATTTTAATTGATTTTTTTAAATAAAAATAAAAAGCTTTCATGGGTTTTATCCCACATTGCACATTATCGTTGTTGACTATTAGATATTTTTTATCGTTGGATAGTGTCCACTATGACCATTGGTGGACTATTTTTTGTTGTGCACTATGATCATTGGAGGAGGTTGGCTATTGGATGTCGTGATTGTTGGATCACTATTGATTGTTGTAAATTGTGACCATTGGATCACTATTGACTATTGTAAATTGTGACCATTGGATCACTGTTGACTGTTGTAAATTATGACAGTTGGATCACCATTGATTGTTGTAAATTGTAACCATTGGTTGCCTATTGTGCCTTGTGTCGGTTCCAAATTTTTTTGTTGACCGTTAGACATTGAGTCTCACAAATTTCAAAATTAATTTCCTTGGTCCAATTAGAGAGGGAGCGCCTATTAAAATTTGACCATAAATGTTTGCCACATATTCTCATTTTTTTTTATTGAACTAGTGCCTGGTAAACCCTTGGCCATTCCTACTAAACCTATGGCTACCAATATGGCCATTATTAAAAAATGGCTAAAATAATTGTAGTCCAAAATGCAAAAATGGCAAAAATGGCTGCCATTTTTTGCCATTTTTGATTGTTTAAATTGTGACCATTGGATAACTATTGACTATTGTAAATTGTGACCATTGGATCACTGTTGACTGTTGTAAATTATGACAGTTGGATCACCATTGATTGTTGTAAATTACAACCATTGGTTGCCTATTGTGCCTTGTGTCAGTTCCACATTTTTTTGTTGATCGTTAGACATTGAGTCTCACAAATTTCAAAATCAAATTCCTTGGTCCAATTAGAGAGGGAGGGCCCATTAAAAGTTGACCATAAATTTTTGCCACATATTCTCATTTTTTTGCCTAAACTAGTGCTTGGTAAACCCTCGGCCATTCCTACTAAACCTATGGCTACCAATATGGCCATTATTAAAAAATGGCTAAAATAATTGTAGTCCAAAATGGCTACCATGTTGCAAAACCTTCAATTTTCCTCCCATCCTCCTTGTCCAAGGTGTGAAGTAAAAATATATGAAGTCTCTCGAGACCATGATGTACTCAACACCTAGATCCTTAACATGGAGACTTGGTTTGAATATACTCATACTCTTAATAATGAAAAGGTTTTATTCACAAAGCTCAAAATTTCTAACATCGCTAAAGTTCTCATTGCCAATCATCACAATCCAATTTGTACATGGGAGGAGATGGTACAAATTTTGAAGGCCTCATTTTATCCATCAAATTAGGAGGAGGACTTACTAAATTAATGGTTGTCTTCGTCAATGTAGGAGGGAATCTATACAAGATTTCATTCATTATTTCAACCACCTTCGATTCTTACTTGTCATTTCAAATTTTGATGATATCTTTATTGCAAAGTTTAAAATTGGTATTCTCACATATTTGTATAGGGATATGAAATATACTACTAGTACAACATTGGATGATGCATTCAAACATGCATATCTAGCTGAGGAGAAGTTTGTGGCATAATTATAGAAGCCTCACTACTCTTTTGATGGTTCGATAGAAGATGTGCACAAGCATCAACAAGGATGAAAGATACCTTCCCATGTTTCTTCTTCTATTACTCCCACTTATTACTCACCCCCTACTTCTAAAAATTCATTTCCTTCTTCCTCTCCTTCATTATATCATGCTCATACTGCAAAATTTTGTAACTATTGTAAAAGGCAAGGCCATAATAAAAATCAATGTCCATAATTACAAAAGAAGAAACTTTTTGTACAGTTTGAAGAGGCCAGTTGTGATAACCCCATCAAGACTACTGGAGAAAAATAAACTTATGAGGAGTTGATAGGGCAACTTAATAATGTAACACTCATGATTCAACATTCCATAGCAGGTGACTGTGACCAATTATTTGTCACTCATGCTCACCTACTCCATAACTTTGTAGTAGATTGTATAATTGATAATTGCACACAAAATAATATGATTGCACAGTCCATTGTCGATAGGCTTAATCTCCCTACATCTAAACATCCTCACCCCTACTCTTTTGGGTGGAAGGATAGAACCAACACATCAAAAATCACACACACGTGCACCATTGCATTTGCATTTGATCTTGATTTTTAAGATAAGGTCATGTGTGATGTCGCACCCATGGATTATTATGGATTGCTTCTGGGTAAACCTTACCAATATTATAGGCATACCACTTATGATGCTATCACAATACATATACTATGTAGCATAAGAACAAATCCTTTCTTATATGTAGTGTTCCACCCACTACACATCAGACTTACACTAATTTACATTAGGTACGACCAATTGCTTTGATTTTTAGCACACCACAACAGAAGGAGATCTAGCCATGAGCACTTTTGTCCACTTCATCTCACATTCATTAGGCTCCTATTCATGTAGTATCTTCAGTTCCAATAGTTATTCCTATTGTTCCTATTGTTCTTGTTGTTCTATTAGTTGTTCTTATTGCACCAACAATAGTTACTAGTGTACTAGTAGTTCCTATTACACCAGTAGTTGTTCCTATTGTACTAGTAGTTCTTGTTGCACCAGTAGTTGTTCCTATTGTACCAATAGTTCTTGTTGCACCAAAATTTATTCCTATTGCCCTAGCAATTTTTCCTGTTGTGCCAACACCTGCTCCTATTGCACAAACATCTCTTCTTATTTATATTGCTCCTACTCTAATTGTAGCTCCACCTACGGTTCCTCAATTGGTTCACAGCACTCTGCATAATGCATTCTTCACATTGCAAGACTTTCAACATTCGGTGGCATGTCATAAACTACCCTTCATACACACTCATCCTCTTCATATTGGTAATCCATAATTTATCTACATGGAGCCTCATTATGGAGCATCCCCACAATATTGGGGTTTCTCCCCAACTTCCTTTCCTTTTTGAGTGCATTGCAGTCCAATACTTCTACGATTGATAGGAATTATAGGGATTAATATTATATTTTATAATATTATCCCTCCTCACATGGATCATGATATATGGAATTTAATACTCACATGGATCGTGCGTATTAAAAGTCAAATTGTAAATGCAGGCATACCTATAAATATGTTTTTGATTATGGAATTATGAGTTTTCATTTGTGCCATTTTGTGTTGTCTTTTAAGAGTGTTTCCCACATCAGTTAGACCTTTGTAAGAGACCCACACCATTATGAATATATCTTCAAGATGGTTAAAATAAGGGGTATCTTCAACAACACTTTTAGGATGGCATGTCTTAGGACCCTTATGAAAGACCTGTATCATTACAATAATATCTTCAAGTTGATCAAAGTAAGAGGTATTTTTTACAACACATTTTTTATTAGCATTCCAATTATTTTTAGGAGGATTTATCAAGTGTCATTAGTGTATGAAGGAACCTACAACCACTACTAGTTGTTGAATTACCTTAAACTATTCATGTAGAGGATGTGTATAAGAAAAAATAATAATAACCCAAAAATATTTGTAAGCATCACATATCAATTTTTTACCAATATCTTATTTCTTCCTTATATGCCATGGCTTTATCTCTTTCTAACACCTTGAATTCTTACTCTCCTTCTAATAACCCTCCCCTAGTCACTCCTTTCAATAATGCTCCATGTATCACTTCTCATAATAGCCCTCCCTTGATCAATCCTCCTACTTCCCCTCCAATTGGTATTACACTTCCTAGTACTACTAACCCTAATATACATGTATATTGATTGCATCAATAAAAAACAATTCCTTCCATTTACAAGTCCTTAGATTGTAAAGCATGAATAATTTCTTACATTGATAAGACCTTTGATACAATAAAAAGTCCAAAAAATGCCTCCCATCACACCTCATCTTGTTCAAGGATCATAAAAAACCATAGGGAAACAACCTATAATCACTTATCCACCACAAAATACAAGTATTATTCCACAACCTCCACATAGTCATAGTCATATAAATTCTTTTGGAAGTGCCTATGACCTAGGATTTGAAAATGATATGGCTTATTTGATAAAATGAACTTCTAATTTACTTCAATGGCCTCATGATGTTCTTTTATATCAGATTGATATGCCCACCTTTGAAGGTGTTGATCCTTGAGGATGGATGGCCAAAATGGAAAGCCTTATTTTTTATAGCATGTTCTTGAAATAGGTCATGTCATATTTTAAATCTTGAAATACAGGTTTATTAATAGTTGTTGTGGTAGCTCCACCAACATGGATGTTATCTTCTCTAGGTTGACTTCAAATAGTGGTTCTTTTGAATATTTGACAAAGGAACTTCCACATCATATGTGGTTTTATTATACAAACAAAAATGTAATTTATATTTAATTTTATAAGTCATCTTCCATATATACAACAATTGAATCCAATAGTGGTGGTCTCACTTTTGTTATGGTCTTAATATAAAATTCAAAATGAATTTGGCATGTTATTGGTCAAATATCTGCCTAATCAATAAACACTGCGTTTATGCGCCCTAGATACGACCAACATTGAAAGTCCGGAGGAAAGAGATGTCCTCCGTGCCAATCTCCAGAGAGGGCTGGTTCCCGAACTAAATCCTAAAATGGTAAAAGACTAGGGATGCAGGAAAGAAATTGGAAATAACAGAAAGAGATGGGAAATATGGCCATAGGCCAAAGTGCAAGACTGGTGTTAGACTAACTAGCAGGAAAAAACCCAAGCACAAATTAGCATTTATGAAAGCAAACAGAATAGAATAGGCTCATAATATTGCCATAGCAACTATCAAAATGGTACTCCAACATTCACCTTCTCATTAGCAACTTTAAATCCAATGACATAATTTAAATACAACAACAAACCAGATAGACGAATGGAAATAGAAGCACAATGTACAGAAAGTAATCACACACAAGACCACTCATGAATTCAGAAGTTTGATGCCTTCTATTAATGTAGAGAGCTTAAAGAAATCTCTCGCAAAATGTCTAACTCCTCTTTTACAATGAAATTTGCCTAGTATTTATAGAGGTTTTCACCTCTTTCATTTAATACATATGAGAGAAGAATGTCCCGGGATCAAAGACATAATCAGCGAAATCCTCCTCGAATTCTTGGAAAATCCATTCACCTAGGGAACAAATTCTTGAAAATCTAAACTTCGGACGGAGGTGCGCATGTTAGGAGAAAACATTAAATTCTTTGGATCGCTTCTGATACATTGGAAATCATGAAAGCCCATTTCTCTTTGCCTTCCTCTTCGTGATCCACAAAATGGAGTAACTAAAGGCACCCTTTATTAAATACGAAATTCAACGTCTTGACCAAATTCATGTTCGCTCAATTTATCTTCGCCCCAGCATCAGCTTCGCCCCTTCGCAACTTAGCAGGCGTGCACGATCTTAATAAACAACGTGTTCACCCCTAGGAAAGGTGAACGACACGTTCACCCCTAGGGAAGGGCGAACGTGATCTTTCATTGTCACAAGGTGGTTCACCCATGGGAGGGGCGAACGTGATGTTCGTTTGGGTGCGTGGGCCATCAAATATTTCCAAGGCGCGTTCACCCCTAAAAAGGGTGAATGACACGTTCACCCCTAAGAAAGGGTGAACGTGATTCTATGCTTAGATAATTTCACCTTTATGCATTAAAAATAGATTCACCCCAAGAAAGGGCGAATGGGGCGTTCGCCCCACCTCAAGGGCGAACATAAATATATATGAAGATTTTTGCCAAATTTTCTCCGAAACTTATTTTCTTCACTCCTTTCGGATTTCAATGGATATTTCTTCTTGATTTTTACAAAGGATAAATTCAAAGAAGAATTCCTTCAAAATACATCAGATTTCTATAGACCGAATATTATTCAAAGTATTACATATGAAAGTTAAAATATATACTATCGCTTCGTACAAAAATTGAATTTTAGGACTTAAACAAAAATTTCCCAATGAATACAAAATGGCCAACATTTCTTGGTGACTCACGGGGTATCCAACTCGCATGGATGCAAGCGATCCCAGGCCTTTATCCATTGGGTGCAGAGTCTGTACAGTAGATGCGATCATTATGGCTACAAACATCTCATTTTTTGGTGGTTGCCTATGCGTGCTCTTGTCTCTCTGCCTCCGTTGTGACTCTGAGCACTTCAGCACGTTCAGCTTCCTCCATCGCTTTCATCGTTGCTTCATGATCTGCCATCGCTTTCTCTTCTTGCTCTGCAATAATCTTTGAAAGGGCCTCGTAAGTGTGAACAACATCATGCCAAGCTTCGATGGTAAATAAGCAATGAACGCTAAGAGATTCATAAATGAAGTGAAGACTTTGCACATCCGTCAAGCTGAGGTGCTTCGAATGCTGGGCCAATTCATAAAGAGACAGCTCCAACAACGTATACTTCTCCATCAGAGGCAACACTTGCACTTCAATAAGGGGCTCATCCAAGGCGTTAATGTCTGTAGTATCTTCAATGAATGCACTCCAGAGCTCTTGCAATTGCTCCATCGAAAGAGGCTCACCCCATTCATCTAGGAAGGTAGTGAAGCCCAACCGGTCAATAGTCTCAAAATGAGACATCAAAATAGTATGCTCCCACTCAATAGTATTGAGGACAGCCCACCCTTCATTTACAAGGTCCATGCACTAAAAATAGCTTCGTAGGGTTACTCGCGCTCGGGACCAGGCATAATCCATCTCGTTGAGAGGGCGAATATGCAAAGGCGTATTCAACAAAGCTTGTATCTTCACAATTGTCTCCATATAGGGTGAAAGCAACTCCTCCATAGAATCAATCATTTGTTGCCCAAGATGGATCTGTATCCATGCTTCCCATAAATACTGCAACACCTTGACGGCGTGTGCGGCCAACTTCATAGAATTTTGGATGGAGCGAAGGCGAATGTCTCTTACACTATCACGCGAAAATCCTGCAATAGGCATGGCCTTGGCTTCAAGCTGCTTCTTGAGTTCTTCTACCTATTGTTGAAGGTTATGCATTTCAATTCGAGCAGCATCACGCTCCTTCAAGTGCACCTTGACTTGATTGCGCAAATATTCATTTTTAGTGGCCATTTTTTCTTCTGTCGCCTTGCTCTTGGCCAGTGCGCTCTCAAACTCCAGCACTTTATCTTGCACCTCAAAATATTTTTCTTTATAGTGCTCCCCATGCAAATACAACGAGCTCATATCTACTTGCATGTTACCCATTTTTTCAATGGGATCAATCCACGTCAGATCTTCAGTGATAGTCTCAGAAACATAATCTTCAAGCTGCAACTCGCCTTGGGGTTTCTGAACCAGCGGAGTGAATGTTGTCACATGAGCCTCCTTGGCAATTGGATCAAAAGCCACCTTCTTGATCGGTCGTGCTAGTGCCAAAGCTTCCTTTCATCGCATACTCTTCAACCATTGGGAAGAGCTCAGGTGCGCTCGATTTAATTTTTCAATGTCTGGCTGCTTGCGGGCTACCTGCACATCTAGAATAGTCTGCAGCTCCAAAAATGGTGTAAATGGGACAAAAATTTTTGAGCGACTAGGCCCAGTGGACACGGATGACACGGATTGAAGTGGAGGAATGGATACGGGAACGGTGGAAGGGAGAGAAAGGGTGGATGAAGTGGTAGACACAGGTGCGGCTACAGTTATGCTAATCCTAGATGGAACTTGCGTACTAACAGCCGTAATGGTAGAAGAAGTGATGACCGAGGGAAGGGGACAAAAAAAGGATTTGTCCCCGATGCATACGAACTAAAAGAAATGGAGGACAAAGGAGCGGGAATGAAAGAAGGAGCAATAGTGATTTCAGAAATAGAAGAAGTAGAAGTGGAAGAGGGAACCATGGAAAATGAAATGGAAGGAATACCAAAGGATGGAGAGATAGAAAGTGGAGGGGATGAAAATGTAACAGATGGGACCGAAGAAGAAATCACTGCGTGCTCGATGAGAGAAAGGGAAGAAGAGGGAAAATATGACGTACCTTGGGGTGCAAGCACCACTTGTTTTGTGTATGGTGGGGGTTGTGCAACTCCCTCCTCTTCTTGATTTACCTCCTATTCACCAACATTGAGGGCTATTTCCTCATTCAGAATCTCAACATGAGAATTTTTAGAAAGCTGCTCCTCCTCCTCTTGTTATGCCATCGAAAACATTTGCGCTACTGAAGTAGGGAGCTCAACATTGGGTGAAGGGTTCACTATCGGTATAGAGGCGACTATGGAACTTGACGTAGTAGGAATCATAGTACCCAAAGACATGGGCGCTATAATAGTGAATGTAGTGGTCGCGCCAGTGCGAGGCCGTTTAGCTGCTTTAGGAAATGGAGGTGCCATCGATTGTCTCTGCTGCTTGGGCGTGGGAGCCTCCTCCTGAGGGTGCTTCATTCTTTGAGACCACATTTGGAAGACATATTGTTGTTCTTCTTCTTCTTCTTCATCCTTGGCTTCATCCTCAACCGTAGGACTCTCCTCCTCAGGTTCACTTTCGCCACTTTTGGACTGCTAAAAACTTTGCGATAAAATAGTGGCAAAAGCAACGGGTTGATAGGACTCCATGAACCTATCATAAACTTCAAAAAATTGGGTATCAAGCTTCAACCCGTAAGCAACATACGACTTCCTCCGATGAATGTGCATCACCCACCAGTTCATAATTTTCTCCTCCTTCCAATCAGGATTTGCTTCTTTGATAGTTGTGAACAGACCCGGAGGAGGAATATGTGTTGTATTCTTCTATGGATTATACTCCGCTTCCTGCTCATAGTAATCATGCCATGGAGGAAGGGAGGACATCTTCTCTATATGCCAGTTCATGTCTGGCCCATCAAAATTATTTCGCCACTTCTGAATATCCAGGTGCAGGCAGCAATGAAAGGTCTTCGCCTTAATAAATTCCAAAAAAATTTTGAGTGGGTCGTATCGCCAATGCTACGGCAACTCAATTAGTCCCAGGTCCTGAAGCGCCACCATCAGAAGGTGATTTTGCCCAACCTGGTTCACTTCTATACTTTCGAACTTAAAAGGCATAGTACAAGTTGTCTTTTTTCCTCATCCAGAGCCATATATGTCATTGATATAATCCATCTGGCGCACAACTTCCATTGCAAAAATGCATGCAGTAGCAAAATAAGGCAACAAAAATGGTTTACCTGTATATCCAAAAATTTGAACAACCACGCCCTGAGTGAGCAAAAATACGTCGCCCTTCTCCTCTGAAACAACAACATCTCTCAAGTCGCATGACACTCGGTCACAACTGCCACAAAGCAATTCAATGGTAGGGCCCAAAAACCAGCTATTAAAGTTGTAGACAGACTCTTTCTTCGTTAACACCTGAGTCCACTTATAAACCGGTAGGGGCTCATTCTTTTTGCCCATCTGTGTAACAACAATAAAAGAAAAATGTCGCTGCATCTGGAAGAAGAAGAACCATACCAACAGTGAAGTGTACCGAAATGATCTGGACTTTCCTTCTTGCAATTTTTGCAACTACGAATTGATTCTTCGAGAAATAAATTTGGCCCAATCAAAATAAATCAGATTTCCACCCTACCTCATAGCAGTGGGAGAATAAAATTCCACCTTGCAAATACATTGAGCCATAGCTGCCTGCCATTTATGCACCATTTCATCTGAGGGTAACCCAACAATCTAGGCAAGCATGGAATAGATGTCCTAGCACTTGAACTCTGAAAGAGGTTTAGGCAAATTTGGTAGTTGCCCCATCTGTGGCTCCTTGACGAGCTGAGTTTCCATGAATTATCTCATAATAACTATGGAAACATACCTATCCTCTTGCTCATCCGTATGAATTTTCTTGCTTACTACATAACTCGGCATGCTCACCCCATAGGCAAAAGCCTCTCGGACCTCATCTGGTGTAATCGTAAATAGAATCTCTTTCCTAGCATTTTGGATGGCCCTAGTAGAGGAGTCATAAAATTGTGCAATTAACTAAATAAGCTTGGGGCATGGGTGCACGGGCGAACAAAGATACCATGAAAGCTATGAATTGTGAGGCATTGTGAGCCAACTATTGTAGGAAACCCCCTGACTCACTACAACTTTGAACTCTTGCCTCAACCGGTCAACTCCCTTATGCATGATCAAACAATCACCAATTTTGGCCATTTTATCTTCATAGGGATCCAGGTCAACATAATCATTCTATCGAGCTTTCTTAGCCCTCGAACTCCTTTCTCATTTCTTAGTTGGCTTCACTTCTACAACTTCCTACACCTCTTTTGGTTCTTTACTACATCTGCCCATATTGCCAGATAAAAAGCTATGACACTTCTACAATTTCCTACTCCGAGACTTTCGAAAACTCCTCTGCACTTCAAAACACAGGATACAAAGAAGCAAAAATTTTAAAAATAAGGAAAAACAAAATTTACCCTTTACCTCCCAAAATTTATAGAGGCGCTATCAACTACTGTAGTAATTATAGAATTAAATGCAGGTGCATCTTTGGAGAGAAATATTCTTCGAAAAACTACTCAAACGTCCTTTCCAAGGCGCAAAAATCCTCTTCTCTGATTCACCACCAGATTCTCCTAAAAAATCATGCCCTCTACACTACGCAATCTTATAGAAAAATGTGCCCTAGCACCAGAAGCTTGTTAGGGAAACCAACCCAACCGTTAATTACCCAATCATCAATTCTGACTATTGCCTTGAAAAGCTCAATCCGAGGGCCTCCCACGTTGGAAATTTATTACTTGAATTCAGTGCCCACTACTTTCGATTATCGCCACATAACCCTGGGGTGAATTAGTTTTCCAAACATGCCATTGACAACACCTTCTTCGGAAAATCCTTTCGAGCGCTTATAATTCCATGGGCGATTCTTGTCTTCGTACGAAAGTTCTCCCTTCCATGCGGTGCATGTGTTTTAACCTATATATATATATATTTAAAGATTTTTAGAAAGCGCCATGCACAATCTTTTTTTTTTCCTGATGATGTCATCAAAGCGCGTTCGCCCTAGAGATAGGTGAACATGACGTTCGCCTCCTTCCATAAGGTGCACGTGAAGCTTTTAAACATCACCACTCAAGAAACTTTAATGGTCATTTCTTTCTTAAATCTAGAAAGATATATATTTACACATATGTAAAATTGTTCAAAACACAAAAATATTTACATATATACAAGATGTTACCTTTGATTTGAAATTATGAAATGTAGGCCTTCAAATGAAGGCCATTCACTAGAATAGGAAGCTCGTACCCTTCCATGTCACAAAGTCAAAATGCATTAGAAGAGGTGACAACAGAAATTCGAAAAGGTCCTTCCCATATTGCATCAAACTTATGATGTTTTCCAGGCTTAGATTTCTTTTCATTCCATTTTAATACCAAATCGCCTACCTGGAAGCTTCGATCAGATGTTCTTTTCCTGAACCACTTCCTCATCTCTGCAGCATGTTCTATGAAAGCATGGTAAGCTAGCTCCCTTTCTTCTTCTAATTGTAGCAACTACGCCAGTCTTGCCTCCATAGGATTATTTTCTTCATTTTCATCTTGGAACATCTGCAACGTTTGGAGCACAGGAAGCTCAATATGAGTAGGAAGGATAGCTTCTTTCCCATAAACCAAAGCATACGGGGAGGTTTTTATAGACTTCTTCACTGAAATGTGGTCAGCCCAAAGCACCTGATTTAATAACAAATGCCAACTTCTCTTATTGTCGCCCATTATTCTTTTCAAAATACGAAGCAAATTTTTGTTGGTAGACTCAGCCAATCCATTCCCCTATGGGTAATAATTGGAAGATGTCTTCAAGTAAATACCATATCTACTAGCAAATTCTATAATTTTAGCTCCAATGAAGGGAGTACCATTGTCAGTGACTAAAGAATCTGGTATACCAAAATGGGTGATGAGGCTTTCCATAAAAGAAATAACAGTCGCCTGATCTACTTTCTTGGTGGGTATAGCTTCCACCCATCTGGTGAAGTAGTCTATCATGGTCAAAATATATTTATGTTCCACAGAGGAGTGTGGATCAATAACTCCTATAAAATTGAGACCCCACTATTGAAAGGGTGCTTCCACCTGGATCGGATGCAGCGATGATGCTCCTTTCCTAACTCGACCCACATATCTTTGACAACTGTCACACTATTGGCTTATCTTGTGTGAATCAGTGAACAGAGTGGGCCAATAATACCCCGCCCAAATAATTTTTAGAGCCATAGGTCTACCTGCATAATGCCCTCCTGATAGCCCGAAATGGAACTCTTCCAAAAATTTTCCCTTCTCAGAATCTTTTACACATCTAAGGAGTATACCATCAATATTCTTATAATATAGTCCATTGGGCAACAATACATACCTGAGCACCTACAATCTGAACCTTCGATGCTGTGAAGGGTTAAGGTGGCTAGGACACCTTCCAGAAGTAAAATACTCAATGAGTTCCTCGGTCCACTCTTTGTCGCCTGTTGCACTATTCACACAAATCACATCTTCACGACTTGTCTCAACAACAACGCTTTTGGCCAACTCTTGACACAGAGCGTGCCCACGAACCAATTTCATCGGCTTGATCTCTACATCATACTCCTGGATATTTGAGACCCATCCGACCCTCTTATCACCCAGTTCTCCTTGAATTATAAAATTTTGAATGTCAGGATGAATGACGTAAACCATAGTCTTACTATGAGAAACAAAGTGGTGAAACTTCTTCAATGCTTTCATAACTGCATAAACCTGCTTCTCTATAAAGTTGTACTTTTCCTGGTGTGGTGCTATAACCTGGCTTAGAAAAGTGATAGGCTTTTCTTCGCCATCATCTTGTTTTTGTGTTAGCACGACAGCATAGCTCTCCTGCTCACCTACTGCATAAAGTATAAAGTCTTTGGAGTAGTCAGGGTTGATCAACACTGGCGCTTGAGTAATCCTCTCTTTGATTTCTTGAAAAGCTCACTTCCTGGCTTCTGTCCACTTAAACTCAACATTCTTCTTCAAGAGCTCAGTCATGGGCTTGATGACTTGGGCAAAATCGGCAATAAACTTACGAATGAAGTTTATCTATCCAAAGAAGGACTGCAAGTCTTTCTTATTAGCTGGTAACGGCAATTTCATGAGCGCTTCGGCTCGTGTAGGGTCTATGGCCAATCCTTCCTATGAAATCACATGGCCCAACAACTTCCCTTCCTTGACCACAAAAATTGACTTCTTTGGATTTATGGAAATCCCAAATTCTTGACACTTCTCGAATATTTGCCTCAGATGGAAAACATGATCTGTTCTGCAATGTGAAAACACCATCATATCATCAAGATAAATCACAATGATTTTATTTAGCAACTCACCAAAGGCGACGTCCATGGCTCTCTAAAAAGTAGCACCGACATTTGAAAGTCCAAAGGGCATCCGTTGGTAAGCGAATGTGCCCCACTTAGTTGTAAACATCATCTTGTATTGATCTTCATCCTTAACCCAAATTTGATTGTACCCGAAGAAGCCATCCAACAAGGAAAATCTCTGAGCACCAGCCACAACATGAAGAATCTGGTCTATCTGAGGTAGAGGATAATGGTCCTTGAGTGATGCCTGATTTAAATTTTGAAAATCAATGCACAGACGTATGTCCCCATTCTTCTTTCTTACAGGAACCAGGTTTGCCACCCAGGTGGAATGCTTAATAGGGTAAATGATCTTCGCCTCAAGCATCTTCAGTAACTCTGCTTTCATGAGGACTTCGATCTTGGGATTAATAGGGTGTTGCTTCTACCGAAAAGGCTTAACTCCTTCTTGTAGCTCAATAGTGTGTTGAATCACATTCTTGTCATATCCTTTCAAGTCCTGATAACTCCATGCTACAATATCTAGATATTCATAGCACATATTTCTAATGCCTTCAATCTCATCTGATTCATAATCGATACCAATCTTGATGATCTTTCCTGGCTCCAACTACAATTCTCTATATTCCTTGGCATCCACCTTAATCCTATGTTTATCAGCCCTATCACTTTGATCAAATAAACTTTCTAGTGAAATCAAACCTCTAGGAATATGATTATTCCTTAACTGAATCATTCCTTCCTTTTCTTCCTCCACAAGAATTCTATCTTCTATGCTGGCAACTTCTTTGAGCAAAAAATTCACTATTTTCTCATCATTATCAAACACCTACCAATAGAGGCCCTTATCTAGAATGGAAGGTCTATAAATCACCCTCACCATCTTGGGCTTTTGGACTACTTGCTCAGTAGGAGAATAATTAGCGCCCAGGGAAGCTAAAATGTCGGCATGTCTATTTTGTTCCCAAGGAATCACCTGAATATTCAAAGCTTTAAATGCTTCCAAAATATCCCACACTCTGTTGCGATAAGCCTTCAAGTAATGTTGCTTTGACACACATCTATTTGTAACTTGATTGACTATAAGCTCGAAATCGCCAAAAATCTGTAGTTGTTCAATTCCCAACTTTTTGGCCTTTTTCAAGCCAAGGCATAATGCTTCGTATTCAACTGCGTTATTTGTATAGCTCCAAGTCAATCTATAGGAGTAATTTTTTTGTATGCCTTTAGGGGAGACCAACACAACACCTACTCCCGCACCATTCTTACATCGAGTGCCATCAAAGAACAACTTCCATAACTGATGCGAAATAGGTTCTGGGGGCTCAAGGACTTGCTCTTGGGACTTCTCTATCTTCTAAATTGAATAACAACCAATATCCATTCCAATCATAGCATTGAAATCTGTCAGTAGAAACTCATCTTCCAAGTGAAGCTCCTCAGGTGCTTCTTCAACCAGACCAACCTCTTCCAATTCTTCGGTCATCATGTTCACCGTGCCTAGGACTTGTTCTGCCTCCTCTATATTTTCAATATGAAAAGGGGAGGGCTTCTCATTATGAATGTGAATTCACCTACCCTTGAATGGAATCTCCAAATGTGAATAATCTAGGGAAAGATAACCTCCCAGCTTAGCTGTGAATTCTCTTGAAAGGCACATGCTAAAGTAGGGCTCTAAATCAACAACCACAACTTCCTGGATGACAGTAATCTATGGCATGCTATGGAGCACAATTGGAATGTCCTTGATTACTCCAATAGTCTTAACTAGCGTACCATCCAACTGTAATACTCCTGGACTGCTCCTCGTATACTCCATTCCCATTACCTCGCATACTACCTTCGGCATGACAGTAGTGGCAGCACTAGAGTCGATCATACAATTATGCATGATCCACCCTTCCATTCTCAAAGATAAGTAAAATGGGGGAGGCCAATTTTTACCTATCACCGAAGTGGGGAGCGCTTGAGCCAAGACTGTTTGCAAATGATCTTTCTTTTGGTCTTTGGTGGTCTTCAGAGATTCTTGCAATAAATCAATCTACCTAGGTAATTGCAATGCATCATACAAGCTAATCCTTGCTGGGATTTTCTTCATTTCTTCCATGATACTGTAGCCACGAGTAGGTGAGACCTTTTCTTCTAGGGGCCGCTCATACTTATCTCGATACTACTACGTAGCCTCTACTCTTTGCCTTTTTGTCAATGAAGGATACTTGAGTCTTTCCTTAGCTTGCTCTTTTGTCTCACTAGGGACTGGAGCAGTGGTGATGCGTTGCGAAGTCGAAGGTTGAGCTTGCGCTTTATCTTGTGCTTGCCTAGGTGATGGATTTTTTGACTTGTCAGCATCAAGAATCTTTACCGGGGATGCCCGCTTCTCTTCCTGTACTTTTGGAGCCACAGGTACTTTCAAAGGTTGCAAGTCTATAGGATCAATAGTCACTGGCCTCTTTCTAGACCTAGTGAGGACTGAAACTTGCTCTGGAGATGACACCATACAATTATGCTCCACTTCTCAAATCATATTAACTTGCCCACTCGAAGAACTTTTTGCTAATGTCTGAACATAGTTCAGATGCACCATACATGTATCTTCACCATGAGGATCATTACATGTAGAACACCAATATGTCCTTTTGGACACATTAACCTCATCATTTACTTGCATCATGGTGTTTTTCTCGGGTCCCCTATTGGTAGATGCTTGCTCTCGGGTGATTGGTGGAGTCTAAAACCTTCTTGATCGGAACTCAGCCTCGGCTTGCTTCTTCCTCATAGTGGTAAGCTCATTGGATATCATCCTCAAAGCCGCATTATTGGATTTTACTTCTTGTAACAAGGTCATGAGGGGATCTGTATTGGGTGATGGAGTTGGTGCTAGCAATGGCAAGGGTGCTTGCGACGTGGGTAAGGGTAAAGGGGTTGGAGGTACTGGCAATGTTGGAAAAGAAATGGATGAAGGTTGTGATGGTACTGACAGAATGGGAAATTATGGGAAGCTCATAGCAGATGACTATGGGACAGGGATAGGAGCTACTTGAGGGGAGCCTGAATTCCATGAAGGGACAGGATACATCGATGACATAGGCTACAAAAATGCATTAGAGTAAAGATATTATGGCAGATCAGGGAGAATAGGCATCGTTGCCTTCGGAGGAAGCCTACCTACAATAATCAAATCTGATTCAGCCTTTTGAGCTTGTGTATAGAGATCCAAGAATGTGGTCACATTGGCCTAGTGCACCGCCATACCAATATCGGTACTGAGCACTCAAAGATAATAAAATGTTGCTTGCTCATGGGTTGGTCACAAACCATCTAGAACCCTCTGCCAGCTTCACACAAATCAAACGTTAAAATCTACAAGTTCCTCTTATGGATGTCTTTGAATCGAGGTGAACTAGTGCAATAGAGAATATGGATCAACTTGCTCATGGAAATTCTTAATCAACAATTCTACCAATTGATCCCATGAGGTAATGGTACTAGGCTACAAATATCGGTACCAATACAACAATTTCCCTCTTAATGACAAAACCAAAAGTTTTATCATCACATCCTCATCAGTTATATCATGAATAGTTGCAAGAGAGGCCACATCTTGGATATGCTCATATGCAGTTTTTCTAGTACCATCATATGTGGGTAAAGCCTTTAGAGCAGCTTGAGGTACGGGATTTTGTGCCTGCAAATTCAGTGCTCCTGAGCTATTCCAAGCTAAAAACTACCTTGGAAGTTGTTGTTGATGTGGTGGAGGATTTTGAGCCATGTGAATAGGAATATGGGGAGTAGGTTATAGGGCGCTAGTGGTTGTACTAGGCGGAGGCTGAGGAAAATTGGTGGTAGTACTTACAGGACTTACAGGAGTGGAAAACACACCAACTAACTAGGAAGATGAAATGGATGGTATGGATGGGATATGAGGAAGTGAAGACATCCATCGAAAAGTGGCTATTTGAGGATGCTCTCCTAGCCTTTGAATGTCTAGTTCATAAAATCTAATCTGATTATCAGGATTCTTGGCTTTTGATCTTGTATTCATGAGAAACAACTTTCGTCGTCCTCACGCTTATGGAGTTCTGGGTAAAAATTGAGTCGCCAGATGTTCTAATCTCAAGCAGGAAGGTGAACACCAAACCTAGCGCTGCTGAAAGTGGAACCTTGAAAGTCCCACCGGGCGTGCCAAAAACTGTTGGTCAAATATCTGCCTAATCAATAAACACTGCGTTTATGCACCCTAGATACGACCAACATTGAAAGGCCGGAGGAAAGAGATGTCCTCCATGCCAATCTCCAGAGAGGGTTGGTTCCTGAACTAAATCCTAAAATGGTAAAAGACTAGGGATGCAGGAAAGAAATTGGAAATAATAGAAAGAGATGGGAAATATGGCCATAGGCCGAAGTGCAGGACTGGTGTTAGACTAACTAGCAGGAAAAAACCCAAGCACAAATTAGCATTTATGAAAGCAAACAGAATAGAATAGGCTCATAATCTTGCCATAGCAACTATCAAAATGGTACTCCAACATTCACCTTCTCATTAGCAACTTTAAATCCAATGACAAAATTTAAATACAACAACAAACCAGATAGACGAATGGAAATAGAAGCACAATGTACAAAAAGTAATCACACACAAGACCACTCACGAATTCAGAAGTCTGATGCCTTCTATTAATGTAGAGAGCTTAAAGAAATCTCTCGCAAAATGTCTAACTCCCCTTTACAATGAAATTTGCCTAGTATTTATAGAGGTTTTCGCCTCTTTCATTTAATACATATGAGAGAAGAATGTCCCGGGATCAAAGACATAATCAGCGAAATCCTCCTCGAATTCTTGGAAAATCCATTCGCCTGGGGAACAAATTCCTGAAAATCTAAACTTCGGATGGAGGTGCGCATGTTAGGAGAAAACATTAAATTCTTTGGATCGCTTCTGATACATTGGAAATCATGAAAGCCCATTTCTCTTTGCCTTCCTCTTCGTGATCCACAAAATGGAGTAACTAAAGGCGCCCTTTATTAAATACGAAATTCAACGTCTTGACCAAATTCCTGTTCGCTCAATTTATCTTCGCCCTAGCATCAGCTTCGCCCCTTCGCAACTTAGCAGGCGCACGCGATCTTAATAAACAACGTGTTCGCCCCTAGGAAAGGTGAACATCATGTTCACCCCTAGGGAAGGGTGAACGTGATCTTTCATTATCACAAGGTGGTTCACCCATGGGAGGGGCGAACGTGATGTTCGTTCGGGCGTGTGGGCCATCAAATATTTCCAAGGCGCGTTCGCCCCTAAAAAGGGTGAATGACACGTTCGCCCCTAAGAAAGGGCGAACACGATTCTATGCTTAGATAATTTTACCTTTATGCATTAAAAATAGATTCGCCCCAAGAAAGGGCGAATGGGGCGTTCGCCCCACCTCAAGGGCGAACATAAATATATATGAAGATTTTTGCCAAATTTTCTCTGGAACTTATTTTCTTCACTCCTTTCGGATTTCAATGGATATTTCTTCTTGATTTTTACAAAGGATAAATTCAAAGAAGAATTCCTTCAAAATACATCAGATTTCTATAGACCGAATATTATTCAAAGTATTACATATGAAAGTTAAAATATATACTATCGCTTCGTACAAAAATTGAATTTTAGGACTTAAACAAAAATTTCCCAATGAATACAAAATGGCCAATACATGCTCAATCCATATACTATTGATGATGCTCAACTTGTAGAATTAGAAATAGAATAAAAGTTCCATTATTCTAGTCCTCCATGTGGAAATGAATTAAACTCACATCATCCTTACTACAATAGTGACCATTACTAGTGATTATTCTATTTCAAACATTATTCGAACCATCCTCATGATCAATCTTATGAAGAACATCAAAAATTTTAATGGAAGGTGAATATACATCATTATATGAAGATAAAAATTCATTTTAGTAGGAGCATCAGACATAACTTGATAAGTCATAACATGAAGAGGATAAGATGGATTTGTACTTATGCTTCTATGGGGATTCAATCTCACTATACCATCATGAAACAAGGATTTATTACATGACAATGCATCAATGTATTAATTGATTTAGGTAGTACACATATTTATATATAGTAAGGCATCTATATCCTTGGATTTCTATATGAATACCTTAAATTAGGATAAATTTTAAATCATTATTACTAATGGTGGTATTTCTCAATATGTGGATCAAATGGCTAAAGTTAACACCAAATATGGAATTATACTTGGTCAAGTAATCTCTTTGCCATGAACCTAGATAGTTTAGATGTCATCTTGGAAGCAAAATGGATATATCATCTTGGAGACATCACTATTTGTTTGTAAAAATTATATGTGAAGTGGATAAAGAATGTAAAACTCATTTGTCTTCTAGGAATCCAACCCTCTCCATTCTAGGTGTTTAGTTCACATAGAATGGAAATATATTGAATAAATGTTGTTGTGGATTCTTTGCTCAAATCAACTGCATGGAGGTTTAGTATTTGGATCTACTTCTTCTAGGTATTTCTTTAGATTTATAATACATTGTGATTCATTATGCAGAGATATTTAACAAGCCCATGGGTCTTCCTCCTAAGCACACACATGAAAATTCCATCCACCTTGGTCCAAGAAGTCAATATCCTAATGTGCATGGTGAAGAAAGTAATCATTTTCTCAAGCATCAATACATACTCCTCTCCAATGGTGATGATAAAATGTAAGGATAACTCATGGCACATATGTTCTTATTTTCATTCTCTTAAAAATATCACTTCCAAAGATAAGTTTTATGTCCATATTATAGATTATGTGTTGGATGAATTGCATGGTGCTAGATACTTACGAAAACTAAACTTACATCTCCGGTTTCATCAAATTAGGTTTATAAAAGAGGATTTTATTTAGACTACTTTTCACACACATGAGGTTCCTTATGAATTCCTAGTCATACCTTTTGGTGTCACAAATTTTCCTTCCACTTTCCAAAGTCTCATGAACCTTGTATTTTATATTTTTCTTCACAAGTTTATCTTGGTTTTCTTTTATGATATTTTAATTCACAAAATGTCATGGATGGATCATCTAGATATTGTTAACAATTTTATTCACTTATTACAAAGGAAACATATTTTTGTTAAAAGGTCCAAATGTTCCTTTGGAGTATACATGGTAGAATAATTAGGACATGTAGTATCTTAGGAGGGAGTCAAAGTAGATCCTAAAAGTATCAAAGCTATGCAACATTGGTGCTCGTCTAAATCCCTTAAATAAATTTATGAATTTTTGGGATTGATATGCTACTATAAGCCCTTGAGTAAAGGATACCTTGGTTTGAAGTTGCATATCAAGATTTTTGAGCCCTCAAAGAAGCTAAATGTACCACTCCTATTTTGAAAACCCCTAATTTTATCAAACCCTTGATCATTGGCTGTAATGCTTCTGGAATATGTATTGTAGGTATTTTGATATAAGATGGACACCCATTAGCTTTTAAATCTAGGATAGTCCATTTACTGGAAAGAAATATTAACTATTTTACATATAGAGAGATATAGGCCTTATTTTTTGGGGTATCACTTCATCATCAAGCCTAATCATAGCCACCTTAATAATTTCTTAGATCAATATCTCTCATGTCCTAAACATATTAAATGGATTACCAAGATCTTGGGATATGATTTTATCACTAGATACAAGAAGGAAAAGGATAATTTTGTGCTTGATGTAGTGTCATGAGGTTTACTTCCTCTCATTAACTAAATGGTGAAATAAAACTTTTTAATCTACATTCCTAAATATGTTCCCATTTGAAGTATTATATATTCAAAAATCTTCATTAGTTGTAGACTATATTCCAAGGTTGCTTAGGTAGAGGACTTGCTACAATTATGATGGAGTGTGCTTTAGCTTCTCAAGCATAGTTTAACCCAAGAATAGAACCACATGAAGTAGAATCAATATTAAAACTAATATGAAGAAGATTTTTTTATAGGATATATGATCAATTTGCACCTACAATTTTATAAGCAATTTTGTCCTTGAAGATAAAGACTAGTTAAAAGCTAGATACTCAATTTTATGATGTTTGCAATGTGGTTAGTCAAATTGGTGAAGTGGAATATTATCTGGACCTTAATACCTCACACCACATCCATCCTATATTTTACTTATATTACCTCAAAAAGGTTATTGACCAGACAACCTGGTCCTAGATGAAGCTTTCAATACTTTATGGAGAAGATCTAATCACTTTTCATCTTAAAGTTGTTTTGTGTTCCAAATTTTATATTTATTGAGATGCCACATCAAGTGGTAGGAACTTCTAGAACCATATGCTACATGATATCTTGAGATCATTTTCTAATCTTTTCTAGCTTTGATGATAAATATTTCTCAAGGGGAAATTCATGTAATGGATCTAACATAGCCACATTGTCTATCTTTATTTTTATTTAGCTCGGGCCCTAGGTTTAGATAGTTGGCCATTGATAATTAGGGTTAGGATAATTTTTAATTTATTATATAAATATGAAGAGTTATCATCTATCATATTTGATTCACAATTGCATCTACTATGTGCATATGATAATTTTACCTCTATATATAGTTAAGGGATTTGCATTGATTTGAATCTAGATTTGATATTTGCATATTGGATTTGTTGATAATTGAATATAATTTATTGATATTATTTGGTGTTGTTAATTTAAAATTATTTGATTACTTCTACTATTGTTATAAAGAATTTATTTCTTAACAGTTTTAAACCTAATAACCTCTACATAATGGAAATGAAATAAATATGAATGGAAAATTTTATGACCAATATTTTTAGCTTCTTAAATTGAAGTTAAAAACAACCAATATTTTAAAAGTACTATATCCAAATGAATATTTTGTAGTAACTAAAAATGAATTGGGAGAAGGGTCAATAAGTGTGATAAAATAAAATGGAAAGGTGAGAGCCAATGAATCACATAAATTAGGAAAATATAGAAAATATTATGCATGACATAATTTAGGTGTGGAAGCTAGTATACATTTATTACAAATGTGGAGGCACAATGTAATGGATAATTCATTTGAGATACAACCTAATAATCAAGGATTGAAGTATATATTTTCTTAATCAAACATTAATGCCCAATAAAGAAGGTGGTTGATTTTTATTTATTATTATTATTTTAAGATGAGTTACATAATGGGGAAATAAAATAGATTAATTGATGCGCTCAACCTAATAAGGAATAATAATTTCATCTTTTCCACATGAATAACCTTTATAGAATATATTCTAAGGAATCTAATTGAGTATAAGCATTATAAAATGGTAAAAGTTGTCTTAAAACCAAATATTGATATAGATGGACTCTTGATATATAAAGAATGCATGCATGTACTAGATAGAAACAATATGTAAAGCATAGTGTTTCAAGAGCCACATTGTACCTAATACTTAGGTCACCCTAGTATGATTATAATAGTGGCAGGTCTAAAAAAATGTATTGTTGGCATGAATGTAAAAAGGAAATGGCAGGTGATTAGTATGGATTTGGTTCAAGTATTACCATTGTTAAATAATAAGCATAATGTTATTTTAATATAATAGATATATTATCAAAGGTAGCACATTTCATTATAAATAACCTTAAGTATGATGTCCCATTTATGGCTAAAATACAAGTTCAAGAAGCTTTTGGGTTCAATGGGGTGCATGATGTAATTATATGAGATAAAGACACCTAGGTAACATTCAAATTTTTAAAAATATTATTTAATTATATAGGTATTGTAGTCATACTATATGTGATCATCTTATTGCTTGCATCATAAGGATACCAAGGATGTTGGTCAGTGAAATCATCTAATCAAATATTTGAAGTTAGCCAAAATGGTCTTAGGTGGTTTGAATGTCTGTTATCTATCCCTAGTAACTAGAAACTTTCATTGTTCTCAATAGCCTTTTTGGTGATATCTAAGTTAATCCTACCTAAGGGAAGAGTCAAGGATACTCTTTTGTGATAACTAAAATAACTCTTCTAATGGTGGGGGTGAGTTATAGGTAGAGGATTTATTTGATCTAAATGTTGCACAAACAAGATTGTAAATTTAGGTATAGCCCACATCTATCTAGCTTCATAGCTCCTACCATGGTATTTTTCATCTCTCCACCACATTAGGAAATCTATGTAGGAGGAATCAAATTCCCCTATACGATAAAGAGGAAAGAAAATAATACAAATCCTTAGTATCATACTATGGGGTTGTAATATGAGCTCCATCACCTCATGCCAATGGTCTTATACAATAGGAGCATTCAACCATTTAGAAACATTTCAAGTCCTTATGTCATGTGCACAATTTAATCCAAAATCTATGATGATTTTCATTGCCAAGACACAAAGTGTAGATAAACATCAAGTTCATTCAATCCATTGTATCCTTCATCAATGATTGACACTATTTTTCTAAAGAAGACAACCATTATTAATAGACCTACGTTGACCATTGATATTTCATCAATGGTTAGCACTCTTTTCTACCTAAAGTAGACAATCACAATAAGTAACAAGTTTCATCGACCATTGGATTCCTTATGAATGGTGGGTTGTCTTTTTCCAACTAAAGTAGGTAATCAATGGACACTAAATCTTGTAAACCCTTGATCTTCCATTTAATAGCATACACTTCTCTCTTAAACAAAAATAAAGTGTAATAAAGGAAGGTTTCCCCACAACGCTAGAGTGGACACATGTAAATCACTTAGGAGGAGGTAAACATAGTGTTGGGAATCAATAGGAAAAGTCATAACATTGGACAAAGATGGATCCCACCTCGGTGAGGATGCATGGTAGCTATATACAAGATAGGGAAGACAATACAAGGAGAAATTAAATAATACCTTCTATTATCTGCTAAAGTTGAGTTTTGTGGCTCAGCCCATTAAAGTCACTCATATGTAAAGTGCATCAATTTTTCCACCACATGGGTAAGCTTACCTTGGTAGCCTACACCAATTAGAAGGGATATGCTAGAAATTTTAGAAAGTGATACATTCCAAAATAGTAGATAAAGTTATAAGAAGGTTCTAATGTTCAAAACCTCAAACTCAATGAGAATTTATGGCACAACCCTAAAATCCTCATTTGAGAAATATCTTCTCATATAAAGGCCTAAAATCCTTCATCATTAATGGTATTTGATCTAGAGATCTCAGTGACGGTAAATTAAGGTGTAGAAGGATCTTGGCTATGGATTGGATGATAATTCTTAGATCTCTTACATAGAGTATTGGAGGTACAAGTGCATTAATATTATCCTATATAGAGATGTGTAAACATCATTGTAAGGCATTGGTACAATGACTTAAACCTTGATCATGCCTAACATATGGCCTTGTATGCTCTAAATTCCACCTTCTCTCATCTATATGAGTATTTATTTTTTGATAAGTAAAATTTATATTTTCATTAAAATGGGTTTTGAAAGGGTCCCAAAATCTTAAAACAAAAGCAGCATTGACTCATGCTGGAATTAGTAAGTGAAATAGGAAAGGACCATCTACCCAAGCGTAAACATCCCAAAAAACATAAAAAGACCTGAGCATCCCAAGTTTATAAAAAACATCCCAGCGCCTGTCCTCAGGTGAATCCTCCAACCCATCCTCGACGCTACTCCTAGGCGGTATCCTTGCCACCATCCATGACCATGTCCTTGCTTCCATATTTCATACCAGATATATCCTTTAGCTTATTTGGATCTTTCATTTTTTCCACGTTGGTCCCTTTGAATACTTTACAAGCAGTATCATCCAACAACACCACCTCATTGATTGGGCATTGGAAACTAGCTTCATGAATTATGGAGGAAGGAGGCTTTGCCCACATTAACTAGTTCTAGGGTTTGTTTGGGAAGGGAATTAGACCATGTGACTAGGCCATTGATGGTGGTGCCATGATTGGCCAAACCATCTACCACTTTTTTGGCTTCCCTAAAGGCATGTTGGATAATTGTCTCTTGCAAATGTGTTATAGTTTTCTGATATTCTTCTACGTAAACCTTGACTTTCCAAGAAGGATATTCTAAATTATTCATATAATTTATTATGTTGAGGGAATCACCCTCGATAATCACCCTATTGGAATTCATTGGAAATAATGATAATCCTCTCCATAAAGCTCTGGATTCAACAAAATAGTCAGATTGAACCCCAAATTTTTTAGCAAATGCCATGATTACTTCACCATGGTGATCACAAAGTATACCTCTTGCTCCTGCGAACCCAGGATTCCCTTTTACTACACCATAAAATTTCAACCAGCCCTCTTGAGAAGGAATCCATTTGGTATTAATCCTAACTTTGGGAGGATTAGAAGAGAGCTTCTTGAAAGGATATGTTTAGAGAAAAAAACAAGGAGGCTTCAGAATTGGAGATGGTGGAATTAGTGGAATGGGAAAGCTCGGTGTTTTCTTTGGAAAAGAAAATTATTCTATTAGTTATGGACAAAGGATCCTTACAAGTATTGGAGAAAAATTTGTTGTTGCATTCAAGCCAAACTTTCCATATGAAGTGATAGAAACAAAATTTTCAAATGGATTTAAGTTGAGATTTGTGGATCGATGATGGCCATTGGAAGAAAATATATATGAAGGATTGTGGTTTGACCCTAAGGATGTTGAAGAATTGGAAAAGGTTACCAAGGATGGACAAGAATAAGGGTAGCCATAAGAAAAGGTGATGAATAGACTCCAATTTTGAAAGACACTAGTAGCAACGGTTAGGTATAAACAATTACTTTTTAAAATATTATCAAAAGTGAGGATATTTTCTTGAAATACCAACCAGGAAAAAAAGAAAATTTTGGGTATGAGGTGTTTGGGCCATATGAGATGGCAAGGGAAATAAGAAATAGGGGCTTGGATTTGGATATGGTAGGAAGATTTGACTATAAAATCCCCTCTTTCATAATATTCCCAAACAAAGTGATCCACAAGAAGCCTAGATGGGATAACCACAGTATTAAGGAGAACATGAAAGGATGTTGATTCAAAAGGATGGGATTCACAAGAGAAATATTTCCAGGATGGAATTGAATTGGAATAGGATATGCAATCTGATACTTTCCATCCTAGGTGAATATCAGTGAAGTTATTTAGAATTGAGAAACTTGGGTCTTCAATGAGTGGTATTCTTCTTATCCATTTATCATACCAGAATTCAATACTTTCACCATTTCCAAACTGTCATTTGAGACCTTTGTGCACAAGAGGTCTGGTATGGATCATGGATTTTTATAAAGCTAATCCATTATTTAGAGTCCTCTCATCCAAGAAGTTTGAGTCTTGAAGATATTCCCTTTTTATAATGTTGATCCATTCTAAGCTATCATTGGACACAATTCTCTAGGCTTGTTTAGCCATCAAAGCAATGTTTCATTTTTGAATTTTTCTGATCCTGATACCTCCAAAATTATTTCCTTTTCATACTTTGTCCTAGGATACTATTGTCCTAGGATACTAGATGGAATATATCCTTGTTTTTGGATCCTAACCAAATAAATATCTTTTGGAGTTGTTCGATTTTAGAAAAAACCTTTGCAGGGGCTTTAAAAATAGAGAGGAAGTAAACAGGGATTTTTTGGAGGTAATCCATAGTTAGGGTTGCCCTAGCCACTTGGGAGAGAAGGTTTCCATTCCACCCAGAAAGTTTCTTTTGGATATTTTCAATAACATTATTCCACATTGAATCAATAGGATTTCCAATAAATAATGAGAGACCTAGATAAGTAGTGGGAAAGGATGCCATGACACGCTCAAGGATTTGAGATATTTTTGCTTAACACTAGATAGGAGTGTTGAGGAAAAACACTTTGCTTTTGTGGAAGTTCACTTTTTGACCAGTAGCTTGTTCATAGAGGAGAAGGATGTATTTGATGATATTAGCTTCAAAAATTGAAGCCTGAGTCACTACTAAGGTATCATCCACAAATTGTTGGTGTCACATGGTTGAGTTGTGACGTCGATTTAATACTAGATAAGATTTCAGTTCTACATGTTGCTTTTAAATTTTTTCCAAGGGATTCAGTATCTATAATGAAGAGAAGAGGAGATAGAGGATATCCTTGCATTAATCCTCCAACACTCTAAAAATACTCAGCAATCGACCTATTGACAAGGACAAAAAATCAAGGATTGGTGATGCATCCTTTAATGAGATCAACCCAGTTAGTATGAAAGCTAAACTTAAGAAGGATAACTATAAGGAAACCCTAATTGACTCTATAAAAGGCTTTGTTCATATATAATTTGATAATAAAAATGAATTTCTTGACTTGGGATGTAGAGTGCAGAGTTTCATGAATGGTTATGATTCCATCAAAAATGGATCTACATTTGATTGAGCTTCCTTGATATGGATACAAAATGTTAGGAAGAATTTCCTTCAATTTTTTAGCCATGAATTTAGTGAGTATTTTGTAAACTACATTGCATAAACTAATAGGTCTACAATTAGCCATCATATTTGAGTTTGGTCCTTTAGGAATAAAAGCTATGAAGGTAGAATTGAACCTGAACATGATGTATTTGGAAGTCTTGAACTCCTTAATAGCTACACAGACATCAGCCCCTACAATATGACAACAATCCTAAAAATATCTTGGCAAGAACCCATCTGGTCTAGGAGCTTTTTCAGGATGCATTGAAAAAAGTGTATCCTTGATTTCATCTTCAGAGAAAGGGTAAATTAACCTAGAGTTATCATCACTTGAATCTTGAGTCATTGTCTAAGGAGCATTGAACTATTTTTGGCTACATATATTTGTAATTATTTGATACATTAATGTGAGCTATAACTAATTTCACTATGTCTTACTTCTATTGTCTATTTACAATTCTTAGAAATGCATAATGAAGCATATTAAATTTCTATTAGACTATGGTGAATGTGTTCATTCCTAGTTTGTTCATTTAGTTGGTTGACCTTGATATTGGTGCATTATTCCTATAGCTTAGGTTTTCATTTTCTTACACCTTCTTTTTCTATTTATATTTTTTTTTTGACAAGAAGCACAAAATAAAGCTTACGAGGAATGATAAGTGTACAAAGATCATATTATATGAGGAGTCAAACTTAGCAAAGACCCTAGATATTTTATCATAAGGATTCTCCACATCCATAGATATTATTGCTATGTTAATCAACTCAACGAATGGGTTTCTAGGCATGTCAACCCATAGAATTGAGAATTTGAAACACTATAAGTTGACAATAGTTCAAAGTGGCATGCCTAGTGGGACAAGCTTGACAAGTTCATCTCATGAAGCTAGAAGAAAAATCCTTGACCAAGACTCTAGCCAAGGTCTTAGTCAAGCACTTACTGAAGCATCAAATAGATTCACCAAGTGACTCTATCAAAGAAGAAAATACTATGAAGAAGTCATCCAATAAAAGTTAAGACCAAGATTCTAGTGGGGGTATCTATCTCTAGGATTGTTGAAGTACTCTATCCCCATATATCAACTATGTTATTAAGAAAAGACCCAAAAATATATGAGCAAATGATATATCACCTTATCATTTTCTAGAATAAATTTATGAGACCTAGTACCACGTATGAATCAAAGGGTGAGGAAAAGGAACTAATGATACAATATGGAAACTTTGTTGAACTAACCTC
Source organism: Wollemia nobilis (assembly GCA_028583015.1). Classification (NCBI taxonomy): domain Eukaryota; kingdom Viridiplantae; phylum Streptophyta; class Pinopsida; order Araucariales; family Araucariaceae; genus Wollemia; species Wollemia nobilis. The sequence goes on from JAQPPZ010017109.1 coordinate 4,683,359, forward strand.
CTTGAATATTTCTTGAATGTAACAATAGAGGTATTTTAATCCTACTCACCCCACTTATTGTATGGGATCTAATCCCTATTTTAGCACTCAAATATCTACCTTACTTCATATGGGAGAATGCCAATACCCTAATATAGAATTTACATCACCTAGTGAGCTTGTGTGTGATGGATTTTAGTGAGAGTCAATACATAGCCCTAAGATTTCTAATGACCTCCTTCAATAAAAAAACCCACAAATGGTATATTTGCCTCAACCCTCAAACAATTAGAATTTGGGACCAACTAGAATGTCTCCTAATAGAAATATTTGGAGAAAAAGAATATGGGTTATCCCTCATTGAGTATCTAATAATCATCAAGAGGGTGCCCATGAAGATAATGGACAATTTCAATGTCCAATTTCATAAATCTTGGTAGATAATTCCCAATGATCTATATCTATTATTTAAAATATTTTAATTTTTAAATTACCATGATGGTAAAATACAAGGGAGGAAAATCATTGATGGAAGCCCATAAAATAGCCTCTATATCATCATATTTCCCCTAGGACACCTTTGGAATTGTTTCCATGAATACTCTATATCACCCTAATCCAAGCATCCAACTTGTTGTCTATCAACCTACTCCTAATGTGATTTTAGGGTAAACTCGAGCTCATGATCCAATCCAACCACATCCTCACCCTGATCATTACACTTCTAAATTAGATAAATGGAGGAATATGATGAGAACATTCTCCAATAATATCATAACCATGAAAAAAAAGTATAATAACCAAAATTTTACTATAAAAATTACTCAAATCCTCCCTTCCAACAATGTAATTAGAATTTCATACCTCCTCTAAATGGGTATAAAAAAGCCTTTTATTTTGACCAATAGAAATCCTGCTAAACTACAAGCTTTGACTCAAAATATAGTACCCATGCCAATCCTTTCCAATATATTTTTCCAAAACCATTCATGGTCTTGCTTACCACAAAAAATAATTATGTTGATGATCGTAGTGTGTGGTATTGTTCTACTTCTAATTTTTACCCCTCTAATCCTTATCTTGGTAGTGAGTCTCCAGTATTAGAAACAACCATGTCAAATCATACTCCCACTTCATATACATAATCAAAATCCAATATGATGAACCAAAAACTTAAAACCAAACCTCTAACTATGTTGCTAGAGGCCATTTACTCAATACATTAATAAACCTTTGTTACCTAGGATAAAGCAAAAGTATATGTCGTGCTAGACAATATACGATTCCTAGATCCTAAGAGACTGATTGATAATTATAAGGGTACCTCAATGCAATCTCTACCATATAATTAGGCTTGAGTAGTTTTGAAGCATCCAAAGCATCCCATTGTAGATTTGTCAAGACCTCCTCCAGCAATGGAAAATTCTATGGCTTTAATGTCATTAGGTACTATCCCAAGGACTCCTTCCATTAGACATTTCAACACGATGGTTCATTTTAGGAATTACATAGTAGTAATACCCCTTTGGGATGCCCTCTCAATTCTTGAGTAGATGAAATACTTATAAGAAGCATTACAAAATCATAAGGATATAGGCAAGAAAAAGGTTTCCAAGGTTCTACGCATGTCTAGCCCAAGCCTTAGCACCAACCCTATGTACTCGACTAAGTTTATTCCCCTCAATGATGTAAGTGGTGACTCATCCATAGAAGGACAATCATCTAAAACTAAGTCATCCAATGTCTCCATTGGTCAAAGTGAGATTTAAGTAGGAGACATCTTCCCTAAGATATTATTTGAGCAAACAAGAATAAAGACATATTTAGTCCAAGAAGAAGATCTTCAAGTGTCAAAAATATTAAGGTGTACAAGTGATAGAGTAGGCATGTGGAATTTATAATTTGATGGGGCAAAAAGCAAAAAGGGAGTCAATATCAATATCTACTTAATATCGCCAAAGGAATCTAAGATTCTATAGTCATATAGGTTGTAATTCTTCTATAAAAAAGTATCACTAAATATGAATCTTTGGTGCTTTACCTCTATCTTGCTAAGAAAAAAGGAATCAAAATATTACAAGTGCTTGGATACACTGAGGTAGTACTCAAATAGGTAAGATCTCAATACCAAGCTAAAAATCAAACTAATAAGGGATTATAAGCATTAGATTTAGGATTTGATAAAATCTTTTGTTGTTGTAAACATAAAATTCTTCCACAAGTCTTAGAATATCGATGTAGACCACATGGTCATCATTGGGTCACAATTTGACCCTATCGATGACCTAACATGGAATGAATGACATGTGAAGATGATATTCAAGCTAGCTATCCATTATAATGAGACCAATTCATAGGTGTTTGATAATGATAAACATATTGTCTAGTTTATCCAAGAGGATTATAAGTTTTTTAAAAATCTAGATTCCTAGATCGAACAAGCATATGATTATTGTATTATAGATATAATCCAATAAACTTCCCAAGGTACTTGCCACACTAGAATATATTTTCACTCTTGATAATAGCTTCTAGGAAAAATAGGAATGGTAGTCAACAAAATGGATTATTAATAAATGGAGGTGTCCTAGGATCAAATGTTAAAGGTTGGAAAGGTTACCACTTTAGTGGAAAAACATGTTGTCATGCATCTTTATAAAAAATATAGTGGCAAAATTCCAGTGAGTTATGAAGATCATAAAGGTTAAGACACAAGCATTATTCAACACATCATTGAGCTCACTCCAAACATAAACCTTATAATGATCCAAAAATCAACCACAATAAAATACACAAAAAGAAAATATTTTTTAACAAGGTGAGGGTTTCATAATCCCCTAACAAACACTTTGTGAACTAATGTTTAATCCTCTATGTTTCTTGAAGAGCTACGTCTCACCACATCCCCTAACACAAGTCCATCTATGTAGGCGTATGACATGTTACTGCAACTAAGTTTATCCCTCTCATATTTTCTAATGAGCTAAAAATATCACCTTTAGTCAATTGAAGGTATACACCCATCACCATACCATACACAAGCTAATTTGTATAGCTATGCTATATGTATTGCAATTTAAGCTATCCATATCATCTAATTGACGAGCTATCTTAACTGAAATGTAGTCTTTACACAACTTAGTTATCAATCTCCCTAAGGGTCTTAATTCTCATAGGTCACATATGTTCACCCTAAGGGGGTCTTAATTCCCTTAGGTCACCACTAAATTGAACCTATAAATCATACTTAGTTTTTTTTATTAGCAAGAAGGCAAAACTAATACAAAATCTAACAAAAACATGATTCAAAAAACATACATGAGATACTATAAGGAAGTCAAATTTAAAGAAGATGCACTTTGAAGAAAAGGAATTTAAATGCAAAATATAAAAAATATAGAATAGTAATCTAAAGGTACTTCATCCAATAATTAGTAATTATTACATATCAGCCAGTATGGTAAAACCTCCATACTTTTAAATAATAACATATTATATCAATTTCATAAGGGAAACCTCCCACATGGTTAATCTATTAAGCATAAGTAAATCATCATAAGTAGAATCAAATTTATGAAGAACATAAGCTTATACTAAGAGGGGGGGTGAACAGTATAAGACCACTTTTTAATTTTTCTTTCCCAATCAATATTATGCAATGTAAAGATAGCAATATCAATAGCAGTAATCAAAGCAATGCATAAATCACCACACACAATAGAGACACCACAATTTGCATGGTTTACCCAATGTGGGATACTCCATGGAGAAAATATTTCACTAAAATTTTCTCAATCAATATTTTTGGAATCCTTTCCCTATTACAATATTTATAGATCTTTCCAATGGAGATACCAATCCCATAAATCAAGTCCGTGGATCTCTATCCATAGGAGAACTCCTTCTCCTTTGCTCTGGCTAGTGATCCTCTAGAAGACTATTGCCTTGACTACACTAGCTTGTGAATCTATCTCCACTGAAGACTCTTGTCCCCACTCAAAAGACTTGTCCTCACTACCCTAGCTGATGGATCTCTATCCACTGGAGACTACTATCCTCTCTTCTCTGTCACCTCCAAAGCTCTGCTCAAATATGCACTAAACTCAATCCTTCGATCTAGCACAAATAAACGTATCCTAAAATTTACACCAAAATTTTCTCCACAAGTCCACATAGAACTTTCTCAAATCTGCTCAACAAGTCCACACAGAACTTGCTAAAATCTGCTCAATAAGTCTACACAGAACTTGCTCAAATATGCTCAACAATTCCACATAGAACTTTCTCAAATTTTCTCAACAAGTCCACACAGAACTTGCTCAAATATGCTCAACAATTCCACATAGAACTTTCTCAAATTTTCTCAACAAGTCCACACAGAACTTGCTCAAATATTCTCAACAAGTCCACATAGAACATGCTCAAATCTACTCAACAAGTCCACACAGATCTTGCTCAAATGTGCTCAACAAGTCCACACAAAACTTATACAATCTCATAGAAACATAAAGAGAATTGTTAGAGACTCAATATGTTCTACACTTATCACAATGCTCAATTACTTTCTCAACTCAATTTAGAATATAGAATATTTTATTTTATGGAACTTGAACAATCACTTCACACATCCACTTGACTAGGCTCAATCAACTCTACTCAACCAATCACTCAATGTAACACCTCTTTATCACAAACCCTAGTTTAAGCATATGAACACTTCACTCAAAATATTTCCAACAATGCTCAACAAAAAATATCACATAACAATGATACTCATGTTCTTTTCAAACCCTAGTTCAAGTTCTTTGCACAACAACTTACTTCAACAACAATGCTTATAAAACAATCTTCACATAGCAATGATACTCTAACCCTCACTCAAGTTTTTCACACAATCAATGGCTTCAACAACAATGCTTATAAAACAAGGTTTTAACAACAACTCTTTATTCCAGAAAACCTTTAAGAATTAACTCAACATACTCAATAGGAAACTCTAATCAAGTCCTTTTCACTCCAAAATTATTCTCCATAAAAACAACCAATCAACTCAACTATGGAATAATGGTCTCATACCTTTTTATTTATGATGAAGGGATCTCATAAATCTGTCACAACCACAAACACTTCTATGCCAAGCTCAAAGAGGTTAGAAGATAAATCTTTCTCACAATATAATGTAAATACTCAATTACACCTTATCACTCCACCTTTCAAAAAAACCATCAACATACATAAAATATTTATCCAATAACACCTTATAAACTCCCAACTAAAAATAAATTCAACATCCACCAAAATAGCTTAAACCTCTTTAATCAAATTTAATGGCAAAAAAAACTTTTGCAAAAGTCAAATCCACTTTCCTTGTAACTCCAATAACATAAATAACCTCTCAATAAAATAATCTTTCATAAACCCTTTTAACTCCAAGTAACACAAATCAATTATGAATAAAATAACCTTTTATAAACCCTTATTACTCCAAATAACACAAATCAATTTCCAATAAAATAATCATTCATAAACCATCATAGCTCCAAATAACTCCTTTCAAAACTTTAGGTAATATAAAATTTAATCAAAAATTACCTTTGCCACTAGTGGGATTCGAACGTGAGTGCTCTAGCCATAGATTTGACCACTGCATGCACTAGACACATGTTTGAAACTCCATGAGCACCTTGTGCTCTTTCTTCCACACCTAGTGCTCAAACTGAATGTGAACCAAAATATTTCCCCTTGGCGCTCAAGACGAACACGCCAATTAACGTCCACGTGAATCGATCATGGAATCTTCCACTCTCAATGCTCTCATGAAACGCACTGTACCAATGGACCACCATGTCCAATGTGGGTTGGACTTTACACTCACCCTTTTCATCTTCTTCTTGGCACTAATAAGATAAACAAACTCTTTTTCTTCTTCCTTAATGTTCAACGATTTCATAAATTTCTTTTAGCTTGGTCACATAAAAATTAATTTTAAGAGGGATAACTTTTGAATACCTCTTGGCATATTATTTATACATGAATTCACCTTATGGCTTAGATGTTAGCGCTCCATTTAATTCGATGATGTCAGCGCATTTCAAAACCTTTTATAATTTATAAATTATTTAAATTCTAATAGAATTTAAATTTTATAAATTATATTTATAAACCTGACTTTAATAAAATTAAAGTCTTCCTTGGGATAAAATTTAAACCTTCAAATTGTATTCCACTGATTTGATTATTATGCCATCATGGTTTTAATAAGAACCTTAATTTTGTCATTAGAATGTTTAACAAAAACCCTTGTACAATAATATTTTAATAACTTTTTTCTTCAACTCTTTGCATTGCTCCTAGTGTTAATTATGGTGTACTCCATGGTATTAATGATAGTTTCATGTGTTCACTTTGGCATCAAGGACAACTTCTCACTTTGACATCAATGAAAACTGAAAGAGCTCAAAATGTCCAACAATTGATGCCCTGGTTCCAACTACCACCTTGGTCATTCCCAGCTCTTCCTCGATCATTTGAGGATAGTAGAGGATCAAGGCACTCATGGTTCCATTATAGAAATACCTCTAAATGCATTTCCTTATCCTCATTACCAAATTACAACTATACAAATTAAATTAAAGTACTATTTGCCTACTGCATAGTTGATATCAATAAAAATATCTATTTTTATTTCGCACCCTTATTTTCCTAATGAAGGTCTTCAACAATTACCGTCAAATCATAGCTTTTTTACTTTAATAACTTTCTTCGATCCTTGTTAAAAAATTAAGGTCCCATACCTTTAATTACCAAACAAACTAGGTTCTTTTAATTAAGAAATAACCATTTTCTTTTGCTTTGTAAATTAAATTCCCATACCCTTAATTTACAAAACAAACTATTTCCATTTATTTAATAAACCAAAGTCATCTACTTTAATCTATAAATAAATATTTTCCTTCATTCCATAAATTAAAGTCCCATACCCTTAATTTACAAAACAAACTATTTTCATTTATTTAATAAACCAAAGTCATCTACTTTAATCTATAAATAAATCTTTCCTTCATTCCATAAATTAAAGTCCCATACCCTTAATTCACAAAAAAATTGTTTTATTTATTTAAAAAAAAAATCATCTACTTTAATATATAAATAAATATTTAATTCATTCCATAAATTAAAGTCTCATACTTTTAATTCACAAAACATATTGTTTTCATTTATTTTATAAACCAAAGTCATCTACTCTAATCTAAAAAAAACTCTTCGTGTCATATATTAAAGTCCCATCCTTGATTTACTAACTAACTTGCTCATTTAATAAATAAATCAAATATCACTACTTTAATTTATTTGGATAAATACTTCTCTTTTAATATAAGAAGAAATTTACTAAATATGAATTTTCAAGTCTTTGCAACACTAAGCTCTTTAGTCTATGCTAGCCTTCAATTAGCTTACTAAAATAACCTATGGGAAGCCCTTTCAAAACCAACAACTAAAGCCTAAATAAAATGATGATTACAAGAAGGCCTAGCCAACATTGCGGCCAATGACCAGACTTGTCCGAACTACTCACCACAGTCTAATAGCAACCGACCATAAGATAACCCAAAAAAAAAACCTAGCCCAGACTTGTCCGAACTACTCACCACAGTCTAATAGCAACCGACCATAAGATAACCCAAAAAAAACCTAACATAGGGAGAAACTACCATGCATCCAAAGGAACACATACGTCCAATATGGGTTGAATGCTCACTGCGAGGCAAAGCCAAGCGCCTAGGAACTTGGCTACCTCTCTCTAGATGTGAAACACCTTAAACCTTACCGTCAAATATGCACACCACTGGTGTGGGATAAAAAAACAAGAATTACAATGAGCCATAAGCACGGTAGTTGCATTGTTGGTGCCATAACATTTTAGACTTCATCACAAGCGACGTATAAACCTTCTAAAATCAATAAAAGGTTTATTTGCTAAGTACCACCACCAACGACTCACCCGCAGAGGCTTCCTATCTGCTATAAAAACTATCTAAGTTGGACAGAGGTATAATAGAGGTCTAGCTCACTTATCGATGTCCTTACTAGCATGTATAAACAAAGTAATCTGACCCTCCTTTTCCTAACCAATCCACACACATCAATGTATTTAACAAGGCAAAAGAAGGTGTCTATGACAACCGACACATCCTATATCATAGATGATATTATGCCAAGTGACCAACCAACAATTTATTTGAATACCACAATTGAGATTAGGGTTAACTACAATGGGACCCCCCACTGGGGTTGAAGAAAATCAAATGATGCAAGGGCTGGATATAGAGGGAAGAGAACCAACATCCTCTGGTGCAATTGTACCAGCAATTGTTTTAGACAACCAAATTCTTTCTAACTAGATATAGTGAAACAAACGATAGCCCATAAACCAAACTTAACTCCACAGTCATTGGTTTCCCAAACATCTAGTTTGCTCGATATGATATCTCTGGCTCTAGTGTCTCTTTTTCTTCCCACAATGTTTTTTGTTCCTTACTCTTCATCATGTCTGTCGTTTTTCCATCCTCTTCACAATGTCTATCGTTTTTCCTTTTTCTTCACAATGTTCGTTCTTCATCTTAGCATCAATATCTCTACATTATCACCATCCACACTTCCCAACACCTCCTTCTTACAAGCCCATATCCTCCCATTTTTCCACCATAATTTCTCACCCATCCCTCTAGGATTTTTTATATTTCATTTTTTAATCATTTTTTCCCTTGGAACGAAGTTTTTGCATCAATACAAAGTCGACCCAGCTGATGGAAGTCTTCGTGAGGAAGTTTACAAAATCCCTTAAGATATATTATATTTTATTTAAAATATATCATATAATATTTTATTACCTCCCTTGATAAAATATTTATTTAATACTTCAATTATTAAAAGGAACTTTAAAAGTAGTTCTATTATTTTGAATGAAACCCTTTTATCTTTCAAAATAACCCATCATTTACTTTCAAACAAAGTTCTTCCATCATTTGATATAATTAAACCATTATTTACAAATGAAGCTCTATATTCATTGGAATACTTAACTATTATTTATAACTATTATTTATAATGAAGTTTTATTATCATTAACTTAATTAAAATATTATTAATAACGAAGTTTTATTATCATTAAAATAATTGGAATACTTAACTATTATTTATAACTATTATTTATAATGAAGTTTTATTATCATTAACTTAATTAAAATATTATTAATAACGAAGTTTTATTATCATTAAAATAATTAAAATATTATTAATAACGAAGTTCTATTATCATTAAAATAATTATTGCCCTTTTCTTTTTTTTGAATAGAAATTTTTCTCATCTGTGTTGTTCTTTTTGAAAGGTTTAAGAAAAAAAAGAAGGTTTTCAATGAAAATAAACTTATGCATGCTTTCCAAACCATTGATGCAGATAGTGATGAAGTAAAAGATAATCAAACATATGCAAAAAATAAGGAATATTTCCACCAACCTAGTCATCTGTCTCAGTCTCAAGAATTTATGATAGCTACTAGGCTATCAATTTGGGGCTGAACATGACTAACATTTAATGATTATCCCTAACCAAATGCATGTCTATATTAAGGTATCCATCAATGTTAACCTCGATTTGCCTTAATCATCACTTCTCCAACCTCAAGTACCCCCACTTCTAGTGGATGACTCTAGTTATTCCACCTATCAGTGTACCTGATCCTGTACAACTTGGAAAAACGTCAATAGTATCATGCTCTTTCAAATCAACTAATTATCACATAGTTGGTTCAATTGCTCAAGTATTAAAGCATCATATATTAATACATTATTTCTTTGTGCTAAAAAAAATCTACCAAGGAGGGTCATGACATCGTACCTTCTTGGACTAAACACCGTACTAGGTGTTTCTAGATTTTTAAAAATAGAATTGTTATATTATATATTTTCAAAAAATAAGGGAAAATATTTTTTCATATCATCCACTTTCTCCCAAGTGGTATTCCTTTTAGAAAACTAGTCCCACTAGACCTTACATTGTTCAAGATTTTGATTCCATATAAACTTAGAATGGAACTCAAGGATATTTACCGACATCACTTCAATAGCCTTTGGATTTGTGATCTACAAGTTAGAGATATCTCACACATGTTTAGGGTCAGCAACATATTTCGTAAGAAAGGATATGTGGTAGGTGTCATGGATCTTGGATAGGTTAGATGGTAAGACAAGTTAGTACATAATTGAACTAATATTTTTAGTGTTTTCAAAGGATCACACAAATCGTAGATCCAAATTGGTGGATTTAATAGCACTCTTCATTGGTTTAACCCTTAAAAATACCTTGTCTCAAACTAAGTACTCTCTTGGTGTTCTCTTGAGATCAACATAACTCGTCTACCTATCAGTAGCTTCTTTAAGTCTTTACCTAATTACCTTCAACTGATCCTCCATTTCTTTGACTATTTTTGGTCCAATCAAAGCTCAATATTCTAGGTTATCCCAAGATAATGGTATTCTACACTTACTCCCATACAAGGCATCAAAAGAAGCCATTCCTAGTGCGGAGTGATGTCCATTATTATAGGTAAAATATACCAAATGTATATAGTCTTCCCAACAAGACTTGTGATCCATGTAGTACATGCAGAGCATGTCCTCTAGTACTTGGTTTACCCATTTTGTTTGACCATCTATTTTAGGGTGGTATGATGAGATCATGTTTAGTTTTGTACCCACTGCATGATGTAGGGACTTTCAAAATTCATAAGTGAACTTAGAATCTCTATTTGAAATGATCACCTCAGGAAAACCATGTAAACATAACACCTCTTTGGAAAATATATTAGCCACTACTTGAGCATCATCCTTGATGTTCCTAGGTATAAAGTGTGCAACCTTAGTCAATATATCAACTACTATAAATATTGCATTATGTTGGTACAAGGTTTTGGGTAAACCTATTATAAAATCCATAGATATAACCTGTCATTTCTATGTAGGTATATCATGCATATACAATTTTTGTATAGGATGCTTGCATTTTGCCTTTACTTTTTGAAATTCAAGGCATTGAGTGACAAATTCAGTGATGTACTTCTTCATTCCTACCTAGAATAAGGTTTTGTTCATGATTTCCCTCATCTTAGCCCCTCCAGGGTGAGTAGAATAAGGGAATATATGAGATTTTTGCATTACTAATATCCTTAGATTACCTTTATTTGCTATGATAACTCTACCTTTGTACCATAAACGGTCATCTATCATGCCAAATTCCTTGTTATTTTGAGGATCTCTATTCATTTTGGCCCAAATTTCTTAGCAATATTGATCTTGAGATTGCTCATGTCTTACCTGATCTATTATACCTATGTGAATTTGGGTTATGGCTGCTATGTGTTTCCTTATACTCAAGTCATCAGTAAACTTATTCTATTTCCCTTTAATGTACTCAATTTAAAAGTCATACTCAAAGATGAATTCAATCTATATCCTCTATATTGCATTTGGTATAGATTGGATGAATATGTACCTCAGACTTTGATGGTCATTTATTAATTCAAATGTATTTCCCACCAAGTAGTGTCACTAAACCTTTAGAGCGTAGATTATAACCACTAAATCTAAATCATGTGTGGCATAATTAACTTCATGCTTCTTTAGCTTCCTTGAAGTATATGCCACCACTGACTCCTCTTGAGATAGTACTCCTCCTAATCCTTTCAATGATGCATTCGTGCTTACTGAAAATGTTCCCTTTAGGGTTAGGAATCTTCAGTATTGGTGCGGTGAGTTTATGATTTAGCAATGCAAAAGCAGCTTCACACTTCTTCGACCACTTGAATTCCTTTTCCTTCTTCTGAAGGTTAGTTATTGTAGCAACAATCTTGGAGTAATCCTTTATGTAACCTCTATAGTAGCCCGTTAACCCCATGAAACTTGTCACTTCAGTTACATTATTAGGGGGTGGCCAATTTAGAATGACCTCTATTTTCTTCGAATCCACAACAATTCCTTCTGTTGATATGATATGTCCAAGATATCATACCTCTGAAACATAGAAATCACTTTTAGTTAGATTTCCATAGAGTTGATTTTCCCTTAGCAACTCTAGCACGATCTTGAGGTGCTCATTGTGCTCTTCCTTATTCCAAGAGTATATTAAAATATCATCTAGGAATACAAGGACAAACTGGTCCATGTGTCTTCTAAACACATTGTTCATTAGATTCATGAACGCAGTTGGGACATTAGTCTTAAATATCATTTTGTGAGTGTCCTCCTCACGTATTCTTAACTAGTGATACCTTGATATTAGATCAATCTTAGTGAATATTATGGTATCTCTAAATTGATAAAATAAATCTTCGAGCCTAGGTAAAGGATATCGGTTCTTGATTGTAGCCTTATTTAGCATCCTCTAATCAATACACAATCTTAAAGAAACATCTTTCTTTTTGACAAATAAAACCGATGCACCCCACGATGACACACTTGGTTTTATCAGTCCCTTTTCCAATAACCCTTGCAATTGAACCTTTAGTTCTTGCATCTCGATAGGATTCATCCTATACGATGATCTATGGATAGGTTTTGATCCTAACATAAGATCAATTGTGAAGTCAAATTCCCTCATAGGAGGTAGTCCAGGTAAATCCTCTAGAAATACATCCTTAAAATCCTATAAAATTGGGTGCTTTCCTAGCACTTCTCTTTTCTAATCATCACCTACTTCATTAAGTTTTACAACATACACTATCCCTCCTCTCTTGAGGGATTTCTTCAATTGTATAGCCAACAACATCTAGGGTTTGAATACCCCTTGTTTGCTATGAATTCTTAGCCTTTCCCCACCTTTCTCTGAATACTCGATCCATCGTTCTTGGAAATTGATCAAGGCTTTATGGGCCTGTAACCAATCCATCCCTAGGATTACATCAAAGGCATGAAGTGGAGCTACATATAAACAACATTTTATGGTTCCACTAGTTAAAGCAATTTTTGTCATTGGGTAACACTGGTTTACCAAGTAGGTTTTCCCAGAACCATACTCAATCTTCCATCCATGGGCTAAATATTCTGGCCTTTCCAACATATTCCTTGCTATACTAGAAGAAATAAAGCTATCAGTGGCTCCACTGTCTATTAGAATGTTTACTTGCTTATTAAAAACCTTACCTTTTACAAGCAATGGGGTAGCTTGCCCCTCTAACTTTTGTTTCCCAGTTGCAGCGTAGATCCGATGCTCAGGTTCCTTCCCTTTAGCGTTGGATGAACTCAGTCCTGGTTGGTGTGGACACTGATTAGCATAGTATGGACCTCTATAACCATCCTTGGGTCCTTGACTCTTTTTCGATTTTTGCTCCCCTGCTTTAATTTCTGGTGTTGAAGTTTGCAGTTTCTAAGGGTGATATTTTGCATTGTTGGTTTTATTTTGGAAATTTTTCTTGAACTTTCCCTTTCTCCTATCATTTCTCTTCTTAAAATTCTAGGGGTTCTTGGTATTTTGATCTTCTTCCTCTTCCCATTTCAAGAATATTTGACTATCCCTCTTCCTCGGTGCTTATCGATCTTGCTCGGATAGGGTGATATAGTTAAACTAGAAGTGTAACTCTACTTTTTTGCCAAGTCATATGCCTTTTGCAACGATTTAGGCTCGTGCATGTTTACATCATGCTTTACTCTAGATTCCAACCCATGGATAAACTTGTGAACCCTCATTCTCTCATCATAGGTAGGCACATACTTAAGTAACCATACCAACTTCTTATAGTATATTTCCACAGTCTTGGTTCCTTGTCGTAGGCTAGCAAATTCTTCAAATTTCAGTGCATAGAAATGCTCTGTTAGGAACCTTTTCTTGAAGATCACTATGAATTATTTCCATGGAATGTCAACAGGTTCAATCTAAGTCTTCTCATAGTAGGTTTCCCACCAATCTAGAGTAGCCCCTTCTAAGTTGATCATGGCCCAAACCGTTTAGGTCCCTGGGGAATAGCCCTTTACTGTGAAGTAAACCTCTAATTCTCTTAGCCATGCTTCAGCCACATCCCCTTCACCTTCTCCACCAAACTTAGAGATACAAATGTTTTTCAGATCCCTAGCCGTTTCCTTTTCTATAAGGGCTCTAGCTTGCAATTGCTCTACAATTAACCCATCAGCTTGGCCAACCTTTGAGCCTCTAGCTTGCAAGTTCTGATTCGCAACTACTTCCAACACTTATCTCATTTGATCTTGCATAGCAACAACCATAGTAGTGAGGTCTTCTACCTCTCTATTGGGGTTTGTTGGACCCTCATCTCGGATTTCTTCTTCAAAATTACTTTGTCAAGTTTTTCTAGGTATAGGCCTCTCTCTTCTAGCCTTAGGTGGCATTTTTAACCTAGTTACAACCAAGAAAATATTAGGCTATAGTTTCACCTTAAACTGTATCACTAATTCAAGCCATAATACAAATTTCTCTTGCTAAAAGCATCAATAATCTAACTAGGGTAGTATTCCAAGGTTATGATGTATCATTAATACCAAATCCCATACTAAGGTACCCTAACATCCATTCACCCTTGGGATTAGCTCCCATTAGATTCTAGTAAATAGGGCATTATAGATCATCCCAACTCTAGCTTATACTTCAAGCAAGCCTTCATTGGAGACATCCAAATCCCTTTAGCACATAAGAAGCTCTATATCCTCGTACCTAGAGCTTTGATACTAAATGTAATGACCCAAAATTCAACCACAAGAAAACACAAAAAGAAAATAAATTTTTTTACTAAGGAGAGGGATTCATAAACCCCTATCTGATTCCAATTGGTCTAATGTTAAGAAAAATTCCTAAGTTTCTTAAAGAGCTACACCTCACTAAATACCCTAGAACAAATCCAACTATGCAGGTGTATTATGTATTACCGCAAATAAGTTTATCCTTCTCATCACTCTTGATGAGCTAAACTATCACCTTCAATCAATCGAAGGTATACACCCATCACCATACCATACACAAGCTAATCTATGTAGGTATGGTACACGTATTACAAATTAAGCTATCCATCTCATCTCCACGATGAGTTATCTTAACTCATATGTAGTCTTCCCTTAAACCCAGTTATCAATCTCCCTAAGGGGGTCTTAATCCCTTAGGTCACCCTCTAAGTTCACCCTAGAACTTAATGTTTATGTTTCTATTGTTTAGCAAGAAAATCAGAATAGCTAAGATACTAAATCTAAGAAAAGAGCATAAGTCACAAAGCATACAAAAGATACAAGAAAGGAGCAACATTTAAAGTAATGCAAATACAAAACATAAATGATTTCAATAAATAATACAAAGGTACATCTCCCAACAACATAGCCATTATTACATAAAAACAAGTATGGTAAATCCTCCATACTCTTTAAAGAATAATATATTACATCAATCTCATTAGAAAAATCTCCCCACATAGTTAATCTATTTGAGCATAAGTAAATCATCATAAGTAGAATCAAATTGATGCCTTGGTTCCAACTGCCACCTTGGTCCTTCCCAGATCTACATCGATCATTTGAGGATAGTAGGGGATCAGAGCACTCATGGTTCTATTATAGACATGCTTATAAATGTATTTACTTATCGCATTGCCAAATTGCAACTATACAAATTAAATTAAAGTACTATTTTCCTACTGCATAGTTGATATCAATAAAAATCTTTATTTTCATTTTTCCCTTCATTTTACTAACGAGGGTCTTCAAAAACTATAGTTATATCATATTTTTTTTACTTTAATGACTTTCTTCAACCCTTGTTCAACAATTAAGGTCTCATACCTTTAATTATCAAACAAACTAAGTTCTTTTAATCAAGAAATAACCATTTACCTTTGCTTTGTAAATTAAAGTCCCATACCCTTAATCCACAAAATAAGTTGTTTCCATTTATTTAATAAACCAAAGTCATCTACTTCAATCTATAAATAAATAATTTTCCCCATTCCATAAATTTAAGTCCCATAACCTTAATTTACAAAAAAATATTTTAATTTATTTAATAAACCAAAGTCATCTACTTTAATCTATAAATAAATCTTCCCTTCATTCCAAAAATTAAAATCCCATACCCTTAATTCTAAAAAAAAACTATTTTTATTTATTTAATAAACCAAACTCGTCTACTTTAATCTATAAATAAATCTTTCCTTCATTCCATAAATTAAAGTCCCATACCCTTAATTCACAAAACAGATTGCTTTCATTTATTTAATAAACAAAATTCATCTAATTTAATCTATAAATAATTATTTCCTTCATTCCATAAATTAAAGTCTCATCCTTTATTTACTATATAACTTACTCCTTTAATTAATAAATAAATTATCACTAATTTAATTTAATTGGAGAATTACTTCTCTTTTAATTTATGAATACATTTACTAAACATGAAGTTTTGAGTCTTCTATAGCACTAAGCTCTTTAGTCTCTTCAATTAGCTTACCAAAAAAAACTATGGGAAGCCCTTTCAAAACTAGAAACCAAATCCTAAGAAAAAAGGGTGATTACAAGGAGGCCTAGCCAACGTTACGATCGATGACTAGACTCGATTGACTACTCACCATAGTCTAACAACAATTAACTAGAATATAACCCAAAAACAACACATAATACATGGAGAAACTACAATGCACACGAAGGAAAACATACATCCAAGATGGATTGAATGCTCACTATGAGGCATAGCCAAGTGCCTAGGCACTTGGCTACCTATCTCTAGGTGTAAAACACCTTAAACCTTGTCATCAAATCTACACACCACTAGTATGGGATAAAACAAAAGAATGATAGTGAGCCATAAGCATGCTAGTCGTACCATTGGCACCATATAATTTTAGAATTTACTATAGGGGATGTCTAAACCTTATAAAGTCAATAAAATATTTCTTTTCTAAGGTCCACCATCAATGAATCACCTGCAAAGACTTCCTATTTGATATAAAAACTATCTAAGTTGGATAGAGGCATAAGAGAGGTCTAGCTCGCTTATCATTGTACTCACTGGAATGTATAAACAAAATACTTTGAACCTCTTTTTCCTAACCAATCCATACACACACCAATGTATTCAAAAAGCTAAAATAAGGTTTTTGTGATAGCAGACACGTCCTAGCTCATAGATGATATTATACCAGGTGACTAGCCAGTAATATATTCAAGTATCATCCTCGAGATTCAGGTTAACTATGATGGAATACCCCATTGGATTTGAATATAAGCGAATGATCCAATGGCTCGATGTAGAGGGAATAGAACCAATGTCCTCTAGGATAATTGTACCATCAATTTTTTTAAACAACAAAATTATTTTAACCAAATATAATGAAACAAACGATAGCCCACGAACCAACCTTAACTCCACAGTCGCTAGTTCCCCGAACATCTAGTTTTCTAGCTATGATATATTTGGCTCTGGTGTCTCTTTTTCTCCCCATAATTTTCATCAATTTTCTTCCTCTTCATATGTCTATTGTTTTTCCTTCCTCTTCATAATGTCTATAATTTTTCCTTCCTCTTCACAATGTCTATCATTTTTATTTTTCTTCACAATGTCCATTATATTTCTTAGTTTCAATGTCTCTATCTTATCACTGGCCATGCTTCTCACCCATCTCTCTAGGATTTAGCTGATATTTCATTTCTTTAATCTTTTTTTCCTTGGAACGAAGTTTTTTCATTAATGTGAAGTCAACCAAGAGCTCTGATGGGAGTCTTCGTGAGGAATTTTCTCAAATCCCTTAAGATATCTTATATTTTATTTAAAATATCTCATATAATATTTTATTACCTCCCTTGATAAAATATTTATTTAATACTTCAATTATAAAAGGAAATTTAAAAGTAGTTATGTTGTTTTGAATGTAACCCTTTTATCTTTTAAAATAACGCATCATTTACTTTCAAACAAATTTCTTCCATAATTTGATATAATTAAACCATTATTTACAAATGAAGCTCCATATTCATTGGAATAATTAACTATTATTTATAATGAAGCTCTATTATCATTAAAATAATTAAACTATTATTTATAATGAAGTTCTATTATCATTAAAATAATTATTTCCCTTTTTTTTTTGAATAGAAATTTTTCTCATCAATTACTAACATCGTGTTCTTTTTTTTAAGGTTTAAGCAAAGACAAGAAGTTTTTCAAGGATAATAAACTAATGCATTCTTTCCAAACCATTGATGTAGATAGTGATGAAGTAAAAGACAATCAAACATATGCACAAATAAAGAGGGAATCTTTCCATCAACCTAGTCACCTGTCTCAACCTCAAGAATTTATGATAGCTACTAGGCTATCAATATGGGGCTCAAGGTGGCTAATTTTTTATGATTATCCCTAACTGAATGCATGCCTATATGAAGGTATCCATAAATGTTACCCCTAAGTTACCTTAATCATAACTTCCCTAACCTCAAGTACCTCCATTTCTAGTGGATGATTTTTCTTCTTCCACCTAAGAGTGTACCTGATATTGCACAACTTTAAGTAGTATCATGCTCTTTCAAATCAACTAATCATCGCATAGATGGTTCAATTGCTCAACTTAAGTATTAAAGCATCATAGATTAATACATTGTTTCTTTGTGCTAAACAAATTTCTACCAGGGAGGGTCATGGAAAAACTAATGAGATAAATATAGAGGCTTATCAACTCCCAAATAGATCCTCTCATAAGTAAGGAGATAAACAAGTTGAATGAGTCATGAATAATATACCCCATAAAACACACCACATGGGTCTCCAACATAGAATAAGTGATAAATAATAATGGTAAGGTTAGGTTATCTATCACATTATTGGACTTGAATAAGACCTCATTAAATGATCACTATCCCTACATGTAATAGAATAACTCTTACAATATGCCATTGGTTCTAAAATATTCTTCCTTCTAGATGATTTTTTAGGGTATAACCAGGTATGGATAAATGATGAAAACCAACACAAAATGAAATTTACCACTAAATGATGGAAATTTGGTTGGTTTGTTTAATGCTAATGTGACATTTTAGAAATCCATTGATATATTTTTTAGAGGGCTTATTAACAATATTATCATAATCAACATTGATGATTTGATTGTATTATCCAAGTAGAAAGAGGATCGCATGGTGCACCTAGAAGATGCCTTCAACCGATGTTAGTAGTTTAGGATATTTTTAAATCTCAAGAAACATATTTTTTGTTTCCCTTACAAGAAATTGATCAAGCATGTTGTTTCTAAGGAAGGTGTCATCATCAAACCTAAAAGGATTTAGGCAATCACCAATCTATCATTTCTTCAACATACAAAATCTCTTGAATACTTATTTGGATAGATAAAATTTAACAAGAATTTTATTTTAAATTGTTTTGGTATCATCAAACCAATGCCCTTATGCTAAAAATGATCAATCATTTAGATTGATTTAGGAAGGTAAGAAAGCATTCAAGAAGATTAAGAAAGTAATAGAGGAAGCCCCAATGCTATAAAATCTAGACTTTAACAAAGAATTCACCCTCATTTTTTTGGAAAAGAATCTAGCATTGTTGGCCTATTAAAAAAAATATATAGTAATTAATATGAAAACCTAATTATATCTTTAGTAAAACTCTAAGATGCTATGAAGAAAGGTACAAATTTATCATAAAAATAGGTATACATTTTGATCAGAGCATTAAATAAGTTTAAGAACTTGGTTTCTAGCAATAAGATCCTTTCACATGTCATCCAATCTATAGATACTAAAAATCAGATCACCCAACCCAATAATTTCATCTTGAATCCACATAACACTTCAACCAGCTATATTGTACATCTCCAAACCCAAATTTTATAGTAAACTTGTCATCTAGCAAATTCACCACATCAAATTCAACTTCACCATCTCATCTAAAAAAATTGTATAACTTGTCTTTCCTACCCAATTTTTATCTCCTATAATGCATTTGAACTACAATGGTCAAATTATGTGAATTTCCTACCTATGAATCCAATAGAATCCCCCAAAAAATAATCCTTCTTATTTGGTATTTTTATTTTTTAGGTCCCAATAATTTTACCAACTATGAGTGTTATAGGTAATATTTTTGTGAGGCGGTGGATTTGGTTGTATGTGGTGAATTTGCACTAAATTCCATATTAAAGAAATGTCAATCCTTATTTATCTATTTTTATTTTTTTTTATGTCTATGTAACAACCCATTCAAAGACACACTAGTTGTAAAATTTAAAACAAATAAACACTTTAAAGGTTGGATAAGCTAGGAAGGTAATTGAAAAGGATAATTCTTTTTGTTTTCCAAAGATTTCTTTTGCACCCTTTTATAATAAATATGCAACATGAAATATAACATTTGAGAATTTGACCACTGTAGATGACCTTCCAAGTGGACGAGACTGGTTGGTTCCTATAGAAGGTACCATTTAGTGATCCTATCTCTCACCCATTTTTTATGGTTAATCAAGAATCACAACATGGGTTATCCTTTAGGTCCCATAACACCTAGAAACCTCGAGTATATTTTAACTCATCTATTTCTAATAATGTAAGTATTTTAGCATAAATTTTGTGGTTCTTAACTGAATATTACGTATCTAGATATATATCTAGAACCAGGAGTAATTAATTTCAAGCTATTCACCTAGCTCTACTAATGGATATCTTGAAGATATTGCAATAATACAATAAAAGTCCTATTTTGATTCACTATGGAATCCTATCTTAGAATTCCATATCTTCCACCAAGATTCCTCTTCACCAAGTAATCTTATCCTATAGATATAGTTCTCCCACCAAGACCAGCTTATTTGATAATATCTTTCAAGATCCACCACCGTACTACTCGTGCAATGACCTAGATAGGTGTTGGATACCACCTATCCTTAGTAGCCATTTTGAATCACATTGAATGCATACCCACATTACCAATGGTATTGGCCATATTTTTTCTATGATTTTGAATTAAGTATAGGTTCAAGGTTTTCTTGTCATCCTCATCGATGACTTTGGTTTAAGTTCAAGGTTCTATATAAAGAGGAATTACTTGTATAGCTTAT
Source organism: Wollemia nobilis (assembly GCA_028583015.1). NCBI lineage: Eukaryota > Viridiplantae > Streptophyta > Pinopsida > Araucariales > Araucariaceae > Wollemia > Wollemia nobilis. The sequence goes on from JAQPPZ010017109.1 coordinate 4,704,439, forward strand.
ATTTTCTTAACCAATTTTTTACCTACCCTAATTTATCATGGTTACAGAATGTAACCATTCTAACACATTATCTTCCATGATCTAATATTCATAGTTATATTTATTGTTAAACTAGCTAAATTCAATAAAATTATTTTATTTTAATCCAATAATCAGATAGATTTAATTCAATTCAATAAATCTAATAATCATGCTATAATTTGAGTCAATGTCAATTTGGATTCCTAGTTTCCCATTTGAAAAAAATCTGGTTTACAACTTTTATCATAGATGTCAAACCATTGAATATGAGAACAATCCTGCATTCTGCATTGAATGTAGGGTTCAAGGCCATCTCAAAACACAAATCCTGTTACTAAGAAACTCAAAGGAGATGAAATTCCCCAATGCCTCTCAAAGCGAGTTACAGATCAGATGACAACAAGGCAAACCCTAGAAGGGCAAGCAGATTCAAAGTAGCCACTACCAAAAGAAGGGACAAATTCCTAAAGATACCAAAGGAAAGTAGATTGAAATCCAAGATTCAGAGGACAATCATCCAAAGGTGAGTTCCATATTTGCATTCCAAAATCATTTTAATTTTTTAAAAGAAACCCTTATTCACAGTTCTGAATATGGTGAGGATGACATTACCATAAATCCAACTAAAACCCTAGTTTCTGGTCAAGAGGAACCCCAATATCCAACCAGATTTGGTTCCTCCAATATTTTTTCTAAACCATTGCACACCCCCAAGGGGCATATAGAAATCGGTAGTCCCATTTCATACAAGGTGGAGAAAGAAGACAAATATGATTTCAACCCCATTAACACTATAAGTTTCAAGAAAGCTTCTGTGGACATTGAAAGTGAAAAGAAAAAAGGGAAGACCCTCTATAAATGACAAAAATAAAAAGGAAACAAAAAATTATATTGCAAATGGTATCCAAAAAAGCTTTTTCCAAGATCTTCTCGGTCAGGAGAAGGATGAATCAAAAAGGCCCAAACCTCCCTTGTAGCAATCTAAGGGAGGCTGAAAACTTTCCAAAAATTATAAATGAGGATCTTCTCATGGAATGTGAGAGGCCTCAACAGTGCTGTCAAGTAAAGGCTTGTTTGCACTTTGAGGAAATAACACAGACCCACTATCATGGTTCTGCAAGAAACAAATATTGACCAAAATAAAATCTAGAAAATCACAAAATCTATTTGGAAGAATGGTGATTTTGCTTTTTACCCTACTCAAGGTACGTCTGGGGGACTTCTCTATATTTGTAACCCAAACAAATTAGAAGGCAAAATAATTTCCTCCTTTGAAAAGATCCTCCATCTAATGTTTTTTGTAAAAGCAATCATTTCTCTTGGGTTTTGTCCATTGTCTATGCCCCTAACAATCCTCTCAGCCGAAGAGGTCTATGGGATACTTTGAGTCAGATGATGAGTGCTTTCAAAAACCTTTAGTGGATTATTTTCGAAGGCTTCAAATCTCCTCTATTTCCTTTTGAAAAGCAGAGAGGAAATTTGATCCCCACCAAGAGCATTGAGGATTTTCATAACTTTGTTACTGAATGTGAGTTGATGGATGTTAATATTAAAGGGGTGAAATACACCTGGAGCAAAAAGAGAATTGGGGATCAACACATCCAAGTAAAAATTAATAGGGTATTCTTATCCTAAGAAGCTATTCCTATGATGGATGATGGCACACTTACTTGTCTTCCTAGAGTTGGATCTGATCATTGCCCTTTAATGTTTAAAGCCGATAAAGGCCATCGTTTAAAAATCCCATTCAGATTTGAAGCTATGTGGATAAAACACCCAAATTTGCATGTGTAAATTGTTGATTGGTAGTAATTTAACTGTCATGGGTCTTTCATTTTTAGATTTTCCCAAAAAAATAAGTGTGTCAAAGAAAATATCAAAGTCTGGAACAAATAAGTTTTTGGTAACATCTTTGAAAATAAGAAGCAAATTCTACAAAAACTAAAAAGTTTTGAACTCCAAATTCAGAATGGGTAGCTCAATGATCAACTCATAAATGAAGAGAGACAACTTCTTGCAGACTACCATAATGTGTTGGCTAAAGAGGAGACTTTCTGGAGGTAAAAATCAAGGGCCCTTTGGCTCAAGGAGGGGGACTCAAACATAAAATTCTTTCATGCCACTACCCTCAGGCACCGAAGTTCAAATAAAATTAAATAATTAATCAACGATGACAGATCCATCATCAGGGATATTTTTGAGATTCAAAATGAAGCTTTGTCCTTCTTTAAAAACATTTTTGGAGCCAACCCCCAAAATTTTGCCCAATCTGGAAGACAATTGCTCCATCATATCCCCAGCTTGGTCACTTCAAATATGAATTTGGCTCTTATCAAACCTCTCACCCTTGATGAAATTAAAGAGGCTCTCTTATCTATGCACCTTGATAAATCCCCAAGCCTTGATGGGTTTTCCCCTGGTTCTATCAGAACTTTTGGGATATCATTGGGCTTGACATCTGCAATGCCATCATTGAACTTCAACAAACTAAATCCATACCCAGAAGCATCAACTCCACTTTCATTGCCTTGGTTCCCAAAGGGTCTGTGTGCAAATCTATGTTATATTTCAGACCTATTAGCCTATGTAATATCCTATACAAAATTCTTACTAAATTCATGGCCACAAGACTCAAAGAGATACTTCCACAGATCATAGACCCTTGTCAAGGAAGCTCTATCAAAGGGAGAAATATTACTTATGGTATCATCACTTTGCATGAATTCCTTCATTCTTCCAGCCTTAATAAAAAAGATGCCATGTTTTTCAAAATTGATATGAACAAGGCTTTTGATAGAGTTAATAGAGATTTTTTTATTGTTTTCCTTCTCAAATTTGGGTTCCATAGGGAGTGGGTTGATCTTGTTCATAGATGCATCTCTAGTACCTAGATTTTAGTCCTGGTCAATGGATCTACAATAGGGTTTTTCCCAAGTAACAAGGGGCTTAGATAGAGTGATCCTCTACACCCCATCCTATTCATCATCCTTGCTGAATCCTTGGGAAGAGCACTCAAAAATACCTACTCCAATGTCATAATTTTAGGCATTAAGGTAGCGTCCAACTTAAGGGCATTTTCACACCAGCAGTTCATTGATGATACCATCATTGCTACTCATGCTTCTATGTGGGAAGCAAAAGCCATTAAGAATATTTTTTATACTTATGAGGAGGCTTTAGGGCAAAAAATTAATTATGTTATAAGAAAAATATTTTTCATTAACACTCTCCCATAGAGAATCTAAGATTGCACACATTTTCAATGTGTTATATCTCAGTTACCTACTCAATACTTGGGCCTCCCTCTTTTCTCCAGTGCTCTGAAGGAATCCATGTGGAGTAACGTCATTGAGAGGATTAACAAAAAAATTGTAGGTTGGAAAGGGATCCTCCTCTCTCAAGAAGTTAAAGCCACCATGACAATGGCTTGTCTCCAAAGTGTTCCTATTTATTTCATATCAGTTTTCAAAGTACCAGTTATTGTCTACATGAAAATTGAACAAATTTAGAAAATATTTTTGTGGGCAGGTGTTGAAGACAGGAAAATATTTCATCTAGTCAGTTGGGATAAGGTGTGCTCTCCCAAAATTTAGGGGGGCCTAGACTCCAAAGAATATGTAATATGAAAACAACCTTGTTAGCCAAGCAAGCATGGAAGGTTTTCACTAATAGCAACCTTGAATGGGTTTCAATTGTCAAAAAAAAATATCTTCAAAATCGTTGTTTCATAGATGAAGATATATCCAGAGATGGTTCCACTTTTTGGAAATCAATTATCAAAACCATATCTATAATCTATAAGGGGATCAGGTGGAAATTAGGCATAGGGAGTAGAATTAATTTTTGGACTGACAGGTGGATCTCAAATCAACCACTTTTAGAGAACAATTAAATTGTTGTTATATAGCCATTTTTGGACATTTTAATTAGCAACAAAATTGAAAATTTTATTGATATATCTTCTGATTCAAAGCGTTGGAAAATTTTTCATATTCCTAATGCTAATGGTCAAATATTTGATGCTTCAAAATTTTTCAAAACCATCCTGAATGCAACTTTCATCCCCACTGGTAATTCCCCTGAATCCCCCTTTTGGAAAGAAACTGATTATGGGATATTCACGGTTAAATCTACTCATGGTCTAACTATTTATTATCAAGTGGTCCAAATCCCTTATGATCTAGTATGGATTAAATATCTCATTCCAAAGGTTGCTCATTTTAGCTAGTTGGCCATCCAAAATAATATTCTCACAACTGATAACCTTATGAAAATAGGCATGGTTGTCCCTAACAAACACTACTTGTGCATGGCTTCCTGGGAATATATCAATCATCTCCTTCTAGAGTTCTCTTTCTCCAATATAGCAATGGATCACCTCATGTCTACTTTTCATATCTCATGGGTCTCTCCTAATTCCTTGAGTTACTTTTTCATCCAATGGCCAACTCCATTCAAAAATCCCAGATTATCTTCTTTATGGAAAGTGTGCCTTCATCATATCTAATGGAAATTGTGGGTTGAAAGAAACAACAGGGTTTTTTATTCTTCTTCTAAGGATCTTATATTTGTTTCCAACAAAGATATTTCATTTGCTATTGAAAACTCCTAGCTCTTCCCTTGTCCCAAACAACACGATTCTAGATTGGATTATGTTCTATTATCATATTTAAAAATTACTTACAACTCCATTTCTAGTCCTTCAGCCCCCCATCCTAGAGTGGGTTCTCACTAGATTTCTCCCCCAAGAGGGTGGCTAAAACTTAACTTTGATGGTGCCTCCAAAGGAAACCTAGGGGATACAGGTGAAGGTGGCCTAGTCAGAGATCACAATGGTCAAGTTATTATGGTTGTGCTGAGTAATTGGGATACCAAACTAACCACTTTGCTGAAGACCATGCACTTTGGATAGGGATAGATCTTCTCAAGGAATACAAAGGTAACCTTTATATTGAGGGAGATTCATTGAATATTATAAATGATCTAAAAAATAATAAGGTGTCTTCATGGAATGTAATAACTATTATTCAAGAAGCTAAGAAGATTTTCCAAAATTTCAATGACATTTCAATTGGCCATGTGTACCACGAAGACAACATGCCTACATACATTCTTTCCAGTTGGGGAGTACTCCATAAATCTCTAACCATTTGGAAATAAATATTTCCCCAAGAAGCTTTAAATTATACTAATAATGATCTAGTTTGAAATTTGTGGTCGCAAGTTTTGGTGGGTCAGCTTCTTCAATGATGACTCTAGTTTTTTCAGCATGATTATTTTCTTTGTTTCCAATTCTAATGGTGGGATGTTTCTGGTTAGCATGACTCTCTATCTTGCTATCAGTACTGGTATTTGGTTCTCCCATTTCCCTTTTGTGAAGTATGCAATTTTCCAAGGTAGGACCTATCAGTGGGTTTGCCTCGTGGTGGTCTACTCCAAGCATGTCAAGTCCCTAAGTAGGTCAGGGTTGTATAATTGGATGTCATCAAACAATGTCAATATGCATCAAGTTTTGAGTTGCTTAAATTTACATCTTATTATTTTTGGAAACCTTATATTCAATTAATTGACACACATAATCCTATCCCTAGGTCAAATGTATAAAATTGGGTCCGTTGAGTATACAGTTTGTTAGCTTCTTGGATTTCTCTCATACTTTTTATCTTTTGATCCCCTGCGTGGGACTTTATTCACTTGTTATATTTTCTATAATGCCCTTGTGTGGGTTTTCGAGTCCTATGTCCATGTAGGATTCTATTATAGTTTCTATAGAGATTTTTCTAGCAACCCCTACATGGGTATTTTTCTGGATTATTTATAGGTTTTTTAGGTAGTAATCTCTTTTATGCAACCCCTACATGGGTATTTCTTATCTTGTATCCTTGTGTTTATATCATCAGGTGACCATCCAACATACTCAAATGTTGTTTGAGCCTCTTTGCTCTGGTTTTTGTTGACCACTGTGCAGGCCTGTTTCATTTTATGCTACTATTTTAGCTATCATTTTATGTACCTGGGTTTGGGGCTCTTTTAATCCTCGTATTTAAGCATTTTTACTTACAAAAAAAAAATCAATTCAATAAACTATTCTAATTTAATCTAATAATCAACTAGACTTAACTTTATTAATGATCTAAACTCAATTCAATAAAACTATTCTAACTTAATAACATTATAAAATGATATAAGTGACCCCATACTTTTATTTTCTTAAAGAATTAATCATTTCTAATTAATAAAATGATAGAAGGCTTAAAATTCTAGAACCATTATTTTGAAAATCAACTCTTGCCACTATTCAAAAGTTAATCACTATAAAATATAGAGATCTTTTAATTAAATTTAAAACAAGAATAGTTTATCACACATCAAAGCTATCACTCTAAGTTTTTAAGAAGGTCTTTGAATATCTAATAAAACCAATATGATTTATGAAATCAAAAAGCCACAAATAGATTTTCCTCAAGACAAACAACACCAACAATGTAATCTCAAGGACTTAAAAAGATTAAATTAACAATATCTTATATTTTTCTAACCCTATTTCCTAGGGAACTCTATCCTTAACACACATTTATATTTAAGTAAAATAAAACTGATTTTAAGATAACATAATTTAAAAATAATAAAATTAAAAGCAACGCTTTTCCATTAAGTAATGAACATTTTTTTTTCATTGGAAGATAAGCAATGACACTCAATATAAAAAATATAATTTTACTTTTCTAAATGGATTCTTGCATAGTAACCATAGTAATGTACATCAATCAACAAATATTTTTGAATGTGTTAATACATTTGCATATAAGTAAAATTTATAACAATGTTACACTTAAATATTTAAGTGTTCCCAACTAATTAATGCACACATTATACACATACATCATAACACAAATACATTGAATAGTTACACACATAACAACTAAATGTAAAAGTTCATTACTCACATATAGGTGATATAGTATTTTATGAGTGAAATAAATACATAAATATGCATTAAGTTGAAAAACATATTAAGAAAAATCCAATTTTGGGTAAGATTAGAAAGCAAAGAAGAGGAAATTTTTTCATAGGACTACCTAAACTATCAAACTGGTTTTGGCCATATTTCACTCATCCAAACTCAGATTGAGCTAAAATTTTGAGGGTAGATGATTGAAAAACCCTAGAACATCTCCACAAATTTTTAGATCATTTAGAGAAACACATATCCTAGAATATCTCTATGTGTGAACAAGATTTTGGCAAGCGACTGTGCGAGGGTTTCATCTAGGTTGAGCAATAGCGAAGGTGATGGTGAGCGAACGAGTAGTTTTTGGTGATCGAATGAATTTAGGGGAATCAATGGAAATTTGGGATTATGAATTTTTAAATATTTATATGTGGATCTACCTCTCAGAACTCATCAAATATAGGTAATGATGTGACGACGAGAAAGCATGCCTTGATTCAGAACTAGATGGCATAGGATTTTTAGGGAATGTGAAACCTTTTCAAGGAAAAGACCCTCAAAAAATATAGAGTGGGACCCCAAAGATATTTTTTTCCCCTTGCTCACCTTTGATAAAAAAATGAAAGAGCAGGAGAAATTTATTTCCAAAAAAAGCAATATCAACACCTTGCTTTCCAACGGTGAAGATCTGGTTATCCCTGATGAGACCATGACTGAATATCTTTTTCTTGAGTCCCACACTTTGGTTGGGAAATTTATTGTAGGTAGACCTAACATGGATTCCATATGGTGGTGGGCTTTATCTAAGTGGATAACCCTAGGTAACATGGAGTCAGTTGCCCTATATCAGGTTTTTTTTTATCCGCCTTAATAACTAGGATGATGTCTCTTGAATTCTCACATGCAAGCCTTGGTTTTATGGTTGAAAAAGTATTTTTATATGGAAGTGGGCTGAATATTTCAACCTAAAAACTCAATGTATTAACTACACTCCTATATGAGTTCATCTTCTAGATTTGCCTATCCAGTCCTAGCACAAAGACATCTTGCATGGTATTATTAAATCCATTGGAGAATTAGTAGTTATCGATCTTGAAACTAAATCTTGGACTTGCATGATTCAATGCAAGAATATATGTTAATGCAAATTTGGATTCTCAACTACCAACATGTATTAACCTGGTCTACGACTCATATCGTAGATGCCAAGCTATTTAATATGAGAATAATCCTACTTTTGGTATTGAGTGCCAGACTCAAGGTCACCTCAAAGCTCAGTGCTCGTCCCTCAAATCCTCTAAAAAATGGCTAGCTCTAGGTCCCATGTTGGGTATTCAAGAGATAGGTTCCAAGGAAAGTAGATCCACATTGGGCCTTACCAAAAAAAAGAATACAAAGTTTGGCTATGCTTAAAGGGAGGTAAGTTATAGTTTCAGATCTAGGGGACAACCAAGGTAAGGTTAGTTCTCCCTTTGCTTACCCTAACAAATTTGGTGTATTAGCTAAATTTTTTATTTCTGAGATGACTCCCTTTCATGAAACCCTATTGCATGATTCTATACCCCATGGACCCGTCACTACTATCCAAGGGTAAACCAACTCCCTATCCAAATCTTGACCTTCCCATATTCCTTATAAAGCTTTGCCTACCCCCAAAGGTCATATTGAAATTTGTAGTCCTACTCTTGTCAATACTAACTTTGAAAGTTGTAACCCTAACTCAGAAAAACCTAAATTCATCCCTAAAACGCTAGATCTACATATCCAATTATGGTATTACTATATCCATTTAAGAATTAGTAGCTATCGATCCTATCACTAAAGCTTGGACTCGCATGATTCATGCAAGAATCTACATTAAATAAAATTTGGATTCTCAACTACCGACCCATATTAAACTAGTCTATGGCTCATATCATAGATGCCATGCTATTGAATATGAGAGTAAGCCTACTTTTTGTATTGAGTTCCAAACTTAAGGCCACCTCAAAGTTCATTCCTCATCTTTCAAACCCTCTAAAGAAATGGCTGGCTCCAGGTCCCATGTTGGGCATCCAGGTGATAGGTTCCAAGGAAAGTAGAACCATGTTGGGGTTTACCAAAAAAATAATATGAGTTCGGATACGCTTAAAGGGAGGCAAATTGCAGTTTTAGATCTATGGATGACCAAGCTAAGGTTGTTGGAAATTTGAGCTAGTTTTGTTGTCATTGATGTCAAGAGATTGATGTTCAAGTTTTGTCATCATTAATGTCATCAGGTGGTTTTTCCAAAAGGCAAGGAAGAGGTTAAAAGAAATAGGATATAATATTTATTTTAATATTATATGCCTAAAGCGGCCTAAAATATTAAAAGACCCAAGGAAGAAGAAGAAGGTTTAAAAAGAAATCCCAAGGAAGGAGAAGCAGGTTTAAAAGGAAATAATAATATTATAATATTCTGGGCTAAAGGTTGAAGTGAAGAAAAATGAGGTCCAAGGAGTCTTTAAAATATAAATCCTCAAAAGACCCATTTGGCAGATTGTAAAGGTTATTATTTAATTTATTTAAATTAAAATATTTTAACCATAGGTTAAAATTTTAATTTAAATAAATATTAAAGGTGCCATAAGTCTAAGTTTAAAAATTGAATTGGAAGGCGCCGACGTGTTGGAGTGCATAGCAAAAGGTATAAAAAGGGGGCAATATTTTTATTTCAAATTATCCATGCAATTCGAATGCCCAAGAGAGAAAAAGAAATTTGTGCATTGCATTAAGAGAAGAAAGAGGATTTGCATGTGTTAAGATTAAAAGGGCAGACCTTGTGATAAGACCAAGTGGAGCATCAAATAATTCACCAAGCACTTGGTAGCGCAAGCGGTGATCGATGGTTGGTTAAGGCGTTTGTGCAAGGCAAGGTCAGGGGTTCGATTCATGTCCCCTTCGTTTTGAGCATGGAAAAAGGTTTTTTTATTTAGGCACTGAGAGCAAGGAGTAAAAGGTGCATCGTGCACCTTTGGTTTTGTCTTGGGCGTGTGGCCCAACGATAGCCAAGCCTTAGGGCTTAGGCATCGCGGAGATGGATGGTCGTGGGTTCGAGTCGAGCGTAGTCTTTGAGGGTGCTAATTTTAACGTGGGCCATCGTATAAGGTAAGCGCTTGATTTATTTTTGCCAAGGTGTGAATAGCGCTAGGGGGCCACATGATAGTTGTGAAGGTGCTTTGATTAATTTTTGCTAAGGTGAAAGATAGGGAGTCATAAGGGTGTTTAATATTTTAATTTTTAATTAGCATTAAAAATAAATATTGGAGATATAAGGTGTTTGAAAGGAAATTAATTGTGTTGAATATTATTGTGTGAAGATTGGAGTTAAAAGAAAAAAATTGTAGTAAAGTGTTATCAAAGGAGTTTTGATTGTTTATGAATTGAATATTATTTTTGTGAAAGTTTGGAGATTATAAGGTGTACTTGAGAGCTAATATTTTTGTATGGTGAATTAATTATTTGGGAGAATAATTTTGTGGAGATTTTGAGATAGGTTGTTGTTTTCTAACCTTGAAATTGGCAAAGAGAATTTTATTGTGATTAAGATAGGTTTTGAAGATATATCTCCATCAAAACAAAAGGTATGGGCACATCTTCCTTGTGAGTGAAATAATGTTGGATTGAATGTTGTGAAATGCAAAGTTGGAGTGAAAAGGATTGTTTGATAAGCATTGTTGGAAATGTTTGAGTAGGTTTTCATGTGCATGATTTATGGATGTTGAAAGATCATGAGTATCATTGTTATGTGAAGTTGAGAACTATCTTGAACTAGGGTTTGTGAAAGATCATGAGTATCATTGTTATGTGAAATTGAGAACTATATTGAACTAGGGTTTGTGAAAGATCATGAGTATCATTGTTATGTGAAGTTGAGAACTATCTTGAACTAGGGTTTTTGAAAATTAGAATCATCTTGAGTCAAGGTTTGAGTTCCATAGTGTGAGTTGTTGGAAGTATAGTGAAACACTTGGTTAGGGTTTGTAAGCAAGTTGTGTTTCATTGAGTGAATGGTTGAGTGAAGTTGATTGAGCATTATTGATTGAAAGTATTGGAGTGATAGTTCAAGATTTGTGAAACAAATTATTCTTTATTCTATGAATTGATTTGAAAGTGAGTTTGAAAGTGATAGAGTGATTTGTGAGTGTGAAACATATTGAGTCTCTTACCATTCTCTATATGTTTCTATGGTTAAACAAGATTCTGAGTGAAACTTGTTTGTGTGATTGAAGAGGTTTTCTGAAAAGGATTAAGTTGAGTTTTGTATGCAAGTTTTGCAATTGATTTGAATAAGCTTTTGTGAAAGCTAGTGGATAGATTTGAGTAAGTCCTAGAGGGGACTTAAGGATAGAGTTAAGTAAGATTTTGTGAAAGCTTATGAGCATATTTGAGTAAGTCTTAGAGGGTAATTAAGGAAATATTTGTGTGAGCTTTTATGGAATCTTACAAGAAAATTTGAGATAAGTCTTGGTGAAGACTTGTTGAGAAGATTGGACAAGTTCTAGGGAGAACTTGTTGAGAAGATTTGAGGTAAGTCTTGGTGAAGACTTGTTGAGCAGATTGGACAAGTTCTAGGGAGGACTTGTTGAGTAGATTTGAGGTAAGTCTTGGTGAAGACTTGTTGAGTATATTGAGCAAGTTCTTGAGAGGACTTGTGGATATATTTGAGGTAAGTCTTTGAGAAGACTTGAGAGCAGAGTTGATTGATTGATTTGTTCAAGCTTTGAGTTAAGGCTTGGGGCAGATCTAGCAGATTTGATTTGTGATTGGATCAAGATTTGTGTTAAGGCTTGAGGATAGATTTGAGAATAGATTTTGGTATATATTTGAGGGTAGATTTATGCTAGACTAGAGATAGAATTGTGAGCATATTTGTGCTAGATCGAAGGATAATGTTTAGTGTAGATTTGAGATAGATATTGAGTAGATATGAGAGTAAGCTTTGGAGGTGATAGAGTAGAGGATAATAGTCTCTAGTGGATAGAGATCCATTAGCCAAGGTAGTGAGGATAGAGGTCTTCTGAGTGAGGACAGAGGTCTTCTATGGAGAGAGATCCACAAGCTAGTGGAGTGGAGGTAGTAGTCTTCTAGAAGATCACCAACTAGAGCAGAGGAGAAGGAGTTCTCATATGGATAGAGATCCAACCAACAAGGGGCCCCGGGATCCATGAACTTGATTAGGGGATTGGTGTCTCCTTTGGACAGAGGTCCATAAACATTGTAATAGGGAAGGATTCCCAAGAGATTTGTTGAGAAAATTTTAGTGAAATATTTTCTCCATGGAGTAGCCCACATTGGGTGAACCACGTTAAATTGGTGTCTCTATTGTGTGTGATGATTTGTGCATTGCTTTGATTACTATTGTTGATATTGCCATTGATTATATTGGATAATATTGTTTGGGAAAGAAAAGTAAAAAGTGGTCTTATACTATTCACCTCCCTCTCAGTATAAGCTTGTGTTCTTCAATTGGTATCAGAGCGGGTTCCTTCGAAAGAGTTTAACAACTTGAAGGAAAAGCTTACAAGAACACATATGGATTCTCAGAGTGGATCTTCAAGAAATAAGGCACCATTGTTTGATGGGAACAATTATGCATTCTAGAGTGTGAGAATGAAGATTTATCTAATGGCACAAGGAAATGATATATGGCAAGCAGTTGAGGATGGGTACACACCACCAACTACTCCACCTATAGATAAATATGGTAAGCTCCTACAACTAAATAATTCAAAGGCAATGAATGGAATCTTAAATGGTTTACGTGAATCAGAGTTTGTAAAAGTTATGCATTGCACATCAACAAAAGAGATTTGGGAAAAGTTACAGAAAATATATGAGGGAGACAAAAAGGTCAAGATGGCAAAATTGCAAAATCACAAGAAAATATTTGAAGACCTAAAGATGAAGGATGAGGAAGACATCTCTACATACTTACTTCATGTGGATGAGGTTGTTAACTCTATGCAAGGACTTGGGTTTAAAGTTGAAGAAATAGATGTTTGTCAAAAGGTTTTAAGGTCACTCCCTAAGAGATATAGTGAAAAGGTTTCAGCCATAGAAGAGTCAAAAGATATTGAAACTTTGACAAGGGATGAGTTACATGGAACTCTCACAGCTTTTGAGATGAGAATAAAAGAGGAGACTATTCCCTAGAAAGAAGCAACCTTCAAAGTTACAAAGAAGACAAAGGATAAGAAGTCAGATTCAGGTAATGAGTTATCCAGTGATGAAGAAGCAAACTATGGTAGAAGAAACAAGGACACAAGAAAGTATAAAGGTACGAAATCAGTTAAGTGTTTCAAATGTGGTAAATATGGTCACTATGCATCTGATTGTCCAGAAGTTGGAAATAGCAGTGGTGATGAGAAACAGGATCATAAGAACAGGGAAGCAGGAAAATACAAGTATCAAAAGAAAAGTAGGGATGGACAAGGCAAGAAAGGAAAGAAGTTTTTCCAAAGGCATAAGAAGAGTTTTTATGCAGATAAGGTAGGCAAGAGTTCAAGTGATAGTGATGAAAGGTCCTCAGATAATGAAGAAGAAGAAATTCTATTTCTGATAGTAGAAAAAGAAGATGTTAGAAAAAGGGCACCAATAATTCTCAAGTGTTTTAGGTGTGGTAACTTTGGTCATCTTGAAGATCAGTGCACAAGGAATGGATTCAATTTCAGTGAAGATGAATATGAAGATGCTCTTGAAGGACCAGAAGAAGAAAGTCTTCTTATGGCAATAGAAGAAGAAGGAAGTGCTCCTATTGAAGATGAATAAGAAAAGAATGAGGATGATCTAAAAGACAAAGAATCAAAATCAGAGGAAGGAGAAGTTGATCTTGAGGGTGAGCTTATTTCTGCTCTTAAGGAATTAAGGAAGGTAAGAAAGTAGAACTCAAAACTCAAGCTTCAATTTCAAGAATGTGATGAAGAGAAAGGAAAGCTTATAGAAGATCTAACCAACTCAATAGCTAAGACAAGGAGATTTAAAGAGAAGTTAGAGGCAAAGGTTTTAGAATGTGAAAGGTTAGAGCATGAAGTAGCTTCACTAAGGAAGGAAGTAAAAGAGTCTAAATACAAGCTACACAGGTTTGGGAGAAGCTCAAAGAACTTGGATAAGATTATCAAGGTACAAAGATCTTCATCAAACAAGACAAGACTTGGTTTTGAAGAAGAATATAGAGGACGAGGAGAGGAGTCAATCTCAAGCTCCAAAGAAGAAGAAGCTTCAGAAGAAGAGAGTGAAAGAGAAAGTGAGACTTCTGAGGATAAGTTGGAAAATAGAAAGTTCAACAAGGAAAGGAACAATGCACAAATGAGGAACAGATGGAACAGGAAACATCATAGGGAAGAAGAGACTAAGAGACCAATGGGGTCAAGGCAAGGTTTCTTCAATGGATGTTGCTTCTCATGTCACAGGTTTGGTCACAAGGCTACGCAGTGCAGGACACATGAAAGATAGGGATATGGTTTCACCAATAGAAATTTTAGAAATGGGTATCTCTTTCAAGGGTATTGCTACTCTTGTAATCAATTTGGTCATAAGGCAGTTAATTGCAGGGTTCATGACAGGAATGGATATGGCTTCACCAGGAGGAACTTCAAGATATTTGCACCTTAAAGGAACCACAACATTAAGTGTTATAAGTGCAATAATGTTGGGCATATGGCTAAGTGGTGTAGAGCAGAATTTCCAAAGACAAGCAAGAACAGGAACATTCAGAGGAATTAGAAGGATCAATTGAGGAAGAAGGTGGACAAAGGTAAAGAGCAGTGTATGTTGGGAGTAGAGATACTCCCACCCCAAAATTAACCACCTCAAAGAGAGGAGGTGGGGGAGGGGCTAAGCTAAGAGTCTTATCTTTAGCCCCAAGCCCCAAAGGTGACCCTTTGCCATTGATGTCAAAGGGGGAGAGATTTGAGTTAGGGGAGAGCATTCAGTCAGGGGAGCAGTTTCTCAGGGGGAGCTAAAATAAAAAAAAAAGAAATGGTAAAAGGAAAAAGGGTTACCATCAATGACAAAGGGGGAGATTGTTGGAAATTTGAGCTAGTTTTGTTGTCATTGATGTCAAGAGATTGATGTTCAAGTTTCGTCATCATTAATGTCATCAAGTGGTTTTTCCAAAAGGCAAGGAAGAGGTTAAAAGAAATAGGATATAATATTTATTTTAATATTATATGCCTAAAGAGGCCTAAAATATTAAAGACCCAAGGAAGAAGAAGAAGGTTTAAAAAGAAATCCCAAGGAAGGAGAAGAGGTTTAAAAGGAAATAATAATATTATAATATTTTGGGCTAAAGGTTGAAGTGAAGAAAAATGAGGTCCAAGGAGTCTTTAAAATATAAATCCTCAAAAGACCCATTTGGCAGATTGTAAAGGTTATTATTTAATTTATTTAAATTAAAATATTTTAACCATAGGTTAAAATTTTAATTTAAATAAATATTAAAGGTGCCATAAGTCTAAGTTTAAAATTCAAATTAAAATTTAAATTGGAAGCACCGACGTGTTGGAGTGCATAGCAAAAGGTATAAAAAGGGGGCAATATTTTTATTTCAAATTATCCATGCAATTTGAATGCCCAAGAGAGAAAAATAATTTCATGCACTGCATTAAGAGAAGAAAGAGGATTTGCATGTGTTAATATTAAAAGGGCAGACCTTGTGATAAGACCAAGTGGAGCATCAAATAATTCACCAAGCGCTTGGTAGCGCAAGCGACGATCGACAACTGGTTAAGGTGTTTGTGCAAGGTAAGGTCAAGGGTTCGATTCATGTCCCCTTCATTTTGAGCGTGGCAAAGGTTTTTTGTTTAGGCATCGAGAGCAAGGAGTAAAAGGTGCATCATGCACCTTTGGTTTTATCTTGGGCATGTGGCCCAACGATAGCCAAGCCTTAGGGCTTAGGCACCACGATGATGGTTGGTCATGGGTTCGAGTCAAGCGCAGTATTTGAGGGCACTAATTTTAACGTGGGCCATCGTATAAGGTAAGTGCTTGATTTATTTTTTTCCAAGGTGTGAATAGTGCTAGGGGGCCACATGATAGTTGTGAAGGTGCTTTGATTAATTTTTTCTAAGGTGAAAGATAGGGAGTCATAAGGGTGTTTAATATTTTTATTTTTTAATTAGCATTAAAAATAAAGATTGGAGATATAAGGTGTTTGAAAGGAAATTAATTGTGTTGAATATTATTGTGTGAAGATTGGAGTTTAAAGTGTTATCAAAGGAGTTTTGATTGTTTATGAATTGAATATTATTTTTTGTGAATTTTGGAGATTATAAGGTGTACTTGAGAGCTAATATTTTTGTATGGTGAATTAATTATTGGGGAGAATAATTTTGTGGAGATTTTGAGATAGGTTGTTGTTTTCTAACCTTGAAATTGGAAAAGAGAATTTGATTGTGATTAAGATAGGTTTTGAAGACATATCTCCATCAAAACAAAAGGTATGGGCACATCTTCCTTGTGAGTGAAATATTGTTGGATTGAATGTTGTGAAATGCAAAGGTGGAGTGAAAAGGATTGTTTGATAAGCATTGTTGGAAATATTTGAGTAGGTTTTCATGTGCATGATTTATGGATGTTGAAAGATCATGAGTATCATTGTTATGTGAAGTTGAGAACTATCTTGAACTAGGGTTTGTGAAATATCATGAGTATCATTGTTATGTAAAATTTATGAAAGATCATGAGTATCATTGTTATGTGAAGTTGAGAACTATCTTGAACTAGGGTTTGTGAAAGAACATGAGTATCATTGTTATGTGAAATTGGAATCATCTTGAGTCAAGGTTTGAGTTCCATAGTGTGAGTTGTTGGAAGTATAGTGAAACACTTGGTTAGGGTTTGAAAGCAAGTTGTGTTTCATTGAGTGAATGGTTGAGTGAAGTTGATTGAGCATTATTTATTGAAAGTATTGGAGTGATAGTTCAATATTTATGAAACAAATTATTCTTTATTTCTGAATTGATTTGAAAGTGAGTTTGAAAGTGATAGAGTGATTTGTGAGTGTGAAACATATTGAGTCTCTTACCATTCTCTATATGTTTCTATGGTTAAACAAGATTCTGAGTGAAACTTGTTTGTGTGATTGAAGAGGTTTTCTGAAAGGATTAAGTTGAGTTTTGTATGCAAGTTTTGCAATTGATTTGAATAAGCTTTTGTGAAAGCTAGTGGACAGATTTGAGTAAGTCCTAGAGGGGACTTAAGGACAGAGTTAAGAAAGATTTTGTGAAATCTTGTGAGAATATTTGAGTAAGTCCTAGAGGGGACTTAAGAAAAAATTTGTGTGAGCTATTGTGGAAGCTTACAAGTAGATTTGAGACAAGTCTTGGTGAAGACTTGTTGAGTAGATTGGACAAGTTCTAGGGAGGACTTGTTGAGCATATTTGAGGTAAGTCTTGGTGAAGACTTGTTGAGTAGATTGGATAAGTTCTAGAGAGGACTTGTTGAGAAGATTTGAGGTAAGTCTTAGTGAAGAATTTTTGAGAAGATTGAGAAAGTTCTTGAGAGGACTTGTGGATATATTTGAGGTAAGTATTTGAGAAGACTTGAGAGAAGAATTGATTGATTTATTTGTTCAATATTTGAGTTAAGGCTTGGGGAAGATATATTGTGCCAAACCATAGATAGAATTGTGAGTAGATTTGTGCTAGACCAAAGATAGTGTTTAGTGCAGATTTGAGATAGATATTAAGCAGAGCTAAGAGTAATATTTGGAGGTGATAGAGTAGAGGATAGTAGTCTCCAATGGATAGAGATCCATTAGCTATGGTAGTGAGGACATAGGTCTTCTAAGTGAGGACAGAGGTCTTCAATGGAGAGAGATCCACAAGCCAGTGCAGTGGAGGTAGTAGTCTTCTAGAGGATCACCATCCAGAGCAAAGGAGAAGGAGTTCTCCTATGGATAGAGATCCATAAAATTGATTAGGGGATTGGTATCTCCTTTGGACAGAGGTCCATAAACATTGTAATAGGGAAGGATTCCCAAGAGATTTGTTGAGAAAATTTTAGTGAAATATTTTCTCCATGGAGTAGCCCACATTGGGTGAACCACGTTAAATTGGTGTCTCTATTGTGTGTGATGATTTGTGCATTGCTTTGATTACTATTGTTGATATTGCCATTGATTATATTGGATAATATTATTTGGGAAAGAAAAGTAAAAATTGGTCTTATACTGTTCACCCTCATCTCAGTATAAGCTTGTGTTCTTCAAAGGTTAGCTCTCCTTTTGCTTACCCTAAAAAATTTGGTGTATTAGCTAAAAAATTTATTTCTAAGTCTACTCCCTTTTATGAAACCCTATTACACGAGTCTGTACCCCTTGGACCCATCATTGTTGTCTAAGGGGAAACCAACTCCTCGTATAGATCTAGACCTTATCATATTCATTCTAAACCTCTGCCTACCCCTAAAGGGCATATTGAAATTTGTAGTCCTACTCCTATCAATACTGACTTTGAAATTTGTAACCCTAATTCAGCAAAACCTGAGTTCAACCCTACAACACCAGAAGTTACAAGAAATCCTCTATGGATATCGATAGTGAGAAAAAATAAGGCCTTCAATAATTGATCAAAAAATAAAGAAACGGATAATGAAATTGCCAATGGCATTCAAAAGACTATTTTCCAAGACCTTTTCAGTCATGAGAAATATGAATAAAAAAGATCCAAACCACCCTTATAGCAGTCAAAGAGGAAATTTTTTTTCCTAAATTTCTAAATGAGGATCCTCTCATGGAATGTGAGAGGCCTCAATAGTGTTGTCAAGCAGAGACTTACATGCACTTTGATGAAGGAATACATGCCCACTATCATGATTATGCAATAAATAAATATTGACCAAAACAAAATCCAAAAAAATGCTAAATCTATTTGGAAGAATAGTGATTTCAATTTTAGCCCTATTCAAGGCACTTCAAGGGGATTAATTTATCTATCAGATTCCAGTAAAGTTGAAGGTAGAATAATATTCTCATTAGATAGAGTTATGAACATTCTGTTCCACTATAAAGACAACAATTATTCATGGTTTTTATCCAATTTTTATGCCCCCAACAATCCCACAAGTAGAAATACCTTATGGGATATCTTGAGACACATGAGGAATGCTTCCAAAATTCTTTTGTGGATCCTTGCTGGAGATTTTAACTCCCTTATTTTCCCATTCAGATAAGCAAGGGGTAAATATCACTCCATCCAAAAGCATTGAATATTTTCATAATTTTGTAACTGACAGTGAATTAACGGACATTCAAATTAAAGGAACATAATACACATGGAGCAATAGGAGAGTTGGGGGTCAGCATATCCAAGTTAAGCTTGACATATTTTTTCTTTATCAAGAGGCTATTCTTGTTATGGGTGATGCTAATATCATTTGTCTCCTGAGAGTTGGCTCTGATCATTATCCTATTTTGTTTGAAGCTAAAAAAGGCCCCAATTTTAATATTTATTTCAAATTGAAATCCATGTGGATGCAGCACCCTGATATTTGTAATTGAATCTCTAATTGGTGGCAACAGGATTTTTCTAGGTCTTTCATTACTCAATTTTCCCTTAAATTCAAGGTTATGAAGGAAAACCTCAAAATCTAGAATAGGGACATTTTTGACAATATTTTAAAAAGTAAAAAGCAGATTATGGATAAACTAAAAAGTATTGAACACCAAATATAGAATATTCAATAGAGTGACCAAATCAGAGTTGAGAAGAAATAAATTTTAGCAGAGTATCATAACATTTTGGGAAAAGAAGAGATGTTATGGAGGCAAAAATCCAGAGCCCTTTGGCTCAAGGAGGGTGATTCCAATACAATTTTTTTTCACACTTCCACCCTCAGGCACAAAACTTCAAACAAAATTAGAGAATTGACCATAGGTGATGGCTTCATTACTAGGGATATTTTTGAAATTTGAGATGAACTCTCTTATTTTTTTGAAGATCTCTTGGGTACCCAACCCCAAAATTTTGACCAGACCAAGAATCAGTTACTCAATCACATTCCTACCCTGGTCACTCTAGAAATGAATTCCTTGCTCATCAAGCCTCTTTATTTAGATGATATCAAGCAAGCTTTATTCACTATGCACCCTGATAAATCCCCTAGGCCTGATGGTTTCTCCCATGATTTTTTCAAACCTTTTAGAAAATTATTGGACAAGATGTGTGCAAGGCAATCACTAAACTCCAACATGGAAAAATCCATTCCCAAAGGTATTAATTCTACCTTCATAGCTTTTGTTCCTAAAGGGCTTGTTTTTAAATCTATGGCAGACCTTAGATCCATTAGTTTGTGTAATGTGATTTATGAAATCCTAACCAAAGCTATGGCATATAGAGTAAAATAATTTCTTCCCTAAATCATAGATCCCATCCAAGGTAGTTCGGTAAAAGAAATATATATAACTGATGGTATCATAACTTTACATGAAGTCCTCCATTCTATCTCCAACAAAAAAAAATGCCCTTGTCCTTAAAATTGATATGAATAAAGCTTTTGATAGGGTTAATCGAGAGTTCTTACTTATTGTCCTTCTCAAGTTTAGTTTCCATAGAGAGTGGGTCAAAATTACTAAAGGTTGCATTTCTAGCCCCTAGTTATCAGTGTTAGTCAATGGGTCTATAGTAGGTTACTTCCCAAGAAATAGAGGGCTTAGGCAGGGGGATCCCCTATCACCTATTCTATTCATTATTCTTGTTGAATACCTTGGAAGAGCTCTTAAAGCTGCTTGCTTGGATGTCACAATATATGGTATTCAAGTTGCTTCCAACATGAGACCCATTTCTCATCAATAGTTTGTATATAACACTATCTTAGCCACCCATGCTTCAATTTAGGAAGTAAAGTCAATTAAAGGTATTTTAGATCTCTATGAAGAGGTTGTATGGCAAAAGATAAACTATGCCAAGAGTAAATTTTTCTTTCTCAATACCCCCATGTCTAGATAGGTCAAGATTACTCATATTATTCAATGTGTCATATCTGAGCTTCCCATTGTCTATTTAGGGATTCCCCCATTCACCAGTTGCCCTAAAGAGTCTATGTAGAGCAATATTATTGAAAGAATCAATAAAAATCTTGTAGGTTGGAAAGGGGCCCTCCTATCCCAAGAAGCCAAAGCCACTCTCACTATGGCCTGTCTTCAAAGTATTGATATTTATTTTATGTTAGTCTTCAAAGCCCCAGTTTATATCTATAAAAAATTGAATAGATTCAAAAGAGATTCTTTTGGTCAGGTATAGAAGATAAAAAAATTTCATTTGGTCAGCTGGGAGAAGGTTTGATTACCCAAAATTTATGGAGGGTTGGGTCTTAGAAAAATTAGTAATATGAACATGGCATTTTTGGCCAAGCAGACTTGAAAGGTGTTTACCAATTGCAATCTTTAATGAATTTCTATAATCAATAAAAAATGCACTCACATCTGGAATTGTATGGATGAAAATATTCCTAAATTTGGGTCCACATTCTAGAAATCAATCCTCTATACTAGACCTCTTATTCAAATGGGAACCAGATGATATCTTGGAAAAGGAAATAGGATAAATTGTTGGTCAGATAAGTGGATCTCCATTAAAACACTTAGTGAGAACACTAGAGTCTTAGTGGTGCAGCCTTTGCTAGATACTCTCATAGGCAGAAAGATGGCTCATTTCATAGATTATTTAGCCCAAACCAAAATATGGAAAGATATCTACATTCCAAATTTTTATGCCTAAATTTACAATGCTATAATAGAATTATCAACATTGCTGAGGGTAACTATAATTCCATCTAGTATGTCTCATGATACCATTTCTACAAAGAACTGACTCTAGTATTTTTTCTATTAAATTTGCTCATCTATTGACTTTCACTCCCCAAAATTATTTCATTCCTTTCAATTTGGTTTGGATTAAACACATCATACCTAAATTTGTTGTCTTTTCTTGGTTGGCCATCCAAAAAATTATTGTCACTACTGATAATCTCATGAATAGAGGGATGGTTGTTCCTAATACATGTCATATTTGCTTGGAGGCCTGGGAATTTTTCAACCACATATTTACAAAATTTTCTTTATTCCACTCTACCATGGATCATCTCATGTCCACCTTTCACATCTCCTAGGTCTAGCCCAACTCCCTGTCTCTTTATTCTCATAGTGGCCCATGCCTTTTAGAAATTCTAGGTTATCTTCTTTGTGGAAAGTTTATCTCTATCATCTCCTATGGTAGATATGGGTCAAAAGAAATAGTAGAACATTTTCAAACACCCTCAATAAATCTATCTCTATTGCCAACAAATCCATCACCTTTGCTATTAAAAATTCTAAGCTTTTCCCTTGCACCAAACCACCTAAGTCTACCCTTGAGTCCACTCTTTTCCATTCCCTTAGTATTCCCCATAGTCCTAGCTCTACTCCTAATTCCCATCCAATAATTGGTGCTCACTGGACTCCTCCTCTTGTAGGATGGCTTAAAATTAACTATGATGGTACTTCTAAATGAAATCCGAGTGCAACTGGTGTTGGATGTCTAGTAAGGGACCATAATGGATGACTCATAGTGGCCTATGTTGAGTTTTTGGGCGTATAAACTAACCACTATGCTGATGCTCATGCATTTTAGAGAGGACTAGAATTTATTAGAGATTACATGGGAAATTTACAAATTGAAGATGATTCCATGAATGTTACAAACTCTATCATCAGCGATATAATTCCTTCATGGAATGTGTGCATTGTTATTTAGGAAGCTAAGGTTTTGATGCAAAATTTTTGCAACACTAAAACCTGCCATGTGTATTAGGAAGCTAATTCTACTTATTTTCTCACCAATTTTGGATTTAGTCACAACAATATATCCATATGAAACCAAAATTTCCCTCAAAATGGTCTTAATGTTGTTGTTGTTGACTTGGAAATGCACAATCAACCCTAATAGGTATGCTCAGTTAAAAAAGTTTGATGATGGGAGTGATAGAACTACTACTTCGATGGTCATATTCAACTTGGTCCACAACACCATACTTAGTAGCATCATGAGTGGCATGAACAACATCAGTGCCTCCCTGAAACTACTGGTCAAGAAGCATGGCCAAAAGAGCTCTGTATCTAAAAATTATCGATGATTAGAATTGGTTTGTTTTATCTTTTGAGCTTTGTTCCCATGTGTGAGATTTTTGGTACTAATATTTTAACCCCTACATGGTCACTGGTTTTATTTTACTTTATGTTCACCTTAGCCCTTGTGTGGGCTCTCTCTTTCGATCTTTATTTTTTAATTAAACAACCATTACATGGGTATGTTTTTTCTCTGGTCTGGTTCATGGAGCAGCTTGGGTGTAGACACCATGTTTTGTGCTTCTCTACATAATTTTCATCATATGCTTATGTTTCTAGTTTTGGGCACCATTTAAAACCCATATAATATAATTTTTACCACCTACCAAAAAATATATATCAAAAAATAAATATATTTATTAATTAACGTCAATTTTGGATGCTTATAGAAATGAACGCTATTCTAGGGTATAAGGTAACTTCTAAATAAATGAAGGTCTTCAAATTTAATTCTTAACTAAGAATTATATAACTACTACTTTTCCCTTGTTAAATCATTCCTTAGCAAGGTCGAATCTCTAACACATTCAAATTTTGAATTAAATAACATCAAGATTAAAAATATGTAAATTTAACATGATATAATATAATAGGCATTACATCCACCAAAGACCTATTACTAATTAATGCATATAAATATATGTTTAGCTACCGTATTCTAGAACAAGGTTTCCATGCAAAGTCATAACTAGTTTATTCATTCTAGAAAAAGACATCGCTAGCATAATTATCCATTCATACTCTAAGAGTTAATGTTATAAACTATATTTATTTTTTTCAATAGTCATTCTATATTGAAAATATAAAATTATTTCATGGCATTATCCAAAGGTGGTAACAACTTTTTAGAACTTTAATTTTTTATTCGGCATAAATGCAATAACCTAAAATTAGGGTACGTCTCCCATTTTATGCTACCCATTAGCCACCAACTTTGCCAGTTCAAAAACTTGATGGAGATGGGATAAGAGGAGATGAAATTAAAATGGCTTAGGAATGCATATGATTCTAAAATGTAGTTATACTATGGAATGCACTAAAAAAAAATCCATTTAGTAGCATATAGACTACTATTTATTCCATTTCAGTGTGAGCTATGTATTTCAAATAGCAGCAAATATGAAAACCTCAAACTCAGAAACACCAAAAATATTTTAATTAAACATGATATGAGAGAACTTAAAATAAATCAACATTGCAGCATGGTTTAGGTGGTAAAAACATAATAAAATGTATAAGCAAGGTGTAGAGACCTAAAACGTATCATGTCGAGGGTGACTACTCATATGGACATGCTACAAAACCATATGGAGGATCTTGGACATACTCCAAGATAAAGCAATGGTTCTAACCACTCAATTTGGGGTCCTTGGCCTAATTAGTTTGAACCGCATTCCAGATCTACGGTTTACAGGCTAAACCACGGCTAAGACCTACAGTTTACAGGCTAAACCACGGCTAAGACCTACAGTTTACAGTCTAGACTACATTTGTGACCTGCGGTCTTAACTAAATTTTAGTTGGCCTTCATCCAAGCCAAATCGGTTTGAATGACCATTTTTTCTAGAAGAAGATGGTTAGAGGATAGAAGCTTCCAATCCAACTGTCCTAACCACCCCTTATTGATCTTGGATTCTCCATGAAGCCACCCCTAGCCCTTGGATAGTCCTATAAGTACCCCTCAAAATTAGGACAAATTATGAGAGAGAGCATTGACATTTGAGCGGCGAAGGCCTATCGAATTGTACACTCAACTGAGTATACTAAGATAGAGCTATTTCACTTATCCCCTTCTTACTTTCCAAGATTCATGATGAATGGCATTATGGATGCCCGAGGATCCTAGGAGAGCCAAGAAGTGCATATTTGAGCAAATGAAGGCCTTTCATAGTGAATCGATCACCAAATCAGTTTGAGGACACTGAAGGCGACCATTGAACATCAATTTGGACAAGGAGGTCAAGCCCACTACCCTTGAAATTGAGCATAAACCTATCAGATTGCTAACCACAACTTTCAATTGTAGTTTACAGTGAAGACCGCTCACCATAGCTATGGTTTGTAGTAGAGGTATCACCGCCTTACCTTTTTCATTTTTGTCTGATTAATTATCTTATTTTAGCTATTTTCATGGTTCAATTGTAGTTTAGCATATTTTTGACCGGTAGAACTAGGTTAGAATAGTTTCTTTGTGTTAAGAATCAAATAGGACATTAATGGATTCTTTATGCACTTTCATGCTTTATTTCACATAATTGGTCCATGCATAGTGTAGTTGTTATCTTTCTTTATGCAATTCCATGAATCTTGATTCAATTTACATAGTTTAGAAGTGTTTTCCATGTTTTCTTGATTATACATGCTTAATGGTGTCTTTATGCATTTTTCCTAAAAGGGCCTCATCATGAGAGGTTGCCTATATTTTTGAAACTTTTATGTTGTTTCTTGACCACAGGGAACATATTCAAAGGAAACTCAATCATCAACTTCCTTCCTCAATGTGAAGAAGAGGGAAAATCCACCCTAGAGCAGTTTGTGATTAGTTAAAATGCAACATTAGTGCGCCTACCCTATTGAGGGCTTAGGCATTGTATTAATTGTATCATCATTTGGATGACCCTAAGATGGGTATGATTGTAATCAATATTATTTACAATTATTAATAAAAGAAATGCTTATTTTGTTGAAATCTATGCAATCCTGTCATTTTTTATGCTTTGAATGAATGAATATGACATAGTATAGTAGATGGGTGCATGCTTTTTGGTTATATTAGAAGTCCACCATGGTGGAAATCCGAAATTCTAGCATCTGACTATGTGTTTTTGTTTTTTTGACTTGTAGGTACAAACCACAACTACCAGCTATAGGCCAACAATTAAACTGCAGGTTCAACCTGCGGGCCATAGTCAGAACCGCAACCCATACCTACAGTTTCCAACAGATACAGCAGATAGCAGAGGAATAAATCTCATTTAGATGTGGACCTGAGGTAGGCCCTATTTCTCACTCTCTGTAATTTTTTCTCTTTATGTTTTTCTAGAGAGTCAAATTTGGAATGCAA
The DNA here is from genome assembly GCA_028583015.1 of Wollemia nobilis. Classification (NCBI taxonomy): domain Eukaryota; kingdom Viridiplantae; phylum Streptophyta; class Pinopsida; order Araucariales; family Araucariaceae; genus Wollemia; species Wollemia nobilis. The sequence goes on from JAQPPZ010017109.1 coordinate 4,730,599, forward strand.
TTAAGAAACTAAGAAAAATAAATGAATTAGGTGTTAGTTGCATTTATCTTTCGGGTCGTTAGAAAGGCACTGCTAGGAACAAAAAATCTTTGATTTTAATTCGCCCTAGAATCCAGAGTTCTTGATAGAATTTGTGTGATTGGTTTGCATGCGTGAGGCCCAATTAGTGGCCAATTAGCATCGTAATGTGCATCGTATCAAAGAACATCTAGTATAGCTTGCATTTTCTAAATTTGAAACATTTTTTCATTTGCATAGCATTTAGAAAATGAGCATGAATTCTATATGATGCATTTTTTTATGTACATTAAAAGGAACCACACACACCACTTGGCACTTAAACGCTAGTGAGTTGGGATTGACATCCAACCACTAGTAGGGTTCAACGATGGTGGGCGTAACTTCCATCCGTTGGCCCAAATATTGTGAACCTTTTGGATACTATACCAATACTATATCTAAGAACCTTTTTTACCCTAGAAAATTTGTATGTTAGGGTATAACGCTGACTGGGGGAAAATAGGTGAGGATATGGTATGACATGTGCTCCTTGATCGTGTGTGGGCTTCATTACCAAACATTATAGGTTGAATTACGCAACTTGGAGTTCATAGCCAAGTTGTCGAGATATGAGCGTATAGGTGAAAGCCATTAAACTGAGAATAAAATACAAGTTTTGCAAAATCATGATAAGAGTTTCTACACTGATACAATAAATATTGAAAACACATCAAACAATTTATGACTCATTTTCAAAATTTAAAATGAGATAATCATTATTGTATACCTTGTTTACTTAAATAATAAAAGATACATATAGACACTAGGTACACAATGGTGGATACATGGGGTGGTCAAAAAAGGACTAAACCTAACGTTGATGACCAACCCTTAACCAATTCACAACAACACGTGTCAATTCCTCAACCACGTGAGTGAATTGAACGTCGTTCAACAAGCATTAGAGGAGATAACTCGACACGAGGGGAGCCTGTAGAGCATACCCTGGATAGAGGAGCTTTAGTACACTCCTCTAGGCACAAGATAGAATAGGAATCCTTACAGCATGAGGGTGTCCCACTTGAGAACCATTATCGAGACCGTAATGCATGCACATCCATGAGATCGATCGAAGAGTTTGTTGTACAGGGAACCAGGTTGGTGCCCCTACGTACTAATTCCACAGGAGGATCCATGGCTCCACCTTCTACATATAGGACTAGATATCCACCCATTTAGGGGTAGGTAGATAGGCTTGCTACCAAGCATAGTTCTAACCATACTCCCATGCATGGTCCACCACGTAAGATCACCATTGATATATCAAATGTGGGAGGTAATGGCACACCACCACATGAGTGATGGTGGTCTAAATAGCTAGAGGGTCTAGGTAGTATTTTAGAGTAGCTAGGCTGCAAGCCTTCCACTCCATCCACCTGAGCCCCGAGTGCATGTAGCTTGAGTGTTGTCAGGACTACTAGAGAGCATGGAGAGGCTTTTAAGTGCCCTCATGTCACACACCTACTATATTTGCATGGTGGTTCATAGTATAGGGCATTATAGGAGGCTAATGTAGACTTCACAAATAGAGGCAAAGGCACAAAATATCAGTCTGATAGGTACATAACCCATAAGGTAGCTCGTACAGATAAAGGATACTAGAGGTCTCCCACGGTCGATTAGATCGATATATCACATCGATTGGTATCAGAGCAAAAATTCCAACTCCTCCAAGATCAATTGGAGAACACTCACCTAGAGAGGCAGCACACTGAAGATGAAAATATTCAAGTGTAGAGGCTCATTAGACAAAGGCTATATGAGTAGTGCATGTGCAAAGAGTGTATCCTTGCCCAGATGGAACACGTAGAGCAGGAGGATAGGTTATCTAGGGCTGGCCTATATCCTCATGATGAGCATAGAGAGTGTGTATATAGGAAGGATTTATCTCAAGCCGATATGCATCAAGAGCAAAGAGATGATCATACTCATGCTAGTGCCTAATAGAGGGAGCGACCATCTTCGCTCAATAATTAGAGGCAGAGGTAGCATGAATAAGCAAAGGGAGATGGATATGAGTAAGAATATCTTGAGAGCTCTCGAGTTGAGGAGGAATAGCAATGCCCTTCATATCATATTAGAAAGATAGTACCTCCTAAGCCATGTCCACGTCAACTTAGGGAGGAGGAATTTCTATCTTCGAAGGCCTATAAGGTCTTAGCCGAGAAGATTAAAGCCATCGAGAGAAAAGGTGCAACTATTCAAACATCGACATTAAGAAAAATCCATAATGAGCCTTTGGATCCTATGATCCCTACTTCATCTTACCCTGAGCATTTTGATATGCCTAGGTTGGAAAAGTTTAAGAGTGATGAAGATGCACACGAACATGTCATAAGCTTTCTGAATACTTGTTTTCAAATAGCAAGCAATGCTGCATTGTTGTTGCATAAGTTCATCAAGACACTTTTTGGTCTGGCCTGAGTGGTTCAATAAGCTAAAGAAACATAGCATAACCTATTTTGAAGAATTATTTGATGCCTTTATTGAAAACTATTCCTTTGGCATCAAGAAACAAGCCAATATTTCTGATTTGGATGCGCTAGCTCAGCACGACAACGAGCCAATAGAGCAATACAAAAAAATATGGAGGAGACTAATGGAAAATTTGCCATTCCCTATTCTTGCCATAGAGTTAAACCAAATGTTTACAAATATTTGTGCCAAGTACATATCATTACTGTTGTAGCTACAAAATTATCCTACATTCAAAGAGGCTTTGGCACAAGCCAAAGTTATTGAGGATATCAAGTTGTAGGAAGGCAACTTGAAGCTCAAGAATAGGAGAGAGGGACAAAATAAGAGTACCACAAAAAAACAGGGCAAGTAGGCCCATGTGAATCAAGTGGTGCTGAATCTCCAGAGGGAGAACAAGGGGTAACAAAAACAGATTTATCAGGCCCAACCTCCCTCTACGCAATATGATAAGAGCAACAAAAATTATAAGGGCAAGAACAAATATCAATTCCCACCTTGCTATTTCACACCATTGACAGAATCATTGATGTCAATTTTCCATAAACTAGATGAGGCCAAGGCAATTAGAATTCTTGAAATTAAGATGATAGACCCCAATCAACCCAAACCAAAGGGGTACCAAGAAGATCTATTTTGCATTTTTCATCGAATGAAAGGCCATGATATTGAGGTGTGCTAGAATTTCAAACACATGGTGTAAAATATGATTGACAAAGGTAAGCTTGTAGTGTCACACAACCCATAGGAATCCGATAATTAGAATATGGGGATTTACAAAAGCCCTTACCAAATCATGAGGCGTCTCAAAACAATGTTGGCTAGGTCAACCAAGTGCGAGTCGAACCACCTACCCAGGGTTTTGTAGGCATGGTGAACATTGTCACTAGGCATGGGAGATATGAACAATAGAATCAAACTCGTGCTCCCATTCAAATACAAGCCACACCGAATCAATGGTCAGTGCAAAATATTCCAAGCCCACCAACAAGATCGGTGGTGACCATAAGGAGTAGGTTGGTCCAAAACCTACAGATAACTCCTATGAAGTTGTTAATATATGAATTAATATAGTAGTCCCCAAGGCACAAGGAGACTCTTATGGATATTTTGAGGTCCATTGAAGTACAGTCCCAGGATGCGCATGCATTTACTAATTTTGTGGGACATGTACAACAATGTCAAGAAGTGATGATCCAATTTTACGATCATGATATAAGGATGGTTTATACAAATATGGTCAACCCACCATTTCACATAATCACATGTGTTAATCACATGTCATTTAAAATGGTCTTTATCGATATCATCTCATCGATCAACATAATAACGACCAAGGCACTAAGTCATTTGAAGCTACCTAAATTATACATTGTACCCACTACATTTACATTAAGAGCATTTAATGATGTACTATGTTCAACTGTTGGCACAATTATCCTACCCATATAGGTAGTCTTAAAGACCATCTCAGTAATGTGTCATGTGATATAAGGGGCCATGTAGTATAACATATTACTCGATAGGCCTTGGATTCATGAAATGCGTTGTGTACCCTTGATATTACATCAATGTATGAAGTATATTCATGAGGGATAGGTTCACATAGTGGCATCAAATGAAGAACCATTTAAGTTCATGAACCTAGTAGATTTGCCTAGGGGTTTCATACTCTCGTCAATGCACCTGGATGTTCGGTCGTCATCGTCGATAAAGAAACCAGGAGGTAAACCAACAAAGTGTGCTCAACCAATACCATATATATCCCATAGATCATAGCACACCACTGCCACTTCCCTGAAACTCCCAATATTAGTCATGCATCAGGATGACGAGAAGTTTAAGGTAAAAATGGGTGAGAAAGAGAAGGATCGTGAGCCCGAGCCAATCTTCGAGGAGGTTCCCATTCCTATGGAAGTCAAAGAACCCCATGACAAACTTGAGTAGGTGCCTCATCCTGCCTCACCTTCATATTAAATAGGGTCATATACACCATGGGTGATGATACATCTCGCAAACACCATATTAGGTGAGTACCTTGTGCAAAATGTAACCTTCAAACTAATTCTAAATATTGCATAAGAGATTGGCCAACCATCTACTCATCATTACCCGGTTGGATCGATGGTTCCATTGGGAGAGATTCCTAATAAGACTAACTTCATTTATGAAAAGCTAGAGTAGTTGACAACACGAGAGTCCATAGATGAATATTATGAGAAACCTTTCACTGTAAACATTTGTTATCTATCCAATACAAAGTGTACCATGTGTATTTTTGAGCTATATCATTGGCATGGATATGGCCTTGGTCTCTTTGAACAAGGATGGAGGACTCTGCTGGAACCTCATTATAAGTTAGTCACTGATAGGTTCATTTTGGGGTTACAGATATGGGGGTAGGATGATTTGCTCATAGCATCCATAGATCATTTGTACCTTAGTATGGTGGATGATGTAGATTTTAATCCATATCATCTGGATCCTTCCAAATTCTGGAGGAATCACCCTATGATATCTATCATCATTGTGGAATCCCTATAATATTATCATGAAGGACTCCTTGAGTAGATTGAGATAGAAATGAACCCTACATATCACCTAGGACACCAAACCCATGATCCAGTCGATGACACAGACGTGCAAGGGCATAACCCCATTACTGTATGTGATCTCGAGATAGGATATATTTGTAATGAGGATGGAGTGGAGTCCACATCCGATATGAGTGGACCAGGTTATGATGTAGACGAGGAATCCTCAAACAACGATGAATCTAGGGATGAAGTTGAGGGTGCCTATGAGAGGACTTGGCATAAGCATAATTTATTGCCTACTAATTCAGTACAAGTTACCGAAGAGATCCTTTCCAATGTTGATCATTCAGGGGAAGAAGTAGAGCTAGATTTCTTGGCAATGTCACACTTACGATACAATTATTTGATTTATCTAGATAGTTATGACAATAATCAAGCAGTCAGATTCATGGGGTCACATTCACCAAAGTTCCCCCTAGGAGTAGGGGCGAATGAAGGATTCTATTATGACAGTGACAAAAAATATGAGCTAGAGAGGGCCTACCTTGGTCCTCCTTATTTGTATTACCATCATTAGCCCATCGACATTGATGAGGTCTATCAGTAGCTACATTTTGGTCCTCATCTAAGAGCAAGATGGTTAAACTTGGATCAAATTCATATAATCATCATCATAAATCAAATATCTATCTATTGCATGTCATCCATACATCACATCATATAGCATCAAATTAACACAAGCATTGCATCTATGTGCATCAAATAAAAATAAAATTAAAACATATAAATCAAGTACACATAATGAGTCATAAATGATCATATATATAAATATGTGTCTCAGAGTATATCAGATGAGTACAAAATACCTATAGGATACAATCGTGCAGGTCCTTGACCTTACACAAAAAATGATACATGTGCAAAATGTAGCTATGATCTAATCCCTAGCTCTAGTCGGCTCCCTCTGAGTTGGAGCTCTCACCACCTCCCTTAGCCCCATGACGTGGAGCCTACTTTGCGATCAGGTTTGGCCCCTATTGTATGCTCTTTTGAGGGCCCTGTATACCACTTATCTCGAGGAATCCTAGCACATGAGAGACTAGTATTTCCAAGTGGCTAGTCCTATGGCTAGAGGTCCCATCTATCTACCTATGGCTCCTACGTGAGCTACTGCCATGTGTGCTAGAGGACCTGTGCATCCTCTATGTCCTATGGATCCAATGGCTTGAGCTAGCTATGGACTATCCTGTAGTCTTGGACCTAGTCTGCTGAGACCCTACAACATGAGAATCCTCTGGGATCGTGCCTCCAATAAACCTGATGTAGCCCTCAAACTAGTATATACGGGCTACCCTGCTAGTATGTCTGTTATTGCCCTCATCCACGAGGGCCTGTAAATATCGAATATTTGGCTTGGGATCATGGCCTCTAGGGAGCACTACTAATGGTGATGTGGGTGGTGCCATGACAACACAGGAAGATGAAGGATCTCCCCTCTGATCCAGGGCCAAGTCCCTCTCTACTATAGTTGTAGCTAGTCATGCCTCTGCCAAATCACGTGCACTAATGAGATCTTGGACCCTCCCCTCTACTTTCGTAGCCTGTTGATCGGTTGTAGAAGCTTACATTTAATTTTATCAATCCGAGTGAAATCAAGGTTAGATTTAAAAAGTTGAAATCCAGTATAGATATGATCATAGGAATTAATGCTTAATTCTAGTTCAATTTCCTGTTCATAAATCATGCGTACATGTGTACAAAAAGAAATATAAAAATATGCAGTATGAATTATGCAAAAAATGTTAAATAAATGCAATTTATTATAAATTTTAACTATTAGGATACTTATGCAATTTCTAATTTTTATAAATTTTATAATGCATATCTAACTAATTCTAATCTAATGTAGGGGGTGAAATAGTTCAGGGACTGTCGATTAGGAGTGGACCCTGCCTCGTAAGTGGTAGTGTAAGTTCTTTTCCCCTAAAATACTCTATAAGTAACTAAATATTATGATTTATACTAATTTTTATTCATTATTCATGAATGTAGGTTACAGTATTTACAGATTCAAAACAGAGAAGAAACAAATGCTAGAAATGATACAAGTTACCATAATTGAAGAAATGTTATTTTATTGATGAAGGTTCAAATGTACAAGCTCTATAACATGATTGAAATGTAATAATAATGTAGCAGAAGGAACGAAAGAGATAGACATTCCTCTATTTTTTGATGTATTTTATATTAAGACTAATACAATCTACAATATTTTCCACGTATGTATCTTGCTAAAAATGTGGAGTGATGATTGTACATGCATCATAAGATATCCTAAAGCTAAATATATTTTATTTGACTTGGACCTAAAAATATTCCTATTGGTCCAAGTGGCATTACATGGAATATTTTCTATCTAATTGACTCATAATAGGGTTGTATAAGACTTTTCAATTCCTTTAATGTAGGAAGTCTTAACAACTTTGACATTTGACAAATAATAACATTACAAATCGTTTTCATAAAGTTTTATCAGCTGGAAAGAATCTTGTAATCAAAATAGAAATGCAAGATATATTTGAAGATATTCTAATTACCGTCATTTGGTTCTGTCGTCCATGGTCAATAATCTAGAGGTAAGTCTTCAAAAGTGACATTTTGTCCTTATGTAATTACTATTAGTAATTATTTCCAGTAACTATCTTCCATAAACTGATATCATCCATTAAATTCTTCCAACTTCTAATGGTTGTTCTTCATATATGAGGTACAGGCTTGTAATTTCTTCACTTATTACCTATATTTAACTTAGAACTTGGGCAAATTGGATGTAAGTTAACTATAAATATCAAATTACCATTTTTAATCATTTTCATCAATAATTCATATTAAACTGATGATAACATGTAAAAATATATTAAATATTCCAATAAAATGAATAAATCTAATAAAAAAATTAGTAGTAAATAACCTCTCATCATTCCCCTAGACTAAAGCTTATGCATGTCCTCATGCATACATAAAAAAATAAATATAAAGGAAATAACAAATTTATGCATGCACAGTTCCAAAAGAAATGTTACAGTATTAAGAGATATAAAAAAATTATAAAATGTACTTATTTTTGTATCCAAAAAATACAAGAATTCATCATGCAAGAATTCTGATGTAGAAATAATATAAGAATAATTCAAAATTTAAAGATCAGCTACATCAAAAATTCTGTCATCTTTTGCATGAAAATCAAAATACAGTAATCTGATAATAATCTTCAAAAAAAATTTAAATATCAGAAATTTTGTTATCTTTTACACAATCTCCAGAAAATAATAAATATTTGCAACAAAATAAACTTTTAAAATACATGCAATAAAACAGACTTTAAAAACATATGCAGTAGAAATATAAGAACATGCAATAGATAGATCTTAAAAACACATGCAGTAGATAGATTTAAAAACACATACAATAGACAAATTTATATATAAAGAAACTATTTTAAAACAACATATACAAATACTAACTAACCATCCATACATATACAAATATACGGATAAAAATATTTTTCAAACCACATATAAATATGAGTCTTTGATAAATATTAAAAAGTTTTTAATGAACACTGATCACTGGCTGAGATTCTGGAAGCTCTTCCTCTTATCCTGGGTATTTTTTGTTCCTTCTTAACTTGTTGCACATGTTTCTTAGTTTTAATGTCTGCAACTGCTACTTAACTGGTGTTTCTACAGTTACAGTCTTAATATGTTCAACTTCCTGGTCGCTTTATTTCTCTTTCGATTTTGCAACCTTAGCCTGAGAAGAAGGGAGATATTCATCAAAGTATTTAGAACCTTTAAAAGTTGTCACAATTAGTTGAGAGATATTATTAGTTTTTAAGAACTATCTTGATTGAGAACTTTTCAAAAGTCAATGATTTTATGAGTGGATAAAAACTTACCAATGTTGACCGACTTTTTAGGCTTTCTCTTGACTATAGACGATTTTGGTGGGGAATTTTAAACAGGTGGCAACCGACTGGTATGATTTGCAGGACCTGTAACCTTATCATATCTAAGCTATTTGATTAATTTAAACTGCACAGAAAGAGCTTGCTGAACAATTTTATGTTGTTCTACTAAATCCATACTTAGTTTATCAATTTTTTTTTAAGGGATTCATTATGTGCTTTGAGATAAGACAGGGTTTCTTCAACAGATTCATCTACAGGTAATTTTGGGTCTTGGTCTTCTTCATAACTTTCTATTATTTTTATTTCTTTCGTGGATTGTATTCTGAATTTAGTGTTTTTCTATTTTTTCTTTGAAATTTCAGGTTTTTCAACATGGTCATCAGAGTCACTTTCCTCTTCTTTAGATTGTGCATCTTCAAATTTGAAGCTCTCCAAGATTTCAGGTGCATTAGACTCTTCCACAATTTTACTCCATGATGCTTTTACTTTATGGACATTTTTTAGAATTATGATTTTAATCAGACCATGATGAGAAATTAGATGTAATTTAGGTTGTCCTTCAGAATTTTCTAGCTTGACTCTTAGAACTATAGATTTTAATGATTGACACAAGAAGTATGGAATATTGATAACACAGTCTTCTTTGTCAGGGTATTTTAGGTTAAGAAGCATTTGAATATGATAGGCAGCTAGGATAGACATGCGACCTTCGACAGTGAAGAATTTAATGATGAGGACAACTACCTCTTGCCAAAGAAGAGGAAGTGTAGAGGTTGTTATTCCTCTGATTGCACCTTCTTTGTTTTTTATAAGTGAACATTTTTCATCGAATCATTTTACTAGTTGGGTGACACTTTTAGTGTTTTTGTAAAAGAGTGTACCAACCTCAGGCAGGTTTAGGATCTTAGAAATCAAACTTGGGGTTATCTTGATTTTTAGATTCCCTACATGAGTGACCATAGTGTTAGGATTGCAATTCAGGATAAACTATTGTGCTACCCCTACATCGTGTCCTTTAAATTTTATATGCGCTTCCCACCAGCGAGCATTTTCAAATAGCTCAATCACATAGTCACTTGGACTTTGTGTTCCAATGGATAATGGTTCGTTGCACTTTTAGAAAATGGACTTGGGAATTTTTATTATAGATATCTTGCAATATTGGAAGACACAGGAGTAGTTTTAGAGGCTCGAATTGCTTAGTAAAACATCATTTTTTTTAATGTTTATATAATTTTATGTTGTTTTTGTTGCCTTTTTTTAATATATTGAAAGTATACAGGTACAGGAAATGTAAACCATACATTAGAGGCATAATTTGCACAGAAATAAGATTTCAAAAGCAAATACGTATATTATAAATAAACTTAAAAAAAAAACGTATTTTGTACAAAAACAAATACACTTAGGGGATACGTAAATTGTACAAAAACAAAAACTTTAGAAAATATGTATTCTGTACAGACTCAAAAAATACGTATTCTGTACAGACTCAAAAGCTTAGAAAAATATGTATTCTATACAAAAACAAGAACTCAAAAAATACAGAAGCAAATACATACAAACAGATCAGATAAGAACTCAGAATTCAAAAAATAAGTTTATAGGAAAACTAAAATATATTTTAACTGTACAAACTCTTATTAAAACAAAAATTCTGATGTAGATTCGAAACCTCTTATATTAATACAAAAACCTCTTGTATTAATATATTTGTACAAACTGTATAACCTTTTATCAGAATTTTAACTGTACAAACTAAAATAATAAAAATATATATATATTTTAACTGTACCAACAGAAAGGTTTAATCAAAATTTAAATCAAATTTTGCCAAAAATTCAAATTCCTTCAAAAAAATTGAGAATACTTTCAAAAAATTAAAAATTCCCTTAAAAAAAATTACAGGGTTTGCATCAATTTCAAGATTCGAAACCCAAAATTTTAGGGTTTTTCTTATAACTCTGCAAAATATTAGGAATTTATAAATTAGGGCTTTTAAAATTTAGGGGTTTTGTAAAATTTTACAATTTCAGACATTTAGGATTAGGGTTTCAAATTTATACATGCAGAACAAACAATTACAGAATAAAAATTTTCTTTTTAAAAGCAGTACAAATTGATAAATTTTTGAAACCCGAAAAGGAATTACGTAAAAAATGATTAGGGTTTTAATTCCATAAATTCTAGAGTTTAGAAAATTAGGGCTTTTTCCAGATATAGAGTAAAACAAATTAGGGCTTTTACGAATTCATTGAAATTTGGAAAAACTACAGCCATAATTTAAAATTTTATCCTAAATGTCGATCTTTACACCCTAATATCGATTATTTTAAACTAATCTCTGAGGAATTTGAATTAAAAATAGATAAAAGTACCTTTTTGATGATAAGGATGATAAAAAGGCAATAAAATTTTTGAAAGGGAATATTTTACCTAACTTTTGCCTATCGCTGTCGCAAAAGACACTGGTGGCCACCTTATGTATTCCACCCTCAATCAGTTTCTGTTACCTACTTCGCAATCGCAAAGAAAGATGTATAAAAGACTAGGGTATTCTGAATTTTCTATGCAGGTGAATAGAATTTCACATGCCTCGGTCTGCATGGTAGAAAAACGTAGGGTAAAGTCTAAGCGACGAGAAACGCAGGGTAAAGTCTGAGCGGCGAGACTGATTACCATTTTACCCTAATCCTTTTTACTTTAACTACAATCTATGGTGGAGGTTGTAAATTTGTGTAATCAACGACGGAGAACGGTGTTTATAGTCCCTCTAAACCCTAATTCGTAATTCATAATCGATGACGGAGAAATGAATTATAAGCTACGATCGATGGCAGCATAAATCGTAATTTGTGTTTGTTTAAAACATTGATTATCCGTCGATTAATACGTAATCAACGGTGGAGGAGTTGATCCATGGTCGTTCGCGTTGATTGGTTAAGATGAATGGCAGCTTTTATGTGTGGCGGGTTTAGAATGTCAATACGTGGTGAAGCCACCTTCCTTGTCTTCGACGGTCGAGGTTTAGGTGTTTTTAGACTTGTGTGGTTTAGGGTCTAGGTTTATGAGGTAATTTAGGGTGTGTGGTACATCTAGGTACGAGGTTTTGGGGTCTAGATTTGTGAGGTAGGTTTAGGTTTTTTAAGTTTTGTTTCGTGTCTATTAATAGGTTAGAGTATATGTCTCGTGTTTCATGTCTTGTGTCTATTAATAGGTTAGTTTATATCTTAGGTTTATGAAATTTGGTCGGGTCTAATAGATATTTTATAGTTTATAATTTGGTCGGATTTAATAAGTTAGGTTAGGACTTTAGATAATATAATGGCCATCCTAATATTAAAAAAAAATATCTGAAAATATTTATATTATTAATAATTATTTATTAGTATATTATTTACATAGTTATATTATTTATATTTTCATTATTATATTGTTAGATAGTTATATTAACATTATAATATATATATATATATATATATATATATATATATATATATATATATTACTTATAATATATGAATGGATTAACACACACACACACACATATATATATTATAATTAAAGATTATAATATATATAAAAAAAATTCAAAATTTTATTAAAAGTTTTATTTATTTACAATATTTTAATTTTATTTATTTACAAAAGTTTTATTTATCATAACTATTTACGGATAGTATTTACGGAAGGTATTTATACATACTATTAAGAAAAAATTTCCTCTATTTTATTATTATTTCTTCCCTCAAGCTATATACACTTCCAAATTATATTATACACCTATATATTTGTATTTATCCCCTCCCCCAGACTTTAATTTTTTCTATATATCCAAAACAAAGGAAAGATAGTAGTAATTATAATAGGAGTGGATATAAATTTTTTGGAGATTATGCTTCCTGTATGTCATTAAGAAGTTGTTATTGTCAGTCATTAGAAAACATGGATAAATGAGAAGGAAAAGTAATTATAGGTCATGTTTTTAGAGAGAATTTTGAAATGATAGTACTTGTGAAAGATAATGGGTTACTAGGAATTGCATAGGATGTTTCTAGGTGAATTCTTCAAGGTCATCAAACAACAGTCTAAGCATACTGAAATAAACTTCACTTACTTCTATTACAAATCAATTTAGTGTTAAGGTTATTCTAATATGTTCAAGATTTCTTTCAAAACCAACCATGTGTGCAGTGAAGATTCATTCCCATTATGAGTAAAGGTTATATAACAACAAGGATTATATATGCAAAAATCTAGTTGATCTTATAAGCATCTAGAGGGCTTGTCTGGACTTATTGCTAATACGTAAGGATACCTTTGATAAAGAATATCCCATGGTATGTGAAATACTAAGAATTCCAGGGATTCAAGCTCTTTTTGTCTTTTTTTCTTTTTTTTAGACTTTTGTCTAGGATACTTGCTTAGCAAGGGATTTTATAATGCTTTTTGGGCTTCTTGCTTATTTAGAGGAGAAGCAAGAGTTTTATATTTTGCTTTTTGAGATTTTGAATTCTTGTTTATTTATAGAGAACAAGAATTTTGGGGGAATACTTGCTCGATTAGATGAGGAGCAAGGGAATATTTCTCTCTTTTTTTCTTGTTTTTTTCTTTTTTTTTTCACTCTTTTTTTCTTCTCTCTCTTCTTATTTTTCAAGGGATAGGGCGAGCTTGTCCTTTTGCCAATTCATTAGTAATCTAGACCATGTGTATAAATGGATGAGCAAGGAAATTTTTTCACTTATGGCACACATAATACAAGAGTTAATTTTCCAAAACATCACAATGTTATTTAAATGTATATGTGTATGTGGTTAAAAGAGAAAACTTAATAATATTAGAAGTTACTCATAACATTTCAAAAGATTTGCTCTATTTTCAATGAGAATTTCCCTAATATACTAGATAGAATTTGAGTATTTGAAGAAAATACCTAGATTTCATCTAGCAACAAGATACTATACATTGGGTGGTCATCTTTCTCTACAGGGTTAAAGATAAAGAATTTGCTTTGAAAAACCTCTTGAGGACTGAAAAATAGAAGGGAATATAGAAACTTCATGATGAAATAAAGGAAGCAAGATAATTTTTTTGTTTTTAATATTTACATTATTATGTATATATATGTATATGTATAAGTATGTATATGTATAAATATATACATAATATATTTTTTATTTTCAAAAAGATTGTCTATTGAATAGTGGTTGATTGTCGTTCAAAATACATTGTAAATCATTTTATTTTCTAAACTGATGTATGAATTCTTCTTTAGATAATGGATTCTTATAAAGTTTAAGACTATGGCCATTTAATAATATTTTTCTTGTTGAATCATATATAGGATTAAGTTTAACTGTACTATTTCCAAATATTTCCTCTATTTCATAGGGTCCTAGCCATCTGGTTATTAATTTACCTTGAAAATCTTGGTAACGAGAGTCAAATAACAAGGCCCAATCTCCTAATTGAAATGTACCTGGTACAATATGTTTATCATGCCATTTATTTCATTGTTGTTGAGTTATTTATGTTCTATGAAAGGCTTCTAATATATTTTCATCTAAAATATTTAGTTTTTCCAACCTTTCTTTTTGTGCATTATCCAAATCCATGTCAAGTTGAACTGATGTGCATAATGTTTCAATTTCAAATTCAATGGGAAAAATGGATTGTTTCTCATAAACCATTTCATAAGGTGATAAACCTGTGGTAGTTTTCCAAGTTGTATTATATGACCATACAACTTCTTTCAATATTTCATTCCAATCACCCCTAATTATAGTTACAGTTTTTGTGATAATTTTTTCAAGTTCTCTATTTGTAACTTCTACTTGTCCATTAGCTTATGGGTGGTATGGTGAAGTTTTTTTATGTTTGATTTGATAGATATGGACAAAATGTTCAATCAATTTGGAGGTAAATTGAGGTCCATGATCAGAAACCAATTCTCTAGGTGCACCAAAGCATTGCATTATGTTTTCATAAAGAAAATCAGCTACTAATTCAGCCTTAGCTCGTGGAAGTGCTTTAACTTCTGCCCATTTGGTAACGTAATATGTACATACTAATATGTGTTGATTACCATCACTTAGAGGTTCTATAGGTCCTACAAAATCAATTCCCCATTTTTCAAATGGTTCAAATGCTATGTGTGGAACCAAAGGCATTTCCATAGAAGGAGTAGGCTTACTAGCTCTTTGGCAAGTATCACATTTATCAATAAATCTATGAACATATTTATTCATTGTAGGCAAATAATATCCAGTTTTATATATTTTTCTAAAAGTTATTTGGGTTGCATAATGACCTCCACAAGGTTATCAATGTGATGCCCTAATAATATCATATACATCATTTTATTGTACACATATTCTAATTATTTGATCTGGACATCGTTTGAATAAAATTCCATGAATCCAAGTAAAAGAAAGACTTTGATGTATTAGTTTATTCTTTTCATAAGGTGTAAAATTTTGAGGTATTTTTCATGTTACTAGATAATTTGCAATATCAGCATACCAAGGAGTAAAAATAGAAAGGGCAAATAAATGTTCATCTAGAAAATTATCCTGTATCAATTCTTTGTCATAAAAAATTTGTATTCGATACAAATGATCAGCAACAAAATTGTCTTTACCTACTTTATCTATAATTGTAACATTGAATTCTTATAATAAAAGAAGCCATGTAATCACTCTACCACCAACTATTGCTTTATTTTTTAAGTATCTAATGGTGGAATGATCAGTGTGAACAAAAACTTCATACCCTATAATGTAATGTTTAAATTTATTAAGAGCATGAACTTCAGCTAAAAATTCATTTTCTGTAACAGTGTAATTGAGTTCAGCTCTATGTAAATTTTTGCTTATATGATAAATAGCATAGGATATTATGTTTTCTATTTGTTGTAATACTTCTCCTATTGCATAACTTGAAGCATCATAATGTATATGGAATGGTAATTCCCAATTTGGTCCTCTTAAGATTGGAGCAGTGGTTAATATTTATTTTATTTCATCAAAGGCTTTTTGACATGCATTTGTCCAATTGAATTCACTGTCTTTCATTAAGATCTTAAGCATAGGAGTAGCAACTTTACTAAAATCTTTAATGAATCTACGATAATATCCTGCGTGTCCCAAAAAACTTCTTACTTCAATTTGTGTTTTTGGGGGTTGAAGAGTTTGAATAACTTGAATTTTTTTAGGGTCTACTTTAACACCATATTGTGATATATAATGACCTAGAACAATACCACCCCTCATCATCATGAAACATTTTTCATGACTAAGAGAGAGATTTTTCTCTTGACATCTTATTAAATTTTTTTGCAATCCAGATAAAGTTTCTTCAAAACTAGTACCATATATTGTAAAGTCATCCATATAAACTTCTATGCATTCATTTATTAAATCAGCAAAGATAGCCAATACAAATCTTTAAAAATTTGCAGGTGCATTACATAATCCAAAAGGTAGAACATTATAGGTATAGGTTCCTACAGGATATGTGAAAATAGTTTTTTCCTAATCTTCTTCAGCTATGGAAATTTGATTATACCCACTAAAACCATCTAGAAAACAAAAACATTTCTTTCCAGCCAATGTATCCAATACTTGATCAATAAATGGTATGGGAAAATACTCTTTCTTAGTTACTTTATTTAATTCCCTATAATCAACACAAATTCTCAATTTACCATTATTTTTAGGGACTATCACCAAAGGTGATACCCATTAGCTATCTGAAATTTGGTATATAAAACCTACATTTAAAATTTTAATGATTTCTTCTTTAACTATTTCTTTCATAGCTAGATTTAATCTTCTTTGTGGTTGTCTTACAGGACTACAACCTTCTTGGATAAATATACGATGGGTGCAAACACTTGGATGGATACCCTTCATGTCTTCATAGTTCCATGCAAATGTAGATTGATGTTTTTTAAGCATATCTACCAATTGTGACTCTTGTATGCTTGTGAGTTCATTACTGATGTTAAGAGTTCTTCCAGGTATAATATCTATTTGTTTACATTTTTCCATATTTGCATATATTTCATTTATTTCATGTTAAAAAATATACAATTCATAAGCATATGTTTCCATTTAAGATTGACTTGTGCTTGCTTCATTATTGGAAAATTGAGGTAAATTGCCAATGTCTTGGTCTTGATTTTCTTGTTGATTTTCTAACAAAAATGGTAAAGGTCCCTCATCTTCTTGTTCAATTTATTAAATTAGAACATTAACTGATAAAGTTTAGATATCATCATATTCCTGAGGAAAATCATACCATAATTGTTTTTCTTCTATTGGTGATTCAGGAAATAAATTAAGATCTTTTGTATCTTTACCATTATAAATAGTCATGTTTCCTGATCTACAACTAATGTAGGCATAAGTTGTTGCAATCCATGGTCTTCCTATAATTAAGGTATGTCCCCCTAATTTATTTTTGGGTTGTAAGACTATAAAGTCTACTGTATATTCCCATGAACTTACTGAGACCATAATATCATCTAATTTTCCTTCTGGCTTAATAGTAGATCTATCAGCGAGTTGAATCACAATAGAAGTAAATTGTAATTTTTGTATTCCTAGGAAATATGTTGTTTCTTTGGTTATAACATTAATAGTAGCTCCTAAGTCAACCAAAAAATTTCGTAAGGTTATATTTCCAATATGAACAGTGAGTATAGGTATTCCAGGATCTGTATATTTAGGTACCATCTTATCTTCTATCATCATCTCAGATAATTGTCCAATAACTTGAATAGTTTGAAATTCATTCTTCGTTTTACTTTTTGAGCATATATTTTTGATAAGTTTAAAATATATGGGTATATCCTTGATAGCTTGTAATAAAGGAATTTTTATAGTAACACCTTCTATTTCTTGAAGAAAATTAAAAGTTGGCTTGGATGGTTCTTTTGGTATTGCCAATATTTGAGGAACTGTTACTTCTATTTCCTTGTTTGAATTTCTTGTTGTTTGGTTGGAATGTTATCCTTTTGAATTTATATTTCCTTCTTGTTATCATTTTCATTTTCAACCAAGTTTTCAATTGGATCATCAGAAATATTGGCATTATTTTCTAACACCTTTCCTGATCTTAATTGTATTTGTTGACAAGGTGCTATAGATATAGAACATGTTTCATTTGTTTCATAGACTTGTTGGACATTTTTATTGTTGTTAGGGTTAGGAACTAGTTGATATAGAAGAGGTAACTACTTAGGAGTATTATTATTATTATTTATTGGTGGAAGAAGTCTATTTTGAGGTAGATTTTGAGTATTTTGTCCCCTAAATTGGTTTTGAGAATTCTGTTGTTGCATTGTATTTGGAGACCAATTAGTGCCACCTTGATTATTATTCCAACCAGGCATATTCTGATTTTGTGTCCCTTGATTCCATGGGAATTTTCCTCCATAAGTATTAGCCATAAATTGAGCCCATGGGGGTATATTCCAATCTTGATTGTAAGAATTCCAATTTGTCCAATTTGGTATATTGGACCATTGGTTAGGTCTTTATGGGTTGGTATAACTAGGGTTTGACCAATTTGATGGGCCATTAAATGGACCATTTAATTTTTGAGAAACAAAATAAATATCCTCTGCTTCTTCTACTTCAGGTTCTTTTATGACAGCGTTAACAATGGAGATATATTCACATTTTTTAGTTTTATGATCTTTATCACAAATTTGGCAACAAGCAGAGATATTGGAGATATTTGTTATGTTGAGAGGGCATTCTCTTGAATTGTGTTTCTTCCTACATATATGGAAGTAAATTTCTTCATTGTCCTTTATTTTTTTATCCATTAAATCCAAATATGAGGTGAAATTACTCAATAAATCAGTTTTTAAACCTTCCAACATATTTCCAATTTTAGCTCTTGTTACTCCTGCTCTTGTAGATGTATATTTATTACTTCTTAAGGGTTTGTTTCTTGAATAGTTTCTACATAGATTTACAATCCCTTCAAAATATATAGAATGAATATCTTCTTTTGCCATAAGATTTAGGATTTCAAGAACATCTTCCTTTAATCCTTTCAGAAAAAGTTCTTTTAAGATTTCTTCTTCAAGCTCTATGTTTACTCTAGATCCTACAAATATAAATATTTCAAGATAATATTCCAAAGATTCATCTTCCTTTTGATTCATTCAGAAAATTTTAGCTTTCTTGTCCCTAACTCTACAATAGTCTTGATATCTCTCAAGGAATAATTGTTTTAATCCATTTTCACCATCCCAACAATTATAAAATCCTTCTCCTAAACCCATAAACCATCTCATAGCGGCATATTTAAGAGTAGAAGGAAATAATCTTAACTTTTTCTCATTTGTATTGTAGAAATAAGCTTGACATACAACTTCAAATTCAAAGAGAAAGGCATCAGGATCTTCATGTGGTTTTCCATAGAAAGTAGGTAATACAGAAAGAGAGATTGATTTAGGATATCTTGCGGTTCCTTATGTATGTAAAATTGTAAAAGCAAATGTTTTTCTTTGTCTATTTTCTACGTGATCTCTTTGTTGCCTTGGTCTTTCTTGTCTTTGTTCCCTATTTCCATGATTTTATTCTCCTACTTCAATTTCAGCGTTTGCCATACTTTAATATAGGAATTCAAGAATTGGATCAGGTATAGGATCAGTGAATATTGAAGAATCTATATGATCATCAAACTCAGGACTTTGTAATAAGTATGTGTTGGGATCTTGTTCTAGAATTTCAGCTTGATTTGATGATGTGGCTCTAGTGTTTTTTGTTTTTTAAATCCCAGGCTGTCTAAATTTTCTTAGGGATTTTTCTATTTTATCTGTTTTTATAAATCTTCCTTTAGAGTCTCTTAGTCTTTTCATGTATATTCTAAATATATATTTTTATCTATTTTTTATATATTATTATTATTATTATTATTTTTTGAATATATCACCTAGTCTTCTATAAATAACTTATGTATATCATTGATTGGATCAAGTTGATATGGTGTCATAAAATGTTCTTCCTCAAAATTAAAATGATCTACCAACAGTTGAATCAACTAACAAAGATAATCATTAATTGCTATGAATTCCAAACTGTAGCTCGAAACATAAACCTTTGTATAATTCTCTAAAACGTACAACTCTAGGAATTCTAAAATACCTTTTGTTGTATTGCAGGATTAACTCTCTTTTCTCTATTTTTGCAAGAAAATTGTGAACAATGAGGGAATCCTCAAGGTACTGGTTTCAAGGATAAATTGATGGATTTATTATAGTTCATCTATCCCAAAGCCAATTTTCACAACTTACTCCTAGATTATCATAACTTGTAGGATGATTTACCCTTAAATTTTTTACAATATTAATCCTTTTTATATTTTTAAGTTATTCTGATCTCTCGTTGATAGAATCAATTCTTACACATAGTGCTTCCCATTCTAACTTGGTTGTTATAAATTTTTGATCAACTAGAAGATTAACCTCTTGCTAAATCAAAATTTTTTTGAGACCTATGAATTCAATCTGACTACTTTCAACCATTTGTTTTTTTTCTTTTTGAAAATGTTTTGTTTTTTTTAGGTTTTGATTTTGTTTTCTGTTTTGATCTACTATCTATTAAAACATAAAATTCATAAAACTTTAATAGAAAATAAATATGTATAATTTTAACAATCCTAATGTTATTAAAACTAGGATGCGATCCACGGTAAACGTAATCCGTACAACCTAATTTTAACAATATTAGGGAAATTCCTAATGCTACTAAGTTCAAGTGCGATCCGCGGTAAACGTAATCTGTACAGCCAAACTTAATATCATTAGAAACAAGTATACAACCTAGTATTACTATAATTGGGTACGATCCATGGTAAACGTAATCCGTGTAACCAATTTAGTAATAGTTCGATGGAAATGAAATAATAGTACTGAAATAAGAGGTAATTTCTTATTTTTTATTTTACTAGGGGGCTTTCATCACAGTCGTATCACTCATTGTAGACTAATTCCTACTCCCAAGACATGGGGTTATTTTTAGCTACTACCTTAGCCTACTTCCTAAACCTGCCCATAGGACCCTATATCACCTAGATAATAATAATTACCCAAAGGAGGAAATTGCAGGAAAGTAAATTGTAGGAAAGCAAATTTTAAACTAGGAAAGCAATTAAAACATGAAATATTTATGAAAAAAAACCTGACAATGTCGTAAGGTGGGGCTTGTTGTTAGCTACCTATGATAGAGAGGGCTATTGCATCCCATCTATGTTGATAACCACTCTAACTCGTATGCACACTAAGGGCTCATGTGTCCACAAAATCTCATGTGTACAAGTAAGTCCTCTCGCTCTGCACTACCAACGACTTCTCTGATCAACTACTATGATGCTACTTTCCTCGGCAATGACACCAAAATGATCGGCTATAGAAGCTTACATTTAATTTTATCAATTCAAGGGAAATCAAGGTTAGATTTAAAAAGTAGCAATCCAGTATAGATATGATCATAGGAATTAATGCTTAAGTCTAGTTCAATTTCCAGTTCAAAAATCATTCTTGTATAAAAATATGCAGTATGAATTATGCAAAAAATGGTAAATAAATTCAATTTATTATGAATTTTAACTATTAGGATCCTTATGCAATTTCTAAATTTTATATATTTTATAATGCAAATCTAACTAATTCTAATCTAATGCAGGGGCGAAAGAGCTCAGGGACTGTCAATTAGGAGTGGGCCCTACCTCCTAAGTGGTAGTGTAAGTTATTTTCCCCTAGTTTACTCTATCAGTAACTAAATTTTATGATTTTATACTAATATTTATTCATTATTCATGAATGCAGGTTATAGTATTTACAGATTTAAAACAGAGAAGAAACAAATGCTAGAAATGATACAAGTTACCATAATTGAAGAAATGCTATTTTATTGATGAAGGCTCAAATGTACAAGCTCTGTAACATGATTGAAATGTAACAATAATGCAGCAGAAGGAACGGAAGAGACATACATTCCTCTATTTTCTGATGTATATTTATACTAAGACTAATACAATGTACAATATTTTCCATGTATGTATCTTGCTGAAAATGTGGAGTGATGAATGTACGTGCATCATAATATATCCTAAAACTAAATATATTTTATTTTATCTTGGACCTACAAATATTCCTATTGGTCCAAGTGGCATTACATGAAATATTTTCTATCTAACTGACTCATAATAGGGTTGTATAATACTTTTCAATTCCTTTAATGTAGGAAGTCTTAATAGCTTTGACATTTGACAAATAATAACATTACAAATCCTTTTCATAAAGTTTTATGAGTTGGAGAGAATCTCGTAACCAAAATAGAAAGGCAAGATATATTTGAAGATATTTTAATTGTTGTCATTTGGTTATGCCTTCCATGGTCAATAAACTAGAGGTAAGTCTTTAGAAGTGACCTTTTGTCCTTATGTAATTATTATCAGTAATTACTTCTAGTAATTGTCTTCCATAAACTGAGATCATTCTTCCAACTTCTAATGGTTTTTCTTCATATCTGAGGTACAGGCTTGTAATTTCTTCACTTATTACCTGCATTTAACTCAGAACTCAGGCAAATTGGACGTAAGTTTACTATAAATATCAAATTACCATTTTTAATCATTTTCATCAATAATTCATATTAAACTGATGGTAACATGTAAAAATATATTAATATTCTAGTAAAATGAATAAATATGATACAAAAATTAGTAGTAAATAACCTCTCATCACCCGTGTAGTTAGGCTAGTGATCTGTTGCGCTGCCTCGATCATTCTACGGTCCCTATTGGCCCTAGAAGTAGAAGAGACAATGGCCTCACCATAAATGGGGATCCTAAATATCATGTAGACATCCTTCGGGTCACTGTTATTTCACCAGTAGGTAGGTGAAATGTGTTGGTTCATGCATTCCAGCATCAGGCCAACACAATCAAGTAGGCTTGATCTACCCTAATCATGAGTAGATCTAAGACATAGCCGAAGTCGAGGGCTTCGAACCATATTTTCTCCTTGGGAGTGAGCTCTCAATTAAGAGTCTTAAGGATGTCAAGCTCTCGAGCTCTAGAGGTCAACCTCTAAAATAAAAGCATAATATAAAGAAAAAACTAACTAAAAACAAGAAAAAACATTTAAAAATGACCTAAAAATCATCAAAAACATCTAAAAACTGATAAAAGTACAAAAACATGTCATCATGCAGTCATAAAAATTAAAAATGTCACTTAGACAAGTAAAAAATGCATTAAATGACATTATTTACCTATTAAACCTTAGAAAAATAAATTTTTTGATAAATTTTTCCTAAAGTTGGTGAACCACAGGTCAACCTTGTGGTCTGCATGCGATCAAAAATTGACCATTGGGATTTTAAATGCAGACCGTAGTTGATAGCTACGGTCCCCAATTTATAAATTGGGAACCACAACTGGTACCCGCGGTCTCCGAATGAGATCCCGCCCAATATTTTCCTATGGCTAAAAATGAAAAAAATTAAAAAAAAAAAAATCTAAACTACTCTAACCTAGGGGGTGGTTCATTGTCAACAATTTAATATGTTTCATTAACTAATTAATTAATTTGGTTCATTTTATTGGTAATGGATGTGAGGTTTTGGGTGTCGAATTACCTTGCCCTCGCCTTGGCCACCATGGCTGAAGAAGCTTTCTCGTGCTCTGCCATCATGTGATGTGTAGGTGTGGGTGTAGAGTTTGATAGTTTCAGGTGAGTTATCATTGGTCACTATCAAGCTCTCCAATTTACAAGTCTTTGTCAAGGAATAATGAAAGAAATTTGAAAATTAAGCTTTTATAAGCTTTTATTATTTTGTGTGGACCACAGGCCCTAGCCATGGTTCTAAAAATTGCAATTAGGAACCACAAACCCTAGCTACGGTTTGCAACTGGTAGCAAATCTGGTCAAATTCCACCATGGGAAGGTCTAAAAAGGTAAATTAATGACTTCCATTGGATCAAATTTTCAAAAAGAGCAATCAATATTGCAAATTTGGTGATGTTCAAGCACCAGGAATCAATTTAAAAAATTAAAATTAACAACAAAAAAATCAAATAATTAAAAAAAACACCAAATGCACCTCGTATTCAATAATTTACCCTATACACTTGGTGATTGTAGCGACTTGTGCTCCATGCAATCTGACAAGATGATTAAATTACCATAAGTAAAAGTATCATCATTGATCTGATATGCTTCTTTTCAATCCCTAAGAAAGCCTTCACGGTTGGACTTCTCCATGGGAATGACGCGTTTCATGTCATGTCTTCTATGACATCTTTTAGCAAATAATTGATAATTTGATTCAACATAAATCTAAATGGATTTGTATCATTTTGATTCCCTAAGATGGTTATTGTAGCCTGACTTCTCCATGGGATAGAAATGTGCAAATACTAGTAATAGTTGGAATCAAAAGCTAAACGAGGCCTAGCTAAGGTATTAATTTGCTAAAATCTAAATTTGTTCAGATCATCCATGGTGGTCAAGTGACATCGTCGCTTTAATCATTGTCATTACCCTCATCGACTCATTTCTTGAGGGGGTAGTCATAATATCAAATAATAATAAAAATCAATAGAAGATCTCTAAAATTATAGATACCTTGATCTTGTCAGAATTGCGTTCATCTTTGTGAATCATTGTCAACAACTATCATAATCTTACACCTTTTATTGGAGAAAATAGCAACTATGATTTTACTTCTTGTTCTTCGACTTTCGGATCTATGGGTCAAAAGATACCTATGGAATGCACAACTGCATCGAATGATATGAGAAGGACACACGCTTTTCAAATGTAAGCCTTTCATCCAGTTGGAAGCAATGATTCTAGGATGCGCGTCCTTTTGTAGGACTTGGGGTATCTAATGTTGATATGACTAATGATCATCATAGAACCTTTGACATCATTTTAGGAGGTATATTTTTGCTCAGCGTTGTTTGATCTCACAACGCATCTCAAAATGGGCATCTGTAGACACCTAAAATGCATCATGTCGAGGGTGACTACTCATATGGACATGCTACAAAATCATATGGAGGATCTTGGATAGACTCCAAGATAGAGTAGTGGTTCTAACCACTCAATTTTGGATCCTTGGCCTAATCATTCTGAACTGCAGCCCAAACCTATGATTTATAGGTTGAACCGTGGCTGAGACCTACGGTTTACAGTCTAGACCGCAACTATGACCTACGGTCTTAACTGAAGTTTAGTTGGCCTTCATCCGAGCCAGATTGGTTTGAACAACCATCTGTTCTAGAAGGATGTGGTTAGAGGATGGAAGCTTCCAATCCAACTATCCTAACCACACTTTCTTGATCTTGGCTTCTCCATGAAGCCACCCCTAGCCCTTGGGTAGTCCTATAAGTATCCCTCAAAATTAGGGTAAATTATAAGAAAGAGCATTGGAGATTTGAGCAGTGAAGCCTTATCAAATTGTACTATCAACTGAGTATACTAAGAGAGAGCTATTGCACTTATCCCCTTCTTACTTGCCAAGATTCATGATGAATTGCATTATGGATGCCCTAGGAGCCTAGGAGAGCCAAGAATCACATATTCGGGTTAAAAAATGCCTTTCATAGTGAATCAATCACCAAATAATTCTGAGTACACCGAAGGTGACCATTGAACATCAATTTGGACAAGGATGTCAAGCCCACTGCCCTTTAAATTGAGGAAAAACCTACTAGATTTCTAAACACGACTTTCAGCTACGGTTTACAGTGTAGACCGCTCACCAAAGCTATGGTTTGTAGTAGAGGTATCACCGTCTTACCTTTTTCATTTTTGTCTCGTTAATTAGCTTAGTTTAGCTATTTTCATGGTTCAATTGTAGTTTAGCAGATTTCTGACTGGTAGAACTAGGTTAGAATAGTTTCTTATTAGGAATCAAATAGGAAATTAATGGATTCTTTATGCACTTTCATGCTTTATTTCACATAATTTGTCCATGCATAGTGTAGCTGTTATCTTTCTTTATGCAATTCCATGAATGTCGATTCAATTTACATATTTTAGAAGTGTTTTCCATGTTTTCTTGATTATACATGCTTAATGGTGTCTTTATGAATTTTTCCCAAAAGGGCCTCATCATGAGAGGCTTCCTATATTTTTGAAACTTTTATGTTGTTTCTTGACCGTAGGGAACAAATTCAAAGGAGACTCAATCATCAACTTCCTTCCTCAATGCGAAGAAGAGGGCAAATCCACCATAGAGCAGTTTGTGACTAGTTGAAAAGCAACATTAGTGTGCCTACCCTGTTGAGGCCTTAGGTATTGTATTAATTGTATCATCATTTGGGTGACCCTAAGAGGGGCATGATTGTAATTGAGATTATTTGCAATTATTAATACAAGAAACATTTATTTTGTTGAAATATATGCAATCTTGTCATTTTTTATGCTTTGAATGAATGAATATGTCATAGTATAGTAGATGGGTGCACGCTTTTTGGTACAATTATATAACCAAAATGGGTTATATATTATTTTTAAATAGAATATTGTTGGCACAATAATTCCAAAACATCACAAACCAAAATCGAATATTAATTTTTGTGGGTTTGTCTTAGACTTATGGAATGTAGGATATCTGAATGTAAGGACTAGATGCCTTAAAGAAAATTAAGCTGACCTTGAGGTCTGATTAATTTATAGGTTTTATTATTTTCACATAGCAACATCCAACCAAAGATAACATAAATAAAAAGATAAATTTTTAAAATATAAACACTTATGCAGGTAGTTAATGTAAAAATCTATTCTATAGAAACCCAATTAAATATAATAAAATTACACAAATATATAAGTAGAGTATTATATTCTTAATTCAATTGCACATCCAACAACCAATATCCACCTATTATCATAGAGAAAATATAATTTTTATAGATCCAACCTGTAACCTTGATCAAAGCTACTCTGTTACTAAACTCAATCATCGCTCTTTTGCTGCTTACACTGAAAGAAGTAATACTAGATAGGAAATTCTTTTCTACAATAAATCTCATTTTATAGAAGACAAGAGGTTCCAATCTTCATCCAAATGGTTTACATGCCATTTTCCACCTTGATTGGAACTCTACGCTTTCTAGGTGGATTTCTTCCACATCCTTAAGTGTATTAGAATTATTTCATTAAAAATTAAAGGAATGAATGTCAAAGTCATACATAATTTTAAAAATAATTTAAGATTTATTTTATTTATTAATTTTATTTTAGTATATATATTGGTAGTTTAAATTAAAGTGGATTTTTATCAAGGGACCCAAAACCTGATTACAAAAAGTCATAAGAATTCAAGCAAGGACATAGGAAAACTAACTAGAAAGGCCCAATGATGGACCTAAGGACAAGATCAAGGACCGGATTCAGGATCTAGGATAGGATGTAGGACAGGATGCCCAAAGAGGGAAACCAAGAAAGTCACATCTAGTTGTAAATGTGAAAAACTCGCCAAGCAAGAAAAGGAGAAGGTAGTAAATAAGAGTTTTGAAACTCCTATTCTTACAATCAAAATGAAAAACTCCTGCCTAGGTTCAAAACAAAAATGCAAGAAATTCAAAGACATGGTGCACCCGCCAAACCATGCAAATTGAAACAATTCTAGAAGTGAGAAAAAGAGAGATCATTACAAGGAATGGGAAGAATAAGAACGTACATTCCCACGTAGGGGGGAAACTAGAAATCGATAAAGAAACACAAAAAAAACATAATCATTACAAAAAACACCCTTAATAGCAGGGTGGATCTAAGAATCCTCCCAAGGTAGGATGGAAAACCATCAGGGATTCCAGAAGAAACAATAGAACTAAAATAGAACCGCATCTCGCATAAGCCTGGAAAGTGGAACAAAAAATTAAGGATCCCTAAAGGCCACAAAATCCTCTTATAGTAAGGAAAACTACTTAGAATCTAGAGAAAAAATAGGAAGCAACAGATGTAGAAGCACAATCATGAGAAAGAGATGGGAGGGTTTTGGGGAACCCAAATAGAAGTATCCTCAAGGCATCGAACTACAAGAATTAAGAATATGTCCCCATCCATACCAAAAAAATATAGACAAAACCCAAATACAGCCTCCAACCCCACCAAGAAAGAGCTTCATGGATCTAGAAAAGAAAACATAGTGGGATTTAGCTACATGAAAACTAGAGGCCCCTACCAAACCATGAAATAAACTGAAATCCCACCATGAATCCCTCAACCAGAAACTGAATGAGTAGAACCATAGGAATAAGCATGTGGCCATCCCCAAACCATTAAGAAACTATGAAGAGCTACTCCCGAAGCCACACTCCCAAGTTGCAGCAAACCACACAAGAAGAACCCCTGAACTCTAGCTCCAAGAAGAATCCTACAAAAATCTAGGAAAAATATGAGCTTCCATGTACTCATGAGCTTCTTAGTGGGTGTACCATTGGTAGGGATTTTTACATCCATACTAATGCAAGTACCCCACCGTAGTGATATTTCACACTGCCATCATTTCCCATTTTTGTTCTCAAGGAGCTGCACCTATAAAACAAAGACCATAAATAGTACCATATCCTAAGGATAATAAAATATATTTCCAATAAAGTAAAATACAAAATATATCCTTATCAAAATAATTAACAATATCATAAATCATTTGTTGGAGGACCATCACATTCTATCTCTATTTTTGCTTTTGTTCCTATATATTTTAAGACATTGAATAAAGAAGAAGAAAGAGAGATAAAAAAGAGAACACAAATTTATTTGGTTTTATTTTATCTTTTAGTTACTTAGGCATTAAAATTAGAAAATCATGTGGGTTTTACACTGGGCTAATATTTACTTGCATATCTTTTTGGTATCCTTTTTTAGACAAAGTAGAGAAAGTGTTAAATTTTATTTCAAAAGCTTTCTTTTGGATCTTAAAAATAGTTGAATAAAACAAAATTACTTGTAGGATATTTTTTGACACTTATTTGTTTTAATTTGCATTGCATTATCATATTTACATATTAGAAATTGTGTTTAAAGATCAAAATCATTAAATTATTTTTAGGTAAATGTATAACCTATGCTTGGTTAACCCATAAAAGTTTCCTCACCAAAGATCTAACACATACAAAATGATGGGTTAGTAGTAGGTCCATCCCATTTGAGTGTTCATTGGTTTTATTTGGTGTTATTCCACATATTTTATGAATATGATGTGAACATCACATGATTCCCCATCCATTGTGACCTAGGATTAGCTTTAATAAAGATAAAATTAACCAAACTTTAATTAAGACCACTTAATTTATTTGCATAGTATGGATCACATTAATTAAATATAATAAGAACATAACCAATTGTTAGTCCTACTGAGGGAAGTATTATGACCCCTTTAGTAAACAATTGTATGAATGTTGAGATTTATCTCTTGGCTAGTATATTAGGGTGGGCTAATAGGAGTCATAAGGCGTGTTTCTTTTCATTGGGGATATAAGAGTTATAAAACATATTATATTTCTTCTCTAAACAAATATCAAAATAAAATTTTAATATATTGAATCTCCCTTTCGTAACCATGGTTGAAAACCCTCACCTTACCCAAAATATATTGTGAAAAATGATGGAAAATTTGAATACCTTACCTGAACTTCCATAAAATCAAAAGGTATTTGAAAAACTAGTATATGAAGAGGAAGAGGAAGAAGAAAATCCTCCCTCTAGAACCCTTTCCTCTATTCATAATGAACAAGGGGAAGTAGTATTTAGATCCATGGACCATGTGGTTGGTTTCCTATAAGGAAATAAGAAGCCCATGCAAAAAATATATAAGGGTTGATGAATATCCCTTGGTCACTTATGCTACGGAGCAATACATCCTAGAGTTTTCATAGAAACCTAGGTCAAACTCCATGATATCTCAATAAATGGACCATTCCCATAAGTATTTGTACTTATATGTAAACCCTTATAATTAAAATAGGAATAGGTCCAATCCTCCTATCATCATAATAACCATATAATGAACACCACCAAGTATTACATCATCTTTTAGGAATTAGGGATCTATGCTTCTAACTATAGAACCATTTATATTAAATCATCTTTCTCCCAAAATTCTAGTATTCTATAATTCCAAAATATGGATATCCTATCTAGCATGCCAAACCATTTGAATTTAGTATCTTTTAATCCTTTCATTATCATACCCTCTTCACAAATTTCAATTCCAATCAACATTCCTTCTACTAACCTCTTTATTATAAATAATTTTATATCTAATAAATGGTTACCCCTTTGGATCCACCCATACAAATTCTTAATATTATCCACAATTTAGTTCACAACCTCATTTAATAACACCACTAATCCCATATCCTAGGTTATATGATACAAATGTTAAGTTAGAATAATTAGTTAAATAAAATTCTAAATTTAAACAATACTTGGATTCCATTCAAGGGTCTATAGCACGAACATATTACTTTGAAGACTAATGTAATCAAATTTTAAATCCATCTATAATTAAAAAACCTTATCCTTTAAAATTTGTAACACTAAAGTTTCAAATGTATGAGGGAGAAGGTGTCCTAAGAGATCACCTTCAAATATATCAAGATCCATATCATGACATTGGATATGATGAGGTGTTGTTATTAAAACTATTTTCTATAAACCTTATTGGTAAGGTCTTAGAATGGTATTGTAGTGAGCTTATCACTTAGTCAATATTTTTGTTGATTTGGTAGAGACATTCATCCAACATTATTTTCCTACATCACAGACAAGTGTATAGTTGATTATATATATCAATTAATGTAGGGGAAAAATGATCCTTTCAATGAGCTTTTAACCTAGTGGTTTTCATTGGATATAAAGCTTCCTTTTACCCTACCACTAAGAGATATCTTATATATTTTCATACACAACTTACAAGAGCAACTTTCATATCCATTAGAAATGATATACATATCCTTATTCAAAGATGTGATAGATATTTCTAAACAAATATAAGTTTCCTCTAGTGTAGGAGATAATTGAAAACTAAGAGAAGAAGAAAATTCCTTTTATTCCAATATAAAAATATAATATATGAATAAACATGTTGTTAACAATGGGGTCAATGACTCCCACCCCTAATTTTAGGGCAAACAATGTTAAGACTTCTACTACTGTATAAAATCTTGTCCTAGCTAAATCGTAGGAGAACCCTCAAAGGAAGTTTTTTAGATTAAACTAATCCTTGTATTTTGTACTAGGATAATTATTGGAAGCTAAAATGATATAGTTACCTCCCATAAGTAAATACAACACTAAGAGGAAAATAATCCCATAGTTCAAAGGTGTTGAATATTGTGTTTATCACCACAAAAATGATCATCACACTAATAAGTGTAGAACTCTTAAAAACCTTGTACAAGACCTCATTGATGAAGGGAATCTTGTGGTTGGAAACACTGAATAAGAAAATTCCTCTAATAAATACTTGGGGATCTTTAAATACCCCTTGCCTAAGCATGGGAAAAATGCTACAAATAGAATTTCATGTAGGAATGTTACCCCAATAGAATAAAATCAGGTAGGGATGATCTAGATTAACATTATCTCTAGGAAATACTCTAAAAATAAGGACCAACCTTCCAAATCACCTTATGATACCCTTTAATTTTGTAGCCTAGCTACACATCACCTCTTGAATGTGTACCTTTGGTTCTCATTATCAATGATAAAGACAAGAAGACCTTCAAACTCCAATAAAAATTGGAGGAGAATCTAGCCAAAATCTCTATACATGAGTTCCTAAAAACTTTTCCAAGTCATATACAAAGCTTGCTTGAACTAATAAGCAAGTAAATTGTCCTTGAATATGTTATACCTACTAGTTTTTAAAATATTGTAGGGCCCCTTAGCATAAACCATATAACTATATCCTTATTTATGGACGATATTCCTTGCCTTTATATTTTAGGAGAGTTTCCTTCACATAGTATATACCACATTAGCAAGAAATGTATTGAAAGTATCCTTATCGATACAACTATAAATTTTTGTAGCTCTAAGTTCAGCCATAGGGTAGGGATTACCAAACAATATCTAGAAAAATTAGATAATTTAATGAAATCCTATGATAATGAAGAGTGTGAAGCCATTGGGACCATAGTTCTTCCAATAAAAGTTGGTCACTAAATACTAAACACTATGCTTTATGTGTTACAATATGATATGAACTACAACATACTTTTAGGGATACCATGGACCCATGCTATGCAAGTCATCCCCTTGACCTACCATCATTTCTTGAAATTTGAAAACCAAGACAAATTATATAGTATTGTGTTTGAAAAAATCCTCTTGTGTACTATAAAGCCATCAAAACTAAAGATCCAAAGGCATAACTTTTCCTTTCCTTGAATTCCCACCTAAAGAGAAAAATGATAGCCAAAAATTTGGGACAAGTAGCCAAAACATCAATAAAGGATAAAGAGAAATTTGAGGCATAATATATAAATTATATAAACCTAAACAACCAACAACATGAGTTTCTAGCACTAGACTTAGTTAAATTACCCCATAACCACAAACATTAGGGCTAATATTAAAAAAATAAATGGTGGTAAAATTAAAAGTTGTAATTTCATTTATACTAGAACAACCAATGAAGAAAGAATCCATGGAATCAATCCACATCCAATGGAATGCAATTACACTTCTTATTATTTATCAATGTAGGTATCAAATCCACCTCCTAGAAGAAGAAGAAGTGACAAGAGAATTTGCCCAGATTTGATAATTTTGACAAGTTTTGGTAAATCGTACAAGTAGCAGTAAACCGTACAAGTAGGATATAAACCATACAAATTGAAGGGCAAACCATACAATGTGCAATGAAATGAAATGAAATGTAAGGGAAATGTAATTTGAGTTGTAATTATGTATGAATTTGATAAATGACATGTTTAGACTTAGTAAAAGGTATAATTATGCATTCCATTATGCATGGGTGGTTGTGAATAAAAAATTTTATTAGGAACCACTTTGGAATAGCTTGGGCAATGTTATATAAGGCCCCCTTTTCAATTTTTATGGTCTGGTTAGTTTGGTGAATGCTTCTGAGTTTTAGCTATGTTCTGATCTGAAGAGTATGAAGTATTGATGCATTGTTGATTATCTTATAGTGATTGTAAGATATTATGGATAGTTAATGAATAAGAATCATAATTCATAGTTTTATCTCATGTAATGTATGATCCTGGAATGGTAGAATTATGTTTTGTATTTTATCTTTGTTGCATGTACTTCTTTATGGTTATTGTTGATAATTAATGTATTACTATGGAAGAATTAGATTAAAACAACACTGGTGTGAAACTAATGAATGATATATGATGAGTATTATATACAGAAGGGTATATTTAAGGTTGTATGATTTTTGGATATTACCATTAGATACAACTCTCTCAAACCATGATGGTAGAACTTGCATGTTTGTAGAAATGGATTAATTAGCATGTTAGACCTTTACAAAACTTAGTTGAGAGAGATTGGAATAGAATAATATATAATTTGGCACCTTTTTGTAATTTCATTTTGTACATATCATACACCAGAGCTCCTACAAATAGTACAAAAGAAACTTACTCGATTTGGTAGTTTATGCGATTGACGAAAACTTACCAGATTTGGAAGCATTGGGAAATCAAAAAATCTAGTTAAAAAACTATGTATGACAGATTGAAAAACTGGATATGAAGGATTGGATGAGTGTAAAATTTTAGAAGCACTATCACTGTATGATTTAGGATCGTATAGTGGTATGATTGGGATCTAGGCTCACTAAGAACCTACTCAATAGGCTCACACATAACCTGCTTAACAAGCTCACATAGAACTTGTCAAATCTATACTAGCAAGCTCACCAAGAACTTGCCCAAATCTGCTCTATCAAGCTCACCAAGAACTTGCCCAAATATGCTCTAGCAAGCTCACCAAGAACTTGCCCAAATATGCTCTAGCAAGCTCACCAAGAACTTGCCCAAATCTGCTCTAGCAAGCTCACCAAGAACTTGCTCAAATCTGCTCCAACAAGCTCACTAAGAACTTGTCCAAACACTATCCTCAAATCTATCCCAAAGGCCTTCTCAAAGGCTCAATCAATCATGCTCAAGTAGTACTCAAAATGAACTCAACAATGAATGGCAATCTCAACTCAAATTAACTTCATAGAAGCATAAAGAGAATTGTTAGAGACTCAATATGTTCTAATCTCACTCTCAACCCAAATAAATCTCAACTCAACTCAACTCAAATCAATCTCAACTCAACTCAAGTCAATCTCATAGAAGCATAAAG
Source organism: Wollemia nobilis (assembly GCA_028583015.1). Classification (NCBI taxonomy): domain Eukaryota; kingdom Viridiplantae; phylum Streptophyta; class Pinopsida; order Araucariales; family Araucariaceae; genus Wollemia; species Wollemia nobilis. The sequence continues at coordinate 4,765,013 of JAQPPZ010017109.1, forward strand.
AGAATTTTTAGAGACTCAATATGTTCTAATCTCACTCTCAACTCAAATCAACCTCAACTCAATTCAAGTCTTATAGAACCATATAGAGAATTGTTAGAGACTCAATATGTTCTAACCTCAATCTCAACTCAACATAGAATGATGGAATAGTTTGTTTTATAGAACTTGAATAATCACTTCACACATCACTTGACTAGGCTCAATCAACTCAACTCAACCAATAATCACAAGGGACAACTCTCTCTCACACAATCCTAGTCCAAGTATGTATCAACCAACTCAAATGTTTCCAACAATGCTCAACCACAAATATCACATAACAATGATACTCATGTTCTTTTCTAACTCAAGTTCTTTCACAACCAATGGGATTCAACAACTATGCTTATAAAACAAGGTTTAGACACAACTCTCAATTCAAAAAACCTTGAAGCATTCAACCAACCACTTTAAAAAAGGAAACCACAAACAATCCTTTTCCCTCCAATGATATTTCAGAAATCAACCACCATAAACAATCAATAGGAGAATGTGCCCATACCTTTTATGAAGATGAAAAAACCTCTTTGTAAATCTTCCACAATCACAAAATTATTTTTCCAATCTTCACAAGGGTTAGTAGATCACAAAATAATCAACATTACTCCACTTTTCAATAATCATCACCAAGGCCTTTAATTGCACAACTTCCTTATCTCTCCTAAAACCACTTGTACCATAAAATAAAATAAATCAAAACATTGCATAACATTTTCACTCCCAAAACCACTTATACCATAAAATAAAATAAATCACAATATTGCATACCTTGTCACCTCATGAAAGAATTAATCCTCTTGAAAAAGAACAAGGCAAACTTCACTTTTGGAACCCCTTTGCAAAATCAGAAATATCTCTTTACACACACCTTATTTCTCCTTCTAAATAAGTTAGTCAAATAGCCCTCGAAATAAGCTTTCCGATGATATATAATATGCCCCCTTTCCAAAATAAATTGAAACCTTTACATATATATATGCCAACCTCCATTAATTGCACATAGGTCGGCCCTCCATTAATTTAAACTTAAACTTTAAACTTTAATATCTTCATCACCGGAGGTCCTTTTTCGATGAAACAAAATTCCACCTTGGATTTTAAGAAAAGCCCTTTCCACATAAGCCCACCATGGTTTTAAATAAAACCTTTTATTTTGCCTACCTTGGTTTTCATAAAAACCCTGTATATATCCATGCTCTCCAAAATATCATAGATGATTATCTATGAAGTGCTTTTGCCACCAAAAATCAATGTGACATCAATGATCCATGTGACATCAATGACAACATAAAATGCCTCAAATTAACTCAAATTTCCAACAATATCCCCCTTTGTCATTGATGGCAACACCTCTAATGCAAACACCACAATCACTGCAAAAACCATCTCTGAGAATCAAAGTTGCTCCCCCTGACTCAATAATCTCTTTGGAGGCTGCTCCCCCTAACTCAATGCTCTCCCCCTTACTCAAATATCTCCCCCTTTGACATCAATGGCAAAAGGGACACCTATGGGGCTAAAATATATGACTCTTAAGCATAGCCCCCTCACCACCTTCTCTCTTGAGGTGATTAATTTTGGGGTGGGAGTACCTTTACTCCCATATTACATTGATTCTTTCCTCTATCAACTTCCTTCCATGTTTTTATGATATCCTTCTCTTGATGAATTACTTGATCTTCTTGTCTTGAACCTTTTTGACCTTCTTGCCTTGAACCTGTTTGGAATTGAGTCCTACACCATCTTGCAATATGCCCAAAGTTATTGCAATTAAAACACTTGATATTGTAGCCTTTGGATGGTGCCCATGTCTTGAATTATTTCTTGAAATAATTTCCATATCCATTCCTTTCCTGAACCATGTATTGTGAAGCTCTATTTTCATGACCATTATGACCATGACTTTTGAATTGTGTAGCTCTAAAACCAAAACCATGTTGCTCATTTCCTTTGCACTAAAAAGCTCTATGACCAATCATGTTGCATGAGAAGCAATGTCCCTGAAAACCATACCTTCTTCCTTTGAAGTTTCTTCTAGCAAAATCAAACTTCTTTGATCCATGGATCCTTCAATGTATAGCCCTGTGTCCAAATCCATTACAAGAAAAACAATATCCTTGAAAAGCCTTTTGTTCATGCCTTGGTTCCTCATACCTTTCTTGACCATTATCCTTATGATCATCTTCAACTTGTGCATTGCATTCTTGAACCTTCTTTGTAGCATCTAAAACCTCTTCCTTAGTTTCTTCCTTGCCTTTTTCTTCAAGAATTTCTTTTCCCTTTGATCTTGATTCACCTATCTCAAAACAAGATCCAAACTAAATATTTGGAGCCATAGGAACTTTGGAACTTTCCTCACAAATCTTAGGTGCTTCTTTGCTTTCATCTTTTAGAACTTCCTTTCCTTTTGAGTGTGATTCCCCAAACCTGAAATATGGGACCTTTGGTGCTTTGAAACCTTTCCAAAACTTGTGCAACTTATCCTTGGAGTCTTTCACTTCCAACCTTAAGGAAACAACTTCATGTTCTAATATTTCACATTCTTGCTTCCTTACCTTTAATTGTTCAAGCATATCTTCTTCAATTTTCTTTGCCTCTTCAACCGTGATTTTTAGATCAATGAGATCTTGTAGGAGCTTTGCCTTCATCTTCTCATCCTCTTGTGCTTGAGCCTTTAGTCTTGAGTTTTTCTTTTTTTATTTCTTCAAAACATTGTTCTGACACTTTCTTTTCTTCATGATCATAACTGTGCATGTTTTTCTCTTCATGATAAATTCTTACTTGAGATTCCTACTTTTGATCTTCAGTAGGAGCTTCTTCTTTTTCACTGACTGAGAGAATTTCATTATTGCTGGTAGAAGCACTGATTGCTTCTTCCATATACAAGCTCTTCTTGTCATGCTTGCCTTGTTCATACATGTTTTCCTTTTCTTTTTTATTCTTGCATTCATCTTCACTATTTTGATTGTGCTTGTCTTCCTTGAGTTCCATTTCATCTTCACTATCATTGAAGCCATTGCAGTGACCTGAGACATGATCGAGTTGACCACAAGGAGAATATTCTTCTTTTGAAACCTTGAATGCTGCCTTTTGAGAAACAATATCTTTGAAAATCCAGTCAAGTTCCATTTCCTCTCTATTGTTGCTATACCCATTTTGTGGACAATAAAATGCCATGTGACCAAGCTTACCACACTCAAGACATCTTACTAATTTTTCTTCTTCCCTTCTTAGAGCTTCAATATCGGATTCATTTTTCTTCTTAGATCTCATGGTTCTTATTTTGCCTTTCTTTGCCATGTGTGTTCTTGTAGAATCTTCCCTCAAGTTGTTAGCCTTTTTGAAGGAACCCGCTCTGATACCAATTGAAGAACACAAGCTTATACTGAGAGGGGGGGTGAACAGTATAAGACCACTTTTTACTTTTTCTTCTAATTCAATATTATGTTGTGTAAAGATAGCAGTATCAATAGTAGTAATCAAAGCAATGCACAAAAACCATACACAATAGAGACACCACAATTTACGTGGTTCACCCAATGTGGGCTACTCCACGGAGAAAATATTTTACTAAAACTTTCTCAATCAATCTCTTTGGGAATCACTCCCAATTACAATGTTTATGGATCTCTATCCAAAGGAGATGTTGATCCCCTAATCTCAAGTTCGTGGATCTCTTCCATAGGAGAACTCTTTCCCCTTCTGCTCTGGCTATGTGATCTTCTAGAAGACTTTGTCTCTCTGTTGCACTGACTGGTGGACCTCTCTCCACTTGAAGACTCCTCACTCATATCTATCTTCAACTATGTTGGCTACTGGATCTCTATCCATTGAGACTCTATCCTCTATACTTTGTCACCTCCAAAGCTCTATCAATAGGCTCACTAAGAACCTACTCAATAGGCTCACACAGAACCTGCTTAACAAGCTCACATAGAACTTGTCAAATATGCACTAGCAAGCTCACCAAGAACTTGCCCAAATATGCTCTAGCAAGCTCACCAAGAACTTGCCCAAATATGCTCTAGCAAGCTCACCAAGAACTTGCCCAAATATGCTCTAGCAAGCTCACCAAGAACTTGCCCAAATATGCTCTAGCAAGCTCACCAAGAACTTTCCCAAATCTACTCCAACAAGCTCACTAAGAACTTGTCCAAACACTATCCTCAAATCTATCCCAAAGGCCTTCTCAAAGGCTCAATCAATCATGCTCAAGTAGTACTCAAAATGAACTCAACAATGAATGGCAATCTCAACTCAAATTAACTTCATAGAAGCATAAAGAGAATTGTTAGAGACTCAATATGTTCTAATCTCACTCTCAACCCAAATCAATCTCAACTCAACTCAACTCAAATCAATCTCAACTCAACTCAAGTAAATCTCATAGAAGCATAAAGAGAATTGTTAGAGACTCAATATGTTCTAATCTCACTCTCAACTCAAATCAACCTCAACTCAATTCAAGTATTATAGAACCATAAAGAGAATTGTTAGAGACTCAATATGTTCTAACCTCAATCTCAACTCAACATAGAATAATGGAATAGTTTGTTTTATAGAACTTGAATAATCACTTCACACATCACTTGACTAGGCTCAATCAACTCAACTCAACCAATCATCACAAGGGACAACTCTCTCTCACACAACCCTAGTCCAAGTATGTATCAACCAACTCAAATGTTTCCAACAATGCTCAACCACAAATCTCACATAACAATGATACTCATGTTCTTTTCTAACTCAAGTTCTTTCACAACCAATGGGCTTCAACAACTATGCTTATAAAACAAGGTTTAGACACAACTCTCAATTCAAAAAACCTTGAAGCATTCAACCAACCACTTTCGAAAAGGAAACCACAAACAATCATTTTCCCTCCAATGATATTTCAGAAATCAACCACCATAAACAATCAATAGGAGAATGTGCCCATACCTTTTATGAAGATGAAAAAACCTCTTTGTAAATCTGCCACAATCACAAAATTCTTTTGCCAATCTTCACAAGGGTTAGTAGATCACAAAATAATCAACATTACTCCACTTTTCAATAATCATCACCAAGGCCTTTAATTGCACAACTTCCTTATCTCTCCTAAAACCACTTGTACCATAAAATAAAATAAATCAAAACATTGCATAACCTTTTCACTCCCAAAACCACTTATACCATAAAATAAAATAAATCACAATATTGCATACCTTGTCACCTCATGAAAGAATTAATCCTCTTGAAAAAGAACAAGGCAAACTTCACTTTTGGAACCCCTTTGCAAAATCAGAAATATCTCTTTACACACACCTTATTTCTCCTTCTAAATAAGTTAGTCAAATAGCCCTCGAAATAAGCTTTCCGACGATATATAATATGCCCCCTTTCCAAAATAAATTGAAACCTTTACACATATATATATGCCAACCTCCATTAATTGCACATAGGTCGGCCCTCCATTAATTTAAACTTAAACTTTAAACTTTAATATCTTCATCACCGGAGGTCCTTTTTTGATGAAACAAAATTCCACCTTGGCTTTTAAGAAAATCCCTTTCCACATAAGCCCACCATGGTTTTAAATAAAACCTTTTATTTTTCCTGCCTTGGTTTTCATAAAAACCCTGTATATATCCATGCTCTCCAAAATATCATAGATGATTATCTATGAAGTGCTTTTGCCACCAAAACCAAATATGATCCATGTGACATCAATGATCCATGTGACATCAATGACAACATAAAATACCTCAAATTAACTCAAATTTCCAACAAATAGATTGTATAAGTCAATTTTTAAACTAAAAAAGCATAAGAGGGAGATCATACAAGAAAAAATAGAAAAAGCACATACAAAATTATACAAGAAAGCATGTTTTATGATTTATATTATACAGTGTACAATTTCAGTTGTAGTCGTACAATTTTCAACCGTCGCATTTAATGTTCACATGTGTGAAATGATGTGTTGTAAAATAGGAGTGGGAAAATATAAAATCACATGGGGAAAGTGATGAGTTGTCAATAATCCGAGAAAGGAAGATGAAAATACATGCAAAATGGTGCAATTTTAAAATTGGAGTGGTTAGGGTTTGATAATAGATTAAATAAAGGGCTAATTTTACCAAGTTGGCAAAGTGAACTAGGAAAACTTCAACATTTTAAGGAGAAAAAAGTGAAAAGTGTGCAAATGAATGGAATCTACTACATGGACATTAAAATTCATTAATGAATTGCAAGATTGCATGATCCATTTCTAAATTTGCACTAGGGAGATTTTTTGCATTCAATAAAATTGAATCGAAGAAGAAATACAGGGTTTTGATTCCATTAAAAAGTGGATTTTGAATTTCAATAAAAGAAAACAAGGGTTTATAGTAGAAGACATCCAAGAATCAACCAGATTGGGGAAAAATGTACACCACAGTTTTAAGAAGTTGCATATTGGAGCCAAAGTAAAGAAATTGTAGGAGAAAGGATATTACAAGCCCTAATATGATAAAAGTGGCCAAAAATGAATTGGATAAGATAGATGAAAGGAAGGAGAAGACCGTAAAGACCTACATTATAGCCAAAATTTTTTGTTTTTGGGGGTAAATTGTGCCAAGTGATGAAAATTGTAGAAATGCTTTGGAATGGCACTAAAAAGATAGGTCAGGATATTTTGGTAACTGGTTTAGTGAGAAATCATGGAGGAAAATTTAAAAATATGATTTTTAGGTGAACAAGAGTAAAGGATGTGTTGTAGGATTTGGAGGGAACATTGTATGATCTCAAGAAAAATATATGATTTCAGGTAATTTTGAGTCTGATTTGAGCTTCTTAAGCAAATCATATGGAATCATACGAAAGTGTATAGATTCGGTGAAGGATATCAGGTTGACAGGGTTATTGTATAGAGTGGTACATGCCCTATACATTTTGGTGTAGCAAATGTATGATTTATAGAATATTGAATAGTATGAATTAGTTGAAGATATTGTACGATTCGAAGGTGGTTGTTGATCTAGAAACCATATAGGAACAAGTTGAAGGGTGTACTATACAATTTACAATAGATTGTATGATTTTTAGGGCACTTCTAATTTTAGAATAGGTGATGTCCAAGTAGCAAAGCTAACTAGAGGAATGGCAGGAAAATGATTTCAGCCAAAGAGTTTGGATACCGATTAAGAAGAATTGTAGGTAACAGTGTGGAATGATAACCAGGATCCCTGCACAAGATAGAGTCACATTCGTAGTAATACCAAGAGTTATATTTTTAGTCTCGTGGTTGGTGTGGTAATCATCCTTGGATGAGAGGAGGATAGAGGCCATGGATAGGTCAGAGGCATTGGAGGACTTATCGGAGAAGGACACCACCAAGATTTTGAGAGGAGGAAATGACACAAGAAATAATTATGAGGAGATATTTGTATAGTGAATTCCATTACTTAGATTTGGAGGAATATATGAGTAGCTGATGCAGAAGCATCCAGGGGCACTTGATGCAGAAGCATCCAGTGGCAAGAGGGCCACTTTTGAAGAGTCGGCCAAGGAGGGAAGACGTCGTGATTTCATGATGTGTCACGAAATCACGACAATAGAAGCTGAAGGGAGCAAGGAGGAAAGTCTATCGCGATATCGTGACAAAAAAATTGTCGTGATATCATGACATAAAGTGGAGAGAGGAGCCAGCACAAAAAACTGTCATGATATAGTGACAAAAGATGTGTCGCGATATCGCGACACAAGCAGAGAATGCAGCCAGTAGGAAGAAGCTGTCGCGATATCGCGATAGCAAGTGTGTCACAATATTGTGGAACAAGTGGAGTAGAAGAGTGAGCGCAGAGAAGCTGTTGCAATATCACGACAGGAAATGTGTCATGATATCGTGACACAAAATTGAGAAGGAAGCAAGGGTGCCATAGATGTCATGATTTTGCGACACAAATAGGAAGAAGGAGACTACAAGCAAAGATGTTGCGATTTTGTGACATGTCGTAGTTTCGCGACCCAAAAGTAGAAGGAGAGTACGAAAGATGAAGATGTCACGATTTCGTGACATGTCACGGTTTCATGACCTGGGGAAGAAAGAGGAAGCTGAAAGCGAAGATGTCACGATTTCGTGACCCAAAGCCAGGATGAAGTGCGAAAGAGGAAAATGTCACGATTTTGCGACATGGCACAGTTTTGCGACCCGCAAAAAAGAAATATGGCACAGAGGAGAAGATGTCGTGATTTCGTGACATGTCACAGTTTTGTGACCCACTAAGGAGAGAGAAATCCAGGAAGAAGAAGATGTCACGATTTCACGACAGGTCACAGTTTCACGGCCAAAAGGCAAAGAAGAAGCCAAGGAAGAAAGATGTGATTTCATGACATGTCGCATTTTTGCAACCAGAGGGCAAACAAAGAAGCCAAGGGAGGAAGATGTCGTGATTTCGTGACATGTCGCATTTTCACAACTAAAAGGTGAAGAAGAATCCAAGGGAGGAAGATGTCACGATTTTGTGACATGTCGCATTTTCATAACCAAGAGGTGAAGAAGGAGCCAACAGAGGAAAATGTCATGATTTTATGACATGTCATATTTTCATGACCCAAAGACACAAGAGGAAGCAAAGAGGAGAAGATGTCGCGATTTTGCAACATGTCACATTTTTACGACCTGAAGAAGAGAAAGGAGGCAAGGAAGATAAATGTCGTGATATCACGATCAAAAGAGAAAAGGACAAGCAGGAGAGCAAAGATGTCATGATTTCATGACAGGTCATGATTTCGTGAACCAAAAGCAGAGGAGCGTACGAAGGGCAAAGATGTCATGATTTTGTGACATGTCACGATTTCATGACCCGAAAGACAAGGCAAAGACAAAGCATCAGAAAGGGACACGTGTCGAATATCTATACGATGAAGTGACACGAGGAGACGAAACAAACAATCATGGCAGAAATGAATCGAAGGGCCGCTAGATGGAAAATGAAGAGTCACATGAAAGTATAAAATGAGAAGTGATGGCATGCACGAGGGGTTGTAAAACTAATAGTTGCGGTTGCATAATCGAGTTGCAAAATTGAGGGTCGATAGCCATTCTAAACTGGCTTGGGTGCGTGTCCAATCAGAGTTGCTGTAATTCTTCTTGGAAATGTAGGCAGATCGTCGAATGTGAGGCAGCCTACATTAGGGAGAGAAAACTACACCTACGGGCTAGTGAGTGTGAGAACTGTGTTACGCGCCAGTTGATGTAAATCCTGCAGGCTATAAATGTAAACTTTGCTAGTTTGATTAATAGAACATTAAATTTCTTATTTCTAGCAAGGTTGTTTTCCAAATTTTTAGTGAAAAAATTTGGACATGAATGAGTTAAATTTTTAGTCCCCATCAAGTGGTATCAGAGCTAGAATATTCTGAGCATGCAAGCAGATTCATCGAATATGAGGTAGTTTATGCTAGGATCTATGGTGAAGGTTTTGAGAGAAGAGAGATAAATGAGATCTGAAGATTCATGGTTATATGCGTTTAGATATTTGCAGAGGCAAGTGCAAGCCCTGCAAGAGAAGCTACTCAAAAATGATTTGCAGAGGCAAGTGAAAGCCCTGCGAGAGAAGCTATGTGGAATGCATGAGAAAAAATAGAAAGGAAGAGAAGATCACTTCTCCCCCAACCCTGGGTGTCTGATGCAGGAGCATCCAGGGGCACTTGATGCAGAAGCATCCAGTGGCAGGAGGGCCACTTCTGAAGAGTCGGCCAAGGAGGGAAGACGTCATGATTTTGTGACGTGTAGCGAAATCGTGACAGCAGAAGCCAAAGAGAGAAAGGAGGAAATTTTGTCGCAATATCACGAAAAAAAAAGTGTCGCAATATCGTGACGCAAAGTGGAGAGAGGATCCAGCGTAGAAAACTATTCGTGATATCGCGACAGAATATGTGTCACGATATCGCGACACAAGCGGAGAACGCAGCCAGCGGGGAGAAGTTGTCGCGATATCGCGATAGCAAGTGTGTCATGATATCGCGGCACAAGTGGAGCAGAAGAGTGAGCACAGAGAAGCTGTTGCGATATCACGATAGGAAATGTGTCACGATATCGCGACACAAAATGGAGAAGGAAGCAAGGGTGCCAAAGATGTCACGATTTCATGACACAAATAGGAAGAAGGAGGCTGCAAGCAAAGATGTCATGATTTCGTGACATGTCATGGTTTTGCGACCCAAAAGCAAAAGGAGAGTACGAAAGACGAAGATGTCATGATTTCGTAACATGTCACGGTTTCATGACCTGGGGAAGAAAGAGGAAGCCGAAAGTGAAGATGTCATGATTTCGTGACCCAAAGGTAGGATGAAGTGTGGAAGAGGAAGATGTCACGATTTCGTGACATGTCATAGTTTTACAACCCATAGAAAAGAAAGATGGCACAAAAGAGAAGATGTCGCGATTTTGTGACATGTCGCAGTTTTACGACCCACCAAGGAGAGAGAAAGCTAGAAAGAAGAAGATGTCATGATTTCATGATAGGTTGTAGTTTCACAGCCAGAAGGCAAAGAAGCAGCCAAGGAAGAAAGTTGTCGTGATTTCGTGACATGTCGCATTTTCACGACCAGAGGGCAAACAAAGAAGCCAAGGGAGGAAGATGTCACGATTTCGTGACATGTCGCATTTTCGTGACCAGAAGGCGAAGAAGAAGCCAAGGGAGGAAGATGTCACGATTTCGTGACATGTCACATTTTCATGACCAGGAGGTGAAGAAGGAGCCAGTAGAGGAAAATGTCATGATTTCACGACATGTCTCATTTTTGCGACCCGAAGACACAAGAGGAAGCAGAGAGGAGAAGATGTCGCGATTTCGTGACATGTCACATTTTCATGACCTAAAGAAGAGAAAGGAGGCAAGGAATAAAAATGTCATGATATCATGACATGTCACGATATCGCGATCGAAAGAGAAAAGGATGAGCAGGAGAGCAAAGATGTCATGATTTTGTGATAGGTCACGATTTCATGACCCGAAAGTAGAGGAGCGTACAGAGGGAAAATATGTCACGATTTCATGACCCAAAAGACAAGGCAAAGATGAAGCATTAGAAAGGGACACATGTCGAATATCTAGATGACAAAGTGACACAGGGAGACGAAACGAATAGTCATGGCAGAAATGAATCGAAGGGCCGCCATATGGAAAATGAAGAGTCATGCGAAAGTATAAAAGGAGAAGCGATGGCATGCATGAGGGGTTGGAAAACTGGTAGTTGTGGTTGCATAGTCGAGTTGTAGAATCAAGGGCTGAGAGCCATTCTAAATCGGCTTAGGTGCATGTCCAATCAGAGTTACTGTAATTCTTCCTGGAAACATAGGCAGATCGTTGAACGTGAGGCAGCCTGCATCGGGGAGAGAAAACTACGCCTACGGGCTAGTGAGTGTGAGAACTATGCTACGCGCCAGTTGATGTAAAGCCTACGGGCTATAAATGTAAACTTTGCTAATTTGATTAATAGAACATTAAATTTTCTGTTTCTAGCAAGGTTGTTTTCCGAATTTTTAGTAAAAAAATTTGGACGTGAATGAGTTAAATTTTTAGTCCCCATCAGTAGCAAACTTGAAGAGAGCTAGGTTGAGATAATGAATATATCATTCATACAACATGGAGGAGATTCATACCAGAAATGGTGGAAGAATGAGGAAAAAAAGAACCACCCATGGAGAAAATAATTTGAGCAGGCTGGTGTAGCTGTAATAGCACAAGTGCAATCGTACTAGAAGACTTTCTTCATGTATAATCCTACAACTAGAATTGCCTATGTCAATGTGGGTAAGTGATCTATGAAGATAGAAGTCACATTAGAGGCATTCAATAAAACATTTGGGTTGCCAACATATGACACTGAGGTATTGAAGAAGTTGTTTGATCCAATTGAAACACATCACATCATAACTTCACTCACCACTATGAAATCATCAACCGAAGAAAAGATCTTGGGTGTAGAGTCTCAAGGAATTAAATAGAGCTATCTAAGGGAAATATTGGCCATGTGCCATGAATATTGTGATGGCTCAACTATCAAGGGAAATATGAGCCACAAAGATGCCAATTTGGATGGCTCAATATTTGGAAGTTATCATCCAATAAATCTAGTACTATTGGGGTACCTATCTAGCGAAAAACATGTACAAAGTACCGGAAAAGAGGCCTAAGAATTTTGAGATAAATTTCCATGCTATTGGATTGTTATTAAATTATATTACGAATATGGGAATTGATTTTCTAGGTTTGATAGAAACTAAGAATATTGAGGTAGGGAAGCCAACCATTTTGAGATGGGTAAAGTTAGTACCTATCTAGAAGGAGACTCTAGATAAGTCTCGGATAAGGAAAGCATAGCAGGCCATGGTAGTGCATGAGGATACCCCTTCAGAGGAGGATGTACACCATTGAAGGAAAAGTCTTATGTAGTTGGAACCCAAACTAGAAAAAAAAAAGCATGTCAGCAACAACAAAATTGTGGGGAGGCAATCCAGTCCAATACGAGTAAGAAAATAAGACAACATGAAAGAATAGAAAATAATCCCATTCCAAAAAAAAGTCGAGTTTGTATAGAAGAATCAGTAATAAGAATGACAATCAGACTCAGAGACACTGGAGTTGCAATATTGGAATTAGGTAGAAGCAGAGGAGATGGTTGAATCCCCATAGATTTTCTAGCATGATGATTTTGAAATTTTTAACTCTTTGAAAATTTTGGATGATACAGAAGTGAGGCAAATAATACATGAAGTAGTAGCCACTACTCAAGAGGAAAAAGAGAAATTGAAGGCGATAGTGGAAGCCTTAGAAGAAGGATCTAGAGAAAATAAGAAGACTTGCTTTAGATTCATTATGGGAGGAGGTACAAATCAAATGATCAAAGTGATGCACAAGAAGATACAAAGGCATCATAGGAATAAGAAGATCCTGTTATTGAAAAAGTCACAACTATGGAAACCTAGTAGAACTAGGAGGAAGAGCAAGTGATAGAAGAATAACAGGTGGGATTAAATGAAAAAAAAGAAGCCCATGAACAACAATCTTGTCAAGATATTGTGAATGTGGAAGAAGATGTGGAGGTGGAGAGGACTATGGAATAGACTCCACAATAGGAAAATATAAACATAGAGAGATAACTAATGGAGTTTTGGGGAAGCTCTGGTCACTACTTGGAAGAAGAGGAAGAACAAACTCCTACAGAGCAAGAACTGCAAAGGATGCAAACAATTTACCTCTTAGAGGTACAATAGTTCTCAAAAGTTGAAACTAAGGATGATGTGAAAAGATTAGAAGACCGGGTGGAACATTTCTTCTCTCAGGTAGGTAATGCCATGGCTAGCACCAAATTATAGTTTTGTATTGGATGCATGGGAGATTTGAAGCTATGGTAAGAAAAAGTGTTTATCGAGTTAGAGAAGATAACAGAATGGGTAATCAGTGAGGAGCATACAAGGAAAATTATATATATTCATGTACATCACCCATGGAAGTTATCCAAGGAAGATGTAACAATGATGTTAGGAAGATATGACTTACCTAATGGAGTGAGAACCAATTATAGGTAGCATCCAAGGCTATATATGGATAGAGCCAATTATTTGACCTGTCCCATGAACAAAACATAGTTGGAACATAAGAGGGCCACCTCATGGTTGAACCTTGAAGGTTATAGCATAATTTTAATAATAAAATAATTAAAATAGCATCTAAATTAAAATAATCACTTTTATAAAGAATCACTATTTCACTGGTAGGAAGGTCCCTCCAATGCATTCAATAACAATTATATATTCTTCTTCATGTATGATTTGATATGGATTCCTCTCATATCATATATATATACTTTTTCAATCATGACATTTCAATCACGACTTTTAAATCATGACTCTTCAATCATGACTTTTCAATCATGACTTTTCAACCATGAATTTTCAATAATAATGACATATAAAATTAAAGTAATAAATAATAATTAATAAGTAATGTTAGGATGTGGGATCTTAACATCTCAGGTTTGGCTATCACTCTAAGGAAGTTAAAATTCCTAACACATTTTATAGAGTTGAGAATAGGATTGGAGAAAATCTATCAGCTCAAGGAATCTCAAAAATAAGAGATAGAGGCCACTCAAATGGAAATGGTTGAAATTGAGGAAGAATTGCCAAAGAGTAAGGTTACGAAAAAAGAGAAACTAAATAAATTGGAAGAACTGCTAAGTAACAGGGCTGATTTTGAGGCCAAGATTAATTTTCTTGAAGAGGAGAAGAGATAGGTATCACAAATGGTAGAAGATAGGATCAAGTATTTGGAAGCTCAACTCAGAGAAAAGGATGATTAGATAAGAACACAGTTGGACTTAAAAGATGAACTATTGGTAATATATAATAAGAATATAGAAGAGCTCACACAAGACAATAAAAAATATAATGAGATGGTCCTGGATAAGCAAGTGCAATTGGATTCTAAGTAAGAGACTGTTTGTGCTTTGGAGGCTGATATTAATCACCATTTGAATACCATTGTAGATAAGAATGAAGATTTAGAGGTAGCAACATGAACAGAGGCACATTTGTAGAAGAAGCTAAAAAAGAGTGCTATTGAGCATGGACAACAATTGAGATAACTCTTGAAGATTTCCAAAGAGAAAGCCAATCAGCATGGTATGAAATTAGTAGAAATGAGAAACTACACAACCAAGTTGTAGAATCAATGTGTAATTCTTCACACCCAGATGGAAGACCTGAAATATATAAATAATTATGACACTCATCTAAAGCAGAAATACAAGTTGGTGAGGACACCAACCAAAGTAAATGGTAGGGCAGATGTAGGAAGAAAATACACCTTCCAGAAGAAGTGACAAGAGGATTTACCTAGTTTTTAACAATTTTGACAAGTTTTGGTAAAACATACAAGTATGATAAAATCATAAAAGTAGGAGGTAAACCATACATACTGAAGGGCAAGTTGTACAATGTGCAATGAAATAAAATTAAATTCAAGGAAAATGCAATTTGAGTTGTAATTATGCATGAATTTTATAAATGATGTATTTAGAATTAGTAAAAGGTATAATTGTGCATTCCGTTATGCATGGGCAGTTGTGAATAATGAATTGCCTTAGGAACCACTTTTGAATAGCCTAGGAAATGTTATAGAAGGTCCCATTTTCAATTTTGATGGTTTGGTTATTCTGGTGAATTCTTGTGAGTTTTAGCTATGTTTTGGCCTGAATAGTATGAAGTATTGATGTATTATTGAGTACCTTTTAGTGATTGTAAGACATTGTAGAAAATTAATGAAGAAGAATAATAATTCCTAGTTTTCTCTCATGTACTATATGATCCTATAATGGTAGAATGATGTTCTATAGTTTATCTTTGTTGCATGTACTTATTTATGGTTGTGGTTGATACTTAATGCATTGCTATGGAAGAATTGGATTAAATTAGCATTGGTGTGAACCTGATGAATGATATATGATGAGGATGTTGTCAAGAAAGTTATATTGAAGGTTTTTGTATGATTTATGGATATTACCATTAGAGATAACTCTCTTAAATCATGATGGTAGAACTTGTATGTTGGTAGAAATAGATTAATTAGCATGTTAGATATTTATAAAACTTAGATTATAGAGATTGGCATAGAATATTATCCAATTTTGCACCTTGTACTTTTTTTCCCTACAAATAATACACCAGAGCTCTTACAAATCATACAAAATAAACTTATCTGATTTGGTAGTTTATGCGATTGAGGAAAACTTACCCGATTTGGTAGCATTGGGAAATCAAAAAATCTAGTTACAAAACTGTGTACGATATATTACAAAACCAAATATTAAGGATTTTATGAGTGTAAAATCATACAAGCACTATCACTGTATGATTTGGGATCATATAGTGGTACGATTGGGATCCATACAAGTTGTTTTGCTATCGCAAATTGATAGTTATGAAGAATGTACAGTTGTACAATTTGGTACATCGATTAGGAATAGTAAATTGATCATTATAAGCCCTTGAAAACCACCTCCCCATTGGGAATACTACACCCATATGCTACAATCAAATATTTACTCCATACCTAAGCAAATCCTCTATAACTTTTGTTATCAGTGAAAAGGATTAGGACCTTGAAAGTAAGTCTTAAAGAGCCTCTAGAATATAAATCTTGGCCTAGACAATGGGTGATAGGATACATCCCAAATCCTAATAACAATATACCTTATCCCTATTTAAAAATTAGTGATGATAAGGAAATATGACTTTTATCACTTGAACCCTAAAGAGAAGTCACCTTAACAGAAGGATTGGATTGGGATGAGGAGGAGCACAATGGACCTTCCCCCTTATCCATTTCTAACATATTTTCACAATATGCACATATCAACACCCTTATCATTATCCAATCTAAATTTTTTAAAACTAATTAAAGTTCCAAAAATAACCTTGATCGTGAGGATATATTAGTTTCACTCCAACTAGATAGTAGAACAACATCCCAATCAATAAAAATATTTTATCAATATTTGATATAAATAATAGTGAGGGAAAAGTTTCACCCCACAACTATTCTAAGGATAATGGTAATATCCTTGTTAAGAAAGTATCCCTAATAAAGGTTCTCTTCCATTAATCATACATCCCTCATAGTCATCCAACTCTAAGCAATGGATATTAGATTATGAATAACATGAAAGTATATGGATATTTCTTACCCCTCCATAAGTAGAGGATGAATATCACATTTTAATAGAAGAAACCATTGAAATCAATATCAGTTTCAAGTACAATCCAAAATTTTTAAATTTATATTCCTAAGTTCAAAATAATGTGAAAAGTATACGAAACCCTTAATCAAATTCTATGGCATTTTTGCATGGTCTTATGTATATGTGCATGGATTAGATCTATATTTTCTAGTCTACCATTTGGTCATTAGGCTAGATGCTAAACCCATCAAGAAAAAACTAAGGAAGATGTATCCTAAATTTTATTTACTCATTAGTAAGGAAATTTAAAATCTTTAAGAATTTAAATTTATTAAAGTAATAATATTTTTTGATTAGATCTCCAACATACTTCCCATAGTAAAAAAGGAAGTTGTTGTGGAAGTCTACACAAACTTTTAGGACATAAATAAAGCTTGTATAGTATATAGATTTTCTCTATATTTGTAGACTTCACTATTGGATGTGGAATGCTATTTTTAATGGATAAATTTTCTTGGTACAATAAAATTTAAATTATTCTAGAAGACCAAGCTAAGACAATGTTCATTAGATCATGGGGTACCTTTAGCTATGAGGTCATACCTTTTAGTTTGAAGAGCATCGATGCAACCTATGAATGTGCAATGACTTATCTCTTCCATGATATGGTCCATGATATTGTGAAACACTACGTTGATGATCTTCTTAGGTAGTCCATAAAATGAGAAGATCAAATTAGAGACTTAACGCAAATTTTTGAATGACTTAGGGAATATAAGGTTTACCTCAAAGCCCCCAAATGCATATTTGGAGTCACATATGGTAATATATTAGGATTCATTGTATCTAGGCATGAAATTAATTTAGATCTTGATAAAATATTTATCATTAATAAAATGCCATTGCCTAAAATCCTAACCTAGCTTTAAAGTATACAAGTTATATTACAAGCAATCAAGAAATTTATTTTCCAATTGGTAGACAAATATCAATCCTTTCCAAAATTTTGAGGAAAGGAACCAAATTTAATTGGGATGATGAATGACAAAAGGTATTTAATACCTTGAAAACATATATTCTATATCTATCAATATTTATTCCACCAAATCCCATTAAATTATTATTGTTATATATTATAGCAACAATATTTGCCTTAGGTGACATGTTGGCATAGTATGACAATCAACATAGAGAAAGGGTCATCTACTACATTAGTAGAAGCCTTGTTAACTATGACACTAAGTATAATCCCTTAAAAAATTATGCTTGGCCATGGTCTTTGCTTCTTGTTAATTGATACATCTAGGTTTAAAATATGCCTAAGTGGATGAGTTATACCTTAAAGACCTTTACTAAGATTAAAATATCTAGAAAAGTCTTTGGATAAACCTCTAAAGTACGTCAATTCATATGGTAATAGCTAAAATAACAATGGGGTTCAGACTAAAGGAAGGAATGGAAAACATTAGAATATAGAAGTTAAATATGGATAGGATTCATCCACAATAAGAGACATAAAAGCATGAGTGTCTTGTTCATTTAACTAAAGTAAACTACCTAAAAAACTAGCCATCATCCAATATTAAAGAGCATTATTCAAATAACTAGGTACAAAACTAAGCATTCCAAAAATTAAACTAGCAAGAATCCATGGAGAAATCTAGAAAATGAAATACACCATATATCTAATTTTATCAAAAATGTTTGATAATGAAATTAACATATGTACATATTCTACAACATTTTTACATCGAGGTCAAACAACACTACAATTTTCATTAAGAGCTATATAGCATTTGATCACACAACTTATGCAATTGTAAAAGCTAAAAATTTGACCCTTGACAATGGGTTACATTTAAGTATAGAGATTTACATTGCATTCATTTAGCTTGAAATTATTGAATGGAAGATCTCTTGTAGGTCTATCAGAGTGAACACAAGAAGTACATGATGCTTTTAGTATAGTTGGGCTCAAATACTTAACACATGTTTTGTTGATATTTTTGGCTCAGATCCTTTTTGTGAAGCTAATCTACATGCTACACCATTAGTTTTTGAGCATATTTCAATAGATCTAGTTTCTTCCACTCATTTTTGTTGCATCAAGCCAACTATGTTGAAATATGTGTGACGGAGAAGCCTTCAACCACCAAGGTCTCTAAAAATGATGATCCTAGGTAATTGGTTGACACACACTACTTTTATTGATTAGGACATGTTTCAAATACCTTTTCCTAAATCTAGATCTTTGGGATCTTTTCTAAGTATTTGAAAGTTTAGCATTTATTGTGTCAGACTCCATGTCTTAGCTAAATTTTGAGTCGAGAAATCATATCTTAATGCTAGATTTATTTTCCTAGTTTATGATGAAAAATTTGAAATAATTTAGCCCTTGTCTCTATAGTTAGTCGCCTTTTTAAAATATGCTTTATTGAGTGATAGAGATGAACCTTGAAATTTATCATTTTCATGTCACGCTTCAAGACTTAGAAATATTTTTTATTCAACCTTGTCATCTTTTTATGTTGAACATTTTATGCATTTTATGTTAAGGTCAACTCTTTCAAAAGCTAACAATCCTTTGATACTTATCCATATTTTGCATCTGATAAGGGGTTTCCTTGATGTTGGATACTAGAAATTTATTTATGTATAAGGCACTAGCTTCTGTGAAAGTCCAACTAATTACAAGCTCAATGCCCATCCTTAGCAAAATACTAGGTCCTGCTTTGTGAATGTAGAATACTAGAAACTGAATATTTTATGCTCCTACAATAACATTAGTTGGCCTAGAAGTCTAGCCACCATCTATGCAACAGATGTTGCTGCCTTAGTAAAAAATTCATTCCATCCATATGAGTGCTAGATACTAGACTTTTCCTATTGCTATGCTTGTATTAGCTCTTTATAAACATGAATACCTTGCTCCTACATGTTGGGTTTATGCCCTAGTCAAATTTTCACTCCAACACTTGTGCATATTGTTAGGTAACCTACCTTAGCTAAATTATTTTAATTTGGCTAGGAATTTTTGGATATTGAGTTGATTAGCAATTATTTGGCCTACCTTCTACTTTTGGTTTATAGCTAACATTTCACTAGGAACTTGGTCTAGTCTTTGAATTACATCTAAAAGGTTCTTTGAGTCTAACTATTGTGTTGATGCCTTAGAAAAATGATGATAAAATTTGACTAAAATAATAATATAGCTTAATTGTAGGGATTGTGAATATAGGTGGTGAAATATACCTATATCATTTACAAATTTTGAGGATTTTTGCTTGTAAAAGTAGAAAACCTAGTGATTCTTATGTATAGAGTAATGGAGATGTTGAGAAGAAAGGTAGCTAGAAAATAATCTGATGGAGAACCAATATGGGGAAGTGATAAAATATCAATCCTATGGTAAATAAAAGAATTTTAGGTTAGTATATGTGGTGGGTGAGAATGTTGAGGGTTTGGTTGAGCATCTAGTATATATTAATGATAAAACTAGCAATAATGCCCTTGCTTGGATTATATCTCATATAGGCACAACACATCATAACCATCAATATCTAGGGATAGGAACTATAATAATTATAGAGGGGTTTTAGTCACTTACTAGGGAAGAATTTAGGTAGCCTTTCCATTGGGCTACAGAATCATAAAAAAGTGATAAGACAAGAATAATTTAGGAAGACCATTGGGGAAGCAAGGTGAAGAATGAAAGGGAGTGAGAGTAAAATTATTGGAAGTAGTGGGATGAGTAGAAATAAGTATCAATGGAATGTGAGGAATGGTGGAAGGACAAGAAAAGAAGAGAAAGAGATATGAAGGAAGTAATAATTGAATAATGGATATCTCTAGATTCTCTCGGTTTCACATAAAATTGTACTTTAGCACTTGCTTCACATTTTTACCTCCTTGTTATTTGGTGTATTGGCTTCAAACAACAAAAAGACAAAAAAGGTAAAGCATCCCCCTCCTAATTGAGGGAGTTCTACATTTTTTATTTTTCTTTTCCATGTTCTTTCTGGATATATTTCATGAATTAATGATGGGGCTATAACTAGTTGCTCTTACTTGATAAGCTTACCAAGGATTCAAAATTTATCAACTTGTGAAGGTTACTGACCTCTCAAGTTGTCCCTCTTCTTTTATTTTTCTTTTGTCCTTGGACTTCACTCTTTTAGCAATTTTTTGGTGTTCTTGATATAGATAAAAGTATAACTATGAAAAGGGTGTATTTGTCTCTACTATACATCATCATATGCCTAGATAAGTGTACACATTATCAATGGAGGATCACCTTTGATGAATACCAATATGGTTTTAGCTAACATCAAGATCGATATTAGGTTGTTATCAATTAAAATTCCTACATTAGTTAACACTAGGAAGGCTAAGGTTTATTATCCTTTACCTATGATGTTTTAGTAGCTCTTATAGGCATAGGAATATTCAAACCCACATATAATTTTTGTCTAAAGTTATTTCTTTTACTCATTCATGTCATCCTTATACCACCAAAAACTTGTGAATTTTGGGGAAAATATATTTTTCACTAGTGATGCAATGCTAAGGTAGGGCCTCCTTATATAGGCTCCTCATATTATATAAGTTATCGCTTGGTTTATCATGTCAATCCTTCATTTAATTAGTTTAAGCCTTGCCAAATTCTAAGAAAAATACTTTCTCAATACAATTGAATCAACAATCCATATATTTTTTTTCCACATGTAATTTTCCCAATGTGCTCTCCAAAACTTATGTTCTCACTATTTAAATATCTTGTTTGCTAGATCCCTTATTCTCTAGTTGTATTTAGCTTTTTATTTATCAACTTATTTACAAAATAATATGATGTCTCCCCTCGTGCCTAGCAATAGTAAGATTTTACTTCAAATTGGAACCTACAATAGGCTAACCATATAATGCCAAATTTGAACTTACTTTTTTGGTATGTGTCTTGAAGCATGTAGCTTGTACAACTAGAATTTTGCTATATTGAATTTGAGTTTAGATAAAATACTAAGCTTATTTGAGGAGTGGTGTTAGAAATTAGCATTGGTGTTTATTCTTGAATGTACCAATTGCTGTTCTAAAGAACACAAGCTTATACTAAGAGAGGGGGTGAAAAAAATAAGATAAAACTTTTAATTTTCTTTCCAAATAAATAAATTCAACTATTACCAATTGCAATAATGAAACAGTGAAAAAATCATCACACACATAAAAGATACATATTTAACGTGGTTTACCCAATTTGGGCTACATTGGCAGATAAATATTTCTTATAAATTTCTCAACAAATTATGTGAGAACCAACGCACAAGAGACACCAATCCCCTATTACAATTTTCATTGACACAAATACACAAGAGACATCAATCCCCTCTCAAGTTCATGGACACCAATCCATAGGAGACATCAATCCCCTTTCTCTAGTTTTGTGGACACCACTCCACAGGAGACACATATTACCTCTAATTTGGTTTTGTGGACACCACTTCACAGGAGAAACCAATCCTCTCTGATCTGGTTTTATGGACACCACTCCACAAGAGACACCAATCCCATCTGCTCTGGTTTTTTGGACACCACTCCATAGGAGACACCGATCCTCTTTTATTTGGTTTTGTAGACACCACTTCATAGGAGACATCAATTACCTCTACTCTTGTTTTATGGAAACCAATCCTGTTTGCTTTGGTTTTGTGGACACCACTCCACAAGAGACATAATCCCATCTAATTTGGTTTTGTGGACACCACTCCACAAGAGACACCAATCCCCTCTACTCTAGTTTTGTGGAAACCACTCCATAAGAGACACCAATCCCCCCTGCTTTGATTTTGTGGAAACCAATCCACAAGAGACACAAATCCCCTCTAGTCTGATTTTGTGGATACCACTCCATAGGAGACACCAATTCCTTCTACTTTGGTTTTGTAGACACCACTCCATAGGAGACACCAATCCCATATGCTCTAGTCTTTTGCCAAATATACTCATAAATCTTGCTCATAAATTCTTCTTAAATCAACTTGCTCATAAATTCTACTTACAACTCTGCTCAAATCAGCTCCATAACCCGCTCACAACTTTGCTCAATAATTCTACTCAAACCCGATCCAAACATGCTCATAAAATCTTATCAAGTCTACTCCAAAACCTGTTCAAATCTGCTCTCAAATCTGCTCATAACTCTACTCATCTATTCCCAAGTCTGTCGTAATGATGTTATCAAGTTCTTCACCTATTCTTCAATGTGCTTTCCTAAACTAGAGCAATTCAGACATATTCTACCCATAATTATTTTATCTTCATGAACATATAGAGAATGCTATGTAATAAACAAATTCCCAATATGTTATTCACATTCATTAATACTATTGCTTTCACATGTATCATATTTATTAAATCAAAATAAAGCTTTAGTCAAGCCCTAGATAACTGATCTTGTAATTGATGATTTCCACCTTCACTTCAAAACCAATCACAATGCACAAGTTTGTCCTTCTCATTTACTCCTAAAATCAATTATGAACAATGCATAAATTTGCTCTCAAATCTGATCTATAACCCTTGCACATTTACTCCCAATTTCAAGCATAACCAATGCACAAGTTTACTCACAAATCTGATCTATAACTTTTGCACATTTATTCCCAATTTTAATTAAAACCAATGCACAAGTTTATTCTCAAATCTGATTCATAACTCTTGCCCATTTATTTCCAATTTCAAGAAAAAACAATGCACATCCAATAATTCCTTATACCTCCAACCATATGACAACAAAAATATTTTCCTCAATCAAAACCACCTTGAGAAAGGAATTAAATCACCATACCTCTAAATCTGCCTCAATGATGATGATCTTCTTTTTGCATGAGTTTTCCAAACTTGTATTGAAAAAAAAAAAATCCTCTTATTTGTCCCTTCAAAATATGGTTAGAAATTCTCTTTTTCTTGACTAATTATCAAGTCAATCACTTTTAAAATCTCTTGTCAAAAACATACACCATAAAGCTTTTAAAAATAACTCCTTATATCTCCCTTTTTGAAACTCACAATATCAAGCTTTATTAACAACTAAAACCCTTATATCTCCTTTTATTAATTTTTAAAAATGAAACCTTATGCTAACATCAAAACCCTTATTTCTCCTTTTATTTATTTTGCAAAAATCAAATCACAACATAACATCTCCTTTTATTATTTTGCAAAAAAATAAAACCTTACTATGGCACCTTTACCCTTATATCTCCCTTTAATAAATTTAATAAAACAAAAATTCTTTTAAATACCTTGCACAACCGCAATGGGATTCGATCTTATATCCTCTAGGAGCATAGCACTTTTACAAGTGCATGTGACTGGCTGTGCTACCACAACACATGCAACCTAAAACCATGCAAAATATTTTTTATTCCTTCGGTGCTCTATCATCAACAAACAAAATAGTGACAAAGAGATTTGATCCCTTAACCTC
Organism: Wollemia nobilis; assembly: GCA_028583015.1. NCBI lineage: Eukaryota > Viridiplantae > Streptophyta > Pinopsida > Araucariales > Araucariaceae > Wollemia > Wollemia nobilis. The sequence continues at coordinate 4,789,251 of JAQPPZ010017109.1, forward strand.
TTGTGCAACATCACTTCCATACAAGCTTGATGACCATCTGGGCTACCCTAGTGGATGGAATCAACAAGTGCAAAAAGTATATTTACCTCCTTTGAAACTCTACCTTCACTCTTCAGCAAAACAACATCAACCAGTTTTGACCCTATGACCTCTTGCAACACAAAGTCTTAGCACAAGTCTGTATACCGATTGGTCTACCTAGTAAATTAAGATTTATGGGGCACAAACCAGATTTAATGTTCGCTTTCTACTACATCACTGCCAAAAGACCCGAGCTCTACTCCTCCCTCCTTCACGCTACCACTTCTCCACTCGATCGAATTATATTCAAATTGCATATCTTACAACCAAAGTGAAACTTAGGGTCTTATATTTATATCTTCTTCATGCACCCAATGAAGTTGGCCTAGCTTTTTAATATTTTAATTTTCCACCTTTTGCATGGTCGGATTTTAATTTATTTTTACATGGTGCTATTTAGGTCGCCCACATTTGAACTTTTAAAAATATTTAAATATTTAAATTTTTGCACTATATTTAAATCCTCTGATTTAAATATAAACCTCCTTCTTGAATATTATCACTTTTTCTTTGACAATATTAAATCACCTTGAATATATTTTCCTTGTCCTTCAACATTTTATCCTTGAAGATATTTTTGCCTTTGATTTTATCCTTGAAGATATTTATGCCTTTGACATCAATGACAACCAATGACAACTCAATATTTCCAACATGTTCATATTTCCTATGTGTATTGATCTATGTGCCAAATTACCTACCAATAATTGAAGTTCTCCAAAGTGCATGAGGATCCTCTTTTTTTTAATTTGTGGAAAACATCCCAAAAGGGATGCCACTTTCGGGTAAGACCCAAGGAGGCAGGGGTATCCATTCCGCCAAAAATGCCCAGGACTCGGACCTGGCCTACCACCTTTGACATACTCAAGGAGCAAACAAACACACAAAACCAATTTAAAAATAAGTAAATAACAACAAAAATAATAAAATAAAATAAAAAACATGCTCCTTGAGTGTGTCAAAAACAAAAGCACAACCAAACACGCACAATAAGAAAAAAGAAACCACAACACAAACCACATAGAAAAACACAAGAACCACATAACAAAACACAAACAAGACAAAAACAACAGAACACTACAAAGACATAACCCAAAAAAAACATGAAAAATAAACACAACCAAAACCTAAAAAATAAAATAAAATAAAATAAAAATAAAAATAAAATAAAAACAACCAACAACAGACAATAAACAAAAACAAAAGACATAGAAGACACTCACACATAAAAACACGAAATAACACAAACAAAGAGAAACCCAAGAACAAGAACGAAAAAAACACAAGAACAATAACAAAAAACATAAAAAAAAACAAAACAACAAAAACACAAGAACAACGAAAAACAACACAAAGAACACAAAAACAAAACAAAACAAAAGAACCCACCCACCTTAAAAAACTAAACAAAAAAAAACAAAGAAGAAAAAAGAAAAGAAAAAAAAAACAATGAACAAAACAATGACCTATCTAGACCAGAAGACTATTAAGGCAAGAATCAACAGAGGAAACAAAATAAAGAATAGAATGAGCTAGGGAACTAAAAAAAGCTGAATGAACCAAAGAGAAGCAAAAAAAAAAAAACAAAAAGAAACTAGGTACCTTCAGAGCTGGAGCCATCCAAAGAAATGATAGAAAGAAGAGCTTCCCTAATTTGAGAAGCCCACCATATAGGAGGGTGGCCATAACAAGTAAGATCACCTTTGTCCAAAGCCCAATTAGCTAAAGCATCAGCACTCTTGTTTTGATCTCCGACCACATGATTGTAATCAACTTTCAAAAATCCCATCTGGATTAAGCTGAATCTTCTCAATAATTCTTTTTATTCTCCAATCCACCTTATGATTCTTAGAAGGAGTCTTCAAGAGATTAATCATAAGTTGAGAGTCGAGACTCAACTAACACCTTTTCCCATCCAACCTTAGTAGCCTCCTGAAGGCCTCCGAGGATACCATACCCCTCAGCAAGGTTATTGGAAAGAATACCCAAATTCTCAGCAAAAGTAAAAACCAGGGAGCCATCTGAAAGTCTACCAATTCCTCCCACACTTGGCTTTTCCAGGGTTCCCTCTAGAGGCTCCATCAGTATTGAATTTTCCAAAATCCTTAGGAGGAGGTTGCCAATTTCTAGTCCTATCCATCTTACTAATACTCACATTCCCTTTAAGTTGGTTGCCCTTAGAAGGTTTAATCTTCAATCTTTGCATCACTTGATCCCATCTTTGGTGGGAGTTTTGAGGGTGATTAAGGAGTTGATGGACTGATTCAACTAAGTTGGCTATGGTATTTTGCCAAATATAGTGAATATCCTTCCTATCTTGATTAAAAATTTGGTTGTTCCTTTCATTCCAAATATTCCAAAGAAGAATGGTAGAACCCATCCAAACTAACTGCCTAATAAAATGATCAACACCCTCTTGATTAGGCCAATCCCTCCAAAGTTGTTCAAAAGTAAAAAAATTGGACCACTTTAAGCCAAGTAAAGTGGCCATTCTCCTCCATAGCTCAGAGGCTAAAGTACACTCAATAAAAATATGGTTGATATTTTCTACATTCTCTTCACACATTTCACATCTAAAAGGGCCATGAAAACCACGCTTCATAAGTTGCTCACCAGTAAGCACCCTACGATGCAATAAAAGCCAATTAAAGAACCTCACCTTAGGCCAAAGATTTTGAGCCCACAATTGAGAAAATATGTCAGAAGAATGGTTGGGATTATTATGGCATAAGGTCAAATAACCTTGAGCAACGGAATACTCACCCTTAGTAGTGTTGTTCCATCCAAAACAATCTTTTTCATGGGACCAAGAGAGGGATCTCATATGAAGGATGCCTTGGATATCTTGTCTTTGCCTTTCTGGGATTTGAATAGGCCAGTCCTCAATAGGGATCCAATATCTACCAACCTTTGAATTACCGAGTATGGTACCGACGATAATTAGCCACCTTTATCCAATTAGCTCGGTGAAGCTCCTCCATCAAAGGCCTCCAATCGGGAAACTGAGTTATTAAAGGCTTGTGACCATCCCAAGAATCTGTCCAAAAATTTGCATGTTGACCATTATGAATGATCCAAAATAATTTTTTCTTTATCAAATCCTCACCAGTCTTAAGAACTGCTAAAATGGGAGAACCTTTGGTAGGAAGTTGATAGCGAACAAGGTCTTCAGGACTTTTGTTCTCAGCATATTTAGCACGGAGATTATTGGCCCAAAGAGCATTGGGGTTATGCAACATCCTCCAATATAATTTAGCAGCTAAAGCTTTGTTGTTATTAATTGAAGACCAGAATCCTAACCCCCTTCACTCTTAGGAAGACATAAAGTATCCCATTTCACCAAGGCCCATTTTCTTTTCTCCTTAGTACCACTCCAAAGGAAACGATGACTGATTTGATCCAATTCTCGAAGAACAACCTTTGGGATATTCAAAATGGAAGAAACATAAATAGGAATAGCTTGAAGGACTGATTTTACCAAGGTGATTCTACCCCCAGAAGAAAGCCACTTGTTGGTCCACTTTCCAATTTTCTTCTTGACTTTGTCCAACAACCAATTCCAATATTTATTTTTCTGCCTTTGAATATTTATGGGAATACCTAAATAAGTGATTGGAAGAGAGGTCTTCTTATATCTTAATTTATCCAAGACCATGGATTCCTGTCTAGCAGAGAAGTGAAAGAAAATAACTTTAGATTTGTCTTCATTGATCAATTACCTGATATCATTAGAACAATAGCTAATTATTTGCTTAATTTTAGAAGCTTCCTTAAGTCGTAGCTTTACCTAAAAGAGTAGAGTCATCCACAAATTGAAGATGAGAGATAGGTCTAGCTCCATGAGCAATGGTAACTCCCTCAAGGGTTTTGTTTTCCCTCTTTTTGGTTATAGTCCTACCCAAGCATTCAACAAGAATGATGAATAAATAAGGGGATAGCGGGTCACCTTGCCTAATACCTCTGGAAGCTGGGAAAGAGTGAGAAGGCCTGCCATTGATAAGAACTAAGTAGGAAACTGAAGAGATACATCCCATAATCCAATCCATCCAATCCTTAGAGAAACCAAATTGCCTCAAAACTTTGATAAGGAAGTGCCAATCCACTCTGTCATAAGCTTTGGATAAGTCTAACCGAATGAACATAGAAGGAGAATTTTGCATATCCATGGAATGGATGGCTTCCTGAGCAAGAACTATCTCATCTACTATTTGACGTCCTTCCACATATCCCCCTTGCTCTGGGGAAATAATCTTATGCAAAAGAGGCTTCAACCTTTCTGCCATGATTTTAGTAATGATTTTGAGAAGAACATTACATAAAGCAATAGGTCTAAAAGCTGAGATATGATCAACCTCTTGAGCTTTTGGAACAAGAGTAATATAAGTTTTATTGATAACCTTCAAAATTTCTTTGGCTTTCCTGGCTTCTTCCACCACCTCTAATAAATCAACATGAAGGATATCCCAGAACTCTTGGTAGAACTCAATAGGAAAACCATCGGGACATGGGGTTTTCCATTTTTGCATTTTAAAAACTACTTGTTGAAGCTCATTGATAGTAACGAGAGCAGTCAAAATAGAGTTCTCCTCAGAAGTGATAAGAGAAGGGATTGCTTGAAGAACATTTTGTTGAGAAGTTGAGTCAAGAGGAGTAGCAACAAAAATATTGGAAAAGTAATCAACAACAATAGAGTTCATGCCATCCCAAGTATAAACAACATCTCCGATGATCTGAAGTTAAGGAAGAAATAAAGTTGTGAGATCTTTGAGCTAGAAGAGATTTGTGAAAGAAATTTGTGTTTCGATCTCCTTCTTTGAGCCATTGAATTCTAGATTTTTGCTTCCATAAGATTTCTTCTCTTTTTTCCCATTCCTCTAACCTGAGTTGTGAGTTTAATTTCATCTGCACTTCTCTTCTCTGTGAGGCCATCTAAACGGATTTTCTTATTCAAATTTTCAAGATGAGCAATAACTTCATGTTTTTTTTATGAACATCCCCAAACTCTTTCCAGTTCCAAGTCTTGATTTTGGATTTAATGTATTGCAGTCTTTTGGCAAAATAGAACATCTTAGTCCCATGCCTAGGTTTACCTTCCTTCCACCATTGTTGCACATGAGGTCCGAAGGAAATGTCTCTGAGCCACATTAATTGAAAATGAAAAGGAGAGAAACTCACATTGGTTTTCCACATTTCCACCATGACTGGCCAATGATCCGAACCAGCATTATTAAGAGTCTTCACTTTAGGAATGTGACCATGGATTAAGAAATTTTCAGAGAGCAAAAACCTATCCAATCTCTCCATTATACAAGCTAAGCCTTGCCTTCTGTTAGACCAAGTCATAAGGCCATTATCCAGTTGGATATCCACAAGATGGAGGTTTGCAATATATTCGCTCATGAGGTCAGTGCTTTTGTCCAAATTTCTATTTCCCCCCATTTTCTCATCCGGAGAGAGGATGGTATTGAAATCTCCTCCGATCAAGATCCAAGATTTAGGAAAATGAGAAATAATATGAGTACTATCCTTCCCTTGTCTTCTTTTTTCCTCTAAAGAAGTTGGGGCATAAACGATAATGTAGAGCATAATCTGGTTGGAATGTCTACTTTGAATAGCTATAGCCAACAAACCCCAACTGCCAACCATATGGTGAATAACTACCTCTTTTGGGTCCCAAAGACAAGCAATGCCACCCGAAGTCCCTTGGGAACTGAGGGAAACCACTTTTCCAACTGGCCAAATTTTATTGGCAATTAAGTCCATATCCTCCATTGACATCTTTGTTTCTTGAAGGAAAACAAGATGTGGATGATTTATTTGAATCATTCTTCTAATTTCATTTTGTTTTGAAAGACTCCCTTTGAGTCCTCTAATATTCCAAGTGATGATCTTCATTAATACCAGGGCTAAAAAAGTTGGGAAGGGCATTAATCTTACCTTCCTCTACAAGCTTTTCACCTTCTTTTACCATATGATATTGATTGGTCTTGCGACCTATTTTTTGATTGGAATCCATCTTCAATTTTTTTTCCCTATTTCTTGACTTATTCCAATTGAATATGAGATGGCTTCTAACCTTGAAGAATGCTCATACACTGCCAAAATTTTACTAGATGGTTCAATGGAGTCTATATTGGGACCTGCATTATTTGAAGTTTTGACATTTGAAATATTGTTTTTCTTGTGTAAATTTTCTCCTTTTTTTTTCTGTTGAAAACCTTTGATTTGTTGGTTTGTCTCTGAGTTCTTCCCTTCATATTTAAATTGTGTTTCTAAGATTTCAGTTTCCATTATTTCCTCTTCCTCACTTGGGACATCATTTGTGGAAAGTATTTCAAACATATTAGCAAATGACTTTGATTGATCCTTCATAACTATTTTTTCTGAGTGTTCTTCTTCTTAGGTATTTGGAAACCTGCTGAGTTTATATCTTCTTTCTTTTGATCAGGAATTTTATTTGGGCAAGCACTGGCCAAATGACCATATTCATGGCAAATTCTACAATGAAAAGGAATGTTCTCATAGTCCACTACTTGCTCCCAAGTGTCTTCCCCAAATTGTAATGTGATATTTTTAGGAAGGGGTTTGTCAAAATCCATTAAAACACAAATTCGAGCATAAATAATATGTTCAAAATTTTGAGTACAATCAGCGAGTCATCATAAAAGTTCCTAAAGAGTTTCCAATTGAAGAAAAAATAGTAGGATTCCAAAATTCAATAGGGAGGCCAAAGAGTCTAACCCACACGGGAGCTATAGAAGGCATCTCTTCTTCGGCTTTAAATTTAGTATGCCGGGGCTTCATGAAAAGCCCTGCCCTTCCAAAAAACCAAGGACCCCCTTGAAAAGTTTTCTCTCTATCTTCATTATTAGCAAATAAAACAAGAAAATAACCATTTGGATAAATAGAGATTTGTAACTCACCTTTAGTTTTCCAGCTTTTTGCAGCCCAGACTTTGAAAGCGAGATAGACTCGGACGAAAACCCACGAACCGACAAATTAGTCCTCTTTTTTCCAAATCTTCAATGCCAGTCTGAATGTTCCCCATATCAAGCTTAACAATAGGAGTTCCATCAACTGCTTTAAGACATCCTGACTCTATTTTCCTGGGATCAATCTTAGGCATTCTTAGAGGTTTATGGGAAGCCCTAATATTGATATTAGCATTGGGCTGAGGCTGTCCACCATGAAGGGCATCCCTAAAATTCATTTTTGGGACTGAGTCTTCAAAATTCTTACCCTTGACAGGGGTTTTCACAGTAGAATTATTTTGTGGGTGCACCTTAGCACCAGATTCATTTGAGATATGAGCCATTTTTTGATCAACTTCTTGAAACTTGTTTCGAGATCTCTTTAATCCTTGCCCTAGACGCTGTGGAAAGGTATGGTTTTCACTTTTCTTTTGAGCAACAAATTGGAAGCCGTTGTCACTCAAGTTCACAGTATGATCTATTGAAAGACAAATTTCTAACCCATATTGTATCCCCTGCAACATTTCCTGCTAAAATATTGAGCATAAACCACAAAAATATTGGCCGCTAGGGCCCGAAGGCCCTAAAAACCAACCTCTGGAGCTGCTTGCACTCAACCCAGATGAAACCCTCGCATAGCCGCTTGCCAAATATATCGTTCACACATAGGGCTGTGCTAGGATATGTGTTGCTCCAAATGATATGAAAATTGGTGGAGACGTTCTAGGGTTTTTCAGGCATCTACCCTCAAAATTTCAGCTCAATCCGAGTTCGGATGAGTGAGATATGGCCGAAACGAGTTCGGAAGTTTGGGCAGTCCTGCGAAAATCGTCCAGCTTCCTCAACACAAGTTTTTTGAAAGTGGCTTAAAAGTTCAAGTGCATGAGGATCCTCATCTATAATATAACCTAGAATATTCTTTTATCAAGATCCATTATCTTGATCTTTATCCTAGGATTGTTAAGTTTACATAATAGAACATGTGAATATCCATGTATCATGACAATTTATGGTTGATTTATGGATTATACCTAATTTGCATTTGAAATTCTATAGAAAACCTTATTTTTTATTGTATTTTGCTCGATTTTGGCAAATCAGCTATTTCCACCTTAGCTAGCTCTATGATTTCTTCATCCAAATATATTTGTTCTTCATATCTTTGAATATGATATGGTTTTATTTTCTTGTCATAATATCATTTTTTGAATGCAAGGAAAATCCATATGAGCATGGCCTTGTGCTAGATGTCATATTTATCTCAAGAACTCCCTGGATAGACTCATCCTAAATTAAAATTAGCAATCCACCATGTCTTGAATTTTTGCTAAGTCTAGAAATCCACACAACAAGTTTGGAACCTCATCTATGAACACCACTATCCTGGTTTTTTTTAATTACAATATTTTAAACTTAGATCTATTATATTGCATGCCTATAACACCATATATTGTTCGAGGTATAATGGTGATATCAACTTCTTAGTTTATTATGTAATTATGTAGCACCTAGTCTTCTAGACACATAGATAAGTATTAGGGTGGATATTTACTTTTTTCCATAACCAGGGATGATTTCTTGTGTGCTACTTTAGAATCTAGATGGGGAATTCTAATATTCATTAAGTTGTGTAGAGTTATTTCAACCAAATTTACTTTTCAAAGACCCATAGGATCTCTTCTAGATAATTTTCTTGTTTCATGACTACTTCTAGGAACATCCTCCATGTCAGTTACCTTTTGATCTAGTTTTTGATAATATTCCACCATATTTTTCCTTTTATTTCTTGTTATAGTTGGGTAGTATAATTTTTGGTATACCTATTTTATTTAGCAATATAAACCCAATGATTCTTGATAGCATTACTTTACAAATAATTTAAGCTTATGCTATTATGGGTGTTCCCCTTGTGGACATACTAAATTAATTAGATCATCTTCTTTGAACTCCTTTTCTTGCTCTACTTCATGCTTCCTATTTTATATCCCTTTGATGTGTTGAGTATATGTCAAACAAATCCAATGATCCAATATTATATTTGGACTGGTTAGATGCATTATGGATTGTTTTCTATTGTAATGAAATAATTTGAGTCTATTATAATCACTATAGAATCATTTGATTAGTGTGCTTTGATTGAGTGGAGTTGTGATTGATAGTATTTATAGATGCTATCACTGTGAGGCTATCAAATGTCAAGCCCCTAAACTTGACTAGATTGGATTTTGTTTCTTGCTTTTGATCTCTGGCCATTTAAAAATATTCTTTACTTATTCTCCTTATGTGCATAATTATATCTTTTGAGGTAAATTCTCTTTGATAATATGTGTTATATTTAGCTCCGATCCTTTATTGATTAATCATATGTAGTCCATTAGTTAAGCATTAAATCATGACTCTTAACTCTTGAATTTTCTAATATTCTTGAGTGAAAATAGTGGGTTATTTCTCTATTGGAGAAAGAATTGAGAGGTATGTCTTAGGTAACTCATCAAATTATGGGGAAGGTATTGCCAAAAATAGGGCCTATGTGTTTATCTAATGAATTTGAGATGAGCATAAGTATTTCATTCTATGCAATAGTGGGTCTTTGTCATTGGACTATTGAATCAAAATAATCAAATATGGACTCATATCATGTAGTATGTATATGCTTAGGCATGTGAAGTCCATATTCCTTGGGGAATTTTTTTCTAGGTCCTTTTCCTAAGGAAACCTTTGGATAGAATAAAATAGAGTGAGAAATAATAAGGGATATCCTAGGTTAGCATGCCCTAATATAAGGGGCTTAACCAGGTCTTCCTAGGTCCTTATACTATTATCCTCCAAGGAATTATACCATTGAAATACCCTACCTCAAAAATATAGCATTAGAAGTCTGACCATTACATCTTCAAATAGGATATTATATAAGGTAGATAGAGCAACAAGTTTTTGAGAATGCTCATAAACAATTTTTCACTATCTTATGAGGATCTAGGATATTAAGGGGTCTAGCACTATTATAGGATATACAAATTTATCCTACCATGACATAAAATGATGTATCATAATTCTTGTAAAGTCATCCAATTGGTACAAAGTGAGTTGTATTAGTTTCTTCATAACCATTTAATTTTGAGCCTTTTAACTAGTGGGATTTTCAACCTTTCTAGATATTAAACTAAAGGAGGTGCAATATGAACATGTGTTATTTTCTTATGATATTAAGACATTCACTAAAATATTAAGTCCTCCAAAAATTTATAATTTCTTATGAGAGAATTTAGAAAATTTGTTCTAAATGAGTTTTTCTTTCTCAATATAGTTGCTAGGTGACTAGAAATTTGATCTATTAGAGTATAACTTCACCAATATTCTACTCAATCAAGGAGATGAGATTTAGGTCCCATTGGACATGCTAAAAATCAGTCTAAAATTTTCCTTAGCGAATGATTTATGTCATGATGGCCTCAACCAAGATTGGAAGACCCTAAAAAGGCTTCTATATCAACCTTTAGATCAAGCCGATTCCTATGATACTAGATAAATGAAAAATGGCATTAATACTAAAGGAAAGAATGGAAAGGTTAGAAGCTAGAAGTAAAATATAGATTTGATTAAACGACAACAAGCGATATAATAACATGAGAGTCTCTTTCTCTTAACTAAACTAAATTACCTAACAAACTGGCCATCATCCAATACTATAGAGCATAAGTCAAATAAGCATATACACATCTAAGCATTCCAAGAATTGAACTAATAGAAATCTAGTAAGATATCTAGATAATAAAATATCTTTAATAAAATACACTATTCATTCACTTTTAATAGAAATTATTAACAATAAAATTAACATACATATATGATTTACAACATTATTAGACATAGACCAAACAACACTTCAATTTTCATTAAGAGGTATATAGCATTCTATAATACAACTTATGAAATTATAAAATCTAAAGAAGTTGATCCTTGAAAATGGGTTACATTCAAGTATATATAGATTTAGATTAAATTTAGATAGCTTGAAATGATTATATAGAGGCTCTCCTATAGGTCTATCAAAGTGAATGTAGAGAGTGGGCATTTATTTAAACTTAGCTAGGCTTAATTTGTTGATGTGTTTAGCTCAAATCCCTTTTTAGAAGCTGAAGTACATGATACACCACCAGATCCTAATCATATTTTGATATGTCCAATTTCTTCCACTCCATTTTATTACATCAATCCAATTATGAAGAAACAAGTGTGTGATGGAAAATTCTTTAGCCATTAAGGTATCTAAAAATGATGATTCTAGGTGGTTGGTTGACACACACTAATTTTACTGATTATAACATGTCCAAAAGAATTTTTTTGAATCTAGATGTTTGGGAGCTTTAACAATTAATTGAAAGTTCAACATCCTTTGTGCTAGAGTCCATGTCGTAGCTAATTTTTGAGTTTGATAACTATATATTATTGTTGGACTTGTTTTCTTTATTGATGATGCTAGCTTTAAAATAAGTCTAATCCTTGGATCTATAGTAGTTGATTTTCTAAAATGTGGTCTACGAGGTTCCATAGATGAAAAAAAAACTTTAGAACTTTCATGTCGAGCTTCAAAACATATAAATATTTTTTATTCATCCTTGGCTTCTCTCTATGTTAGTTGTTTTATGCATTTTACAATGATATTAGCTCTTGAAAATTATAGTAATATTTTGATACTTCGCCATATTTCACATCCAATAATAGGTTATCTTAATGTTAGACACCAAAAAATTATTTGCATTGGATGGCTTTAGCTTCTACAAAATTTTGGTTGCTTGCGATATCAATGTCCATACTTAGCCAAATTTTGGGTCTTGCATTGTGAATGTTGGGTACTAGTCATCAAATATTTTATGCTTTCATGATGATGTTAGCTAACCTAAAATTCAAGCCACCTTCTTTGTCGTAGATGCCCATGCCCTGGTCAACCATATGATGAGGGTTGGATATTAGAATTTTGCTATTGTTGTGCTTGCCTTAGATATTTAGAAAGTCTAGTTGCTTGCTCCTGTGTGTTGAGTTTTTATGTCTTAGTTAATTATTTACTCTAACACTTATACATATTATTGGGTAACCTATCTTAGTTGAATAAAGTTGAATCCATCTAGGCATTTTTGGATATTGAGCTTATCAATAATTTTCTAATCTACCTTTTACTTTTGATTTATAGTTATATTTTCACTAAGATATTGATTTAGTCTTTGAATCACATCCAAAAGGTGCTTTAAGTCTAAATGTTGTGTTGATACCTTTGCAAATATCACTAAACCTAAGGAAAACTATAATCTAGTTTAATTATAGGCATTATGAATGTAGGTGGTTAAATCTACCTACAATACATTACATATTAAGTCACAAAACCTATGTTATAGATAAGGCCAATACCTTAAGGTACCTTATGTCTAAACCCTATATCTCAAGTAGAATAGATAAATAGGTAATGATCCTTATTGAATTTATCTCAAATTCACTAGACAAAAGTTGATATAGGGACAAGATATAGTTGATTAGTTGGTGGAAGCCCCTTTTCAAGCTAGTTATCCCCTAGTAATTGATTATCCCAATGAATTGGTAGGAACCCTTAAAATATCATAACAAGATTTCTAGACCCTCATCATGGATGATGTGACATGTGTCAAAGGTGAGGGAGAAATAATCATCTTAATATCACCTCAATAAATAGTCATTTCCTTATATTTTAAGCTTCAATTATCATGTGCCAATGATATGATTAAGTATGAAGCATTCATTCTTGAGCTTCAGATATTCACAACTAATTGTTAATCATATTAGTTGATTTTATGAAACCAAAGATGATAAATGTAATCTATATAAGGATATTATGGATAGGTTAATGGTTGCTTTTGATAAAGTCACCACTAAAAGCACTCCACAATATAGCAATAATCAAGAAGATGTGATGGTTATATATGCATCACTCATACCTTTATATTTGTATGATGAACAAGTTATAATTAAAGTAACCATCAACCCTACAATATAGTCAAGAATCCTCAACCATATTTACCACTAAATAAGTTTTTATCCTTGATTATTGGTTTAAGGAATTTAATGACTTCATTAAAAGTGGTGCCTTGTATAAAGGTCTAAATCACAAGGAGTGAAAAAACCTATGGTAGAAATCTTGTAGATACATCATGTTTTTACCTTACCTGAAGGTGTTTTCATGCCTTGATGATGTTAATATGATGTTCCAATGCTTCTGCCATGCAAGAACACTTTCACTACATGGTGGAATATTCATTGCTTATTGATTCTTTTGTGCTAGCATGGTGTTTTTGTGCTAGGCACCTCTTTTTTATTTGTGTATATATATATATATATATATATATATATATATATATATATATATATATATATATATATATATGTTAATTTATGCTACACCAAGGCTAACAAGAGCTAGTTTGGATTCGATGTAGGATATATTGTATTTTATAGATAATAAGGACAGATGACCACATGTACTAAACACCATCCAAGGTATATTAGCATTCATGGACCATGTTTTGCTAATAATAGTAGGTCTTTATCTTGTGAATCTAATGCCAAACGTAGAGTTTTATAGGTTATTATTGATGGAATGATGGAGAAGTGGTATTCATAGATAAATGTCTTCCAAGTAAAGGGAGATGATGGTGATCTTGGAGGATATTTCTATGATCCTTAGGTTCCCTATTAGAGGGACAAAGGTCCATATGATCTAATATGAGTGGTAGAGATTGTACCAGTTGACAACTGCTACAAAATTCCTTATGATAAGTATAGGTATTATCATCAATGTTGCATATGTTAGGGGCTTCCTATAAATAAAAACACCATTGTTGTATGTCCTACTATTGGGGGTTTTAATAGGAAAAAATAGTTGTAGAGTGGTGTACTGGGAATATAAGAAGGTTGTTTAATCTATGTAAGGTGAACATCCATTTTTTTCTTGAGAGCCCATCATACTAGCATCCCTCTATTAGTACTCTTATAGAATAGCCTATAGGGGTGGTAGAAGTTTGAGTGATGTGTGGATGTTTCTCTATGTTTTGGTATAGGAGAACATAGTAGTTTTTAGGCCATTATAATTGCCAGAGTAGGTTGGAGATAGAGAGGCACCAATGACATATAGGTAAGGTTTCTTGTTTAAGGTAAGGTAGAGCAAGCCTAACATGGGAAAACCTACCAAGATAGGAAATTTATGATTTATAACTAGAGTAAGTCATATAGAGGTCATATAGTCATAATATAGGCAAATATAATGATTCCTACCATTTAACACATGTCAAGTGGTTTAGGTGACTAGTCAGATCATAATGGGAATAGTATTTTTATTATTTTCATGGTATGATATACTAGTATAGCATGAGGTACAAGATATAAATGAGGATAGTGTGGTACAAGAGGTTTACAAGATATGGGATTTTTTGGGACACTAAACCTAGAATCCTATGTAGTTCTAGAATTAGATACTCCTACCAATTATCACTTGGGAGTTATGGTATTGACATGATCAATATTTATGTACGGTGGTGTAAAGCACTTTGGTTAAGGAGGGTGCCAATCATAGGGACATGACTAGAAAAGCAATTAAGGGGGACAATTTAGGAAGAATAGGTAGTTTTAAAACTAATGACGTGATACAAGGAGATCTATAGGCAAAGGGAGGTTTAGACTCAATTAGTAGTAATGGTAGTAGTAGCATTGGACATCCACCACTTGATTTTCTTATGAGTATGACAACCAAGATAAGACCAAGGAGATCACCTTAGTCAACCATTGAGGTAGAGTAGGATGCCTTAGCTAATTATATGGAGAACCTAAAAATTGCATTAGCAAGGATGAAAGCAATGGTGACCAAATAGATAATAGAGAGGGATCAATTAACAAGGTAGATCATTGGTATTTAGTAGACTATATATATTTTGATTGTTGAGTAGGACACAATAGTGGCATGAGATACAATAATTATGGGGGAAACCAAATGGCTTAAAGTGGTCTAGAAAATAGGATTATATGGATGATTAAAGGATTGAATATGATGGATTTGTAGTTTTAGATGATGATGGTTTAAATTAAGTTTTGATAGACTAAGATTAGATGTGTTGTAATTTTATGACCGAGTCACTAAATATGTTTTATGAAAATGTGAAAGACCAAATGATTATATGATGAAGGATGCAATATGCAAGATGAAAGATGCATGATGTGCCCAAGAGAAAACTACTATAGTACAACTATTTATAAATATATACAACTATAGACATAAGTATTTTCCTATGGAAACATTAGTTTTATTTGCTTGAAGGTTTTGGTTAGCTTGGTATCATACAAACATGAAAGGAAATTTATTTACCTTTAAAATATAAAGGACTTTTACCTAGTCATAAGGCTTTTGCTTTAGCCTTCCCCATGGAAGTCCTTGATTTACCTTCAATAAAATGCTTAGAGGAATTCTACTTTACCTTTAAAAAATGTTTAAATGAATTTTACTTAGATTGATTTACCCAATAGAGAAACAAAATAGAGGAATTATTATTGATTGGTGTATCTATGAATGATGCCCCTAGTTAGGGGATAAGTTCATTGTTGAATAGTTTCTCCCAATCATGGTAGTACATTAAATACAATAGATTATGACATTACTTTGGATATAAGCACCCATAAACTTCATAGTATTCATAATATAGTGATTGATGCGATAGAACAATTTGACTTAATTTTTCCATCAGCACTTACAAACTTTCTAGTACTCATCATGAAACGCATGATTGACAATATGGAATAATTGATTGATAATATTTGAGAAAAATGAGATTGAGATAGATAGAAATATTGGTGATATATATTCATTGATTTCATCATCAACACCTATGAAAAACTTACAATATTCATATTTGACTAGAAGAAGATAAATTAAGATAAAAATAGTCATTCATCTTTGCAACCTTATCAACCTTGAGGATTGGAACATAACAGAGATACCTTTTATTGGTTTCATAAATTAAGAAAAAATTCATGAGGTTGAATAGGTTACAATGATAATAGATGAAGTGATGAGATGTTTTGGTAGTACCTACAAATCTTACAATATGTAGTAAGGGATTTGTAAGATTTATCTTGCCATCAACACCTAAGAACATATCAAGATTAATCATGTGGCAAGTGTTTTATTATTATAATAATTTAAATCTTGAGGTAGATTAGATTAGAGAGTTAGATATTAAAATAGATTATTTTTTTACAAACCTTAATTGGATTGCAATATGGTAATGGGAGAATTTACTCACCTTAGTTACCTAATGAATGAAACTGAATTATCCTTACTAGGATCATCATTTGCATGTCATTGAAGATCCTTGACTTGAGATTCAAAACTTAATTTAGACATAGAAAAGTACATGTATATTTATTCAAGAGATATATAATCAAGCAAGATGCAGTGAAGCAAACACAAGCAAATTATTTTCATATAGGATAAAGAATAATAAGATAGACCTTTAACTAAGCATTAGAGAAAAAATAATATTAATGCTTTCATCTATTGTCCACCTAATATATTTTATTATTTTTTGCAAACTCTTCACCATGATATTCCATGTTACTAATTGTCTATGTAGGGTTTCCTTCCTTATATATTTTACTATATCCACAAATCCTATATATATCATTAAATTATAATTTTATAATCTTCGAATAATTTCCAAAAAAGTTTTACTTCTAATGTTAAACTAGAAAAGTTTTAGGTTCATAATTTTACAAATCCAATAACTATCCTATTTACAAAGAGGAAACACAATCTTTTCATCACATCCATTCCAAAGAAAATCCTATTTAATATTGACAAATTTAAAACCATGTCTCCTGGTAATATTAAAAGTAACATAATATATAGGGATAGATTAAAGTGCCACATTTATGAGTTACACTCTTCTATCCATGGTTAAGAAGTTTTCCTTTTCAACTAGATAAAAAATATTTCAACCTTGCATTTTCAGCTATATAAGAAATATTTTATTCTATCTAAAATCAACTACAAAAATTTTCTCCTTATGAGTCAATGGAATACCTAGATACATTGATGAAAAATTATCAACCCTTAATCCCAAAATATCTCTCATAATTTATTATAAAATAAAACAAAACATGTTAATAAAATTTAACATACCAATTTTCACAAAATTTAATAATAATATTTATTTATAATTTAATATTATTACTCAAAGATATGTAATTATTGACTCAACATTTTATATTTTTGCTAATCTAATTGAAATAATATCAATTAAATATAATCCATTGCAATGCAATCAAAATATAGTAATTACCTATTTATGTTGTAATTTCTAATAGGTCAAAGTCTATAGTATGGAACAAGGGAGGGTATCACCAAGAAGAGAACTATAGGTGCATAAATAAATAGAGTGGAAAATAAAAAATCACACACCAGATGCAACTATATTTAAAATTCATGAAACTCATAATCACCTAATTTATAAAAGTATCAAATCTATGTTGCAACTTATCATATCAAGACAATTATAAACCTTACTCCATTTGCATACTTTATCTATGAGACCATAATGTGATTTTATCCTTTGTCATTCCTTCAAGCCAAGATAATACTGCAAAAGATCCAAATTTGCCATGGCAAAAAAAATTTCAAGTTATTCTTCACACCATTCACCAAATATTTAGAACTACTAGTAATGAATAGATCATCATCAACATATAACACATGTATCACTATCTCAAATATATCTTTATTAAGATAGATATTTGCATTAGAGGGATTCATGATGAAACCCTGGGATTATAGGTGATCATCAATTTTTAGGTTCTAAGATCTAGGAGCCTATTTCAACCCATACAATGATTTGATTCATATATAGACCTTTGGATATCATCCATCGATAAGACGTGGTTTAAGTCATGTCATTTACACCTCTTATTTCATATCACCATTATAGAAGGTGCTCTTGGCATTCATTCATTAAAATTTCCAACCAAATTATGATGCCAATGTATAAATTACATATATGGTATTAATATTCACTCTTGGGGGAAATGTATCTCATAATAATTTGCTTTATTTTGTGTATAGCCCTTTGCAATGAGTCATACATTATTCTTGTCAATGAATCCATCTAGTTTGCTTTTGATTTTAAATACCCACTTATAGCCTACGGTCTTTTTTCCCTTTGGTATATTGACAAGATCCTATATTTTTTTCTTCATACCAAATTCATACTCTACATCCATGGCTACCTTCCACTATGGTGAAGAAAATTTTAAGTTTACTTATTCTAGTTTTGAATTTTCATTGAAGTCATCAAGCCAAAATTTATTTCTTGATGTGTACTACTATAAGTAAATGGTCATATGGAAATGGTGTGAAGAGCTACATCAATATTTGCATATTCAATGATATAGTAGTGAGTAATTTTAAACTTCTTATTCATTGTGATGGAGCTATAGATACAATTACATATTGTTCATCAATATATATAGGTTGATCAATAACTTCTTGAACTTTTTTATGAACTTCATCATATAACTCTATATCATCATTTATGCTTACAACTTGAGATGTGAGATTTTCAAATTCCTTAGAATCCTTAGTATTTGACTTAATTTCAAAATATTCATGATTTTAGTATTTGACTTAATTTCAAAATATTCTATTTATATGCAATTTCTTGGTGACTAGATTCATAAATCCATAGGTTTTTGAATCATCATTATACCCAATAAATATGCATGGTAGGGTCTTTGCATGCAACTTGCTCCTCTATGACTTTAGCGCATGCATGTATGACTTGTTTCCATTGACTCCAAAATATGCAATGAAAGGCTTCCTCCCAGACCAAGCTTCCTTAGGTGTAACTTAGTGTAGTGTCTTTATGAATGTTCTATTTAGAAGATAAAAAATAGTGGAAATAACTTTATCTGAACATATTTTCTCTATATTTTCTTCTATGAGCATGCAATAAACTATTTCCATGATGGAAAAGTATCTCCTTTTGCCAATACATATTACTATGAAGTTTCTTGATCTCATTATGCTTAAAAAACTTTGAAAAGTCATTGGATGTATATTACCCCTGTAACACCCCTAAAAAAAGACACAAGAAAACACATAGACAAGAATTTTTTTTTTTATATGGAGAGGGATTCATTAACTTCTAACAAATCTTAGATTAATATATTGTTTAAATTACCTAAGTTTTCCTAAAAAGCTATATCTCATGAAATACCCTCGCACAAGTCCATATGTGTAGGTGTAGTATGTGTTACTACAAATAATTATATATATCTCATCATTCTTGATGAGCTAAACTTATCACCTTCAGTCAATCAAAGGTATACACGTATCACCATACCATACACAAATCAATCTGTATAGGTATGCTATGAGTATTTTGAGTTATGCTATCCATATCATCTTCATGATGAGCTATCTTAACTTAGATGTAGAATTTTCCCAAATTAGTTACCATTATCCCTAAGGGGTATTAATCCCTTATGTCTCCTACGTTCACCCTAAGGGGGTCTCAATCCCTTAGGTCATCCTCTAAGTTCACCCTAAACTTATTACATAGGTTTATTTGTTTAGAAAGCAAAACAATAACAGTTCTAGATACTAAATCTAACAAAGAATATAACCTTAAAAGCATACAAGAGTTACCAAGAAAGAAGCAACATTTAAAGGAATATAACATTAATTGAAATATAAATCAATACAAAATATAAAAAATACATAGCAATAAAGTAAAGATACATTTTCCAATACATTAAACAATTATTACATAATGTAAGTATGGTAATCCCTCCATACTCTCAAAGAATAACATATTACATCAATTTCATCAGGGAAATATCCCCACAACTCTAATCTATTTAAGCATAAGTAAACCATCATAAGTAAAATTACTGATGCATTGGTTCCAACGACCTCCTTTTACTCCTTTGCTTTCCACCGATCATTTGAGGATAATTGGGGATCAGGGCACTCATGGTTCAGGATAGGCATGCCTCTAAATGCATCTACCAATTACTTTTCCAAATTGCAACTATACAAAATCAATCAAGTTTCTAACCATCTAATGCATAGTTGATATCACAAAAGAGTTATTACTATATTTTCACCTCTCAAATACCCTTAGAGAGTCATCAACATGCACAAATTATATTATGATAATTACTTTAATCAAATATTGTCTTTATTCAATAAATTAAAGTCCCATACCTCTAATCATCAAATACAATAGGTTCCTTTATTTCCATGAATCAAATATTAGAACTCAATTCATAAAGCAAACCACATTTCCTTATCTCGTTAATCAAAGTGCCATTACTTTAACCTTTAAAACAATTAATTCATTTATTTACTAAATTATAGTCTCATTACTTAAATTTTAAAAATAAACTATCTTTATTTCATTTCATAAATCAAAGTTTTCCTTACTTTAATCTGTAAAATAATTAATTCATTTATTTACTAAATTAAAATCCCATTACTTCAATTTAAAAATAAATAAAAAATATTAACTCTAATATAATTAAGGTTCACTCCTTAATTTTCCAATTAAATCAAATATCTTTAATCTAATATAATTAATATTCAATCCTTAATTTTCAATCAAATCAAATAACTTTAATCTAATAATTAATATCCAATCCTTAATTTTCAATAAAATCAATCAAGCCTACAAAACCTAAATACTTTTCTCTTTTAAAAATAAAATAGAGTAATATTTATACTCATTCCATTCCCATAAAAATGTAGGATAAAGGTATGCTTTTTTAGGGGTTGAATTTTACCAAATTCCTACTCCAAATATGGCTCACCGAAACTAGAGAGTACGCCATACCAAAAACATCAACCCAAGGGCTCTAGTTGGAAAGAGCCTTCACATACCTAATACCAATGGCATAGAGGTTAAGGTATAGGTGGAAATTAAATCTACTATAAATCTTTTATTTCTATGGTACTAATCATGGTGTAGAGAAGGAATGAGCACTCTAGTGCCATCCTATCTCATTGGCAGACAACCCAGCAACAAGGGTGACATAAACTATGCACCATGAAAGGGAATCTATGATGTTTGAATTCTTACAGCTCTATAGAAAGGGCAAAAATGAAGCAACAAAATAACACACCACTAAACCTTAAATATCAACCCACTATCGTGGATCACACTATCAAACCATCCAAAAAAACAAGTAAAACTATACTAGGGAAGTCTCAACAATTAGGCAGTATATAGTGAAGAAAGCGAACCTTTACCTAGTTCACAATTACTAATAGCAGGTGCACATCATAACAACAATGTGATGCCCACATAGCTAATAGGAAGGGGTACTCACTTTCCATAAAATCAACCAACCAAGAGACCAAACTATCAAACAAGGGATATGGTGCATAGGAGACAAGAGACGTCAAGGTGCAAGTAGATAGAATCCACATCTAGCTATAAGCAACATCTATGCATACAAGAATGGGTAGTAAAATAAAATAATCCCAAAAGCAATAACACATGCCTGACCCAACAACAAGAATATAGCACACATGAACATAAATTTAGGATTACCAATGTGATTTCCTTTAGCTGTGATGTTTTCAAGTTTGTCTTCGAAGCATTCATTCTTACCCATCGAACTCAATTCTCCCTATCGCTAACATTCCTCTGGATGTTTTTTTCCTTTTCTTCCTTCCTACTTTCTATCCTCTCTTCCCTCGATCATTATCCCTCTTTTGTCATACTATCCTAGCTACCATCACTTCTTTATTTTCTTTCCTACCATCCATCATTTATTTCCTTATCTCCTCGGTGGATGGGTAGATTTCAATAGATTTGAATTCTCCATTTCTTTGAGAAGAAGCTTCATCATAAATGGGGGGTTCTTCTCATTCAATGTTGGTAGGTGTCCCCCATCCACCCTACTACAAAAATATGATCTTTTTGATATTTTAAAGCCTTATTCCCATTTATCAAAGTTGTGCCATTATGGAGCTGATGATGAGAAAGCTATCTTATCACAATATTTTTTTAAACCATCATTTCATAGAATAAATCCAGGTTATATATATATGTAAATATATAAAGAATAGCTTTGATTCATTTATTCAAACAAATCCTCTTTTATTATTTAAAATGATGTTTCTAAAGTCTTATAGATAGAAGTTCCTTCATTACTTAAACAAAGATTTTGTTAATGAAAATTCTATAAAGTAAGCCATCTATTATTTATAAAATGAAACTCCATTATCATTTTAAAATAAAAATTTCTATTATTTATAAAATGAAACTCTTTTATCATTTTAAAATAAAACTTCTATTATTTATTAAATAATATATATTAAGAGGTTTCTTTATTTTTCAAAATAGAGAGCTTTCAAAGGTAACCAAATTATGCATGTTTTTATCTCCTATACCACCCGTGTAGATAGTGATGAAGTAAAATACAATTCTAACATATGCCATAGACAAAGAGGAAGTCTTTCCATCAATCCAGTCACCCATATTAGCCTAAGAAATTATGATAGCTACTAGATGATCAACATGAGGCTCTAGGTAGCTAGCTATTGACAATTATCCCTAAATGATAATGCATGCCTATATGAAGGTATCCATCCATGTTATCACAGATTTGACTCACACTTAACAGATTGTGTTTCAGACCATCCACAAACAGAACTTCTTCTGACTTAATTTTCCCATCACTAATTTTGACAGATCCTTTTCTGATTATCTTGGCTCCATCATTGTTTCTGAACTTTACAGAGCCACCCTCATATTTTTGTAGTTTTTCAAACTCCTGTTTATCACCTGTCATATGAATTGAGCAACCACTATCAAGAATCCATGGAACACATTTATTTTGAGCCTTGAAAGCTGTCTGTACTATTAGAGATTCCTTTTCTTCTCTGAGTTGTTCTTTCTGTTTCCATTCTGTTTTGACCGTGGTATTGGATTCTAGCTTGGATTTCCCCTTTTCAGACTCTTGCACATATCTTTCAGAATGATTTCTACTTTGTTTTGCCCTATATGGTTGAACTCTTCTTTTCTGAATTTGATTTGAAACAGAGGTACTATGACAGTTTCTAGCAATATGCCCAAAGTTGTGACAATTGAAGCATTCTACTGCATAACTTATTAAAGGAGCAAAAGCATTTCTACTAGTGAAACTTCTTGGTCCTACATTATACTTGCAGTCAGCAATTTTATGTCCATAAGCATTACATTTGAAACAAAAACCATAAAAGTAATGATTGAACCTGAAAGATGGTCTTTGCCAGTTTGTTGCAGGAGTCATAGATTTTATTTTCTTTTGATGTGTGACCTTGGTAAAACCATCATTGTCAGTCCTCTTTTTAGGCCTGGCATCATTTCTTTCTTTTGCCTGATTAGTTGTTCTTTCAATAGCCTGTTTCTTGTCTTCACTCCTTTCAACATTTCTGGCTGATGATTCTCCTTCAACAAAGCCTAGACCAAATTTGATACCTGCGGGTCTTTGATCGCTTAAAATTTTGTCCAGCTTCATCGAAATTTCTTCACGTTTGTAATAGCAGCTAATTTTTTGATCCAGCTCTTGTATCTGTATTCGAAGACCAACATTTTCTTCTTCCAGTTTACAACAGCAATCTATCTTCATGGTCACCTGAACTTCAAGATCTTCGGACATTTTCTTGTACTCTTCTGACTGTATTTTTAAACTTGTTATAATGTCATTTGCATCCTCAAGCTTCCTTGACAGTTTTTTATTTTTTCTCTTCTCAGATTTCCATTCTATAAGAGCAGAAACTAGTTCACCTTCTAAATCAACTTCAGCCTCAGTTTTTTCAACAGTCAGTATAGAGTTCATACCTTCTTCCTTCTCTGAGATTTCTACCTTTTCAAAATTTTTGACTTCAAATGCCATGAATAGAGCTTCGCCTGTTCCTTCTTTAGAATCCTCACTAGAGCTATCTTTTGAGGAATATGCATTCCTGGATATAAAGATTTTCTTTTTGAAATTGCCTTTTCTGAAGTTAGATTTCTTTCTCCATTCACCCTTTTCTTGATGTGAAGTTTCCTCACCTTTGTCCTTCTCATTGAGAGGACATTTGGTTGCAAAGTGTCCAATTCCCCCACAGTTGAAACATTTAAAAGGTAGTTTTCCTTTGTACTTTCCTTTGCCCTTTCTCAACTTTTTGACAAAATTTGCTTCCATTTCGTCTGAAATTTCTTCTTCTTCAGACTCTTGTTTTGTGTCTTTACCTTTTTGGGCTTTAAATGCTGCTTCTCTGTCTGTAGGATTAGACTTTTCTATTCTCATTTCATAAGCCGTCAAGGAACCATGCATCTCATCCATACTGAAATGATTTAAGTCTTTAGCTTCTTCTATGGCAAAGACTTTAGAATCAAACCTGTGAGGAAGCGACCTTAAAACCTTTTTCACAATAGTAGCATCATCCAACTCTTCGCCGAGACCTCTCATTGAATTAGTGATTCCATTTACCCTTTGCATGAAGGCTTCTATGTTCTCATCGTTGGTCATTTTTAGTGATTCGAATTGAGCTCGATGAGTTTGTAGCTTAGCTTCCTTGATCTTGTCATCTCCCTCATGAATATTCTCTAGTTTGTCCCACACATATTTTGCTGAAACACAGTTTATGATTTTGACCAACTCACTGTCCACTAATCCACACATGATGGCATTTTTAGCTTTAGAATCATTTTCAAACTCCTTTTTACCGGTGTTGTCGGTTGGAGCAGTGAGTAGGAGCTGTGTAACCATTGACTACCTGCATTCCAGATGTCAAATCCCAAAGCTTGGAGATATGTTTGCATTCTGATCTTCCGGAAAGCATAATTTGTTTCATCAAATAGTGGTGCCTTGTTTGAGGAGAAACCTTCACCACCTGCCATAATGTCACTTACTAGGATCACCCTAGCTGATTGAGCCTATTCAAGTACCTCGCACTGATACCAATTGTTGTAATCACAGTGACACTGAGAGGGGGGTGAATCAGTGTGATCTTTAAAATTTCTAATATATATAGTTTTAAATCCAACAACTATTTAAAACTGATAAACGAAATATCAAATGCAGCAAGAAAGCATGACACACAACACAACAAATTAACGAGGTTCACCAATGTGGCTACTCCTCAAAATGACTGCTTGGACTACCATCCAAATCCAGCCAATGCAAAGCTACAACTTTACAAAATCTTTTACCAAGACCAACTGGAAGGAGCACCAACCCCTTTGCTTTATCTATTTCAAACAGAATGGAGCACCAACTCCTAATTTACCAGCACCTACTGGAAAGAGGCACCAACCCCTTATGCCAAGCTGCAACTTGGAAGTTAAAAATGATTAAGAAAATTACAGAATAAAATTCTCATATTATTTCTTACAGTCTATTGTTTCTCTGCAGTCTGCTACTTCTGCACAACATGCTTCACACTGTTCGACACTTCTGTGAACTTCTTCGCACTCTCTGCAACAATCAGATGATCGTCCACTTCTATTGATTGGCTGCTATCACTTCGCACTCATAACTCCACCTCTGCACATTGCACTCTTATTTCACACAATCATGATATGCACACTTCTCTTCAACTCTAACTATGACTTCGCACTCTGCTCAACACGAATTTCACTTACGCAATCACTTTGCTCACATTCGCACTCAATCTTCATGCCACATCTTCAAACTCGAAGTAACCCTCCTTTTATAGAAGAAATATCAGAGACAAACCCTAAGAAACGTCGGCTGTGAAACCCTAGAAAATGTTGGCTGCCAAACCCTAAAATCCATTGTCTGTAACCCTAAGAATGTCGACTGCAAAACCCTAGAATTTGTTGGCTGCAAAACCCTAAAATTCATCGACCTAGATTTAACTTTGTCAGCCTCAAACTCTTCTGCCACCTTTGTCACCTTCCTATAGCTTATTGCCATGAAATAATAACATGTCGCGATATCGTGACACTTTTTGTGGTCGTACGCCTTCTTGTCCTTGTTGTCACGAAATCGTGACCCTTTTGGCCATTGATAGCTTTGCCACCGTTCTTGTCATGAAATCGTGACACTTCAAACTTTTGCTGATGTCATCCTCATCCTTGTCATGAAATCATGACGCTTTCGGCTTCCAATGGCTTTCCTTGCACCCTATTGCGAAATCGTGACACTTTCAGCTTTTGCTGACGTCATCCTCATCTTTGTCGTGAAATCGCGACGCTTTCAAATTCTAGAGGCTTTTCTTGTAGCCTGTCATGAAATCGTGACACTTTCAGTTTTGTGCACTTTTGACTCGTAGCGAAATCGCTACAACTTTTCACTTAACACTTTCTCCTCGCTTCGGCCAGTGAAAATTCAACATGTAGCGAAATCGCTACAACTTTTCAACTTAACGCTTTCTCCTTGCTTTCGCCAGTGAAATTTCAACATGTAGCGAAATCACTACAGTTTTTTGACTTAGCTTCTTGGCCTCCAGCATGTCACGAAATCGTGATAGTTTGCCTTGCGCCTTCTCTCTCCTCATTTTCGTCGTGAAATCATGACATTTTTGGTTGTGCTTTCTCTCTCCTCACTTTCGTCGCGAAATCATGACATTTTCGGCTACGCTTTCTCTCTCCTCCGACCTGTCGCGAAATCGTGATAGAAAACATGTCGCGATATCGCGACAGTTTTCTAACTTGTCTTTTTCTTCAAATTTTTGAAACTGGGTCACTCTTGTTTTCTTGGAATTGCACTTTACATAATCTGACTATCCTTTGAATTTTTGTTCTTTGCATCTGAATGGCTCCTAAACTGTCTATCCACTGCATCATTGGATCTAACTACCTGTGTTGACAACAATGACAAACTTCTTGCAACACCTTGCTCAACAATCTCCCCCTTTGGAATTGTTGGCAACACCTGTATACATTCTTGTAACTCTTCTCCCCCTTTGTCAATAATACCAAAGGGTTGCTGTAGACTCCCCTTGAGTCAATCCTCACACTTCTCAGGCACAATTTGTTGCATCTGGCACAAATTATGATCATGAGCAAAAGAATAGTCAAATACTCAAATGCTCCCCCTGAGAAAGTGATCCCTGTAGCTAGTCACTTCTTAGGAAGTGTGACTACTCCTAATTTGCTTCGAAGGTACTCAAATACTTCCTTGGGCAAAGGTTTTGTAAAAATATCTGCTACTTGTTCTGTAGTTGGGACATAGTCCAATTTAACTTCTCCTTCTGCAACTTTCTCCTTCAAGAAATGATACCTTATAGCAATGTGCTTTGTCCGTGAGTGCATTACTGGATTCTTAGAGATGTTGATTGCACTGGTGTTATCACACTTTACTGATATTGGTTCACTGAAATTAATACCTAGATCTTTCAAAGTTTGTTTCATCCACAAGACTTGTGTGCAACATGTTGCTGCTGCAATATATTCTGCCTCAGCTGTAGATAAAGAAACTGACTCTTGCTTCTTATTGTGCCATGCAACCAATCTGTCCCCCAAATAGAATGCTCCTCCACTGGTACTCTTTCTGTCATCAACACATCCAACCCAATCTGCATCTGAATATGATATAAGAGTGAAGTCTTTGCCTTTTGGGTACCACAACCCATACTCCATGGTGCCCTTGAGATACCGAAAAATCCTTTTAACTGTTGTCACATGAGTCTCTTTGGGACTGGCCTAAAATCTAGCTACCATGCAAACTGCCTGCGAATATCAGGTCTAGTGGTCGTTAAATATAGTAGACTTCCAATCATAGATCCGTACATGGTTTGGTCTATAGGTGGAGATTTGTCTTCTTTACTCAATTTGTAGCTTGTTGTCATGGGAGTGCTGATTGGCTTACAGTCCTCCATAGTGAACCTTTTTAGCATTTCTTTCACATATTTGATTTGGGAAATGAATATGCCTTTCTCATTTTGATTAACTTGTAGCCCAAGAAAGTAAGACAGTTCACCAATCATAGACATTTCAAATTCATTCTCGCATCTTATTTGCTAAGTCTTTACAAGATTCATCTTTGTTGTCGCCAAATATGATATCATCTACATAGACAACTAGAACAATGAGATGCCCACCTTCTATTTTTATATACATATTACTGTCCACTAAACCTTTCTTGAATCCTTGTTGAGAGAGATAATTATCTAGCCTTGCATACCATGCCCGTGGTGCTTGTTTTAATCCATACAGTTCTTTCTTTAATTTGCAGACAAGGTTAGGATCTTCACTAATTTGAAAGCCATCTGGTTGTTCAATATAGACCTCTTCTTCAAGTTTCCCATTTAGGAAGGCAGATTTTACATCCATCTCGATAAACTCGAAGTTCTTGTGAACTCGCTAGTGCCAAAAACATTCTAATAGCTTCTAGTCTGGCCACTGGTGCGAAAGTCTCTTCAAAATCAATGCCTTCGACTTGTGCATAGCCTTTGCAAACCAGTCTTGCTTTGTTTCTAATGACCTGACCGTCTTCATTTAATTTGTTTTGAAATATCCATTTGGTGCCGATTACATTCTTATTTGCAGGTCTAGGTACCAGTTCCCAAGTTCTGTTCTTTTCAATCTGATCTAACTCTTCATTTATTGCTTTCATCCAGCTATCATCTTTGTTGGCTTCATCTATGTTTTTGGGCTCAATGCTTGATAAAAGAGAGTAATTACTTATTACTTTCCTTCTTGTTTGAACACCGGCTGTGGGATCTCCAATTATTTGATCTGTTGGATGATTTTTTTGCCAGCTGCCAGTTTTAAATTTCTTATTTTCTTGTGCTTTTGAGTCATCGATTAAGTCAACTGAATCAATTGTAGGTTTGTTTCCTTCTTCATTTACCTCATCTCCTTCAAAAACATCTTCATATATTGGGTAGTTTTCCTCAAAGTCAGTTAACCGTGTTCTACCTTCATCAAATTTAACATCTGCACTATCCACAATTTTCTTGAGTCTCTTGTTGTAGCATTTGTAAGCTTTACTTTTTGGAGAATATCCAACAAAGACACCTTCATCTGCTCTATCTTCAAATTTCTCGAGATTGTCATCAGTATTTCTGATATAACACTTACAGCCAAATACTTTGAGATGTTTTGCTGTTGCTTTTCTACCAAACCACAACTCATAAGGAGTTTTGCTTTCATGAGTCCTTAACATATATCTGTTTTGGAGGTATACTGCTGTGTGAACTGCTTCTTTCCAAAATCTGTCTGCTATTTTATTTTTTGCCAGCATAGTGCGTGCCATTTCCTGAATAGTTATGTTCTTTCTTTCTACTACACCATTCTCATTGGGGAGTTCTAGCTGCTGAATATTGTCTCCCGATGCCATGATTTTCACAAGTATTCTAAAAATTCATTTGAAATGAATTCTCCTCCTCTATCTGATCGTAAAAATTTAATCCTTTTTCCTGTTTCATTCTCAACTAGATGTTTGAAGGATTTGAACATTTGAAAAGCTTCTGTTTTGTCTTTTAAGAAAAATATCCAGGTCATTCTGGAATAATCATCGATACATAACATAAAATATTTGTCTCCATTTATGCTTTGTGTTCTCATGGGTCCACATAAGTCTGTATGTATAAGTTCCAGAGGCTTGCTAGTGTGGTACTCTTTTGTTTTGAATGAAACTCTGGTTTGATTTCCCTTATGACATGAGGCACATACAATATTTGAAGGTTTTCTAATGGTTGGAATATCTCTCACTACTTGTTTTGAGCTGATTTTCACTAAGTTGTCGAAACTTATGTGTCCAAGCCTCTTGTGCCACAGCTAGTTCTCTTCTTCTTGTCCAATGAAGCACATACCTTCTGAAGATTCTGAGAGTGTGTACAGGTTGCCAGACGTCCTTGAGCCGGTTGCTATTAATTTCCCGTTGTTTATTTTTCTGACTTCACATCCCTGCTTCTTGAAGACTACTTCATGTCCTTTATCACAGATTTGACTCACACTTAACAAATTGTGTTTCAGACCATCCACAAACATAACTTCTTCTGACTTAATTTTCCCATCACTAATTTTGACAGATCCTTTTTCGATTATCTTGGCTCCATCATTGTTTTCGAACTTTACAGAGCCACCCTCATATTTCTGTAGTTTTTCAAACTTCTGTTTATCACCTATCATATGACTTGAGCAACCACTGTCAAGAATCCATGGAACACATTTATTTTGAGCCTTGAAAGCTGTCTGTACTATTAGAGATTCCTTTTCTTCTCTGAGTTGTTCTTTCTGTTTCCATTCTGTTTTGACCGTGGTATTGGATTCTAGCTTGGATTTCCCCTTTTCAGACTCTTGCACATATCTTTCAGAATGATTTCTACTTTGTTTTGCCCTATATGGTTGAACTCTTCTTTTCGAATTTGATTTGAAACAGAGGTACTATGACAAGCTGTCTAGCAATATGCCCAAAGTTGTGACAATTGAAGCATTCTACTGCATAACTTATTAAAGGAGCAAAAGCATTTCTACTAGTGAAACTTCTTGGTCCTACATTATACTTGCAGTCAGCAATTTTATGTCCATAAGCATTACATTTGAAACAAAAACCATAAAAGTAATGATTGAACCTGAAATATGGTCTTTGCCAGTTTGTTGCAGGAGTCATAGATTTTCTTTTCTTTTGATGTGTGACCTTGGTAAAACCATCATTGTCAGTCCTCTTTTTAGGCCTGGCATCATTTCTTTCTTTTTCCTGATTAGTTGTTCTTTCAACAGCCTGTTTCTTGTCTTCACTCCTTTCAACATTTCTGGCTGATGATTCTCCTTCAACAAAGCCCAGACCAAATTTGATACCTGTGGGTCTTTGATCGCTTAAAATTTTGTCCAGATTCATCGAACTTTCTTCACGTTTGTAATAGCAACTAATTTTTCGATCCAGCTCTTGTATCTGTATTCGAAGACCAACATTTTCTTCTTCCAGTTTACAACAACAATCTATCTTCATGGTCACCTGAACTTCAAGATCTTCGAACATTTTCTTGTACTCTTCTGACTGTATTTTTAAACTTGTTATAATGTCATTTGCATCCTCAAGCTTCCTTGACAGTTTTTTATTTTTTCTCTTCTCATATTTCCATTCTATAAGAGCAGAAACTAGTTCACCTTCTAAATCAACTTCAGCCTCAATTTTTTCAACAGTCAGTATAGAGTTCATACCTTCTTCCTTCTCTGAGATTTTTGCCTTTTCAAAATTTTTGACTTCAAATGCCATGAATAGAGCTTCGCCTGTTCCTTCTTCAGAATCCTCACTAGAGCTGTCTTTTGAGGAATATGCATTCCTGGATATAAAGCTTTTCTTTTTGAAATTGCCTTTTCTGAAGTTAGATTTCTTTCTCCATTCACCCTTTTCTTGATGTGAAGTTTCCTCACCTTTGTCCTTCTCATTGAGAGGACATTTGGTTGCAAAGTGTCCAATTCCCCCACAGTTGAAACATTTAAAAGGTAGTTTTCCTTTGTACTTTCCTTTGCCCTTTCTCAACTTTCTGACAAAATTTGCTTCCATTTCGTCTGAAATTTCTTCTTCTTCAGACTCTTGTTTTGTGTCTTTACCTTTTTGGGCTTTAAATGCTGCTTCTCTGTCTATAGGATTAGACTTTCCTATTCTCATTTCATAAGCCGTCAAGGAACCATGCATCTCATCCATACTGAAATGATTTAAGTCTTTAGCTTCTTCTATGGCAAAGACTTTAGAATCAAACCTGTGAGGAAGCGACCTTAAAACCTTTTTCACAATAGTAGCATCATCCAACTCTTCACCGAGACCTCTCATTGAATTAGTGATTCCATTTACCCTTTGCATGAAGGCTTCTATGTTCTCATCGTTGGTCATTTTTAGTGATTCGAATTGAGCTCGATGAGTTTGTAGCTTAGCTTCCTTGATCTTGTCATCTCCCTCATGAATATTCTCCAGTTTGTCCCACACATCTTTTGCTGAAACACAGTTTATGATTTTGACCAACTCATTGTCCACTAATCCACACATGATGGCATTTTTAGCTTTAGAATCATTTTCAAACTCCTTTTTACTAGTGCTGTCGGTTGGAGCAGTAGCAGGAGCTGTGTAACCATTGACTACTACATTCCAGATGTCAAATCCCAAAGCTCGAAGATATGTTTGCATTCTGATCTTCCAGAAAGCATAATTTGTTTCATCAAACAGTGGTGCCTTGTTTGAGGAGAAACCTTCACCACCTGCCATAATGTCACTTACTGGGATCACCCTAGTTGATTGAGCCTGTTCAAGAACCTCGCTTTGATACCAATTGTTGTAATCATAGTGACACAGAGAGGGGGGTGAATCAGTGTGATCTTTAAAATTTCTAATATATATAGTTTTAAATCCAGCAACTATTTAAAACTGATAAACAAAATATCAAATGCAGCAAGAAAGCATGACACACAACACATCAAATTAACGAGGTTCACCAATGTGGCTACTCCTCAAAATGACTGCTTGGACTACCATCCAAATCCAGTCAATGCAAAGCTACAACTTTACAAAATCTTTTACCAGCACCAACTGGAAGGAGCACCAACCCCTTTTCTTTATCTGTTTCAAATAGAATGGAGCACCAACTCCTAATTTACCAGCACCTACTGGAAAGAGGCACCAACCCCTTATGCCAAGCTGCAACTTGGAAGTTAAAAATGATTAAGAAAATTACAAAATAAAATTCTCATATTATTTCTTATAGTCTGTTGTTTCTCTACAGTCTGCTACTTTTGCACAACATGCTTTGCACTGTCTGACACTTCTATGAACTTCTTTGCACTCTCTGTAGCAATAAGATGATCATCCACTTCTATTGTCTGGCCGCTATCACTTCACACTCATAACTCCACCTCTGTACATTGCGCTCTTATTTCACACAATCACGATATGCACACTTCGCTTCAACTCTAACTACGACTTCGCACTCTGCTCGACATGAATTTCACTTGCGCAATCACTCTGCTCGCATTCGCACTCAATCTTCATGCCACATCTTCAAACTCGAAGTAACCCTCCTTTTATAGAAGAAATCTCAGAGACAAACCCTAAGAAACGTCGACTGTGAAACCCTAGAAAATGTCGGCTGCCAAACCCTAAAATCCGTCGGCTGTAACCCTAAGAATGTCGGCTGCAAAACCCTAGAATTTGTTGGCTACAAAACCCTAAAATTCGTCGGCCCAGATTTAACTTTGTTGGCCTCAAACTCTTCTGCCACCTTTGTCACCTTCCTATAGCTTATTGCCGTGAAATAATAACATGTCACGATATCGCGACACTTTTTGTGGCCGTACGCCTTCTTGTCCTTGTTGTCACGAAATCATGACCCTTTTGGCCGTTGATAGCTTTGCCATCGTTCTTGTCACGAAATCGTGACACTTCAAACTTTTGTTGACGTCATCCTCATCCTTGTCACGAAATTGCGACGCTTTCGGCTTCCAAAGGCTTTCCTTGCACCCTGTCACGAAATCGCGACACTTTTAGCTTTTGTTGACGTCATCCTCAGCTTTGTCATGAAATCGTGATGCTTTCAGCTTCGAGAGGCTTTTCTTGTAGCCTGTCGTAAAATCGTGACACTTTCAGCTTTGTGCACTTTTGACTCGTAGCGAAATCGCTACAACTTTTCACTTAACACTTTCTCCCTACTTCGGCCAGCGAAAATTCAACATGTAGCAAAATCGCTACAACTTTTCAACTTAACGCTTTCTCCTTGCTTCGGCCAGCAAAATTTCAACATGTAGCGAAATCGCTACAGTTTCTCGACTTAGCTTCTTGGCCTCCAGCATGTCGCAAAATCTTGACAGTTTGCCTTGCGCCTTCTCTCTCCTTATTTTCGTCATGAAATCATGAAATTTTTGGCTGCGCTTTCTCTCTCCTCACTTTCGTCTTGAAATCATGACATTTTCGGCTGTGCTCTCTCTCTCCTCCGACTTGTCGCAAAATCGTGACAGAAAACATGTCGCGATATCGCGACAGTTTTCTAACTTGTCTTTTTCTTCGAATTTTTGAAACTGGGTCACTCTTGTTTTCTTGGAATTGCACTTTACATAATCCGACTATCCTTTGAATTTCTGTTCTCTGCATCTGAATGGCTCCTGAACTGTCTATCCACTGCATCATTGGATCTAACTGCCTGTGTTGACAACAATGACAAACTTGTTGCAACACCTTGCTCAACACTTTTACCTAGTCATAAGGCTTTTTCTTTAGCCTTCCCCATGGAAGTCCTTGATTTACCTTCAATAAAATGCTTAGAGGAATTCTACTTTACCTTTAAAAAATGCTTAAATGAATTTTCCTTAGATTGATTTACCCAATAGAGAAACAAAATAGAGGAATTATTATTGATTAGTGTATCTATGAATGATGCCCCTAGTTAGGGGATAAGTTCATTGTTGAATAGTTTCTCCCAATCATGGTAGTACATTAAATACAATAGATTATGACATTACTTTGGATATAAGCACACATAAACTTCATAGTATTCATCATATAGTGATTGATGCGATAGAACAATTTGACTTAATTTTTCCATCAGCACTTACAAACTTTCTAGTACTCATCATGAAACGCATGATTGACAATATGGAATAATTGATTGATAATATTTGAGGAAAATGAGATTGAGATAGATAGAAATATTGGTGATATATATTCATTGATTTCATCATCAACACCTATGAAAAACTTACAATATTCATATTTGACTAGAAGAAGATAAATTAAGATAAAAATAGTCATTCATCTTTGCAACCTTATCAACCTTGAGGATTGGAACATAACAGAGATACATTTTATTGGTTTCATAAATTAAGAAAAAATTCATGAGGTTGAATAGGTTACAATGATAATAGATGAAGTGATGAGATGTGTTGGTAGTACCTACAAATCTTACAATATGCAGTAAGGGATTTGTAAGATTTATCTTGCCATCAACACCTAAGAACATATCAAGATTAATCATGTGGCAAGTGTTTTATTATTATAATAATTTAAATCTTGAGGTAGATTAGATTAGAGAGTTAGATATTAAAATAGATTGTTTTTTTACAAACCTTAATTGGATTGCAATATGGGAATGGGAGAATTTACTCACCTTAGTTACCTAATGAATGAAACTGAATTATCCTTACTAGGATCATCATTTGCATGTCATTGAAGATCCTTGACTTGAGATGCAAAACTTAATTTAGACATAGAAAAGTACATGTATATTTATTCAAGAGATATAAAATCAAGCAAGATGCAGTGAAGCAAACACAAGCAAATTATTTTCATATAGGATAAAGAATAATAAGATAGACCTTTAACTAAGCATTAGAGAAAAAATAATATTAATGCTTTCATCTATTGTCCACCTAATATATTTTATTATTTTTTGCAAACTCTTCACCATGATATTCCATGTTACTAATTTTCTATGTAGGGTTTCCTTCCTTATATATTTTACTATATCCACAAATCCTATATATATCATTAAATTAGAATTTTATAATCTTCGAATAATTTCCAAAAAATTTTTACTTCTAATGTTAAACTAAAATTTTTTTAGGTTCATAATTTTACAAATCCAATAACTATCCTATTTACAAAGAGGAAACACAATCTTCTCATCACATCCATTCCAAAGAAAATCCTATTTAATATTGACAATTTTAAAAACCATGTCTCCTGGTAATATTAAAAGTAACATAATATATAGGGATAGATTAAAGTGCCACATTTATGAGTTACACTCTTCTATCCATGGTTAAGAAGTTTTCCTTTTCAACTAGATAAAAAATATTTCAACCTTGCATTTTCAACTATATAAGAAATATTTTATTCTATCTAAAATCAACTACAAAAATTTTCTCCTTATGAGTCAATGGAATACCTAGATACATTGATGGAAAATTACCAACCCTTAATCCCAAAATATCTCTCATAATTTATTATAAAATAAAACAAAACATGTTAATAAAATTTAACATACCAATTTTCACAACATTTAATAATAATATTTATTTATAATTTAATATTATTACTCAAAGATATGTAATTATTGACTCAACATTTTATATTTTTGCTAATCTAATTGAAATAATATTAATTAAATATAATCCATTGCAATGCAATCAAAATATAGTAATTACCTATTTATGTTGTAATTTCTAATAGGTCAAAGTCTATAGTATGGAACAAGGGAGGGTATCACCAAGAAGAGAACTATAGGTGCATAAAGAAATAGAGTGGAAAATAAAAAATCACACACCAGATGCAACTATATTTAAAATTCATGAGACTCATAATCACCTAATTTATAAAAGTATCAAATCTATGTTGCAACTTATCATATCAAGACAATTATAAACCTTACTCCATTTGCATACTTTATCTATGAGACCATAATGTGATTTTATCCTTTGTCATACCTTCAAGCCAAGATAATACTGCAAAAGATCCAAATTTGCCATGGTAAACAAATTTTCAAGTTATTCTTCACACCATTCACCAAATATTTAGAACTACTAGTAATGAATAGATCATCATCAACATATAACACATGTATCACTATCTCAAATATATCTTTATTAAGATAGATATTTGCACTAGAGGGATTCATGATGAAACCCTGGGATTATAGGTGATCATCAATTTTTAGGTTCTAAGATCTAGGAGCCTATTTCAACCCATACAATGATTTGATTCATATATAGACCTTTGGATATCATCCATCGATAAGAAGTGGTTTAAGTCATGTCATTTACACCTCTTATTTTAGATCACCATTATAGAAGGTACTCTTGGCATTCATTCATTAAAATTTCCAACCAAATTATGATGCCAATGTATAAATTACATATATGGTATTAATATTCACTCTTGGGGGAAATGTATCTCATAATAATTTGCTTTATTTTGTGTATAGCCCTTTGCAATGAGTCATACATTATTCTTGTCAAAGAATCCATCTAGTTTGCATTTGATTTTAAATACCCACTTATAGCCTACGGTATTTTTTCCCTTTGGTATATTGACAAGATCCTATATTTTGTTCTTCATACCAAATTCATACTCTACATCCATGGCTACCTTCCACTATGGTGAAGAAAATTTTAAGTTTACTTATTCTAGTTTTGAATTTTCATTGAAGTAATCAAGCCAAAATTTATTTCTTGATGTGTACTACTATAAGTAAATGGTCATATGGAAATGGTGTGAAGAGCTACATCAAGTTTTGCATATTCAATGATATAGTAGTGAGTCATTTTAAACTTCTTATTCATTGTGATGGAGCTATAGATACAATTACATATTGTTCATCAATATATATAGGTTGATCAATAACTTCTTGAACTTTTTTAATAACTTCATCATATAACTCTATATCATCATTTATGCTTACAACTTGAGATGTGAGATTTTCAAATTCCTTAGAATCCTTAGTATTTGACTTAATTTCAAAATATTCATGATTTTAGTATTTGACTTAATTTCAAAATATTCTATTTATATGCAATTTCTTTGTGACTAGATTCATAAATCCATAGGTTTTTGAATCATCATCATACCCAATAAATATGCATGGTAGGGTCTTTGCATGCAACTTGCTCCTCTATGACTTTGGCGTATGCATGTATGCCTTGTTTCCAATGACTCCAAAATATGCAATGAAAGGCTTCCTCCCAGACCAAGCTTCCTTAGGTGTAACTTAGTGTAGTGTCTTTATGAATGTTCTATTTAGAAGATAAAAAATAGTGGAAATAACTTTATCTGAACATATTTTCTCTATATTTTCTTCTATGAGCATGCAATAAACTATTTCCATGATGGAAAAGTATCTCCTTTTGCCAATACATATTACTATGAAGTTTCTTGATCTCATTATGCTTAAAAAACTTTGAAAAGTCATTGGATGTATATTACCCCTGTAACACCCCTAAAACAAGACACAAGAAAACACATAGACAAGAATTTTTTTTTTTATATGGAGAGGGATTCATTAACTTCAAACAAATCTTAGATTAATCTATTGTTTAAATTACCTAAGTTTTCCTAAAAAGCTATATCTCATGACAAGTCCATATGTGTAGGTGTAGTATGTGTTACTACAAATAATTCTATATATCTCATCATTCTTGATGAGCTAAACTTATCACCTTTAGTCAATAAAAGGTATACACGTATCACCATACCATACACAAATCAATATATATAGGTATGCTACGAGTATTTTGGATTATGCTATCCATATCATCTTCATGATGAGCTATCTTAACTTAGATGTAGAATTTTCCCAAATTAGTTACCATTCTCCCTAAGGGGTATTAATCCCTTATGTCTCCTATGTTCACCCTAAGGGGGTCTCAATCCCTTAGGTCATCCTCTAAGTTCACCCTAAACTTATTACTTAGGTTTATTTGTTTAGAAAGTAAAACAAGAACAATTCTAGATACTAAATCT